>OV702290.1:454144722-455394722 GCA_916181665.1 Avena sativa
AGCATAACTCCTTTGAGGAGCGTCTAAAGTCTTACTAGCATAATGGATAACGTTTAACTTTTTATCAATACGTTGCCCAAGGACAGCCCCTACAGCAAAATCACTAGCATCACACATTATTTCAAAGGGTAAACTACAATCAGGTGGTTGAACAATAGGGGTTGTAGTTAAAGCCTGCTTAAGAGTTTCAAAAGCTTCCTTACAATCATCATCAAAAACGAAGGGTACATCTTTTTGAAGAAGATTAGTAAGGGGTTTTGATATCCCGGAAAAGTCTTTAATAAACCTTCTATAGAAACCAGCATGACCAAGGATACTACGAATACCTTTGATGTCTCTTGGGCATGGCATCTTCTCAATTGCCTCAACCTTAGCTCTATCAACTTCTATGCCTCTTTCAGAAACTTTATGACCAAGAACAATCCCTTCATTAACCATGAAGTGGCATTTCTCCCAATTAAGAACAAGATTAGTTTCTTCACATCTCTGCAAAACTTTATCAAGGTTGTGCAGACAATTATCAAAAGAAGTTCCATAGACAGAAAAGTCATCCATGAACACTTCTACAATTTCCTCACAAAAGCCATGAAAGATAGCAGACATGCACCTTTGGAAAGTAGCAGGAGCATTACATAAACCGAAAGGCATACGTCTATAAGCATAAGTTCCATAAGGGAAAGTAAAAGTAGTTTTTTCTTGATCTTGTTGTTTAACAACAATTTGAGAGAAACCAGAATAACCATCAAGAAAATAAAATGGGTCTTTTTAGACAACCTTTCCAACATTTGATCAATAAAAGGAAGCGGGTAGTGATCTTTCTTAGTAACTTTATTGACTTTTCTAAAATCGATGCACATCCTATAGCCTACCACTATTCTTTGAGGAATAAGCTCATCGTTATCATTAGGGACAACGGTAATACCTCCCTTTTTAGGAACACAATGAACAGGACTAACCCATTCACTATCAGCAATATGGTAAATAATGCCAACATCAAGGAGTTTCAATACCTCATTCCTTACCACTTCCTTCATCTTAGGATTTAAACGTCGTTGGTGATCCACTACTGGCTTCGCATCTGGTTCTATGTTGATAGACTGCTGACATATAGTAGGTGAAATCCCTTTCAAATCATCTAGAGTATAGCCCATAGCTCCTCGGTGTTTCCTCAAAACCTCCAATAATGTTTCTTCTTTCTCCCCTGAAAGTTTAGCGCTAATAAGAACAGGATATATCTTTTTATCATCAATAAAAGCATATTTAAGATCATCAGGGAGAGGTTTTAGATCGAAAACTGGGTCCTTTTTAGGTGGCATCGTGGTACCCAAGTCTTCTACAGGCAAGTCGTTCTTAAGCATCATAGGTTGATCTCGGAGAATCATGTCAATCTCGTTCCTTTCTTCCATGAAGATTTGACTTTCATGTTCTTCCATAAATTGCTGCAAAGCATTGTTAGGAGCAAGAGAAATAGAAGCAAGTTGTTCAACCCTAAAATCCTCATTATGGGTTTCCTCTTCGCAAGGTTCTTTAGCAAATTTCAAAAAATTAAACTCATAAGATTCCCCATCAAACTTAGTCAAGATTTTCTCCCTCTTGCAATCAATAATAGCTCCACAAGTACTCAAGAAAGGTCTACCAAAAATGATAGGATAAGTTTTACTAGCAGCTGAACCAAGTACTAGAAAATCAGCAGGGTACTTAATCTTACCGCAAAGAACTTCCACGTCTCGCACAATACCAATTGGAGAGATGGTCTCTCTATTAGCAAGGTGAATAACCACATCAATCTCTTCCAACTCGCAAGGACTGATCTCATGCACAATTTCTCTATAAAGCTCATAAGGAATAGCACTGGAACTTGCACCAATATCACATAAACCATAATAGCAATGATCACCAATTCTAACAGAAAGCACAGGAACACTAGCCTTTTTAGTTCTATTAGGATGTGAAACAATATTAGAAGCATCCTCACAAAAGACTATGTGCCCATCTTCTACGCTTTTAGTGACAAGGTCTTTCACAATTGCTACCACAGGTTCAATGTTTATTTGTTCATCAGGTTTTACAGTTCTTTTTTCACTTTTGGTGATTACATTAGTTATCATTGGATGGTCCTTTACCTTTTCGGGGGAGGGAATCTTCTCGATATAAGGTTCAGGTAAGATGGGGTCGATGATGCAATACTCAGCACTTCCAATAGGGGCATAGTCAACAATATCTTTGTAAGGTGCATGGTACTTGTTCCATCCCCTTTTTGGAATTTCGATATAGGAAGCAAAAGCTCTAAAGCAATTCGTAAAAACATGCAAATCAAGACCATAAATATTACTAATATTTTGAAAGTCATCAGTTCCCATAAAAGATTCAATGCATTCATAATCATAATTTATACCTGACTTTCTACCTTTGTCATTCTCCCAAGCTTCAGCATTGTCTTGAATACGGTCCAGAAGATCCCATTTAGCTTCTTCTTCCATGCGAGTGAATGATCCAGCGCAAGAAGCATCCAACAAATCCTTGTCATGTAGAGGGAGCCTTGCATAAAGGTTGTTGATAATAATATTGTTGGGGAGCTCATGAATGGGACATTTGAGCATTAGTAACTTCAATCTCCCCCAAGCTTGAGTTGTACTCTCTCCACCAAGAGGCCAAAAGTTGTATATTTGATTCCGATCTTTATGAATCTCACTAGGAGGATAAAACTTTGAATAAAAGAGAGGCACTATTTCCTCCCATTCTAGAGCTTGACCATTCTTCAGCAGCTTATACCATTCCTCAGCTCTTTCTTTCAGTGATAATGAGAATAACTTCCTCTTAACTTGATCTGTAGTAATACCTGCACACTTGAACAACCCGCATAATTCGTGTATAAAGAGTAAATGATCACCGAGATGGACAGTTCCACCCTCAACATAATAGTTATCCATAACACGATCAATAATTCTTGTAGGTATTTTGAAAACATCTTTCTCAGCAGGTGGTGGCTTATCTACTACCTTAGAAGTGGTAGTAGCATTACCAAATAAGAAACTCAGCGAATTATCCATAACAAAAATAAAGCAACTAGCAGAAGTAAATAATACTCACAGTAGAAGTTTCCTTTACCAGTTCCACTCTCCAATAGTGCTTCACTCCCTAGCAACGGCGCCAGAAAATTGTCTTGATTACCCACAAGTATAGGGGGTGTATCGCAGTATTTTCGATAAGTAAGAGTGTCGAACCCAACGAGGAGCAGAAGGTGCTGGCTAGTGGTATGGATCAGGAATTCTCTGCAAATACTTAGCAAACGGATTTTTAGGGGGTTTTCGATAAAGCAAGTAAACAAAGGACGAGTAAATAAAAGACAGTAGGAATAAATGCAGCAAGTGGCCCAATCCTTTATGCAGCAAATGACAAGCCGGTTGTATTTCTATAGATGCCCAACGTTCTCGAGGACACATGGGAAGACTGTCAAGTGCTTTCGCTTCGTATAGTCGATTAATCTTCTCTAGCTTGCTAAGTGTTGTGTGGGTGAACCTGTGCTAATGTACCGCCCCATCCAAGACTAATACATACTTGTGATTATACCCCTCGCAAATATCCGTAAGTAAAAGAAAGTAATTAAGGTAGAAACCTAACCACAACTTTAAACTCTAAGACCCTTACGTCCCTTGTGCAATGGTTTCCTAACGGGGGGTCAGGTTTCTGTCACTCCGGCAACCCCTACGATTAGTAGCCAAATACACAATGCATTCCCCTAGGCCCTTATAGGTGAAGTGTCATGTACTCGACGTTCACATGACACCACTAGAAGAAGTACACCACAACTTAAATAACAATCTATTGAATCTTTCTCAACACAACTCCACTACTAACAACAAGACTTCTCCCATGTCCTCAAGAACAAAACGAACTACTCACAAGACATCATATGGATCATGATCAGAGATGGAATAATGATGTATAACAATCTGAACATAAACAATAATTCAATGGTTCACTCAATAGCATCAACTACAAAGAGTAATCAACACCGGGAAAGTTTCCCCTATGAACTAGTGCAAGATTTAACGCAATTGTTACAGCAATATGGAGATGGTGATGAGGGTGCTGATGGTGGTGATGATGATGATGATCCCGATGAAGTCTAGCTTGATGGTGGTGTTGATGGCGACGATCTCCCCTCTCCGGGAAGGAATTCCCTCGGCAGAAATCTGTCTGCCGGAGAGATCTTTCTCTCTCGGTGTTTTCCGCCCCGCAGAGGCGACGGAATCTTTCTGTGGTCGCTCCCCCAGTCTTAGGGTTTCGGGAGGATAATATACGCCAGAGGGGAGAGGCTGGAGGGGGCTAGGGCGGCCACACCACTCCCTGGCGCGGCCTAGGCCTGCCCATGCCATGGGGTGGTGTGGGCCCCCTGTGGCCCACCTCCGCTCCATCTTATAGCATCCTGAGTCTTCTGGAAAAATAGAATTTCTGTATATTTTCCCGGATTTTCTGATCTTCGCGAATTTTGCCTCCAAACAACACCTTTTCCATCAGAATCCTGACTGCAGCGGTCCATGCTCCAAAAGTCATCAACCATGCAAAAATAGATGAAATAACATAAGTATCACCTCTCAATACGAAATATATCAATGAATAATAGTGAATTAAGACATAGAATAGTGATGCTAAATGGACGTATCACACACTTCCACTATCGGTGCACTTGTTGGTGGCAATCCGAAACCTCTCACAAGATTGCGGCACTTCTCCACAACTAAATTGGAGGCTCCTAACAAACAAGCTTGGGGAAAAGCTCCACAACTTAGTTGGAGGCCCCAAGTAATCCACCAACCTACAAAACAACTAAACCGTCTAGGGTTCCAAAAACCCAAGAGTAAAAGGCTTCTCACTTTTACCCAATTGAATCCTCACCAAGAACTCAAACCGATGCACCAAATGCAATGGCAAGAACACACAATGTTCTCAAGTCCTTCTCTCCCAAATTCCACCAAAGCTACAAAAGCTTATGGGGGAATAAGAGAGGAAGAACAATGGAAGAAGTCCACAAAAGACTCCAAGATCTAGATCCCAAGATGTTCCCCTCACTTGGAGGAGAGATTGATTAGTGGGGATGTAGATCTAGATCTCCTCTTTCAAATCCCTCAAGAATATGCAAGAATCAATGGAGGGATTAAGGGATAGCAAGCTCAAGAAGGTCAGCAATGGAGGGGAAAACTTGTAAGAAAGGTTAGGTAAACATTGGGGAAGAAGGGCCCCTTATATAGGTCCTTGAAAATCCAACCGTTACAGCCCTGGAATGCGCGGGCCGGACATTCTGGCCAATGCAAAACTGATAGAAACAGCAATACGAAAACAACCATAACTTTTGCATCCGGACTCTGATTTTGATGATCTTGGGCTTGTTTTTTAAAGAGGACAACAAATTATACAAGATCATGCACGGAACCATCATAGTCCAGCAACAGAGGATAGAATTAAATGACGAAAGGTTTGATCTCTCTCAAAAATACGAACCAGTAAAACCTCCAACATCGAAAATGCAATAGAGAATGCATATGAAATCCGTTTTCGATGAACTTGGGCTTGTCATGAAGATTAACACAAGCTTTAAATACTCTCATGGATACGAAACTAATAATATAAGGTTTTACCAATCTCTAAAAGACAAACTAGTAAAACCTCCAATATCAAAAACGCAATAGAGAATGCATATGAGATCCATTTTCGATGAACTAGAGTTTGTTATGAATATTACCACAAGCTCAAGAACCTCACATGGATAAGATCGAAATAACAACCAAGAAAGATGATGCCAAGTATGCAAAGGTTTGTGCTCTCTCCGAAGGATATGATCAAGTTACTCACTCGAGAGCCCCTCTTGATAGTACGACTATCTATCCTATAAACCGGTCTCCCCAACTAACACCATGAGACTGGTAAGAAAGAAACCCTATCAAGAACATACCTTTGCCTTGAGCATATTCCACTTGAGCTTGACGATAGTGATCTTGTCCACCTCAAGATGGAACACCTTTCTTGATTGCGCTAGCTTGGTGAAGACTTGCAAATTGCTCCCCATACTCCACTATGGTAGAGCTTCTCTTTTGGGCATACCATCTTCCCATATCCATGATCACCATAGGATGGAAAGCTTCAAGCAAATGATCTCTTTGAGATGGCTCATCTTGAACTTGCACATAATTTCTTCCTTTTTCATTATGTTGGTGTCTTGAAGGTACACAAGAGATATCACTCCAACTTTAGTCTTCAAGACACACTTGCTATAGGCTCAACTCTCACTTGACCAATCTCCGGATCACTCATTGAAACCCTGGTCAACACTTAATCTTCTTCACTTTCTTCTTCTCCCAACCTTGAAGCCAACATATGGTTCAAACATTTCCTATGGACAAATCCTACAGGTAAAAATCAATGCAAATATAAGTCCATAAAGATTGTCATTAATTACCAAAACCACACATGGGGGCACACATGCACTTTCAATCTCCCCCATTTTGGAATTGATGACAATCCCTTTGAGAGGGTTTATATAAGGAATTAACCAAACAAAACATTGTGCTCACATCAAATACTACACAAGTATGTGATGTTAGTACAACCACAATATAGAGCAAACTCACCCAGAATCTATGCACGTGTGGATGAACTTGAATTTCATTGCATATATTGCCAACCATTACTGGTGGTGGATTTTTCTCTATATATTCAAGATGCCATGCAACACACTAAGATGCAAAGCACACGAGGCAAGTGTTTAAGTACAAAACTCACAACACACAACCAAATTCCCTAAAACCCTCTAAAACTTCTCCCCCATTGGCATCGATTGCCGAAATGGGTGAAAAACTTTAGAAGACCAATTTAGTGAGAGTTCCTCCATATGGTGTACATTTCTCATAATATGAGTGCAATCAAATGCATGTATCCAATGACGAATATCATGAGGAAATCAAACTAAACTGAGGATCCAAAGATTGCAAAGAAATAAAATGGTGAAGAAGCATCAACGAATGAAGCAAGCAATCAAAAGATCAAAAGAAGCACTTCACAAAAGGAAGATACCAAAAGAAAGATAGATATTATGATAAGGTTGAAAAGAGAGTGATCTAAATTATATGAGGAGACTCCCCAAGGTTTGTGCACAAATTATAATTTGCATTTGAATACAATATGCACAAACATGGCATCCTCATTC
Source organism: Avena sativa (assembly GCA_916181665.1). Classification (NCBI taxonomy): domain Eukaryota; kingdom Viridiplantae; phylum Streptophyta; class Magnoliopsida; order Poales; family Poaceae; genus Avena; species Avena sativa. The sequence continues at coordinate 454,151,927 of OV702290.1, forward strand.
CCTCTATATCATTTAAACCACGAGTACGAGCGAGAAAGAAGATATTATGATGAGAGCAAATGAGTGTTTAGATGAAAATAGGAAGCTCCCCAAGGTTCATGCACATCAAAGTGCACAATTATGGGATCCTAACTCCCCATAATCAAACAAAACACCAAACAATAATCAAAAAAGCAAATGTGTGTTCTTATGTAAATTAGGAAACCTCCCCAAGGTTTACGCACTAAATATAATAATTGCTTTGAATGCAAAGTGCATAAACATGGTATTCTTGCTCCCCCAAACTTACATAACAACACAAAGGCATGAGAGATCAACTTTCTTAACACCAACGAGTGCCAAAATATGGAAATGAAAAATGTCAAGCACTCAAAGCAAAACTTTTGGAGCCACCAAAGAATAAAAAGGAACACAAGATGTAGACTCCAAAGCAAAAGGATATCAACTAGAGATTTAGCCATAATCATGTGTATAAGTTTTTAGGTAGACAACAATCACCAAGATATACATCCACAAAGAAACATGTACACACAAAATGGATACTCAAGAATGAACAAGATATCCAAACGAAAGTCATAGATAATGCCGATAATGTTTTTTTTGCTAGAAAGCATGGCCAAAGGCTCAAATTTATCTTATTGAACATCAATGACCTTCAAACACCAACAAATACATCACAACTATCACAAGGGAACTAGAGATAGTTGGAATGCATTGCGAAAGGCAACAAGTATCATAAAGAGCAAATAAGCCTTGCAAATTCTTCCATATTGCACATGAGAGAAATTGAGGAAATGATTAGAAATAGAATTGCTAGATTGGAATTTGTGGGATTGGTGAATCATAAACATGATTTTGATATACTCCCCAAAATATGCATTCATCTCAACTTACTCATACCACAATAAGGATGATACAATAAAATATTGCAAGAACCGCAATAAAAGCAACAGAAGGTAATCATGCCATGATGCAACCACAAAGGTTGGATGCTAGAAAAGTATGCATGAGAGGGATACTTGTTACTGAGATACCATTGGTAGGATGAAGTAGATATGAGTTTGTTGGTCATCCTAGCTTGCTCCCAATTACCATTTAGTCCCCACATATTCTTATTATTGTGGCAAGCATCCATTGAATCTCCAACGTACCTAAAACACATTCAAGTACACAATGATCCCAAAACTCGTTGGGTCCAAAGTAGTTAGTGAAGGGAATATGCCGTGAGAGGCAATAATAAAGTTGTTATTATACATAATCCAAGTATATGATAGATGTTTATTTTACATGCTATAATTGTATTAATTTGGAAACATTAATACATGTGTGTTTAATAAACAAAAGGAAAGTTCCTAGTTATGCCTCTCTTATAAACTAGCTCGTTGATTAACAATATGGCCAAGGTTTCCTGATCATGGACATTGGATGTTGTTAATAATGAGGTTAGATCATTAGTGGAATGATGTGATGACCATTCATCCCAAGTATAGCATTACGATCAAAGTCATTGTGTTTATATTGCTATAACATATAACAAAGTAATCCTAGTCCTTAGACCATGAGATCATGTTAATCACTAATACTGGAAGAGTATCTTGATAACATCAAACGTCACACCGTGAAAGGGTGATTATAAAGGTGGGTTCAGTGCTACGAAAGTGTTATGTAGAGGCTCATGGATCAAGAGTGGGATTTGTCCACCCCAATGACGGATAGATATTCTCTAGGCCCTCTCAGTGATATCACATTGGTTAGGTTGCAAGTAAGTGATGAGATCACTAGAATGTTATATCACGGGAACAAGAAAAGAGTACATGTCAGTAACGAGATCAAACTAGGTATGGAGATACCGATGATCGAATCTCGGACATGTAATATATCGCAAGACAAAGGGATTTAGTTACTAGCGTTAAAGGTTCTCACGATCACAGAAGTCAACGTAGAATGCGTAGGAGTCAGTATGGATCTCCAGGTCCCGCTTATGATTATTGATCTAGGAGGGGTCTCGATCATGTCTGCATTATTCACGAACCGTAGGGTGACACACTTAAGGGACACCAACACCATTTGGAGCAAATATGTTTCAGACAAATGAATTGCAAAGTGCTGAAATTATTTCAATAGACACCGAAACTGTTTCGGGTAAAATTGCTGAAATTGGTTCTACATGTAATATTGAAATGTTGCCGGGGGTTTTATGTGAATGTTTCTTAATTAAAGTAATTAACAAAATTCTGAATAAATTGAATAAAAGAGTTTTATTAAATGAGAGAGCATTAAATTTGGAGATATTTAATGCATTTAAACTGGAGACTTTAAAAGAGAATGTGAAGGGGCATTTTAATGTGGAGGGAGTTACCACCACATGAATGGGGGAGGTGAGGGGTCACCCCCCATGGGGAGCCGGCCATGGGAGGGGTACCCCCTCCTCCTATAAAAGGCCACCCCTCTCAACCTTCTCCCTTACACCTCCTCGTGAAGGATCTCTCCCCCCCTCTAGAATTATTCCCCCATGGTCTCAGATTAGCGAGATACATGTTCCCGGCGGCATTTCGTCTGGAAGGAGTTGCTGCTTCTGCTGCATCGCTGGAGCGAGGAGGCGGTGGTTGTTCGGTGGCCTGAACGTGTGTGCGACTGTGGATGTGCTGTTGGTTTGCGGTGCTAGGACTTCCACACGATCTTGAGATCGGCAAGCGAACGACTACATCATCCACGAGTTCCTACTCGTTAACAAAACTTTGTTGTCTTCGAGGGTAAGTTCTCCATGGATGCATATCCACTCATTGCTTGTATCTAGTAGATAGATCTTGGTGTATAGTTCCCATCGTAGGAATTTTTTTGTTTTCTACGCCGTGAACCCTTCAGTGGTATCAGAGCCTGATCTATGCGTAGGTGCTTTGCACGGGTAGAACACATAAGAGTATGTGGGCGTTGATGATCATGTTATTGCTTCTTATATGTACTTTGGATATTGGTGGCATAGTGGGATGAAGCATCCTGGATCAACCTTACATGTCATCGCACATGAGACCGGTTCCACGACTGACATGCAACTAGTTTTGCATAAGTGGCTGGCGGGTGTCTGTCTCTCCTACTATAATCAATATCTGATTTACAACGAGTTGCTAATAATTTGGTTATCATCGTTGTGGTTCCATGTTTGTAGGTAAGAACGGTCCTATCTTCGAAAGCCCTAAGCCATGTAAAACTTGCAATTGATAAATTAGAGGCGTCTAGTTTAGATCGTTGATGGGCTTGTGTCATGATATGGTAATGTTGTAAGTTGATGTAGATACTCTTACAACACACCTAACGTGTAAGTTCCATAGACCTTGGCCTTACACACAAAGGAATGGTAAAGATCATACCATGATGCATATGATAGTGATCAAATGCAAGAACCATATCATTTCACTTTACACATATGATGTTTGCATCTTATATTGCTTGTTTGGCGTTTTAGTAGCATTTTAAGATGATCCCTCATTTAAATATCAAGATAAAAATTGTGTTCTTCCTTAAGTATGCACCGTTCTATGGATGGTGTTTCGAGACATCACGTGATGATCGGGTGTACTCGACTCTGCGCTTTCATACAATGGGTGTAAGACAGTTTTACACACGCGAGTACTAAGGTTCTTACTTGGCGAGCCTAGCATGTATAGACATGGCCTCGAAACACGGACCGAAAGGTTAAGCATGAGTCATATAGTTGATATGATGCCCATATAGATGCTCGCCTTTGAAGCTACACCGACTCACGTGATGATCAGACTTGGTGTAGTGAATTTGGTTCATGTAATCACCAAAAAGACATGAGGGATGTTGTTTTTGAGTGGGACTTTAGTTGAACTCAATCTATCATAAACTTAGTCTAAATAAATTTTACAAATTCTGTTGTAGATGGCACCACCTGCTTTTAATTTCAATGTGTTCATGGAGAAAGAGAAACTTGTTACGAATGGTAGCAACTTCACCAACTGGGCTATGAATTTGAGGATTCTCCTCTCTGCTGCACAAAAGCAATATGTGCTAGAAGAGCCGCTAGGCCCCCCACCAGCTCCTGATGCCCCTGACAAGGAAAAGAATGTCTATATAACTCGTCAAGAGGACCACGACTTAGTTCATTGCGGCATACTGTATGGGCTAGAGCCAGAACTTCGAAAGCGTTTTGAAAATGTCAATGCCTTTGATACCATGGGTGAATTGAAAATGATTTTTGATACCCATGCTGCCGTAGAGAGTTATAATGCTTCAGAAAAGTTCTTTACCTGCATGATGGAAGAGAATAGCTCCGTAAGTGAGCATGTACTCAAAATGTCTGGGTACTCCGATAAGCTTGTGTCCTTGGGAATAACGATTCCCATTGACTTAGGCATACATCGTGTTCTCCAATCTCTGCCACCTAGCTACAAGAGCTTCGTGATGAACTATAACATGCAGGGAATGAAGAAGACTCCCCCCGAGCTTCTATCAATGCTTAAGACTGCAGAAGTGGAGATTAGGAAAGAACATCAAGTGTTGATGGTCAATAGGACCACCGGTTTCAAGAAAGACAAGAAGGGTAAACATAAGGGAAAGAAGGACGGCAAATCTGTTGCTGCGCCTGAAAAGAAATCCCGGGCTGGCCATAAGTCTGATACCGAGTGCTACTATTGTAAGGGGACTGGCCATTGGAAGCGCAACTGCCCCAAGTATTTGGCGGACAAGAATGCCGACAAGGAAAACAAAGGTATATGTGATATACATGTTATTGATGTGTACTTGACTAGTACTCGCAGTAGCACCTGGGTATTTGATACCGGATCAGTTGCTAATATATGTAGCTCGATACAGGGGTTGCGGAACAAGCGATAGCTAGCAAGGGATGAGGTCACGATGCATGTCGGCAATGGATCAAGAGTTGATGTGATCGCCGTCGGAACGCTGTCTCTCCATATGTGATGTCTACGCACTTCTATTCTTGTAGACAGTTGTTGGGCCTCCAAGTGCAGTGGTTTGTAGAACAGCAGCAAGTTTTCCCTTAAGTGGATCACCCAAGGTTTATCGAACTCAGGGAGGAAGTGGTCAAAGATATCCCCTCTCAAGCAACCCTGCAATCAAGATACAAGAAGTCTCTTGTGTCCCCAACACACCCAATACACTTGTCAGGTGTATAGGTGCACTAGTTCGGCAAAGAGATAGTGAAATACAAGTGGTATGGATAATTATAAGTGGTAACGGTGCCAGAAAATAGCTTTGATGGCGCGTGGAAAAGACTAAAGGCAAAAAGATGGAAGCAAGCAAACATATAACAGATATAGTTGCAAACGGTGTTTCAATGCTTAGAAACAAAGCCTAGGGATCATACTTTCGCTAGTGAACACTCTCATATAAATATCTTCTCCTCATGATACTACTCTGAACTACTCTCCGGTTGGACACTCTAATCCATGGTAGGGCTATAACAACACACCTCAAAGTTCGCTTTCCCTATCTAGATAACCCCACACTGTCACCTTGAGCTCTATATGGTTCCAACAAACACCACAATTTCATAGAAACATCCAACTCCAAATATAACTCATAACAAGTATTTGTAATCTCTAGCCTAAGTGCCACCATGGTGTGCACGCTGTCACTTTCACACACATGGGGAGAGCAGAGATCTATTAAAGCACTTGAGTAGCAAAGTAGATCTACTTGATTACAAAGCTCATGATCACAATATGATCATGCATAGAGAGAGATGAACACATAGCTACTGGTAGAACCCTTAGCCTCGAGAGAGAACTACTCCCTCCTCATCATGGGAATGAGCAACGGCGATGGAGATGGTGGTGGAGATCGATGGAGATGGCTCTGAGGGCACTTCCCCGTCCCAGCAGGGTGTCGAAATAGAGACTTTCTGTCCCCTGAATCTCCTCTTCGGTGGTGGCGGCGCTGCAGAACTTTTCGTGGCTGGAGGCTGGATTTTTTTAGGGTTTCTGCAATGGAGGCTTCTTATAGGCGAAGCGGCGATGTCAGAGGGTGGACCAGGGGCCCACACCACCTGGTGGCGTGGCCATGGGTCACCCGCACCACCATATGGTGTGGCCAGGCCCTGGCCCTCCCCCGTCTCTGCTTTGGGCTCCGTGAGTCTTCTGGTAAAATATCGACTTTGGCTTTTGTCCCGTCCAATTCCGAGAATATTCATTTTCTGGCATTTTTGGAACCAAAAACAGAAGAAAACAGGCAACTGGCACTATGGCATCTTGTTAATAGGTTAGTTCTAGAAAATGTGTAAAAGTACTCCAAAATGTGGACAAAACATAAGAAAGTAGATATAAAACAAGCATGGAACATCAAAAATTATAGATACATTTGCAACGTATCAATATGCCATCGGGATTAGTGATAAACTTAAGTAATTGTTATTTGGTGCCTGCGCTGAGCATGGACATTGTATCCGGATCGTGTTTATTACAAAGCGGTTATTCGTTTAAATCAGAAAACAATGGCTGTTCGATTTATATGGATAATATCTTTTATGGTCATGCACCCGTGATGAATGGTTTATTTCTGTTGAATCTCGATAGTACTCATACGCATATCCATAATGTTGATGCTAAAAGGATTAAACTTAATGATGATATATCTGCGTATATGTGGCACTGCCGTCTAGGTCATATTGGCATTAAACGCATGAAGAAACTCCATTCCAATGGACTCTTTGAATCACTTGATTTTGAATCATTTGATACATGTGAGCCATGCCTTATGGGAAAGATGACTAGAACGCTGTTTTCCGGTTCAATGGAATGGGCGATAGATTTATTGGAAATCATACATACTGATGTATGTGGTCCAATCTGTGTGTCGGTGCGAGGTGGATATCGTTATTTTGTTACTTTCACGAATGATTTGAGTAGATACGGGTATATCTATTTTATGAAACATAAGTCTGAAACCTTTGAAAATTTCAAGGAATTTCAGAATGAAGTGGAAAATCATCATAATAGAAAGATCAAATTTCTGCGGTCCGACCGTGGAGGTGAGTATCTAAGTTACGAGTTTAGCACACACATGAAAGAATGTGGAATAGTTTCACAACTCACGCCTGCCGGAACAGCACAACGTAATGGTACTCTATTGGATATGGTTCGATCTATGATGTCTCTGACTGACTTGCCACTGTCATTTTGGGGTTATGCACTGGAAACCGCTACATTCACTTTAAATCGGGCACCGTCTAAATCCGTTGAAATGACACCGTATGAATTATGGTTTGGAAACAAACATAAGCTGTCATTTCTTAAAGTTTGGGGATGCGATGTTTATGTGAAGAAACTTCAACCGGATAAACTCGAACCCAAAGCGGAAAAATACGTCTTCATAGGATACCCTAAAGAAACAATTGGGTATTCCTTCTATCACAGATCTGAGGGTAAGGTTTTTGTTGCCAAGAATGGATCCTTTCTAGAGAAAGAGTTTCTCGTGAAAGGTGTGAGTAGTCGAAAGGTAGAACTCAAAGAGGTTATTGAACCTTCTCTTCATGAAATGGCAAGTGGCGCAGCACTGGAAGTCATTCTAGAATTGACTTCACCAAATGAAGAAGGAACTAATGATAATGATCATGAAACTCCGAAAGAGGACACTACCGAACCTCGCAGGTCAAGCAGGACACGTGCAACTCCTGAACTGTACGGGAATCCTATTGTGAATTTCATGGTTGATGAAATAGATGACCCTGCGACGTATGAAGAAGCAATGATGAGCCTGGATTCCAACAAATGGCTAGAAGCCATGAAATCCGAGATGGAATCCATGTACGAAAACCATGTTTGGACCTTGGTGGACTTACCTCACGACCGAAAGGCCGTTGAGAATAAATGGATTTTCAAAAGAAAAACGGATGCTGATGGTAATGTAACCGTCTATAAAGCTCGACTTGTCACAAAAGGGTTTCAAAAAATTCAAGGAGTTGACTACGATGAGACATTCTCTCCCGTAGCGATGCTAAAATCAGTTAGGATTATGTTAGCAATTGCTGCATATTTCGATTATGAAATATGGCAGATGGATGTCAAAACTGCGTTCCTCAATGGTAATATTGAAGAAGAGTTGTATATGATACAACCAAAGGGTTTTGTCGATCCTAAGGATGCTAACAAGGTGTGCAAGCTTCAACGATCCATCTATGGACTGAAGCAAGCATCACAGAGTTGGAATATCCGCTTTGATGAGGTGATCAAAGAGTTTGGATTTGTCCAAACTTATGGAGGGGCTTGTATTTACAAGAAAGTGAGTGGGAGCAATGTGGAATTTCTGATATTATATGTGGATGACATAATATTGATTGGAAATGATATAGATCTTTTAAACAGTGTTAAAAGTTATCTAAACAACAAATTTTCTATCAAGGACCTTGGTGAAGCGTCATATATATTAGGCATAAAGATCTATAGAGATAGATCGAGACGCCTAATAGGGCTATCGCAGAGTACATACCTTGATAAGATTTTAAAGAAGTTTAAAATGGACGAAAGTAAGAAAGGGTTCTTACCTATGTTGCAAGGCAAGACATTGAGTAAGACTCAAAGTCTGGCTACTGTGGAAGAAAGAGAGATAATGGATAAGATTCCCTATGCTTCAGCCATAGGCTCTATAATGTACGCCATGCTTTGTACAAGACCGGATGTGGCACATGCTATTAGTTTGACTAGTAGGTACCAATCTGATCCAGGTTTGGAACACTGGATAGCGGTCAAGAATATCCTTAAGTACTTGAGAAGGACAAAGGAAATGTTTCTTGTATACGGAGGTGAAGAAGAGCTGGTCGCTAATTTTTATGTCGACGCTAGCTTTGACAGTGATCCGGATGACTCTAAGTCTCAATCCGGATACGTATTTCTCATGAACGGAGCAGCAGTTAGTTGGAGGAGCTCCAAACAACCAGTGGTAACAAGGTCAACAACGGAGGCGGAATATATTGCTGCTTCAGAAGCAGCACAGGAAGTAGTTTGGATGAAGGAGTTCATTACCGAACTGGGTGTGCTTCCTAGTGCGTTAGATCCAATGGTGATCTATTGTGACAACAATGGAGCCATAGCCAACACAAAGGAACCAAGGTCTCACAAGAATTCCAAGCATATTAAGCGCCGGTTTCACTCCATCCGTGAGCATGTCAAGGATGGAGATATAAAGATTTGTAAAGTACATACGGATCTCAATGTAGCAGATCCGTTGACTAAAACTCTCCCTAGAGCAAAACATGATCAACACCAGAACTCCATGGGTGTTAGATTTATCACCATGTAACTAGATTATTGTCTCTAGTGCAAGTGGGACACTAAAGGGAATATGCCCTGAGAGGCAATAATAAAGTTGGTATTATACATATTCCAAGTATATGATAGATGTTTATTTTACATGCTATAATTGTATTAATTTGGAAACGTTAATACATGTGTGTTTAATAAACAAAAGGAAAGTTCCTAGTTATGCCTCTCTTATAAACTAGCTCGTTGATTAACAAGATGATCAAGGTTTCCTGATCATGGACATTGGATGTTGTTAATAACGAGGGCTAACCATTAGTGGAATGATGTGATGAACATTCATCCGAAGTATAGCATTACGATCAAAGTCATTGTGTTTATATTGTATAACATCTAACAAAGTAATCCTAGTCCTTAGACCATGAGATCATGTTAATCACTAATACTGGAAGAGTATCTTGATAACATCAAACGTCACACCGTGAAAGGGTGATTATAAAGGTGGGTTCAGTGCTACGAAAGTGTTATGTAGAGGCTCATGGATAAAGAGTGGGATTTTTCCATCCCGATGACGGATAGATATTCTCTGGGCCCTCTCGGTGATATCAGATTGGTTAGGTTGCAAGCAAGTGATGAGATCACTAGAATGTTATATCACGGGAACGAGAAAAGAGTACATGTCGGTAACGAGATCAAACTAGGTATGGAGATACCGATGATCGAATCTCGGATATGTAATATATCGCAAGGCAAATGGATTTAGTTACTAGTGTTAAAGGTTCTCACGATCATAGAAGTCATCATAGAATGTGTAGGAGTCAATATGGATCTCCAGGTCCCGCTTCTGATTATTGATCTGAGAGGGGTTTGATCATGTCTGCATTATTCACGAACCATAGGGTGACACACTTAAGGGACACCAATACCATTTGGAGCAAATATGTTTCAGATGAATGAATTGCAAAGCGCTGGAATTATTTCAATAGACACCAAAACTGTTTCGGGTGAAATTGCTGAAATTGGTTCTGCACGTAATATTGAAATGTTGTAGGGGGTTTTATGTGAATGTTTGTTAATTAAAGTAATTAAAAAAATTCTGAATAAATTTAATAAAATAGTTTTATTAAATGAGAGAGCATTAAATTTGGACAAATTTAATGCATTTAAAGTGGAGACTTTAAAAGAGAATGTGAAGGGGCATTTTAATGGGGAGGGAGTTGCCACCACATGAATGGGGGAGGTGAGGGGTCACACCCCATGGGGTGCCGGCCATGGGGAGGGGTACCCCCTCCTCCTATAAAAGGCCACCCCTCTCACCCTTCTTCCTTACACCTCCTCATGAAGGATCTCTCTCCCCCTCTAGAATTATTCCCCCATGGTCTCGGATTAGCGAGATACATGTTCCCGGTGGCATTTCTTCTGGAAGTTGCTGCTGCTTCCACTGCATCGCTGGAGCGAGGAGGTGGAGGTTGTTCGGTGGCCTGAACGTGTGTGCGAGTGCGGATGCGCTGCTGGTTTGCGGCACTAGGACTTCCACATGATCTTGAGATCGGCAAGCGAACGACTACATCATCCACGAGTTCCTACTCGTTAACAAAACTTTGTTGTCTTCGAGGGTAAGTTCTCCATAGATGTATATCCACCTGTTGCTTGTATCTTGTAGATAGATCTTGGCGTATAGTTCCCATCGTAGGATTTTTTTGTTTTCTATGCTGTGAACCCTTCAGTTAGATACACTACAATACATAGGACAAACTCCACAAAAACATGTGCATATTGATTTGAAATTGAATTTCACGCACATCTTAGCCAAAATAGGATTTAGTGGAGTTTCCCCTATTTATAGGATCAAAGAAAGCAAGCAGACCATAATATATACATTTAGTAAATATGCATGCACAAGACTTTCAAGAACCAAAAGGAGATATAGTTTGAGCAAAACACCCAGAAAACTAAGAAGACACACCAAAGTGTGACACGACTAATGGTTGTCCAAATTATATCAAGGACCAAATTAACACATGATAAACCCCAAGTTCAACAAGTGAACAAGGCAAAAATCAAAGAGCAAAAAAGGATAAACAAATACAAATGCTCAACGATTTATCTCTTTCAAATGATTAAATAGAAATCATGGAATGAGAACATCAACTCCAAAAAAATACCAATTGAAAGAAAATGGTTCCAACCGAAGAACCAAACTCTCAACATTTTTCAAGATGGCACAAAATACCAAAATGAAAATATCAAACTTTCAAGAACATAAAGCACGATATGGATTAAAGCTAGAAACATAAGGGGGTGTTCTAAATAACATAGGAGAGCTCCCCCATGAATAGTGCATTATGTAGGATTTTGCTTTTGAATGCAAAATGCACACAAATGGGATCATCACTATAACCTAAATTAAATAAAACATACGAGAATACCAATTAAATCAATAGATCCAAAAGTAGCAAGGAAAACTTGGGAGCAACATAAACACCCAAAAACCAATGTGAATATGATCAATAAGTTCTACCATATATGGTGTACAAATTGTCCAATGACAAGAAGTAGAGAGATAATTTCCCGAGGTACCTTACAAGGATATCTAAGATCATATTGACAACACAAGCATATGGCAATATATAAGAATTACGCTCGATGCTTAGGAAGAGAATCTTGATAGCTCCAAATAGCTACGCAATCATTAATGATTAGAGTAACTTGAAGCAAATGGTTTCCATGGAGGATATAGATGTCCAAGTATGAGGAAACACATACCAAGAAGATCGCACACAAACAAGATCCAAAAGATGAGAAAAAATGTATTCAAGCAAATTTGAACTTGTTTGAGCAAATGTGTCACATAGGAGCTAGATAATTATCAATATCAATTCTAAGTGACACAACCTCGAATATTCACATTTTCTAGGCTTGTAATATGCACTAAGCATATGACTCCCCCATAATGTGATAAACCATAAATATTGACACGAGGCAAAAGGATCCAATAGAGATAATTAATGGACATTATAGAATTTGAATTTCTCATGAGAAACATACCACATAGAGACTAGATAAAACTTTGCAATATATATACTAAGTGGTATTCCTCATGTACACACATTTTAGGATTGTGGAATGCCCAAGAATAACACTCCCCCAAAATGGGTTTGTCCATTAATCTCCTGTAAGAGCCAACTAAGATATAAACAAGATGCAATAGGCTCAAACACAAAAACACATACATGGTGTGCAAGCCAACATACACAAAACTAATTTCTCAAGTTTAAGAAAGAAGGAAGCATAACATATACAAAACATATGCAAGGTGCAAAACTAACACATGAACAAGGGGTAAGTAACTTTTAATGTAAATGAGTTGAGAACATGTTACCGCAAGTAGGAGCAATGGATATATGATAGACATATGATAATCTAAATGACTTGGCTTGAGAGAATATAGTTGAAGTCCCCTTAAATTCTTCATGATGTAGCCAAGTCTCCAATGCCCTCCAACTTGATTTCTCACGACATAAGTAGTGCAAGAAGAAGATATGTGACCCTTCTCACGACATAAGTAGCAAGTTATTCTCTTCCCGTTCTTCTCACTTGATTTCTCCACAATGGGAGCATTAGCTTGAATATTCTTGGGAAGTGGCCTTTCTCCAACTTGAGGTAGGACATGACCTTGAACTAGATGTCGCTTCCCTTTTTTATCTCACCAAGAGGCTTTTTCTTCAAGGGGCAATATCTAACATGGTGCCCTTCAACTTTGCACTTGAAGCAAACAACTTGGTCGAATTCTTGACTTGTTCTTGACCCTTCTTATTGTTGCTCTTGGACTTCTTCTTGTTAGTGGACTTGTTCTTGACATTAGATTTGAATCCAATCCCACTCTTGTCATTGGGAGATTTTTGCACACTCAAGATCTTGTTGAGTGTGGTCTTCCCTTAATAACCCTTTTTCAAGTCATTCTTCAAAGAAGTGACTTGAGCCTTGAGCTATTTGATTTCCTCTACATGGTTAGTGACAACACATATACTAGAGGAAGTAGAAATTTCATTGCTAGAGCAACAAGGCAAAGAATGTAATTCATCACAAGATTTAGCAATAATGTGAGTGGACGAATTACAAGGACTAGCACATGGTAATATAGCATTATTCGTAGAGATTGTGTTAGTGACCACATGAGGCTCGGAAGATGTTACCTTTGTACAACTAGCCTTATGAGCTAACTTTAGCCTAGCATGAGATGCTAGAAGATCCTCATGAGAGCTTGATAGCTTACCATGACTTTCTTCCAAGATCCCATACTTGCTAGTTAGCAATGCAAATTGAGTCTTTAGCTCAACATTTTCCTTCAAAATAGATGCTTCACAAGAAATAGACTTACTAGCAAAAGCATCATAATTAATTGCAATAGGTGAGGGCAACTTCGAAAGCTCTTTTGAGTAAGAAGCTTTAAGTTGCTCATGTGACTCGGTGAGTTTGATGAGCTCACCCTTGATGACCCTAGAGTCATTTTTGAGGTGCTCAAAATCCTCAAGGAGTTTAGCATAAGAAACTTGAAGCTCATCATTTTTATTTTTGAGACCACTAGCCACCTTAGGACCTCTATCATGAGATTCCTTCACTCTAGACAACTCTAGAGCAAAAGTCTCCTCAAGAGATTCCTTAGTGGTTTGTTGCTCTTCAAGAGCTTCATTTAGATGTGCAATTTTATTAGCATACCCACGCTCAAGGCTACTCATTTTATCAATGGTGTTCTCATGCTCCTCAACTTGTGCTTCTAACTTATCAATATGTTCTTTGCTCTTAATAGCAAAGTCCAAGATTTCAACGAAGTTAGAGCAAGCATTATTATTCTTAACAAGAGCATAATAAACCATCTCACCCTTTTCATATAAATCATCAACATTAATCTGTTTTTCCTCATTATCCTCATCCTCATCATCACAAGAGGTATTGGGTTCCAAAGTAGGAGTTACCTTTGAATACCTAGCCATAAGGCATAGGTGGGAACCATGAGATGATGATGAAGAATTACTTGAAGCTCCATTCAAAATTGTGTCTTTACCAATAGAATCTTCAGTTTCCTCTACATTGTTAGACACACAACAACTAGAGGAAATAGAAGCATATATATTATGGCAACAAGGCAAAGAGAGCATATCATCATGAGTTCTATTGAGGCAATTTATACATGATATGCAAGGACTATCAACACTAGCATGTAAATCATATATAGTGCTAGACGTGTTCAAGTCCAAAGATGAAGCATTGCAATGAGATAGAGATGAAAGATCATCAATAGTAAGCTTACTATCAACATTTCACTATTCATCACTACTCACCATATCATTACCTTGTGTCTTGCCACACTTTGGTGAAGTGGAAGAAGATGAAAACTAATCACGGACGGAAGTGGAAGCAATATAATCATCCTCAACAATGTTGGACACATCATATTTATCTTAAAGTTTTGTCCATAACTCATGAGCGCTCCAAAAAGGTATGATTGAAGAAGTAACTATGTAGCTCAAAGCATTAACAAGCACATTAGAAGCTTGAGCACCGAGATATAAGTTTTTCTCATCCTCACAAGATAGATTTTCGAAATCCATTGGAGGAGAAAAACCTATATCTACAATACGCTCCAAATTTGGGTCCATGTTCCAAAAATGAATAAGCATACGAGTTTTCCATATATCATAATTTGTGCCATCGAATATGAACATTTCATTGTGAACAAATCCCTAGCCGACATCTTTACTCTCAAGGCGATGAAGCCTAAAATGAGAGACCAGGCTCTGATACCAATTGAAAGGACAAAGATGTCGCCTAGAGGGGGTGAATAGGCGGTTTAAAAACTTTTACGAGATGGGCTTAACAAAGGCGGAATAAAACTAGCGTTTATTTTGTCAAGCACAAAACCTATATATATTATAGTTCACCTATGTGCACCAACAACTTATGCTAAGAAAGACAAGCAACTATGTGATAGCAAGATATAGACTTCAAGCACGAAGGCTATCACAAAGTAAGGTTCATAAGTAAAAGCTCGGGTATAGAGATAACCGAGGCACGTGGAGACGATGATGTTTTACCGAGTTCCTCCCAATGGAGTACATCTCGTTTGGAGAGGGGTGGTTTCAAACCACCAATGCCACAAAAGACCTCCCTTGTTCTCCTGTGAATCTCACCCCAACGGGATCGATCCACACTTCCACTATCGGTGCACTTGTCAGTGGAATCCAAAATCTCTCAAAATATTGGGGCACTTCTCCACAACTCAATGGGAGGCTCCCAACAAACAAGCTTGGGGGAAAGCTGCACAACTTAATTGGAGGCCCCAAGTAATCCACCAACCTACAAAACAACTAAACTATCTAGGGTTCCAAGAACCCAAGAGTAAAAGGCTTCTCACTTTTACCCAATCGAATCCTCACCGAGAACTCAAACCGATGAACCAAATGCAATGACAAGAATACACAAAGTGCTCAAGTCCTTCTCTCCCAAATTCCACCAAAGCTACAAAAGCTTATGGGGGAATAAGAGAGGAAGAACAATGGAGGAAATCTACAAAAGACTCCAAGCTCTAGATCCAAAGATGTTCCCCTCACTTAGAGGAGATATTGATTGGTGGGGTTGTAGATATAGATATCCTCTTTGAAATCCCTCAAGAATATGCAAGAATTAATGGAGGGATTGAGGAATAGCAAGCTCAAAAAGGTCAGCAATGGAGGGGAAAACTTGCAAGAAAGGTTAGGTAAACATTGGGGAAGAAGAGCCCCTTATATAGGTCCTCCAAAATCCAACCGTTACAGCCCTAGAGCACGCGGGCCAGACATTCTGGCCTATTCACTCTGGACATTCCGGCCAAGGCAAAACTGACAGAAATAGCAATACGAAAACAACTATAACTTTTGCATCCGGACTCCGATTTTGATGATCCGAACTCCGGAGATGGCTCATCCTGAACTTGCACATCATTTCTTCTTTCTTCATTATGTTGGTTTCTTGAAGGTACATAAGAGATATCACTCCAACTTTAGTCTTCAAGACACACTTGCTACAGGCTCAACTCTCACTTGACCAATCTCCGGATCACTCATTGAAACTTTGGTCAACACTTAATCTTCTTCACTTTCTTATTCTCCCAACCTTGAAACCAACATATGGTTTAAGCATTGCCTATGGACAAACCCTACAGGTAAAACTCAATGCAAACATAAGTCCATAAAGATTGTCATTTATTACCAAAACCACATATGGGGGCACACATGCACTTTCAGTATCTTTTTTAGCAAACTTGAAAAGTGGTACTAGTTTTTTTAAAACCCTATCCGCAATTATGGTAGCAAAATGCAATTTTGTTTCTCTATTATATCGTCAAAAATAGTATTGGTTGCGCGCCATGTACAACACATGCATCAATACAGGATCACCAAGGGCGCGTTTGGTAGGGCATTTTATGTCGGACAGGCCCCGTGGAGCAGAAGTTGGGCCGGTTGGTTTCCTGCGCAACCTTCTCATTATGGCCCATACAAACCTTAAAGCAGCCCTGGGGTAGGACCGCTGGGACTGCCGATTCAGACGTTTCCATGAGCCACCCTCTTCTTGCGCTCTACACCACCAGGCCATGAGGCTTTCCTAGGGGATGTTTTCTATTTACATTCCCGTCTCTTAGAAAGAGCCGCTAAACGATCGGACCAGACAGGTGCAGGTAGCTCGACTGCGTTACCCATGATTGAAACATAAGCTGGAGACGTATCAGCCTATATCCCCACCAATGTGATCTCCATTACAGATGGACAAATCTGTTTGGGAACAGAGCTCTTTTATCGCGGAATTAGACTAGCTATTAACATTGGCTTATCCGTAAGTGTGTTGGGTCTGCCGCTTAGCTACGAAAGCGAAGATTCTCTGCACGAGCTCTCCCATGCAGGGAGATGACAGGACAACGCGCGTGCCTCAGCGAAAATGGAAATGTGAGGCGGGAAGGATTCAGTCACCTCTTGATGGAACTCTTCCTCTATTTGGACTCTCCATTTTCCACATCGAGATCCATTCCCTACACGCTCCTCATCGGTCAGCTCCCTCATATCCGATCATCGGCAGTGGGAACGACATCAGTGCAGCCGCTAAAGTCACCATGCCCAGCTGGAATGACGACGAGTCCTTGGAACAGTCCTATCTTGGGGTAAGCTCAATTTCCCCATGTGTTCTTCATGATTAGGATTAGCCATAGATTTGGGGATTTTTGATTTGGTCTTAGTTAAACTGGTTGTTGTTTCAATTTCTTGTCTCTTAGGACCTCACCAACATAGACTATGCTCCTAACCGCATGGAAGATCCCACATTCACCGGCATTGCAGTAGATTGTACCCACGTGTATCGCGTCCACAAGCCTCCACCGGTGAATTGTGTTGCATTCGAAGGAACCAATACTGTCTGCCGATTTTGGCTCTACCAAGTGCAGAATGTAAGTTCCTTTGTAGTGAATTTTCATGTATTAGAGCTGGTCCACACATTGTGAGCATGATATTTTGAAATGTAGGAAGCCACAAACTGCGGATTTGTGACATAGTTGGATCATGAGTGGCCACAAACAACAAAAAATGCGTTGGCCAAACTATGGGGACTGTGACAACAACAACACCGGAATCGACAAGAAGATTCAGAATGCAGAGCTGCTGCAGGATCCAGCAGAGGAGAAGAGCAAGATCAGCAAGTACTCAACTCTCTTAATTAATGTGAAGAGATTCATGGATGAATCGGAGAAAAAGATTGTGGAGAATAACTTGTCCAGGATGAAGGATCCAAAAAAGAGTTGACTGCCGTGGTGAAGAAGGAAGTGGAGATGCTTAAGCAGTTGCAGAAATCACAAGCGGTGATCATGAAGCCCAAGCAGCAGTAATGGAATGATGAAAAAGCTGTTCACATAGAAGAAAAGAAGAATCTTGAACGCATGTTGTTTGATCAGTTCAATCCTGCCGATGCTAACAAAGGAAAGGCAAGTTGAAGAGGACCAAGAAAATATGCCAGAAGTGATGTGTTATTAGTGTCATATCCTCTAGGTGTAGTTTGATGCTGCTGGTACATTGACACCATGATCCCCTTTTGGTACTGATCTTGCTTTTGTTGTAACTATTATGATGGTAAGCTCACCATACCGTGATCATGATAACCGTATGTAGCCTACTATAGGAAACAAAACACCATTATGTTGCATCATCTAAATCAAAAGGGGGTGTCGCCCAGCTTACCAAACATAAGGGGATAGTTGCCCACCCCGTGTAGCCAAGTGAAAAGCGGGCAGCCAAACAAAATGGGCAACACAACACATACCTCGTTTTACTGTGGACATGCCCCCTAGGGCCTAGCCGGCACCGAACCCAAATTTGATGGTGGCTACCAAACACGCCCCCAAGGAAAACTAGTGACTTTTTCTTACCTTCTACTCCCGCTAAGTACTAAAGACCACACACTCTAGGAATCAACTTTCCTACTACAATGCTTCGGCCTGGCTGCTCGGATTAATAGCAGTAGAATGATAGCAAACCTATTATAGCTAAGAGAAATTCTAACGGAGCATGTAAAAAGGCCGAAACTATAAAATTTCAGCGGACTTACAAGTCCGGAAGAAATTAGATGAGCTAGCGGTGACTGTGAAAAGGCTCGGCCTGTTAAAATGTTTTCGGTGGCCCGTTAATCGATGTGTTCGGTCAGTACAAGTACCGCCCGGAGGGGCGGGTGCATGTCAAAACCCTCACCTTTCTCCTGCACCCAACCCTAGCTTCACCGTGCCGCCGCACCGAGCAAAACCTCCGACGAGCAATCGCACGAGCCCAAGATGCAGATCGGTGCGATGTCGTACAGCCGTGGCCACTTCGAGGTTGGGAGTGGCCAATGCAGAGGCGGGGTGATGGCGACCGCCCTGCAGGCCAGCATGACAACCTCTCGAGGAAGAGAGGAAGCGCATCGTGCGCTCGGAGGGGGCGAAGAAGAGGGCGGCACGGAGAAGAAGAGGGCGGCGCGGAGGTGGACGAACCGCGCACGCGTCCTCCGCCATCCCCTCGCCCGCTACACTGAGCCCTTGGAGTGCTACCGCCCACCGTTGCCGGAGCATACCCCTCTTTGCCGTAGGTACGCATATGCCGACACGCCGCCCTTGAAGGGAATATGCCCGAGAGGCAATAATAAAGTGGTTATTATCTTATTCCTTGTTTATGATAAATGTTTATTTTGCATGCTATAATTGTATTGATATGAAACGTCAATACATGTGTGTTTAATAAACAAATAAAAGGTTCCTGGTCATGCCTCTCTTATAGACTAGCTCGTTGATTAACAAGATGATCAAGGTTTCCTGATCATGGACATTGGATGTTGTTAATAACAAGGTCACAACATTGGTGGAATGATGTGATGAACATTATCCGAAGTATAGCATTACAATCAGAGTCATTATGTTTATATTGCTATAACATCATACGAAGTAATCTTAGTCCTTAGACCATGAGATCATGTTAATTGCTAACACCGGAAGAGTATCTTGATAACATCAAACGTCACACCGTAACAGGGTGACAATAAAGGTGGGTTCAGTGCTACGAAGGTGTTATGTTGAGGCTCATGGATCAAGAGTGGGATTTGTCCATCCCGATGACGGATAGATATACTCTGGGCCCTCTCGGTGATATCACATTGAAATAGCTTGCAAGCAAGTGATGTGATCACTAGAATGTTATATCACGGGAACAAGAAAAGAGTGCATGTCGGTAACAAGATCAAACTAGCTATTTGGATGCCAATGATCGAATCTCGGACATGTAATATATCGCGAGACAAAGGGATTTAGTTATGATGTTAAAGGTTCACACGATCACAAGAGACATCGTTGAATATGTGGGAGTCAGTACGGATCTCTAGGTCCCGCTGTTGATTATTGATCAGAGAGGGGTCTCGATCATGTCTACATTATTCGTGAACTGTAGGGTGACACACTTAAGGGATACCGACACCATTTGGAGCAAATATGTTTCAGATAAAGATTTAAGAAAGCGCTGGAATCATTTCGATGGAAACCGAAATTGTTTCGGGTGAAATTGCTGAAACTGGTTCTGCATGTGATATTGAAATGTTGCAGGGGTTTTATGTGAATGTTTGTTAATTAATGTAATTGACAAAATTATGAATAAAATAAATAAAAGTGTTTTATTTAATGATAACTTGCATTAAATTTGGTGGAAATTTAATGGAGGTGAGTGGAATTTTGAGTGGGTGGCTAATTATGTGAGTGGGAGCTCCACCCACATGAATGTGGAAGAGGTGGGGGAACCTCCCTTGGCCGCCGGCCATGGTGAGGGGTTGACCCCCTCTCCCTATAAAAGGCCCCCCACTCCCTCCTCTCATCTTACAACACCTCCTTGTGAAGGATCTCTCTCTCCCTCTAGTATTATCCCCATGGTCTCAGATTAGCGAGATACATGTTCCCGGTGGCTTTATCTGGAAAGGAGTTGCTGCTTCCGCTGCTTTGCTGGAGCGAGGGATGGAGGTTTTCGGGGTACCGGACGTGTGTGCGATCACGGATGCACCGCTGCTTTGCGGTGCTGGACTTGATGGTGCTGGAGCTGGATCTGATGGACGTGCTGGAGCCGGACCTGCTGGACTTCATCACGATCTTGAGATCGGCAAGTGTACGACTATATCAACCACGAGTTCCTACTCGTTAACAAAGCTCGTTGTCTACGAGGGTAAGTTCTCGTTGGATGTATGTCCACTTGTTGCTTTGTACCTAGTAGATAGATCTTGGCGTGTAGTTCACACCGTAGGAAATTTTTTGTTTTCTATGCTGTGGACCCAACAGTGGTATCAGAGCCTGATCTATGCGTAGGTGCTTTGCACGGGTAGTACACATATTTTTATATGTGGGCGATGATGATCATGTTATTTCTTCTTTCATGTATTTTGGATATTGGTGGCATAGTGGGATGAAGCGGCCCGGACCAACCTTACATGTCATCGTACATGAGACCGGTTCCACGACTGACATGCAACTTGTTTTGCATAAGTGGCTGGCGGGTGTTTGTCTCTTCTACTATAGTCAATATCCGATTTACAACGAGTTGCTAATAACTTAGTTATCCTCGTTGTGGTTCATGTTCGTAGGTAAGAACGGTTCTATCTCTGAAAGCCCTAAGCCACATAAAACTTGCAATTGATAAATTAGAGGCGTCTAGTTTAGATCGTTGCTGGGCTAGTGTCTTGATATGGTATTGTTGTAAGTAGATGTATGATAGATACTCTTACAAGACATTCAACGTGTAAGTTCCATAGACCTTGGCCTTACACACAAAGGAATGATAGAGATCATACCACGATGCAAATGATAGAGATCAAATGCATGGACCATATCATCTCACTTTACACATTAGATGTTTGCATCTTATATTGCTAGTTTGGCGCTTTTAGTAGCATTATAAGATGATCCCTCATTGAAATATCAAGATAAAACGTGTTCTTCCTTAAGTATGCACCGTTTTATGGATCGTGTTTCGAGACATCACGTGATGATCGGGTGTACTCAACTCTACGCTTTCATACAACGGGTGTAAGACAGTTTTACACACGCGAATACTAAGGTTCTTACTTGGTGAGCCTAGCATGTACAGACATGGCCTCGGAACACGGACCGAAAGGTTAAGCATGAGTCATATAGTTGATGTGATGACCATATTGATGCTCGCCTTTGAAGCTACACCGACTCACGTGATGATCGGACTTGGTGTAGTGGATTTGGTTCATGTAATCACCAAAAAGGCACGAGGGATGTCGTTTTTGAGTGGGAGTTCATTTCTAATTTGGATTAGTCGAACTCAATTTGTCATAAACTAAATCAAAGTGAATTTGCATAATTTGTTGTAGTCATTGGCATCTGTTCACTACCTTATACTTAGTTTTAATTGAGATAATAGAACTACAGAATTCTGGATATTTACTTTACGAACTGGTATCATATTGTTTTGAATGTCAATTTAAAGTTTAGAAGTCCTATTGCAAACTTTCAGCAAACTCTATTTACTCCATGAAGTTTAATAAGTAGTATTAAATAAAGAGTAAGAATTCCAATGTTAGTATCTAAAGTATCATGTTTGCCTCCATGATTATTGATATTCAAAAATTGTTTTAATATCAAGGTTATCTAGGAGCTGAAAGAATTGTTTCAGGAACCATCATGTGTGGAAGATATTGTGATATCTGAAACAATGTTTTTGGTTTCATTATGATAGAGTATAATTTAGCAAAATACATGTTCTCATATTGTATGAGAATTTGTGAAGGATGGAGATGCTAGGCATCCGGATCTCCCAAAAAGGTGTTGGGAACTAACATTATACTCGCGATTCTTCCTTATAGGCTATAGTAGCTTGATCATGAAAGTTGTCATGATAACGATGAATAGAAGATGTAAGTAAAATGTTTACTACACTAATAGATTACTAAAGAATGGATTTTTTGAAAGAACACCAAACATTTGATGATAGTGATCCACTTCAAAGTGCAAGTCCAAAGGTATTAGTATTTGACTATATACGCTTTGTACTATGTGTCATGTGAATGACACCACTATTGATATTGATAGATTCTTTTAAAAGAAAAGGAATTGTTGAAAGAGAATCTATAAAATATTTGGCAGAAAAGAAAAGGTTGGAGATGTCCAACTTAGGTATATAGAAGATATACATGTTATGGCTGTATTCCTTGCTTGTTAAACAATGTGGTTCTGAGGTATTGGATACCGGTATTGGATACCGAATTGGTTGGTGTGAAGTGTCATACAGAACAACACAATTCATGAACAGCAACAGCCTAAGTAACTAGCAAAAGAATAAGTGATGATGTTCATTGAAAACAAATAAAGTGTTATTGTGTTTTTCGTTGTCATCAAACCATGCCTTCAAGATTTGTTTAAATAATTGTTATTTTGTTCCGGTATCATGAGAACAATGCCTGTTCAAATAATTACCGTATTCCATAAAGGATGGATGAACTTTTACAAGTCTAGTTGGAGAAATCACATCCATAAACACTATTGCTAAAATGTCGCAAGACAAATGATTGAAAGATCACTTATGAAGTGACATCACTGTTTAAATTATATTTGAAAGAAAACATGAAGAAACTCCATGTTGATGGATTTTTGGAGTCTTTGATTTTGATCAATTGACGCATGTGAGACTTTCCTCGAGATAATTGAAACTCCGTCCATAGGCCAAAGAGGAACGGATGACTAATTTATTGGATATTATGCATGTTAATGTATATAGTCCATTATGTGTAGCCATATGC
Source organism: Avena sativa (assembly GCA_916181665.1). Lineage (NCBI taxonomy): Eukaryota > Viridiplantae > Streptophyta > Magnoliopsida > Poales > Poaceae > Avena > Avena sativa. The sequence continues at coordinate 454,175,509 of OV702290.1, forward strand.
GATGGATCTCTTGGCTTCATATGCTTTCTCCAGAAATTTGAGTGAATATATCTATATATTTACTTAATAAGGAAGAAGTATGAAACATTTGAAAATTGTTCAAAGACTTTCAAGATGAAGTGAAAAATCATTGTAACAAGAAAATAAAAGAGTTTATGATTTGATCATAAAGGAAGATATTTGAGTTACAGGTTTAGCAAAACACCTAAGATTTCAGGAATTGTTCCATAAATTTGCATTTCCCGATAAACCACAGGATTATGGTATGTTCGAGAAATCAAATCAAACCTTGTTTGACATGGTAAGATCAAAGGTGTCATTTATAAAACTGCCATTATGTTTTAAATATTAAAGCTTTAGAGATTGCCGCTTTTACACTGAAAAGAGCACCATCGTGATTCGTTGAAATGACACCATATGAGTTATGGTTTGGGATAAAACCTGAATTGTCTTTCTTAAATTTTGGTATGCTATGCATAAGTAAAATGTTTACAACCAAAGTCGGATAAGCACGTCTTTGTAGGTTATCCCAAAGAATTTGTTGGGAATTCCTCCATAACACCAAGGACAAAAGAGTTTGTCGCTTGGAACGTCAAGTTTCTTGAGAAGGAATTTTTCGTGAAAAGTTAAGTGGGAGGACAACAGAAATTTGATAAGGTTGTTGAACCTTAGATATATGTGCTGAGTAGCACAGCGCCGGAAAGTGTCCCGGTGGCGGCCACAATGCTCATGGCTCCCGTGATTACAAAGGGTGTAATCTTGGAGATTAGAGTTCTTATTGAACCATGTGGGTCGGTAAGAATCAAATAGTAAGATTTGAAACAGAAGTCGTTATTGTTTTGACAATGATGAACCGACTGCATGCAAAGAAGTGATGATGGGCCCTGACTCCATAAAATGACTAGAAGTCATAGAATCCGTGATAGTATCCATACACGAGAAATCAAGTTTCTGAACTTGGAAGACCCTCCGGAAAGGCGTGAAGCCTATCGGTCGTGTTTGGATCTATAAAGAAATAGACATGGATGTTTAACATCTTTGAAATAGTCGACTATCGGAAAGAAGTTTATGGCAATGTTTAAGGAGTTGACTATGACAAGATTTGATCTTTCATAGCGACATTTAGTCTTGACGGATTAATGTAGCAACAAATACATATAATTTGGTATATGGTAGTTGAATAAACAAAACAAGGTTCTTCTAATAGAATGGTTACCTAGGACGTGTACATCACACGGTCCGAAGGGTTTTGTTAATTCAAAGGGTGCTAAAAGGGCATGCAAACTTCAATAGTTGAAGTGAGCATAGCGGAGTTGGAATCTTCACCATGATGAAAATTTTAAAGGAGTTTAAATTCATCGGAGATGATGAAGATGCTTGCATTTGCAAGAAATTAAGTGGGAGCACTGAGACATATTTCTAATACATTATGTAGAGGACATGGTGTTGATTGGAAATGATGTATCTTGTATTGACATAAGTTAAGAATTTCATTAAAATAGGATTTCGATGAAAGACTTGGGCAAAACCGGAATATTTGGCATCAATGTCTATATGGATAGATTGAGGCACTAATATGGTTATGCCAGACATACATATATGAGATATTGAAAGGGTTCAATATGGAAACAACAAGAAAGGTTCTTGCTGCATGGAAAGGATTGTATCAAGATTCAAGTGTTTCAACACTTGGTGAGTAAAATCACATGAATATTTTGATCGATTATACCGTGATATGTATATATCCAGATATGTCCTATGCTCTAAATTTTATGAGCACATACCAGAATGATTCATAAGATGATCATTGGACGATAGTAAAGATATTCTTATGAGCTTTGGAAGAACTAAGAATATATCATGTATAAGTGACAAATAGTTAAAGGTAGTTCATTGTAAAGTGTTACATTGATACTAGTTTTGTCACAAGATACAAATTAAATTTATATCAATTTAGACTATGGGTGGCACAATATAATGGAAAGGATGTTCCATGATGGATTTGGATGAGTTCCAAAGTTGAGATATTGTGATGGATACTACAACAAAAGGCTAAGTATATAACTGCTATAGTAGCAGCAAAGGAGGGCATTTGTGTTAAGTAGTTTGTTATCAAACTAGGTGTGGTTTAAAGTGGGCTAATACTATGAAGATATATTGTGTGACAATAATATCAACATATTTTGAGCCGAACGAACTAAAGGTCTCACCAGAGGACCAAATTTATACAATGCCATCTCATTTGAGAATGAGTGATGCGTAGAGACGCAAAGACATGCAAATACACACGGACCTGAAACTGTCAGATCTGGAGATTATGTTAACCACTAGCAATCGCGTATATGCAACACTAGAAAGCCATAGGTGTTCAATACGCAAAGTTTTTCAAACTAGATTATTGACTCTAGTGCAAGTGGGAGACTAAAGGGAATATGCCCGAGAGGCAATAATAAAGTGGTTATTATCTTATTCCTTGTTTATGATAAATGTTTATTTTGCATGCTATAATTGTATTGATAGGAAACGTCAATACATGTGTGTTTAATAAACAAATAAAAGGTTCCTAGTCATGCCTCTCTTATAGACTAGCTCGTTGATTAACAAGATGATCAAGGTTTCCTGATCATGGACATTGGATGTTGTTAATAACGAGGTCACAACATTGGTGGAATTATGTGATGAACATTCATCCGAAGTATAGCATTACTATCAGAGTCATTATGTTTATATTTCTATAACATCATACGAAGTAATCTTAGTCCTTAGACCATGAGATCATGTTAATTGCTAACACCGGAAGAGTATCTTGATAACATCAAACGTCACATCGTAATAGGGTGACTATAAAGGTGGGTTCAGTGCTACGAAGGTGTTATGTTGAGGCTCATGGATCAAGAGTGGGATTTGTCCATCCCGATGACGGATAGATATACTCTGGGCCCTCTCGGTGATATCACATTGAAATAGCTTGCAAGCAAGTGATGTGATCACTAGAATGTTATATCACGGGAACGAGAAAAGAGTGCATGTCGGTAACGAGATCAAACTAGGTATTTGGATGCCAATGATCGAATCTCGGACATGTAATATATCGCGAGACAAAGGGATTTAGTTACGACGTTAAAGGTTCACACGATCACAAGAGTCATTGTTGAATATGTGGGAGTCAGTACGGATCTCCAGGTCCCGCTGCTAATTATTAATCAGAGAGGGGTCTTGATCATGTCTACATTATTCGCGAACCGTTGGGTGACACGCTTAAGGGATACCGACACCATTTGGAGCAAATATGTTTCAGATAAAGATTTAAGAAAGCGCTGGAATCATTTCGATGGAAACCAAAATTATTTCGGGTGAAATTGCTGAAACTGGTTCTGCATGTGATATTAAAATGTTGCAGGGGGTTTTATGTGAATGTTTGTTAATTAATGTAATTGACAAAATTCTGAATAAAATAAATAAAAGTATTTTATTTAATGAGAACTTCCATTAAATTTGGTGGAAATTTAATGGAGGTGAGTGGAATTTTGAGTGGGTGGCTAATTATGTGAGTGGCAGCTCCACCCACATGAATGTGGAAGAGGTGGGGGCACCTCCCTTGGCCACCGGCCATGGTGAGGAGTTTCCCCCCTCTCCCTATAAAAGGCCCCCACTCCCTCCTCTCATCTTACAACACCTCCTTGTGAAGGATCTCTCTCCCCCTCTAGTATTATCCACATGGTCTCGGATTAGCGAGATACATGTTCCCGGTGGCTTTATCTGGAAAGGAGTTGTTGTTTCCGCTGCTTTGCTGGAGCGAGGGACGGTGGTTGTCGGGGTACCGGACGTGTGTGCGATCACGGATGCACCGCTGCTTTGCGGTGCTGGACTTGGTGGTGCTGGAGCTGGATCTGATGGACGTGCTGGAGACCTGCTGGACTTCATCACGATCTTGAGATCGGCAAGTGTACGACTATATCAACCACGAGTTCCTACTCGTTACACTAAAAGATGTCTAAATACATTCGATTTATAAAGCTAAAACGTCTTATATTTCTGAACAGAGGGAGTAATTTAATTAAGTGAACGTGCTAGTTTATGTATGATCAGATTACGTGTTCTTCGTTGATTTTTGCCACAAGTGTAAAAATTCGAATGCGGCGAATGATTACTAACCTGTAAATTGAGTATTCAGTGGCCTGTACTCTGTGTTTTCAGTTTGTCTTTTTACGGGCTCAGTTAGAGTTGCTGTAGGTAGTTAATATCCATGCATGCACGCGTATTTTGATGATTAAAATCAGTTGCACACCATAAAATTCACGTTGGATTGTACTAGTTCATCTATAATATATTTGTTGACGTTTAGTGGTCGGGAGCGGGACAAACCGCCATAACCTGGTAAGTTCATTTTATAGAGAAGAATACGCTACTAGTACGAGGCGTAAGTAAGGAAATAAATTAAACGGAAATACTGAGCTTAGCCATCCGAAGCCCGCTTCATGCGCAACGCCGAAGAGAAATAGGCCCACGACGCGACCCACCAGCGTCCTCCCACGGCTGCAGCGTCAGGACGCCCCTGTATAGTACCACCTCGCCGACCGAAGAGCCAACGCGTGGGAGAGCCAGCTATTTAGAGGCGCCTGGGTGCGACCTTTCAACATACTTACCTGGACAGGGTCGACGGCTGATCAAGGGTCGTGGGACGTCATAATTTATGGTAGAGAGGTACCGTTTGCGCGGCCTTTGCCAATTCTTTGAAATTAAATTTTGGTTCTTCGTTGTTTGCCTCATTGCTTGAGGCGAGATTTGTGTCATGGTTGCAATTTGGTCCCTCGATCAGTTGTGCCAGGCACCTTGTCTGTCTGCAGAGCCTGATTGGTCTGTTGTGGGAGTTGTTTGATTTTCTTTGAAGCTGAAGCTTATTTTTGCAGATCTAAAGAGTGGCATCCAGCATGGCAGTCGGCACACATGTTAATGATCAGATTGTTTAGATGGGGCGTTACACGTGGTTTTGATGTAATTTGCTTCGCGTAACAAGCACGCCAGGATAAAATATCTTGTTCCTAGATAGGGTAGATTTGCGGATTATCTCATTGTTCTTCTGCTCTGGAAGCCTCCATGAAAGCTAGATTCTTGTTTGCTTTGATGACAGTACCTGGCTATAGTATCTGTTTGCTTCGGCTTGATCTATCTAACCTTGAAGAGCTGTTTTGCTTTTCTTTCAGGCATATATTTACTAGAAAAATTGACCACATAACTTAAGTGCTGACATCTTCAGTCCCTGTCCTATGTAAGTCAGTAAAAAGCATATGTTTTTTATCGCTCCAGAGAAGGTTTAGTTGATAGAATAAGTGTCGGCATGTGTTTGTTTTTTCGAACTCTATCTATAGAAGCATAAGCTTGAAGAGGTCGGTGATGGTAGTAGGCAATCGTCATTTCTACTGCTGTTGAGAAGAGATAGGCAATATGTTGTTGTTGAGAAGAGATAGATAGTATTCTAGTAGATTTAGAGGTTCACTTTCTTAATCGAGCTACTTGCCCAGCACAGTCACTTACCTTATCCTGATGCTTGCCTCATGCATGGACACTTCGCTCAGTAGCGAATAGAGATGCTTAACCCGCAGCACACTCACCACACTTTTATTCTGATAGTATCGATGAGGAGATAGAGAGATGGATAGCTAGAAGAAGCAGAAGAAGATCAAGCCGATTAGAAATCAGCTAGAGTTTTTGCTTTTGGAATTCATATCTATGACTCCGCCTGTTAATGGTTAATAGAAAACATCTTTTCCTGCTTCCTCCCTAGGGTCTGCTAGCTAGAAGTGGCAGTGACTACTTGAGGTGAGCAATTTTACAGGTGAGGTAGAAGCAAAGTAATGCTGACCATACATACTTTATTCTACAAGCACAATGGAAGCAAGGTGGCATTACCATCAGGCTGACCCGCTAATTATGTCGTAGGTAGGGATCTCGTTTGAATCAAATCGTATAACAATGAAGCGAGAAAACATATGCGCCCGCAAACGGCTTTCGAGTATATAAAAGACTAGCGGAAAGGCCAAATGAGTCACTTTTACCCCTATCCGGCTCTAGTAGCATTATTGAAGCCTTTACAACATCTTTCATCCATGAGGCAATCAAGAACTCTCCTTTTGTGATCTTGTATGGCCATGAACCTCGTCAATGGGGACCGGTCAATTGCTCTGTTCCTGATTTGGATCTATGGCTCAAGGAACGACAGATGGTTACTGAACTTCTGAAACAGAACCTGCATCGAGCGCAACAACTGGATCCCTTCAGCTCGCTGTCCCTGCCTATCCTGCCACAGGGATTGAACCATCTGGCAATCAGTTTCCATCCGCACTTTCACCCGGAGCCCCTATCCTTGGCAAACAGGACAGTATCACGGCACGCAATAAGCTCAATTGTCAAAGGATCTCCGATGTTGCTGTACTTCCTGCATGCCGCAGCAATGAACTTCCCTCGATAATCTCTGGCGACCAAACCTGCACCGGCAATGCCCCGACCCGTCAATCGTCTAGAAGCGAGCACTTTATTCAAACTTGTATGTAGGGCTTAGATATCCTAAATCATGGATACCTCACTACCCGCACGTATGAAGGGGAAAGAAATAGTCACACTTGATTGAATTCGATCTGCTTCCTCGAGGGGTCTCCTTAGGCTTTCCACCTAAGGTGGTTGGGGTGCCTGCCGAGGAGACTTGTCATTACAAGAACTTCGAATTACTGCTTTTTGCGCTGACCAACAAACAAGAAGAGAGGGTATTAGTTAAGAAGGGGCGCTATGGCGATCCTGTTTGTGTACTTTAGGCGCACAAAAGACGGGGGTTTATTCCGTTTTTATCGTGAATATAACGTTTTTTTGTTACATTTATTTATGAGATTAGACTCCCATATCATTAAGTACTGTCACTGCCCAGACATCCCCAATAAGGTATTTGGTTACCAGACCAAATCCTAAGAGTTAGTTTATCAAGGGCATGGCCCAATATAGAAATTATTCAAAAGACTAAGATTTTCACCATGTTCCGCTTCTTCTGTTTAGAAGGCACTGGGCTTTCGTTATAGGGAAGCCGCAGACGCGGTTATTCTCAACTCTCCGCACTCTCTGTGGAAGGCATATGCTCGTTATAAGTATAAAGTTGGTATCAGAGCCTCATCTGCCTTTCCAAGTGAGCCAGCCTTGTCCTTATCTTACCATACGATGTTTTATAGGAAAGGGATAGGTCGAGTTAGTGAATTTCTAGATCAAGCTCAGAACCATGAAAAGATGGACAAAAGTAAGCGCGCGGGACTACGAAAGGATGTAAGATAACGCACGGGACACACCTGGTTGTTGCTGCTGGACAGTATCTTTGAATGGAAGATATATGATACTTGGCGTATGCGGCACAGAACTGACGGCTTCCCTGCCTGGCAATTGAAACATCGTTTTAGCGTAGTGCAGGGGCCTACGACGTGCTGCCGGTGCGCAACGAGTAAGAGCGTTTACCTTCGGCACTGTCTGGCGGAGCAGGTGTGGATCGGCGTGCAGATTGGTGGCCTTGCGCATTGCCGCTGCTGAATCATTTTCCGCTCGCAGCAGGCGCGTACAGTTTCCTGAGCTCGACGGTGCGAGTCACCAGATGTTCAGCGTGGGCGGCGACTACAGTTTCCTTGTGGACGTTTTTCATCGTCGTGGGGTGCGGGAGAGAGGTGGTGATGAAGGAAGATGGATACGCCTGCATAACAACATACCGTCATCCGGACATGTCCGTAACTCCAGGTCCAGAAGCCCGAAAGTGCACTCGTGATCACTCCCTATGGCCTTCTCTTTCAAATTCTTCTAATTCCTCTCGCTCCATTAGTAGTGACTTGAATTGGAAACACCCGTCTGTTGCGGACGACAGTCTTCGTCCAATCTGCGCATACCAGTCTTCACGTACCACTGTTATAAGTAGTGAGCCTAACCATGACGATCTATATCTACGCACCAATTCCTTCTCCGGATTGGAACCCTTGGTTTGCCTTCTTCTGACCTCAGAGTAACAAATAAGTGATGTTGATAGTACCTACCTCCACTACAGAGAAGCAAAGTCAAGTAATTGAACCCGTGCCTTGAAAACTAGATTAAAGCTCAGTATAGGTTCGAAGCTCCAAACTCCACCATTGAATCTCAGCATGGACATCTCGAGATAGCAACTCTACTCTTCATAGATGAAACAAGTGTTCAGTCCCCTCGGGATATAGCCCACTTCTCATCTCTCAACACCAGCTTTCTTCCTTTCTGCTCTTTGATCAGAGTCTCCGTGAAGAAAATAGACACGAGTAAGACGACTCGTCAGATTCGAACTAACTTAGGGTGGGCCAGGGACCCGCCTTTCTTCGCCTAGAAGGAGTCGCTTTTGGTTACGCAGTTCCGTTGGCGAGAAATGCCTTCCTAATCTGCGGGCCGGCCAGCCAATCTTGTCAATCCCCCTCGTAACTGATTAAATGACCTTCTAGATTCCAAAGATGAGCTCTTTCCCATCACACGGAAGTGACCAAACTTGCTGACCTAAGATTTATCCATCCTTCGACCTTCCCTCACCCGAGAATTGCATTTCCGCTTCAGCTTCCTTACATCCCACTTTTCTGGATCCCTTATTCTCTTCTAGGCAAGGATCCATAATCATTCCACCATAGATGCTCCTTGATAACGAAGAAATTGAGAGAACTTCATTACAAACTTATTTTCTTGGCGCGACGAAATTCTTAAAAAAATCCTTCAATGTGTCAGGATTTGCCCTCAAAGTATTGAGCCATTCAGTCAACTCAGTAGTAGTGAGAGCCTCTAGTTCCAACTCCTGGACAATTCCTTCCACAGCCCCTCCTTTCATGTCTGGGAGGAAGGCACCGTTTTTCATCCAGGGATAAGTGCGAACGACGTAAGATCGATATTGATCTAAAATCACTTCTTCTACCTGTATAAGCTTTGCCATCTTTTCCCTTCGCTCAGGGTTGAATTCTTCTTGATTTACAGAAGAAGAAGTATCCAAATCCACTGAATGGGCGCTTTGGTTAGTTGTCTCCAATAGAGCGTTTATTTCACTGGAGCTTTCGACAAAGGCAGCGGAGGCTTCTGGCGGATTTTCTGCCATTGCCGCTTCCCCGCCTATAGCATAAGTCAGCACAAAGCAGAAGATGAAATAAATAACGAATCTGCAAATCAAATTCGGGATAGGGCAAAGGATGACTTGCAGATAGCATCGAAAAATTCGAGAATGGATTTTCTTCCTTTTTCCCAAATAGTCGATGGTCTTACACCATTGTGATACTTCGGAGAAACTGGAGTACATATATGAGAGACCGGTGCTAAAACCTTTTCTCGAGATATCTTCCAAATTCTTAGGGTCCTTGCTCTGGATCTTGTTCCCCCGGTGCGAAAAGCAGTTGGTTCCGTAGTTTTAGAATTCTGCCAATTCCAAGTATTCCATTATTATTATTAAATAAGAGAATATAGAAAGTAAAGAGGAGAAGGCATAACCAGAAGAATTGTGAGAAATAAGTCAATTTATCAAGTTGAGGCATTTCGATTTGGATTTCAAATAGTTCACCCTAAAGACAGAAAAAGATTAGGCAGACTAACAAGAAACAGGCTTGATGGTAGATTCACTGAACACCCACACAATCTCGATTTGACACTTAGACAAAAAACACCTCTCTTCCTCACTTTTCCAAGACAGAAGAGAAGCAAGCAACTAGCGCGAAAGCCGTTGCGCGTTAGCGCATCCGTTTTCTTGCTTGATTTTTATACGATTTTCTGAAGTGATCTGTTCAACTAAGTAGAAAAGGACAGACGGGCTACGCGTGGTATAGGGCTGCTCGTCCCGCCTGGTGTTGAGGGAGCTAAAGTGGAACTCTCACATACATGTTTCTTAAGGAGGCTAGCTCGCTAAATGATACAGTCCTCGCTGATGGATCGGCAAGTACTCCACGGTCAGCGGCTATCAGCTAACGTTATGGGCTGTTAGTGGTGGTTCATTGCCTATAGTGTTGTAATCCGGAATCCAAGTTTTGTGATAACCATGTTGTTTATTGTTCACAGCTGGATTGTGCTCAGTTGAGAGTGTCATGCTCTGTCAATATCTGTTGCAGGAGTTGTCAGTTTTTTTTCTCGCTGTGTCAAGCTTGTGACTTGCGTTGTATCAGGTTGGTAACAGCTTGTATCTCGATAGGACTGAATGTTTAAGGAGTTAGGTTAGTCTAATGTGCCAAAATGTTAGTCAAACCACCTAGGTTGTGTTTGTTCTGGAGAGTTCAGCTAGTCCGAGTGATCTGGGCTATCCTATGTTTTATCCCTGTTTCAATCTTTTTTTCCACTATAGGGGTTTTGTAGCAGCCCAGCAACATCTGTGTGACAGAGAGTCATATTAAGGATAGGGCTAATGCTTTCCCCTTGAACCCCTTGCAGAAAAAGTAGGAAAATGGACTGAAATTGTTGGATAAGTGGATTTGCAGTATCTCAACAATCAAAACAACGAATATTCCATCATCCAAACTAAGCTTCCTCAGATCCTAACCCATTGGTCATTATCGAGCCTCGTGACTCTTTTTGTTGATATCTTCGTATTACCAGTTATCATTCCATCTATCTGGTTATTGCTTGATGTGTTGGTTGGTATTGAACTATTTAATTAGAAGTGATTTCTTCCTCATTAGCTCCATTTTGATTCTCATTTGCATCTTGTGATGAATGAAGTGAACTTGAGCTCTCTAGTGCTTCTATTTTCTCTTAGAACGCATTTACTAGTATTCGATGAGATGCTGAAAGACCAGAAAGACAAGTGATATGAACTGGTTTTGTATCCACCCACTTTCCTTCGTTATCTTCAACTCTTTATCTTTTGGTAGAGGAAGGCATTCCCAGTATAAATGATGATTCTTGCTTTCGTATTGTTAATGTTTTCAATTGTACACGGAAGGGGTTTGTGACCACTACCATTTTAGTCAGGGATTTCTCCTCATATTGTTGGAGAAACCATTCTTTGCAAACATGGCTTAGCCTAGCAATGGCTGGGAATTTCTTCTCCCAAAATGAAAAAAAAATGTCCGCCACTTTGTTGCTTTCAGCATGTTTTCTAATGCCCCTTCTTTTCTGGATGTCCGCTGGAAGAAGGCCGATAACACACTAAGTTTACTAATAAGGGGTGCCTTAAAGCTATCCTTTCTGGTCTTGTTTATAGAGCGAGGGATAGCAAGGCCTTGTACAAGGGGAGAGAATCAATAATAAAAGGGATGAAGGTTCGAAGCAAAAGAGCAATGGAAGACAACGCTTACCAAAAAAGTACGAACCATAGCCCCACTTTCTTCCTTTAGGAAAGAATAGAGTTATTGATATCATTGGTCTATTATCCCCGACTCTGAAAAGCGTTCCTTAAAGTGAGATAAGTGAGATTCGACCTCCAAGAAAGTATTAGTTTGGCTTTCGAGAAATGCAGTACCATCCACTCCAATGTACAATGTATCTTTTTCGTCACCAGTATTTAGTTAGAGGGGGTCTAGGTCAAGGACAAGAGCCAGCAAGAGGTGAGCGGGGGTGTGCTTGTTAGCACAGAGGCCAGGAGTAATACACTTTATTTTTCTTCTTTCGGGAAGGTAAGATTGCTAATACGGCACCCAGGATATTACCACTTTATCAAACAAAAAAGGAGTAAGCATCTGGATCAAACCGTTGGGTTGGTGATCAAAGCATGTTCTAACTGCATTTGCAGACTTGAACGATATCTACCCTTTCGGTGGAGTTCTTTTTGCTTTGCTCGACAAGATCAACTACGCTATTTCTCAGGCCTTGGAAGAACTACTTTGGGAAAACGAATCACATCCATTTCGGATGAATGGGCACGTCCGTCTTCTATGCAACAAAGACGAGGATCAGTGCCAAGGCAAGGCCAACACAGAGGTACTAGTTTCAGCATTCATTCCACAGAGGTTCTTTCACCTTTACCACTATCAGGAACATCTGGGGACCCTATTATTCCTAAATACTGCATGAAACCCCCTTCTTTTGCATTCCACACCCGGTGTACTTTTCCGATCAGGTCCTTCTCGCTATGGCAGAATCTTGCATTTTGAATGATCGAATTGAAATATCGATATCGCTATCTGCTGGTGACATGGGTATACCCTACAGGTACTCGAGCTTGGTATATACGGTCCAAATACGTACAGGCCCACGGTGTCGCCAAGGCCCGGATGAAAGGACTCGAGTGACCTACGGACTCTCGATTGCTTGAAGAACAAGAAGAAGCTAAAGATAGAAAGTTTGAAGGGGAAAACCCTAACTTGTAACCGACTCGACCTGCTACCCGAGACCTAGCCTATCTATATAAAGGCTAGGAGGGGGCGGCGAGGAGGACACATGCAACCCTAGTTTCCACAACCCTCGCCAGATTGCATCTGCGCACCATTGTAACTTTCGACTCCTTCGATAATTCCACGAGCATACAAGCAGGAGTAGGGACCTCTACGAGGCCTGAACCTGGGTAAATCCTTTGTCCCCTGTGTGCTTGTTTGCTAGCCGATAGATGTCTCTAGCTCTCCCTCCATCTCCAAAACCCAAGTCCATAACAATGGGCATTGATGAGTTAAACCCTCGTCAATTGGCGTCGTCCGTGGGAATTGGGAGTGCTGATGTTGTGGCTTCTTCGGCCCCATCAACTGCGATCTACAACTCCGCAACAGCGGAGATTCACCAGCTCTTTGGCGCCTTCGACTTCACCGTCCACAAGCCGGCCCCCCGCCCAGCCTTCGAGTCTATGGGCGACGGAATCAGCCTGGCGATTGGGAGCTTCCGCTTCCAAGTTGGTCAGATGGGCACGCTTCGCATGCCTGATCAGCCGACAACACTGGCGATTGCCCCGGCATCATGGTTCCCTCCATTGATCGGCACCCTCAGCGAGCTCAATGCCCCAGTGGCAGTCGAGAATATGATCAGCGACAGCAGTCGCGATTCCGATCTGAGCGATCTGGCCACTGAAGATGGAACCTACGGTTCCGGATCTGAAAGTTGTGGAAGCAACAACTTCCCCAATCACTTCATGTGCGCCGTCATCAACGCAGGAGACACCTCCGCCAATCGCGACAACGGTGGTAACACCGGTAATGGCACCGATCCACCCAACGCCGGCAACGGTGGCAACGGTGGAAACGGCGGTAATGGCGGCAATCGCGCTCCCATCAACAACGGAGGAGCAGTCGAATCTCCCAGCATAATCAATGAGCAAACCGGCGAATGCGTCGTAATCAAGCTCAATGAGCAAGAGTGGGATCGCTGCCGTGAAGCCCTACGGGGCACACCTCTACCCTTTGGGTCCCCGCAGGAACTGCTGATGGGCTATCACTGGCTCCTGAAGGAAGAATTCAAGTGCCAACTACAAACAATCGCGCAACTTGAGGCGCGTAAAAAGGCAGCGGACGAATCAAGCCTTCGTCGTGCTGGGCTCTCCTCCTACGGAGGATCGTCCTCAAGAGGCAACGAATACCTCGCCAAGAAAAGACAGTCGTGGATGGCTCACCTCACCGAACAAGAGCGCATAGAGGCCGCAAATGTCCTCGACTTCGGCTCTATGACAGTCGACACTAGAGGCAACGTGGTTCCCAGGATGCCACAGGCTGCGGTGATGGCAGCCACCATGTACCTCCTCAATAACCAACCGCCAGCTGGAGAACCCCGAACTGCCATGCACCGATCTATGATCGCAGGTTTGGGGTTAATCGAGGCCGCTCTCGACAAGAAGCCGGTACCAGACCCAAAAAAGGGCAAAGCGCTAGCAAAGCGCCATTCCTCGCCCTCATCCAGCGATGACATTCACGACCTGTCTCGACGCCGCCGCTCACGGCGACACAACCGCGACTACGATGCACGCAACGACCTCACGCAGCGCAAGATCGACAAATCAAGGGTACGACGTGCTCGGTCGACTGACACGGAAGAAGAAGATGGGGAGCTCTACGGCGCCCGATGCTTCAGCAGATCCATTAGGCAGAAGCGAATGCCTAAAGGGTTTAAACTCCCATCGGAGAACCCGAAATTTGACGGTCTGTAGGACCCCAAGATCTGGCTGGAGGACCACATCTCCTCCGTCAGGCTCCACGGAGGCAGTCGAAGTACTGCCATGCAATGCTTGCAGCTACAGCTGCAGGGCGCCGCCCGGGCATGGCTCAATAACCTCCCACGCGGATCCATTCGCAGTTGGGATCAGCTGGTTTAGAGCTTCGTGCGCAACTTTAAGGGCACGTACAAACGACCCGCATCAATCGAAGAGCTGAGATGCTGCCAGCAAAGATCTGGCGAATCACTGCGCTCCTACATCCAAAGGTGGTCCATCATCAAAAATTCCGCGGAAAACATCTCAGAAGACCACGCGATTGATGCATTCAACGGTGGTGTCTGCCGCCTAGAGCTCAGGGAGGAGCTGGGCCGCTCAAAGCCCCATACCATCGACCACCTGATGGAGATCGCGAATCGGTGGGCCAATGGAGAAGATTCAGCAAAAAATCGCGCTCACTCCGACGAGGAGGCAGAACTCGAACGCAAACGCGACCATCGAGGCAAGCGCCGCATGCGCATCTACGATGACCATGACGATGTCAACATGGTTGCGGCCGACTACGCCGATAGACGCGATGATAACCGCAATAGCTGATACTGCAGCAGCGGATACCGCGACTCTGGGAAAACCATGCAAGTATGGCAACACCGTACTCGCGATGAAGCACCCGCGACCTCCATCGAGGACAAATTGTCCGGGCCATGCACGGTACACTTCTACATCGACAAGCATGATGGCAAGAGAAAGTCCAACCACCTCCTCAAGGACTACCACGAGTTCCTCAAGCTACACGAGGGATTGGTTCGGATGAACCACAATGCAGTCGAAAGAGGCTATGGAGCCGCTCCAGGCGCCATGGCACATGGCGCACCACCACCACCACCTGGGCCACCCTCGAACGGAGCCGCACCGGACCAGCATCACGGGGGCAAACCGTACCCACGGGCCATGGGCACCATGATGATCCAAAAGGGGCGCCCCTCCAACAAGGTGCAGAAGGCCATCACTCGCCAAGTCAACTTGGCCACGCACTCGCCACCATCCACCACTGAGTACCTCAGTGGCAGCGAGTCGTGCATCACCTTCGACAAACGCGACCACCTGCCTCAGATACCTCGCCCAGGTCATTGCCCCCTTGTACTCGAGGCGCAAATTGGAGGTTTCGACATGAGTCGCGTCTTCATGGATGGCAGAAGCGGCATTAACCTCATATCCGTGAGTACCTTGCGAGCAATGAGGATCCCTCTAACCTGCCTGGAGGCATCGGACACAACGTTCCACGGCATCGTCCCAGGGAAAGGCGTATACCCCCTGGGCAAAATCAACCTCGACGTCATCTTCGACACGCCGAAGAACTTCCGGCACGAGCGCATCGATTTTGAGGTCGTCGACTGGCCCTCACAATACCATTGCATCCTTGGGCGTGTCACATTCTCTAAGTTCATGGCAGTGCCCCACTACGCCTACCTGCAGATGAAAATGCCAGGTCTCAACAGCGTCATAACGATCAACGGGAGCTTTGAGCGATCTGACAGTTGCGACAGGGAATTCAATAGAATCTCCCAGTCCTTCGGCATGCAGGAGGAACTCGCAAGACTGAAAGAGACGACAGACAACAGTCTGCCTCCCCTGAGTAGGCCAAGCTCACCTGACCTCTCCTTCGACTCATCTGTGCACACAAAGAAGGTGCAGGTCCATCCATCGGATCCCGCCAAGACGACCCTCATCGCCAACAACTTGAGTCCCGCATAGGAACTCACGCTCGTCGAATTCCTCCGTGAGCACTGGGAAATTTTTGCCTAGTGTCCTGCGGACATGCTAGGAGTTCCTAAGGAATTCGCCGAGCACGCACTCAACGTCAACCCCGACGCAAGGCCAATCAAGCAAACAATCAGGCGACTATCTAAGCCACGAGCGCAGGCAGTCGGAATGGAGATCAACAGACTCCTCGAGGCCAAGTTCATACGCGAGATCAAGGAAAACACTTGGCTCGCCAATACGGTGCTGGTACCAAAAAAGGACACGGATATCCTACGGATGTGCGTGGACTTCACTTCTTTAAACAAGCACTGCCCAAAAGATCACTTCCCGCTGCCACGGATCGACCAGATCATCGACTCCACCGCTGGATGCGAGCGCCTCTGCTTCATCGATGCTTACTCAGGCTATAATCAAATTCGAATGAAGGAGGAAGACCAGGAGAAAACAGCGTTTACAACGCCCTTTGGTGTGTTTTGCTACAACACAATGCCCTTCGGGCTAAAAAATGCGGGAGCCACCTACCAGCGGTGCATGCAGGCTTGCCTCAAGGAACAACTGGGTCGCAACATCCAAGTCTATGTTGACGACATAGTAATCAAGACCAAGGAGGAAGCCTCTCTAATCGACGATTTGCGCGAAACATTCGCCAACCTCGATCGCTATCGGATCAAGCTCAATCCGGACAAATGCGCCTTCGGCGTACCATCTGGGCAGCTACTCGGATATCTCATCTCCGCGAGGGGAATCGAGCCAAACCCGAAGAAGATAAAAGCCATACTGGCCATGGAGAAGCCGAAGAACATAAGAGGCGTCCAGCAACTGGCCGGACGAATCGCGGCCCTCAGTTGATTTATCAGTCGGATGGGTGAAAAGGCACCGCCCTTCTACCAGCTCCTCCGCAAAGCTGAAAAATGCGAGTGGACCAATGAAGCGCAAGAAGCATTCGAAGATCTCAAGCGCCTGCTATCCACTTTGCCAGTACTGGTAACTCCACGAGAAAGGGAACCACTGTTGCTGTACATCTCCGCCACCAACCAGGTGGTCAGCACAGTGCTCGTCGTCGAGCGAGCTGAGGAAAACAAGGTCCACGGCGTACAACGCCCGGTATATTACCTCAGCGAGGTCCTCACGCCAACAAAACAGCGGTACCCGTACTACCAGAAGCTGACGTACAACGTCTTTATGACCGCCCAGCGACTGTGCCACTACTTCCAGGAACACCCAATCGTGGTAGTCAACGACGCCCCATTGGGACATATCCTCAATAACCCGGACGCCATGAGGTGAGTCGCGCTTTGGGGAATAGAGCTGTCTCCACGAGACATCACATACGAAAAACGCGACGCAATCAAGTCGCAAGTGCTCCCTGACTTTCTCGTGCACTGGATGGAGAACCAGCTCCCGGACAAGCCAGATATGTCCTACCTCTAGACAATGCACTTCGATGGGTCCAAGCGGAAACACGGAGCAGGCGCAGGTGTCATACTGACATCACCTCAAGGGGACAAGCTGAAGTATATCCTGCGAATGCAGTTCACAGCCTCAAACAACGAGGCTGAATACGAGGCCCTGTTGCACGGGATGAGGATGGCAAAAGCTTGCGGCGCCAAGAGGCTCATCATATATGGCGACTCCAAGTTGGTTGTCAACCAAACAATGCACGAGTGCGACGCACTGAAGGACAACATGATCGCGTACCGCGACCTCTACGATACACTCGAAGGAGACTTTGATGGTTGCAAGTTGCGACACGTAGGTCGCGAAAGCAACGAGGAGGCGGACGCACTCGCCAACATAGGCTCTACCTGCGCCCCCATACCACCTGGGGTATTTCTCGAGCGCATATGCGAACGCTCCATCAAGCCAAAGGCCGCAGAGAAGAAAACAAGCGCAGCAACGGACTCGGGGGCTATGCCACCCATTGAGCCAATGGCACTCGGTGACTTGGAGCTGGACACAGGACTCGAGGGACCAATGAGCGTCATGATGATCGAGCAATCTTGGACACAGCTGTACATTACGTACCTCCTCAGCAAGAGACTACCGGACGACCTGACAGATGCACGACACATCGTGCGGCGCTCCAAGGCATTCGCCGTGATCAACGGTGAACTGTATAAACGCAGCATCACAGGAGTGCTACAACGATGCGTCTCCATGGCCGATGGAAGAGCATTTCTCCTCGACATCCATGAAGGGACCTACGGGCACCACGCCGACAGTCGTGCCCTCGTTGCCAAAGCTCTACGAGCTGGATTTTACTGGTCCACGACCATGCGCAACGCCAAGGACATAGTCCAAAAATGCAATGCTTGCCAGCGATTTGCGGACAAGCCACACGCACCAGGCGCAGAGCTACGGCCTATTCCATTGGCCTGGCTCTTCGCACAATGGGGGCTCGACATGGTTGGCAAGCTTCCAAGGTCCTCGTGCGGAAGTTACGTCTACGTCTTGGTTGCAGTCGACAAATTCACCAAGTAGATCGAGGCCATGCCGGTGACCAACTAATCAGGGTACAGCGCAGTCAATTTCTTCGAGTCCATCGTCTACCGCTTCGGCGTGCCGCACAACATCATCACCGACAACGGGACGAACTTCACATCCAAGGAGTTCCAAGAATTCTGCGAGAACCTGGGGATCAACATCAGCTACGCCTCAGTAGCGCATCCACAAATCAACGGTCAGGTGGAAAAAGCAAACAGTCTCGTCTACAGCGGCATCAAGAAGCGACTCCTCCGACCACTCGAACAAGCCGCGGGTTGCTGGCTAGATGAGCTAAAATCCGTACTCTGCAGCCTACGTACAAATCCAAACAGCGCCACCGGCTACACGCCATTCTTTATGGTGCATGGAGCAGAAGCAGTACTACCCGCCGAAGTATGATACAAGGCGTCGCGCGTGGTCGCTTACAGCGAACAAGAGTCATCCCTTGTACTCGAAGACTCTGTCGACCTCCTTGACGAAGCAAGAGAAATCGCCGCAGAAAGATCCACGATCTACCAGCAGAACCTGCGCAACTATCACAGTAGAAGGCTTCGCCCCAGATCCTTCGTCGAAGGTGACCTGGTCCTGCGACTAAAGCAGCAGGGGCATCTCAAGCTCGAGTCCCCCTGGGAAGGACCGTACGTGATTACAGAAGTAATCTCAGGTGGCGCCTATCGCCTTCAAGATTTAGAGACAGGAGTCGCATACTCCAACCCTTGGAACGTCACACAACTGCGACCCTTCTATCCCTAGTCGTTTTTTACTTTTACATTGCAAATAAGGCTACTCAGCCAAGGCTACTTAGTCGCACATTGTACCTGGCACTGTTCTTCGAATAAATAAAAGCCAAGTGTCCCAAAACTCCGTGTTCTCCTTCACTTTGTCAATTTTTATACTCGAGGGCTGCACCACCCTACATACATCTGTTCTTCGAACCAAAAACGCGATATCCTGAGTAGCTGACACATCAATCGAACCCCTTAACACAAACTCAACCCAGCTGCAACGCACCTGTCAGGTTGACAAGGGACCGAGATAAAAGATGGCCAGGCTAACAAAAAGGACTCCATAGTGCAACGCACCTCACGCTCACAAAGCTCTTTATACACATTCGACAATAAATTATCTACAACATCTATACGAACTTTACAACACAAGTACACTTATGTGCAGGATGCAAATTTGGCTACTCTTGCAACGGAAGAACGTTAGTTTGTTCCTCGAAGAAGTCGACGATCTCCTCTGCTAGACGGTCCATCGCCTGATAGTGCGGTACCATATTCCAGGAAGATCCTGCTGGTGGCGCTGGTGGCCCAGAGGCAATGGCGGCAACATCCACGTCAGGCCTGTGCAATCGCACCATTGAGAGGGCAGCCTTGGCACCAACCACCAACTTCCGCCTCACGCACTCGCGAACCGCGGACAGGTCTTGAAATTTGGCAAGAAGATCCAGCAGGCTTGATGGAGTGTCGTCCAGCGGGAACATCGCCCGATAAATATTCTTCAAGCACGACTGCGACTTCTTCAGGTAGAGCAGCACTCGCGATGCACGATCTTGCAGGGTCGCCAACGCAGTCGCACGATCGTGATCTACCCAGAAGTATCCACTCTCTTGAAGTTGCTCCTAGGTGAGATCATGAAGGCGAATGGCAATTCTATCCTTCTCCTCCTGCGGATGGCGCGCTAACAACTACACGAAGCAGCATCAATAGCATGAGTACAACGTACCGCTGCGAGTAACTATAAAGGAAAAGATGAGAATAAGCAAACTAACACTTAAACTGGTCGCCAAGCTGCGTCACCTCGCCAAGCAGATATTGCTCGCGGGTGGTGGCTTTTTCCGCCTTCGACTTCCACACGTCTGTGCTACCGCAGATCACGGGAAACTCGTGCTCCAGCTACTTCACGCGGTCACGAAGTCGCGAAAGCAAGGATAGCTCCTCTACCCTGGAGCGCGGTGGTGCCACTGTATCATCAAGAGATGGCGAGTCCTGGGTTCTCCCCATGGGATCACTTGATGTACCCTACCACAAGTCAAGACAGAGGCAAATAAGGCGACCAAATTAACACAAAGGCAAAGGGAACAGATGCATTCAGGATCGGCATAAGTATTCACAGACACACTCGCCAGCAGGAATGTTCTTAAACCAAAACAACAATCAATCAACTATTACAAAAGATAACTACGGAGCAGCTGGCTTCTTCGACTTCGACGGCTTCGGGGGCTTCATCAAGTCCGTGGTAGTGTCAGACGCCACTGTCTTTCCGCCGGCCCCTGAGGCCGAGGCTTTCGCCGCCTTCTTAGCACGTTGGAGCTCCTCCGAGTACTTCGCAACAATATTTATCAAGTGATGGCCATATTTAGCACAGGCAGTCGCAAAAGGAGCGAAGACTACCTGCTGACCATTCGCACCAACAGGCATCGCCTTCGACACCGCGGAAGGATCGATATCAGCTCCGTGAGCCTGCACCATCACGAGTGTCATGGACGCGCTAGCCGCGCGGAGGGAGTTCTTGTAGGCGGAAGGCACACCACCGGCGAATGACTCCACCAGCTTGTCCATGTTATCGATCACCTCAGCCTTCGGCATCAACTCTTCCCGGAGGCGACTGAGGGCGACCTTGGCCTTGGAAAGCATATCTTGGACAGCGGCGCTACGGTCCTCGACTGCAGACACCACACCTGCCAGAGCATCGTCGCGACGAAGGGCCTGCGGGTCAAAGCTCAGATCGCCAGCATCTGCACATGAACCCATGCATGGATCAAAAACTTCAGCGCTACCATCAAAAAACACTAAGGGTAGAGAAGGACAACAATATCCACAAGTAAAAGGTACCTCAGAGAGCCTTCGTGACTGAGAACAGTTTTTTTTCGAACAACTTCTCCCTAGCCGCAAAGGAGGCACGCATATCCTCTTCACGCTTCTGTGCCTCGTCACGAGCTGCGAGTGCCTCGTCGTGACCCTTCACAGCCACGGCAAGCGTTTTCTCCAAGGTGGCGACATTGCGCAATAAAGCGTTATGTTCAGCTACACGGCAATCAAAAGTTGACTATCAGTCGACTATACCAAAAAAGGAGAAGACGAAAAAGAATAAGTGTAGAACACTCACTTTCGACCACGCGGTGACGCGTCTCCAGCATTGCATGCTGGCGACCCATCGCCATCACCTGCTCTGCCACTTGCGCGGCTTCCTTTACAAGGAGCTGTCACACAAACAAGGAATCAGTGAAAGCAATGGATAACATTGACTGCCACACTGAAAAGAAGGAAAGATATACTTACATGATCTTCCAACGACTCCGAAGAGGTTTGCTGTACCGTCATTCGAGCAACCATTCGATGCTCCCCTACGTGAGGAGAGCTCGAAGAATTGTGCCTGGAGTGGGCCGCCACCGGAGGGGAAGGAGCGCGCTCGACCTCTTCCTTGGCCCTTGAGGTCACGACTCCTGATTCCTTCAGAAGATGACGACGCCTCTTGACTACAAGACAAAATCCACATTGAGAAAGGGCAAACTCCAGGGCAAAGCCAACAAGAAGAAAACAGAGAAGAACAAATGAACTCGAAAACTTACCAGTCAAACTTGTCAAAATCAAACGTGGCCTCCACCGACTCCGACGAAGACTCCTTAGGCAATCTCATATTCTTGCGAGAAGATGGTGCCACAGCTCTCACAGGAACGGCGGAAATTGGCGACTCCGCGCCAACAGCCGTGCCTTCTGGAGTCAAAGGAGACGATGCATCGGAATCCTCGCTGCGCGAACGCTTGTGAGTATCCGGGCTCTCGGACTCGGGGGCTTCCTCTTCCACATCAGAAGGGACAGTCGACTCAGACTCGTCCTCTTCCAAAGCTTCGCGAGGAATAATCCCCTCAGGGAGAGGGGCATACAACGCGACACCACCCAATCCTGCATACAGACAGCGAAGATCAGCAAAAAGAACAAGTAAGCAACAGAAAAGCAGTCAAGAAAATAAGCTACTGCGTAGCTCGGAAGCACATCCTTGCCAGTGTACTTCGTGACCAGTCGAACCCTCTTATCCACCTCACTCGCGGACATGCCATCGGCAGACACGCGAGTGGCATCATCAGTGCCAGCCCATTGAAACATAGGATGAACTCTGGATTGAAGGGGTTGGACGCGACAGCGTAGCCAGGTTCAGATAAGGGCATAGCCTCCCTCTTCTACGCCTATGCGACTCTCGAGGTCGCAGACGCGTTGATACAGCACGTCTGTCTCCGCGAGTTCGCCAGGCATAACTACGTTCTTCCAGGAACGCATCTTCTTGCAGGGAGTTGCGGGATCGAAGGGCGCGAGTCCAAAGTGCTCATCTTTGGACTTCTGATCGCGGACATAGAAACATTTGTCCCTCCATCCCTGGACGGACTTGGTGAGTTTGATGTAGAAGTAGGTGGCGGATGGGGCGACGTGGATTCCGCAACCACCTACGTCATAAACTAAAGAGCCAGATGCGGACTGACGCTTCAATTTAAATATGCGCTTGAAAAGACCAAAGTGTGGCTCGATTCCGAGCCAGCACTCGCAAAGAGTGATGAAGCAGGTGATGTGGAGGATCGAATTTGGGGACAGCTGATGGAGCTGGAGCCCGTAGAAACAAATAAGACCCCTAAGAAAGGGGTGGAGAGGCAAGGAAAGACCGCGAATGACGAATGCAAGAAACATCACTCGAAAACCAGCGGGAAGAGCATGAATGGTCTCACCGCTGGGGATGGGCGCATCGGCGACTGCTGCGGAGATAACTCCGTCTTGGCGAAGAAGACGGAGATCCGACGCCTTGATGATGGAAGGGCGCCATGCATCATTTGTCACGCGGGTGCCCGCGACCTTCTTCTTCCCGCCGGCGGCGGCGCTGGTGCCCGCAGCAGCGGAACCACCCTTCTTCTTCGCCGTGGCGACGATGGCCGCGGAATCAGCAACAACGCCTCCTTTCTTCTTCCCCATTGAACGACGGCGATGTGAGCGTAGAAAGTAACTCGGAAACGAGCGGAGGTGGTCCAGCGTTGTGGAGGAAACGAGCACAAGAAAAAGCAGCAGAGCAGTAGCAATGGCAATGGCAGCAAGGAAGAAAGAGCGCAGATGGGAAATTACCGCCGTAGCATCGCTACTTAACCCCTAGAAGATGCAATCCAACGGCTTAGAGAAACCCTATTGGACGCGTGGCACACTTCGTGTTGGACACGTGGAGAAGGGGAAGCGCGAACCGTCCCTCCACTACTCCTATTACGCGTGGAAATCGAGGAGGCACAGTTAAAATAAAGATTACGCACGCCCAGTCAAATCAAAGTCAGAAAGTGGGAGCTATCGCTCGTCACGTCCCGTCAAACTCACTCGCGCGGGCAACTGAAGTCATACAAGCGTCAATACTGACGTCATCAAAGCTACACAGTGGAAAAATTCGACTACTTTAGTCCTTGCTGGAGCCTTCGACTCTACCAAGCACTCGGAGGCTACTCCCATAGGGAGCGCTGGTCGCGCACCCTACGATTTTATTTTCTTTTTGCAGGAACAAGGACAATCAAAAGCAAACCCAAACCATTCGAAATACAATTCGACTATGGACATGGGTTACTCCCATAGGGAGCGCTGGAAAATTTTGACTGAAACAAGCAACCAAAAGACGACGGCAGTCGCACACGTTATTTAGTCTCTGCTTGAGTCTTCGACTCAACCAGGCACTCGGGGGCTACTCCCATAGGGAGCGCTGGTCGCGCACCCTATGATTATTTGCGCAGAAAACTGTGTGTGGATAACGTCCGCACTCGCAGCTCATGGCGACACCGCCTCATAATTTTTCCCTACAAAGAGACTACGTCTCCTGGGTCGCCCGAATCGTCTCCGCGATGATAAAATTTGGATGCCGCGCTTAGAGCGTGAAGGTAAGACCTGAATAAGGCCTGGCGACGCATCTAGCTGCGCACTACCAGAAATATATCCGTGCCTACAGGCACGATGAACATGCCTTGACGAACGCATCGAGTGCTCACACCCGTATAACTGGAATTCGACTCCTGTAAGACCTCCGCGGCCTGAGTCGAATTACGCCAGCACTTTTCTGGATTCGAGTCTGGGGACTCGAGTTCGAGTAGATTGCGTTGTTTCACCCTAAGGTGGTTAATTGATACCGGTACTTTAGTTATATCAGGCACGTATATCAAGAATCCCTATGACACAAATAAAAGCAGTCGAAATATACTCAATCAAGCACTCGAAGACTTCAAAAAGTCCCCAGTCGAATCTACGATTCCACTGGACACTCGGGGGTTACTGACATGGGTATACCCTACAGGTACTCGATCTTGGTATATACGGTCCAAATACGTACAGGCCCACGATGTCGCCAAGGCCCGGATGAAAGGACTCGAGTGACCTACAGACTCTCGATTGCTTGAAGAACAAGAAGAAGCTAAAGATAGAAAGTTTGAAGGGGAAAACCCTAACTTGTAACCGACTCGACCTGCTACCCGAGACCTAGCCTATCTATATAAAGGCTAGGAGGGGGCGGCGAGGAGGACACACGCAACCCTAGTTTCCACAACCCTCGCCAGATTGCATCTACGCACCATTGTAACTTTCGACTCCTTCGATAATTCCACGAGCAGACAAGAAGGAGTAGGGACCTCTACGAGGCCTGGACCTGGGTAAATCCTTTGTCCCCTGTGTGCTTGTTTGCTAGCCGATAGATGTCTCCAGCGCTCCCTCCTTCTTCAAAACCCAAGTCCATAACAATGGGCATTGATGAGTTAAACCCTCATCAGCTGGAGTCTAAAGTATCTCGGTAAGGGGAAGTAGAGAGTTGTCAGATCGAGATAAAAGAATCGTAGTTTAAGAAGACATATCCAACAGAAATCGCATCAACCGCCGTCTGGAATCTTCTCGACTAACCCATTCAGGAGAAGCATTCGATAAGAGAAACACCATCTGGGAAGGATCTCACACCCACACAATAAGTCAATTGAAGAAAAACTAAAATTATACAAATAAGAATAAGAAAGAGAAGCGTGATGTTTTTGTGTTGTCAGCAATCAAATTATCGTAAATAGATAGTGCAGCTGCGTTGTTTCAATTTCTGTTCGTCGGTCCTTGGGTTACAAAGGCGTGGGCCCGCTTACTAATACGGAGAGGGTTCCGAATGAATCCAAAACTTCTTCGTTTCGTTGGTAGAACCCACGCCAATATCATATTGACTCTCTCTCGTCCAATAAGAGTTTCCTAGAGTTACTTTATTCAAATTCTCTCCTTTCCAAAGCTCCACAAGGCGGGCAAAAAGAGTAATAGGACAACAAGCAATATTGCTTTCATTATTTGGAGTTCTTTCTTTGTTGAGATGGAAATCGACGTTCTTTTGAAAAGTTTGCACGCAGGCAAAACTTCCTCATGAAAGGTAAAAAATAGACTTGGATTTCATGGGTTTATTAATCCTACGTTTGAAGCCTTAAGAAACCGGCAGTTTTTTTCCGAATGACCTTATTTCGAGAATCAACTAACCGACAAATCCGTAGCCCAGGTGATTCGCTGCCTCCCTCTCGCCAAAATGGGATGAATCTTCTCATGCAGCTTTTTTCTTATTCAGCGCACAGCGAAGCCAATTTCCATCAAGGCAAAGGGGTAAATAAGGGGGAAGAGGAGTTGTCACGATAGAAAAGAGAAATGACTATAAGGAACCAACGATTCTCTCTTCTTAAACAACCTATATACTCCACACTTAACCAACATTTACTAGATTATCCAACCCCGAGCAATCTTAGTTATTGGTGGGGGTTCGGTTCGTTAGCAGGTATTTGTTTAGTCATTCAGATAGTAACTGGCATTTTTTTAGCTATGCATCACACACCTCATGTAGATCTAGCTTTCAACAGCGTAGAACACATTATGAGAGATGTTGAAGGGGGCTGGTTGCTCCGTTATATGCATTGCTAATGGGGCAAGTATGTTTCTCATTTTAGTTCACCTTCATATTTTTCGTGGTCTATATCATGCGAGTTATAGCAGTCCTAGGGAATTTGTTCGGTGTCTCAGAGTTGTCATATTCCTATTAATGATTGTGACAGCTTTTATAGGATACGTACCACCTTGGGGTCAGATGAGCTTTTGGGGAGCAACAGTAATTACAAGCTTAGCTAGCGCCATACCAGTAGTAGGAGATACCATAATGACTTGGCTTTGGGGTGGTTTCTCCGTGGACAATGCCACCTTAAATCCTTTTTTTAGTCTCCATCATTTACTCCCCCTTATTTTAGTAGGCGCCAGTCTTCTTCATCTGGCCACATTGCATCAATATGGATCAAATAATCCATTGGATGTACATTCTGAGATGGATAAAATTGCTTCTTACCCTTATTTTTATGTAAAGGATCTTGTAGGTCGGGTAGCTTCTGCTATCTTTTTTTCCATTTGGATTTTTTTGCTCCTAATGTTTTGGGGCATCCCGACAATTATATACCTGCTAATCCGATGCCCACCCCGCCTCATATTGTGCCGAAATGGTATTTCCTACCGATCCATGCCATTCTTCGTAGTATACCTAACAAAGCGGGAGGTGTAGCCGCAATAGCACCAGTTTTTATATCTCTCTTGGCTTTACCTTTTTTTAAAGAAATGTATGTGCGTAGTTCAAGTTTTCGACCGATTCACCAAGGAATATTTTGGTTGCTTTTGGCGGATTGCTTACTACTAGGTTGGATCGGATGTCAACCTGTGGAGGCACCATTTGTTACTATTGGACAAATTCCTTCTGTCTTTTTCTTCTTGTTCTTTGCCATAACGCCCATTCCAGGACGAGTTGGAAGAGGAATTCCCAAATATTACACGGATGAGACTCATCACACCGGATCAGTCTCTTAGACGGATGAGACTGATCACACCTGATCAGTGATCAATTCGGGCACAATGAATTTACGAGTTATTTTACACAATGAATTTACATGCAGATGAGTTTGCAACGGTAGACCTATCTCCTGAAAAGAGTTCAGTAAACAAGGGAACAAAGCGACCGATAACGTCCCCTCGGGGAGGAGTGTTTTAAGGGATTGACTTTGGCTCCTATTTTTCTTTTGTTTACCAATCTTCAAATTGGTTAATAGGAAGTGCGTGCTAGCACGCTTCATATTTATATACACAAGGGCCGTTGCTTGTTTGGTCGTTAGATCAGAGGGCGCTCATCCCTTGCTCGGTCCCTTCAAATGAGATAAAATAGGCTTTTGATATATGCTCTGTCAACAAGCCCTGGTTCAATCCCTGCTTCTTCCAGGCCTTATCCCGAAAGAGGTCAACAATTATTTTGTGTAAAGCCTTTTGTTCACTGGTCTTCACTTCAAGCAATTCCATTAGTCCAAGTCTGCTGCGGTAATAGGAGATAAGCAATTGGTGGTCGTAGGCTCACTCACCTCTAGCTCTTTTTCTTTGCGATGACCCGTCCTTGTTGAACATCCGTCCTCTAGCAAAAAATCGATCTTCTCCTGTATGTAGCAGCAGTGGCATTCGACTTTGAAGTACCGGGAAAGGCAGATAAGTTTAGCCTCAATAGAAATCTCTTTATAGCCTGAAGTTGGCTTACTTAATTCCTTTGAGCTTCCCCTTAGTTAGTTTTCCGGTAAGCTAATACGGGCGCAGGTCTAGTTAACGTTCAAGCAGAATCCCCATCAGACTCTCGTTTATTGGTTGGGATGGGATCTTAGGAGAGAAAGGAAAGCCCTAAAACAAAGTGAGCCTACGGGAGAAGGATGACTCTGATGTATGTTCTTTCTTGACTCCATTCCGGTTCAGGAACCTATCGATTGCACATTTGTCTCGACGGGACAGACACCGGGATGGACACAAGGATAGGACGAACGAATATAATAAAGCTTATATAAAGCTCGAGAAAATCAAAACTATCATTGCGCATTGGAGTCAAAGCAGCCTCACTAGTGTCACCGATGCTTCTACATCCTGAGTTCAAGTGCCTATCGAAGAGAAGAGGGCTGATGCACAATCAATTGAACTGGATTATGACAAGCAGAATTGGCGCTTTCTAGAAGGAGCAGTCCTGGTTACTCACAGGACCGATATTCCCTTTCCTCGACCTCATGGAATGAACTAACTCATATGCAGTGAGCATATTATCAGTGACATCCCTCACGATAGCGAACTTGAAGAAGAAGCTGTTTCGACATCTACTTTATCCCAAGTGCAGTAATGCTCCAAGTACGGGTTTTCGAATTCATTCCTCGCTGACCGCGCGTCATCTTCGGTTCACGATTGAGGCTCAGATGGAGACTGGTGAGATACAGGCTCTGGCTAAGGTTGACATCCAGGCTCTAGACAAGCGATAAGAGAGACTTTCTGAAGGATCCAGCTAAGAAAATGAAATGGGTTAGTGGGAACAAGCAGCTAAAGCGCAAAGGTAAGGATGAGCTCGAAAAGTGCAAACTTGAATGTAATGGTGGATTGAGACTTTTGAGCTTCTCCATCGATCACTTTTGCGGAAGCTGAGTCCTTTCTTTTTAAGCAAGTTCAAAGCAAAAAACGAGTATCAATCTGTCCCAAGTGCGGACAGGAGAAGCCAGGTCGGATTACGACATTGAATTGAATTGAGTGGCCCCTTCCCTTCGCATCACAGCATCAACCCTGATCACCTCACTTTACGTCAATATTGGTGAGCATGCCACAAGATGGGAGATTGGATTGGTTACTCAAGTGTCTAAGTGTTAGTTTCAAGTAAGTGTTAGTTTCTTCTTATGATAGACTGAAGGCTTATCAGCGCGCGAAGGTTCTCTGGATTGGTTGTGGTGACCGCTGGGCGAAGGATTGTCAGTGTAAAGCTACTGTTCAACTCCATGTTGTTCAGGAAATGGTGGAATTATCGCGGAGTACTGCTGCAGGCTATTCTATGTTACAGGACCATGATGACTCTGCTTCGGATCTAAGGGTCCTCTCCGCTGAAGCTAATCAGAAATCTTCTGCACTCCGTTCCATTCAGTTAGCTTGCTCAGTAGTCCAGAATTTTGATGTTACCCT
This sequence comes from Avena sativa, assembly GCA_916181665.1. Taxonomy (NCBI): domain Eukaryota; kingdom Viridiplantae; phylum Streptophyta; class Magnoliopsida; order Poales; family Poaceae; genus Avena; species Avena sativa. The sequence goes on from OV702290.1 coordinate 454,204,840, forward strand.
CTTCTCTTGGTCGACTCGGGAAGCACTCATTCCTTTTTGAATGCATCATTGGAATCTCATATTGAAGCTCAAATTGTCATCTCCTGAATCTGTGCGTGCAGGCAGCATCAATTTATCACCTAATGGTATCTTTGTTCTACCGGCACATACATTTCGATTTCCTTGGTCAACGGAAGTCACCTTTTCTTTTTCCTTGTTTTCGCCATGCGTCGATTCAACATTAGTTGGACTTTGTAGCTTCAAGGACGTAGTCATCATCTCAAGATTCTAGTCATGATATTGCTTAAAAAGAAGCCCGACTTACCTATATTATCAAAGGACCCAGTCGAGCCCTAACTAGAAAAGTGCATGGATGACCAAATTTAGGGCAAAGTAGGCGCGGAAGATCCACATGCAACAAAACATCCCTCACGAGTTCCAAACCTGACCTTCTTTAAGCTGCTTCGACTACGGGAACCACAAGGAAAACGGAACACGAGCGGGAATGTGGGAGTGGGTCCTTCCATATAGTTGGCTTGATGGCCCTTGTGGACAGAGTCTGTTCTCATTAGAGAATTGACCTTAGAACTTAGTGATCAAGACCCGTGGTTAGTCAAGTAGAAACTTTCTCTCAGGAAAGGAGGTCTGTTTATTTACTTATCTGAAAATGGGAAGTATTATGAAGTTTCAGAGAAGAGTACGTGGGTTTTCACATAGCCGGGTATGAAAAGAGACCCTAATGAGTAGCTTTTTTTTTGATTCGTAAACCCTTCTTTCCATGCTTATGGAATCAGCCAGTGGCGGGTCTTGGCGATTGAATTCATCCCGTTTTACTTTGTTGAGTGCGATCTGGTATTGACTTGCCCTTATTTTCCATCGATCGGGTAGTTAGTTAGGTCCCGCGGACAAGAAGTCCTATATACTGAAATAAGAGGGACTCCTTCGAGGCATCGCCGTTAAGGTGCTCTTTTGATAGATTTCTATATCTTCCCCTCCCTTTCCTCTGTATCCAGGCCTACGCGAATAGCTGCTTGCTTATCGAAGAAGTCTGCTCACATGATTGGAATATGGCTCCCGTATGCATGCTATTCTGGGACTGAGGAATGCCTTTCTATGGTGGACCCTGAGGTCGGACTCTTACTGCTTGATTCAAAACCGGATTCAATAGCAGCAACATATTGATGATGGTGCTGAACTACCTATTCTATTACCTTATGGGGAGCCCCAAAGCCACATCAAGCCCTATGCTATGGGTCAAGGTACTCTCGAGACCGTCTGGATTGAAGACTATCAAGCACCGTAGGTGGTACCAGCATTCCCTGTCGATAGGGCAGCACATTCCAATCTCTGGGTAGTTGCCCGCCCTACTTCATTCCTATCTCCTTCGGCGTCAGCCCCATGTACCCCCTTTTAAGGAATAAATCGCACACGCATTACGAAGTAAAATTTGACCGAATAAATAGAATAACTAAAACTTGATTATATTGTGTAAAATTAATATCATTGAATTCGTATTGAAAACACTTTCCAATGATGCTAATTTTGTACTAATATTTTATATATATTTAGAGTAAATCTTGGTCAAAGAAAAACACGTAAAACGAGAACGCCTTATTTCTTGGGACGGAGGTAGTATTTTTGCCTTCTATTTTCTGAAATCTTTTACTTCTATTTTCTGAAATATCATGATCTTATGTCCAAGAGAACTCTACTCGACCGAATCTTCTTTCTATTGTTACCAATGAATCGTACTTCTAGTACATGCATTTTAGTTTTGCTTCAATCAAAAAAACTAAGCGTGTAATCTAACCATTTAGTTTTCTTTCAATGTGATGGAAATTTGTTTCAACTACGACCATAGGATTTGTTTCAATTAGTGCAACAAAAAAATTCTTGTATTTTCCAAAATATCCCGATCTCCTCTCTCGGAGAACTCTCCTCGCCAGAATCCTCTTTCTGTTATTACCAATAAAACTTCTAGTTCATATATACATTTTAGTTTTGCTTCGATCAAACAAAAAAGGCAAGTGTACAACGTAAAAATTTGATATTCTATCGCTGCAACAAAAAATTGTTTTGACGATGAAGATAGGATTTGTGCAATTAGTGCAACTGAAATTTACTTCTATATATCTAAACAAAGGCAATAAAAAGGTTCCATTTATTAATTATAGAACTTTCTCCCCATGGAAATGAAATTTAGACATGTGAATTATATGTGTTCTTATATTTTCTTCCTTCTGAAGTAGTGAATTTTGCTTCAATATATAGTAAAGTTTTATCCGACATAATGGTTTATTTTTTTGACAGTAGCAACTTTTTATGTCCGACGGATGGCTATGTTACAAAATAATCAACAAATAAATTGGGCATTAATATGTTCCTTTCCATTGGCAGATGGCAGTAACCTTTCGACACAACGTAGATCACAATAATTTTTGCTGCATGTATTGCGTTCAGAGCCATTCTGCTAATAATGGCTGCTGTTGGATGTTGTTGTTACTTCAGACGCAAGAAGAACCCTCCATACGGTGCGTGTCTATTAACCCGCACGAAGATGCCACCAACAGATTTGAGAGACGGATAGGCTTTCAAAAACAGATTTGAGAGACGGATAGGCTTTCAAAAACAGATTTGAGAGACGGATAGGCTTTCAAAAACAGATTTGAGAGACGGATAGGCTTTGGAGGGTCTTCGAACGTTTACCATAAAAAGCTGGAAAATGGTAGAGACATTGCAGCTAAAAGTCTAATTAATGAACAACCAGCAGAGCATCATCAATTTTATGAATGAGGTCAGTTTATTCGGTTCTCTTCTACTCCCTCCGTTTCAAAATATAAGATGTTTTAGCTTTGTGGAAGAAATATATCTAGACTCTTTTAGTGTGTAGGTTCACTCCAAACCTACATGAACCTACGCACTAAAAAGGTCTAGATACACTTGTTTCACAAAGCTAAAACATCATGAACCTACACACTAAAAATGTCTAGATACACTTGTTTCACAAAACTAAAACATCTTATATTTTAAAACGATTTTGAAACGGAGGAAGTACACGGTTATATACTACGGATCAAGTAGCCTATGCAAAGATATATCTATTGCAAACCAGCAAACACATACTACCCATTGTGTCTGCCGGATAATGCAAAGCCTCCTAGCATTTTAGTGGGGGTGGGGGGCATATGCCCCCTATGGCCCTAGGAAAAAATTACAAAACAAACTACTAGTTTAGAAATGTTATACATATTTAGTTTAGTCTATCCTTGCCTGCAAGAACTCTTCTAGGTTGGTCCAATACTTGGGGTCTCTGGTTATTTCCCACACATTCAAGAGATGACACTACGTCAGGTGCCTTGACCCCAGGCAATGAAAAAACTACCACCAAATACCCAAAACACAGTGTTGGCAAATATTTTTGTAGGTAGAAAAATAAGTGTTGCATTTACATATGTCAGGAAATTTTAATTTGAGGCACTTCTAAAAAACTGCCGCTAAATGTTACAAAACAAACTACTAGTTCAGATATGTTATACATATTTAGTTTAGTCTATCCTTGCCTACAAGAACTCTCCTAGGTTGGTCCAATACTTGGGGTCTCTGGTTATTGCCCACACATTCAAGAGATGACACTATGTCAGGTGCCTTGATCCCAGGCAATGAAAAAACCACCACTAAATACCCAAAAAACAGTGTCGGCAATTATTTTTGTAGGTAGAAAAATAAGTGTTGCATTTGCATATGTAGGAATTTTAATTTAAGGCACTTCTAAAAAACTGCCACTAAATGTTTATGCTTAGGCATTTAAAAAGTGCCAGCAAAGATTTTGGAGGCAATTTTCTGAAATGCCTTTGATTTAAGTTTCATGCGCATATGCCCCCTATGGCCCTAGAAAAAAAATTACAAAACAAACTACTGGTTCAGAAATATTATACATATTTAGTTTAGTCTATCCTTGCCTGCAAGAACTCTCCTAGGTTGGTCCAATACTTGGGGTCTCTGGTTATTGCCCACACGTTCAAGAGATGACACTACGTCAGATGCCTTGATCCCAGGCAATGAAAAAACTACCACCAAATACCCAAAAAACAGTGTCGGCAAATATTTTTGTAGGTAGAAAAAATAATGTTGCATTTACATATGTCTGGGAATTTTAATTTGAGGCACTTCTAAAAAACTGCCGCTAAATGTTTATACTTAGGCATTTAAAAAGTGCCAGCAAAGATTTTGGAGGCAATTTTCTGAAATTCCTTTGATTTAAGTTTCATGCGCATATGCCCCCTATGGCCCTAGAAAAAAAATTACAAAACAAACTATTAGTTCAGAAATGTTATCAATATTTAGTTTAATCTATCCTTGCCTGCAAGAACTCTCCTAGGTTGGTCCAATACTTGGGGTCTCTGGTTATTGCCCACACATTCAAGAGATGGCACTACGTCAGGTGCCTTGATCCCAAGCAATGAAAAAACTAGCACCAAATACCCAAAAACAGTGTCGGCAAATATTTTTGGAGGCAGAAAAATAAGTGTTGCATTTACATATGTCCGAAATTGTAATTTGAGGCACTTCTAAAAAACTGCCGCTAAATGTTTATGCTTAGTCATTTTAAAAAGTGCCAGCAAAGATTTTGGAGGCAATTTTCTGAAATGCCTTTGATTTAAGTTTCACACGCATTGTCGATCAATACTCAACTTGAAAAGTGCCCTTGGCACCGCGTGCAGTTGAATTTTCCATTAATCCAATTAAGGGCCTTATTTGTTTGGGCCGGCTGTGGCTGGTTGCGGGTGGTTGTGCTGTTGTGTAGAAAATGATGTTGTACAGTGAAAGCCACAGTTTCGTGTTTTACTGTTTGGCAACTCAACTCAGCTAGTTATCTGCTGTAAACTGATGAATTATCTGATATATCCTTAGAGACACGAGAATGTGTATTTTTGCTGGTTTATGTGTAATAAATAACATATGGGTCACTATAATAAAAAAAGATGACTAAAAAATATCACGAATACAAAGATAATCACACCGAGTTATTCACATATTACACATGTTTCTCACTAGTCCGCAGGACATGTCGTGCGTGTGGAACACGACAGTACCCTCGGGGATGGTATGAAGGGGACAATCAGGATGCTATCGGTGGCTACTCGCAACTGGTTGGGCACAGATACTGCAAACACAGCGATGTACCCAGGTTCGGAGCCCTCTCGGATCTACTATCAAAGGGGGCGAATGCCCAATACAGATGCTCTTTGAGCTGTTTCCTTAACTACTTCTTGCTTGGAATTGTCTAAGTCCTTCTTCTTCTGTCTATTTTCTCCTTACCTAGAACCCTAGCGCTACCCCCTTTATATACAGGTCGAGGAGGTAACTTACAAGGTGGGTTCTAGGGTTTACTGTTTGGATTTGGGCCTTACAAAGCGGGCCGGTTGGACTATGCCAAACGGTAGGCCCGGGTCCAGTCAAGCCTCCAGTACGGGGGAGGTCCACGCCTCAGTGTCCAGCGCCCCTGCTTTACTCGTCATCCGGCTCTTTATTCGTCAGCCGGTTCTTTATGCGTAAGACGGAGCTTTCCTCGTCATCCCTTGCTTTGCTCGCCAGCCTCTAGCTTTGGCGCAGTTGTCCAGTAGCGCCGGCCAGGCCAGCCAGCCTGTCCGGTCAAGGGTGCGCTTAGCAAGGAGCGTCATCCCCACCGTACCATGACCAGCGGATCCGAGGCGGCCGGCTAGGAGCGGCCTCCTAGCCGATTCTTCTGGCTACCCGGCTAGACGGGCCAGCCGGGGAAACTTGAATGTGGGCCGGGTGGAGATTCCATCCAGCTGTGGTTCCTTGATCTGGGTCCAGACAGCATGTGCTCCTTGGATCCAGCCGGTTGGTCCCATCTTGGCCTACCCGGGGGTCATCGACCCGATACTAGTCCCCGAGCGCGTTAGGACTTGGCCTTGTGGGGAAGTTCTTGCATGCTCATTTGAAATGATTGATGATGCAGACGCTTTGCCGCTTTCATTTATCTTGTAGTCTTTGGCTTGTAGTCTTTGTCCTGTACCGGCTTGAGATTCTATGTTGTTTCCCGGCTGGTGTTCACCGGCTACGGAGCCGATGGTCCCAACCACAGGGTGTGAGCGGTGATCTTCTGGACCGGCTGTCGCACCCGTCCGGGAGAGGGATCGCCAGTTTGCTGTCGTTGGCGCTTGCGTCAGCCATGCCTGCCGTTTCTGGCGCGCGTCGCGTCAGTTTGACTTCTGGGTCTGCCGCTGCAGTTTTTGATAACCGCGCACACGCCTTCATCATTGCGTCTCCTTGGGGATTGTGGGTGCGGTTTGCCTCCCACAATAACTTCCACCTGATCTTCTGTGCGCGTGGCGCTAGCGCATGCGATCTGCCCTGAACTGTCGCGGGGTAGTGGGGTGGTTGCTTGCCACGTGGCGTAGAGGGAGGGGAACCGGCGTGGTGGAGTGGGGGTTGTTGCCTGCCATGTGGTGCAGAGGTAGGGGAATCGTCGTGGCTGATTTTCCCTAATAAATACGTGCATCGAGGAGCAGTGGTTCCTCACTTCGTCTCCCTGCGCCTGCCGTCCTTGTTCTCCCTTGCACTCTAGCCTCTCACTGCCCTTCTGTGCCACCGCTTCTTGGTCGCCGGTGCCGCTCCTCTTTGTCGACAACAGGACCCCGTGCCTCCATCACGGCTACCTTCCTAGGCAACATGCTGCCCGAAGTCGCCGGTGGCTGGTGCGGCTCGTATGTCACCGAAGAGCTGGTGAAGAAGTACCGGCGGGGGAAGTTCCTCCCGTCGGAACGGTTGGTGAAGCACTGCCTCGCGCCGGAGGGCGAGCGGGTGCCCAACCCCCAGCCCGGCGAGGCCGTCGTCTTCCTCGCCCACTTTGCTCGCGGCCTTGGGCTACCACTGAGCCGCTTCGTCTTGGAGTTGCTCGTCACCTTCGACCTGCAGCTCCACCACCTCAGAGCTAACACCGTGTCAATGCCGTCGCATCACGCGGCCTGCTACGAGGCGTTCCTCGGCGTCTGCCCCGACGCCGTGAATTTCTTGAAGTTCTTCTACTTCAAGGTGCAGGTGGTGGGGAAGGGCAGCCTATTGACGGAGACGGGTTGCTGCGCCATCTACCCACGGCCATCAGCGCCCATACCGCGCCTGGAGCTCCCCGACACCGTCAAGCTCTGGCAGTGCTCGTATTTTTACATGCGCAACAACACGGAGGTGGACTTCATCAAGGTCCCCGCCTTCGCCAACGTCCCCTCCAGCCAGAAGGCCTGGAGCGTCCAGCACCTGGGCGCCTAGGGCGACATCGATCGGATGGGCGCCCGGCTGGCCGTCCTTGTGGACAAGGAGCGGCTCACCACCCAGGATATTCTGCTATCCTAGATGGTGAACCGCATGCTCCTGCTGCAGCACCGGTCACACAATATGTGCCACCTCTCTGGCCATCTGGACCCCACTCGGGTGTCCCGCCTGGAGGTGCCGCGCACCGCCCTCCGCGAGTGGCTCGCCACCATTTCGAAGGAGGCACTGGAGGAGGATTGGGCGTTCTCCTGCTGGCCATACCACCGCAGCTGGCTTCCACCGAAGGTATGTTTTTCTTGCTCTTCTCCGGGTGGATTTTCCTGAGGGACTCCCATTTTGTGCCTCTTATCTTCCCTTGTTGAGTAGCTTTTAATGGCGCAGCTAGCGGAGGACGGTATGGGGGACACCGAGCTCCCCGACTTCACTGCGGACTTCAAGCCACCCAAGGGTCCGCCGGCGGAGGCAGAGCAGTTCCCCATGCGGGCCGACGAGGGCTACGAGTTCCCACCTTGTGAGAGTTTGTTCTCTGTGCTTGTCTATCATGCCGTTGTTATTCATGTAGTCATAATCTTGATGTTTTGCTTGCACTTGGAATAGCCGCCCATGGTGAGGATGTGGACCTGGCCGAGGTCGCCGCGCTCAGGGGCAGGGGGAAGCGGGCCGCCCCCACCAATGCCGCTCTAGCCGGAGGTGGCGCCAAGAAGGCGCGCCGCCCCCGCCCCGCGGCCACCATGCCGAGAGTTGCCGGGTAGGTGCCTATGTCTTCTTGGTTCTTGTATTGACTTACTCATATTTGCGTTGCTCACTCCTTGTGTTTCTGCAGCGAGGCTATGTCGTTGCCCGGCTCCGTGACTATCGCCACCGCGTCCGCCCCTCCGCCTGAGGGGAGCACGCTGGCTTTGGCATTCGAGGCCATGCCAGCTCCAACCCCCGAGGCTGCGCCGGCTCCGGCCTCCGAGGCGGCAGCGACGGAGGTGGTGCCGCCAGCTGGGCCCACGATGCTTCACCGGGCCGGGGCCGTCTCCTGGCTTGCTGAGGGTTTGCTTCTCGGGCGTGCCGACACGGCCGTACCTCCCCTCGGTTCGATGGTGGGTGCTGACTACAACACCTACCTGGTGGAGGAGCCGGTGGAGGGCCACCGCCAAAGGCCCCCGTCCAGCCGGAGGTTGGTCCCGCTGCGGCTCCTGGGAGCGACGATGACCTCCAGGTCACCGGCTGGACGCCGGCGCGGGCTGCGCCGCCGCTGGATGCCCTCCTGGTGCACTTGTTGGAGGGGGCGCCTCTAGCGGTTGGCTAGGCCCGCCAGCTGGTGGGGGGGCTAGAGCAGGCTCGGCCGAGCCAGGGCGTTGGGGACTTTCGTCGAGGTATGTACTCTGTTGCCAATCTTGGTGTTTTTTCACCGTCCTGTGGCGCAGCTAGTTCTTTTGGTTCTTATCTCCATTTTCTTGTACAGAGGGCTCTCGCTGATGCCGCCAAGACCTCGCGGGACCTAGGCCATAAGATTGCTCGCTCTGCCGTATATTCTCAATTGCACGATTTCTCTCGGTTCCTGTTGAGTATTGGTTACCCTCCTATAGCTCTGCTGGCGGACCGGGACCACGAGGTAGCCCGGTTGAAGGAGGAGGTCGCCCGGCTGGAGGAGTCCAACAAGAACCGCCAAGACCAGATCGCCAAACTAACTGCACAACATTAGCAGATGGAGATCAAGGCTGGTAGGGCCAAGAAGACGGCGGACACCCGGGCCGAGGCGCTGAAGAACCTGGAAGGGCTTTACGCCACACAAGCGGATGCCCTCAAGGTTTCCAAGGCCAAGGAGGCGGCGGCGCTGTCGGAGCTCTGCCAGATTGCTGAGATCGTTGTCCGCAAGTGCCCTTGACTTGAGCCAAATTTGCAGATTTGCCCTTTGTAGTCAGTACTGATTACTATTTCTTTTTCCGGCTACAGCTCAGTATCCTGAAGCAACAGATCAGGCGCTGGGCCGGATTCCCGAGACGGACCCGGAGCAGGATCTCCACCCGGGGGAGCTGGTGGCAGTCGTCAGCAAGGAGGTGAACCGGCTTCCCACCGCCGATCTCGAGGTCTTTGACTATGTCTGGCCCGAGGCCGCCCTGCCCGCCACCATGGATGTCTTGGCCGAGCGTCTTATGGGCGCTCCGGACCTCATGAATGTGGCTCGGGAGTGGGAGGCTCGTGGCGGCGTGGAGATGGTGCTGGCGCTGCTGAAGTCCTGGTACCTGGATGTGGATCTGCGGAGCCTTTCCCACGGATTTCGCCAGGGGACCAGTTATGACCAGCTTCACGCCGAGGTTCCTGATATCCGCTCTTGTGGCGTGACGATCGGGAGCTTCGTTGCGCTGGACAGGGACTTCTGCGACCCAGCCGGCACAGAGTGGTACTATCACAGCGCAGATGCGCCATGCACTGACGCCTGCACCGCAGATTGCCTCGATGGACGTTGCCTCCAGCAGCCGCGCTCCAGCTGATGCCTCCGGCCCTTCTGCACCCTAGTGAACTCGATCCCCGATATGCCGGGAGTATTTGTGATTGACGAACTTGTCTTTTCTTTGTGCTTGTGTGAACAATTGTCTGTGTTTTGGTTACTGAACTTTTGTGGGAGCATCGCCTCCCTCTGTATTTTTGCTTGTGCTCTTTTGCTTGCACTTTCTGTTCTGCATTTTTTTTGCATGCTTGTTTCTGTGTGCGGGCACGTGAGCGCACCCACAGGGTGTAGTCCCCGAGGTTTGGGTCGGCTGGAGAATACAGCCGGGTCGAAGCTCCTTTGTGTTGTCTTGTTTGCAGGATTTTGTGTAGGGGCGCACGAGCGCACCCACAGGGTGTAGTCCCCGAGGTTCGGCCGGCTGGAGAATACAGCCGGGTCGAAGCTCCTTGACCTGCTCTGCTGCCGCCTGGAAGTTACTTGCCTCCGGCTTGGGTGTTTGTCGGTGAACTTTGGCTCATGCAAGCATAGAAACAAACAAGTTGTTTGCCTGGTTAAATATATGAAAGTTTAGACTATAATCTTAGAGTTACTAGTTTTGAAATTTTTGTTGTTTCGTGCAAATCCAATGTCTGTGCCCTTTTCTCAGTGAGCATTGGCCAGTTTTGATGCCGTTCCCTTGCTGGCTTTTAGCCGAAGTCGAAGGGGTAGCTTAGTAGGCATACTGCACGATACTTCGGGTTTGGGTCATTGTCTTTGAGCGAGCGAGCGCGACCGGGTCTTCCAGACGTTTTTGTTTTCCTCGTGGCTTTTTCGTGTAGGGGCCTTTGAGCATTCTGCTCTTGCTGGATCTGTCAGCCGGCTTGCGGTCTGCAGCCGGAACCAAAGAGGAAGCCTTAGGAACCGCGTACAGTACTTTGCCGCGTGGGTCACGCAGCCGTCTGGGCCAACCGGCGAGTCCCCGAGACAGATCGCCGGCTCCAGGGTTAAAGTAATGCAGCTGGAAAACTAACTTGTACAACATGACTTGTTTATTTATTGCGGAGTCCCCGAGACTGTGTCGAGGCTCCCATGCTTGTTTGTTACATGAGGGTAAGATACGTACACTTCTTGCTCAAGTGTAAAATGGGCGAAGCAGGCTCGCGTTCCATGGGCATTCAATTTCTTCGCCTGAGCGATCCATCTTGTTATTTTCTAGCTTGTGGGCGTCGATGAGGTAGTATGAATTGTTCTGCAGTGCCCGGCTGATGATGAATGGGCCCTCCCAAAGCGGAGACAACTTGTGCATCCCCTTGGTGTCTTGAACTAGCCTTAGCACGAGGTCGCCCTCGCGGAATGAGACGCTGCGTATCCGGCTGGCGTGGTGATACATTGCAAATGTATCCATAATTTTTGATGTTCAATGCTTGGTTTTATCTACTTTCTTATGTTTTGTCCACACTTGAGAGTACTTTTCATATGATTTCTTGGACTAACCTATTAAAAAGATGCCACAGTGCCAGTTGCCTGTTTTCTGCTATTTTTGGTTCCAGGAAAGTCAGAAAATGAATATTCTCGGAATTGGACGGGACAAAAGCCAAAGTTCCTATTTTCCCGGAAGACTCACGGAGCCAGAAGGAGAGTCGGAGAGGGGCCACAGGGTGGCCACACCCCCCAGGCGCGGGTCCCCCCAGGCCATGCCAAGGCATGGTGTGGGCCCCCTGTCCGCCCACCGACCTTGCCTCTTCGCCTATAAGAGCCTCCCGATGCATAAACCCTAGATCATCAAGCCTCTAGCCACGAAAAGTTCCGCAGCGCCGCCGCCACCGAAGGGGAGATTCGGGGGACAGAAAGTCTCTGTTCCGGCACCCTGCCGGGAAGCGGAAGTGCCCCCGGAGCCATCTCCATTGATCTCCACCACCATCTCCATCACCATTGCTGATTCCCATGATGAGGAGAGAGTAGTTCTCTCTCGAGGCTAAGGGTTCTACCGGTAGCTATGTGTTCATCTCTCTCTCTATGCATGATCTTATTGAGATCATGAGCTTGTAATCTATAGATCTACCTTGCTACTCAAGTGCTTTAATAGATCTCTGCTCTCCCCATGTGTGTGAAAGCGACAGCGTGCACACCATGGTGGCACTTAGGCTAGAGATTACAAATACTTGTTATGAGTTATATTTGGAGTTGGATGTCTTTATGAAATTGTGGTGTTTGTTGGAACCATCTAGCGCTCAAGGTGACAGTGTGGGGTTTTCTAGATGGGAAAGATAAACTTTGAGGTGTGCTGTTATAGCCCTACCAACGATTAGAGTGTCCAACCGGAGAGTAGTCCAGAGTAGTATCATAAAGAGAAGATATTTATATGAGAGTGTTCACTAGTGAAAGTATGATCCCTACGCGTTGTTTCTAAGCATTGATACATCATTTGCAATTAGATCTGTTACATGTTTGCTTGCTTCCATCTTTATTTCAGTATTACTTTATTCTTTTCCACGCCATCAAGCTATTTTCTATCACTGTTACCACTTATAATTATCCATACCACTTGTATTTCACTATCTCTTCGCCGAACTAGTGCACCTATACACCTGACAAGTGTATTGGGTGTGTTGGGGACACAAGAGACTTCTTGTATCTTGATTGCAGGGTTGATTGAGAGGGGATACCTTTGACCACTTCCTCCCTGAGTTCGATAAACCTTGGGTGATCCACTTAAGGGAAAACTTTTTGCTGTTCTACAAACCTATGCACTTGGAGTCCCAACAACTGTCTACAAGAATAGAAGTGCATAGACATCACGTGGTAGCGCCACAAATTTTGCTGGTAGATGGTGGATCTAGACAAGGCCAGCTCGCGTGCTTCTTCAAGGAGATCGAAATTGTCCTCCCATGCTTCTTTGGCTTGCTGTTCTGTGTAGAGCAGTTTGCAGGGTGCGTCGAACTCGATGTCAGTGGACAAAACTTCCTCCGCCCCGTAGACGAGGAAGAAAGGAGTATAGCCGGTGGACCGGTTTGGCGTGGTGCGAAGGCTCCAGAGTACAACCGGCAGCTCCTCAATCCAGTAGCCAGGGGATCACATCAGTGGTTTGATCAGCCGGGGCTTAGTTCCAGCTAGGACCAGACCATTTGCTCGCTCGCACTGCCCGTTGGACTGGGGGTGTGCCACAGATACGAGGTCCAGACGGATGCCCTTATCTCCACAGAATCGTGCGAAATCTCCCTTGGTGAAGTTTGTGCCGTTGTCGGTTAAGATGCTATTGGGGTAGCAGAAGCGCATAATTATGTCTGTGAAGAACTTGACCGCTGTTGGTCCATCCAGCTTCTTTATTGGCTTTGCCTCTATCCACTTGGTGAACTTGTCCACCGCCACCAGCAAGTGAGTCAAGTCGGATCTGGCCGTCTTGAAAGGGCCAACCATGTCCAGCCCCTAGACGGCGAATGGCCAAGTGATGGGGATCGTCTTGAGTGCTGTGGACGGAGTGTGCTTCTGCTGGCTGAACCGCTGACACCCGTTGCATGATTTGACAATCTGCTTCGCATCTTCTAGTGCCGTGGGCTAGTAGAACCCGTGGCGGAATGCCTTTGCCACTATGGCCCGTGACGACGGGTGGTGCCCGCATTCACCCTGGTGGATGTCGACCAGCAGCCGGATTCCTTCCTCTTGGCTCACACATCGTTGATAGATACCGCCAACACTGTGCTTGTAGAGCTCGTTATTGATGATGGTGTATGCGCTTGCTCTGCGCTTCACCTGTCTTGCCTGTACCTCTTCTTCGGGCAGCTCTCCTTTGGCCAAGAAATCCATGAACGGCTTGGCCCATGTTGGGGTTTCCCGGATGGCGTACACCGCCTGCATCAACAGATTCACTTCTGCCCGGATGACCGGGTCGGGCTCGTCCGGAGGCCCACCAGGTGGAGCGGCGGAGCCGGTAGCCTCGAGGCTGGAGGCGGCAGTCCCCGGGTGCGGTGCAGCCGTCGCGGAGGTCTTGGAGCTGGCAGTCCTCGGGTGCGGCGAAGCAGTCCCCGGGTGCAGTGCATCCGTCGCGGAGGTCTTGGAGCCAGCAGTCCCCGGGTGTGGCGAAGCAGTCCCCGGGTGCGGTGCAGCCGTCACGGAGATCTTGGAGCCGATAGTCCCTGGGTCCGCGTCCATCATTATGGAGTCAGATTCGGGAGAGGCGTGATTGATGGCTTGCGCAGGTGCTCAAGGGAGACTCCAGGCAGAATTGGTTGTCTTGTTGACCCGATGCGGTTGAGCGTGTCCGCGGCCTCGTTGTTTAACATTAGGAACATGGTGAAACTCGCATCCCTCGAAATAGGCACATAGCTGCTATACGAAGAAATGATATAGGGCCATGTTTGCATCTCTGGTGTCCCAATCGCCTGACACTTGATGCACCACCAGATCAGAATCGCCGAAGCATAGGATGCGTCGGATGCCTATTTCCTTTGCCATCTTGAGGCCATGGACAAGCGCCTCATACTCAGCGATGTTGTTGGACGTGCGGAAGTGGATCTGCAGCACGTATTCTAGCCGGTCTCCTTTTGGAGAGGTGATGACAACTCCGGCTCCGAGCCCTCCATACATCTTGGAGCCGTCAAAATGCAGCTTCCAATGCGTGGAGTCAGGGCAAGGTGGCAGGTACTGTGTTTCTGCCCAATCGATGAGGAAATCTGCCAAGTCTTGAGACTTGATCGCCGTTCTTGGCTCGTACTGTATGTTGTGGGCGGCGAGCTCTATGGCCCATTTCGCCACCTGGCCTGTGGCATCTCTGTTGCTGATGATCTCCGAGAGTGGCGCTAGTGGCACCACCTGGATGGAATGTTCTTGGAAGTAGTGCTTCAGTTTCTTGGCGGCCATGTACACGCAGTACACCAGCTTCTGGTAATGAGGTTAATTCTGCTTCGAGAGCGAGAGTACCTCGCTCAGGTAATACACCGGTCGTTGCACCGGCTGCGCCTTTCCTTCTTTCGGCCTCTCCACTACCAGTACCACACTGACAACCCTGTTTGTCGCTGCAATGTACATCAACATGGGTTCCTTTGCTGCTGGTGCTGCCAGAATAGGTGGTGAGGTGAGCATATGCTTGAGGTCGCGGAAGGCTTCATCCGCCTGTGATGTCCAGACGAATTTGTCCGTCTTCTTCATGAGTTGGTACAGTGGGAGTGCTTTCTCGTCCAGCCGGCTGAGGGAGGCCAGACATCCGGTGAACTTCTAGACATCTCTCAAGTTCTTGGGCGGATGCATGCGCTCGATTGCACCGATCTTCTCCGGGTTCGCCTCAATTCCCCGCTCAGATACGAGAAAACCAAGGAGTTGGCCGGCTGGGACACCGAACACACACTTCTCCGGGTTCATCTTCATCTGGAACAAGTGGAGGTTGGTGAATGTTTCCTTCAGGTCTTCAAGGAGTGTTAGGTGCTCCTTGGTCTAGACCACCACATCACCCACGTAGGCATGCACGTTTCTGCCAATCTGAGTCTGCAAGAACTTCTGCATGCAGCGCTGGTATGTTGCTCCAGCGTTCTTCAGTCTAAACGGTATTGTGGTGTAGCAGTAGGCTCCATAAGGAGTGATGAATGCGGTCTTTATTTGATCAGCGGGGTTCAGCCGGATTTGGTGGTAGCCAGAATACGCGTCCAAAAACGACAACAGCTCGCAGCCGGCCGTGGAATCGATCACTTGATCTATCCTTGGCAGGGCGAATGGATCTTTGGGGCATGCTTTGTTTAGAATGGTGTAGTCGACACACATGTGCCAAGTCTTGTTCTTCTTCAGCACGAGTACGGGGTTTGCCAGCCATTCTGGGTGGAAAACCTCCATGATGAATCCGACTGCGAGCAGCCGGGTGATCTTCTCCCCAATTGTTCTTGTTTTTTCTTCCGCGAAGTGGCACAGTGACTGTTTGACCAGCTTTGCATCCGGCCTGACATGTAAAGAGTGCTCGGTGAGCTCCCTCGGAACACCTGGCATGTCCTTGGGGGACCATGCGAAGATATCCCGATTCTCATGGAGGAAGTCGACGAGTGCGCTTTCCTATTTGCTGTCAAGGCCATCTCCGACCAGGACGAACTTGTCTGGATCGTCCTCGTTCAGTAGGATCTTCCTCGTGCCCTTGGACGACTTGAATTGTGCCTATCCTGCTGGCTTGGGCTCGCCAGCCAGCATGTCCTTCTGCAGGGCCGCCGTGTTCTGCATGATTACGCGTTTTTCTTCCGCAATGATCATGGCCTCTGCTATTTTGGACCCGTCTGTGGCACATTCCACAGACCGTCTGTAGTAACCAGCCACGGTGATGATGCCCTTGGGCCCTGGTAGCTTCATCTTGAGATACGCGTAATGTGGTACCACCATGAACTTGGTGAGCGCTGGGCGTCCCAGGATTGCGTGGTACGTGCTGTAGAGGTTGACCACCTCGAACCAGATGGGCTCGCGGTGGAAGTTGTCCTCCATGCCGAAGATGACGTCTAGTCGGACTTTTCCGATTGGGGAGTGCGACGGGCCCGGGATGGCTCCATGGCAGGAGGTGCTTAACGGCTCCAGCTATGACTCGCTGATACCGAGCCGGTTGAGCGAGCTGCGTATAGGAGGTTGACGCTGCTCCCTCTGTCTACGAGGACGCGGGAGAATCTGCAGGAATGCTTCTGGGAGACAATGATAGGATCCAGAACCATCGTGTAGGTGCCTGGGTTAGGCAGCTCAGCTGGCTGGTCCTTCTGGCTCCATGCAACTTCTTGCTCCGACTAGTTGAGGTACTGGGGAACGGGAGGGACGATTGTGTTCACTTCCTCCTCGCGACACCTCTTGTTGTGCTTGGTCTCCGGCTCCGTGGTGAAGATGTGGTAGTTTCCTACCTAGCGGGGGTAGTTGTTGTCATTGTCTTCTCTTCGACACTGGTTATTGCGATTGCCTGGCGGCCCGCTGGCTAGAGGAGGTGGCGCCTGTCCAGCCGGCGCGCCAGCAATCTCCGCCATTTTCTTCGTCCAGGTACACTGGCATGTGGTATGCGTGGCCGGCTTGTTGCCTCCACTATGGAACTTGCATGGCCCATGAAGCATCGACTTGATGGTGTACTTGGGCCTTGGAGGCCGGTCATCAGGCTTCTGTCTCCGGCTTCCGCCTGCAGCCGGATCCTCCTGCACTGCCGCCACCTGCCTGGAGCCATATTGGTTGTCTGATTGGTCGTCCTTCCTTCTGCCATGGCGGTTATCGTGCTGCCTAGAATTGTGGCCATTCCCCTCCGTCTAGCGCTGATCTATGGCGACGTCGATGATTATTTTCCCTTGGTCATCCACCCAGACGAATCTTTTCATTGTCGCGTCGACCGTGGTGTACTTGTCCACGATGGCCATGGTCTGTGCCATGGTTGTGGATTCCACCCGGCAAAGCTTATGCTTGAGCATGGTGTCGTCTCTGCAGCCGTTGATGAAGAAATCAACCGCCTAATGCTCATGTACCCCCTCACAAAAGTTGTGCATGCTCGTCCATCGGGTTATGTAGGAGCGATCGGATTCATCCGGGCCCTGCACACAGAGAGCAAGCTCGCCAGGCCGGCCTGGGCGCTTGTAGGTGCCGATAAAGTTGCGAACGAATGCCTGCTCGAAATCGATCCAAGCATTGATGCTGTTGTCAGGGAGACTGTTTAGCCACGTCCTGGCTGAGTCGAGGAGCATGAGAGGAGCGTAGCGTACTGCTATCCGGCGGTTGCCGCTGGAGATGCCTACAGCGGTGGTTTAGTCCACCAGCCAGTCCTCCGGCTTGACCGAGCCGTTGTACTTTGGCGTATCCCTTGGGAGCGGAAATCCCTTTGGAAATGGTTCGTTCCGGATGCACGGTCCGAAGCATCTTGGACCGGCTGGACTTTCTTCCTCCAGCACGCGTGACTGGACCAGCAGGTCGATTCGCACGCACGCGTCTTGCTGTTCATCCATCTCGAGCGGTCCTAGCCGGCTAGATAGGCGAGACTTGGGCAACGCTTGACTTTTTCCGGCTTCGTCGGCCGGCTCGCGGTTTTTGCTGGTAGCGGTTGCCGCGTCACGGGCATTGTGCCCACGGCCTGCAGATCCACCACATGGGTGGTTGCTCTGCCTCGCGTCATTTGGGGAAGATGCCGTGCTGCCACCTGCAGCCGGATCCGCCATCCGGTGAACCGGTTGGGTTCTGATGTTACCAGCAATGCTGAGTTCTGCCTCGGCCTGCTGCTTGTTCGCCGTGACCACAAGGAGCTGAACACGTGCCTGTTGACGGAGCAGTTCCTCGCCCTCCAGGTGGCTTAGCTCTGCAACTGCCGCCTCCGCGGCCCTCATGTATTTGGCGGGGATGCTGTAGACAGGCTGCACCGCAGGCATGCACGGATCAGCGGCGCGATCCATCTCCGATCCAAGGTTCGGGCCTTGTGGCTGGGCCAGGCGGCTGGTGCCAGGCAAGAGCGTGAAGCCATGCACGATTTTGTACTCCCGCATGGTGGCATTCATCCATCGCTGGGTGGCCGCCACTTTGCCAGCTTCCTCCAGAAGGTTCTGGCGGGTAGTCTCCAGGGCCGCCGCGGCTGCATATGGATCCGCCTCGATGGGGGTGATGGGATTGCGGAGGTGCTCGATGGATGCGTTGATCAAGTCCGGGTTCAGGAGGCGGGAGTTAGTGGCGTGGCCATCCAGGTTGCGCTCCAGAGGTGGGCGACGGTTCTCCACAGAGCCTGCCATCATGACATCGACGCTGCCGCTGGCGATGCACAAGGTGGAGAAGCCAGGGGGCGCGCCGAATATGGTGACGACCTCACGAGGGAAGGCCTCAGGGATGGTGACGACATAGACGCGGTGCTCACCGAAGTGCATGATGGAGCCCCCGCTTGGGAAAACCCCCTTAGTGAAGCAGGACGCATTGTCGAGGATGCAGTCGTAGGAGCCGAGAGTGAGGACGAGGCCAGAGGCTACTCGCTCACCGGCAACGAGTGGAAGTCCCATGCGAAAGATGATCCCAGCCGAAGTGTTGTGCCCCACGGTGGGCGCCAACTGTCGTGGTGTGGAACACGGCAGTACCATCGGGGATGGCATGAAGGGGACAATCATGATGCTATCGGTGGCTACTCGCAACGGGTTGGGCATAGATACTGCAAACATAGTGATGCACCTAGGTTCGGAGCCCTCTTGGCGAGGTAAAACTCCTACTCCTGTAAGGATCTACTATCAAAGGGGGCGAATGCCCAATACAGATGCTCCTTGAGCTGTTTTCTTAGATACTTCTTGCTTGGAATTGTCTAAGTCCTTCTTCTTCTGTCTATTTTCTCCTTACCTAGAACCCTAGCGCTACCCCCTTTATATACAGGTCGAGGAGGTAACTTACAAGGTGGGTTCTAGGGTTTACTGTTTGGATTTGGGCCTTACAAAGTGGGCCGGCTGGACTGGGCCAAACGGTAGGCTCGGGTCCAGTCAAGCTCCAGTACAGAGGAGGTCCACGCCTCAGTGTCCAGCGCCCCTGATTTACTTGTCATCCGGCTCTTTATTCGTTAGCCGATTCTTTATGCGTAAGACGGAGCTTTCCTCATCAGCCCTTGCTTTGCTCGTCAGCCTCCAGCTTTGGCGTAGTTTTCTAGTAGCGCCGGCCAGGCCAGCCAGCCTATCCGGTCAAGGGTGCGCTCAGCAAGGAGCGTCATGCCCACCGTACCATGACTAGCAGATCCGAGGCAGCCGGCTAGGAGCAGCCTCCCAGCCGGTTCTTCTGGCTACCCGGCTAGACGGGCCAGCCGGGGAAACTTGAATGCGGGTCGGGTGGAGATTCCATCTAGCTGTGGTTCCTTGATTTGGGTCCAGACGGCATGTGCTCCTTTGAGCCAGCTGGTTGGTTCCGTCTTGGCCTACTCGGGGGTCATCCCCCGATAGGACATATTACACATTATATATACTCATGTTCTCAGAACATCAATTTCAACAAATCGAACATGGAAGCTAGCATCAATCTGGTACATTCTTCCCAATAGAAGGCGTCCATCGGCTCCTACATAAATCTTAGGGAGGAAGAACATTACACGCGTGAAGTATTGATCTAATGTACAGTGGACAAATCACACGTGCATGAAGAATTGATCAGACACTTTTACTTCGGTGTCCCCCCCCCCAGAAAATCGTTTGGTTGAGAAGTGATCTGAACGGTCAGGATTTGCCTATACCAGTTGGAGAAGTAGGGCTAGACGGCCCTCGGGTGGCCCTGTAAAGCCCAGTAGAACCCGTGCCTGCTTGGGGACCCTATGTTACATATACATGCGGTTCAATGTACGGTGTATTATACTGTATATTATATGATGATGCCGTGTCTTGGAAACCGACTGGTCATGCATTATAAATGGTAACCATCGTTCTCGTCGGCTAGGTCCCAAGCATTTTCCCCACCCAATTTGGCAAAATTAACCCCACCGCCCCCAGTGACCGTCCGGATCTCAATCAGCTCTGGCCACTTCCGCTTGGCGGCAATGGAAGGACGCAGTGCATCGGATCCCTCCTCCTATGTCAAGAAGAAGATGGGAGGAAATGGAGATGGGGTGGGAGTTGGCGGTGGCAGGGGAGTTGCGAATGAACTCGTGGCCAGCGAGGGCGCGTTCCGTGCGGATCTGGAGGTGGTGAAGTGGATTGGGGCTGCGGAGGCAGAGAAGGCGGTGGTCGACTCTTCTGGTCAGGAGGTGGGAACAACAACCATAGCCGGCAAGGGCTCGTTGGTGTCATCTGTGTCAGATTTGGAGGCGAAGAAGGAGGTTGTTGACGCTGCCGCTCTGGCGATGATTGACGCTGCCACTCAGGAGGTGGGCACAGCTGCCATAGCTGTCAAGGGCGTGCATGCGTCAGATTTGGCGGTGGTTGACTCTGCTGCTTAGGCGGTGGGCGCAGCTGCCACAACTGTCAAGGGCATGCATGCGTTAGATTTGGCGGTGGAGGAGGCGGTGGTTGACTCTGCCGCTCAGGCGGTAGGCGCAGCTGGCAAGGGCGTGCAGGCGTCAGATTTGGTGGCGGAGGAGGCGGAGAAGGCGGTGGTCGACGGTGCCGCTCAGGAGGAGGGGGTTGAGCGGGTGGTGAATCTCGTACAGCAGGATGCGAATGAGGTAAGTATCACCATCGATCTCTTCTACCCCTCTATTGTTTCAATGTTGGGCCTAATCGTTGTTAGAACATCTGTAGATATACATAGCTAGGGTTTGAACGCTAGGGTTCGTAGTTATTACTTGAAGATTAAATTGCCATTGTGTAATCAGTACACAGATTGGTTTGGTACTTAGTACACAATAGCATGCATCCATCCCCAATCCATGCAGTAATTGTTCAATCGTTGTTCATACGGCATTTGCAAATTAACTCTTTAAAATTTTTGTGTTGATGTAAGTATGGTACATGTATACTATTTAGGTAACTGATAATTAGTTTGTATTTAGTTCACACTGTATCATTTTAGTTATGTGCACTGTGGAAATATGTTTCAGTTTAATGCTAGGAATTTTTATTATTATTCAAATTCAGACTTGCATATTATAATATGCGGTGCTAGTCTGAATTGTAATATGAAACTTCATATACTTCTCTTAGATTATGCAATTAGTTTAGAATGTTTTCATAAATGGATTCTGTCAAATGAACTTATTATGAGTACATGTCCTCATATAATTCTTACTATATCACAAGTATTGCATAAGTGTTATCTGTCCAATTAATTTATTTAGTGTTCATTCAAATTAGATATAGTTATTCCTATGTCATTTGTAGATTTTATTTGTTCACATATCTTCTATTTAATAATAGATGAATTTGTATTGGGATTTTGAAATAATGAAGTTGAATTGATATTTAAAATTTTGCATCACATATAATTAATTAACTTTGGATAAATGTACAGGATGAGGATCCATATTTTATAGCTCTTGGCAAGAAGAGAAAGTTCTCGAACTTCTTTGATCCATATGAACAGTCTGAGTCTGAGGGCTCCCTATCAGTGAACCCTTGTGCTTTGTTTATAATTTTTTATGTCCAATGATTATATATTACAATGCATGATGTGTCATGGCTCAATGCACGGCGCCCAGAAAAATGCTTGATGGTGGTGTTGATGTAGAGCTCGTTGGGAACCCCGAGAGGAAGGTATGATAAGCACATCAGCAAGTTTCCCTCAGTTATGAAACCAAGGTTTAATCGAACCAGTAGGAGCAAGGAAACACCCCAAAGGTGTTACTAGCTAAGCCTTGGCAGGGCGCACTACCGGTGCTAGTAGCAACGTGGAGACCTGCACAACACAACCACAGAACTTTGTCCCCAACTTGTGATGAGGTTGTCAATCTCACCGTGTTTTGCGGAAAACAAAGGATTAAACGTATCGAATGGAAAGAAGTAATAGTTTGCAGAAAGTAAACACAAAGAAGTAAACAGTTGTAGATTGTATGTAAAGAAAAAGACCGGGATCCATAGTTCACTAGAGGTGGCTCTCCTTAAGATAGATAACATGCTGGGTGAACAAATTACAGTGGGGCAATTGATAAACACCGAGAAAGCAATACATGCATATACTAATCATCTTGACTCCTTTGAGACTTGATTGGGCATTACAACATTATACATAGACCGCCATCCAACTGCATCTATGACTAATAATCCACCTTCAGGTTATGATCCAAACCCCCTCCAGTATTAAGTTGCAAGCAACAGATTATTGCTTTACGAACTGCGTGTAAAGTAAAAAATACGATTGTTCTACGAACAAAGGATTTTTGTTTTCTCCCTAGTATCAACAGCACATCTAGTACCTTAGAGATTTCTGTCACTTCCCCAGATTACCAGAGGCATGAACCCACTATCGAGCATAAATACTAACTCTTGGAGTTGCTAGCATCTACTTGGCCAAGATAGCTACTAACAACAGAAAGCATGCAAGATCACAAATAACAAAGACATGATAGAATCAATAATCAATCTGAAATAGCATCTCAATATCCATCGGATCCCCGCAAACACAACATGTATGATTACAAATAGATGATCTTGATCATGAACGGAGCTCACAAGATCTAGACATGAAAGCACAAAGGAGGAGAACCAGCCATCTACCTACTACATGGATCCGTAGTCCAAGGATGAACTACTCACGCATCACACCGGAGGCTTGCATGGTGATGAAGAAGGCCTCCAGGGTGAATTCCCCTCTCCGGCAAGGTGCCGGGAAGAGCTTCAGATCCCTCCCGATCTAGGGATAGAGATGACGGCAGCTATAGACTCTTTCGTGGATTTTTGATCGGGCCCTTAGGGTTTTCGTCGCGAGGGAAATATATAGGCGGAAGGAGAGGCCGAGGGGGTGCCGGGAGCAGCCACACCACCCCCTGGCGCGGGCCATGCCTAGCCACGCGGCCAGGTGATGTGGTGGTCCCCTGGCCCCTCTCCGTCTCGTATTATGACACTTGATGACTTCCGGAAAAATAGGCACTTTGGCTTTTGTCCCGTCCAATTCCGAGAATATTCATTTTCTGACTTTCCTAGAACCAAAAACAGAAGAAAATAGGCAGCTGGCACTGTGTCTCTTGTTAATAGGTTAGTCCAAGAAATCATATGAAAAGTACTCCAAAGTTGGAACAAAACACAAGAAAGTGGATAAAACCAAGCATGGAACATCAAAAATTATAGATACATTTGCAATGTATCAACATCCCCAAGCTTAACTCCTGCTCGTCCTCAAGTAGGTAAGTGATAAAAAGAAAGAATAATTTTTTAGGTGACATGCACCATCATAAACTTGATCAAAGTATTTGAAAAACATTCAAAGTTGGGATCATAGTACTTCAATCATAACATGAAAAACAAAGTTCTAGCAATAAGCAAAGAAACTATGATGCAACATGAAAAGGCACAAACAAAAGATTCATGAATAACAATGCTTTGCAAGACGTTTGTTTGTTTCACATAAAGAAAACATAGCATAATAGCATTCAGCTTGTCCCTCAATAGAGTAGCAAATATAAATGCATAGGACACCTTCAAAGTTCATAAGAATGACTAGATACAAATAGTTTGAAACAAGCAATATCAAGTTATGCACCAATCAACTAGTCTTGGGACAATGCACATAGAACTAAGAATGGCCACTATGCTCTCAAAGTAGGTGCATAAAGATAGAAGGTGGAGACTCAATATAATGCTGGAAGAAAGGCCTTTTGTAAAAAGAAGTAGGGATTCAAGTCTCATAAAGAGCTTCCAAAAATTATGGTACTTATAGCTTTCAGCTCTCATTGCCCCTATCATAAGCATCTTGAAGTGGTTAAGGTTAAAGTGACACAACTAAGAGGATATGCTTGACAAGTTATAAACCGAAATCTCATGCCCCTTACTTACGAAGACCGATCCTCATGATACTCAACTTCAGTCACGAGTAAGATCTTGTCATTGTAAGTGCGTGTGTATCATTAAGAACCGCCAAAGGGGTACCCCTTGTACATGATACGGGAGCTTTCCCATAATCAAAATGACAAGGCAAGCAGACAATGAGCATCTCAGCAATCTTTTTATTTGCTATTTGCATAGGTTTTTATTGAGGATGCTTCATAGAGTGCTCATTATGGTGATGCTGCAAGTTTCCACCATGATTAGGCATGGCTTAGGCTAGCGGCCTAGGCGTTTCTCTAACACACATACGAACTCCATGATCTTACAAGTTCCACTTTTATTTCACACCGCCAGGATCCGTAAGCAAAAGAACATGATATCAACGGGGTACAAAGTACAAGTGCAATGTTGAAAGCGTTCCCCATGGTACATGGTTCTGCTAATTTCAACTTATAAAGCGCAAGCGTATACGCAACAAAGAAGGACTCAATGGTTCAAGTTTGTTAGATGCAAAAAAGTAAAGTGTGCCATCAAGTTCGTGAGAGCTTTAATCACTAGTTTTCTCAAAACAAGTTTAATTTGGAAGGTAAACAAAAGCATGAATATACTTGGAATAGCATAAGCTAGTAGGTAGGTATGGTGGACTCTTTGGAATAACTTGGTTTAGGGAGTTGGATGCATGAGTGGAACTCATACTTGGTTGTGGAGGCTAGCAAAAGACTGGGAGCGACAAACTAAGAGAGCAATAATGGCCATAATCATGCAGAGCGACAAAACATCACTGATCAAAGCATAAAGTGATACTATAAGTTGAAAACTAAAGGATCATAAAGGCTATGGTGACTTGAGATAGTCATAACTGTTGGGTCCACAGCATAGAAAACAAAAAAATTCCTACGGTGTGAACTACACGCCAAGATCTATCTACTAGGTACAAAGCAACGGGTGGACATACATCCAACGAGAACTTACCCTCGTAGACAACGAGCTTTGTTAACGAGTAGGAACTCGTGGTTGATGTAGTCATACACTTGCCGATCTCAAGATCCTGAGGAAGTCCGAGCGCTGCAACTCAGCAGCGCATCCGCACTCGCACACACGTTCAAGCCACCGGACAACCTCCACCTCCTCGCTCCAGCGATCCAGCGGAAGCAGCAACTCCTTCCAGATGAAATGCCACCGGGAACATGTATCTCGCTAATCCGAGACCATGGGGGAATAATTCTAGAGGGAAGAGAGATCCTTCACAAGGAGGTGTGAGGATGAAGGAGGGAATGGGTGGCCTTTTATAGGAGGAGGGGGTGCCCCCTCTCTCCATGGCCGGCGCATGGGGGGTGACCCCTCACCTCCCCCATTCATGTGGTGGTAACCCCTCCACATTAAAATGCCTCTTCACATTCCCTTTTAAAGTCTCCACTTTAAATGCATTAAATTTCTCCAAATTTAATGCTCTCTCATTTAATAAAACTCTTTTTATTAAATTTATTCAGAATTTTGTTAATTACTTTAATTAACAAACATTCACATATAGCCCCTTGCAATATTGCAATATCACATGCAGAACCACCTTCTGCAATTTCACCCGAAACAATTTCCGGTTTCTATGGAAACAATTCCTGCGCTTTGCAATTCTTTCGTCTGAAACATATGTGGTCCAAAATGGTGTCCGGTAACTCTTAGGTGTGCCACCCTACGGTTCGTGAATAATGCAGACATGATCGAAACCCTTCTCCGATCAATAATCAGCAGCGGGACCTGGAGATCCGTACTGACTCCTACACATTCAACGATGACTCCTGTGATCGTGAGAACCTTTAATGCTTGTAACTAAATCCCTTTGTCTCTCGATATATTACATGTCCGAGATTCGATCATCAGTATCTCCATACCTAGTTTGATCTCGTTACCGACATGGACTCTTTTCTTGTTCCCGTGATATAACATTCTAGTGATCACATCACTTGCTTGCAAGCTATCCTAATGTGATGTGACCGAGAGGGCCCAGAGTATATCTATCCGTCATCTGGATTGACAAATTCCACTCTTGATCCATGAGCCTCAACATAACACCTTCGTAGTACTGAACCCATCTTTATAGTCACCCTGTTATGGTGTGACGTTTGATGTTATCAAGATACTGTTCCGGTGTTAGCAATTAACATGATCTCATGGTCTAAGGATAAAGATTACTTCGTATGATGTTATAGCAATATAAACATAATGACTTGATCGTAATGCTATATTTCGGATGAATGTTCATCACATCATTCCACCAATGGTGTGACCTTGTTATTAACAACATCCAATGTCCATGATCAGGAAACCTTGATCATCCTGTTAATCAACAAGCTAGTCTATAAGAGAGGCATGACTAGGAACCCTTTTTGTTTATTAAACACACATGTATTGATGTTTCCGAATCAATACATTTCTAGCATGTAAAATAAACATCTATCATGTATAAGGAATATATAATAACAACTTTATTATTGCCTCTCAGGGCATATTTCCTTCAGTCTCCCACTTGCACTAGAGACAATAATCTAGTTCACATAGTGATAAATCTAACACCCATGGAGTTCTGGTGTTGATCATGTTTTGCCCTAGGGAGAACTTTAGTCAACGGATCTGCTACATTCAGGTCCGTGTGTACTTTACAAATCTTTATATCTCCATCCTTGACATGCTCGCGGATGGAGTGAAACCGGTGCTTAATATGTTTGGAATTCTTGTGAGACCTTGGTTCCTTTGCATTGGCTATGGCTCCATTGTTGTCACAATAGATCACCATCAGGTCCAACGCACTGGGAACCACACCCAGTTCTGTAATGAACTCTTTCATCCAAACTGCCTCCTGCGCCGCTTCTGAAGCAGCAACATATTCCGCCTCCGTTATTGATCCAGCCACCACAGGTTGGTTGGAACTCCTCCAACTAACTGCTGCTCCGTTCAAGAGAAATACGTATCCGGATTGAGACTTAGAGTCATCCGGATCGGTGTCAAAGCTAGCATCGACATAACACTTAGCGACTAGCTCATCTTCACCTCCGTATATGAGAAACATATCCTTAGTTCTTCTCAAGTACTTGAGGATGTTCTTTACCGCTATCCAGTGTTCCGAACCTGGATCAGATTGGTACCTACTAGTCAAACTAATATCATGTGCCACATCCGGTCTTGTACATAGCATGGCATACATAATAGAGCCTATGGCCGAGGCATAGGGGATCTTATCCATCATCTCTCTTTCTTCCGCCGTAGCCGGACTTTGAGTATTACTCAATGTCTTGCCTTGCAACATAGGTAAGAACCCCTTCTTACTTTCGTCCATATTAAACTTCTTTAATATCTTATCAAGGTATGTACTCTGTGATAGCCTAATTAGGTGCCTTGATCTATCTCTATAGATTTTAATGCCTAATATATATGACTCTTCACCAAGGTCTTTCATCGAAAATTTGCTGTTTAGATAACTTTTAACACTATTTAAAAGATTTATATCATTTCCAATCAATAATATGTCATCCACATATAATATCAGAAATGCCACATTGCTCCCACTCACTTTCTTGTAAATACAAGCCTCTCCATAAGTTTGGACAAATCCAAACTCTTTGATCACCTTATCAAAGTGGAGATTCCAACTTCGTGATGCTTGCTTCAGTCCATAGATGGATCGCTGAAGTTTGCACACCTTATTAGCATCCTTAGGATTGACAAAACCCTTAGGTTGTATCATATACAACTCTTCTTCAATCTTACCATTGAGGAATGCAGTTTTGACATCCATCTGCCATATTTCATAATTGAAATATGCAGCAATTGCTAACAAAATCCTAACCGATTTAAGCATCGCTACGGGAGAGAATGTCTCATCGTAGTCAACTCCTTGAATTTGCGAAACCCCTTTGCGACAAGTCGAGCCTTATAGATGGTCACATTACCATCAGCATCAGTTTTCCTTTTGAAAATCCATTTATTCTCAACGGCCTTTCGGTCGTGAGGTAAGTCCACCAAGATCCAAACTTGGTTCTCGTACATGGATTCCACATCGGATTTCATGGCTTCTAGCCATTTGTTGGAATCCGAGTTCATCATCGCTTCTTCATACGTTGCAGGGTCATCCATTTCATCAACCATGAAATTCACAACAGGATTGCCGTACAGTTCAGGAGCTGCACGTGTCCTGCTTGACCCGCGAGGTTTGGTAGTGTCCTCTTTCGGAGTTTCATGATCATTATCATTAGCTCTCTCTTCATTAGGTGAAGTCAACTCCGAAACAACTTCCGGTGCTGCGCCACTCGCCATTCCATGAAGAGAAGGTTCAATAACCTCTTCGAGTTCTACCTTCCGACTACTCACACCTTTCGCGAGAAACTCCTTCTCAAGAAAGGATCCATTCTTGGAAACAAAAACCTTGCCCTCGGATCTGTGATAGAAGGTATACCCAATTGTTTCCTTAGGGTATCCTATGAAGACGCATTTTTCCGCTTAGGGTTCGAGTTTATCCGGTTGAAGTTTCTTCACATAAACATCGCATCCCCAAACCTTAAGAAATGATAGCTTAGGTTTGTTTCCAAACCATAATTCATACGGTGTCGTTTCAACGGATTTAGATGGTGCCCGATTTAAAGTGAATGGAGTTGTTTCCAGTGCATAACCCCAAAATGACAGAGGTAAGTCAGTCAGAGACATCATAGATCGAACCATATCCAATAAGGTACGATTACGACGTTCCGACACACCATTACGTTGTGGTGTTCCGGCAGGCGTGAGTTGTGAAACTATTCCACACTCTTTCATGTGTGTGCTAAACTCATAACTTAGATACTCTCCTCCACGGTCAGACCATAGAAATTTGATCTTTCTATTACGATTATTTTCCACTTCATTCTGAAATTCCTTGAACTTTTCAAAAGTTTCAGACTTGTGTTTCATCAAATAGATATACCCGTATCTAATCAAATCATCCGTGAAAGTAACAAAATAACGATATCCACCTCGCGCCGACACACTCATTGGTCCACACACATCAGTATGTATGATTTCCAATAGATCTGTCGCCCGTTCCATTGAACCAGAAAACGGCGTTCTAGTCATCTTGCCCATAAGGCATGGCTCACATGTATCAAATGATTCAAAATCAAGTGATTCCAAAAGTCCATCAGAATGGAGTTTCTTCATGCGTTTAACGCCAATATGACCTAGACGGCAGTGCCACATATATGTAGACATATCATCATCAAGTTTAATCTTTTTAGCATTAATATTATGAATGTGCGTAATATTACTATCGAGATCCAATAGAAATAAACCATTCAACATAGGTGCATGACCATAAAAGATATCATTCTTATAAATCGAACAACCATTGTTCTCGGATTTAAAGGAATGACCACTTTGCATCAAACACGATCCAGATACAATGTTCATGCTCAGTGCAGGCACCAAATAGCAATTATTTAGGTTTACAACTAATCCCGATGGCAAATGGAGAGGTAGCATCCCGACGGAGATCACATCAACTCTTGATCCATTGTCGACCCGCATCCTGACCTCATCCCTTGCTAGTTGTCGCTTGTTCTGTAGCCCCTGAATCGAGTTACATATATTAGCAACCGATCCGGTATCAAATACCCAGGTGCTACTGCGAGTACTAGTCAAGTACACATCAATAACATGTATATCACATATACCTTTGTTTGCCTTGCTAGACTTCTTGTCCGCCAAATACTTGGGGCAGTTGCGCTTCCAATGGCCAGTCCCCTTGCAATAGTAGTGTTGGAGATATGCCCTAGAGGTAATAATAAATGTAGTTATTATTATATATCTTTGTGTTTATGATAAATGTTTACATTCATGCTATAATAGTATTAACAAGGAAACCATTAATACTTGTGTGATTTGTAAACTTAATTTGAAGTCCCTAGTATGGCCTCTATACTTCACTAGCTTGTTGGTTGATTGATGATGTGGTTTCTTTGTCATGAACATTGAGATGTTATCAACAACAAGATCATATCGTTAGGAGAATGATATGGTGGACATACTCCTATAGACAAGCGTAGCATAAAGATCAAGTCATTTCAATAGTTCAATTGCTATATGCTTTCTGATACATAGTAACCTAATTCCTTCGACCATGAGATCATGCATATTGCCTTTACTGGATGGATGCTTTGATGTCATCAAACACCACACCGTAACAGGGTGGCTATAAAAGTGGCATTGGGTGTTCGGAAAGTATTGGTTGAAACACATGGATCAAGAGTGGGATTTGTCCATCCACATGACGGATAGATATTCTCTGGGCCCTCTCGGTGAAATGTCATCCAATTAGCTTGCAAGCATGTGACTTGGTCACAAGGGATCACATATCACGGGAACGAGAAAAGAGTACTTATCAGTAACGAGGTTGAACTAGGTATGCAGAGATACCGACGATCATGACCTCGGATAAGTAACATATCGTGAGACAAAGGGAAATTGGTATCGTATGTAAGTGGTTCATTCGATCGCAAAGTAATCGTAGAAATATGTGGGAGCCATATGAATTTCCAGATTCCTCTATTGGTTATTGTTCGGAGAAGTGTCTCGATCATGTCCGCATAATTCACGAACCGTAGGGAGACACACTTAAGGATTCGACGTTGTTTGAGTAGTTATGGTATTATGAGAAAGAGACCGAATGTTGTTCGGAGTCTCGGATGGGATCCGGGATATCACGAGGTGATCCGGAATGGTCCGGAGAATAAGATTCATATAAGGAAAGTCCCATTTCGGAGTTGGGGAATGGTTCCGGTGTTTTCATCGGGAACATTCTAGAAGGTCCCGGAATGTCCGGCACTCCGGGGGGGGAAGGGGTACATGAATGTGTCATTGCAAGATGGAATGATTGCATCATGTACTAAGTGTTCTCGCTGTCCAAAATAAAGGGTTTATTTAATTCCTAAATTGGAAAAGTCAAACGGCTAGTTTGAAAGTCAAACTGCCAGTTTTGGAAAGTGGGAAGAGGAGGAGAAGAGGAGACCGACTTGGGGAAGGAGTCCCCAAGCCGGCGGCCAGCCCTAGGCCGAGTTGGGGAGGGACTCCCTCCCTCCCCTAGCGCGCCAGCCCTCCCACCTATAAAGGGAGGGGCAGGGCTCCCCTCCCAACACACACAAGTTCCTATCCTCTAAACTAGAAACTAGACCTAGACCCCGGTTTAGAGCTGTTTCGGTTTAGAGCCTTCTAATTGGTTTAGAGCCCTCTAATTGGTGTGTCTAATTACTAGACCACTAATAGCCTCTCTCATAAGCTCCACCATACTCGCACCGGCTTAAGGCGAAGCCCTGCGGGATCTCCCCTCTACCTCCGGTACCACGCCGTTGTGCTGCCGGAATCGCGAGGAGAGTGCTACAACCTCCGCTGCCTGCTGGAACAAGGGAGAGGAAGGTCTTCGTCGAGTACCGAACGTGTGACCGACTGCGGGAGCGCTGCGGGAACGCGGCGCCGGAAGGATCGTCTACGCGATCTTGAGATCGGAAAGAGTACGACTACATCACCCACGAGAATCTGCTCTCGTTAAACACTTTGGAATCTTCGAGGGTGAGTTATTCCATCGACTCGTTGCTACAATCTAGTAGATAGATCTTGGCTTGTTTGTTTGTATGCGATAGAAAATTTTTGTTTTCCATGCTACGAACCCCTACAGTGGTATCAGAGCCGTGTCTATATGTAGATCTGTTGCACGAGTAGAACACAATGGTCATTGTGGGCGTTGATGCTCTTATTGTAGATTGCTTTTTGTGTACTTTGCATCTTGCGGTATGTTGGGATGAAGCGGCCCGGGCTAACCTTACATGACATCGTTCATGAGACTTGCTCCACGCTTGACATGCAACTCGTTTTGCATAAGTGGCTTTGCGGGTGCCTGTTTCTCCTAGCATAGTAAAGATCCAATTTACAACGGGTGATCAACAATGCTAGTATCAATGTTGTGGTTCTTGTTCGTAAGTTAGAACGACACTTATGGAAAGCCCCAAACCACGTAAAATATGCAAAGAAAGTAGAAGCGTCTAACTTTGTTTTGCAGGGGTGTGCAGTGATGTGATATGGCCATGATTGTGATTATATTTGATGTATGCAATGATCCTTATTGTAAGTTGGCAACCGGCAGGAGCCATATGGTTGTCTTTAATTTCTGTTAAGGCCTGCGTGTCTATTCAAAATAGTTGTAATAGTTGAAGTTGGCGGACGACAACCATGAAGAAGCGTCATTGACCTTGATGCTATGCCGGTGATGATGGAGATCATGTTCGTGCTTGAAGATGGAGATCGGAAGCACAAAGAAGAAAGGCCATATCATATCACATATTATGAATTGCATGTGATGTTAATCCTTTATGCATCTTGTATTGCTTAGTAGACGACGGTAGCATTATAAGATGATCCCTCATGCACATAAATTTCAAGTTCTAAAAGTGTTCACCCTTAGTATGCACCGTTGCCAAAGCTTGCTGCTTCGAAGCACCACGTGATGATCGGGTGTCTTTGATTCCGCGGGTGACTACAACGTAAGCAAGCCAGATTTGCTTATGCGGAAGCTAAGGTTTGATCTTGACGAGCCTAGCATGTACAGACATGGCCTCAGGAACACGGATCGCCGAAAGGCAAAGCATGAATCATATAGTAGATATGATGAACATGATGATTGTTCGCCATTAAAACTATATCAGCTCTCGTGATGATCGGTGTTGATGTAGTGGATTTGGTTCGTGTGATCACTAAAACAATGTGAGGGATGTTGTTTTGAGTGGGAGTTCACCTAGTTTAATTTCATTAATTAATTTGAACTCAATTTGTCATAAACTTAGTCTAAACTATTGCAAATATGTTGTAGATCAATGGCAGCCCCTACCATCAATTTTAATGCGTTCCTAGAGAAAGAAAAGTTGAAAAACAATGGAAGCAACTTCGCGGATTGGTTCCGCAATTTGAGGATTGTCCTCACAGCTGGTAATTTGACCTATGTGCTGGATGCACCGCTAGGTGACCCACCTGCAGCTGATGCTACCGATGAAGTAAAGAATGTTTACCTCGCTCGGAAGAATCAGTACTCCATAGTTCAGTGTGCTATCTTGTATGGTTTAGAATCGGAGCTTCAGAAAAGGTTTGAAGAGTCAGATCCATATGATATTGTCGAGGATCTCAAATTAATCTTTGAGACTCATGCGGCAATTGAAAGTTATGAAGCTTCTGAAAAGTTCTTTAACTGCAAGATGGAAGAGGGTAGCTCCGTCAGTGAGCATGTGCTTAAAATGTCTGGGCACGCAAATAAACTTCAAAGTTTGGGTATAGTGATTCCTAATACTTTGGGAGTTTACCGCATCCTCCAATCACTACCACCAAGTTACAAGAACTTTGTGATGAACTACAACATGCAGAACATGAACAAAGAGTTGCCAGAACTATTTGCTATGTTAAAATCTGCAGAAGTGGAGATCAAGAAAGAGCACCAAGTGTTGATGGTCAATAAGACCACCAAATTCAAGAAAGGCAAGTCTAAGCAGAAGGGACACTTCAAGAAGGGTGGTAAGAAAGTTACCACGCCGACGAAGAGGACCAAGGCTGGACCCAAGCCTGATACTGAGTGCTTTTACTGCAAGGGAGAAGGTCACTGGAAGCGGAATTGCCCAAGGTACTTGGCGGATTTGAAGAACGGCAACATCAAGAAGAAAGGTATATCTGATATACATGTTATTGATGTGTATCTCACTAGTACTCGTAGTAGTGCCTGGGTATTTGATACTGGTTCGGTTGCTCATATTTGTAACTCGAAACAGGAGCTGCAGAATAAACGGAAGCTAGTGAAGAACGAGGTGACGATGGGCGTGGGAAACGGATCAAAGGTTGATGTGATCGCGGTCGGCACACTACCTCTTCATCTACCATCGGGATTAGTTTTATACTTAAATAATTGTTATTTGGTGCCTGCGTTGAGCATGAACATTATATCGGGATCTTGTTTATTGCGAGACGGTTACTTGTTTAAATCCGAGAATAATGGTTGTTCGATTTATATGAGTAATATGTTTTATGCACATGCACCTTTGATAGATGGTCTATTCATATTGAATCTCGATAGTAGAAATACACATATTAATAACATTGAGGCTAAACGTTTGAAATCAAGCGATAATTTGACCTATATGTGGCACTGTCGTCTTGGTCACATTGGAGTGAAGCGTATGAAGAAACTCCATTCCGATGGACTTCTTGAATCACTTGATTTTGAATCACTTGAAAGATGCGAAGCATGTCTGATGGGTAAAATGACTAAGACTCCATTTTCTGGTATGATGGAGCGAGCTACAGACTTATTGGAAATCATACATACCGATGTGTGTGGTCCAATGAGTGTAGCATCGCGCAGTGGTTATCGTTATGTTCTTACCTTCACGGATGACTTGAGTAGATATGGGTATATCTATTTTATGAAACATAAGTCCGAAACTTTCGAGAAGTTTAAGGAGTTTCAAAGTGAGGTAGAGAATCAACGTAACAAGAAGATTAAATTTCTACGATCTGATCGTGGAGGTGAATATCTAAGTTACGAGTTTGGCGAGCATTTGAAGAAATGTGGAATACTTTCGCAGTTGACACCGCCGGGAACACCACAGCGTAATGGTGTGTCTGAACGTCGTAATCGAACTCTCTTAGATATGGTTCGTTCTATGATGTCACTTACAGATTTGCCACTATCATTTTGGGGTTATGCATTAGAAACAGCCGCATTCACTTTAAATAGGGCACCGTCTAAATCCGTTGAAACGACACCGTATGAATTATGGTTTGGGAAGAAACCTAAATTGTCGTTCCTTAAAGTTTGGGGATGCGAAGCCTATGTAAAGAAGTTACAGCCGGACAAGCTTGAACCCAAAGCGGAAAAATGCGTCTTCATAGGATACCCGAAGGAAACTGTTGGGTATACCTTCTATCATAGATCCGAAGGCAAAATCTTCGTTGCTAAGAATGGATCCTTTCTAGAGAAGGAATTTCTCTCGAAAGAAGTGACTGGAAGGAAAGTAGAACTCGACGAGGTTGTCGAACCTTCTCTCGAAATTGCGAGTAGCGCAGCACCGGAAGAAGTTCCTGTGGTGCCTGCACCAATAAGAGAGGAAGCTAATGATGGTGATCATGAAACTTCGGTTGAAGTTACTACAGAGCCTCGGAGGTCAACGAGAACTCGTACCACTCCAGATTGGTATGATTCCGTTATGAATGTCATGTTGGTGGACAACACCGATAACCCCGAGACATATGAGGAAGCGATGATGAGCCCAGATTCCAATAAATGGCAAGAAGCCATGAAATCCGAGATTGGATCCATGTACGAAAACCAAGTATGGACTTTGGTGGACTTACCGGATGGCCGGAAGGCTGTCGAGAACAAATGGATTTTCAAGAAGAAAACAGATGCTGATGGTAATGTTACTGTCTATAAAGCTCGACTTGTCGCAAAAGGGTTTCGACAAATTCAAGGAGTTGACTACGATGAGACTTTCTCACCGGTAGCGAAGCTAAAGTCTGTGAGGATTATGTTAGCAATCGCTGCATATTATGATTATGAGATATGGCAGATGGATGTCAAAACAGCATTCCTCAATGGAGACATTGATGAAGAGTTGTATATGATACAACCCAAAGGTTTTGTCGATCCTAAAGATGCTAACAAGGTATGCAAGCTTCAACGGTCCATCTATGGATTGAAGCAAGCATCCCGAAGTTGGAATCAACGTTTTGATAAGGTAATCAAAAGTTTTGGTTTTATACAAACTTATGGAGAAGCTTGTATTTACAAGAAAGTGAGTGGGAGCTCTGTGGCATTCTTAATACTGTATGTGGATGACATATTGTTGATTGGGAATGATGTAGACCTTCTTAATAGTGTCAAGGAATATTTGAATAATAGTTTTTCAATGAAGGATCTTGGCGAAGCAGCTTACATATTAGGCATAAAGATTTATAGAGATAGATCGAAACGCCAAATATCATTGTCACAAAGTACATATTTGGACAAAGTTCTAAAGAGGTTTGGAATGGAAGATAGCAAGAAAGGGTTCTTGCCCATGTTGCCCAATACGACCTTGAGTAAAACTCAAAGTCCGACATCGGCAGAAGATAGAGAAAAGATGAGTAAGACTCCCTATGCCTCAGCCATAGGATCTCTAATGTATGCCATGCTATGTACTAGACCCGACATCGCATATGCTGTTAGTCTAACTAGCAGATATCAAAGTGATCCAGGAGTGGATCATTGGACAGCGGTCAAAAACATCCTTAAGTACTTGAGAAGAACTAAGGATATGGTTCTTTCTTATGGAGGTGATGAACAGCTCGTTGTTAATGGTTACACCGATGCTAGTTGGAACACCGATCCGGATGATTCTAAATCACAATCTGGATACGTATTTATTTTGAATGGTGCAGCAGTTAGCTGGAGGAGTGCAAAGCAAAGCGTTGTGGCGAGATCTTCAACTGAATCGGAATACATGGCTGCTTCGGAGGCTTCACAAGAAGCGATATGGATGAAAGAGTTCATTACAGAGCTGGGTGTGGTTCCAAGTGCGCTGGACCCAATGTCTATCTACTGTGATAACATGGGCGCCATAGCCAATGCGCAAGAACCAAGGTCACACAAGAAGCTGAAGCATATCAAGCTGCGTTTCCACGCTATTCGAGAACATATCCAGGATGGGGATATAAAGATTTGCAAAGTACACACAGATCTGAATGTGGCGGATCCGTTGACTAAACCTCTCCCGAGGGCAAAACATGACCAACACCAAACTGCCATGGGTGTTCGGTATATTACCATGTAATCTAGATTAGATGACTCTAGTGCAAGTGGGAGACTGTTGGAGATATGCCCTAGAGGTAATAATAAATGTAGTTATTATTATATATCTTTGTGTTTATGATAAATGTTTACATTCATGCTATAATAGTATTAACAAGGAAACCATTAATACTTGTGTGATTTGTAAACTTAATTTGAAGTCCCTAGTATGGCCTCTATACTTCACTAGCTTGTTGGTTGATTGATGATGTGGTTTCTTTGTCATGAACATTGAGATGTTATCAACAACAAGATCATATCGTTAGGAGAATGATATGGTGGACATACTCCTATAGACAAGCGTAGCATAAAGATCAAGTCATTTCAATAGTTCAATTGCTATATGCTTTCTGATACATAGTAACCTAATTCCTTCGACCATGAGATCATGCATATTGCCTTTACTGGATGGATGCTTTGATGTCATCAAACACCACACCGTAACAGGGTGGCTATAAAAGTGGCATTGGGTGTTCGGAAAGTATTGGTTGAAACACATGGATCAAGAGTGGGATTTGTCCATCCACATGACGGATAGATATTCTCTGGGCCCTCTCGGTGAAATGTCATCCAATTAGCTTGCAAGCATGTGACTTGGTCACAAGGGATCACATATCACGGGAACGAGAAAAGAGTACTTATCAGTAACGAGGTTGAACTAGGTATGCAGAGATACCGACGATCATGACCTCGGATAAGTAACATATCGTGAGACAAAGGGAAATTGGTATCGTATGTAAGTGGTTCATTCGATCGCAAAGTAATCGTAGAAATATGTGGGAGCCATATGAATTTCCAGATTCCTCTATTGGTTATTGTTCGGAGAAGTGTCTCGATCATGTCCGCATAATTCACGAACCGTAGGGAGACACACTTAAGGATTCGACGTTGTTTGAGTAGTTATGGTATTATGAGAAAGAGACCGAATGTTGTTCGGAGTCTCGGATGGGATCCGGGATATCACGAGGTGATCCGGAATGGTCCGGAGAATAAGATTCATATAAGGAAAGTCCCATTTCGGAGTTGGGGAATGGTTCCGGTGTTTTCATCGGGAACATTCTAGAAGGTCCCGGAATGTCCGGCACTCCGGGGGGGGAAGGGGTACATGAATGTGTCATTGCAAGATGGAATGATTGCATCATGTACTAAGTGTTCTCGCTGTCCAAAATAAAGGGTTTATTTAATTCCTAAATTGGAAAAGTCAAACGGCTAGTTTGAAAGTCAAACTGCCAGTTTTGGAAAGTGGGAAGAGGAGGAGAAGAGGAGACCGACTTGGGGAAGGAGTCCCCAAGCCGGCGGCCAGCCCTAGGCCGAGTTGGGGAGGGACTCCCTCCCTCCCCTAGCGCGCCAGCCCTCCCACCTATAAAGGGAGGGGCAGGGCTCCCCTCCCAACACACACAAGTTCCTATCCTCTAAACTAGAAACTAGACCTAGACCCCGGTTTAGAGCTGTTTCGGTTTAGAGCCTTCTAATTGGTTTAGAGCCCTCTAATTGGTGTGTCTAATTACTAGACCACTAATAGCCTCTCTCATAAGCTCCACCATACTCGCACCGGCTTAAGGCGAAGCCCTGCGGGATCTCCCCTCTACCTCCGGTACCACGCCGTTGTGCTGCCGGAATCGCGAGGAGAGTGCTACAACCTCCGCTGCCTGCTGGAACAAGGGAGAGGAAGGTCTTCGTCGAGTACCGAACGTGTGACCGACTGCGGGAGCGCTGCGGGAACGCGGCGCCGGAAGGATCGTCTACGCGATCTTGAGATCGGAAAGAGTACGACTACATCACCCACGAGAATCTGCTCTCGTTAAACACTTTGGAATCTTCGAGGGTGAGTTATTCCATCGACTCGTTGCTACAATCTAGTAGATAGATCTTGGCTTGTTTGTTTGTATGCGATAGAAAATTTTTGTTTTCCATGCTACGAACCCCTACAAGTAGCACTCGGTGTCAGACTTAGGGCCAGCCTGGGGTTTCTTTTCAGGCGTGGCAACAGACTTGCCACCCTTCTTTCCCTTGTGCTTGCCTTTCTTGTCCTTCTTGAAATCGGTGGTCCTATTGATCATCAACACTTGATGTTCTTTCCTAATCTCCACTTCTGTAGTCTTAAGCAGTGACAGAAGCTCGGGAAGAGACTTCTTCATGCCCTGCATATTATATTTCATCATGAAGCTCTTGTAGCTAGGTGGCAGAGATTGGAGAACATGATGTATGCCTAAGTCAATGGGAATCGTTATTCCCAAGGACACAAGCTTATCGGCGTACCCAGACATTTTGAGTACATGCTCACTAACAGAGCTGTTTTCCTCCATCATGCAGCTAAAGAACTTTTCTATATCATTATAACTCTCTACGGTAGCATGGGTATCGAAAATCATTTTCAATTCTCCCATGGTATCAAAGGCATTGCCATTTTCGAAACGCTTTCGAAGTTCTGGCTCTAGCCCATACAGTATGCCACAATGAACTAAGTTGTGGTCCTTCTGACGAGTCACATAGACATTCTTTTCCTCGTCAGGGGCATCAGGACAACCTCACTCGCACACACGTTCAAGCCACCGGACAACCTCCACCTCCTCGCTCCAGCGATCCAGCGGAAGCAGCAACTCCTTCCAGACGAAATGCCACCGGGAACATGTATCTCGCTAATCCGAGACCATGGGGGAATAATTCTAGAGGGGGAGAGAGATCCTTCACAAGGAGGTGTGAGGATGAAGGAGGGAATGGGTGGCCTTTTATAGGAGGAGGGGGGTGCCCCCTCTCTCCATGGTCGACGCATGGGGGGGTGACCCCTCACCTCCCCCATTCATGTGGTGGTAACCCCTCCACATTAAAATGCCTCTTCACATTCCCTTTTAAAGTCTCCACTTTAAATGCATTAAATTTCTCCAAATTTAATGCTCTCTCATTTAATAAAACTCTTTTTATTAAATTTATTCAGAATTTTGTTAATTACTTTAATTAACAAACATTCATATATAGCCCCTTGCAATATTTCAATATCACATGCAGAACCACCTTCTGCAATTTCACCCGAAACAATTTCCGGTTTTTATTGAAACAATTTCCGCGCTTTGCAATTCTTTCGTCTGAAACATATGTGCTCCAAAATGGTGTCCGGTAACTCTTAAGTGTGCCACCCTACGGTTCACGAATAATGCAAACATGATCGAGACCCTTCTCCGATCAATAATCATCAGCGGGACCTAGAGATCCGTACTGACTCCTACACATTCAACGATGACTCCTGTGATCGTGAGAACCTTTAACGCTTGTAACTAAATCCCTTTGTCTCTCGATATATTACATATCCGAGATTCGATCATCGGTATCTCCATACCTAGTTTGATCTCGTTACCGACATGCACTCTTTTCTCGTTCCCGTGATATAACATTCTAGTGATCACATCACTTGCTTGCAAGCTATCCTAATGTGATATCACCGAGAGGGCCTAGAGTATATCTATCTGTCTGGATTGATAAATTCCACTCTTGATCCATGAGCCTCAACATAACACCTTCGTAGTACTGAACCCATCTTTATAGTCACCCTGTTACGGTGTGACGTTTGATGTTATCAAGATACTCTTCCGGTGTTTGCAATTAATATGATCTCATGGTCTAAGGATAAAGATTACTTGGTATGATGTCATAGCAATATAAATATAATGACTTGATCGTAATGCTATACTTCGGATGAATGTTCATCACATCATTCCACCAATGGTGTGACCTTGTTATTAACAACATCCAATATCCATGATCAGGAAACCTTGATCATCCTGTTAATCAACAAGCTAGTCTATAAGAGAGGCATGAATAGGAACCCTTTTTGTTTATTAAACACACATGTATTGATGTTTCCGAATAAATACATTTCTAGCATTTAAATAAAAATCTATCATGTATAAGGAATATATAATAACAACTTTATTATTGCCTCTCAGGACATATTTCCTTCAATAACATGGTGTGAGCATGCGCCAAGTCATCCCAAATAACGCATCAAAGGAGAATACCACTATACTATGCTTTAATATGCTAGAACAACACATGATTTATCCAAGGCACATTAAGCAATCTCAATTGTTTATAACAAGTCATGCTACAACAAAGAATACTAAGCATAAAGCCAAAACAATATCAAGCATGGCATGACAAAGCATAGGGCACAGTAAAAAATAAGCTCTTTTTACCACGTAAGCATGAACTTTCCTACTCTTTTCCAAACCAAACCAAACTATTTGCAAACCAATGTATGGAAGAGGGTGTGGCGTCCCGCTAAACCCACTACTAGAAAATCGCCTGTTGTTTTTATTTTGTGCATCATCATTAGATCATGCATATTTTTTTTGCATTTTTCTAAGCATAAAAATTATTTTTATTGAACACCGTACTTTGTTTACTAAATTATTCGTACGGTTTCATATACATAAAGCCATCCTTTTTTTCTTGTTTCTAAATTTAAAATTAAACAAAATAATATATTCGGTCGTTATAAGACTACAAAAGAGTTTTTCTTATTTTACTAGTAATAAAAATAGGCAAAAGCCCGTCTAAAGTTTTGGCCCAAAACTAGCCTCATCTAGTTTACTTTGGACTATATAAATACTCCAATCCCATTTTTTCTCCTTCCCAAACCCTAGCCTCCAAAATCTGAGATCTAGATTGGTCTAAAAATTCCTCTCACCTTCACCAGTAATCTCCTCCTTTTTCCGTCGCCCGGTCGTCGTCGGCGTGATCTTTCCTTCCAGTCGTCACACTATGAGCCATGAATCCATGAAAGCATGTTATGCAGATCCT
Organism: Avena sativa; assembly: GCA_916181665.1. NCBI lineage: Eukaryota > Viridiplantae > Streptophyta > Magnoliopsida > Poales > Poaceae > Avena > Avena sativa. The sequence continues at coordinate 454,246,547 of OV702290.1, forward strand.
CACAACACCAATTCCTCTTGCTCTTGGGCCGCATGCCATTACTTTCATTTTATTCTCCTTGATCTCTGCCCGTGTTTGGCCGAACATTCCATCACCCATGCATCATGCGCCTGACCTCTTGTCCCTTGGCCACTCCTTGACGCCGCCTACAGCAGCCAGAGCTGCTCTGCTTTGCCCCTTCGCGACGCACAGGGGCCAGCTTGATCGCCCGCGCACACGGTGACCTGCCAGACACAGGCCGACAGACTTCGCCCTGGCCGCACGAGTTTCCTTTGTGTGCGCACATGTCGCCGCTCATCTGACATGCCGCTGGTCTCTTTGCACGCACGAGATCCCCCGGTTGCCCGTTCCTCGCCGACAGCTCCCTGATTCCTGCGTTGGTCTGCCTCCGCACCATCAGTCATCTTCGTCTTAAACCTGTAGGTACCAACTGCCATGTTTTGTTGTTTATCTGCACCCGCAACAACAGCAGCAACAGCCACCTCCCTCCACTTGTGTTCTACCTTGGCATTTGCTTTCGTTGCAGATTGATTATTCCTCTCGATACGCTGCTGCCAGTCCGCTATTTATGATTCTAGCCACGAGCCTATGCCTATCAAGTGTTCGACAATATTTCAACAAGAGTGTTGGTCTTGTTTTTTTTGTCTATCCATGTGCTCAATATGTGACCGTTGCGGGCTACCGCTTTGTCAAGTTTGGCTCCACTTCCTTATGTCGCACCGGGTTCCGTTGGCCGACACATCGCCCTCTGAAAGGATCTTTATCGGTGTTGATTACTTCCACCACTCCGAGTGCAATCCGAAGATGCTTTCTCTGCATCTTTGATCCTAGCTGTGAGACCTCTCCCATATCTTTATTATTATTTTTGTATAAATACCATATACTTGCTACATATTAAATTGTTCATACATGCATACTTGTCTGTGGTTTGGGGGCATTATGTCGATTCACCTCATAATTAAATTATGCGGGATATCCTTGTCTTATTCCGAACTCCATTTAAATTGGTGTAGCGAACCGATGCCATGCTTCGCCTTGTTAAGACAACATTTAAATTTGCGGGTACCTAAATAACTTGAACCTATTAATTAATTGTCGGGACCCCGGTTCTGCTTAATATTGCCTAATTGCACCGCATCTGCATCATATCATAATCATGCCGGATCTTTTGCCGTAGAATTAAATATTGCATCCAGTATTTCTTCTAGTGTTTGCTTCTTCGCGGATTAGACCGATGAGTTGATGCGAGTATCGACAAGTTCTTCGGATAATGAACCTTCGGCAGTGTTTCCCAGGCGAGCATCTCTCCCCCTTCTACCTATTTTGCATTTATAGTCTTTATTTCCTCCTGTTGGTCTATTGCTATCCGTGTCACGATGCTTCAGTTTTCCGTGCACCAGTTATATCCCGTGCAGCCTCTATATTGCCCTGGACACCTCCTATTACCTGTGTTTGGTAGATAGCTGGCCTTGCGAGTCGTAGTTGCTTGCTCAAGTGCGGTCTCGTGTTGTCAAGTACCACAATTGTTGGAATGCTGGAAGATGTTAGTGGTGGAGATGATCATGACTTTAAATACAACTAATAAAATGCTAGATATAACTAATACAGAGGCATCAGTGGGCAATAGATGTTATTTGGTTCTTTCACGCTCACTTTTGTCCCGTAGGACCCCGAGTACTTGATACCTGTTCCTTGACTATTCGCACTATCCACATCCGGGAGGCCTTATGGACCCCCCTGAGTCAGAGCTTGATTCATTTCTATTTCTTGGGGCCACAAAGTAGTTTGGGGCTTTATTACTATCATGTACTTATGCCATGCTTTACTGCTTTATTTAAGATTGTGCGTGGAGCACCTGTACTATTTAGGATTGCAGAGTGTTTTCGTGGTATCGACAAGCCCAGTCACACTTTCGGGTTCCCAGTCGTTTATAGCCATTGGCGCAAACCTTGGGTCCGTCTCGGAGCCGGCCAACTTCGTTGCGGGTAGCTTAATGGGGTGGCCCCCTGAAATATTTATTAATCCTGTGATCGCTTTGTCGTGAAAGCCTCGTTGGGTTTTGAGTTGGTTTTTCTGAGGTTGATCGAGTGTGTGTTGCTATTTGTGCACCCCTGCAGGGTAAAACTTTCTGAAAGCCGTGTCCGCGGTTATGGACAACTTGGAGCACAGTATCTCGATCATAGACAAGCATAACTAAAGCAGTGTTATAAATTTGACTTAATATGTGACTAATAATCAGCTTCAACTATAATGGAATGGATAATAAAAATGCCAACAACTGGTGGATCCGTGGTGATCTGTGTCATACTATATCTGCCTAGTAAGTAATATAACTCCAATGGAATGTGATAAAAGTGCCAACAACTGCTGGGTTTTGGGATCCCTCGGGACAATTATCGCTGACTAGTAAATGTTCCAACTACAATAGAATGGTTAATTAAAACTGTCCACTACATATGCTGTCAGAATGACTCATGCTATCTATATCTAATTAGTAAGTGCTGCAACTATAACGGAATGAGTAAAATTGCCAACTGTGTGAGTTCCTCGGTCCGACTTCCTCGTTTGGTCTCGAGGGGGAAATACCAGGATGGGTTTGTTTGGTGTTAGTATCAGGTTGGATCCGAATAGGTCTTTCTTATCCCTCTCTGATAACCCCCAGTTGTATCGAGTCTCTATAGGTTGTTAGTGCCGCTGCGCTGCCGCTTCAGCCCACCATACCTATGTAGGCGAGAGCCGTCGAATTCTAGCCTCGCCGTGTACTGGCCTCAGTACTGACGCTCCTCTTTTTACTTTGCCCTTTGTTGGCACCCCTTTTGTTTTAGCAGGTTTGAGATCGCCGTCGTTAGCAGGGTTACCCTTCCGGCTTGGCCTGGGCAGGGTTATTAATGCCATTGGTTATTCTTCAGGGCTCTTAGCCCAATTTGCATCTTGTCCGTACTCGAATGCTGTATCATTTTCAAGGTGATTTGGATATTTGTATTGTATATCTGTATTCTTGAATCTTGGAGTCGTGTTGTATATATATTTGTTCTGTGGGTCCCATCGAGGACTGTTGTGTAATGGTATTACTTCGTTTTCCACCCGCACGAAAGTGCCTGGTGGGCGTCCTTGAATCGTTTCTATGCAGGTTTGGCGGAAAGGGCTAAAACTTGCATAGGGCCGATTCGAGGGTGTTACAGAGGGGGTCCAACCAATTTATTCGGCAAACTAAGCAAACAAAAGCAAACGAAAAACCAAAACAAAAACGAAAAAGAAGACGCTCCAAGAAAAACACAACTGTGCATGAAACAATAAAAATGAAGCGTTTGGAAGAAACCTAGAATTTTTATTGATGAAGAAGGGGATGCCTTGGGCATCCCCAAGCTTTGACGCTTGTACTTCTTGGATATTTCTTGGGGTGACATGCGTGGCATCCCCAAGCTTGAGCTTTAGTCCATTCTTCATCTCATTACTCATTCTTTCCATACACCTGAATTTTTTCCTTCATACAAAACTTCACACAATCTTTATTAACAACATTAGTGCACTTAAGATAAATAAGTCTTAAGGTTCAGTTCTAACACCAAATAAACTTCCATTAGAACACTAGCTACTGTAGCTCTTCCCTCAAAAAGCTCAATTCCCTAAAAGAACTCAAAAAGGAACCAACAAGAAGCAAATGCAGAAACTGGCAGAAATCTGTCAAAACAGACTAGCAGGTAAATAAGAATTTGCAGGAACTTAATAACTTCAGAGATATTGCAACCATTAAGATCAAAATCAACTTTATCATCTAAAGTAGTAGAACTATTACTAGCCTCAACACTAGTGGTGGTAATAGTAGAAACACCAATGTTTCTAGCAATTTCATCTTCTCTTTCCCACTTAGGATGTAATTCAGCTAATAGTCTAACATTTTCATCAATTCTTACTTGTATAGCATTGGTAGCTGCAAAGGGATTCTCATTAGTTTCAGGTTTAGCAGCCATTTTATTCAAAGTAGATTGAGCTTCAGCCAAAGATGCTATATTTCTTTTAGCATTAGAGAGTTTTTCCTCAATAGTTTTATTGAAAGCAGTTTATTTACTAATAAACTCTTTAAGCATAACTTCAAGTTCAGAGGGAGCACTCCTATTATTGTTGTAAGAATTTACATAAGCATTACCATTGTTGGGAGGATATGGCTTATAATTGTTGTTACCAAAATTGTTCCTATAAGCATTGTTGCCAAAATTGTTATTTCTTATGAAGTTCACATCAACTTGCTCTTCTTGAGCAACCAAAGAGGCTAAAGGAACATTATTTGGATCAATATGGGCTTTCCCATTAACAAGCATAGACATAATAATATCAATTTTATCACTCAAGGAGGTCGTTTCCTCAACATAATTTACCTTCTTACCTTGTGGAGCTCTCTCAGTATGCCATTCAAAATAATTAACAATCATATTGTCCAAAAGTTTTGTTGCAGCACCCAAAGTGATGGTCATAAAGGTACCTCCAGCAGCAAAATCCAATAGGTTCCTTGAAGAATAGTTCAATCCTGCATAAAAAGTTTGGATGATCATCCAAGCAGTTAGTCCATGAGTGGGACAATTCTTTACCAAAGATTTCATTCTTTCCCAAGCTTGAGCAACATGCTCATTATCAAGTTGTTTAAACTTCATTATTTCACTTCTCATGGATATAATCTTAGCAGGAGGATAGTATTTTCCAATAAAAGCATCTTTGCACTTAGTCCAAGAATCAATACTATTCCTAGTTAAGGAATTCAACCATTCTTTAGCTTTTCCTCTCAAAGAGAAAGGAAACAATTTCAGCTTAATATTATCACCATCTATATCCCTATGATTTTGCATCTCACAAAGTTCAACAAAGTTATTTAGATGGGAAGTAGCATCTTCATTACCAATACCAGAAACTTGTTCTCTCATAACAAGATTGAGAAAAGCAGGTTTTATCTCAAAGAAAGTATTTTTAGCCACCGGTGCAGCAATAGGTGTGCTCATAAAATCATTGTTGTTGGTGCTAGTGAAATCACACAACTTAGTGTTTTCAAGAGTAGTCATTTTTTTTGGGTTTTCAAATAAGAAAGCAAACTTGTAAAACTAATTTTTTTGTGTTTTTGAAGAACAAAACAAGAAAACTAAGCAAAACAAAAACTAAGCAAAACAAAAACAACAAAGTAAAGAGATTGGCTATGAGGGACTCCCCTTCTGAAGATCTCCTTGACTCCCCGGCAACGGCACCAGAAAATCGCTTGATGGCTCAATGCACGGCGCCTAGAAAAATGCTTGATGGCGGTGTTGATGTAGAGATTGTTGGGAACCCCAAGAGGAAGGTATGATGAGCACAGCAGCAAGTTTCCCTCAGTTATGAAACCAAGGTTTAATCGAACCAGTAGGAGCAAGGAAACACCCCAAAGGTGTTACTAGCTGAGCCTTGGCAGGGTGCACTACCGGTGCTAGTAGCAACATGGAGACCTGCACAACACAACCACAGAACTTTGTCCCCAACTTGCGATGAGGTTGTCAATCTCACCGTGTTTTGCGGAAAACAAAGGATTAAATGTATCGAATGGAAAGAAGTAATAGTTTGCAGAAAGTAAACACAAAGAAGTAAACAGTTGTAGATTGTATGTAAAGAAAAAGACCGAGATCCATAGTTCACTAGAGGTGGCTCTCCTTAAGATAGGTAACATGCTGGGTGAACAAATTATAGTGGGGCAATTGACAAACACCGAGAAAGCAATACATGCATATACTAATCATCTTGACTCCTTTGAGACTTGATTGGGCATTACAACATTATACATAGACCGCCATCCAACTGCATCTATGACTAATAATCCACCTTCAGGTTATGATCCAAACCCCCTCCAGTATTAAGTTGCAAGCAACAGATTGTTGCTTTACGAACTGCGTGTAAAGTAAATAATACGATTGTTCTACGAACGAAGGATTTTTGTTTTCTCCCTAGTAGCAACAGCACATCTAGTACCTTAGAGATTTCTGTCACTTCCCCAGATTACCAGAGGCATGAACCCCCTATCGAGCATAAATACTAACTCTTGGAGTTGCTAGCATCTACTTGGCCAAGATAGCTACTAACAACAGAAAGCATGCAAGATCACAAATAACAAAGACATGATAGAATCAATAATCAATCTGAAATAGCATCTCAATATCAATCGGGTTCCCGCAAACACAACATGTATGATTACAAATAGATGATCTTGATCATGAACGGAGCTCACAAGATCTAAACATGAAAGCACAAAGGAGGAGAACCAGCCATCTAGCTACTACATGGACCCGTAGTCTAGAGGTGAACTACTCACGCATCACACCGGAGGCTTGCATGATGATGAAGAAGGCCTCCAGGGTGAATTCCCCTCTCCGGCAGGGTGCCCGGAAGAGCTTCAGATCCCTCCCGATCTAGGGATGGAGATGACGGCGGCTACAGACTCTTTTGTGGATTTTTGATCGGGTCCTTAGGTTTTTCGTCCCGAGGGCATCTTATAGGCAGAAGGAGAGGCCGAGGGGGTGCTGGGGTTGCCCAGACCACCCCCTGGCGCGGGCCAGGCCTGGCCGCGTGGCCAGGTGGTGTGGTGGCCCCCCTGGCCCCTCTCCGTCTCGTATTCTGGCACTTGATGACTTCCGGAAAATATGCACTTTGGCTTTTGTCCCATCCAATTCCAAGAATATTCATTTTCTGACTTTCCTGGAACCAAAAACAGCAGAAAACAGGCAGCTGGCAGTGTGGCTCTTGTTAATAGGTTAGTCCAAGAAATCATATGAAAAGTACTCCAAAGTTGGAACAAAACACAAGAAAGTGGATAAAACCAAGCATGGAACATCAAAAATTATAGATACATTTGCAATGTATCAATGTGCTTTCTTATTTCCATGTATTTTTGTAGTACGACTTGAATGATGAAGAAGATGTTGACGAAAGGAACATGAATAGTTTCACTTTGAAGGAGGTGGCCAAGCTCCAGACAGAGGGTCGTGCATTCTATATGAATGCTAATGGGTTTGTATGCCCATGGCATACAAACAAGCCAAAGGGTGGGAAGCTGCAGGGCCTCCTTCAGCATGTCCGAGAGCTTGCAGGCACATGTTCAGATCATCGCATTAAGGGACAACATAATGCTCTTCTGTAGGTTCTTCTCGCAAATGAGGTGTAATAGGGTTTGGTATGTGTAGGCCAACTAGTTTAAACATCATCCTAGTTGCTGATGGTGTTCATTTTGGTAATAGTCCTAGTTGTTGATGGTGTTCCTTTTGTTAATAGTCCTACATTGTTAAGTATTGTACTAATGCAGCAGACGACAAGGAGCCTTGGATCATCCTATCTAAACCTATCTAGTAGTACATTTTCCACATTAGTGAGATGGTGTTACTTTTGTATAAATGTGTAAACTGCTCTACTAATGTGCTACTGTGGAAGACTTCATTATGTATTTATGTAATCATCATTTGGAATGGTTTGGGTGTTCTGGTTGGAGATGTCACTTTTTTACTAGTGTTGTGCTGATGACAAAAAATGCTTGGCATGTTGTGGCTGAGGATTATTAGTGGCTCCTAGTCTTTACTGATTTTGTATACACATGTTCAGTGGCTGTACATAGAAAGCTAGGTTGAATTAAACTATGACAGAATTGGGGGAATTGACAATGATTGTTTTCTTACCCTTTTTTAATCTCTCCTTCATTTTTTATAGTAGTTGACACCTACTCCAGATTACATCTAAAGATTAAATGTAAATTTAAATTGAGGAAATAGTTTGCGAAAAGAAGCACAACATTTAAACATAACAGATTGTAAAAGTTAAATTAATTTGGCCTGGCCTAGAATGATGTTTCTCATGTTGGGCCAGGTAATACCAACAAAATCGGGCCTAGCCCACATCGCCCATCAGTCCTCGTGGCCCATGTACGAGGCCCAGCAACTAGGAGGATTAGGGAGGCCGAGTAACCTCTATTTTTTAGTTGTTTTTAAATGAATTTGACATATTTTTCTATAAATTTTGTAATCACATTTTGAAACACTTTATGAGTAATTGTTTAAAAAAAGTTCCATACATTGTGTGCAGTAGGCATGGTCAAGACACACATCTCTGCCAAATTTGAGATCATTCCGATAAAGTTTGTAGTAGGCATGGTCTCCACCTAGCTCATATGCATACTAAGCCATGAACCTTCTACTCCGAAGGTACTCTATGGGAGGAGATGTTTGAAATATTTCATGTTACACATGTTTATTATTTTTCATGGCAAACAGGGAGAATACATAGGTGTGAGGCCAAGGTTTCACGATGTTTCGTTATTTTTTGAATTTTTGGTGGCCTGGTCAAATTTAGGTCAAAATCTCGGCGTCTCGTAAGGCTGCATAGGGGTTAGACCTTGATGATGTGAGGCTAGATCCATGTGGAAACATGGTATCCTCTGTCTTAAAGTTCTTTTAAAAAAAATCCAGGAGCACCAGTTGTAGTGGGTGTAGTTCAAATTGACCTAAGTCTTGTCAATTTTGACCAAACTTTGACTGGTGTCAAAACCACATCCAACTAGTGTTCCATGACAAACCACCTGATCATATGTGCCTCTGGTGTGGCCTACTATCCCCTCGTGGTGCTGGTTCTCACACCTGGATTGACATTCTGGTACATGGTTCAGAAAAATCACCGTTTTTGTGATTTTAAAATGGAACGGCCTTTTTCCCTCAAAAATGATGAAAACAAACCTCACAAAACTATTTGCCATGTCAAGAGACATATCTCTGCCAAATTTGAGATCATTCCGATAAGGTTTGCAGTAGGAATGGTCACCACCTATCTCATATGCATAATAAGCCATGAAACTTTGATGACCCACAAGTATAGGGGGTGTGTCGCAGTATTTTCGATAAGTAAGAGTGTCGAACCCAACGAGGAGCAGAAGGTGTTGATGAGTGGTATGGATCAGGAATTCTCTGCAAATACTTAGCAAATGGATTTTTAGGGGCTTTTGATAATGCAAGTAAATAAAGTGCAAGTAAATAAAAGACAATAAGAATAAATGGAGCAAGTGGCCCAATCCTTTCTTTAGCAAAGGACAAGCCGGTTGTATTACTTAAGATGACCAAACGTTCTCGAGGACACATGTGAATATCATCAAGTGCTTTCGCTTCATATAGTTGATTAATCTTCTTTAGCTTGATAAGTGTTGTGTGGGTGAACCTGTGCTAATGTACCGACCTTCCTAGGACTAATACATACTTGTGATTATACCCCTTGCAAGCATCCGCAAGTACAAGAAAATAATTAAGGTAGAAACCTAACCACAACTTTAAACTCAAAGACCCTGACATCCCTTGTGCAAAGGTTTCCTAACGGGGGTTCAGGTTTCTGTCACTCCGGCAACCCCTACGATTAGTAGCCAAATACACAATGCATTCACCTAGGCCCATATAGGCGAAGTGTCATGTAGTCGACGTTCACATGACACCACTAGAAGAAGTACACCACAACTTAAATATCAAACCATTGAATCTTTCTCAACACAATTCCACTACTAACAACATGACTTCTCCCATGTCCTCAAGAACTAAACGAACTACTCACAAGACATCATATGGATCAAGATCGGAGATGAAATAACGATATGTAACAATCTGAACATAGACAATAATTCAATGGTTCACTCAATGGCATCAACTACAAGGAGTAATCAACACCGGGAAAGTTTCCCCTAAGAACTATGCAAGATTCAACCCAATTATTACAGCGGTATGATGGTGGTGATGATGGTGATGGTGAAGATGATGGTGGTGATGATGATGATCCCGATGAAGTCTAGCTTGATGGTGGTGTTGATGGCGATGATCTCCCCTCTCCGGGAAGGAATTCCCCCTGCAGAATTCTGTCTGCCGGAGAGATCTTTCTCTCTCGGTGTTTTCCGCTCTGCAGAGGCGGTAGAATCTTTCTGTGGTTGCTCCCCGAGGCTTAGGGTTTCGTGGGGATAATATACGCCAAAGGGAAGAGCTAGAGGTGGGCCAGGGTGTCCACACCACCTGGTGGCGTGGCTAGGGGTGGCCCGCGCCAAGGGGTGGTGTGGGCCCCCTCTGGCCCATCTCCACTCCCCCTTCTGGCATCCTTCGTCTTCTAGAAAAATAGAATTTTCCATGTATTTTCTGGGATTTTCTGATCTTCGCGAATTTCGCCTCCAAACAACACATTTTCCATCAGAATCCTGACTGGAGCGGTCCATGCTCCAAAAGTCATCAACCATGCAAAACAGATGAAATAACATAAGTATCCTCTCTTAATATGAAATATATCAATGAATAGCAGTAAATTATGATATAGAATAGTGATGCAAAATGGACGTATCAACTCCCCCAAGCTTAGACTTCGCTTGTCCCCAAGCGAAAACTGAGCTCAATAAACATGACCTCAAGTTTAGGGAGTGAAGAGTCGATAAAATAATACGGACAAGAAGCATCACATTCATCAATACATAGATCATAATAGCAGACAACTCACCATTATATAACTTAACTTGCAATAAGTAAAGGAAACACAATAAAGATACATAAAGTAAATCATAATTGGTAATGGCAAACTTAGCTCTTGGTCGAAGAATAGTTGACAATTTGCAGGAGTTCACACATAAAGGGTTTTCAATGATAGCTTTCAAAGTAGTAAACACTAAGATAAGAGCAAAGTGCAAAACAAATAACATAAGAAACATGATTGAATAAATCATCATATGAATGAATGAAACACAACAACTCAAAATACTTGTTGAGATAGAAGGGAATAGGTTTACTGACTCAACTAAAAAGTAAAAGAAAGGCCCTTCGCAGAGGGAAGCAGGGATTTCAAGTTTCATAAAGAGCTTCCAAAAATTATGGTACTTATTAGCTTTCAGCTCTCATTGCCCCTATCATAAGCATCTTTAGGTGTTTAATGTTAAAGTGATCAAATATGAGGATATGCTTGACAAGTTGTAAGTTGAAAATCTCATGTCCCTTGAATACGAGGGCCACTCCTCATGCTACTCAAGTTTAGTCACCGGTAAGTTCTTGTCATAGTAAGTATATGTGTATCATAGAGAACCGCCAACGGGGTACCCCTTACCCGATGATATGGAAGATGGTGCTTTTTTCTCTCTTTCCTCTTTTCTCATATCTTTTTTTCTTTTTCTCCTTTTTTCTCAATATCTATCTCTTTTTTTATAAGAAGAATGCTTCATAGATGCTCATTATGGTTACGCTGCAGGTTTCCACCATGATTAGGCATGGATTAGGCCAGCGGCCCATGCATTTCTCTAACACACATACATAACTCCATGGACTTACATGCTCCCCTTTCATTTCACACTGACGACATCCATAGACAAAAGAGCATGATATCAACTAGGTACAATGTACCAGTGCAATGTTGAAAGCGTTCCCCATGACAGCATGGTTCTACTAATTCACAACTTACAAAGTGCAAGCATATACGCAACATAGATGGGCACAATGGTTCAAGTTTATTAAGTGCAAGAAAGTAAAGTGTGCCATCAAGTTCGTGAGAGATTTAATCACTAATTTTCACATAACAAGTTTAATTCGGAAGGTAGATAAAACATGAATTTACTTGGAATAGCAATAATGCTAATAGGTAGGTATGGTGGACAAAAATGGCATAGGTTTTGGTTTAAGGATTGGATGCACGAGAAGTATTCCCTCTCAGTACAGGTTCTTGGCTAGCAAGGCTGGGTAGCAAGTATAAGAGTTGAAGGAAACAAACAAACATACAGGTGATAAAAACAAACATGCAATCTTCCTTGGAAGCACAAAAGGTCTTAACCAGAGAATACTAAGCTTATGAGCAAATCAAGAAAGAAAGATGAAGAAATTATATTTCTTTAAGAGTACTTTTGTCTTTTTCATTCAACTCTAAAAAATAGTGTTGCTACTGACCAAGCCGGGTTTGCCAAAACCAACTAAATTAACTCAATGATCCCAAAGTGATACCAATACTAACAACAAGATCAATCATATAATAGCAATTGAAAACTAATATAAGATATGCAAAAGAGTAAATGATAGAACTTCTCATTAATATTCCATAATGGCAAATCACACCAAGGGACACATATCTAATGAGAGAGGGGACACTTCCACAATGCAAACCATCCTACATGATAACTTCTCTATTCATGATATGACTCTACTAAAAAGGTAAAAAGATAGAAGATAGTGATGTGATACCGCGGCACTCCCCCAAGCTTGGAATAAACCAAGGGCATGCCAAAACCTGATGACGAATTACTCCTTCGGTGGTGGTGGTGTTCTCTCATCATTGTCTGACTTCCAAGGTAAAGGCTCCCCATCAACAAAAGACATCCTGGTCTCCATCATCCTAAAACTAGCAGCATCACTTATGCGCTTAAACCTAACCTCATACTCATAGTTTTGATTTTGAATGTCGTAGAGTTGTGCTTGCAGTTAGTTGGTTGTTCGGTGGAGTGAGAGAATTTCATCCTTAAGCTCAGCAACCTCCTTTTGGTGCTTGGCGATGAGTTCGGAACAAATCTTATGGATGATATCCACTTCGTGTTCCGCCATCTTCTTGTACCTAAAGACTTCTTGCTCTAGTGCTTCCATCCTGTCCTCCAGACTTCCTTTGCCTTTAGGGCCTTGAACCTCTTTTATATGTACATTCCCATCTTCGATTAACAACTCCTTCAGATGCATCTTCAACTCACGCATGTATGGGTTGATGATGTTCGCGGAGGAATCTTCCTTGGCTAATACAAAATAGGACACTGTGGCTCCAAAACTGAGATTCTTCCTGTCAGAAACAGATCGAAATGAAAACACAACGAGAACACGATATACGAACCTCGGGAGATCCGGGGGATTATATATTATGAATTTTTACAACAAAAGGAAGGTACTGGGAGAAAACGGGTCGGAGACGGAGTCCGGGGCGGCCACACCACCTGGTGGCGCGGCAAGGGGTGGGCCCGCGCCACAGGGTGGTGTGAGCCATCCAGGCTCCGTTTTCGTCCCTCTTTTGCTTTGTTTCTTTCCTTGTTGAATAAAAACTTCAAAAATATAACTGGACAGATTTTTCGCGGAACTTTTCTTACCAGAACTATTACCTATTCGAAAATGGACTTTGCAGGTCTCTGAACTTGGTCTTTGATAATTTTTTCCGGAGTTACCACTTGAATAGCATCAATACCTTTACCTTCATACACATATTTCTTGAGTCATGAAACCTTTCACTTTCTTATGACACCATTTTCTCCACTAACCTGGAAATTTCTTTCACACAAAACTTCACACAATTCTCATTAGCAACATTAGTGCATACGAGGTAATAAAACTTTTAAGTTCAATTTCAACCGAAATCCATCAAAACATAAGCTACTGAAACAACTCCTTCCAAAAGCCCAAAAGAATTCAAAAAGGAAATTGATTTAAGAGGCAAATGAAGAATGATCACAATCTGTCAAAACAGACCAGCAGGAAAATATCATTTTTTTTCGAACATCTTCTGTTGCTCAAATAAAAAAGTGCAAAATGATGAAAGTTAAATAACAACCTGGGGCAGAAGTATAAAAAATTACAGCTCAATCCGAAGTACAGAGATCTCTCTCGAATTTTTACGGTGAAGCACAAAAATCTGTTTCGGGACAGCAACTTCTCCAAATATTACTTCTCTCTCATTAGAGGTTGATCTTGACACAAAAACCAAACAAAAAGGATAAGGAGAGGTTATTACCAAAGTAATAACTTCCAAGACTCAAATAAATGAAAACAAACTAAAAGCACAAATATATTGGGTTGTCTCCCAAAAAGCTCTTTCTTTATAGCCATTAAGATGGGCGTGATGATTTCAATGATGCTCACAAAAGAATATGAATTGAAGAAAAAGAGAGCATCGAGAAGCAAAAATACACATGTTTAAGTCTAACCCACTTCCTATGCAAGGGAATTTTGTAAGCAAACAAATTGTTGAAACCAAAGGCTACTAGCAAAGGAAGGAAAAACAAGTGCAACATAAAGATTTTTAGCATAAATTGAGGAAACTTAATATTATTGATATCCATAAGAACACTTTTCCATCTCTCATAGTAGCTTTCAATATCATGCATAAACTTAACAATATAACTATCACAAGAACCATCGTAGCAATGATCACTTATTCTAACAGAAAACACAAGAATACTAGTTCTTATAACACTATTTTGTGAAACAATACTTGAAGTACCCTTACAAAGAATAGTGTGTCCATCTTCTACATATTTAGTGACAAAGTATTTCACATGTGCTATCATAGGTTCAATAGCTACTTGTTCATCAGGTTCAACAACTTTATTTGTACTCTCATTAACCATACTAGCTATCATAGAATGTTCCTTTATCTTAACTGGGAAAGGCATTTTCTCAATGTAAGATTTAGGTAAAACATAATTAGTAGTATAAACTTCAGTATTTTTAGCAGGAACACTGTTAACAATATCTTTATAAGGTTCATGATACTTATTCCACTTTTTTGGAACTTCAATATAAGAAGCAAAAGCCTTCAAATAAGTTGCAATAGCTTGAGACTCTAGACCATAAGCATTTTTAATATTTTGAAAGTCACCAGTTCCCATAAAAGATTCAATGCATTCATAATCATAATTTATACCTGACTTTCTTCCTTTGTCATTCTCCCATGCTTCAGTGTTGTCTTGAATACGATCTAGAAGATCCCATTTAGCTTCTTCTTACATGCGTGTAAATGATCCAGCAAAGGAAGCATCGAATAAATCCTTATCATGAAGAGAAAGCCTTGCATAAAAGTTATTGATAATAATATTGTTGGGGAGCTCATGAATGGGACATTTGAGCATTAGTAACTTCAATCTCCCCCAAACTTGAGCTGTACTCTCTCCATCAAGACGCCAAAAGTTGTATATTTGATTCCGATCTTTATGAATCTCACTAGGAGGATAAAACTTTGAATAAAAGAGAGGCACTATTTCCTCCCATTCAAGAGATTGACCATTCTTCAGTAGTTTATACCATTCCTCAGCTCTTCCTTTCAGTGATAATGAGAATACTTCTTCTTGACTTGATCTGTTGTAATACCTGCACACTTGAACAACCTGCATAATTCATGTATAAAAAGAAAATGATCACCGGGATGGATAGTTCCATCCCCAACATAGTAGTTATCCATAACATGATCAATAATCCTTGTAGGTATTTTAAAAGTATCATTCTCAGCAGGTGGTGGTTCATCTACTACCTTAGCAGTGGTAGTAGCATTACGAAATAAGAAACTCAGCGAATTGTCCATATTGAAATAAAGTAACTAACAGAAGTGAACAATACTCAGAGTAGAAGTTTCTCTTACCAGTTCCACTCTCCAATAGCACTTCACTTACCGACAATGACGAAAGAAAATAGCTTGATGTCTACGCACTTCTATTCTTGTAGACAGTTGTGGGGCCTACAAGTGGAGAGGTTTGTAGAACAGCAGCAAGTTTCCCTTAAGTGGATCACCCAATGTTTATCGAACTTAGGGAGGAAGTGGTCAAAGGTATTCCCTCTCAAGCAATCCTGCAATCAAGATACAAGAAGTCTCTTGTGTCCCCAACACACCCAATACACTTGTCAGGTGTATAGGTGCACTAGTTCGGCGAAGAGATAGTGAAATACAAGTGGTATGGATATAAGACAACGGTGCCAGAAAATAGCTTGATGGCGTGGAAGAGACTAAAGGCAACCTGAAATAAAGATGGAAGCAAGCAAACATGTAACAGATCTAGTTGCAAACGGTGTTTCAATGCTTAGAAACAAGGCCCAGGGATCATACTTTCACTAGTGAACACTCTCTTATAAATATCATCTCTTTATGATACTACTCTGAACTACTCTCTGGTTTGACACTGTAATCCATGGTAGGGCTATAACAACACACCTCAAAGTTCGCTTTCCCCATCTAGATAACCCCACACTGTCACCTTGAGCGCTAGATGGTTCCAACAAACACCACAATTTCATAGAGACATCCAACTCCAAATATAACTCAGAATAAGTATTTGTAATCTCTAGCCTAAGTGCCACCATGGTGTGCATGCTGTCACTTTCACACACATGGGGAGAGCAGAGATCTGTTAAAGCACTTGAGTAGCAAGGTGGATCTACTTGATTACAAAGCTTATGATCACAATATGATCATGCATAGAGAGAGAGATGAACACATAGCTACCGGTAGAACCCTTAGCCTCGAGAGAGAACTACTCCCTCGTCATCATGGAAATCGGCAACGGCGATGGAGATGGTGGTGGAGTCGATGGAGATGGATCCGGGGGCACTTCCCCATCCCGGCAGGGTGCCGGAACAGAGACTTCTGTCCCTCGAATCTCCTTTTCGGTGGCGGCGGTGCTGTGAAACTTTTCGTGGCTGGAGGCTGGACTCTTTAGGGTTTTTGCATCGGAGGCTTCTTATAGGTGAAAGGGCAAGGTCGGTGGGTGGACCAGGGGCCCACACCACCTGGTGGCGCGGCCAAGGGTAGCTCGCGCCACCACATGGTGTGTCCAGCCCCTGGCCCCTCTCTGTCTCGTCTTCTGGCTCCGTGAGTCTTCCGGTAAAATATCGACTTTGGATTTTGTCCGGTCCAATTCCAAGAATATTCATTTTCTGGCTTTTCTGGAACCAAAAAAAGAAGAATACAGGCAATTGGCACTGTGGCATCTTGTTAATAGGTTAGTTCCAGAAAATGTGTAAAAGTACTCCAAAGTGTGGACAAAACATAAGAAAGTAGATATAAAACAAGCATGGAACATCAAAAATTATAGATACGTTAGCAACGTATCAACCGTCTACTCCGAAGGTACACTATGGGAGGAGATGATTGAAATATTTCATGTTACACATGTTTATTATTTTTCATGGCAAACAGGGAGCATACATAGGTGAGAGGCCAAGGTTTAACGATGTTTTGTTATTTTTTGAATTTTTGGTGGCCTGGTCAAATTTAGGTCAAAATCTCAGCGTCTCGTAAGTCTGCATAGGGGTTGGACCTTGATGATGTGAGGGTAGATCCATGTGGAAACATGGTATACTCTGTCTTAAAGTGATTTTAAAAAAAATCCAAGAGCACCATTTGTAGTGGGTGCAGTTCAAATTGACCCAAGTTTTGTCAATTTTGACCAAACTTTGACCGGTGTCAAAACCACATCCAACTAGTGTTCCACGACAAACCACCTAGTCATATGTGTCTCTGGTGTGGCCTACTACCCCCTCGTGGTGCTGGTTCTCACACCTGGATTGACATTCTAGTACATGGTTCAGAAAACATCGTCGTTTTTATGATTTTAAAATGGAAGAGCCTTTTTTCCCTCAAACATGTTGAAAACAAACATCACAAAGCTATTTTCCATGTCAAGACACACATATCTGCCAAATTTGAGATCATTCCGACAAAGTTTGCAGTAGGCATGGTCACCACCTAGCTCATATGCATACTAAGCCATGTACCTTGTACTCCGAAGGTACTCTATGGGAGGAGATGATTGAAATCTTTCATGTTACACATGTTTATTATTTTTCATGGCAAACAAGGAGCATACATAGGTGAGAGGCCAAGGTTTCACGACGTTTCGTTATTTTTGAATTTTTGGTGGCCTGGTCAGATTTAGGTCAAAATCTCGGCTTCCGATATGGCTGCATAGGGGTTGAATCTTGATGATGTGAGGCTAGATCCATGTGGAAACATGGTATCCTCTGTCTTAATGTGATTTTAAAAAAATCCAGGAGCACCATTTATAGTGGGTGCAGTTCAAATTGACCCAAGTTTTGTCAATTTTGACCAAACTTTGACCGGTGTCAAAACCACAACCAACTAGTGTTCCATAAAAAACCACCTGGCCATATGTGCCTCTGGTGTGGCCTACTACCCCCTCGTGGTGCTGGTTATCACACCTGGATTGACATTCTAGTACATTGTTCAGAAAAAATCGCTGTTTTCACGATTTTAAAATGGAAGAGCCTTTTTCCCTCAAACATGTTGAAAACAAACCACACAAAACAATTTTCCATGTCAATACACACATCTCTGCCAAATTTGAGATCATTCCGACAAAGTTTGCAGTAGGCATGGTCACCACCTAGCTCATATGCATACTAAGCCATGAACCTTCTACTCCGAAGGTACTCTATGGGAGGAGATGATTGAAATCTTTCATGTTACACATTTTTATTATTTTTCATGGCAAATAGGGAGCATACATAGGTGAGAGGCCAAGGTTTCACGATGTTTCGTTATTTGTTGAATTTTTTGTGGCCCGGTCAAATTTAGGTCAAAATCTTGGTGTCTCGTAAGGCTGCATAGGGGTTGTACCTTGATGATGTGAGGCTAGATCTATGTGGAAACATGGTATCCTCTATCTTAAAGTGATTTAAAAAAATCCAGGAGCACCATTTGTAGTGGGTGCAGTTCAAATTGACCCAAGTTTTGTCAATTTTGACCAAACTTTGACCGGTGTCAAAACCACATCCAACTAGTGTTCCACGACAAACCACTTGGTCATATGTGCCTCTAGTGTGGCCTACTACCCCCTCGTGGTGTTGGTTCTCACACCTGGATTGACATTCTAGTACATGGTTCAAAAAAATCATCGTTTTTGCGATTTTAAAATGGAAGAGCCTTTTTCCCTTAAATATGTTGAAAACAAACCTTACAAAACTGTTTTCCATGTCAAGACACACATCTCTGTAAAATTTGAGATCATTCCGACAAAGTTTGCAGTAGGCATGGTCACCACCTAGCTCATATGCATACTAAGCCATGAACCTTCTACTCCGAAGGTACTCTATGGGAGGAGATGATTGAAATCTTTCATGTTACACATGTTGATTATTTTTCATGGCAAATAGGGAGCATACATCGGTGAGAGGCCAAGGTTTCACGATGTTTCGTTATTTTTTGAATTTTTGGTGGCCCTGTCAAATTTAGGTCAAAATCTCGGCTTCTGGTAAGGCTGCATAGGGGTTGGACCTTGATGATGTGAGGCTAGATCCATGTGGAAACATGGTATCCTCTGTCTTAAAGTGATTTTTAAAAAAATCCAGGAGCACCATTTATAGTGGGTGCAGTTCAAATTGACCCAAGTTTTGTCAATTTTGACCAAACTTTGACCGGTGTCAAAACCACATCCAACTAGTGTTCCACGACAAACCACCTGGTCATATGTGCCTCTGGTGTGGCCTACTACCCCCTCATGGTGCTGGTTCTCACACCTGGATTGATATTCTAGTACATGGTTCAGAAAAAATCGACATTTTTGCGATTTTAAAATGGAAGAGCCTTTTTCCCTCAAACATGTTGAAAACAAACCTCACAAAACTATCTGCCATGTCAAGACACACATCTCTGCCAAATTTGAGATCATTCCGACAAAGTTTGCAGTAGGCATGGTCACCACCTAGCTCATATGCATACTATGCCATGAACCTTCTACTCCGACTCTATGGGAGGATCTGATTGAAATCTTTCATGTTACACATGTTTATTATTTTTCATGGCAAACAGGGAGCATACATAGGTGATAGGCCAAGGTTTCATGATGTTTCGTTATTTTTTGAATTTTTGGTGGCCCGGTCAAATTAAGGTTAAAATCTAGGCGTCTGGTAAGGTTGCATAGGGGTTGGACCTTGATGATATGAGGCTCGATCCATGTGGAAATATGGTATCCTCTGTCTTAAAGTGATTTAAAAAAAATCCAGGAGCACCATTTGTAGTGGGTGCAATTCAAATTGACCCAAGTTTTGTCAATTTTGGCAAAACTTTGACCGGTGTCAAAACCACATCCAACTAGTGTTCCACGACAAACCACCTGGTCATATGTGCCTCTGGTGTGGCCTACTACCCCCTCGTGGTCCTGGTTCTCACACCTGGATTGACATTCTAGTACATGGTTCATAAAAAATCGTTGTTTTTGCGATTTTAAAATGGAAGAGCCTTTTTCCCTCAAAGATGTAGAAAACAAACCTCACAAAACTGTTTGCCATGTCAAGACACACATCTCTGCCAAATTTGAGATCATTCCGACAAAGTTTGCAGTAGGCATGGTCACCACCTAGCTCATATGCATACTAAGCCATGAACCTTCTACTCTGAAGGTACTCTATGGGAGGAGATGATTGAAATCTTTCATGTTACACATTTTTATTATTTTTCATGGCAAATAGGGAGCATACATAGGTGAGAGGCCAAGGTTTCACGATGTTTCGTTATTTTTTGAATTTTTGGTGGCCCGGTCAAATTTAGGTCAAAATCTTGGCGTCTCGTAAGGCTGCATAGGGGTTGTACCTTGATGATGTGAGGCTAGATCTATGTGGAAACATGGTATCCTCTATCTTAAAGTGATTTAAAAAAATCCAGGAGCACCATTTGTAGTGGGTGCAGTTCAAATTGACCCAAGTTTTGTCAATTTTGACCAAACTTTGACCGGTGTCAAAACCACATCCAACTAGTGTTCAACAACAAACCACTTGGTCATATGTGCCTCTAGTGTGGCCTACTACCCCCTCGTGGTGTTGGTTCTCACACCTGGATTGACATTCTAGTACATGGTTCAAAAAATCATCGTTTTTGCGATTTTAAAATGGAAGAGCCTTTTTTTCCTCAAAGATGTTGAAAACAAACCTCACAAAACTGTTGGCCATGTCAAGACACATATCTCTGCCAAATTTGAGATCATTCCGACAAAGTTTGCAGTAGCCATGGTCACCACCTAGCTCATATGCATACTAAGCCACGAACCTTCAACTCCGAAGGTACTCTATGGGAGGAGATGATTGAAATCTTTCATGTTACACATGTTTATTATTTTTCATGGCAAACAGGGAGCACATATAGGTGAGAGGCCAAGGTTTCATGATGTTTTGTTATTTTTTGAATTTTTGGTGGCCTAGTCAAATTTAGGTCAAAATCTCGGCGTCTAGTAAGGCTTCATAGGGATTGGACCATGATGATGTGAGGCTAGATCCATGTGGAAACATGGTATCCTTTATCTTAAAGTGATTTAAAAAATCCAGGAGCACCATTTGTAGTGGGTGTAGTTCAAATTTACCCAAGTTTTGTCAGTTTTGACCAAACTTTGACTGGTCAAATTTAGTTCAAAATCTCGGCGTCTGGTAAGGCTGCATTACTAATTAATATGCAAATTTGATAAAGTATGAGAATAATATGGTAAGTTCAAATGAATATGCAAATTTGAGATTAGTCTGATAAAGTTTGCAATATATGATTTTGTCAAGATCATTAAAATTAATTCATAATTGAATCAATAAACGCAAATAATAAAACCTGGGCTGGTTAGTAGTGGACTAAATTGGCCGTTCGAGCATGTTATTAAAAGAGTAGGCTGCTCGCATGACGACCTAGGTCATGGTCTTCTCCCATAATCATCTCACCCCTGGTGCCGCCTCCCATCTCGACGTGGGCGACCCTCTCAGGCCATGGCTGCTCCGTCGTGGACGCATCTACCGTCATCGACTACGAGTTAAGAATACAGATGAGGTTGCTCCATGTTCACTTTGGAAATTCTTATGTGAGGCGTGAAGGGAATATGCCCGAGAGGCAAAAATAAAGTGGTTATTATCTTATTCCTTGTTTATGATAAATGTTTATTTTGCATGCTAGAATTGTATTAATTTGGAAACGTTAATACATGTGTGTTTAATAAACAAAAGGAAAGTTCCTAGTTATGCATCTCTTATAAACTAGCTCGTTGATTAACAAGATGATCAAGGTTTCCTAATCATGGACATTAGATGTTGTTAATAACGAGGTCACAACATTAGTGGAATGATGTGATGAACATTCATCCGAAGTATAGCATTACGATCAAAGTCATTGTGTTTATATTGCTATAGCATCTAACAAAGTAATCCTAGTCCTTAGACCATGAGATCATGTTAATCACTAACACTGGAAGAGTATCTTGATAACATCAAACGTCACACTATGAAAGGGTGATTATAAAGGTGGGTTCCGTGCTACGAAAGTGTTATGTAGAGGCTCATGGCTCAAGAGTGGGATTTGTCCATCTCGATGATGGATAGATATACTCTAGGCCCTCTCGGTGATATCACATTGGTTAGCTTGCAAGCAAGTGATGAGATCACTAGAATGTTATATCACGGGAACAAGAAAAGAGTACATCTCAGTAACAAGATCAAACTAGGTATGGAGATACCGATGATCGAATCTTGGACATGTAATATATCATGAGACAAAGGGATTTAGTTACTAATGTTAAAGGTTCTCACGATCACATAAGTCATCGTAGAATGTGTAGGAGTCCGTATGGATCTTTAGGTCCCGCTTCTGATTATTGACCGAGAGGGGTCTCAATCATGTCTGCATTATTCACGAACCATAGGGTGACACACTTAAGGGACACCAACACCATTTGGAGTAAATATGTTTCAGACGAATGAATTATAAAGCGCTGGAGTTATTTCAATAGACACCGAAACTATTTCGGGTGAAATTGCAGAAATTGCTTATGCATGTAATATTGAAATGTTGCAGGGGGTTTTATGTGAATGCTTGTTAATTAAAGTAATTAACAAAATTCTGAATAAATTTAATAAAAGAGTTTTATTAAATGAGAGAGCATTAAATTTGGAGAAATTTAATGCATTTAAAGTGAAGACTTTAAAGAGGAATGTTAAGGGACACTTTTTATGTGGAGGAGGTTACCACCACATGAATGGGGGAGGTGAGGGGTAACCCCCCATGGGGCGCCGGTGCCATGGGGAGGGGTACCCCTCCTCCTATAAAAGGCCACCCCTCTCACCCTTCTTCCACACACCTCCTCGTGAAAGATCTCTCTCCGCCTCTAGAATTATTCCCCCATGGTCTCAGATTAACGAGATACATGTTCTCGGTGGCATTTTGTCTGGAAGGAGTTGCTGCTTCCGCTGCATCGCTGGAGAAAGGAGGCGGAGGTTGTTCAGTGGCCTGAATGTGTGTTCGAGTGCGGATGCACTGCTGGTTTGTGGCGCTAGGACTTCCACATGATCTTGAGATCGGCAAGCGTACGACTATATCATCGACAAGTTCCTACTCGTTAACAAAACTTTATTTTCTTCGAGTGTAAGTTCTCCATGGATGTATATCCACCCGTTGCTTGTATCTAGTAGATAGATCTTGGCGTATATTCTCGTCGTAGGAATTTTTTGTTTTCTATGCTACGGACCCTTTAGTGGTATCAGAGTCTGATCTATGCGTAGATGCTTTGCACGGGTAGAACACATAAGAGTATGTGGGCGGTGATGATCATGTTATTGCTTCTTATATTTACTTTGGATATTGGTGGCATAGTAGGATGAAGCGGCTCGGACCAACCTTACATGTCATCGCACATGAGACCGGTTCCATGACTGACATGCAACTAGTTTTACATAATTGGTTGTCTCTCCTACTATAGTCAATATCTGATTTACAACGAGTTGCTAATAATTTGGTTATCATCGTTGTGGTTCCATATTCGTAGGTAAGAACGGTTCTACCTTCGAAAGCCCTAAGCCACGTAAAACTTGCAATTGATAAATTAGAGGCGTCTAGTTTAGATCGTTGCTGGGCTTGTGTCATGATATGGTAATGTTGTAAGTTGATGTATAGTTGATACACTTACAACACACTCAACGTGTAAGTTCCATAGACCTTGGCCTTACACACAAAGAAATGATAGAGATCATACCACGATGCATATGATAGTGATCAAATGCAAGAACCATATCATTTCACTTTACACATATGATGTTCGCATCTTATATTGCTAGTTTGGCATTTTAGTAGCGTTATAAGATGATCCCTCATTTAAACATCAAGATAAAAATGTGTTCTTCCTTAAGTACGAACCATTTATGTTTTGCCGCTTCAAGACATCACGTGATGATCGGGTGTACTTGGATCCACGATCATATTTCGGGTGTAAGACAATTTTACACACGCAAGTACTAAGGTTCTTACTTGGCAAGCCTAGCATGTACAGACATGGCCTCGGAACATGGACCGAAAGGTTAAGCATGAGTAATATAGTTTATGTGATGCCCATATTGATGCTCGCCTTTGAAGCTACACCGACTCACGTGATGATCGGACTTGGTGTAGTGGATTTGGTTCATGTAATCACCAAAAGGGCACGAGGGATGTCGTTTTTGAGTGGGAGTTCATTTCTAATTTTGATTAGTTGAACCAAATTTGCCAACTAAATCAAAGTGAATTTGCATAATTTGTTGTAGTCATTGCCATATGTTTAATACCTTATGCTTAGTTTTAATTGAGATAATAGAACAATAGAATTATGGATATTTACTTTATTAACTGGTATCGTATTGTTTTGAATGTCAATTTAAAGTTTAGAAGTCCTATTGCAAACTTTCAGCAAACTCTATTTACTCCATGAAGTTTAATAAGTAGTATTAAATCAAGAGTAAGAATTCCAATGTTAGTATCTAAAGCATCATGTTTGCCTCCATGATTCTTGATATTCAAAAGTTGTTTTAATATCGAGGTTATCTAGGAGCTGAAATAATTGTTTTAGAAACCATCATGTGTGAAAGATATTGTGATATCTGAAACAATGTTTTTTGTTGCATTATGATAAAGTATAATTTAGTAAAATACATGTTCACATATTGTGAAGGATGGAGATGCTAGGTATCCGGATATCCCAAAAAGGTTTTGGGAACTAACATTATACTCGCGATTCTTCCTTATAGGCTATAGTAGCTTGATCATGAAAGTTGTCATGATAAGGATGAATAGAAGACGTAAGTAAAATGTTTACTACAGTAAAAGATTACTAAAGAATGGATTTTTGAAAGAATGTCAAACATTTGATGATGGTGATCCACTTCAAAGTGCAAGTCCAAAGGTATTAGTACTTGACTATACACTCTTGGTACTATGTGTCATGTGAATGACACCACTATTGATGTTGATAGATCTTTTAAAAGAAAAGGAATTGTTGAAAGAGAATCTATAAAATATTTGGCAGAAAAGAAAAGGTTGGAGATGTCCAACTTAGGTATATAGAAAATATACATGTTATGGTTGTATTCTTTGCTTGTTAAACAATGTAGTTCTTAGGTATTGGATATGAAATTGGTTGGTGTGAAGTGTCATACAAAACAACACAATTCATGAACTGCAACGGCCTAAGTAACTAGCAAGAGAATAAGTGATGATGTTCATCGAAAACAAATAAAGTGTTATTGTGTTTTTTGTTGTCGTCAAACCTAGCCTTCAATATTAGTTTTAATAATTGTTATTTTATTCTGGTATTACAAGAACAATGGTTGTTCAAATAATTACCGTATTCCATAGAGGATGGATGAACTTTTACAAGTCTAGTGGGAGAAATCACATCCATAAACACTATTGCTAAAATGTCACAAGACAAATGATTGAAAGATCACTTATGAAGTGACATCGCTGTTTAAATTATATTGGAAAGAAAACATGAAGAAACTCCATGTTGATGGATTTTTGGAGTCTTTAATTTTGATCAATTGACGCTTGTGAAACTTTCCTCGAGATAATTGAAACTCCGTTCATAGGCCAAAGAGGAACGAATGACTAGCTTATTGGAAATTGTGCATGCTGATGTGCATAGTCCATTATGTGTAGCCATATGCGATGGATCTTTTTGTTTCATATGATTTCTCCAGAATTTTGAGTGAATATATCTGTATATTTACTTAATAAGGAAGAAGTATGAAACATTTGAAAATTGTTCAAAGACTTTAAAGATGAAGTGGAAAATCATTGTAACAAGAAAATAAGGAGTTTATGATTCGATCATAAAGGAAGATATTTGAGTTACATGTTTAGCAAAACACCTAAGATTTCAGGAATTGTTCCATGAATTTGCACTTCCTGATAAACCACAGGAGTATGGTATGTTTGAGAGATCAAATCAAACCTTGTTTGACATGGTAAGATCAAAGGTGTCATTTATAAAACTGCCATTATGTTTTAAGGATTAAAGCTTTAGAGACTACCTCTTTTACACTGAAAAGAGCACCATCGTGATCCGTTGAAATGACACCATATGAGTTATGGTTTGGGGTAAAACCCAAATTGTCTTTTCTTATATTTTGGTATGCTATGCATAAGTAAAATGTTTACAACCAAAGTCGGATAAGCACGTCTTTGTAGGTTATCCCAAAGAATTTGTTGGTAATTCCTCCATAACACCGAGGACAAAAGAGTTTGTCGCTTGGAACATCAAGTTTCTTGAGAAGAAATTTTTCGCGAAAAGTTAAGTGGGAGGACAATAGAACTTTGATAAGGTTGTTGAACCTTAGCTATATGTGCTAAAAGGGCACGCAAACTTCAATAGTTGAAGTGAGCATAGCGGAGTTGGAATCTTCACCATGATGAAAATGTTAAAGGAGTTTAATTTCATCGGAGATGATGAAGATGCTTGCATTTGCAAGAAATTAAGTGGGAGCGCCGAGACAAATTTCCAATACATTATGCAGAGTACAAATTGTTTATTGGAAATGATGTATCTTTTATTGACACAAGTTAAGAAATACTTGGGCAAAACCGAAATATTTGGCATCAATATCTATATTTATAGATTGGGGCGCTAATATGGTTGTGCCAGACGTACATATATGAGATATTGAAAGGGTTCAATATGGAAACAACAAGAAATGTTCTTGCTGTATGGAAAGCATTGTATCAAGATTCAAGTGTTTTAACACTTGGTGAGTAAAATCACGTGAAGATTTTGATCGATTATACCGTGATATGTATATATCCAGGTATGTCCTGTGCTCTAAATGTTATGAGCACATACCATAATGATTCATAAGATGATCATTGCACGATAGTAAATATATTCTTATGAGATTTGGAAGAACTAAGAATATATCATGTATAAGTGACAAATAGTTAAAGGTAGTTCATTGTAAAGTGTTACATTGATACTAGTTTTGTCACAAGATACAAATTAAATTTATCTCAATTTAGAATATGGGTGGCACAATGTAATGGAAAAGATGTTCCGTGATGGATTTGGATGAGTTCCAAAGTTGAGACATTGTGACGGATACTCAACAAAAGGCCAAGTATATGACTGCTATAGTAGCAGCAAAGGAGGGCATTTGTGTTAAGTAGTGATGGCTCAGTGTTGATGTAGAGCTCGTTGGGAACCCCAAGAGGAAGGTATGATGAGCACAGCAGCAAGTTTCCCTTAGTGATGAAACCAAGGTTTAATTGAACCAGTAGGAGCAAGGAAACACCCCAAAGGTGTTGCTAGCTGAGCCTTGGCAGGGCACACTACCGGTGCTAGTAGCAACGTGGAGACCTGCACAACACAACCACAGAACTCTGTCCCCAACTTGCGATGAGGTTGTCAATCTCACCGGTTTTGCTGAAAACAAAGGATTAAACGTATCGAATGGAAGGAAGTAATAGTTTGCAGAAAGTAAACACAAAGCAGTAAACAGTTTATAGATTGTATGTAAAAGAAAAGGACCGGGATCCATAGTTCACTAGAGGTGGCTCTCCTTAAGATAGATAACATGCTGGGTGAACAAATTACAGCGGGGCAATTGACAAACATCGAGAAAGCAATACATGCATATACTAATCATCTTGACTCCTTTGGAACTTGATTGGGCATTACAACATTATACATAGACCGCCATCCAACTGCATGTATGACTAATAATCCACCTTCAGGTTATCATCCGAACCCCCTCTAGTATTAAGTTGCATGCAACAGATTATTGCTTTACAAATTGCGTGTAATGTAAACAATACGATTGTTCTATGAACAAAGGATTGTTGTGTTCTCCCTAGTAGCAACAGCACATCTAGTACCTTAGAGATTCCTGTCACTTCCCCAGATTACTAGAGGCATGAACGCACTATCGAGCATAAGTACTAACTCTTGGAGTTGCTAGCATCCACTTGGCCAAGATAGCTACTAACAACGGAAAGCATGCAAGATCACAAATAACAAAGACATGATAGAATCAATAATCAATCTAAAATAGCATCTCAATATCCATCGGATCCCCACAAACACAACATGCAGAATTACAAATAGATGATCTTGATCATGAACGGAGCTCACAAGATCTAAACATGAAAGCACAAAGGAGGAGAACCAGCCATCTAGCTACTACATGGACCCGTAGTCTAGAGATGAACTACTCACGCATCACACCGGAGGCTTGCATGATGATGAAGAAGGCCTCCAGGGTGAATTCCCCTCTCCGGCAGGGTGCCCGGAAGAGCTTCAGATCCCTCCCAATCTAGGGATGGAGATGACGGCGGCTACAGACTCTTTCGTGGATTTTTGATCAGGTCCTTATGTTTTTCGTCCCGAGGGCATCTTATAGGCAGAAGGAGAGGCCGAGGGGGTGCTGGGGTTGCCCAGACCACCCCCTGGCGCGGGCTAGGCCTGGCCGCGCGGCCAGGTGGTGTGGCCGGCCCCCAGCCCTTCTCCGTCTCGTATTCTGGCATCTGATGACTTCCGGAAAAATAGGCACTTTGTCTTTTGTCTCGTCCAATTCCGAGAATATTTATTTTCTGACTTTCCTGGAACCAAAAACAGCAGAAAACAGGCAGCTGGCACTGTGGCTCTTGTTAATAGGTTAGTCCAAGAAATCATATGAAAAGTACTCCAAAGTGTGGACAAAACACAAGAAAGTGGATAAAACCAAGCATGGAACATCAAAAATTATAGATACATTTGCAATGTATCAACATCCCCAAGCTTAACTCCTGCTCGTCCTCGAGTAGGTAAGTGATAAAAGAAAGAATAATTTTTGAGGTGACATGCACCATCAAAGACTTGATCAAAGTATTTGTAAAACATTCAAAGCTGGTATCATAGTACTTCAATCATAACAAGAAAGACAAAGTTCTAGCAATAAGACAAAGAAACTATGATGCAACATGAAAAGGCACAAACAAAATATTCATGAATAACAATGCTTTGCAAGACGTTTGTTTGTTTCACATAAAGAAAACATAGCATAATAGTATTCAGCTTGTCCCTCATAGAGTAGCAAATATAAATGCATAGGACACCTTCAAAGTTCATAAGAGTGACTAGATACAAATAGTTTAAAACAAGCAATATCAAGTTATGCATCAATCAACTAGTCTTGGGACAATGCACATAGAACGAATAATGGCCACTATGCTCTCAAAGTAAATGCATAAAGGTAGAAGGTGGAGACTCAATATAATGGTGGAAGAAGGGCCTTCATAGAAGGAAGTAGGGATTCAAGTCTCATAAAGAGCTTCCAAAAATTATGGTACTTATAGCTTTCAGCTCTCATTGCCCCTATCATAAGCATCTTGAAGTGATTAAGGTTAAAGTGAACAAACTATGGTGTACATGCTTGACGAAGTATAAGTTAGAAATCTCATGTCCCTTGTATACGAGGGCCGCTCCTCATGCTACTCAAGTTTAGTCACCGGTAAGTTCTTGTCATTGTAAGTACATGTGTATCATAGAGAACCGCCAACGGGGTACCCCTTGCCCGATGATACAGAAGAATCCCCATATCAAAATGACAAGGCAAGCAGACAACGAGCATCTCAGCAATCTTCTTATTTACCATGGGAATATGGTGCTTTTTTCTCTCTTTCCTCTTTTCATAATCTCTTTTTTTCTTTCTCTTTCTTTTTCTCAATATAGGACTCTTTTTTTATAAGAAGAATGCTTCATAGACAGCTCATTATGGTTACGCTGCAGGTTTCCACCATGTCAGCATGGATTAGACCAGCGGCCCAGGCATTTCTCTAACACATATACATAACTCCACGGACTTACAAGCTCCCCTTTCATTTCACACCGACGACATCCATATACAAAAGAGCATGATATCAACTAGGTACAAGTACCAAGTGCAATGTTGAAAGCGTTCCCCATGAAAGCATGGTTCTGCTAATTCCCAACAAATAAGTGCAAGCATATACAACATAGACGACACAATGGTTCAAGTTTATTAAGGGCAAGAAAAAGTAAAGTGTGCCATCAAGTTCATGAGAGCTTTAATCACTAGTTTTCTCATAACAAGTTTAATTTGGAAGGTAAAAAAGCATGAATATACTTGGAATAGCATAAGCTAATAGGTAGGTATGGTGGACTCTTTGGAATAACTTGGTTTAGGGAGTTGGATGCATGAGTGGAACTCATACTTGGTTGTGGAGGCTAGCAAAAGACCGGGAGCGACAAACTAAGAGAGCAATAATGGCCATAATCATGCAGAGCGACAAAACATCATTGATCAAAGCATAAAGTGATACTACAAGTTGAAAACTAAAGGATCATAAAGGCTATGGTGACTTGAGATAGTCATAACATGGTGTGAGCATGCGCCAAGTCAACCCAAATAAAACATCAAAGGAGAATACCACAATACTATGCTTTAATATGCTAAAACAACGCATGATTCATCCAAGGCACATTAAGCAATCTCAATTGTTTATAACAAGTCATGCTACAACAAATAATATTAAGCATAAAGCCAAAACAATATCAAGTCATGGCATGACAAAGTATAGGCCACAGTAAAAAACAAGCTCTTTTACCACATAAGCATGAACTTTCCTACTCTTTTCCAATCCAAACCAAACTATTTGAAAACCAATGCATGAAAGAGGGGGTCCAACCAATTTATTCAGAAAACTAAGAAAACCAAAGCAAACGAAAAACCAAAACGAAAACAAAAAAGAAGACGCTCCAAGAACAACACAACTGTGCATGAAACAATAAAAATGAAGCATTTGGAAGAAACCTAGAATTTTTATTGATGAAGAAGGGGATGGCTTGGTCATCCCCAAGCTTTGATGCTTGTACTTCTTGGATATTTCTTGGGGTAACACGTGTGGCATCCCCAAGCTTGAGCTTTAGTCCATCGTTCATCTCATTACTCATTCCTTCCATACACCTGAAATTTTTCCTTCATACAAAACTTCACAAAATCTTTATTAGCAACATTAGTGCACTCAAGATAAATAAGTCTTAAGATTCAATTCTAACACCAAATAAACTTCCATTAGAATACTAGATACTGTAGCACTTCCCTCAAAAAGCTCAATTCTCCAAAAGAACTCAAAAAGAACCAACAAGAAGCAAATGTAGAAAATGGCAGAAATCTGTCAAAACAGACCAGCATGTAAAGATGATTTTTTTCGAAGACCTTCTGTTGCTCAAATCAAAAAGTGTTGAACTAACTAAAGTTATATAACAACTTGGGGCAGAATCACAAAAATTCACGCCTCAAAAATACGTTCAGAGATTTTACACGAATTTTTACGGTGGAGCACAGAAATCTGTTTCGTGACAGCAACTTTCCCAATCATTACTTCTCTCTCATTAGAGGTTACTCTTGGCACAAAAAGCAAATAAAAAGGATAAGGAGCGGTTATTACATAGGTAATAACTTCCAAGACTCATCTAAAACTTTTGGGTTATCTCCCAATAAGTACTTTTCTTTAACGCCTTTAAGTTAGGCATAAGAAGCAAGAAAAATAATTAAGTGTTCTCAAATGAAGAAGCATTAAGACCAAATTTTGTTTTCATAGGAGAGGCAAAAGAAATCTTCTCTCTCTTCTTAGGGAAGTGTTCTATACCTTTCTTGAGTGGGAGTTGATATTTAATGATGCCTTCTTTCATATCAATAATGGCACCAACAGTTCTAAGAAAAAGTCTTCCCAAAGTAATAGGACAAGAAGCATTGCATTTAACATCCAAAACATAGAAATCAACGGGGACATAGGTATTGTTACCCATAATAAGAACATCATTAAGACTCCCCATGAGTTTCTTTTTAGCATTATCATCAAGTGGGACATTCGAATAATAATCTTCAAGTGGAGGCAAATCAAGCATATCATAAATCCTTCTAGGCATAATATAAACACTACTATCAAGATCACATAAAGCTTTGAAATCAAAGTCATTCACTTTCATATTAATGATGGGTTCCCAACCATCTTCTTGTTTTATAGGAATAGAAGCTTTATGTTTCATCTTTTCTTCTTTAATCCTTATGAGAGCATCAGTAATGTGTTTTGTAAAAGCCATGTTCATAGCACTAGCATTAGGACTTTTAGCAAGCTTTTGTAGGAACATAATAACTTCAGAGATATTGCAACCATCAAGATCAAAATCAAATTTATCATCTAAAGTAGTAGAACTATTACTAGCCTCCACACTAGTGGTGGTAATAGTAGAAACACTAATGTTTCTAGCAATTTCATCTTCAATTTCCCACTTAGCATGTAATTCAGCTAATAGTCTAACATTTTCATCAATTCTTACTTGTATGGCATTAGTAGCTGCAAAGGGATTATCATTAGTTTTAGGTCTAGCAGCCATTTTATTAATCAATGAAGATTGAGCTTCAGACAAAGATGATATATTCCTCTCAGCATTAGAAAGTTTTAATTGTAAGCTAGGAATCTCCCTATTTAGACTCTCAAGTTGATGGCTAATGTTCTTCAAAATGGTAGACTGTTCCTCCATAGTTTTAGTAAATAGTTTATTTTGTTCATATTGGATTTGCATGAAGTTTTTAGTGGCTCTTTCAACTTCTAAAATTCTCCCTTCACTAGGTAATCCAGGTTTACCATTATAGCCATAAGTATTATTAGGGGGGTAGGGCCTATAATTGTTATTACCATAAGCATTATTGCCAAAATTGTTATTTCTTATGAAGTTCACATCAACTTGCTCTTCTTGAGCAACCAAAGAGGCTAAAGGAACATTATTTGGATCAATATGGGCTTTCCCATTCACAAGCATAGACATAATAATATCAATCTTATCACTCAAGGAGGAGGTTTCCTCAACAGAATTTACCTTCTTACCTTGTGGAGCTCTCTCGGTATGCCATTCAGAATAATTAACCATCATATTGTCCAGAAGTTTTGTTGCAGCACCCAAAGTGATGGTCATAAAGGTACCTCCAGCAGCAGAATCCAATAGGTTCCTTGAAGAATAATTCAATCCTGCATAAAAAGTTTGGATGATCATCCAAGCAGTCAGTCCATGAGTGGGACAATTATTTACCAAAGATTTCATTCTTTCCCAAGCTTGAGCAACATGCTCATTATCAGATTGTTTAAACTTCATTATTTCACTTCTCATAGATATAATCTTAGCAGGAGGATAGTATTTTCCAATAAAAGCATCTTTGCACTTAGTCCAAGAATCAATACTATTCTTAGTTAAGGAATTCAACCATTCTTTAGCTTTTCCTCTAAAAGAGAAAGGAAACAATTTAAGCCTAATAATATCACCATCTATATCCCTATGCTTTTGCATCTCACAAAGTTCAACAAACTTGTTTAGATGGGCAGCAGCATCTTCATTACCAATACCAGAAAATTGTTCTCTCATAACAAGATTGAGTAAAGCAGGTTTTTTCTCAGAAAGTATCTTCAGGCAGAGGTGGAGCAATAGTTGTGCTCATAAAATCATTGTTGTTGGTGCTAGTGAAGTCACACAACTTAGTGTTTTCAAGAGTAGTCATTTTTGGGTTTTCAAATAAGAAAGCAAACTAGTAAAACTAATTTTTTTGTGTTTTTGATAACAAAACAAGCAAACAAAACAAAAAGAAACTAAGCAAAACAAAAATAACAAAGTAAAGAGATTGGTTATGAGGGACTTCCCTTGTGAAGATGTCCTTGACTCCCCGGCAACGGCGCCAGAAAAATGCTTGATGGCTCAGTGTTGATGTAGAGCTCGTTGGGAACCCCAAGAGGAAGGTATGATGAGCACAACAACAAGTTTCCCTCAGTTATGAAACCAAGGTTTAATCGAACCAGTAGGAGCACGGAAACACCCCAAAGGTGTTGCTAGATGAGCCTTAGAAGGGCGCACTACCGATGCTAGTATAAATGTGGAGACCTGCACAACACAACCATAGAACTCTATCCCCAACTTGCGATGAGGTTGTCAATCTTACTGGTTTTGCTAAAAACAAAGGATTAAACGTATCGAATGGAAGGAAGTAATAGTTTGCAGAAAGTAAACACAAAGCAGTAAACAGTTTATAGATTGTATGTAAAAGAAAAGGACCGGGATCCATAGTTCAATAGAGGTGGCTCTCCTTAAGATAGATAACATGATGGGTGAACAAATTACAGCGGGGCAATTGACAAACATCGAGAAAGCAATACATGCATATACTAATCATCTTGACTCCTTTGGAACTTGATTGGGCATTACAACATTATACATAGACCGCCATCCAACTGCATCTATGACTAATAATCCACCTTCAGGTTATCATCCGAACCCCCTTCAGTATTAAGTTGCAAGCAACAAATTATTGCTTTACGAATTGTGTGTAATGTAAACAATACGATTGTTCTATGAACAAAGGATTGTTGTTTTCTCCCTAGTAGCAACAACACATCTAGTACCTTAGAGATTTCTGTCACTTCCCCAGATTACCAGAGGCATGAACCCACTATCGAGCATAAATACTAACTCTTGGATTTGCTAGCATCTACTTGGCCAAGATAGCTACTAACAAAGGAACACATGTAAGATCTCAAATAACAAAGACATGATAGAATCAATAATCAATCTGAAATAGCATCTCAATATCCATCGGATCCCTACAAACACAACATGCAGAATTACAAATAGATGATCTTGATCATGAACGGAGCTCACAAGATCTAAACGTGAAAGCACAAAGGAGGAGAACTAGCCATCTAGCTACTACATGGACCCGTAGTCCAGAGATGAACTACTCACGCATCACACCGGAGGCTTGCATGATGATGAAGAAGGCCTCCAGGGTGAATTCCCCTCTCCGGCAGAGTGCCGGGAAGAGCTTCAGATCCCTCCCGATCTAGGGATGGAGATGACGGCGGATACAGACTCTTTCGTGGATTTTTGATCGGGTCCTTAGGGTTTTTGTCCTGAGGGCATCTTATAGGCGGAAGGAGAGGCCGAGGGTGCGCTGGAGTCGGCTAGACCACCCCCTAGCGTGGGCCAGGCCTGGCCGCGCGGCCAGGTGGTGTGGTCGGCCCCCAGCCCTTCTCCGTCTCGTATTCTGGAATCTGATGACTTCCGGAAAAATAGGCACTTTGGCATTTGTCCCGTCCAATTCCGAGAATATTCATTTTTTGACTTTCCTGGAACAAAAAATAGCAGAAAACAGGCAGCTAGCACTGTGGCTCTTGTTAATAGGTTAGTCCAAGAAATCATCTGAAAAGTACTCCAAAGTGTATACAAAACACAAGAAAGTGGATAAAACCAAGCATGGAACATCAAAAATTATAGATACATTTGCAATGTATCAAGTAATTTGTTATCAAACTAGGTGTGGTTCAAAGTGGGCTAATACTATGAAGATATATTGTATGATAATAATATCAACATATTTTAACCCGAACGAACTAATGGTATCACCAAAGGACCAAATTTATACAATGCCATCTCATTTGAGAATTAGTGATGCATAGAGACGCAGAGACATGCAAATACACACGAACCTGAAACTGTCAGATCCGGAGATTATGTTAACCGCTAGCAATCACGTATATGCAACACCAGAAAGCCATAGGTGTTTAATATGCCCGAGAAAGCAAAGTTTTTCAAACTAGATTATTGACTCTAGTGCAAGTGGGGACTGAAGGGAATATGCCCGAGAGGCAATAATAAAGTGGTTATTATCTTATTCCTTCTTTATGATAAATGTTTATTTTGCATGCTAGAATTGTATTAATTTGGAAACGTTAATACATGTTTGTTTAATAAACAAAAGGAAAGTTCCTAGTTATGCCTCTTATAAACTAGCTCGCTGATTAAAAATATGATCAAGATTTCTTGATCATGGACATTGGATGTTATGAATAATGAGGTCACAATATTAGTGGAATGATGTGATGAACATTCATCCGAAGTATAGAATTACGATAAAAGTCATTGTGTTTATATTGCTAAAACACTAACAAAGTAATCCTAGTCCTTGGACCATGAGATCATGTTAATCACTAACACTGGAAGAGTATCTTGATAATATCAAACGTCACACCATGAAAGGGTGATTATAAAGGTGGGTTCAGTGCTATGAAAGTGTTATATAGAGGCTCATGGATCAAGAGTGGGATTTGTCCATCCTGATGACGGATAGATATACTCTGGGCCCTCTTGGTGATATCACATTGGTTAGCTTGCAAGCAAGTGATGAGATCACTAGAATGTTATATCACAGGAACGAGAAAAGAGTACATGTCAGTAACAAGATCAAACTAGGTATGGAGATACCGATGATTGAATCTCGGACATGTAATATATCGCGAGACAAAGAGATTTAGTTACTAATGTTAAAGGTTCTCACGATCATAGAAGTCATCGTAGAATATGTAGGAGTCAGTATGGATCTCCAGGTCCCGCTTCTGATTATTGATCGAGAGTTGTCTCAATTATGTCTGCATTATTCACGAACCGTAGGGTGACACACTTAAGGGACATCAACACAATTTGGAGAAAATATATTTTAGACGAATGAATTGCAAAGCGCTGGAATTATTTCAATAGACACCAAAACTATTTCGGGTGAAATTGCAGAAATTGCTTCTGCATGTATATTGAAATGTTGTAGGGGCTTTTAAGTGAATGTTTGTTAATTAAAGTAATTAACAAAATTCTGAATAAATTTAATAAAAGAGTTTTATTAAATGAGAGAGCAGCATTTAAAGTGAAGACTTTAAAGAGGAATGTTAGGGGACACTTTTATGTGGAGGGGGTTACCACCACATGAATGAGGGAGGTGAGGGGTCACCCCCCATGGGGAGCCGGCCATGGGGAGGGGTACCCCCTCCTCCTATAAAAGGCCACCCCTCTCACCCTTCTTCCACACACCTCCTCATGAAGGATCTCTCTCCCCCTCTAAAATTATTCCCCCATGGTCTCGGATTAGCGAGATACATGTCCCGGTGGCATTTTGTCTGGAAGAAGTTGCTGCTTCTGCTGCATCGCTGGAGCAAGGAGGCGGAGGTTTTTCGGTGGCCTGAACGTTTGTGCGAGTGCGGATGCGCTGCTGGTTTGCGGCGCTAGGACTTCCACACGGTCTTCCACACGATCTTGAGATCGGCAAGCGTACGACTACATCATCCACGAGTTCCTACTCGTTAACAAAACTTTGTTGTCTTCGAGGGTAAGTTCTTCATGGATGTATATCCACCCGTTGCTTTATCTAGTAGATAGATCTTGGCGTATAGTTCTTATTGTAGGAATTTTTTTGTTTTCTATGTGGCGAACCCTTCAAGGCACGCATTAATCTTCTTTCTAGACTATGAAGCGGTTGTGAGTGGTGGATCCAGGTTGCAAGTCCTAGTTGGGGCGCATTAATCTGTATATTAATCTCCATTGATTTGCGTACTAATCTAGATATTTGTCTAGGAGCTCATTAATCTTGATACTCCTTCTAGATCGGTTTAATAGGCGCGCATGTCAACTCTCTGTGACCTAGTCTATACTCTCTTCATTTGGTTTTTATCTACATCTTGTAAAATCTCAAGCAAATTAGCCAGGTATTGATTAGCTTTGATGGGTCGCAATAAACCATGCAAAATCGCGAGAGTAAAGATGATTTCCACAACCATAATTCATAATTCGATATTAATGATTATACTCCGTAGCAGTATATTCTGAGAAATATGTATTGATTCATACGTGCAGTGCATCTTAATTGTACTAGTTTTTCTGAAAGTAGTATTAATTATTCTACTTTTTTGATTATGACCACATGAACGATCTTGATGGTGATATTTGTTGCAACATTGAAAAATGGTGCAACCTATGTGATAGATTTTTAAGTGCGCAATGCTCTAAAATTGGAGAAACAAATTTCCGATGTATATTGCAAATTCCCAGAATCAAGATGCGCACTATCTTGATACAGTACATGCTAGATGTGTACGATAAAGATACTGCAAAGTTTGTGATCCCAGATAATAAAGGTGAATTTTCAGCTAGTGCAGTCGATGCCGAGTGCATTTATGGTTTACGGAACGTTGTCTTGTCTGGAATGAGTATACTTGATGAGGAAGGGGATGACGCAAAGTCTCGTATTCCACTATATTTTCTCAGTGATACTACTGACAACCTAGTCATTGAAGAATTAATTAAAGAGATTGTGACAGGTAAAGCCGCAGACGATGACTTTCTCCGTAGAGTTGGTCTAGTTCTCCTTGGAACAGTGTTGGTGCGAAATAGTAAACTGATAGTAGCAAAAGATTATTAGGCACTAGTAGAGAACGTAAACAGAATGTCCAAGATTAATTGGAGTGAGTTTACAGTAAATCATCTCATTCCTTCAGTTATATATGTCATGAATTTCTTATTATTCTGTGTAGTATCTTTATCGGGAGAAGGTGAAAGCTGTAAAAGATCCTTCTAGGCTCAATCCAGAATTGTCCTTACGACCACTCATGCTAAATTGGACGGACAACGCTGCTACCACAAGGGATGCGTATGACTGCATAAATGGCCGAGGTGAAGGCGACATTGTGGTAATACATCTTATTTTAATAGTTACTTATTGTACGCACGAACAATTGATACTATGAGTAATCTGAATGAGTTGTATTTTCTAACTTGCAGGTTGTAGATAATATTACATTGTAGGGTAGGAAAGATAATCTTAAAAAGGCTTTTACTAATCTGAAGCCCAAAGCAAAGTCGTCTAGTAAATGTAACGTGGGAAACTCAAACAAAAAAAAGGAAAAGTTGTGCAGAAAGTACTTCTGGAGTCAATGATGGAGCGGTGATTGAGCGGTTGATATATAAGATGGAGTCAACGGTTGAGCAGATGATGAAGAAGTCAATGGTCATTTGTGCACAGGTAACACACCATACGTACAAGAATGCAAATTAAGTTGTAAAGCTATTTGATGCTTGATCTTGATGTTGCTTTTTTCAGGAAGTTGTCGCTATGCTAAATAAGAACGGTGTAATTTACAAAAGCGCAGCAGTTTCCACTTTGAAAGAACGTGAAGAGGGAGGAGAGAATGGGTCATTTATGTGAAGGAGATATGCCCTAGAGGTAAATAATAAATAGGTTTTTATTGTCATATCTCAGTTAGTTTATAATAGTTTTATATTATGCTATAACTATGCCAAGTAGAAACATTGGTACAGGTGTGGTATGAAACAACAAAGTCCCTAGTAGCCTCTTCATACTAGTTCGTTGGTCACGAAGATGATCTTGGTTTCAAGATCATGAGCATTTATGCCGACTGACAACGGGATCATATCATTCGAGAATGATGTGATTGGACATTCCTCGAAGGATTGCAACACGATCAAGTCATATAGTTCATTGTTGCAACAGCTATACCTAGACTCCTTCTCCTTAGACCGTGAGCTCATATTACTCACTGTTTCCCTAGGCTGCTTAGACTGCATCAAACGTCATCTGGTAATGCGGTGGCCATAAAGGTGTACGTTGGGTATTCCGAAGGAACAGTAGATGACATGTGACTGCAAGACTGGGATTTGTTCACCCACATGACGGGTAAAGATACATACGGCCGACTTGGTGAGATTACATCTATAAATGTTGCAACATGTGACTAGGTCACGGGGATGTAATATCACGGTAACAAGAAAACAGAACTTGTTGTGAACGAGATTGAACAAGGTATGGGATACCAATGATTGGATCTCGGACAAGTTGTATCGAGAAACAAAAGGAAGAGGATGCTACATTTAGACGGTTCAAACGACATTGTCATCAGGAATGCATAGGGGTCACATGGACATCCCTAGTCTCTCTATTGATCATTGATACAGATCATGTCTAGAGCATTCCCGAGCTGTGAGAGGATACACTTAAGAGTACGATGAGAGCGGTCATTCGTAAGATGGAATCACATTAGAGAAAGAGAGAAAGCCAGAATCGTTCCGCAGAGAGATCCGAAGTTATTCGGAGAAAGAATAAAGGACCGGAATCATTCCGGGAAAGATCCGAAGTCATTCGAAGGAAATCGAAAGGGGAACGAAAGGTGTTTCGGGTCAAGATGGATTTTGTAATATGTATTTATATATTAATTAATGTAATTAATATTAAAATCTAATTTGAAAGGTTATTCCACTAATGGGCCAAACTTCCTAGGGAAATAGGGCCCATGAGGGAAAACCGGAGAAGGGAAGGGCCAAAGGCCAAGGGGCCAAGGCCAAGGCGCCTCAAGGGGGCCCACCCGGCCAGCCTAGGGCTATGCGTGGGGTGGGGCCCACCCCTGGCCGGTGGCCAATGAGGCCCATGCGCCTCCCCCCTCTCTCCCTTGAATAGTCCCACATGGGAAACCCAAAGGGGAGGGCACACCCTCTCCCCCTATATAAAGGGGTGCCCATGGGTGGGATTAATCACACAACTTGAGAAGTCCTTTGGTTGACTTTCTCCCTCATTC
This sequence comes from Avena sativa, assembly GCA_916181665.1. Classification (NCBI taxonomy): domain Eukaryota; kingdom Viridiplantae; phylum Streptophyta; class Magnoliopsida; order Poales; family Poaceae; genus Avena; species Avena sativa. The sequence continues at coordinate 454,287,002 of OV702290.1, forward strand.
TCTCTATGCCTTGTGACCATGGCCCCGAGTCTGAGCTGTGCGATCAAGGCACACCTGCAGTACGCTGTTGCGCTGCAGGGATTCTTAGCCGGATATCAACTTCCGCACTACCGGCGGGATCGGGGAGCCGGAGGTCTCATCGTGCACCGGATGTGTACGAAGACACGAGGCGCAACACTTGGGGCGCTTGAATGTCGTGAGCCGGAGCTGTTGCACGATGAAGATGATGAAGATCAAGAAGGGGCAAGGGGTGACCTGCGAGGAGCTTCGCGACCTTGAGGTCGGCTTCGAGTACGACTACTTCAACCACGTTCCCCGCGGAACGTTAACCGCGTACGGTTTACAAGGGTATGTATTCTATACGCATTGGTCGTTACCGCATTACTACATAGATAGATCCTAGGCTAGTTTCTGGGGTTTTGACGTAGGAAATTTTTTGTTTTCCGCACCGATCCCCAACAGTGGTATCAGAGCCGATCTATGCGTAGGAGTGTTGTACAGCCAGTACGCACAAGAATTGTGCGGGCATTGATTCCTTAGTTGTTACCCTCTAACGTGTACTTGTTTATATCGCGGTATTGTTTGATGAAGCGACCCGGACCGACCTTACGCGTATTCGTACGTGAGACTGGTTCCACACTCAACATACGGCTTGTACCGTATAAGTGGCTAGCAGGTGTCTGTCTCTTATTCGATAGTTGATATAGCATTTACAACGGAGGGCCCCGAAAGGGGTGTAGTAGATACAACTGTCGGATCCATGTTGTGGTTGAAAAGTTCGTAGTTTAGAAATGGTTCTAGTGCGAAAGCCCTAACAACCACGTAAAACTTGCAATAGATAAAGTAGAGGTGTCTAACTTTATTTTGCAGGGGGCATGTGATTATGATATGGCATTGGTCGTTACAAAGGTAAAGTAGTTTACTTTTCTGTTGCTAAGTAGTATAGTAATAGCCATCGTTCTGATGAACGACCTGGTGGAGGCGTCGTGGACTTGGCGTCAAACCAAGGGCACGATGGAGATCATGCCGGAGCTCTCGATGGAGATCAAGGCGCAAGAAAGACCATATCATATCACATTATACATATGATGTTGATACTTGTTTTACATCTTATTGTGTGCTAGTATTTAGATACTCAACGTTAGCAAATAAGATAATCCCTATTTAATTCCAATGTTCCGTTGTGTGTGCACCACCAAGAAAGTTCTTCAGTATGAGGTCGGCCATGATGATCGGGGGTCAGACATATCTACGTTCGCATACAGTGGATGTAAGCCATGTTGCACAACAAATACACACGAGTTAGATTTGGCGAGCCTAGCATGTACAGACATGGCCTCGGAACACAAGATATCGAAAGATCGAGCATGAGTCACATGGATGATGTGATTGGCATTGTTGAATGCCTACTTTTGATAATGCATTGATTACCGTGATGATCGGGGGAGGTGCAGAGGATAGGGATCAAGCGATCACTAAAATCGTCTAGGGGATGACAATTTTAGTGGAGACCAATTATAAATTGATCTCTTATTATAAACTTAGTCTAGATGTCTATTTGCAAATATCTTAGTAGACCTTGGCCTATCCTATTGAGGTCCTTTGCGACCATGGGAATATATTGCTTAATTTGAAACTTAGCAAAAGGGTCCAACTTCATAGATTAATACCCACGCCTGAGGGATATCCTCATAAAAGGTGATCTTCTCTTCTTGATACAATAACCATTATGAGATAATTCGATGACTCCAGAATGTTTGTGTTTTCTCCATAATCATCCAATAAGCCATTCTCCATTCGATGGAGAGTTGGGCTACATTTTGTATTCTACAGAATAAGGCACATAGAGTATGAGCCATTGGATGGGTTTTCCTCCATCATGGATGAAAAGAGAATGTTTGGAAAAACACTTAGTGATCTTGCATTAGAGTTAAGAACTCTTGGAAGGGCTTGATTGCAAATGGAGGTCATGGATGAAAAGGTATATGTAAGATATACAAATTATAAATGTGGTTCTTGCAAAACTCGTTGCAGTTTGCAAAGTATTTGATACTTGTCCCGTTTTGTGAAAACAGGAGGATCTGCTTGAGAATTGCTGGTTTTGAGGCAATGTGACTTGATGACGGCAAGCAAAACAGTTGATGGCCGACATCACCTCTTCCCTCAAAGTTTGTCATTTCGATTAGTGGACTTGAATATAATTTTGTAATCCTTGTTTGTGTGTCTTGCTTTTGGCGAGACGATTATTCATATGAACAAGTTACAAGCCAGTTTGTACTATTCTTATGAACAATACCTTACGGTCACATTATGATTACAAACAAGTTATTCTTATCATTATGTTAATGATAATAGTTTAAACATTTATAAAGGATTAGAATGCTAAAAGATATCCAAAGTTTAATAATGAAATGACACTATAGTTTAAGTCATTTTGGTTATTGCAAGTTCTTTATGAAAGATCGAGGTCCTAGATGCTTAATCTAGAGACTTTGCAAAACCATGCCTCTTGGGCAGAATGACTAAAACTCCGCATTCTGGTAAAACGGTGATATGCAAAGAAATGTTGAATCTTATACATAGTGATGTATCATATTTTCAACAAGTAGTGGAAATCATTTATTGTGGACTTAAGTGAATAAGTGTATTTACTTAATGAAACATGAAGTTTGAAATGATTTGAATTGTTCAAATGAGTTCATGACTAAATGGGATATTGAATTAACTGAATTAACAAGTCTCTTCGATTTGATCGACATGACTAAGGTATTCAAGTTAAATTTAGCATAAAAGGAACTTATGAAAGATGCATCACAAATTATGATAATTGGATGAGTTCAAACAATGTTGAAATATCTAAACATCATAATCAATATGTATTAGATACATATGGTGTAATAATATCTATTATCGGGGTTGTAGTTGTCATTTAGAGTTAAAGATCGAAATAAGCAAACACTCATTTGAAATACAAAGGAACATCTAAAGATTCGTGGAAACAACACCATAAGTGTTATGGCACTTTCGAGTTTCTGGAGATTTCGATAAGTCGAAATCGTGGCGAATAAACAAGTATTTGTAAAGCATTTTTAGGAAGCTATGAATGCATCATCCACAAGGGCAAACCTGTTGTTGTCCAAAGTTGACGTATCTTGATGAAGATACAGGTGGAAGAAAGTAAAAGATGAAAACAAGGTATTTAACCTTACCTCCGAATTGTTGAGTGGCGCAGCGGAATTTGTTTCGTGAAACCAAACTCTGAAAATAGAGGAGAAACTATTGATAATAATCATAAATTTTCAGTGAATACTTTTACTAAAGAAAGTAGGATTCATCTATATATTCTACAAGTTTGTGGAAATTATATTATTGATTCACTTGTCATGTTTTGAACAAGACATACCTACAAATTACAAAGAAGCGTGATGGACCTGAATGCGAGAAATGACTATGAGTCATAAAATCCTATATTAAGTTACATTTAATATTGCAAAGTAACATGTTACTTGATCTTATTAAAGTAAAGAGGTTTACTTGATATTTACGAATGACTGCAAAGTCATAAAAGGAAATGAAACTTAACGAATGACAAAAGCTCGATTTGTCACAAGTTTGGACAAATTCAAGGAGTTAACTACAACAGTAGTGATGCTTAAGTCTTTTTGGATTTACACTGGAAATATATGGATATTGAAGTCTCGTAATTGGAATTCTCAAATTGATGATGATCAAATAATTTTGGAATGTCCAAGATTATCGAGAGGACCTAGATTTGAGTGGGAGCAAATCAGCTTGGCTAATTCATAATATGTAGCTGACATATTTTGAGTGGGAGCTAAGTGAAGTCCCTGGATCTCAAACATGAATGCCATATTTGAGTGGGAGCTAAGTGAAATCTCTGGATCTCAAACATGAATGTCATATTTGAGTGGGAGCTAAGTGAAATCTCTGGATCTCAAACATGAATGTCATAATTGAGTGGGAGCTTAGTGAAATCCCTAGATCTCAAACATGAATGTCATATTTGAATGGGAGCGTGAAATCATTCTGTGATATGTGGAGGACATATACGAATGATGTGATTGGTGTTAATAATATTTAAGTTAGGATGAAGTTGAAGTTATTAAAAAATAAGATCTATCGAGATAGATTGGTGAGTTTAATAAACACTGAATGTCGAATGCTTCCTAGACTTGATTCAGAAAGATGTTCAGAATGTCCTAAGCAAGATTCTGAAGTAACTCAGAATGGAACAAGGTAAGAAATAAGTTCTTACTATATGAAGCATTCAGTATTGCAACTATGGTTGAAAGAAAGAGATGCGTTGCATCTCCTATGCCTCAGTCATAGGTTCTTCCATAAAACCATGTTGTATACTCGACATAATGTGACCCAAGGTTCTGGTTGATAGGACAAAGTCTTAACTATAAGAACATGTCTTTAAGTGATTCCTGAGTTGATCAATGAACCAGAATTAATTTTGTACTTAAATGGCAAGAAGCAATGTAAGTGGCATAGTTGCATTTCATGCACTAGGATCTACATAGATATAGAAGTATAAAGGCTACATCTCATGTGATATATAATGTTATGGCGGGGCTAGTTCGCTTTTAACGTAGAATGATGTGTCCCAGGGCCCAGTGCCCATGAGAAAGCCCTTGAGGTTGATCTAACATCACTGTAAGCTCCGAGAATCCAGCCTCGTTCTGCTGCCATGACTATAGTATATACACAAAGGATAGGAAAGTGTGTTTCGAAGTTTAGATGACAACGGTGAAAACGACCGTCATCATAAATACTAGAAACAAAAGTCTCACTTTGTCGCCAAACAAATACTTCGACCCATTATACGATAATGGTGTGAATGTCAAAATTAGGAAGACATTAACGATTTGCAAAAGACATAATGATCTGGTAAAACAGAACATGGACATGATGTTTCCCATGAGCATGCATAATCTGTAAACGCATATGGCATATGGTTTATACGAGTAAAATGCAAGCTAGATTATTTGTACTCTAGTGCAAGTGGGAGACTGAAGGAGATATGCCCTAGAGGCAAATAATAAATAGGCTTTTATTGTCATATCTCAATTAGTTTATAATAGTTTCATATTGTGCTATAACTGTGCTAAGTAGAAACATTGGTACAGGTGTGGTATGAAACAACAAAGTCCCTAGTAGCCTCTTCATACTAGTTCATTGGTCACGAAGATGATCTGGGTTTCAAGATTATGGACATTTATGCCGACTGACAATGGGATCATATCATTGGAGAATGATGTGATTGGACATTTCTCAAAGGATTGCAACACGATCAAGTCATATAGTTCATTGTTGCAATAACTATACCTAGACTCCTTCTCTTAGACCGTGAGCTCATATTACTCATTATTTTCCTAGGTTGCTTAGACTGCATGAAACGTCATCTGGTAATACGGTGGCCATAAAGGTGTACGTTGGGTATTCCGAAGGAACAGTAGATGACATGTGACTGCAAGACCGGGATTTGTTCACCCACATGACGGGTAAAGATACATACGGCCGACTTGGTGAGATTACATCTATAAATGTTGCAACATGTGACTAGGTCACGGGGATGTAATATCACGGTAACAAGAAAACAGAACTTGTTGTGAACGAGATTGAACAAGGTATGGGATACCAATGATCGGATCTCGGACAAGTTGTATCGAGAACAAAAGGAAGAGGATGCTACATTTAGACGGTTCAAATGACATTGTCATCAGGAATGCATAGGGGTCACATGGACATCCCTGGTCCCTCTGTTGATCATTGATACAGATCATGTCTAGAGCATTCCCAAGCCGTGAGAGGATACACTTAAGGGTACGATGAGAGCGATCATTCGTAAGATAGAATCACAGTAGAGAAAAAGAGAAAGCCGGAATCGTTCCGCAGAGAGATCCGAAGTTGTTCAGAGAAAGAATAAAGGACCGGAATCATTCCGGGAAAGATCCGAAGTCGTTCGAAGGAAATCGAAAGGGGACCGAAAGGTGTTTCGGGTCAAGATGGATTTTCCAATATGTATTTATATATTAATTAATATAATTAATATTAAATATAATATTAAAATCTAATTTGAAAGGTTATTCCACTAATGGGCCAAACTTCCTAGGGAAATAGGGCCCATGAGGGAAAACCGGAGAAGGGAAGGGCCAAGGGCCAAGGGGCCAAGGCCCAGGCGCCTCAAGGGGGCCCACCCGGCCAGCCTAGGGTTGTGCCTGGGTGGGGCCCACCCCTGGCCGGCGGCCCATGAGGCCCATGCGCCTCCCCGCTCTCTCCCTTGAATAGTCCCACATGGGAAACCCAAAGGGGAGGGCACACTCCCCCCTATATAAAGGGGTGCCCATGGGTGGGATTAAACACACAACTTGAGAAGTCATTTGGTTGACTTTCTCCCTCCCTCTCTCTATGCCTTGTGACCATGGCCCCAAGTCTGGGCTGTGCGATCATGGCACACCTGCAGTACGCCGTTGCGCTGCAGGGATTCTTAGCCGGATATCAACTTCCACACTCCCGGCGGGATCGGGGAGTCGGAGGTCTCATCGTGCACCGGATGTGTACGAAGACACGAGGCGCAACACTTGGGGCGCTTGAATGTCGTGAGTCGGAGATGTTGCACGATGAAGATGATGAAGATCAAGAAGGAGCAAGGGGTGACCTGCGAGGAGCTTCGCGACCTTGAGGTCGGCTTCGAGTACGACTACTTCAACCACGTTCCCCGCAGAACGTTAACCGCGTACGGTCTACAAGGGTATGTATTCTATACGCATTGGTCGTTACCGCATTACTACATAGATAGATCCTATGCTAGTTTCTGGGGTTTCGACGTAGGAAAATTTTTGTTTTCCGCACCGATCCCCAACATTATGAACGGTCCTGCAATTAAAAAGAAAAAACTTTGGTATGACAATGTCACTGATGATGCTGAAGTAGATCAGATTGTGAATGAAACTATTCAGTCGCTGAAGGAAGATGGGTTCAATGGTAATGTCACGCCAGAAGAGGGAAAAGTTAGGACTGACCCTAAAGACCCAATGAGCAGCACTCCTAATAATCCATGGTTAATCGATCATATGGCACCATCTAAATCAGCGTCCTCAGAGTTACCAACAAAAATTTACCAATCTTCCCAGTAAATGGTAAAGAACAAGATGGAGCAACCTCATCTGATGATTCGAAGAGTGCCGACAGCAAAATTGTTACAACCAAGAAGGTATATCCAGTGATAGGGAAGCGGAAGAGAAAATTTTCTACAAAACTCAATGATTATGTTGGGTATGAGCCCAAAAAACGTCGAGCTAAAAAAAAGGTAAAACCAAATGGCTTTACCATATGTTTACATATGATGTGTACGACTGAATATTAGTACTAACATTATCTTTATTTGAAGCGCATAAATGTTTGATATAAAGATTGAGGATAAATCTGAGGATAAATCTAATTTAACTTCTCAGCAAATAGACATAGCGGTGCGTATGGTTGTAAGAGCAGCAGAGACAGAAGCGACTGGAAAAAAGGCTGTGTACAAACATGAAAACAAAAATGCAGTGTCGTTGATTAAGCTGAAAGTAATTCTCGACCATCAATGGCTTACCGAACGAGTAAGTAGTAGCTAAATTGCATGTGTGGAAAGAAGTTTAATGTAGTTAAATTTCTTATGAGATAGTAATATGTAATTTCTCTTCTTACAGGCAATTGACGCTTATATTGAAGACTTGTCACTCCGTGTTGGACATGATCGTTGCCTGTTTTCAGCAGTAAGGACGTCATACTTGGTTAAATAAGCGACAAAATGGGCGAAAGCCAAGCAGTCGAAGCATAATATGGACTTTGTTATATCTAGAAGTGGATCCATTGGTAGAGTTATAGACGAGTACTTCTCGCGTTTCAAGGTAAGCACTATTTTATTTCAAGATCGCAAAGCGTCTGTAATTTAATTTATTTTCATTATTACATTTTTGCAAATCTATTTCTCGCTTAACATAGGAAATCAGCATTGGACTACAGTTGTCATGCACGTACCGAAGCAACAGTTCCAAATTCTTAACTCTTTATATACTTTATCAGTCACGAGAAGGACTATTGAAACATTGATAATCCTTTCACAAACTGGTTCAATTAACATACAGTCTAAATCAGACAATTATACTAAGTGTTTATTTTTGCAGAGATGGCAAATAGCTTTTGACATAAAACAAACTAACAAAAGTATAAAAACGAATTACCCAGACGTGTCAAAATGGCCTATAGTACAATATTATATGGCTCAGCAGGATGATGGGTGAGTTTCAATTGCATATTAGATCTATTATTATTCCTTGTTAGCCGTGAAACAATCCTGACGACTCATTTGTTTTAGCAATTCTTGTGGATTATTTGTACGGGAATGTATGGAACACTGTGATGGTGATCGTATGACTGCAGAAATTTCGTAGGTATGCTCACTATACTCACTCCATCTGCTACAACATAATTTTTTCTAACCATTTGAAAAAAATTGCAGGCCAAAGTGAATGCTAACAGAAGACTTAAAGTTGCACAAATCATTTTGTCTGCTTCGAACGTCCTCGACAATGTGAAAAACAAGGTTCTCAAGGTCGCGAAGGTCATGACTAGTACTTAAATGTATCGGTGTTGATAGGTTGGGTTTTAGTCCCGCAGAAGGTTTCCCAACTTGTTTATGAAAAAGTGTTTCAGATCGCTCTGTAACAAACTAGATACGATGAATATTTGTGTATTTATTTTACCGTGCAAAGTAATATTTGATCACATTATTACATTTGTCACGACAAACATAACACAAATATTGGTCAGGTGGTCTATTATTTCATGCTCAACGGTATAGTATTCCATGCGCACGGTGTATCATTGCATGCGGCCAGATACTTGAAGGTGCGTGCATGCAACAAGGTAGGGAGATAAAATTTAACCAAGCTAATATATTGAGTACAGGCCACACTGGACCGGCACATTCTGTACGGTGTATCATTTCATGCTCTCATTAATAAATCTATGACGCATCTATCTTGAGTCAATTCCGTAGGTGTAGCATTTCTAGAGTTAGACTGTGCTTCGTGGCCTGCAAGTCCGTGAGACCTAACTGTCCCCTCTCCGGATGCCGAGGTGGCGGCCCCGAAAGGTGGTATGCGCGGGCGATTTTTCGGCGAGCGCCGTAGCAGTGGTGGCTGCTCCGGGTGTAAACCCTTTACCGTTGCTCTCGGTGTCGGCGGTGTGGTGTGTCGTTACCCTTATGGAGACATGGTGTGGCAAGTTTAGGTTCTCCACGGCTTTATTCTAAAAAAGAGGTGTAGCATTTCTCGTGGGAGATGGACGCGCCTAGAGCGCCGTTAACGGGGTCGGACCGACGTGGCGGTCCGTACGGGTCGAACTAAATGCACTGGCCCATTGACCAGGTCGGGCACTTCGCGCTCACCCTTGCCTCGACCCCACACAGTAGCGCCGCCCGCCTGAGAAATTGCCGCCGCCTCTGCTAGATCTCCGGCGCCGTCAAGCGCCGCCGCGCCTGCCCGCCCTCCTCTCCGGGATGCCTAGCTGGAACGACGGATCGGATTCCAACCAGTCCCTACTCGGGGTAAGTTCCCATTTTTTCTAGGGTTAGAGTTCATACGGGAATTGGGAAATTTGGATGTTTTATCTCGAAATTGGTGGATTGAGCGGAAGTTTCTCGTTGTTTAGGACTACAACTCGATAGATTATGCTCCAGATCGCTGCGATGACCCACCATTTAATGGGATAGCCGTGGATTATGCCGAACGCTGTCGAGGGCACAATTTAGAGCCACAGAAGTGTGTTGCCTTCGAAGGCACGAACACAGGTCGAAGATTTTACATGTGCCGACTCCAAAATGTAAGTACAACCAAATCTACTAAATTTCAACTTTGTTCTGTCCACACTATATTGTGTTCATGCTAAATTTCATTCCTTAGTTTATGATATTTCTTTTGTATATATCCTAATGATTTGAAAACATTAGGATAGCCAATATGCTAGCAGAGAGTAGGTGCAGAGATTACACGTATATATTCTCGGCATGTAAATGTTTTGGGGCTGGTGCATTGGTTTGAAGTGTCAAAATAATAATGTGCCATTTTGATTTGCAGGAAGTTGTGAATTGTGGATTTGTCTCTTGGGTAGATGACCAAGAGTGGCCAGAGACACTGCAGAATGCATTGTCAAGGTTGTGGTGCATGTACAATGAGAGGAACAGTAGCAGAATTGATGAGAGGGTGGAGCATGGTAAGCTGCTAGCTCTTGTATCTGAGGAGAAGAGCAAGGCCGAGAAGAAGTATGCAAGCCTCATGGATGATGTTGACAAGTTTCTAGATGATTCTCACAAGAAGGTGATGGACCAAAACGTGGCCCTACTGAATGGTAAAACTGAGTTGGAAATAGTGGAGATGGGGAAGGATAGGGATTCTCTGAGGACTGCAGTTGAGATGCTAAAGCAAGTGCAGAAAACACAGGCATATATGATGAAGGCAAAGGAGAAGAAATGGAAGGAAGAAAAGGCTGCTCTAAAGGAGAAAAAGAAAAATATGAATACAGGTTGTATGATCTATTGAAAGCTGGTGATGACAACAAGGAGAAGCTGAAAAAGATCAAGGCCATAGTTGATGAGTAATGAGATTTAGATGAAATTTCAGTTTGTATGTAGTAATGTTGGACAAGAAATGTTGTAGTACTTTGTCTTGTGATTTTATTTTGTATCCAGTACTATTGGACAAGCATATTGTTGCTTTGCTGAGTCGACAATAGTTGTAGTTCATTGAAGTCATTAGCCCCAAAAGTTGTAGTTCATTGATATTTACTCATCTTTCTTGGAGTCAGTGCTAAAAAACGTAGAAGAAAAATATCAGAAATTAAACTACATTCTACAACAAATGCCAACATTTTCTCATCAGAAGAAGAGAAATATCCGTCATTGACTCAACACGTGCAGTAAAAAATATCCGCCATTAACTCAACACGCGCAGGAAAAAATATATGAAAGGAACCACATGAACAAACCAGGTCCGTATTTAAATGTTAAAATTATAAGAATCATTCTAACACTATTAAGAAACAGTATGGTACAGCCACTTCCGGAGTAACATGGTGCAGACGGCTCTAGCTCTTCACTTCCATTGATCTACTGTACCCAAAATTTATTGTTCTTCCCTCCGGACCAACATTTCTGCAATATGTCTGCACATGACGAAAATAAAATTAATTAACAACAAATTCATGACATGAGGTAACGACATGCAAAGTGAATTACCTAGGATGATGTTTGCATTTGACGCTTTTTATTGTGACCTGGCAGTTTGCAAACGCTGCACCGATTTAACCTTTTTTTCTCGTCATATGCAAGTGGTCTTCCATTTTTACTGACAAGAGTGTTCTTACGCTTCTTGTTTTTCTTATGGACACCTTTTATGTTAACTTTAACTGGATCACCAACTAAAGATGCTTTTGTAGAACTCACCCCTGTATCATAATCAACAGATTTTCTGGGACCACGCACTCTTGTATCATAAGACTGTCGCTTTGATGATATGTCCTGCAGGCTTGCCTTTAATTGATTGTACAAATCTGGGTCATTGCATGCCACATGTAAAGCTTCCGACGCTAACACACTTAGCTCGGTATACCTTTTTCACTCCTCTGCTCCAGAAAATCCCCAACCAAATAGGTCGCTAGTACGCCTCGCCGGCAGCCCACGTCTGGCATATTTTGAAAATCTTGGAAGAACTATGCACCTTGGCAGGTCAACCAATTTCAATTCTGTCAACACAAATTGTATATGCTTGCAAGGGATGCCCCTGCGAAGCATCCTTCGACATGTGCATTCTATACTTTCCTCCGAGTTGCTTGGTGTATACTCGACAATAAATTGCTTGCCCCGGTTATTTCTTCATGCAACAAGGAACCTTGCTGATTCCTAACCATCACTTTTTTTCAACTAGCACTATACCATCAATCTTACATAGCTCCTCTTGTACAATATAAAAATTTGCTGCTGTGAAGGTGCTGGCCGCTGCTCTCTCAATTTCTGGCCATTTAGTCACCGTCATCGGCATAGTCTGTGAAGATGTGCAATCATCTCGTGCCTCGTTCTCCCGCAGACGGACAATAGCATTCTCGTAGTGCACAATTAAATCCACAAGTGTCATCCCGTAATCGAGGTGAAGATGAAGGCACGAGTTCAGACTTTCACTCCGTTGGTTGCTTTTCATACCTAGCCAGAATCTATCTGCTACGTACACGGCCGCCCACATTCTCTTCTTCTTATACATTCTCCTTAGCCAAGTTTTTGTCTTATCTGTCTGCCATTTTCTAACATATGTGTGCCATCCCCCTCAAATTTGGCCTCCGTGGTGGTGTAATATAATAGAGACCGAAACTCCGGCAAAGATTTGGGACTTAGGTGCTTGCTCATGTTCTTTTCAATGTGACATGTACATATACGGTGCCACACATCTGGTAATACATTTCGGATCGCTCTTATCATCGCAACATCTGCATCTGTGATTACAAACTTCGGCCTCTTCTGATACATTGCTCTCATAAATGTATGCAGTAACCAAGAATATGTATGTTTAGTATCGTCTGATATGATGGCACAACCAAATACCGTAGTCTTTTGGTGATTGTTCAAGCCGACAAACGGAACAAATGGCATACCATACCAGTTCATCTTGTATGTGTTGTCAAACACCAACACGTCACCATAATCCTTATAGTCCATACGTGATTGAGAATCGCACCAGAACAAACATTTCAAACGTCCCTTATCATCAAGTTCATGATAAAAAATTCAGGGTCCTTCTCCTTCCTGCTCTCCATAATTCCAATGGCCGTGGCAGCATCACCACTTGAAAGAAGCTTACTCTTCTCCCTTGCGCATAGGTTATACAAATCCTTTCTCGTAAATTCAACGAGACTATACCGACCATACTTGCTGATGAAGGAACTCATGATCATGTGTTTTCTAATCCCAGAAGCTGCCATTGCTAATATATCTGCTCTCTGGAAATCTTTGATCTTCCTGTGTGACCAAAGAAACGGCACCTCGTCTGGTCTAGCCAACAGATGATTGTGGCCGTCATCAAAATTTCTAACGCACCATACACCTGTAGATCTATCTAGCTTCACAGTCAATTGCGTTGTGCATCCACATCGGGATTCTGCTCTTGGCCTATATTTTCGCCCGTCCAAAGGCAAGTACTGCTCAGCCGTTTCCCTTCCCTGGAACATACAAACGTCCTCCTCACTACATATTGTGATGCACGTTTGCTGATCTTGGACCTGCCCTTCCTAATGCTGAAACCATGGTCTCTAACATACGAGTTGTAGAAAACATATGCCGCAGCTTCAGAACGAAATGTCATATCCTTTATCTTCCAATACTTCTCTCGCTCATCTCCGGGGTGACCAATATCCTTGTCACATTCAACCTTATATCCTTTGTCTTTAGGATCATCTGATGTCACCTACAAATTCGGAACAACGACACACATAGTATGAGTACATTGCTCATGTTGGGTATATCCCATGCCTATAAAATATAAATGACATACCTCACTTATATTTACTGAACATAATCCTTCAACTGTCTCCAAATCTGATTCACCATAGTAGTCATATGTATTATTGCTGCCAATTATTAACTGAACAAATAAAATACGAAGACAATAGTTAGTTACACTGTCATCATCAGTTCATTTAGTGCATATGCTAGCAAATTACAATTGTCTACATACCTTGTCTATGTATTCACTGTCCAATACCTCAGACTCGATCTGCTCATTATCAGCATCAATCTCAATCTACACATGTTAAAAACAACTATATTTAAAATGAAAAATTCTAGGACGTCATAATAAAAATTGCATCACATAAATTGCAGGTTCACTCACATTATCGTCCGAGGCATCATCACCATCATTTACATTGATATGCCCGTCTTCAGGAGGTATCATCTCATGTCCTGAACTATCATAATTCTCATTGTCAGAGTACCCGGTATCTATCTCCATCCTACTGGAACCACTACTACCGTCCGCCATATCTACATTAGTATGAACCATTAACCGTAGAGCATCGAAATATTTACATGTGATCAACAATATGGGTGACGGAATTACCTCTCAAGAACACCACGGAGATCGCAGAGAAAGAACACACGAGAAACAATTGGTTCAGGAGGGCTCGTCACGGGCGACTCCAAACCCTAGCAGGCGGTTTGAGGCCACTTCCGATATGGTACTGATCGTCTTCGATCTAATACAGATGCTGCGACAGCGATATCGTGCCGGTCGTCGCAACCGACTTAGGGTTCCGGTTGTCGATATGAATCGAGATCGACGCAGAGTCCAGCACAATGGATCCTAGGTAATTCGCGGCAGCTATATGCGATCGGATCCGATTACAATGTGGAACAGGCTCAACAGAAGTGGGTCCAACATCCTTTTTTTCTATGCCTACGTCCCGTACATACCTCCTCTGAATCGTATTCCAATACAGCTACATGTGGGGCAATACATGGGCTTCGATCTAACTAAGGCCCGCCCACTACCCACCCGTGAACCCAGTCGCCTACTTAACCCAAAGTTGCGGTGGGGGCGGGGGGGGGGGGGGGGGGACACCGAAGCAACTTGATCAGAACTGAGGACCGGACAAACACGAGCAACAGAGCATGCATCAGGCAAGAACATATGCACGTATCAGCCTGTATAGTAGCATCACGCCATCGCCTCCAGTTTTTTCCTTCATCAGAGGCAGATGAGCACAATGGAAAGGATGTGTCAACGGGAAGCAAGCCATGAGAGAGAGGGAGAGCGGCAATGGATGCCCGGTAACTGCAGATTTTGATGGACCAGTGACATCAGTAGTAGGGCGCTTCGCCACCGCAATTGGAGCGTGCACTGGGTCGAAACCATGGTTATAGGGAATTGGGAGAGGAAGTCATTGCAGGGGTACAAAGTGAGTCTTGACGAGGCATGTGCCTGGATCCAGGGCGTTGATGCTTTGGGGTTCATGCACAGACTAGTGGGAAGCATTCGGACTCCATACCGTACTGTATTTCCACTGCTCCTACTCGAGAACCTATCAGCGGTTCAGCTTCAGCACCGCACGCACCTAAACGAAGAGAGATAAATAATATGCTTGACGCTTTGGGGTTCAGGAGAGGAAGTCATTGCAGGGGTACAAAGCAGGTCTGGACAAGGAAGTTGCTTGGATCAGGGCGTTGATGCTTTGGGGTTCATGCACAGATTAGTGGGAATCATTCTCCATATTGTATTTCCACTGCTTCTACTCAAGAATCTATCAGCAGTTCAGCTTCAGCGCCGCCCGATATACACACGCTTCAACCGATAAAGCTTCCATTTATTCAACAAGAGCAAGCCAAACTAAACAAAGAGAGAAATGCACCGTTGTGAAGAATAATCTCAAATCTACTCATGTAGAGAAGGACCCTCTACTTCCAGTTTGACGATCAGTTCGCACAACAGATAACCCCATGACCCTATATTTCCAGATGCCTTGCAAGCCTAGATCGAAGAACATCACCAATTCCATAGTCAATCCAGATAAATATCACATTGATCATCCTTGGGTAAGGATTTGAGGATTCAAATGAAGAGAGGATTGGAGGAACAAAGTATAAAAAGAGATGAGCCTTCTTCGAAATAGACGTGGGCGGACTTGTATCCACATGTAAATTGCAAATTTTAATCACCTAAAGATGGGGTGCCATACACTATAATATACCAAGAAAGGGGACTAGGACCTTATGACATGTGCACCGTAGTAGTTGAATGTGGGTACACCCTTGCAAATAGAGATGGTATGCACGGCCTCTGCATTGAGTAATGGCACTCAGTAAAATTAAAAGAGAGAAATTGATCGATAGAGATATTAATAGACATACTTAATAGGGGCACATGCACCTAGCAATATAAATGGTGCTAGAATAATGACATCGAAAAACGATTATTGACTATTCGGTGACAACTACAGTGCACTAGCCTCATTGTACCGACACACTAGACCGTGGAAGCGCGCGTTGCCGCGCCCGTCCATCTAGAAAAAAAAATAGTAATCTGAAAAACATGTATAAGTAAAAATACCAAAACACTGCTTAGATGTAGACAAACCAAGGAAGTTTCCGAGTTCGGACACTGCCTTGATGAGTGATACAGATCCGGGAAAAGATTCGCTTTTTTATCTCTAAAAGGTACGTAAACACTTTGCGATTTTACAACCGCCGGTTCAAACCGACTATGCTGATGCTACATCGTGTATATAATACTGCTGGTCAGCACCGACGATGACCTTGTAAAAGACAGCTCCTTCTTGATTTAATGATGTCTTGGATTTTTCTCTCCTGCCACAGTAGCATCTTCAAGGAAGCAAGCCAGGTTATCCACTTATCCTTACTCATAGAAAATAAATTTCTCACATCAGTCACAGCTCATATCATTTTCTAACTTCAAGGAAAGAATTTACCTCGTATGAAAGGTTGAGCCCTTTTTCTTACTTGATGGCTCGAATCATTTTCCTATGAAAGAAAAAAATATACAGAGGGAGATATGATGGCTTGTAGCTCCTCAAGGCCCACACTGCTAAAAAGTGCTCCCCAAACAGCTGCATCCCCGATACTATAAGGTTTGTTGGAATCCTGCATTTTATAATTTTATAGAGATGCTAATTTGCATGGTTAACTGACAAAAAGGAAAAAATGGGAACTTATGTTCTTATGCACTAGCATACTAAAAACAATTGTCTCGCAAAATAAAAGCTAATGCTAAACTTACTAAACGAACAACTTCATACACAGTTCAGTAAACACATAACACATCAAAAACAACATATTCAAATTGGGATTATGAGAGATATTGGCTTGCATGTAGTATTAGTGTATTACCATATTGGCTAATTTGTACCCTTGTGAAAGGATGCTTCTCTTCCACAACTTCAGGAATTTCTTCATCGCTTTTGAACTACAAACTCTATCATAGTAAATTCTCCTCCTACAAACAATTAATTTAACATAATTATTGGTGTTTCTAAGAGGCCCGGGATATAAATAGTTGAAAGGAATGTGTGGATGCATCTAAGAAGGCTCATTTCATAGGTGTTGATGCATCTAGGAAGGCTCTCTTGGAGTCTCGATCATGTCATCAGAACTCTCATAAGATTCATTATACGAAATTAACAAGCTCCCTAGTGTCACCTTGGTTCCTGCAAATTAAAATTATGATATAGCACAAGTACAGGGTATAAAATATATAGAGCAAAAAAGAGAGCTTCAAATAGCCACCAAAGGCTGAGATGAAGAATGGTAGAGAGATGACTTACATCAGCTCCGTCATGTTTTCTTTTTGCGGAATAGCTCAATCATGTTGTTGTCGTGAACTCGTAATGCTTAACATCAAACTGGGAACCTTATTGTGTCATTCCTGCCAGGGTGTATTAAATAAAAACATGAGCCCGACAACAAGAAAATAACCTTTTTAAAAGATACTACTTTCGTCTAGAAATAAGTAACTTTAATTTGTCTAAATTCGTATGTATCTATACACGTTTTAGTGTACAGATACATACGAATCTGCACAAAGTCATGTCACTTATTTCTATACGGAGAGAGTGCTATAAATCTATATCATATAACAAGAAATAAGTAACTTTGATTTGTCTAAATTCATATGTATCTAGACACGTTTTAGTATATAGATACGTACGAATCTGAACAAAATCAAGTCACTTATTTTCGGACGGAGAGTGTACTATAAATCTATATCATATAACAAACTAATCGGCAATTTCAAAACACATCGTTCAAGCCAGCTGGTAATAGGCTCATAAATTAAACATCAGTTATACTTCCTCCGTCTCAAAATAGATGCAAATTTGTTAAATTTTGACAAACCTGTGACATTTATTTTGAGACGAAGGGAGTAGTAACTTATAACCACCAAAAGTTGGCAGAGCTAATGGACCAAAAGAAACACACATGGAAGTTTACAGAATACGGAATCGGAGTGGAGAAATATTGGTCCTGCCGAAAAAGTTTATACCTCAATAGATACCCTTCAATCTTCATAACACCCTCCTGTAGTCTCCGCCTTTTAACAAGCACAACACTGAATGCTAAAATTTGTACGCACGCGTATATCAAAATTGGGGAATAAATCTTACATTACCACGAACTTTTACTCAGACTCGCCTAGGGCTGGACTGATGGAGACGGACGAGAAGAAGCGCGAGCATGCGATAAATAAACAACAAATTAAAATCTTCTTAAACCAAATCGGGAAGATGACCTGAGGCCAATACTCAATTGAAAAATCATTGAAGCTCAAATGAATACAACACCCTCACCGTCCCATCTTTTGATGTTGTGGCAGCAGAGACGGTGCCAGGAGCGTGAGCGCCAATGCGGCAAGAAAGCGGCCGGGAGAGGAAGTACATATGTCCCGCAAGAACCTTCACCGCACAGCCGCCCAGTCGCACTGAGTTCTTTCGTGATTTAGTCGTATCAACCGGAAACGAAGAGACGCACATCCCCACAGCCCGGGCACGAATCGTCGAACTGTTTATCTCGTCACATCCCGCACGATAAGCCCAATTGGCCCAATTAACCAGATATCGCCTAGGTGAACCTTCGGAGCAGAAGCCCTAGAATATTACGGGGAGGCCGGGATGGGCCTGTGGCACGGCAAAATGACTACAAAGACGGGACCAACGATCTGGGACGTTAGATTACTGAATCGGACGGATAAGGAGGTCAAAACGCTGAGAGGGCTCCTAGATGGTTACGTTTTACTGTTTCTTAATGTGCACTTGTTAAATACCATCGCAACTTCGCAATAATCTATGTCGCCCCTTGTGTTGACACAACTCACCTCTTTTTATTGTTGTGCGCATTAGTCAAAAAGGCTATAATCTCTTCCTTATCCACTTTGAATCCTCAAAATTCCCTCACTTAAAGGTAGCAGATGACTTGTCGTATTGGCAATGTTTACCAATTTAGGGTTGGAAGGCAGGAGGAAAAGCAAGGTTGTTGGGTCGAAAAATCATATGAACAAGGGAGTTTGTTAACTCTACTAGAAGAACACACTCCTAGATTGAATTCTATGGATATATAGCACGAATGACCATCGATAGTGCCCATAACTACTGACGGGCCAAGCCAATGCCGGCAACTAAAAGTTCTACACCAAATTAGTGAATTTCTACATCGGCAATAAAACAATACTTCCTACATCAGCAATAGAACAGTACTTCCTCCGAGATCTCGGTATCCCAAATACTAGTTAACAACAACCTTCTTAGATACACTTTGTTTTGCAAGAGCTTGATAACTTCATAGCTTTCTGACGTCAAATGTTCGCAATGGCCAACTTTCAAACTACATGTAACTTTTGTTATCTTTGTTGTGGTGTGCTTAGTTATACTACTGTAGCTCTTAGTTACACGTATGGATTAGTTGTGCTAGAAAAAGCCTAACATAAGTTGCACTAGGTGAAAATGCGCGCTTCGCCGTGCCACCTTCATTTTGTTCCAACACAATGTGGCCGTGGCAGTAAAAATATACACATTTTCTTCTTTTTAGGACGATACTTCTCACAATAATTTTCCTCCTCACCACAACGAAGGGCTGCAACAACGGATATGTAGCTCCAAGGAGGGGGTGTCGTCCGTGGTGCTCAGGATAGTGGGCCAGTGGCATACCGTTCCTAGCTAGGTTGAGAGAGAAAGATAAAAAAACTTACAAGTGTAAGAAATGACCACCGTGTCCGAGTCCAAGTTCTATTTTAGCCGAGTGGCAGTAAGGCATCTCCGGTAAAGCAAAGACCTTTCCTCCCGTCTAAAAAAAATTTGGCATGTAACTTGAGAAACTCACCTTGTAGTGACAAAAAAAATTGTTCATAGGACCAAATTAATGCTAGATTAACTGTTTACCCACAAACCGATGGCCCACAAAGTTGCGAGCAGGGATGAGGAGGCTTGCATGCCACCAGGATTAAGCTATAGAAGAACTAGAAGGGCCTCGCACGCTGATCACAAATTATATGCAGATTTTATCTCTTTCATTGCGTGTCGCTGGTGGCTGAAAACACGATTCAATTTTCTAGTGGGGAACCACATTTTTTTCTCGTCAGATGCGTCTCTGGTGTTCAAGCAGCAGGCTCTCATGTCCAAACGTGGAGTGGAGAAGCACTTAATTTCATTTAATCAATATTTTTACTCAGGAAAGATTAAAGTAATCAGCACAATAATCTAATGAATAGTTTCCCATATGTTAGGCCTACCATTTCTCTCTCTGGCAAGTAGAAAATTTCACATAGAATTATACGGAGCAAACAATGTTAGAAGTTTAGCTACAATGACACAAGTTACGAGGCATGATATTACACGAAAGGAAAGAGTCCCAAAGATGACTGCATTTACATAAACAGATTCTTTGTCAACCTTTCTTTCAGACCTGCAATAACTTCACCCAAGAAAGCATCAAAATCTCAAGGTGTCTGTAGAAGGATAGAGAGGAAGAGATTGGCGGAATATGATGGATATATTATTGAGTCTCATGGACGAGTATATATAGGCGTACAGAGATCAACTTGGAGTACAAGATAAGTTAAGCTAGAATCCTAACTATTCTAAACTACTACAATAACCGTATACGTCTCATACTCTAACACCCCCCCTCCCCCTCCCCGCAGTCATAGCGGTAGCGTCGTGAACAACTGGAACATCACGGATGGTCAGACTGGAGATAAACCGAAGTAGCATCCAGTAGGTTGACATCCCCCCGCAGTCCGAGCGGGAACGTCGTGGACGGTGTCGCAACGTGGTAGCTTGGACTGTAGAGGAAGCTGATGATGCTCAAGCGAGGTGGTAACCCTTGTGCCAATGTCGAGGGAGCTGAGAGCGTGAGGCGGTACCATGGTCGGGGTAGCCGTGCGATGGGTCGCCGTGGTCGATGTCATGGTCGGGGATACCGGTGTCGAGGTAGCCGCACGTGAAGCCGCATGCGCATAGTGCGCGAGGAGGATGACAGAGACGCGTCGAGGCGGTCGTGGAGGGTGTCGATGCCGAAGTCGATGCAGTCCGAGCCGTCGAGGACAAGGTGCGGCCATAGTTTTGCCAGAACTAGGCGCACGTGGGGACGAACGCACACTCCGGTTTTGCCAGCACCGAGTATGTAAAGAAGAACTCGTCGATGACGCGGTCGAGACAATCGTAGAGGGGTCGATACCGAAAAAGACGTTGTCGAAGCTGATGAAGACGAGGCGCCGATCCGAGCTTATGGTCGATTATGAATGCATTAAATCTTTTATGAGAACTGATGACTTTCATAATATTAGTAATGCTTATGATCTTGATTCTCAAAGTATTGAAAATTATTTTAAGGCTTCTTATATTGAAATTCCTAAAGAGAAATGGAATAAGTATCATGAGCCATATAAAGATATTGCTAATTATGTTCCTGCAAAAGATACTGAAGTTTATACTGCTAATCATATTTTACCTGAACCTTACATTAAGAAAATGCCTTTCTCAGTTAAGATAAAGGAACATTCCATGATAGCTAGTATGGTTAATAAAAGTACAAATAAAGTTGTTGAATCTGATGAACAAATAGTTGTTGAACCTGTAATAGCAAATGTGAAAGACTTTGTCACTAAATATGTAGAAGATGGACACACTATCCTTTGTAAGGATATTTCTAATATTGTTTCACAAAATAGTGTTATGAGAGCTAGTGTCCTTGTGTTTTCTGTTAGAATAAGTAATCATTGTTACAATGGTGCATGTGATAGTTATATTGTTAAATTTATGCATGATACTGAAAGTTATTATGAAAGAGGAAAGATTGTTCTTATGCATCTCAATAATATTAAGTTTTCTCGCTTTATGCTGAAAGTTTTTATATTGCACTTGTTTTGCCTTCCTATGCTAGTAGCCTCTGGTTTTAATAATTTATTTTCTTACAAAATCCCCTTGCATAGGAAATGGGTTAGACTTAAACATGTGTATATTTGCTTCTTGATGCTCTTTTTTATTTCAATTCATATTCTTATGTGAGCATCATTGAAATTATCATGCCCATCTTAATGGCTATAAAGAAAGAGCTTTTTGGGAGACAACCCAATTTATTTTTGCTTTCAGTTTGTTTTTGTTTATTCGAGTCTTGGAAGTTATTGCTTCTGCAATAACCTCTCCTTATCTTTTGTTTAGCTTTTTGTGTCAAGATCAACCTCTAATGAGAGAGAAGTAATATTTGGGGAAGTTGTTGTCCCGAAATAGATTTTTGTGCTTTACTATAAAAAATCATTAAAAATCTCAGAACGTCGTACTGATATGTAATGTTTTGTGTGCATACCCCAGATTATTATTTAACTTTCGTTAGTTTTGCACTTTTTGATTTGAGCAACAGAAGATTTTCGAAAAAATTGATCTTTACCTGCTGGTCTGTTTTGACAGATTTTTGCTACTCTTCCATTTGCTTCTTATATCGATTTCTTTTTTGAATTCCTTTTGGGCTTTCGGAATGAGTTGCTATAGTAGCTTATGTTTTAATGGATTTCAGTTGAAATTGAACTTAAAAGGTTTATTACTTCGCATACACTAATGTTGCTAATGAAAATTGTGTGAAGTTTTGTGTGAAAGAAATTTTCAGGTTATAGGAGAAAATGGTGTGATGAGATGGTAAATGGCTAAATGATTCAAACAATAAGTTTAAGAGGATGAAGATATTGATGTTATTCAAGCGGTGACTCTGGAAGAATTTATTAAAAGCCAAGTTCAGAGACCTGCAGAGTCCGTTTTTGAATAGGTAACAGTTCTGGTAAGAAAAGGTCCGCGAAAAATCCGTCAAGTTATACTTTTGTAGTTTTTATCTAACATGCAAAGCAATAAGTCGAAAGTGGGACGAAAACAGAGCCTGGGTGGCTCACACCATCCCGTGGCGCGGGCCCACCTGGCCGCGCCACCAGGGGGTGTGGCCGCCCTAGAGCCCGTCTCCAACCCGTTTTCTCTCAATACTTTCCTTTTGTTGTAAAAATTCATAATATATAATCCCCCGGATCCCCCGAGGTTCGTATATCGTGTTCTCTTCGTGTTTTCGTTTTGATCTATTTCTGTCAGGAACTATTCTTAAAGTTTAGAGGTACAATGGTCTCCGCCAATGATAAGGGCAAGGAGCTTGCGGAAGATGATCTCCAAGACCTTGACCAAGACCTTGAGCAGGAGGAGGAGATCGAGAGTGAAGCTAAAGAGGAGGCAAAGGAAGACCAGCATCCGCACACCAGCACCACCATTGCAAGCATTTAAGTGGTGGCAAATCCCGCCAAGTTCAAGAGGACTGCACGGATGTCCACTGGAGGGAAGACTCCGCGTCATTGCTTGGCTTCACGGTCACCTCCTCCATGCACCAAGGATCCCTTCCATACCCTTATCCATGAGCAGCAATTCCAGAATATGCCCAAGGAAAAACTACCCTCCAATTGGGATATGCCTCGTTCTAACCATGTAGGGTTGAAAAGAATCGCAAGAGTTGGGATTCACAGCCCAACATGATCATGAACTACATTGAGCACAATTCGGAGTTGATTCGCACTCTCACCTTTGAGATTGAGGACTTGAGGGAATTGATTGAAAAGCTCATCGAGAGAACACCACCACCACCAAATGAGTAATTCGTCATCAGGTTTTGGCATCCCCTTGGTTTGTTCGAAGCTTGGGGGAGTGTCGCGGTATCATATCACTATCTTTTATATTTTTATCCTTTTAAGTAGAGTCATATCATGAATAGAGAAGTTATCATATAGGATGGTTTTGCATTATGGAAGTGTCTCCCCTCTCATTAGTTATCTATGTATCCCTTGGTGTGAGTTGCCGTTATGGAATATTAATGAGAAGTTCTATCATTTACTCTTTTGCACATCTTATATTAGTTTTCAGTTTCTGTTATATGATTGATCTTGTTGTTAGTATTGGTATCACTCTGGGATCAATAAGTAAATTTAGTTGGTTTTGGCAAACCTGGCTCGGTCAGTAGCAACACTATTATGAGAATTGAATGAAAAAGATAAAAATACTCTTAAGAAATATAATTTCATCATTTTTCTTTCTTCATTGGCTCATAAGCTTAGTATTCTATAGTTAAGATCTTCCGTGCTTCCAAGGAAGATTGAATGTTTGTTTTTTTCACTTGTATGTTTGTTTGTTTCCTTCAGTTCTTATGCTTTCTACCTAGCCTTGCTAGCCTAAAACCTGTACTAAGAGGGAATGCTTCTCGTGCATCCAATCCTTAAACCAAAACCTATGCCATTTGTATCCACCATACCTACCTATTAGCATTATTTCTATTCCAAGTAAATTCATGTTTTTATCTACCTTCCGAATTAAACTTTTTATGTGAAAATTAGTGATTAAAGCTCACACGAACTTGAAGGCACACTTTACTTTTCTTGCACTTAATAAACTTGAACCATTGGGCCCATCTATGTTGCGTATATACTTGCGTTTTGTAAGTTGTGAATTAGCAGAACCATGTTACCATGGGGAACTCTTTCAACATTGCACTTTATTTAGTTGATATCATGTTCTTTTGCTTATGGATCCCGACGATGTGAAATGAAAGGGGAGATTGTAAGGCTCATGGAGCTCGTATATGTGTTAGAGAAACGCCTGGGCGACTGGTCTAAGCCATGCCTAATCATGGTGGAAACCTGCAGCGTAACCATAGTGAGAAATCTATGAAGCATCCTCTATATAAAAAAACCCTATGCAAATAGGAAAAAAAAGGGATAGAAAAAGAAAGAAAAAAGCCTATGCAAATAGGAAATAAAAGGATTGTTGAGATGCTCATTTTCTGCTTTCCTTGTCATTTTGATATGGGGAATCTTCCGTATCATCGGGCAAGGGATACCCCGTTGGCTAACTAAACTTGAGTAGCATGAGGAACGGTACTCATAAGTAAGGGGCATGAGATTTTCAGCTTATAACTTGTCAAGCATATCCTCATATTTGATCACTTTAACCTTAATCACCTAAAGATGCTTATGATAGGGGCAATAAGAGCTGAAAGCTAATAAGTACCATAATTTTTGGAAGCTCTTTATGAAACTTGAAATCGCCGCTTCCCTCTGTAAAGGGCCTATCTTTTACTTTTTAGTTGACTCAGTAAACCTATTCCTTTCTATCTCAGCAAGTATTTTGAGTTGTTGTGTTTCATTCATTCATATGATGATTTATTCAATCATGTTTATTATGTTCCTTATTTTGCACACTGCTCTTATCTTAGCGAATATTATTTTGAAAGCTATTATTGAAAACCCCATTATGTTTGAACTCCTGCAAATTGTTAACTATTCTTTGACCAAGAGCAAAGTTTACCCTTACAAATTATGATTTACTTTGTGTATCTTTATTGTATTTCCTTTACCTATTGCAAGTTAAGTTATATAATAGTGAGTTGTATTCTATTATGATTTGTGTATTGATGAATGTGATGCTTCTTATCCGTATTCTTTTATCGACACTTCACTCCATAAATCTGAGGTCATGTTTATTGAGCTTAGTTTTTGTTTGGGGATAAGCAAAGTCTAAGCTTGGGGGAGTTGATACGTCCATTTTGCATCACTATTCTATATCATAATTTACTGTTATTCATTGATATATTTCATATTAAGAGATGATACTTATGTTATTTCATCTGTTTTTGCATGGTTGATGACTTTTGGAGGATGGACCGCTGAAGTCAGGATTCTGATAGAAAAGGCACTGTTTGGAGGCGAAATTCGTGAAGATCAGAAAATCCCAGAAAATACATGGAAAATCCTATTTTTTCAGAAGATGAAGGATGCCAGAAGGGGGAGCGGAGATGGGCCACAGGGGGCCCACACCACCCCCTGGCGCGGGCGACCCTTGGTCGCGCCACCAGGTGGTGTGGCCACCCTGGCCCAGCTCTAGCTCTGCTCTTTGGCGTATATATTCCCCACGGAACCCTAAGACTCGGGGAGCGACCACAGAAAGATTCCGCAGCCTCCGCGGGGCGGAAAACTGCAGAGAGGGAAAGAGCTCTCCGGCAGGCAAAAATCTACCGGGGAAATTCCTTCCTGGAGAAGGGAGATCGTTGCCATCAACACCACCATCAAGCTGGACTTCATCGGGATCATCATCATCATCATGTCCATCATCATCTCCACCAACACCATCATCACCACTTCATACCGCTATAACAATTGGGTTGAATCTTGCATAGTTCTTAGGGGAAACTTTCCCGGTATTGATTACTTGTTATAGTTGATGCTATTGAGTGGAACCATTAAATTATTGTTATGTTTAGATTGTTACTTATCATTATTTAATCTCTGATCTTGATCCATATGATGTCTCGTGAGTAGTTCGTTTAGTTCTTGAGGACATGGGAGAAGTCATGTTGTTAGTAGTGTAATTGTGTTGAGAAAGATTCAATAGTTTGTTATTTAAGTTGTGGTGTTATTCTTCTAGTGGTGTCATGTGAACATCGACTACATGACACTTCACCTTTATGGGCCTAGGGGAATGCATTTTGTATTTGGCTACTAATCGTAGGGGTTGCCGAAGTGACAGAAACCTGAACCCCCGTTAGGTAACCTTTGCACAAGGGAGTGTAGGATTTTAGAGTTTAAAGCTATGATTAGGTTTCTATCTTAATTATTTTCTTGTACTTATGGATGCCTGTAAAGGATATAATCACAAGTATGTATTAGTCATAGGAAGGTTGGTACATTAGCATAGGTTCACCCACACAACACTTATCAAACTAGAGAAGATTAATCAACTATATAAAACGAAAGCACTTGACGATATTCCCATGTGTCCTCGAGAACGTTTGGTCATCTTAAGTAATACAACCGTCTTGTCCTTTGCTAAAAAAAGGATTGGGCCACTTGCTGCATCTATTATTATTGTCTTTTATTTACTCGTACTTTATTTATCTGCATTATCAAACACTCTTAAAAATCCGTTTGCTAAGTATTTACAGAGAATTCCTGCTCCAAGCCACGCGTCAACGCTTTCTGCTTCTCGTTGGGTTCGACACTCTTACTTATCGAAAATACTGCGATACACCCCTATACTTGTGGGTCATCACCTGCCATCCAGAAAACTCGACATTGTGTCTAACCAATCTTGTATCTATTCCCTCCATTCAAAATATAAGATAGTTTAGTCATTTTCTGAAACTAGAAGCCTTTTAGGACGTAGATCCATTTACATTTCAAAACATTGTGTAGAGATGGAGGGCATCTGTTTAGTCTGGCTATTCTAAGCCAAAAAGGTTTGCATCTGCTTATTAGGAAAAAATTGTATTTTGCTACCACAACTGTGGCTAGGGTTTCAAAAACCTATCACTTTTCAGGTTTGCTGAAAAAAACTATCACCAGCATGCGGGTGTTACATCGGCAACAATTACCGTCACATGAATTATCCTCTCATTCCCCTACTAGCATCGGTCTAACATGTTGTGTATCCTACCACTAACTATGGAGAGGTAATGGCAACACCCCATTCTATGACACGTTCTGATCCAGAGAGTTTTCCCTGAAGGGACGATGGGCTCGTGCCTGATAGTCGCAAAAAACTAGTGCAACAAACTAACCGGTCATCTTAAGTCATTTGACACCGTTTCTAACAAAACAGATCCACTACCGTGGATAACAACTAAAAGAGACTTGTGCTAGAGATGTCTAAAATTTGGAAGATTTTTAAAAAATTGGCCGAGTCAACATTGGCCCTCTTTATCCAAACGTACGCATCTCACTGCATCAACCACCGCTCCGGTCATCTTCAGATTGGCCAGACATAATGTGTGACAGTGTGTGAAAAATGACTTGCGTTGTATGGTTTTTCAGCAATCAAGGAAGTGGGTCTCTTGGCTACCTGTCAAAAAGGTCTCGTTCAAAAACATGTATTAAGAAATGGGAAATGATACTATTCCCCTGGGGGATCGATCAACTGATCCCCGGGTCTAGCTAGCGCGCGTTGATCCCAGCAAAAAAAACGTATCCTCTCCACCTACCTTCCGTCCGCCCTCTGCATCTTGCGCGCGCCGCCTCTGCACCTTGCGCACCGCCGGCCAGCCGCGCCACCGCGAATCCACCGCCGGCCAGCCGCGCCACCGCACCGCCAGCCGTCCGCTCCATCGAGGCCCCCGTCCGCCACCGCGAATCGCACGCGCCGCCTGGCTGCATCTCGCGCCACCACACCGCCGACCAGCCGCGCTGTGTCGAGGCAGGCGCCTCTGTGCCGCCTGCAGCTGCCGCCGCGCTCCTCCCGCCGCCGAAGATGAAGACCACCTGCCATGGCTGCCGCCTTAGGGAGCCCCCGCTGCTCCGCCTCCACCCTGATTCCTTGCATAGCTCCGCTCCGTTGTGCTGCCATATGCGAGCACGACGAGGCGTGGGGTCGGCGTTGTCGACGACGACGGTGCTACAACAGGATTTAGCCTTTTTTTTAAGGAACACGTGGCGCTAGGGATTTGCTACATCAGCGTTTAGGATTTGTTACCACGGGCCGGCGATGGTGCTACGTGCATCCGGTGGTGGTGCTACATGCTGGCTGGCGGTAGCGCTTGCTACCAAGGCGATGTCGCTTTTGCTACACATGGCGGCGGTTCTTGCTACAACGGAGACTTCGCTTTGCTACAAGAGACAGCAGCGTTTGCTACCATGGTCATGGAACCTTGCTACGAATATTTTGTTACAATAGTTTCGTTGTTTTGCTAACATAGTGTATTAGTTATGCTACAAGGTCGCCGGCGAGGTCTCCGGCGAACTCTCCTTGCGATGTCCCCTTTTTGCTACATTAGAAAAAACATTTTGCTACGACTGTTTTGCGGGTTTGCTACAATAGCGTAGAGTTTTTGCTACAGGGTCTTCGGCGAGGTCTACCGACAAAAATCTCCGGCGAGGTCAGATCTGCTATATTAGCACAAGTTTTTGCTATAAGGTCGCCAACGAACTCTCCGGCAAAATCTCCGATGAGATCCAGTCTATCTATTTCTTTTTCTAGACCGAACCGTTTTTTGCTACATGTAGCAAAAATGGGGCTATTTGTAGCAAAAGCAGGCCAGTTTGCAGCAAAAGCAGGATTACAAGTTGATTTTGGGACACGTGTCGCGCTAGGGACCCGGGGGATCGGGGGCAATTATCCCCTAGGGGACGCGTAATGCTGCCCTTAAGAAATACAAGTTCAAGATGGGTTTGTAAAGTAGGTCTACTACCCTCCCTGGGTCACTCATGAGGTAGTTCAAATGAATTGTCATAGTGTGAAGATTGAGTGGTTTTCTCAACATTCATTCCTGCTACCGCTCCCCGATGTCGCTGCCCGCAATCCCTACCGCTGTCGCTCCTAGCCGCTCCGGCGCAGCCAGCGTCGCTCGCCTGTCGTCTCAATAGATGTCAACACATGTCAAAACATCTCAATAGAATGACTCATCATTCCAAGGTTTTCACAATTCATTTTCACCAAGTGTTCCCGTCTAAAGTGAATCAAGTTTTGAGTTTTGTTCCAACTACTAAGTTAAGAGTGTTCACTAAAGTGGGATGCTAATGTCAATCTCATGCCATAGAATGACATCTAAGTCTAACTAGATAGGTCAAGTTTTATACTCGTTATACTACCTTCAAACAAGTAAAGGACTTTGATAAAGTAAAGGAAGTAAAGCTTGTAAATAAAACTGGGAGGAGGTATAAGTCCAATGGTATAACCAAAACATGTCTAATGTCCTTCTTAGGTTATCTAGGTTGCAAGGGCTTGCATTGTTAATGATGGCTTGTTAGTATAATACTTGCAAGTGCTAGGCTTGCATTGGTTGGTGCAATGGTTGAAGTTTTCTTCCTCCTCCTCTTGGTAGAACTCCTCCTCCTCGAAAGCTTAGTCGGTACTATCGTCTATAAATACAGACGGGATACACAATCACCAAACAAAGCTTAACTAGTCTACTTAGCACACTAAGGCACACATTTAATGATCTATTATCATCACAAGTATCACAAGGTTTAATTGAACTAGCTTCAATTTTTTTATTTGAGAAAAGTAATTTCTACTCATTGAAATTAACTAAAATTTAATATTCTCCAATTAAAATATGGGATCATGTGGACACATGTCATCACCACATATTCTAACATATGGAAATGTGATTTAAATGTTGGATCACATTTTAATAAGTTTAAGTTTAATATTTAATGATTTAAAGTGACTAGAAATGCCTATATAGCATTATTTTGGTACTAGTCCAAAGTCACTGCATGTAAACCTTAATATTATTACATATTCAGATAGGTATGGTTAAATGTGATTTTTGAGAGTTGGAATCAACTCAAAAGCTATTATGGTTGATTTTATAAAAATGTTTGAATGTGCAAATGCTTTTGTCTTGTTATTTTTACTAGGAGAGATCTCTAACTCTGAATGAATTAGATCCAACGGGCTTGGATAGATCTTTTCAGAAGCTTTCCAACAAAATTGGAATCACTCAGTTTGGTTCAGTAAATCTTCCTGAATTGATTTTTAAACTAAGGGACAGAATTGAGTTTAAACCTAAATAGAAAAATCTATATTTGAATTAACTGGGTCGCGCGGGAAAGGAAATGGGCCAGCCCAGTGACGCTCAGCGGCGCAGAGGGCGGCTGACACGTTGGTCCCGCTTGTCAGTGAGACTTAAAACCCGAAACGGTATCTAGCGATCTGGGCCACACGATTATAACGCGGATCAACGGCTCACAGTCGTCATCGACGACGGACTCGTCACCGGCGAGACCAAACCCTAAACGGCCAGTGGGGGTCTGCTAGGGACGTACCAGGGCTCCAGCTAGTGCGGCGAGGCGGGCGATCGAACTGGACGGTGACGGAGGACTCAGGCGAGGTCACGACAGGAGCTGCGGTGGATGGAATCGATGGCAACGTCTCCTCCTCTGCAGCGGCTGCCTCCGGTGAAATTCCGGCGGCCTGCTCCTTGAGCTGCTCCGGGGAGAGGTGGGGAAGGACTGGGAGTGAGAGGGGAGTCGAATGGTGTGGAGATTCAGGCTGGGGAAGGCCTCCTTATATAGGCTCGAGGAGGGGACCGAGGGGGTGACGGCGAGCTCGTCGGTGACGACGATACAGGGTGCTATCGGCATGGGCGGCATAGGCGGATGGTGGCTTGCCTCCTGGCGGTGCTCTACTGCTTAATGGCGCGGCTAGGGGCGGTGGCATGTGGTCGGGAGCGTTGCGCGCTCTGGGAGACAGAGGCGGTGCTCGACGCGGCGCTCGGCGACTGTGGGTCGCGTGGCGATGCACGGCCGTGTCTGGCGGGTTGCTAGGGTCGAGGCGGAGCGGCGTGCGCGGTATGGGGTTGAGGGGCGGTCTACTGCGTGCTGGCGGCTATCGCGCTCTGGCGAGCTCGCAGAGAGAAAGGGCGACGACGTTGGGGAGTGGTCCAGGGGCTGGGGTTGAACGAGGGGTGGACCGTGGGCGGCGGTGAGGTCACGCCGTGCTTCCTGGAGCGACGGAGAGGGGTTGGCGGTCTGCTGCGGCGTTGGCAAGGTTGGCCAGCGAGCATGGCACCGGGGCGACATGGTACTGTTGCCCTAGGCCATTGGGTAGGTCTTTGATGGCTTGGTTGGGTCTGGGGGAGACAAGGGACTTGAATTGGGTTCAAATGGCTCGACCAAATTTGATCAAAAACAGTATAAGTTAGGCCATTTTGATTCTGTCTGCAAGGTGTTCGACACAATGGCCGCATGAGAAAAAGATTTGAATTTTGGGCTAAATTTTGGTGGAGTGATGTATCTTATGCTTGAGCTTCTAGGTGTGCTTGGGTTTTAAAAGTGGAGTTCATTTGAGTGGTTTTTGAATAAGTGTGATCTATACATATGAACTACATTCAATTTTTAAATGTCATTTAAATTTAGTGTTTGAAAGTTTTTGGGGTGAAACAAAGTGGGCCTTGGTACATCACTACTTGTACTAGAAAGGGGGTGCAAAGAACCACAATTGTTTCTGTTAAGATTTGAGTTCTAGGAATAGCCAAAGTGGGCTAGGTGATTAAAATGGCACAAATGACCATTTCCTTATTTTATTCATTTTGATTTGTTTTTCTTTGGGATTTGTTTGGGAATGATCTAGATGATGTTTAATTCACCTTACAATCATTTTACAATCAATGGATCACTCAAACATGGCAATTCAAAACAACTCCTAATTTAAATGCTCACACATATGAATGCTTAATTATTTTATATGGAATTTTTTTGTTAACCCTAAATTGGGTAGATTTGATCTTGATTAACCTTGGATTAAGTTTTGGGATGTTACAAACCTTCCCCCCTTAAACAAAATCTCGTCCTAATATTTACAAAAGAAAACTAGGAACTAAAAAGATCTGGGAACTCGGTCCTAATGTAATCTTCTCGCTCCCAAGTGGCTTCTTCTTCGGTATGGTTGCTCCATTGAATCTTGAGAAACCTGATACTCCTGATCCTGGTGGTTCTGTAGGCTTCCTCCAAGATACGGATGGGCACTTCACGATATGTTAGATCCTTGTTGATATCAACAGCTCGGTGATCGATGTTCTTGAAAACTTTGGTCTTCTCCGGCACTTCTAAGCATTTGCGAAGTAGCGAGATATGGAACACATTATGGATGGCTGACATCTCCTCTCGCAGTTCTAGTTGATAAGATACTTCTCCTTGACGATTCAGAATCTTAAAGGGTCCGATATATCTGGGGGCTAACTTTCCTTTCAGACTAAAACGTTGGGTTCCCTTCAATGGCGAAACCTTGAGATATACAAAATCTCCGACATTGAAAGTCAGGTCTCTCCTTCTCTTGTCAGCATAACTCTTCTGTCTGGATTGGGCGGTCTTGAGGTGCTCACGGACTTTGTGAACCTTCTCTTCAGCTTCTCGGAGAATGTCGGGTCCAAAGATCTGACTCTCTCCTACTTGCGACCAATTCAAAGGGGTGCGGCACTTTCTTCCGTATAGGAACTCAAATGGGGCCATTTGCAAACTATCTTGATAACTGTTGTTATATGAGAATTTTGCGAAAGGCAGGCAGTCTTTCCATTTTGATCCGTACTCTAACACACAAGCTCTCAACATATCTTCTAAGATTTGGTTGACTCTTTCAGTCTGTCCATCAGTTTGCGAGTGATAAGCGGTGCTGAAATTCAACTTGGTGCCTAATCCTTCCTGGACTTTCTGCCAAAATCTCGAGGTAATCTGGGTTCCTCGATCTGATACTATGGACTTGGGGGTTCCATGCATACTAACAATTCTAGCAATATACAGCTCTGCTAGTTTCAAACTCTGGTAAGTTGTCTTGACAGGTATAAAGTGAGCTACCTTGGACAGTCTATCAACGATGACCCAGATTGAGTCATTTCCCATACTAGAAGTAGGCAAACCAGTGATAAAGTCCATTCCGACGGAATCCCATTTCCATTCCGGAATCTGCAATGGTTGCAACAGTCCTGTGGGTCTCTGATGCTCTGCTTTGACTCTTTGACAGATGTCACACTTGGCGATGTAGCTTCCGATTTCTCTCTTCATCTTGTGCCACCAAAATTGCTCTTTCAAATCTTGATACATCTTTGTTCCTCCGGGGTGGATAGAATAAAGAGTATCATGAGCTTCCTGCATAATAACTTGCTTCAGCTCCGAATCTGCTGGCACACAGATACGTCCTTTGTACCATAAAATTCCTTCTTCGTATTCGGTGAATCCAGGTACCTTTCCTGTACCAATATGACGTTTGATTCCGTCGATACTTTCATTTCCCTTCTGGGCTTCCTTGATTTGGCTAATCAAAGTGGGTTGAAGTTCAATGCTAGCTAAAAATCCTTTGCTAACTAGCTCAGTTCTGAACTGCTCCAACTCCTCATACAAACTTGGTTGCTTCTCCTTGATCATGGTGTTTAGCCTACACGACAATCTACTAAGAGCATTCGCTACCACATTGGCTTTGACGGGGTGATAGTGAATGTCAAGGTCATAATCCTTGATTAACTCTATCCATATCCTTTGTCTCATATTCAGCTCCTTCTGAGTGAAAATATACTTCAAGCTTTTGTGATCCGAGCAAATCTCATAGCGATTACCCATCAGATAATGACGCCATGTCTTCAATGCCAAAACTACGGCTGCTAACTCAAGATCATGGGTCGGATAGTTCTGCTCATGATGCTTTAGTTGTCAAGATAGATAAGCGATGACTTTGCCTTCTTGCATCAGTACACATCCGAGACCGATCTTGGATGCATCACAATACACATCAAACGGCTTCTTGATATCTGGCATGATCAATATTGGGGCTAAAATCAATCTCTTCTTCAGCTCCTAGAAACTGGCTTCACATTTGTCGGTCCATTCAAACTTCTTCTCCTTCTTCAACAATTGGGTCATTGGTCTAGCTATGCTCGAAAATCCTTCGACGAACTTGCGGTAGTATCCCGCTAATCCGAGAAATACACGGACTTGGGTTTGAGTGGTTGGGGCTTCCCATTCTTCGACATCTTTGATCTTGGCGGGATCAACAGCGACTCCTCCGGCAGACACAATATGCCCTAGGAATCCTACTTCTTTTAGCCAAAACTCACATTTGTTGAACTTGGCATATAACCGATGCTCTCTCAGGGTTTCTAGGATGATTCTCAGATGTTGCTCATGCTCTTCTTCTGACATGGAGTAGATAAGGATATCGTCGATAAACACAACAACAAACTTATCCAGGAAATTCATAAAGATCTTATTCATGAGATTTATGAAATAAGCAGGGGCATTGGTTAATCCGAAAGACATGACCGTATACTCGTATAAACCATAGTGAGTAGTAAAGGCGGTCTTCGGAATATCCGTTGCACGAATATTAAGTTGGTGATAACTAGTCCTAAGATCAATCTTTGAGGATACCTGGGCACCAGTCAATTGATCAAACTAGTAAAGCATTGTGCGGCGACACGCCGCACCCGTAATGGAACAATCCTCCCGAATAAAATGAATATCTTGAAGTATTTTTACCTGGATTCTCAAGCGCAGGTGAAGAAGGCAGCATTGAAATAGTGCTACATAACCAAGACATCATTGTTAAGAAAAAGTAAACAATAAGAACAAAGGCTGATACCGTACTGATCACTAGCCAACGCATTCAGTGGAACAACTGGTTCAAAACTAATTGAACCATCTACTGAGTCAATTGGCTGAATATGAGAGCAACCAATGGATGGAAATCAACAGAATGAGCACTGACGACCATCTTAGATCGCGCTGACCAAAACAAACTGGAGCAGAACCTTCTTCAGACCAAATGAACGAACAGATGGGAGAGGAAGCCAAAAATCCCGTCCATGCAAGGGAGGCAAGAAATCCTATTTCGTGAGAGGCTAGCCAGTCGAGACCTCTTCTCATCGACGAAAGGCGAGAACTCTGGAACACCAGTATGATCAACAAAAAAACCTATAAGAAATACACAGGTTAGGAACAGCATAAAGACAGAAGGAAAGCACCAAAAATCTATTGCTTTTATTTCGCTGTGCAGAACGGCCTAACAAAAGTGGGCATTCTGGTTCGGCAGGAAGCTAAGAGTTTTGCCCATTTGGATGCAGTTTGGATGTTCATTTTTTTTGTACAACCACCTGTCCATTGTATGCTATGATAATGATGCAAGATTAATACATGCAATCCTCTATGAAGCTAGATCACAGTAAGTTTGAGAAGAAAAAGATATTTAATATACTTTGCCACAATATGAATTCTCATAGAAAAAGTAGCTGTTCAACTGGGCTAGTTCCATGTTCACACCTTTGTCATGTATGCGTTCAATCAGATTTGAATGAGACTATACATTGTTTTCTCACTTCCTGAAGATTTTGAATAAAAATATATCTGTTGAACAGGGTCTGCTCTATGTTTATAGCTTTTTCGCTATGGCTGACTGCACCAAAAGTTGGATACAGTCGTTCATGAAGCTGAGTTGCTATAAATCTGAGAAGATAAGAGATTATATATGCTTTGCCACAAACTGAATTTTCATGGAAAAATTGTCATTGAACTGGGGCAACTTCATATCTTTTTTTATATGAAAATAGTAAATCAAGCGTACGGGGGTAAGTCGTGTACTGAGTAAGATAGCCGGCAGTCGATGATTCTTCTGTGTTTCTAGGTATTTTTTGTTTTAACCTGCATGTAAGTTCTTGCCTTTAGTACAGGAATTTAGGTCTATAAGGCAAACCAGAAAGGAGGTCCAATCCTGGCAGCAGACACATGATTTCTTTCCAGCATACAACCCGGTTTAGT
This sequence comes from Avena sativa, assembly GCA_916181665.1. Classification (NCBI taxonomy): domain Eukaryota; kingdom Viridiplantae; phylum Streptophyta; class Magnoliopsida; order Poales; family Poaceae; genus Avena; species Avena sativa. The sequence goes on from OV702290.1 coordinate 454,323,370, forward strand.
TCCTACATCTTTATTTTCTGAAACTAAAAATTCCATTAGCTGCTTACTATACCATGTAATTTTTCTGATTTGTGAAACTGTAGAATGTATACCATGGCACCTCTCTAAATGTGAATAACATGCTAATTACATAAATGTTAGAGACAAAACTACGGCTGACTATGTGAAGAATCTGGCATAACAAATTTGTGAATTTTCTTAAAATGACATACAATTGGACATGCCGTGACATGTTCGCCTTTTTCTTTCCAACATGCAACCCCATTTAGGTCCTACATCTCTATTTCTGAAACTAAAAAACCATGCTTACTATACCATAGTCATTTTTCGGATTTGTGGAACTATGGCATGCTAACCACCATGTTGCAGAGAGAAAAGTACCACTGCTGGTGTAGAGCACCTCATCCGTTTACCCAACCAAATCTCTGGTCTTTGCACATCCATGGATACATACACTTGAAACCATCAATAGGTTGCAATACCTACAATCGAACATGAATTTGTACAGTTTTGTAGATATAATTAAATGATACGTACATAAATTAACAAATAAAGATGGCGTGGCCGAAATCTTTGCCCATAAGGACTAATGATGTTAAGAAACCTCGAAGAAAAATAAATTTGTGTATTCTGCAATAACTATATAGAAATGGCCAATCGAATCTAATAAATAACCTTCACTAAATAGTTTTGCTAAATAGTACCAAACACCATAATAGGCACATCATGACAGATTACAGGATATACATCCAAAGACAAAGCAGAGATCTAAGATTTAGCTGCTTAGTGAGCATTCAAGGTAACACCACTAAATTGACAGGTTCAAGTAAAATCAAAAAGTAATGAAGTAACCAGTAGGATACCACAATAACAACTAAATGAATTGTTGGCTTGCAGGAAGAACCAAGCTGATCACCCTCATCTGATGGCCTTCTTAGAACCCATGTATGTGAAATTTCCTTATCAATAAAGCTTCCTGCATCGGAGGAAGAAGAAGAAAAATATTATTGCCAGAAATTGTAAACAAATGAACACTGCCAGACAATAACGTGACTCAATTCTAGAGCAACAACCATAGGCACACAAACTACTTCCTTCTCATAGAACCCATGTAAGGGAAAATTCCTTGTCAATAAAGCTTCATATGTCTTGGGAAAAAGAAGAAGAATATTATTGCCAGAAATCGTAAACAACACTGCCAGACAATAACATGACTCAGTTCTGGAGCACCAACAATAGGCACACAAACTACAACTTGACACCTAGAATAAACAAATGAATCAATATCACATATTATTTATTTTTTACTTCACAATGGTAAATACACATTCATTACTCTCAAATCAGAATAGCTTGGTTTCAGATACTGATTACCAATCCAAACCTCAGTCCTTTTCTCGTATAACGCAATTCAGAGCGGCAAGAGAATATTAATCACTAATTGAATACCTGGTGTGCATGGGAAAAAGAGGCCACCGGATGAATAAAAGAGATCAAGCAGTCAGAGGTTCAGGTTATATGACGATTACTTGCCAAAGAATCTTTCAGTTTGCATTCCCCTTCCAAACCAGAAAGCAAAGGGAGAAGAAAATGTCACGATTGAACCTGCATGAAGAACATCTTGCCACAGATGAACACTATCACTTCGTCGTCAGCATCGACACGCAAACCGGGCGACCGCACTCTCCACGGAGAATGCCACGCAGCACATCGAGGACCTCAGCTGCCAGGTGTATTCCATTGCCCCATCCTCTCCATCCGGATCCCCTGGCTCCGCCGTATTCTAGCACGCCGACCTTCTCTTTGTTGCCTTCTCCTACGGCGTCTCACGTGGTGGGAGAGAGCAAGCAGCGGGCTCCAATTGGTAGGGGAGGAGGAAATCGAGGAGAATTCCACCTCCTCCATCATCACCATTTGCGAGAAGAAGGAGGCGGCGCTGCTGGCCACCGGAGAAGCCGCTAGGGAGGGAGAGTAGGGCGCCAGCGTCCACAACGCCTCCGCGGAGCCGGTGTCGATGGGCGCCGAGACCGCTCCAGCGGTGGCTCCTACGTCGCCTGCGGCTCTGAGATGGGGACGAACTGGCTAGGGCATGGGGGGACGGATCGACACGCCTCCGCGGCTCGGAGATGGGGACGACCTGGCTAGGGCATAGGGGCTGACGTCGACGCGCCGCCCTGAGGAGGTGGTGTTGAGGCGGTCGGCGATGGTGAGTGGAGGGAAGAGGTGGAGAAAGACGCCGGCGTACAGGTTCCGCACGACGACCTTGGTGATGCTGAGGTGGATCTCGATGGCGCGGGCACGCACCCGCAGCAGCCACGGAGTGGAAATCCCCGCGTCCTCCACCGACGTCTGGAGGAAGAGAAGAAACGTGAGGGGCAATGGTCTGCTGCAGTGTGGAGTCGGCGGCATGGGGGAGGATAGGAGCGTGTTGTCCACCCCTGACCGAACCGCCTGGAAGGCGCGGATAAATGGCAAAAAAATATTACACTGCTGGTTACTGTAGATTCGTGCATCTACAGTGCAAATCACTGATTTGGCACCCCGAGCGATCGCTCAAACTCTCCACTTTCATATACTCGTATAAACTATAGTGAGTAGTAAAGCCGGTCTTCGGAATATCCGTTGCACGAATATTAAGTTGGTGATAACTAGTCCTAAGATCAATCTTTGAGAATACCTGGGCACCAGTCAATTGATCAAATAGATCTTCTATCTTTGGCAAAGGGTACTTGTTTTTGATGGTGACATCATTCAGCTTTCTGTAATCGATGCACAGACGGTTGCCTCCATCTTTCTTGTTGATGAATAACACTGGCGATCTCCATGGCGATGCGCTTGGTTAAATCAAGCCTGTTGCCAACATAGCATCCAACTGCTTCTTCAATTCTACTAACTCTGAGGGGTTCATGCTATAGGGTCTCTAGGCTATGGGTCCGGTTCCGGGGATTAATTCAATAATAAACTCAATATCCCTATCCGGGGGTATACCAGGCAATTCATCTGGGTATACGTCAGGGTATTCATAGACTACTCTGACCTAGTCAATGGTGGGCAGGGCTAGACTCTTGTTTCACTTGAATTGACGGGGTAAGGTTTCAGATATATGCTCTACTGTTACTCTAGAGCTACTGGTCATGGTGATGGCTTTCTTGGCACAGTCTATCAGTCCTTTATGCTTTGACATCCAGTCCATTCCTAGTACTACTTCCAATCCTTTGGTTCCAAGTACTATTAGATTAGCATAAAACTCTATCCCGTGTATTTTGATAGGCACATCTTTGCAAATGTTTCTAGCTTTTGTAGTTGAACCGGGGATTTAAACTATCATGACATGCTTCAAGTTGGTTGGGTGAATCTTACTAGTGCATGCAAATTCTTCGGTGACAAATGAGCGTGATGCTCCAGAATCAAACAACACTCTTGCTAAAACTGATTTGACAGAAAACATACCCAACACTACATCTGGCGCTTCTTGGGCTTCTTCGGCATTCATGTGGAAGAGACGGCCGTTGCGGTTGTGAGGGTTCCCTGGGGTAAATCTTCTTCCTGGTTGAACACGACACTGTTGTTGACCTGAGGCATTCACATTGGCAGTGGTGGCAATCTTCTTGGGGCACTCATTTGAATAGTGACCCTTCACTCCACACTCGAAACAAGTGATCTGAGACTTGTCTTTAGCTGCGACGGGCACGACATTGCTTCCAGTTCTGGGTGCAGTGTTGTTGTTGTTGCTCTTGGGAGGTGCACGGTTGAAATTGCTGGTGTTGCCGGGGTTGTTGATGTTTCCTCCGGACTTCACATGTCCTCTGCTACGGTTGGGGTAGCTTGGGCGAGACATTGGGTTCGGTTGTTCCTTGGTGCATATCCTGGTGAGGGGTTGGGACGATACTTCTAATGACCGTTGGATCCAGATTGCTGCATCATACGATGTTTGCGGTTGTCGTTTGCCTGGTTAATCTTTCCTTCCATCTGAATTGCGGAGTCGACTAGCTCTTCGAGATCTTGGAAACGGATGTTGACGAGGACAGTCTGCATCTCATGATGCAGTCCATTTAAGAATCTCTCCTTCTTCTTGGCCTTCGTGTTGATCTCATCAGGTGCATACCTTCAAGGGATAGGAATCTGTCACGGTACTCCACTATAGTCATTTTGCCTTGCTTCAACTCTCTGAATTCATCCCTCATTCGGGTGACTAGGCCCTGCGGCACGTGGGTGCGGCTGAACTTGATTTTGAAGGCTTCCCATGTCATCACTTGACCATGGTTCATTGTGCGGATACTGTTCCACCATGCTCTTGCATCTCCTGCCAAATAGTGGGTGACAAAGAGAAATTTCTCGTTGTCATCAACTCTGGCTACTTCTAAGTTGTTCTCCATTGTCTGCAACCAGTCATCAGCATCCAATGGGTTCTCTGAAGTACTAAAGATTGGTGGATTGGTATTCTGAAAGTTTTTCAGCTTGGATCCTTGATGATCCTGATTTCCATGGTTCTGGTTGTTGAGAGCCATCTGGGCGATCTATTGCAGTGTTGCTAGATTAGCTTGACGCTCTGCCCTGCTTGCTTCTTTGTCTGCGATGAGATTCTGCAGGATTTGCAGCATTGGGTCTTGCTATGAGCTGCTCCCTCCTTGGTTTCCACGAGTCATCTGAAGATTGAGGTAGATAAAGGGGTAAGAGGGAAAGTTCTAAGGTTCATGGTTTTTGATTTCAAAGCTAAAACTTTGAGTTCGACTCAGGTTTTGCAACTAACTACTTTTCATTCATTCAAGCAAAGCACACGATACAAACACACACCACAACATCAAAGGAAAACAGATGGTTTTAAGAACCATTCTGCAAGCTACGATACAATGGGACCGATACATCTCATGCTACGACAGTGATCTAGTGCATCTACTCATTGTCGATGAAGTCGGAGTCATCATCGTCGGTGTAGAAGTCCACGGCATCCTCCTCCAGAAAGTCATCATCATTGCTGAGGTAAGAATCCATATCTCCCTGGATGTCTTCACCTTCCTCTTCTTCTTCCTTTGCTGCAAGTGATACATTGCAAATGTATCTATAATTTTTGATGTTCCATGCTTGGTTTTATCCACTTTCTTGTGTTTTGTTCCAACTTTGGAGTACTTTTCATATGATTTCTTGGACTAACCTATTAACAAGAGCCACAGTCCCAGCTGCCTGTTTTCTGCTGTTTTTGGTTCCAGGAAAGTCAGAAAATGAATATTCTCGGAATTGGACGGGACAAAAGCCAAAGTGCCTATTTTTTTCGGAAGGGATCAAGTGCCAGCATACGAGACGGAGAGGGGCCAAGAGCCGTCCACACCACCTGGCCGTGCGGCCAGGCTTGGCCCGCGCTAGGGGGTGGTCTGGCTGACCCCAGCACCCTCTCGGCCTCTCCTTCCGCCTATAAGTTGCCCTCAGGACGAAAACCCTAAGTACCCGATCAAAAATCCACGAAAGAGTTTGTAGCCGCCGTCATCTCCATCCCTAGATCGGGAGGGATCTGAAGCTCTTCCTAGCACCCTGTCGGAGAGGGGAATTCACCCTGGAGGCCTTCTTCATCACCATGCAAGCCTCCGGTGTGATGCGTGAGTAGTTCATCCTTGGACTACAGATCCATGTAGTAGCTAGATGGCTGGTTTCTCCTCCTTTGTGCTTTCATGTTTAGATCTTGTGAGCTCCGTTCATGATCAAGATCATCTATTTGTAATTCATACATGTTGTGTTTGCGGGGATCCGATGGATATTGAGATGCTATTTCAGATTGATTATTGATTCTATCATGTCTTTGTTATTTGAGATCTTGCATGCTTTCCGTTGTTAGTAGCTATCTTGGCCAAGTAGATGCTAGCAACTCCAAGAGTTAGTATTTATGCTCGATAGTGGGTTCATGCCTCTGGTAATCTGGGGAAGTGACAGAAATCTCTAAGGTACTAGATGTGCTATTGCTACTAGGGAGAAAACAACGATCCTTTGTTCATAGAACAATTGTATTGTTTACCTTACACGCAGTTCGTAAAGCAATAATCTGTTGCTTGCAACTTAATACTGGAGGGGGTTCGGATGATAACCTGAAGGTGGATTATTAGTCATAGATGCGGTTGGATAGCGGTCTATGTATTATGTTGTATTGCCTAATCAAGTCGCAAAGGAGTCAAGATGATTAGTATATGCATGTATTGCTTTCTTGGTGTTTGTCAATTGCCCCGCTATAATTTGTTCACCCAGCATGTTACTTATCTAAGGAGAGCCACCTCTAGTGAACTATGGATCCCGGACTTTTTACTTTACATACAATCTACAATCTTTTACTGCTTTGTGTTTATTTTCTACAAACTTTTACTTCTTTCCATTCGATACGTTTAATCCTTTGTTTTTCGCAAAACACGGTGAGATTGACAACCTCATCTCAAGTTGGGGACAAAGTTCTGTGGTTGTGTTGTGCGGGTCTCCATGTTGCTACTAGCACCGGTAGTGCGCCCTGCCAAAGCTCAGCTAGTAACACCTTTAGGGTGTTTCCTTGCTCCTACTGGTTCGATTAAACCTTGGTTTTATAACTGAGGGAAACTTGCTACTGTGCTCATCATACCTTCCTCTTGGGGTTTCCAACGAGCTCTACGTTGATCGTCGAGCGCATCAAGCTATTTTCTGGCGCCGTTGCCGGGGAGTCAAGGACATCTTCACAAGGGGAGTCCCTCATAACCAATCTCTTTACTTTGTTGTTTTTGTTTTGCTTAGCTTTCTTTTTGCTCTGTTTGCTTGTTTTGTTCTTCAAAAAACACACAAAAATTAGTTTTACTAGTTTGCTTTCTTATTTGAAAAACACAAAAAAAATTAGTTCCTATCTTAAGTTGCCTTTATGACTAGCTCTGCTCCAATCACTATTTCATTATGGATAGCACACTCAGTTTCCTATTTGGGAACAGTATTATGGCTGCTAAGGTAATAGATGAACCACCGCCTGCTAGAACCTCCATGGAAGAAGAAATTACTGAACCTAAAAGCTCATTAGATGAAAAAGAGGAGGAGAGTGATGGACAAAAGGAGGAAGAATGGATCTACCCATGCCTACCTTCTAATGGGAGTAACTCTTTATCCCTTACATTATTTGATTGTCCCCCATGCTTATCAAAGGAGGGTGAATGTTATGTTCCCGAGGATTCTTTTGAAAATGTTTATAATAAAGCTCTAGTTCTTGTAGATCATGAAAAGCATGCCTTATGTGATAGTTATATTGTTGAGTTTATTCATGAGGCTACTGAAAATTATTATAAGAGAGGAAAATATGGTTGTAGAAGTTTTTATGGTAATGAAACACCTCTCTATGTGCTAAAAGTTTTGAAGTTATTTTTGTTTTATCTTCCTATGCCTGTCACTTTGTTCTTTGTGCATTTATTTGCATACAAGATTCCTATGCATAGGAAGTGGGTTAGACTTAAATGTGTTTTGAATTTGCTTCTTGATGCTCTCTTTTACTTCAATTCATATTTCCTATGAGAGCATCTTCTCAAATTTTCATGCCTAACTTAAAGGCGTTAAAGAAAAGTACTTGTTGGGAGATAACCTAAGAGTTTTAGATAAGTCTTGGAAGTTATTACCTCTGTAATAACCTCTCCTTATCCTTTTTATTTGCTTTTTGTGACAAGAGTAACCTCTAATGAGAGTGAAGTAATGATTGGGAAAGTTGCTGTCCCGAAACAGATTTCTGTGCTTCACCGTAAAAATTCCTGAGAGAGTTATGTATGTCGGATTGATCTGTAATTGTTTGTGCTTCTGCCCCAGGTTATTATCTAACTTTCGTTAGTTCAACACTTTTTGATTTGAGCAACAGAAGGTCTTCGAAAAAATTCGTCTTTACCTGCTGGTCTGTTTTGACAGATTTCTGCCATTTTCTGCATTTGCTTCTTGTTAGTTCCTTCTTGAGTTCCTTTGGGGAATTGAGCTTTTTGAGGGAAGTGCTACAGTACCTAGTGTTCTATTGGAAGTTTATTTGGTGTTAGAACTGAACCTTGAGACTTATTTATCTTAAGTGCACTAATATCGCTAATGAGATTGTGTGAAGTTTTGTATGAAGGAAAATTTTCAGGTGTATGGAAGGAATAAGTAATGAGATGAAGGATGGACTAAAGCTCAAGCTTGGGGATGCCACGTGTGTCACCCCAAGAAATATCCAAGAAGTGCAAGCGTCAAAGCTTGGGGATGCCCAAGGCATCCCCTTCTTTATCAATAAAAATCCCAGGTTTCTTCCAAACGCTTCATTTTTATTGTTTCATGCACAGTTGTGTTTTTCTTGGAGCGTCTTCTTTTTCGTTTTTGTTTTGGTTTTTAGTTTGCTTGGTTTGCTTAGTTTTCTGAATAAGTTGGTTGGACCCCCTCTTTCATACGTTGGTTTGCAATTAGTTTGGTTTGGTTTGGAAAAGAGTAGGAAAGTTCATACTTGTGTGGTAAAAAGAGCTCGTTTTTGACTGTGGCTATGCTTGGTCATGCCATGCTTGATATTGTTTTGGCTTTATACTTAGTATTCTTTGCTGTATCATGACTTGTTATAAACAATTGAGATTGCTTAATGTGCCTTGGATGAATCATGCGTTGTTTTAGCATATTAAAGCATAGTATAGTGGTATTCTCCTTTGATGCTTTATTTGGGTTGACTTGGCACATGCTTACACCATGTTATGACTTTCACAAGTTACCATAGCCTTTATGATCCTTTAGTTTTCAACTTGTAGTATCACTTTATGCTTTGATCAATGATGTTTTGTCGCTCTGCATGATTATGACCATTATTGCTCTCTTAGTTTGTCGCTCCCAGTCTTTTGCTAGCCTCCACCACAAAGTATGAGTTCCACTCATGCATCCAACTCCCTAAACCAAGTTATTCCAAAGAGTCCACCATACCTACCTACTAGCTTATGCTATTCCAAGTATATTCATGCTTTTGTCTACCTTTCACTTGTTATGAGAAAACTAGTGATTAAAGCTCTCACGAACTTGATGGCACACTTTACTTTATTGCCTCTAATAAACTTGAACCATTGGGTCCTTCTTTGTTGCGTATATGCTTGCGCTTTATAAGTTGAAATTAGCAGAACCATGTTTCATGGGGAACGCTTTCAACATTGCACTTGTACTTTGTACCCCGTTGATACTATGTTCTTTTGCTTACGGATCCCGGCGGTGTGAAATAAATGTGGAACTTGTATGATCATGGAGTTTGTATGTGTGTTAGAGAAACACCTGGGCCGCTAGCCTAAGCCATGCCTAATCATGGTGGAAACTACAGCATCTCCATAATGAGCACTCTATGAAGCATCCTCAATAAAAACATATGCAAATAGCAAATAAAAAGATCGCTGAGATGCTCATTGTCTGCTTGCCTTGTCATTTTGATTATGGGAAAGCTCCCGTATCATATGCAAGGGGTACCTGTTGGCGGTTCTTAATGATACACATATACTTACAATGACAAGAGCTTACTCGTGACTGAAGTTGAGTAGCATGAGGATCGGTCTTCATAAGTAAGGGGCATGCGATTTCGGTTTATAACTTGTCAAGCATATCCTCTTAGTTGTGTCACTTTAACCTTAATCACCTTAAAGATGCTTATGATAGGGGCAATGAGAGCTGAAAGCTATAAGTACCATAATTTTTGGAAGCTCTTTATGAGACTTGAATCCCTACTTCCTTTTACAAAAGGCCTTTCTTCCACCATTATATTGAGTCTCCACCTTCTATCTTTATGCACTACTTTGAGAGCATAGTGGCCATTCTTAGTTCTATGTGCATTGTCCCAAGACTAGTTGATTGATGCATAACTTGTTATTGCTTGTTTGAAACTATTGTATCTAGTCACTCTTATGAACTTTGAAGGTGTCCCATGCATTTATATTTGCTACTCTATTGAGGGACAAGCTGAATGCTTTTATGCTATGTTTTCTTTATGTGAAACAAACAAACGTCTTGCAAAGCATTGTTATTCATGAATCTTTTGTTTGTGCCTTTTCATGTTGCATCATAGTTCTTTGCTTATTGTTAGAACTTTGTCTTTCATGTTATGATTGAAGTACTATGATCCCAGCTTTGAATGTTTTGCAAATACTTTGATCAAGTCTTTGATGGTGCATGTCACCTCAATATTATTCTTTTTATCACTTACCTACTCGAGGACGAGCATGAGTTAAGCTTGGGGATGTTGATACATTGCAAATGTATCTATAATTTTTTATGTTCCATGCTTGGTTTTATCCACTTTCTTGTGTTTTGTTCCAACTTTGGAGTACTTTTCATATGATTTCTTGGACTAACCTATTAACAAGAGCCACAGTGTCAGCTGCCTGTTTTTTGCTGTTTTTGGTTCCAGGAAAGTCAAAAAATGAATATTCTCGGAATTGGACGGGACAAAAGCCAAAGTGCCTATTTTTCCGGAAGGGATCAAGTGCCAGAATACGAGACGGAGAGGGGCCAGGGGCCGGCCACACCACCTAGCCCCGCGGCCAGGCCTACCCTGCGCTAGGCTGTGGTCTGGCCGACCCTAGCGCCCCCTCGGCCTCTCCTTCCGCCTATAAGTTGCCCTCGGGACGAAAACCCCAAGTACCCGATCAAAAATTCACGAAAGAGTTTGTAGCCGTCGTCATCTCCATCCCTAGATCGGGAGGGATCTGAAGCTCTTTCCAGCACCCTGTTGGAGAGGGGAATTCACCCTGGAGGCCTTCTTCATCACCATGCAAGCCTTCGGTGTGATGCGTGAGTAGTTCATCCTTGGACTACGGATCCATGTAGTAGCTAGATGGTTGGTTTCTCCTCCTTTGTGCTTTCATGTTTAGATCTTGTGAGCTCCGTTCATAATCAAGATCATCTATTTGTAATTCATACATGTTGTGTTTGCGAGGATCCGATGGATATTGAGATGCTATTTCAGATTGATTATTGATTTTATCATGTCTTTGTTATTTGAGATCTTGCATGCTTTCCGTTGTTAGTAGCTATCTTGGCCAAGTAGATGCTAGCAACTCCAAGAGTTAGTATTTATGCTCGATAGTGGGTTCATGCCTCTGGTAATCTGGGGAAGTGACAGAAATCTCTAAGGTACTAGATGTGCTATTGCTACTAGGGAGAAAACAACGATCCTTTGTTCATAGAACAATTGTATTGTTTACCTTACACGCAGTTCGTAAAGCAATAATCTGTTGCTTGCAACTTAATACTGGAGGGGGTTCGGATGATAACCTGAAGGTGGATTATTAGTCATAGATACAGTTGGATGGCGGTCTATGTATTATGTTGTATTGCCCAATCAAGTCTCAAAGGAGTCAAGATTATTAGTATATGCATGTATTGCTTTCTCGGTGTTTTTCAATTGTCCCGCTGTAATTTGTTCACCCAGCATGTTATTTATCTAAGGAGAGCCACCTCTAGTGAACTATGGATCCCGGTCCTTTTACTTTACATACAATCTACAATCTTTTACTGCTTTGTGTTTACTTTCTGCAAACTTTTACTTCTTTCCATTCGATACATTTAATCCTTTGTTTTCCGCAAAACACGGTGAGATTGACAACCTCATCGCAAGTTGGGGACAAAGTTCTGTGGTTGTGTTGTGCAGGTCTCCACGTTGCTACTAGCATCGGTGTGCGCCCTGCCAAAGCTCAGCTAGTAACACCTTTGGGGTGTTTCCTTGCTCCTACTGGTTCGATTAAACCTTGGTTTCATAACTGAGGGAAACTTGGTGTTGTGCTCATCATACCTTCCTCTTGGGGTTCCCAACAAGCTCTACGTTGATCATCGAGCGCATCAGCAAGCTGAGCTTCTTGCTCCTTGATGGTCTTCTCGAGGTCGGCCACCTTCTTGCGAAGACGGGCGATGGTGTGATCCTTCTTTTCGCGCTGGAGGCGAAGAGACTGACGGTCCTTGACAAGCAGTGAGAAGGTCTGGGCCTTCTGGGCGGCAATGGCACGGGTGTGGTTGGCAAACTCTCTAGCATTGTCCAATTCCTTCTGGTGATCGTACAGCAGGAAGTCAAGGTTCTCCACTTGACGCTTCAACTCCGGGTGACTTGGCATCTCCATTGGCATTCCCATCAAGTCACACCTTGCATAGTGCGCAAAGTGGGTTCCTTGGATTTGGTTGACACTGAGGGCACATAGACGTGCGAGAGCTTCATGCATTGCCCTGGCTAATCCATCTAGCTAGTTGTTCTCTCTTACGGAGAACTGGATTCTCCCAAACGTTGGTGCTTCTATGCTTCCTCGAAGATCAGCGATGACTAGCCATTGTAAATCTCCTCCTAGGGGTCCACGAAGTTGAGCTCAAAGAAACTCCGGATGTGGGCGTCCCAATAACTCAGACAGTGAATCTAGATCCCTCTCGAAGATCAGTTGGCCTCCGTTGCCCAACTGGTAGAACTTGCTGAACTGAGTCTCCATCTACAAGAATTTAAGATGAGGAAGTTAGTGAGGTGATCAAGTGTGTCAAAATTTTAGGTAGTAATGTAAGAATTTGAAGGAACATGAATTTTTCTTTGAGAGAAAGAATTCCCAAGGGTAAGAGAGGAAATAGTTTTCAAAAGTACTCACTTTGGTTTTTGAAACTAAGTTTTTGTTTGGACGTCCATTCTAACTAGGGTCTCCTATGGTCAGGATGGCTCTGATACCAACTTGTCAACACCCGGATTTTTAATCCCAGATGCCTGTTATGCCATACATCGCAATCCTAGGATTACCATTTTCGCGAGACATAACAGATTGGATATGACAGTACATCATCCATTACAAACCATAAATAAGGTCTTACACAAATAAGGATGTCATGATTCAGTCTTAGTACAATCAAGTAGCGGATTAAATAGCGTAGCGGTGGGGTCCATCTTCAGTGGCACAGGCAATGCTGACGATGGAAGATAGTCCTAGTTATCATAGCCGTCCTGTTGTCCTTCATCTTGGTAGTCTCCTTCATAGTCTGGCCATAGTAATAGCCAGGGACAAAAGCCATGAGTACTCTTTAAGTACTCGCAAACTACCACTAACAAGTAGATAGTTCTAGTGGGAAATGCTAACTCTAGGTTGATTTGTAAAGTTAAGTTTGAAACCTAAGCTGAGTTCAGAAACAAAGAAAGATAAAACAAAGTTCTAGAATCACTTAAGTTGGGAAGCTAGTGTCATAGTCACAACCCTGTTGTGGTCAAGTCAAGATTCATCATTCATTTCGTAAGTCATTTTGAAAATATCTGACAACGAAACAGTATGGCCACTCCAACTGTCCATAACCGCGGACGTGGCTATCCGAATAGTTTGACACTCTGCAGAGGTGGTACACTTTCACCACAAGATTTGATACATCTGTCAGGGATAACCCTGAATCATCATACTTAGTATGCAGATAATCAAACATAACCTTCCCTTTACACACCCTAGTATAAGCACCTCTCCTATGAGCATGGCCTCCCAACCATGACCATCTGTCATCTTGGGCACTACATAGGTGGACAACATTGAGAGGTAGCCTCATCTCAAACCTCTCCCGTGAGGGAACTAATACTAATGCATATAAACTTCCGGCTAAGCCTTACCCAATTCAGGTATTGTGGTTGTACGGTAAAATTGGAATGGTATCGCATCCGAATCCAACCATCAGTTTTTGTAAAAGGGCTAAGGCTCATGCCTCAACATTTTCATCATCATAAACCATTTGTGTTTCTCAACACATGTCAAAACATCTCAATAGAATGACTCATCATTCCAAGGTTTTCACAATTCATTTTCACCAAGTGTTCCCGTCTAAAGTGAATCAAGTTTTGAGTTTTGTTCCAACTACTAAGTTAAGAGTGTTCACTAAAGTGGGATGCTAATGTCAATCTCATGCCATAGAATCACATCTAAGTCTAACTAGATAGGTCAAGTTTTATACTCGTTATACTACCTTCAAACAAGTAAAGGACTTTGGTAAAGTAAAGGAAGTAAAGCTTGTAAATAAAACTGGGAGGAGGTATAAGTCCAATGGTATAACCAAAACATGTCTAATGTCCTTCTTATGTTATCTAGGTTGCAAGGGTTAGCTTGCATTGTTAATGATGGCTTGTTAGTATAATACTTGCAAGTGCTAGGCTTGCATTGGTTGGTGCAGTGGTTGAAGTTTTCTTCCTCCTCCTCTTGGTAGAACTCCTCCTCCTCGAAAGCTTAGTCGGTACTATCGTCTATAAATACAAACGGGATACACAATCACCAAACAAAGCTTAACTAGTCTACTTAGCACACTAAGGCACACATTTGATGATCTATTATCATCACAAGTATCACAAGGTTTAATTGAACTAGCTTAAATTTTTTTATTTGAGAAAAGTAATTTCTACTCATTGAAATTAACTAAAATTTAATATTCTCTAATTACAATATGGGATCATGTGGACACATGTCATCACCACATATTCTAACATATGGAAATGTGATTTAAATGTTGGATCACATTTTAATAAGTTTAAGTTTAATATTTAATGATTAAAAGTGACTAGAAATGCCTATATAGCATTATTTTGGTACTAGTCCAAAGTCAACTGCATGTAAACCTTAATATTATTAGATATTCAGATAGGTATGGTTAAATGTGATTTTTGAGAGTTGGAATCAACTCAAAAGCTATTATGGTTGATTTTATAAAAATGTTTGAATGTGCAAATGCTTTTGTCTTGTTATTTTTACTAGGAGATATCTCTAACTCTAAATGAATTAGATCCAACGGGCTTGGATAGATCTTTTCAGAAGCTTTCCAACAAAATTGGAATCACTCAATTTGGTTCAGTAAATCTTCCTGAATTGATTTTTAAACTAAGGGACAGAATTGAGTTTAAACCTAAATAGAAAAATCTATATTTGAATTAACTGGGTCGCGCGGGAAAGGAAATGGGCCAGCCCAGTGACGCTCAGCGGCGCAGAGGGCGGCTGACATGTTGGTCCCGCTTGTCAGCGAGACTTAAAACCCGAAATGGTATCTAGCGATCTGGACCACACGATTATAACACGGATCAACGGCTCACAGTCGTCGTCAACGACGGACTCGTCACCGGCGAGACCGAACCCTAAACGGCCAGTGGGGGTCTGCTAGGGACGTACCAAGGCTCCAGCTAGTGCGGCGAGGCGGGCGATCGAACTGGACGGTGACGGAGGACTCAGGCGAGGTCACGGCAGGGGCTGCGGTGGACGGAATCGATGGCAGCGTCTCCTCCTCTGCAGCGGCTGCCTCCGGTGAAATTCCAGCGGCCTGCTGCTCGAGCTGCTCCGGTGAGAGGTGGGGAAGGACTGGGAGTGAGAGGGGAGTCGAATGGTGTGCAGATTGAGGCTGGGGAAGGCCTCCTTATATAGGCTCGAGGAGGGGACCGAGGGGGCGACGGCGAGCTCGTCGGTGACGACGATACAGGGCGCTATCGGCATGGGCGGCATAGGCGGATGGTGGCTTGCCTCCTGGCGATGCTCTACGGCTTAATGGTGCGTCTAGGGGCGATGGCATGTGGTCGGGAGCGTTGCACGCTCTAGAAGACAGAGGCGATGCTCGACACGGCGCTCGGCGACTGTGGGTCGCGCGGCGGTGCACGACCGTGTCTGGCGGGTTGCTGGGGTCGAGGCGAAGCGGCGTGCGCGGTATGGGGTCAAGGGGCGGTCTGCTGCGTGCTGGCGGCTATCGTGCTCTGACGCGCTCTGGCGAGCTCACAGAGAGAAAGGGCGGCGATGCTGGGGAGTGGTCCAGGGGTTGGGGTTGATCGAGGGGTGGACCATGGGCGGCGGTGAGGTCACGTTGTGCTTCCTGGAGCAGCGAAGAGGGGCTGGCGGTCTGCTGCGGCGTTGGCAAGGTTGGCCGGCGAGCATGGCGTCGGGGCGGCATGGTACTGTTGTCCTAGGCCATTGGGTAGGTCTTTGATGGCTTGGTTGGGTCTGGGGGAGACAAGGGACTTGAATTGGGTTCAAATGGCTCGACCAAATTTGATAAAAAATAGTATAAGTTAGGCCATTTTGATTCCGCCTGCCAGGTGTTCGACACAATGGCCGCAAGAGAAAAAGATTTGAATTTTGGTGGAGTGATGTATCTTATGCTTGAGCTTCTAGGTGTGCTTGGGTTTTAAAAGTGGAGTTCATTTGAGTGGTTTTTGAATAAGTGTGATCTATACATATGAACTACATTCAATTTTCAAATGTCATTTAAATTTAGTGTTTGAAAGTTTTTGGGGTAAAACAAAGTGGGCCTTGGTACATCACTACTTGTACTAGCAAGGGGTGCAAAGAACCACAATTGTTTCTGTTAAGATTTGAGTTCTAGGAATAGCCAAAGTAGGCTAGGTGATTAAAATGGCACAAATGACCATTTCCTTATTTTATTCATTTTGATTTGTTTTTCTTTGGGATTTGTTTGGGAATGATCTAGATGATGTTTAATTCACCTTACAATCATTTTAGGATCAATGGATCACTCAAACATGGCAATTCAAAACAACTTCTAAATTAAATGCTCACACATATGAATGCTTAATTATTTTAAATGGAAAAAGTTTTTTGTTAACCCTAAATTGGGTAGATTTGATCTTGATTAACCTTGGATTAAGTTTTGGGATGTTACAAACCTTCCCCCCTTAAACAAAATCTCGTCCCGAGATTTACGAAAGAAAACTAGGAACTAAAGAGATCTGGGAACTCGGTCCTAATGTAATCTTCTCGCTCCCAAGTGGCTTCTTCTTCGGTATGGTTGCTCCATTGAATCTTGAGAAACCTGATACTCCTGGTCCTGGTGGTTTTGTAGGATTCCTCCAAGATACGGATGGGCACTTCACGATACGTCAGATCCTTGTTGATATCAACAGCTCGGTGATCAATGTTCTTGAAAACTTCGGTCTTCTCCGGCACTTCTAAGAATTTGCGAAGTAGCGAGATGTGGATACATTGTGGATGGCTGACATCTCCTCTGGCAGTTCCGGTTGATAAGATACTTCTCCTCGACGATTCAGAATCTTGAAGGGTCCGATATATCTGGGGGCTAACTTTCCTTTCAGACTAAAACATTGGGTTCCCTTCAATGGCGAAACCTTGAGATATACAAAATCTCCGACATTGAAAGTCAGGTCTCTCCTTCTCTTGTCAGCATAACTCTTCTGTCTGGATTGGGCGGTCTTGAGGTGCTCACGGACTTTGTGAACTTTCTCTTCAGCTTCTCGGAGAATGTCGGGTCCAAAGATCTAACTCTCTCCTACTTGCGACCAATTCAAAGGGGTGCAATACTTTCTTCCGTATAGGAATTCAAATGGGGCCATTTGCAAACTATCTTGATAAATGTTGTTATATGAGAATTCTACGAAAGGCAGGTAGTCTTCCCATTTTGATCCGTACTCTAACACACAAGCTCTCAACATATCTTCTAAGATTTGGTTGACTCTTTCAGTCTGTCCATCAGTTTGCTGGTGATAAGCGGTGCTGAAATTCAAATTGGTGCCTAATTCTTTCTGCACTTTCTGCCAAAATCTCGAGGTAAACTCGGTTCCTCGATCTGATAGTATGGTCTTGGGGGTTCCATGCAGACTAACAATTCTAGCAATATACAGCACTGCTAGTTTCGAACTCTGGTAAGTTGTCTTGACAGGTATAAAGTGAGCTACCTTGGACAGTCTATCAACGATGACCCAGATTGAGTCATTTCCCCTACTAGAAGTAGGCAAATCGGTGATAAAGTCCATTCCGACGGAATCCCATTTCCATTCCGGAATCTGCGGTGGTTGCAACAGTCTTGCGGGTATCTGATGCTCTGCTTTGACTCTTTGATAGATGTCACACTTGGCGATATAGCTTCTGATTTCTCTCTTCATCTTGTGCCACCAAAATTGCTCTTTCAAATCTTGATACATCTTTGTTCCTCCGGGGTGGATAGAATAAAGAGTATCATGAGCTTCATGCATGATAACTTGCTTCAGCTCCGAATCTGCTGGCACATAGATACATCATTTGTACCACAAAACTCCTCCTTCGTTTTCGGTGAATCCAGGTACCTTTCCTGTACTAATACGATGTTTGATTCCATCTTCTGGGCTTCGGTGACCGTCGTAACTCCCTCGTATTCTTCTTTTGCTAAAAACCGGATAGTATCTGCTCGTGTTTCGATCTATCACCGCTTGCAGCCTGGACCGAGAGTCTTCCGTCAAGCAAATCGCGCCCAGCGCCACGCAGGCGGAGACGCGTTCGTATCGACCACGCCTAGACGATGCTGCCGCCACACCCTCCATCCGAGATCTTGACCTGCAAAACAGATCCACGCCCAAGGACTGCTGCTGCCGCTGTCCACGCGTCGCCGCAATGGCGCTCAACCCTTATGTTTCTTTGTCGGCTAAACTTCTCCAAGTGGCCGACTTCTTGCCTGCTCATAGGTAATTTTTTTGTTTCTAATACAGATTCTAAATTCTGAAGAAGGGGGGAGTCAATTTGAGTCCTTGAACTGTCACATTTAGGTTTAGCTGAATATGGATTAACTATTTTTATACGGTCAAATTGCATAGAAGATACGGGGGACAAAAAGATCAAAGACTTCATCAATACCGGTGCCATTCTACATAGAGCAAGACATATATACAAGCAGAGATGATTATAATATTTTAGAGTATTTCCATAACATGAGGTCATTTGATGGACAAATACCATGTGCAAAGAGAGGTAAGAAACTTCCTTATTAATACCACTTATGTACCATGTACAATTCATACTATTTCTTGTCTTTGTAGGTTCTAGTTCTTCTCCTAGATTGATAAGGAAATGATATGTCAGAGCGCATTACATTCATGAACTGATGAGCCGTACTTCATTATATTGCCACCGTATTTTTTTGTGATTTTCTTATTGTTTTGGTGAACGTTGAGCTTTATGTTTACGTCCAAACATCATTTATGCATTTGAAATCTGCTTTGGTTGGTATTTTTTTGTCATTGGGAGAGGATGAGTCAGTAATATTTTTTCATAATTTTTAGGCATTAGAAATTAACCCCGGTCATACCCAAATCCTGGTCCGCCACTGGCTGCACACGCGGGGCAGCGAGCGCGGGGCCGCGAGTGCGGTGGCCGGCGAGCGCGGCGGACGGCAAGCTGATGCAGATACGAGGCGGCGTGGGCAGCGACCCGTGGGATGCACACGCAGCGCGGCGGCCGGAGAGCTACACCTGCGGGGCAGCTAGAGAGTTGTACGCGCAGGCGGCCGGAGAGCTCCACGACGCGCGGAGAGGAATAGAAAGAGAATTGATTTGGTTTTTTAAACAAAAAATAGAAATAGGACATAAATTAGGAAGATACGATATATATGGTGTTTCTTGAAAAAAAACACTCAGACTTGTCGTGCCACGTCAGACTGACTGGTAGTGGGCTTAGCTTGTCAGAAACGGCGTCAAACGACTTAACATGAATGGTTAGAGCGAAGTGGTAGTTTTTTGAGACAATCAGACAAGAAAAAAAGTGGTATCTTTTTCAGCAAACTTGAAAAGTGGTACTAGTTTTTTTTAAATCCTAGCCGCAATTATGGTAGCAAAATATAATTATATTTCTCTATTATATCGTCAAAAATAGTATTGGTTGCGCGCCATGTACAACACATCCATCAATACAGGATCACCAAGGGCGTGTTTGGTAGGGTGTTTTATGCCGGACAGGCCCCGTGGAGCAGAAGTTGGGCCGGTTGGTTGCATGCGCAGCCTTGTGGTCCGCACAAACCTTAAAGCAGCCCCGGGGAAGGCCGTTGGGACTACCGATTCGGCCGTTTCCATGAGCCACCCTCTTCTTGCGCTCTCCAGCTACGAAAGCAAAGATTCTCTGCACGAGCTCGTCCACGCAGGGAGATGGCGGGACAACGCATGTGTCGCCGCGAAAATGGAAATTTGAGGCGGGGAGGATTCAGTCACCTCCCACCGGAACTCTTCCTCTTTTTGGACTCTCCATTTTCCACATCGAGATCCATTCCCTACTCGCTCCTCACCGGTCAACTCCCTCATATCCGATCATCGGCGGTGACAACGACATCCGTGCAGTTGCTAAAGTCACCATGCCCAGCTGGAATGACAGCGAGTCCTTGGAACAGTCCTATATTGGGGTAAGCTCAATTTCCCCATGTGTTCTTCATGATTAGGATTAGTCATAGATTTGGGGATTTTCGATTTGGTCTTAGTTAAACTGGCTGTTATTTCAATTTCTTGTCTCTTAGGACCTCACCGACATAGACTATGCTCCTGACCGCACGGAAGATCCCACAATCACCAGCATTGCAGTAGATTGTCCCCACGTGTATCATGTTCACAAGCTTCCGCCCGTGAATTGTGTTGCATTTGAAGAAACCAATACTGGCCGCCGATTTTGGCTCTACCAAGTGCAGAATGTAAGTTCCTTTGTAGTGAATTTTTATGTATTAGAGCTGATCCACACATTGCGAGCTTGATATTTTGAATTGTAGGAAGCCACAAACAACGGATTTGTGTCATAGTTGGATAATGAGTGGCCACAAACAACAAAAAATGCGTTGGCCAAACTGTGGGGACTGTGACAACAAAAACGCCAGAATCGACGAGAAGATTCAGAATGCAAAGCTGCTGCAGGATCTAGCAGAGGAGAAGAGCAAGATCAACAAGAAGTACTCAACTCTCTTAATTAATGTGAAGAGATTTATGGATGAATCGGAGAAAAAGATTGTGGAGAATAACTTATCCAGGATGAAGGATCCAAAAAAAGAGCCGACTACCGTGGTGAAGAAGGAAGTGGAGATGCTTAAGCGGTTGCAGAAATCGCAAGCGGAGATCATGAAGCCCAAGCAGCAGTAATGGAATGGTGAAAAAGCTATTCACGTAGAAGAAAAAAAGAATCTTGAGCGCATGCTGTTTGATCAGTTCAATGCTGTCAATGCTAACATAGGTAGGGCAAGTTGAAGAGGATCAAGAAAATATGCCAGAAGTGATGTGTTATATGTGTCATATCCTCTAGGTGTAGTTTGATGCTGGTGGTACATTGACACCATGATCCCCTTTTGGTACTGATCTTGCTTTTGCTGCAACTTTTATGACGGTAAGCTCACCATACCGTGATCATGATAACCATATGTAGCCTACTATGGGAAACCAAACATCACTATGTTGCATCATCTAAATCAAAAGGGGTGTCGCCCAGCTTACCAAACATAAGGGGATAGTTGCCCACCCCGTGTAGCCAAGTGAAAAGCAGGCAACTAAACAAAATGGGCAACACGACACATACCTCGTTTTCCCGTGGACATGCCCCCTAGGGCCTAGCCGGCACCGAACCCAAATTTGATGGTGGCTACTGTTGGGTCCGCAGCATAGAAAACAAAAAATTTCCTACGGTGTGAACTACACGCCAAGATCTATCTACTAGGTACAAAGCAACGGGTGGACATACATCCAACGAGAACTTACCCTCGTAGACAACGAGCTTTGTTAACGAGTAGGAACTCGTGGTTGATGTAGTCGTACACTTGCCGATCTCAAGATCGTGAGGAGTCCGAGCGCCGCAACTCAGCAGCGCATCCGCACTCGCACACACGTTCAAGCCACCGGAAAACCTCCACCTCCTCGCTCCAGCGATCCAGCGGAAGCAACAACTCCTTTCAGACGAAATGCTACCGGGAACATGTATCTCGCTAATCCGAGACCATGGGGGAATAATTCTAGAGAGGGAGAGAGATCCTTCACAAGGAGGTGTGAGGATGAAGGAGGGAATGGGTGACCTTTTATAGGAGGAGGGGGGTGCCCCCTCTCTCCATGGACGGCGCATGGGGGGTGACCCCTCACCTCCCCCATTCATGTGGTGGTAACCCCTCCACATTAAAATGCCTTTTCATATTCCCTTTTAAAGTCTCCACTTTAAATGCATTAAATTTCTCCAAATTTAATGCTCTCTCATTTAATAAAACTCTTTTTATTAAATTTATTCAGAATTTTGTTAATTACTTTAATTAACAAACATTCACATATATCCCCTTGCAATATTTCAATATCACATGCAGAACCACCTTCTGCAATTTCACCCAAAACAATTTCCGGTTTCTATTGAAACAATTCCTGCTCTTTGCAATTCTTTCGTCTGATACATATGTGCTCCAAAATGGTGTCCGGTAACTATTAAGTGTGCCACCCTACGGTTCGTGAATAATGCAGACATGATCGAGACCCTTCCCCGATCAATAATCAGGAGCGGGACCTGGAGATCCGTACTGACTCCTACACATTCAACGATGACTCCTGTGATCGTGAGAACCTTTAACGCTTGTAACTAAATCCCTTTGTCTCTCGATATATTACATGTCCGAGATTCAATCATCGGTATCTCCATACCTAGTTTGATCTTGTTACCGACATGCACTCTTTTCTTGTTCCCGTGATATAACATTCTAGTGATCACATCACTTGCTTGCAAGCTATCCTAATGTGATATCACCGAGAGGGCCCAGAGTATATCTATCTGTCATCTGGACTGACAAATTCCACTCTTGATCCATGATCCTCAACATAACACCTTCGTAGTACTGAACCCATCTTTATAGTCACCCTGTTACGGTGTGACGTTTGATGTTATCAAGATACTCTTCCGGTGTTAGCAATTAACATGATCTCATGGTCTAAGGATAAAGATTACTTCGAGGGTAAGTTCTTCATGGATGTATGTCCACCCGTTGCTTTGTACCTAGTAGATAGATCTTGGCGTGTAGTTCACACCGTAGGAATTTTTTTGTTTTCTATGCCGTGGACCCAACAGTGGTATCAGAGCCTGATCTATGCGTAGGTGCTTAGCACGGGTAGTACACATATGGTTGATATGTGGACGATGATGATCATGTTATTGCATCTTCTATGTATTTTGGATATTGGTGGCATAGTGGGATGAAGCGGCCCGGACCAACCTTACATGTCATCGTACATGAGACCGGTTCCATGACTGACATGCAACTTGTTTTGCATAAGTGGCTGGCGGGTGTCTGTCTCTCCTACTATAGTCAATATCTGATTTACAACGAGTTGCTAATAACTTAGTTATCCTCGTTGTGGTTCATGTTCGTAGGTAAGAACGGTTCTATCTCCGAAAGCCCTAAGCCACGTAAAACTTGCAATTGATAAATTAGAGGCGTCTAGTTTAGATCGTTGCTGGGCTAGTGTGTTGATATGGTATTGTTGTAAGTAGATGTATGGTGGATACTCTTACAACACACTCAACGTGTAAGTTCCATAGACCTTGGCCTTACACACAAAGGAATGATAGAGATCATACCATGATGCAAGTGATGGAGATCAAATGCATGGACCATATCATCTCGCTTTACACATTAGATGTTAGCATCTTATACTGCTAGTTTGGCGCGTTTGATAGCATTATAAGATGATCCCTCTTTTAGATATCAAGATAAAAATGTGTTCTTCCTTGAGTATGCACCGTTCTATGGATCGTGTTTCGATACATCACGTGATGATCGGGTGTACTCGAATCTACGCTTTCATAGGAACGGGTGTAAGACAGTTTTACACACGCGAATACTAAGGTTCTTACTTGGCGAGTCTAGCATGTACAGACATGGCCTCGGAACACGGACTGAAAGGTTAAGCATGAGTCATATGGTTGATATGATGCCCATATAGATGCTCGCCTTTGAAGCTATATCAACTCACGTGATGATCGGACTTGGTATAGTGGATTTGGTTCATGTAATCACCAAAAGGACACGAGGGATGTCGTTTTTGAGTGGGAGTTCATTAGTAATTTGAATTAGTTGAACTCAATCTATCATAAACTTAGTCTAAATAAACTTTACAAATTCTGTTGTAGATGGCACCACCTGCTTTTAATTTCAATGTGTTCATGGAGAAAGAGAAACTTGCTGCGAATGGTAGCAACTTCACCAACTGGGCTATGAATTTGAGGATTCTCCTCACTGCTGCACAAAAGCAATATGTGCTAGATGCGCCGCTAGGCCCCCCACCAGCTCCTGATGCCCTGACGAGGAAAAGAATGTCTATGTGACTCGTCAGGAGGACCACAACTTAGTTCATTGTGGCATACTGTGTGGGCTAGAGCCAGAACTTCGAAAGCGTTTCGAAAATGGCAATGCCTTTGATACCATGGGAGAATTGAAAATGATTTTCGATACCCATGCTGCCGGAGAGAGTTATAATGCTACAGAAAAGTTCTTTAGCTGCATGATGGAGGAAAACAGCTCCGTTAGTGAGCACGTACTCAAAATGTCTGGGTACGCCGATAAGCTTGTGTCCTTGGGAATAACGATTCCCATTGACTTAGGTATACATCGTGTTCTCCAATCTCTGCCACCTAGCTACAAGAGCTTCGTGATGAACTATAATGTGCAGGGCATGAAGAAGTCTCTTCCCGAGCTTCTGTCAATGCTTAAGACTGCAGAAGTCAATGCTTAAGACTGCAGAAGTGGAGATTAGGAAAGAACATCAAGTGTTGATGATCAATAGGACCACCGGTTTCAAGAAGGACAAGAAATGCAAGCACAAGGGAAAGAAGGGTGGCAAGTCTGTTGCCACGCCTGAAAAGAAACCCCGGGCTAGCCCCAAGTCTGACACCGAGTACTACTATTGCAAGGGGACTGGCCATTGGAAGCGCAACTGCCCCAAGTATTTGGCGGACAAGAAGTCCAGCAAGACAAACAAAAGTATATGTGATATACATGTTATTGATGTGTACTTGACTAGTACTCGCAGTAGCACCTGGGTATTTGATACCGGATCGGTTGCTAATATATGTAACTCGGTTCAAGGGCTACGGAACAAGCGACAGCTAGCAAGGGATGAGGTCAGGATGCGGGTCGGCAATGGATCAAGAGTTGATGTGATCGCCGTCGGGACGCTACCTCTCCATTTGCCATCGGGATTAGTTATAAACCTAAATAATTGTTATTTGGTGCCTGCACTGAGCATGAACATTGTATCTGGATCGTGTTTGATGCAAAGTGGTCATTCCTTTAAATCTGAGAATAATGGTTGTTCGATTTATAAGAATGATATATTTTATGGTCATGCACCTATGTTGAATGGTTTATTTCTATTGGATCTCGATAGTAATATTACGCACATTCATAATGTTAATGCTAAAAAGATTAAACTTGATGATATGTCTACATATATGTGGCACTGCCGTCTAGGTCATATTGGTGTTAAACGCATGAAGAAACTCCATTCTGATGGACTTTTGGAATCACTTGATTTTGAATCATTTGATACATGTGAGCCATGCCTTATGGGCAAGATGACTAGAACGCCGTTTTCCGGTTCAATGGAACGGGCGACAAATCTGTTGGAGATCATACATACTGATGTGTGTGGACCAATGAGTGTGTCGGCGCGAGGTGGATATCGTTATTTTGTTACTTTCACGGATGATTTGAGTAGATACGGGTATATCTATTTGATGAAACACAAGTCTGAAACTTTTGAAAAGTTCAAGGAATTTCAGAATGAAGTGGAAAATCATCGTGATAAAAAGATCAAGTTTCTATGGTCTGACCGTGGAGGAGAGTATCTAAGTTACGAGTTTAGCACACACATGAAAGAATGTGGAATAGTTTCACAACTCACGCCTGCCGGAACACCACAACGTAATGGTGTGTCGGAGCGTCGTAATCGTACCTTATTGGATATGGTTCGATCTATGATGTCTCTGACTGACTTACCTCTGTCATTTTGGGGTTATGCACTGGAAACAGCTGCATTCACTTTAAATCGGGCACCATCTAAATCCGTTGAAACGACATCATATGAATTATGGTTTGGAAACAAACCTAAGCTGTCATTTCTTAAGGTTTGGGGATGCGATGTTTATGTGAAGAAACTTCAACCGGATAAACTCGAACCCAAAGCGGAAAAATGCGTCTTCATAGGATACCCTAAGGAAACAATTGGGTATACCTTCTATCACAGATCCGAGGGAAAGGTTTTTTGCCAAGAATGGATCCTTTCTTGAGAAGGAGTTTCTCGCGAAAGGTGTGAGTAGTCGGAAGGTAGAACTCGAAGAGGTTATTGAACCTTCTCTTCATGGAATGGCGAGTGGCGTAGCACCGGAAGTTGTTTCGGAGTTGACTTCACCTGATGAAGAGAGAGCTAATGATAATGATCATGAAACTCCGAAAGAGGACACTCTCGAACCTCGCAGGTCAAGCAGGACACGTGCAATTCCTGAATTGTACGACAATCCTATTGTGAATTTCATGGTTGATGAAATGGATGACCCTGCGACGTATGAAGAAGCGATGATGAGCCCGGATTCCAACAAATGTCTAGAAGCCATGAAATCCGAGATGGAATCCATGTACGAGAACCAAGTTTGGAACTTGGTGGACTTACCTCACGACCGAAAGGCCGTTGAGAATAAATGGATTTTCAAAAGAAAAACTGATGCTGATGGTAACATGACCATCTATAAGGCTCGACTTGTCGCAAAGGGGTTTCGACAAATTCAAGGAGTTGACTACGATGAGACATTCTCTCCCGTAGCGATGCTTAAATCGGTTAGGATTATGTTAGCAATTGCTGCATATTTCGATTATGAAATATGGCAGATGGATGTCAAAACTGCGTTCCTCAATGGTAAGATTGAAGAAGAGTTGTATATGATACAACCTAAGGGTTTTGTCAATCCTAAGGATGCTAATAAGGTGTGCAAACTTCAGCGATCCATCTATGGACTGAAGCAAGCATCACGAAGTTGGAATCTCCGCTTTGATGAGGTGATCAAAGAGTTTGGATTTGTCCAAACTTATGGAGAGGCTTGTATTTACAAGAAAGTGAGTGGGAGCAATGTGGCATTTCTGATATTATATGTGGATGACATATTATTGATTGGAAATGATATAGATCTTTTAAACAGTGTTAAAAGTTATCTAAATAGCAAATTTTCGATGAAAGACCTTGGTGAAGCGTCATATATATTAGGCATTAAAATCTATAGAGATAGATCAAGGCGCCTAATTGGGCTATCGCAGAGTACATACCTTGATAAGATATTAAAGAAGTTTAATATGGACTAAAGTAAGAAGGGGTTCTTACCTATGTTGCAAGGCAAGACATTGAGTAAGACTCAAAGTCCGGCTATAGCGGAAGAAAGAGAGATAATGGATAAGATCCCCTAGGCCTCGGCCATAGGCTCTATTATGTATGCCATGCTAGGTACAAGACCGGATTTGGCACATGCTATTAGTTTGACTAGTAGGTACCAATCTGATCTAGGTTTAGAACACTGGATAGCGGTAAAGAACATCCTCAAGTACTTGAGAAGAACTAAGGATATGTTTATCATATACTGAGGTGAAGAAGAGCTAGTCGCTAAGTGTTATGTCGATGCTAGCTTTGACACCGATCCGGATGACTCTAAGTCTCAATCCGGATACGTATTTCTTTTGAACGGAGCAGCAGTTATTTGGAGGAGTTCCAAACAACCTGTGATGGCTGGATCAACAACGGAGGCGGAATATGTTGCTGCTTCAGAAGCGGCGCAGGAGGCAGTTTGGATGAAAGAGTTCATTATAGAAATGGGTGTGGTTCCCAGTGTGTTGGACCCAATGGTGATCTATTGTGACAACAATGGAGCCATAGCCAACGCAAAGGAACCAAGGTCTCACAAGAATTCCAAACATATTAAGCGCCGGTTTCACTCCATCCGCGAGCATGTCAAGGATGGAGATATAAAGATTTGTAAAGTACACACGGACCTAAATGTAGCAGATCCGTTGACTAAAGTTCTCCCTAGGTCAAAACATGATCAACACCAGAACTCCATGGGTGTTAGATTTATCAGTATGTGAACTAGATTATTGTCTCTAGTGCAAGTGGGAGACTGAAGGAAATATGTCCTGAGAGGCAATAATAAAGTTGTTATTATATATTCCTTATACATGATAGATGTTTGTTTTACATGCTAGAAATTTATTGATTCGGAAACATCAATACATGTGTGTTTAATAAACAAAAAGGATTCCTAGTCATGCCTCTCTTATAGACTAGCTTGTTGATTAACAGGATGATCAAGGTTTCCTGATCATGGACATTGGATGTTGTTAATAACAAGGTCACACCATTGGTGGAATGATGTGATGAACATTCATCCGAAGTATAGCATTACGATCAAGTCATTATGTTTATATTGCTATAACATCATACGAAGTAATCTTTATCCTTAGACCCTGAGATCATGTTAATTGCTAACACCGGAAGAGTATCTTGATAACATCAAACGTCACACCGTAACAGGGTGACTATAAAGATGGGTTCAGTACTACGAAGGTGTTATGTTGAGGCTCATGGATCAAGAGTGGAATTTTTCAATCCAGATGACGGATAGATATACTCTGGGCCCTCTCGGTGATATCACATTAGGATAGCTTGCAAGCAAGTGATGTGATCACTAGAATGTTATATCACGGGAACGAGAAAAGAGTGCATGTCGGTAACGAGATCAAACTAGGTATGGAGATACCGATGATCGAATCTCGGACATGTAATATATCGAGAGACAAAGGGATTTAGTTACAAGCGTTAAAGGTTCTCACGATCACAGGAGTCATCGTTGAATGTGTAGGAGTCAGTACGGATCTCCAGGTCCCGCTGCTGATTATTGATCGGAGAAGGGTCTAGATCATGTCTACATTATTCGCGAACCGTAGGGTGGCACACATAAGAGTTACCGGACATCATTTTGGAGCACATATGTTTCAGGCGAAAGAATTGCAAAGCACAGGAATTGTTTCAATAGAAACCGGAAATTATTTCGGGTGAAATTGCAGAAGGTGGTTCTGCATGTGATATTGAAATATTGCAAGGGGCTATATGTGAATGTTTGTTAATTAAAGTAATTTACAAAATTCTGAATAAATTTAATAAAAAGAGTTTTATTAAATGAGAGAGCATTAAGTTTGGAGAAATTTAATACATTTAAAGTGGAGACTTTAAAAGGGAATGTGAAGATGCATTTTAATGTGGAGGGGTTACCACCACATGAATGGGGGAGGTGAGGGGTCACCCCCCATGCGCCGGCCATGGAGAGAGGGGGCACCCCCCTCCTCCTATAAAAGGCCACCCATTCCCTCCTTCATCCTCACACCTCCTTGTGAAGGATCTCTCTCGTCCTCTAGAATTATTCCCCCATGGTCTCGGATTAGCGAGATACATGTTCCCGGTGGCATTTCGTCTGGAAAGAGTTGCTGCTTCCGCTGGATCGCTGGAGCGAGGAGGTGGAGGTTGTCCGGTGGCTTGAACATGTGTGCGAGTGAGGATGCGCTGCTGAGTTGTGGCGCTCGGACTTCCTCACGATCTTGAGATCGGCAAGTGTACGACTACATCAACCACGAGTTCCTACTCGTTAACAAAGCTCGTTGTCTACGAGGGTAAGTTCTCGTTGGATGTATGTCCACCCGTTGCTTTGTACCTAGTAGATAGATCTTGGCGTGTAGTTCACACCGTATGAAATTTTTTGTTTTCTATGCCGCGGACCCAACAATATGAGAAACATATCCTTAGTTCTTCTCAAGTACTTGGGGATGTTCTTTACCGCTATCCAGTGTTCCGAACCTGGATCAGATTGGTAGCTACTAGTCAAACTAATAGCATGTGCCACATCCGGTCTTGTACATAGCATGGCATACATAATAGAGCCTATGGCCGAGGAATAGGGGATCTTATCCATCATCTCTCTTTCTTCCACCGTAGCCGGACTTTGAGTCTTACTCAATGTCTTGCCTTGCAACATAGGTAAGAACCCCTTCTTACTTTCGTCCATATTAAACTTCTTTAATATCTTATCAAGGTATGTACTCTGTGGTAGCCCAATTAGGCGCCTTGATCTATCTCTATAGATTTTAATGCCTAATATATATGACGCTTCACCAAGGTCTTTCATCGAAAATTTGCTGTTTAGAAAACTTTTAACACTGTTTAAAAGATCCATATCATTTCCAATCAATAATATGTCATCCACATATAATATCAGAAATGCCACATTGCACCCACTCACTTTATTGTAAATACAAGCCTCTCCATAAGTTTGGACAAATCCAAACTCTTTGATCACCTCATCAAAGCGGAGATTCCAACTTCGTGATGCTTGCTTCAGTCCATAGATGGATCGCTGAAGTTTGCACACCTTATTAGCATCCTTAGGATTGACAAAACCCTTAGGTTGTATCATATACAACTCTTCTTCAATCTTACCATTGAGGAATGCAGTTTTGACATTCATCTGCCATATTTCATAATCGAAATATGCAGCAATTGCTAACATAATCCTAACCGATTTAAGCATCGCTACGGGAGAGAATGTCTCATCGTAGTCAACTCCTTGAATTTGTCGAAACCCCTTTGCGACAAGTCGAGCCTTATAGATGGTCACATTACCATCAGCATCAGTCTTCCTTTTGAAAATCCATTTATTCTCAACGGCCTTCCGGTCGTGAGGTAAGTCCACCAAGTTCCAAACTTGGTTCTCGTACATGGATTCCATCTCGGATTTCATGGCTTCTATCCATTTGTTAGAATCCGGGCTCATCATCGCTTCTTCATACGTCGCAGGGTCATCCATTTCATCAACCATGAAATTCACAACAGGATTGCCGTACAGTTCAGGAGCTGCACGTGTCCTGCTTGACCTGCGAGGTTCGGTAGTGTCCTCTTTCAGAGTTTCATGATCATTATCATTAGCTCTCTCTTCATCAGGTGAAGTCAACCCCGAAACAACTTCCGGTGCTGCGCCACTCGCCATTCCATGAAGAGAAGGTTCAATAACCTCTTCGAGTTCTACCTTCTGACTACTCACACCTTTTGCGAGAAACTCCTTCTCAAGAAAGGATCCATTCTTGGCAAAAAAAACCTTGCCCTCAGATCTGTGATAGAAGGTATACCCAATTGTTTCCTTAGGGTATCCTATGAAGACACCTTTTCCGCTTTGGGTTCGAGTTTATCCGGTTGACGTTTCTTCACATAAACATCGCATCCCCAAACCTTAAGAAATGACAGCTTAGGTTTGTTTCCAAACCATAATTCATATGGTGTCGTTTCAATGGATTTAGATGGTGCCCGATTTAAAGTGAATGCAGCTGTTTCCACTGCATAACCCCAAAATGACAGAGGTAAGTCAGTCAGAGACATCATAGATCGAACCATATCCAATAAGGTACGATTATGATGTTCTGACACACCATTACGTTGTGGTGTTCCGGCAGGCGTGAGTTATGAAACTATTCCACACTCTTTCATGTGTGTGCTAAACTCGTAACTTAGATACTCTCCTCCATGGTCAGACCGTAGAAACTTGATCTTTTTATTACGATGATTTTCCACTTCATTCTGAAATTCCTTGAACTTTTCAAAAGTTCAGACTTGTGTTTCATCAAATAGATATACCCATATCTACTCAAATCATCCGTGAAAGTAACAAAATACCGATACCCACCTCGCGCCGACACACTCATTGGTCCACACACATCAGTATGTATGATTTCCAATAGATCTGTCGCCCGTTCCATTGAACCGTAAAACGGCGTTCTAGTCATCTTGCCCATAAGGCATGACTCACATGTATCAAATGATTCAAAATCAAGTGATTCCAAAAGTCCATCAGAATGGAGTTTCTTCATGCGTTTAATGCCAATATGACCTAGACGGCAGTGCCACATATATGTAGACATATCATCATCAAGTTTAATCTTTTTAGCATTAACATTATGAATGTGCGTAATATTACTATCGAGATCCAATAGAAATAAACCATTCAACATAGGTGCATGACCATAAAAGATATCATTCTTATAAATCGAACAACCATTGTTGTCAGATTTAAAGGAATGACCACTTTGCATCAAACATGATCCAGATATAATGTTCATGCTTAGTGCAGGCACCAAATAGCAATTATTTAGGTTTATAACTAATCCCGATGGCAAATGGAGAGGTAGCGTCCCGACGGCGATCACATCAACTCTTGATCCATTGCCGACCCGCATCCTGACCTCATCCCTTGCTAGTTGTCGCTTGTTCCGTAGCCCCTGAACCGAGTTACATATATTAGCAACCGATCCGGTATCAAATACCAAGGTGCTACTGCGAGCACTAGTCAAGTACACATCAATAACATGTATATCACATATACCTTTGTTTGCCTTGCTGGACTTCTTGTCCGCCAAATACTTGGGGCAGTTGCACTTCCAATAGCCAGTCCCCTTGCAATAGTAGCACTCGGTGTCAGACTTAGGGCCAGCCCGGGGTTTCTTTTCAGGCGTGGCAACAGACTTGCCACCCTTCTTTCCCTTGTGCTTGCCTTTCTTGTCCTTCTTGAAACCGGTGGTCCTATTGATCATCAACACTTGATGTTCTTTCCTAATCTCCACTTCTGCAATCTTAAGCATTGACAGAAGCTCGGGAAGAGACCTCTTCATACCCTGCATATTATAGTTCATCACAAAGCTCTTGTAGCTAGGTGGCAGAGATTGGAGAAAACGATGTATGCCTAAGTCAATGGGAATCGTTATTCCCAAGGACACAAGCTTATCGGCGTACCCAGACATTTTGAGTACCTGCTCACTAACGGAGCTGTTTTCCTCCATCATGCAGCTAAAGAACTTTTCTGTAGCATTATAACTCTCTATGGTAGCATGGGTATCGAAAATCATTTTCAATTCTCCCATGGTATCAAAGGCATTGCCATTTTCGAAACGCTTTCGAAGTTCTGGCTCTAGCCCACACAGTATGCCGCAATGAACTAAGTTGTGGTCCTCCCGACGAGTCACATAGACATTCTTTTCCTCGTCAGGGGCATCAGGAGCTGGTGGGGGGCCTAGCGGCGCATCTAGCACATATTGCTTTTGTGCAGCAGTGAGGAGAATCCTCAAATTCATAGCCCAGTTGGTGAAGTTGCTACCATTCGCAACAAGTTTCTCTTTCTCCATGAACACATTGAAATTAAAAGCAGGTGGTGCCATCTACAACAGAATTTGTAAAGTTTATTTAGACTAAGTTTATGATAGATTGAGTTCAACTAATCCAAATTACTAATGAACTCCCACTCAAAAACGACATCCCTCGTGTCCTTTTGGTGATTACATGAACCAAATCCACTATACCAAGTCCGATCATCACGTGAGTTGATATAGCTTCAAAGGCGAGCATCTATATGGGCATCATATCAACCATATGACTCATGCTTAACCTTTCAGTCCGTGTTCCGAGGCCATGTCTGTACATGCTAGACTCGCCAAGTAAGAACCTTAGTATTCGCGTGTGTAAAACTGTCTTACACCCGTTCCTATGAAAGCGTAGATTCGAGTACACCCGATCATCACGTGATGTCTCGAAACACGATCCATAGAACGGTGCATACTCAAGGAAGAACACATTTTTATCTTGATATCTAAAAGAGGGATCATCTTATAATGCTATCAAACGCGCCAAACTAGCAGTATAAGATGCTAACATCTAATGTGTAAAGCGAGATGATATGGTCCATGCATTTGATCTCCATCACTTGCATCATGGTATGATCTCTATCATTCCTTTGTGTGTAAGGCCAAGGTCTATGGAACTTACACGTTGAGTGTGTTGTAAGAGTATCCACCATACATCTACTTACAACAATACCATATCAACACACTAGCCCAACAACGATCTAAACTAGACGCCTCTAATTCATCAATTGCAAGTTTTACGTGGCTTAGGGCTTTCGAAGATAGAACCGTTCTTACCTACGAACATGAACCACAACGAGGATAACTAAGTTATTAACAACGAGGATAACTAAGTTAATAACAACTCGTTGTAAATCATATATTGACTATAGTAGGAGTGACAGACACCCGCCAGCCACTTATGCAAAACAAGTTGCATGTCAGTCGTGGAACCGGTCTCATGTACGATGACATGTAAGGTTGGTCCGGGCCGCTTCATCCCACTATGCCACCAATAACCAAAATACATAGAAGATGCAATAACATGATCATCATCGCCCACATATCAACCATATGTGTACTACCCGTGCTAAGCACCTAAGCATAGATCAGGCTCTGATACCACTGTTGGGTCCGCAGCATAGAAAACAAAAAAAAATCTACGGTGTGAACTACATGCCAAGATCTATCTACTAGGTACAAAGCAACGGGTGGACATACATCCAACGAGAACTTACCCTCGTAGACAACGAGCTTTGTTAACGAGTAGGAACTCGTGGTTGATGTAGTCGTACACTTGCCGATCTCAAGATCGTGAGGAAGTCCGAGCGCCACAACTCAGCAGCGCATCCGCACTCGCACACACGTTCAAGCCACCGGACAACCTCCACCTCCTCGCTCCAGCGATCCAGCAGAAGCAGCAACTCCTTCTAGACGAAATGTCACCGGGAACATGTCTCTCGCTAATCCGAGACCATGGGGGAATAATTCTAGAGGGGGAGAGAGATCCTTCACAAGGAGGTGTGAGGATGAAGGAGGGAATGGGTGGCCTTTTATAGGAGGAGGGGGGTGCCCCCTCTCTCCATAGCCGGCGCATGGGGGGGTGACCCCTCACCTCCCCCATTCATGTGGTGGTAACCCCTCCACATTAAAATGCCTCTTCACATTCCCTTTTAAAGTCTCCACTTTAAATGCATTAAATTTCTCCAAATTTAATGCTCTCTCATTTAATAAAACTCTTTTTATTAAATTTATTCAGAATTTTGTTAATTACTTTAATTAACAAACATTCACATATAGCCCCTTGCAATATTTCAATATCACATGTAGAACCACCTTCTGCAATTTCACCTGAAACAATTTCCGGTTTTTATTGAAACAATTCCTGCACTTTGTAATTCTTTCGTCTGAAACATATGTGCTCCAAAATGGTGTCTGGTAACTCTTAAGTGTGCCACCCTACGGTTCGCGAATAATGCAGACATGATCGAGACCCTTCTCCGATCAATAATCAGCAGCGGGATCTGGAGATCCGTACTGACTCCTACACATTCAGCGATGACTCCCGTGATCGTGAGAACCTTTAACGCTTGTAACTAAATCCCTTTGTCTCTCGATATATTACATGTCCGAGATTCGATCATCGGTATCTCCATACCTAGTTTGATCTCGTTACCGACATGCACTCTTTTCTCGTTTCTGTGATATAACATTCTAGTGATCACATCACTTGCTTGCAAGCTATCCTAATGTGATATCACCGAGAGGGCCCAGAGTATATCTATCCGTCATCTGGATTGAAAAATTCCACTCTTGATCCATGAGCCTCAACATAACACCTTCGTAGTACTGAACCCATCTTTATAGTCACCCTGTTATGGTGTGACGTTTGATGTTATGAAGATACTCTTCCGGTGTTAGCAATTAACATGATCTCATGGTCTAAGGATAAAAATTACTTCGTATGATGTTATAGCAATATAAATATAATGACTTGATCGTAATGCTATACTTCGGATGAATGTTCATCACATCATTCCACCAATAGTGTGACCTTGTTATTAACAACATCCAATGTCCATGATCAGGAAACCTTGATCATCCTGTTAATCAACAAGCTAGTCTATAAAAGAGGCATGACTAGGAATCCTTTTTGTTTATTAAACACATATGTATTTATGTTTCTGAATCAATACATTTCTAGCATGTAAAATAAACATCTATCATGTATAAGGAATATATAATAATAACTTTATTATTGCCTCTCAAGGCATATTTTCTTCAGCTACCAAACACGCCCACCAAGGTAGTGACTTTTTCTTACCTTCTACTCCCGCTAAGGACTAAATACCACACACTCTACGAATCAACTTTCCTACAACAATGCTTCGGCCCGGCTGCTCGGATTAATAACAGTAGAACGATAGCAAACCTATTATAGCTAAGAGAAACTCTAACGGAGCATGTAAAAAGACCGAAACTATAAAATTTCAGCGGAATTACAAGTATGGAAGAAATCGACGAGCTAGCGTTGACTGTGAAAAGGCTTGGCCTGTTAAAGTGTTTTCGATGGGCCTTTAATTGATGCGTTCGGTCAGTACAAGTACTGGCCGGAGGGGCGGGTGCGGGTCAAAACCCTCACTTTCTTCCGCACCCAACCCTAGCTTCGTCGTGCCGCCGCACCCAACAAAACCTTCGACGAGCAATCGCACGAGCCCAAGATGCAGATCGACGCGATGCCGTGCATCCGTGGCCACTTCGGGATTGGGGGTGGCCAATGCGGAGGCAGGGTGACGGCAACCGTCCCCCATGCCGGCGTGACAACCTCTCGAGGAAGAGAGGAAGCGCATCGTGCGCTCGGAGGGGACGAAGAAGAGGGCGGCGCGGAGGTAGACGAACCGCGGAGCGCGTCCTCCGCCATCCCTCGCCCGCTACACTGAGCCCTTGGAGTGCTACCGCCCACCATCGCTGGAGCACACCCCTCTTTGCCGTAGGTATGCATATGCCGACACGCCACCCTTTGGCGAGGGGAGCTCGCGTGCCGCTCCTCCGACCCCTCCCTTCTACGACCATTGGAGTTCTCTCCCCCGCGTGCTGCTGTCGTCATTGCCGCGGACTATGCGCACAACTCTGACGAGGAGCGGATCGCGTTCGAGATGATGCTGCGTGAGTCCGAGCTCGAGTGTGAGGAGGAGATCCTCCGCGAGCAGGCCGAGCGGCGCTGGGCCATCGCGCTCGTCGAGGCGTGCTTGGCTAGGGAGAGGGAGGCAACGCGCACATTCAACGTCGTCAAGCTGGAGGTGGCGGACCTCTTCGACCTCTCTAAGGCGTGAGCTTATCGCCGCCCCAACGCCGCCGCGCCCTGAAGCTCCCACCAACGAGCTCGATTTTGGTCTAGGTCGTGGCCGCGCTCCAACCCTAGTTTATCCTCTACGCAGGTTTTGGATCGATGCTATGTAATTAAGTGATTCACGCTAGTTTATGTATGATCAGATTCGTGTTCTTCATTGATTTTTGTCGCAAGTGTAAAAATTCGAATGCGCGAACACCTGTAAATCGAGTATTTAGTGGCCTGTACTCTGTGTTTTCCGTTCGTCTTTTTAGGGCTCAGTTAGAGTTGCTCTAGGTAGTTAATTTCCATGCATGCACGCGTATTTTGATGATTAAAATCAGTTGCACACCATAAAATTCACGTTGGATTGTACTAGTTCGTCTATAATATATTTGATGACGTGTACTGGCCGGGAGCGGGACAAACCACCATAACTTGGTAAGTTCATTTTATAGAGAAGATGAATACGCTACTAGTACTAGCACAATACCCGTGCGTTGCTACGGAAACACGACCGACGACGACAAATTTATGCACGGTAGGGACAAAAGTGATATCATGCACATCCTCCGTGTGTTCGTGGCAACCTCATGTGCTAAATTCAAACATCTATCATTGAGAGGGGAGATTGTAGTCTGCTAAATTCAGCTGTTTGACTGAGTTTCTAGAAGTTCTATGCTAGACACCACCAATCAATATTGTATTAAGATGGAAACACATACTTCTTCCGATCCATATTAGTTGGCTTAATTTTTTTTTAAATACATCTGAATCTGGACAAATCTAAGTCAACTAATATGGGTTGGAGAGGGTATAAAATAGATAGGGCTGTATCACAAAGCACCAAGCTACATTTGTTGACAAAATCACAATGAGAGTAACCCACTTAGCACAAAGCAGCAGCATTGTAGTATCAAAATTTGTACGATGGAATAAACCCCTCCAGGTAACTCCATACCAGCTCACGGTAGAAGCTTCTGACCGAAACCAACGACCAAAATACTGAAGAACTACGCAGACAACACCAAACGTCTTCTCAAGATTCAGTAAGAGCACGATTCTAGACTCCATAAAGGTGGCTGATTTCTACAGCGAAGAACTGAATGTCCGCTCACAAATTTCAGCGCAACATTGGGCAATCGGGCCGTCTCCACAATTAGATACCCTTGTTCCCCAACAAGGACGCAAACGCAAAATCTCCGAAAAAATAATACTCCGGAGTAGCAGATTCCACTGCTGCGGTCTAGTAATCAAATCAATCTAGTGCCTCTCAAGCTAACTCGCTAAGCCGGAAGAAAGAAAACAGCTAGCGCTAGGGCACACTGCTGAACAACGGCTAGATCAATCCCCCTCTATAATGTTGTAGACTATAGAAAGATCTCTACATTAGTGAACATACGGTACGACAATGAATTTCAATCGGGTGGCCGGTCGAGCAACTCCGCATCCACGCTTAGGCCAGCGACCGAGCTCTTCCGCCATGACGCGCACCAGCCAGGCGTGGCCCGAGATCAGTTCTCTGTAGGAGGCGGTGGTCGAAGTTGTGCTTGTCAGCCCGGCTCCAGACGGTGGCGCTGCTTGATTTGAGGTGCGGGGCTCTGGCCAAATCTGGCGGCGGTGCATTCTTATTGGACCATCGGGGATCTCGACGGAACTCGATTTGGAACTTTGATGCCGAGCGAACTCCGGCGAATTAGCTAACTGTTCAACTTGATTTGGACCGGATATCTTTCATGGCGAACGACGATCTTGGACTCGGACGACACAGCGCTTGTAGCACAGCATCTATTTAGTACAGCAGCTCGAATTGGAACCAAACTTGGTCGAGGATCACGAACAATCTGCACGACAGGATCTGGTCACTGCTCTGCTACATCTCCCACGAGGTTAAAAAACCACTGTTTTGGCAGAGGCTGTGAACTGGCCGGGGCAAAATGGTCAAAACTTCACTTTGCGTTACTACGGTCTGCCACTGTTCCTGGTCTCCTTTCTTTCCTGTCTCGAACTTCCTCCCTCTTGTTTGTTTGGCTCTACTGCTCTTCTACTCTGGCATGACCCCATTATGCATGAACGAAAGTCATTGTCTTGATTAGTGGAGTATATCACCATGTAATCCCCACAGCTGTCTGAATGCGGTTGAAGGCTTAAAATATTAAACATAACGATTATCATTTAACTTGTTTGCAGTTTTTCATCGCTAGTACGTCGGGCTAACTATATTGGGACAAAGTTATGAGTTGGTTTGTTCTCTCAAACTATCAACTTTATGCAATGCAGGCAAGATATACAATTGAAATCTCAGTTCGATTTATAAAACACGATCAATGAATATGATCAAGTGATTGTGTCTATAAGACAACACCAGATGCAAAAGTATTCTACAAAATCCCCAACAATTTAAGAAAATTGACTGCCAATTCATATAAGGGGATTAACATCTGTAGCTTTTCCAGAAACCTAGATCAACCAGACCGTCAAAAACACATTTATTCCTTTTTTCATTGATGAAGTAAATATGTAAAGAGACAGACAACTAAGCAAGGTCTCCCAGAAGAGTACTCGGACACATTTATAGAGTTTAGACAAACACAATGAATTATTGACTATTAGTCGGACTTTGACACAAACATCTATTCTTTCTCCACTTCATTTCTAACACTCTGAAGCCTCTTTTCTAGGTCCAACTTCATCGGCCTCAACAACTTCCTAGCTTTTGTCCTCCAACTGCATGTCATATACTGAATCTCTTGCTATAAGATTTTCAGAAGTTAAGAACAGAAAACAACTTAACTCATAATTTACCTATGTAGTACTATGTCAATGTCACTGGAATCTATCGCACAAACTACAATTTAGTGCCATCAGGAGTAGTAAACATAAGCGTATACTCACATCTCCTTGTCCTTATAAGGTTTTTTTCTCTGTTTGCAGAAGGTTGTATCATCCTTGGAAGTAGAGCCTTACACAAACAGCGTTCGGGGCATGGCACAAGCGGCACATCAATAGTTTGGGACCACATTCCTTGTATGTCTTGCGATAAAAAAGGAGTTGGTTAGTTACTTATCCAAGAAGTGAACAAGATTGTCGTTTGCTGACAAGAAGTTGGTTCAGAGGTAAGTTAATTGGTTACAGTGGATCATTTGGCACTCTGAAGCTAAACCCATTATCCAGATGTCTGTGCACACGTAGTCATGTAGAGAGACTTACCAGCTGACCACATTGGAATGCCATGTCCTTAGGATTTGTCAAAAAGGATGGGACATACCTATAGGTTTTACACAAATAGAAAGTTTAATGGGACATAACTGTAACATAAATATTTTCTTAAAATAACTGTAACGGAATATGGCGCAGAACTGCAGACTACCTATTGGCCTGAAGTTACCTACATGTTCGTCTGAAGCGTTCTTGCCAACCTCGGTTGACCGGGAGGTTGTTGTTGGAGCATGTGAAGCTACAATGTTATCACGTTCAAGAACTTTGTTTGGAGGAGGAGCAATCCTCCCAGGGTTAGCCTTCTGTGCATGTTTTCTGAGAGGTTGGTTTGGATAAGATAATAGATACGGGATCATCAAATGAAGAATATGTTAGTTCTTGTGTGCCGAAGTGGCGTTCCATCTTGATGTGCCGAGCAGAGGACCGGGGTGCCGGCCGTGTAACAATGACGAGGAGGGCGCTGGACAGAGGAGGAAGGGGAGCGTCACCTCGACCTTGTAGAACGTCCTGCAAAAAAAGGACAAAAACATGGATATTCAGTAAATATTTTCAGAAAACTAAGTTCACTCTCTACATGAGCACAATTCTATATAATGAACACTTTTGGAGAGCCAATCAGACCAAGGAAATCAAATCAAATCCACACTTCATGCTTTAATTAAGCCGATCTTGTGAGAGACATTTAAAAAAATGTTTGCCCCACGAATGTTGTAAATTGTACAACTTGTACCGTTAAGTTGGAACATGATTTGGAGTGTAGAAAAACTAAGTCTGAACCTTGACTACACATAATATCATGTGAAATTGCTGAGCATAAATCGTATGGTATACCTGAGCCGAGCGTCGTGTGGAATCGAGCAGTGCCAGAGGTCACCGGGACGGTGGAGGCATTGTCTTCCTCTCTTTCGCTGTCGCTGGGTATCCTCCGGACAGCGTGGTCGTCTCGTCCCTTCCGGTGCCGGCAGTTCTCCATCCTGTCGGCCAGCGCGACCTGCCTCCCTCAGCGACCAGCAGCACATGGCCCCTTCCTCTCCTCCACGGCGGCGGCAGCAGTTCTCCCCTTCCTTGTAACTTGGTCCAGCCAGTGGCGTTGCTTATTCTATCTATATTAATACATGCAGTGCTCCTGCATGGTTCGAAAAAAAAAGTTCTCCCCTTCCTCTCCTCCACAGTGGCGCATACCCCTTCCTACACGGCGGCGGCAGGGTGCCTCCCGGTGCCTCCCAAATGGACGCCGCATTAAGTCAACTGTTGGGCGTGGATCTTGTGCAGCGAGGGTGTGGACAAATCCACCACCTGGGGTATCTCCCAACCCAGACGCAGCAGATCCAGGGTCGAGGCCACCCACACAGGCCATCAGAACATACTCCGCGCAAAGGACGCCATTGCCCCGAGCCCCTTCTGCCCCGCCTATGGCGCCGCCCCCTCCCATCCTATTTGCGGCTTTTTGCTCTTACCCAGGGGGGCCGTATTGACTGGAATCCATGGAGGCAGGGAGCAGGTGCACCGTTCCTGGGGTTGGTTTCGCGGCTCCGTTGTGGTTCGGCGGCGATGGCGGAGCACAGTGGCGGCAGGGGGGATTTGCATATTTGCCCCGTTTTACTTTGCAAGTTGCATATTTGCCATTTTGTGTGTCACTGACATGTGGTGGTCATAGGGCAAATATGCAAATTTTAGAGAAAAAGTGTGGCAAATGTGCAAAAATCTCGGCGGCAGGGGGCTCGCGAGAGTAGCCAGGCAAGGGCACGGGAGGGGAAAGAGTCTCGTTGGTGTAGAAATACGTTCCCGAGGATTAGATGACTCGGCGGTGGCAGTCCCTGCAATAACTCAAAACAGCTGAGGGCAAAACCGTCCATTGGGGCAGACGGAATATTTAGGCTGACGAACGACGGCAATTCTTTTAATAGTATAGACAAGGCGTAAGTAAGGAAATAAATTAAACGGAAATACTGGGATGAGCCATCCGAAGCCTGCTTCATGCGCAACGCCCAAGAGAACTAGGCCCACGACGCGACCCACCAGCGTCCTCCCAGTATTCTCAAAAAAAAAGTACCACCTCGCCGACCGAAGAGGCAACGCGTGGGAGAGCCAGCTCTTTAGAGGCGTCTGGGTGCAACCTTTTAACATACTTACCTGGACGCGGTTGACGGCTGATCAAGAAGGGTCGTGGCCTAGATCAATGATCCACATTGCACTTGGTGGATCTGTTGGTCTACCATCTCCCCAAGTGGGAGAATGGATATCATAATTTGTGGTAGAGAGGGTACGCGTTTGCGTGACCCCTGCCAATTCTTTAAAATTAAATTTTGGTCCTTCATTGTCTTGGTCCTTCGTTGTGTGCCTCATTGCCTGAGGCGAGATTTGTGTCATGGTTGCAATTTGGCCCCTCGATCAGTTGTGCCAGGCACCTTGTCTGTCTGCAGAGCCTGATTGGTCTGTTGTGGGAGTTGTTTGATTTTCTTTGGAGCTGAAACTTATTTTTGCAGATCTAAAGAGTGGCATCCAGCATAGCAGTCGGCACACATGTTAATGATCAGATTGTTCAGGTGGGGCGTTACACGTAGTTTTGATGTAATTTGCTTCGCGTAA
The DNA here is from genome assembly GCA_916181665.1 of Avena sativa. Classification (NCBI taxonomy): domain Eukaryota; kingdom Viridiplantae; phylum Streptophyta; class Magnoliopsida; order Poales; family Poaceae; genus Avena; species Avena sativa. Next base: position 454,365,950 of record OV702290.1, read on the forward strand.
CAAGCTCCGTACGTCCACAAATCACGCGAGGATAAAATATCTTGTTTTATACTACCTCCGTTTTAAGGAATAAAGCGCACACGCATTATAAAGTAAAATTTAACCAAATAAATAAAATAACTAAAACTTGATTATATTGTGTAAAATTAGTATCGTTGGATTCGTATTGAAAAACACTTTCCAATGATGCTAATTTTGTACCAATATTTTATATATATTTAGAGTAAATCTTGGTAAAAAAAACACGCAAGACGAGCTTATTCCCTGGGACGGAGGTAGTATTTTTGCCTTCTATTTTCTGAATTTTTTTACTTCTATTTTCTGAAATATCATGATCTTATGTCCCAGAGAACTCTACTGGACCGAATCTTCTTTCTATTGTTACCAATGAATCGTACTTCTAGTACATGCATTTTAGTTTTGCTTCAATAAAAAAAGTAAGCGTGTAATTTAACCATTTAGTTTTCTTTCAATGTGATGGAAATTTGTTTCAACGGCGACCATAGGATTTGTTTCAATTAGTGCAACAAAAAAAATCTTGTATTTTCCAAAATATCCCGATCTCCTCTCCTCGCCAGAATCCTCTTTCTGTTATTACCAATAAAACTTCTAGTTCATATATACATTTTAGTTTTGCTTCGATCAAACAAAAAAGGCAAGTGTACAACGTAAAAATTTGATATTCTATCGCTGCAACAAAAAATTGTTTTGACGATGAAGATAGGATTTGTGCAATTAGTGCAACTGAAATTTACTTCTATATATCTAAACAAAGGCAATAAAAAGGTTCCATTTATTAATTATAGAACTTTCTCCCCATGGAAATGAAATTTAGACATGTGAATTATATGTGTTCTTATATTTTCTTCCTTCTGAAGTAGTGAATTTTGCTTCAATATATAGTAAAGTTTTATCCGACATAATGGTTTATTTTTTTGACAGTAGCAACTTTTTATGTCCGACGGATGGCTATGCTACAAAATAATCAACAAATAAATTGGGCATTAATATGTTCCTTTCCATTGGCATATGGCACACAACGTAGACCACAATATTTTTGCTGCATGTATTGCATGTATTGCGTTTAGAGCCATTCTGCTAATAATGGCTGCTGTTGGATGTTGTTGTTACTTCAGACGCAAGAAGAACCCTCCGTACGGTGAGTGTCTATTAACCCGCACGAAGATGTCACCAACAGATTTGAGAGACAGATAAAGCTTTGGAGGGTCTTCGAACGTTTACCATAAAAAGCTGGCAAATGGTAGAGACATTGCAGCTAAAAGACTAATTAATGAACAACCAGCAGAGCATCATCAATTTTATGAATGAGGTCAGTTTATTCGGTTCTCTTCTATACGGTTATATACTATGGATCAAGTAGCCTATGCAAAGATATATTTATTGCAAACCAGCAAACACATACTACCCATTGTTTCTGCCGAATAATGCAAATCCTCCTAGCATTTTAGTGGGGGTGGGGGCATATGCCCCCTATGGCCCTAGAAAAAAATTACAAAACAAACTACTAGTTCAGAAATGTTATACATATTTAGTTTAGTCTATCCTTGTCTGCAAAAACTCTCCTAGGTTGGTCCAATACTTGGGGTCTCTGATTATTGCCCACACATTCAAGAGACTAGAAGGACATGCGAGCTTCGCCTCGCCGCCTGCATTTGTTTTTGCACAACCTAGGCGGCGTGGAACAATGGCATGCGTTTTCATCTACAAACTACTGTGAAAAAAGAATGGTTTGTAAGTAGGTGGGCATTTGGGTGTGGGTTTTATATTACCACACCCGCACCCGTAATACCCAATGGGTAGAGTCTTTTAACCATTTACATACACATGGGTTAAGTTTTTCTACCATACCCACTGGGTAAGAGTGTAATGGGTAACCATTTCCATCACTAATTGGGTTTTGGTACATTTTATCCTAATCAAAACACATAGATCTTGCATACGCAACCTGGCTAAAAGATTGGTCTGGCATGCTGACAGTTGTAGTTTTATCTTCGTGCTCACCGACGTGTTGTCGGTTGATCCGTCCTACAATGTGTTTTTGAGCGAACAAAATAAATAGGCCAAAAAAAAAGAAACCATGAGGATCATCCTGGAAGAACAAACCTTGAGGGCCCCAAACGGCTAGACAACCTGAGAAGCAACGGCGGTGCCAACCGGAGAGACGGCCCGCCCCCACCGCCCGCAGCAACAAGAAACACCGATGACCAGCACCAATAGAAGGAGCATACACCGGCGAGAAAGGACCGCCAGCAGCAAATCACCGCCTCTAGAGATCCTCCACCTTCTATGGTTGTTACTCCACTGGGGCTCCACCATGGGCATGGTTTAGGGGGCGGGACCAACCAGAGGCTGCCATAGTGCACGGACACCGGAGACTGGCATGGGGAGGGCGGTGATGGTAAGATGGCAAGGGTATGGCCCGAGAAGATAGGGACTGTGGTTGGGTCAACGCTTCTGTTCTGGATCCGCTGCAGTTTTCCCAACCCGTAGACAGAACTAGTCGTTGTTTCATGGAGCCAAGCTAGGGATGGGGCCATTTGCGTCATAAGAGAGGCGTCGCTTGCGGTAATAATTTTTTTGGTTTACCTGCCAAATGAATAATCTAGTTGAATTGTACCCAACATCCATCGGCTGATAGCACTCGCGGCGGGAGTAACCTCAGTACGCTAGGTCACCACCACGCTTACACTATCGAATAATGTGGAACAATTTTAGAACAGATGAAGCATACATACATACACACACACACACACACACACATATATATACATACATACATACATATATATAGGACATATTTATACTACAGCCGGGTGTAGTTACACCCACACGTGTTTCACACTATCTAGGCAGTATCTATCATACCGAAAGTTATGTACGCGTAGTATGAAATATATAAGAATATTTAGACTATATATATACTATTTTTTTGGTAGTATGTAGTTTTTATTCACATACTCTTTTTGTACGTACAAATATAACGGTATTTTACATATATAGTGCAAACTATGGGTGTACTTGCAATTTTTTCACCTAACTTACTTACTTCGGTAAGGTAGTATATGAGATGTGGGTGTAGTTACTCCCGGGAGTAAGAAGTATGACTCGTTATTTTACACCCGACATATTTTTTCGTTGTTCAATTAAAAAAATTATGTTTAATATACGAATAATTATGTTCATATATTCACCACAACCAAAAAATCGAAAAAAATGGATTTTATGAGTCACTATAGTGTAAAAAACATCAAAAATACGTTTTTTACGACATATTTTTATACGGCATGTAAACAAAAAAATTGTGTCATTGCTAAATTTCCGTATGTTCTTCTCGATTTACGAAGTAAGACAAAATTTACGTGATGTAAAAATAATATACGGTTCAAAAGATAGAGGATGAGTGTAGAATAGCCCTGGGTGTCAAATAGCGCCACTCTCTCTCTCTCTCTCTCTCTCTCTCTCTCTCTCTATATATATATATATATATATATATATATATATATATATATATATATATATATATATATGGAAGGAGACATGAATGAAAATAGATTAATAACCTATATAGCTCCAGACCTAATGATGCGTGTGAAAGAATTTGTTGACAAAATGGGTGTAGAATAGCCCTGGGTGTCAAATAACGCCGAGAGTGGCGCTATTTGACACCCAGGGTGTAGAATAATTATTCTTCATCCATCCTCTATCTTTTAAACCGTACATGATTTTTACGTCACGTAAATTTTTTCTTACCTCGGAAGTCAAGAAGAACATAAGAAAAATTAGACATGTCGTAAATTTTTTTGTTTACATGCCGTATAAAAATACGACGTAAAATGCATATTTTCTATGTATTTTACACTATAATGACTAAAAAATTGTATTTTTATGTCGATTTTTTTGCATTTGTAATAAATATGAACATATTATTAATATATAAAACATAAATTTCTGAATGCGAGAACATAAAAATATGTGGGGTGGAAAATAACTATTTTGCACCCTGGGTGCTGAATATATATATATATATATATATATATATATATATATATATATATATATATATATATATATAAGGAACAACTTTTTAGAGTAATGGAAAAATATACAAAATGAAAAAAATAGAAATTTAGTCAAAACAGAAAAGGTAAGGAAAAAATAAAAGTAATTTTGAAATAAAAAAGCATGAAAATGTATCAAAGAAAAACAGAATGAAGGATGCTCCTATTTATGTGGAGAAGCACTATATAAGAAAGTGACGTGGAACAAACCAGCGATCAGTGTATACACCAAACGGATGTTGAACAAGAATGAATCATGCTCCTATTTATATGGAACGAACTATTTTTCTTAATACCGAATGAACCAGCTACCAGGTAAACCTGCTACCAACGTACCGACCGAACGAACGTTGAGCCATTGACCAACGACACAAACACCCTAAACGGCCGAGCACATGACGAAAAGGCTTTAGCTAAACCGGAGCACATCGATCGCGATAAGACGGCTAGGTCGATAGGGAGGAAAATCCGGACAGTTACGATCTTTTTTTCACCGCAGAATGACCCAGCTGCTGCGACGTGGGCCGGATTTGACTGTGGGGCCGTTGGAAAGATGCAACCTGCATGGCTCACGGTAATAAAAAAGTGTCGTTAACAAGCCTGCATTGATGGTCGGGATGTATTCCATGCAAAATCCAACGGATGAAAACCAGGAGTTACCTCAAAAGGCGGGTACACTACCATGCTTAAGCCTTTACATAATGACACTACGATCAGGTGCCTTGATCCCAGGCAATGAAAAAACTACCACCAAATACCCCAAAACAGTGTCGGCAAATATTTTTGGAGGTAGAAAAATAAGTGTTGCATTTACATATGTCAGGGAATTTTAATTTGAGGCACTTCTAAAAAACTGCTGCTAAATGTTTATGCTTAGGCATTTAAAAAGTGCCAGCAAAGATTTTGGAGGCAATTTTCTGAAATGCCTTTGATTTAAGTTTCATGCGCATATGCCCCCTATGGCCCTAGAATTTTTTTTACAAAACAAACTACTAGTTCAAAAATGTTATACATATTTAGTTTAATCTATCCTTGCCTGCAAGAACTCTCCTAGGTTGGTCCAATACTTGGGGTCTCTGGTTATTGCCCACACATTCAAGAGATGACACTACGTCAGGTGCCTTGATCCCAAGCAATGAAAAAACTACCACCAAATACCCAAAAACAGTGTCGGCAAATATTTTTGGAGGCAGAAAAATAAGTGTTGCATTTACATCTGTCCGGAATTTTAATTTGAGGCACTTCTAAAAAACTGCCGCTAAATGTTTATGCTTAGTCATTTTAAAAAGTGCCAGCAAAGATTTTGGAGGCAATTTTCTGAAATGCCTTTGATTTAAGTTTCACACGCATTGTCGATCAATGAACCTGAAAAGTGCCCTTGGCACCGCGTGCGTACGGTTGAATTTTCCATTAATCCAATTAAGGGCCTTATTTGTTTCGGCCGGCTGTAGCTGGCTGCGGGTGGTTGCGCTGTTGTGTAGAAAATAATGTTGTACAGTGAAAGCCACAGTTCCGAGTTTTACTGCTTGGCAACTCAGCTAGTTATCTGCTGTGAACTGATGAATTATTTGATATGTCCTCGGAGTCACGAGAATGAGTATTTGAGCTGATTTATGTGTAATAAATAACATATGGATCACTATAATAAAAAATAGATCACTATAAAATATCACGAATACAACAGATTATCACACCGAGTTATTATTCACATATTACACATTATTACACGTGTTTCTCACTAGTCCCCAGGACATATTACACATTATATATATTCATGTTCTCAGAACATCAATTTCAACAAATCGAACATGGAAGCTAGCATCAATCTGGTACACTCTTCCCAATAGAAGGCATCCACCGGCTCCTACATAAATCTTAGGGAGGAAGAACATTACACGCGTGAAGTATTGATCTAATGTACAGTGGGCAGATCACACACGCATGAAGAATTGATCAGAACTGAGGACCGGACAAACACGGGCAGCAGAGCATGCATCAGCCTGTATAGCACAGCATCACGCCACCGCCTCCAGTTTCTTCCTTCATCAGAGGCAGATGAGCGAGCACAATGGAAAGGATGTGTCAACGGGAAGCAAGCCATAATAGAGAGAGGGAGAGCGGCAATGGATGCAAGGTAACTGCAGATTTTGATGGACCAGTGACATCAGTAGTAGGGCGCTTCGCCACCGCAATTGAAGCGTGCACTGGGTCGAAGCGAGGAAATCATTGCAGGGGTACAAAGTGAGTCTTGACGAGGCATGTGCGAGGATCCCCACCTAAATATATTACTTCAAATGACCAACAACAGGTTTCACGAGCGTCGTGACAAGAGGTAGTCATGCCACAAGCCGGCGTGACTTTTTTGAGCCAAATCTCTACAACGATGAGACCAAAGAGTGATGTCGTCCATAGTTTTAGAAATAGTTACATAAGAGGATTGATCAACATCAACGTTTCTAAATACTATACTGTTTTTGGCATCCCAAATTTTCCAAAGAATGACGAGAGCAATAGACGGCCAAATAGAGGAGTGAAGCCCAGCAGGCACCGGAGTAGTCCACAAGTTGGAGAAATCTTGGAAGGCCGGCTGAACATCGATTTTATTCCATACCTCCTGCGCGTGAGGGCAGACGAAGAAGAGGTGGTCTCGACTTTCCATGGTGTGTCCGCACCTAGGACAAGTCGCAGAGGTAATAATAGTCTTCTTATGCAGATTCTCTCGCGTATTGAGTCTATCCAGGGAGAGAAGCCAACCGAAGATCTTCACCTTTTGGAGGACGAAAGACTCCCAAACGTTGGCTAGGTGGTGTGTCTGAAGCTAAGTCGAGATGATAGCATAAGCACTCTTAGTGGAGAAGCTGGAGCCGTCAAGTATCGTCCGGTGATCAGCCGTACCTGAAAGCTGCACATCCTGCAACAAGACACGAAGAAACAAGAGCTCGCTAGCAGCGGCCGAGGTCAGCTTGTTACGAAGGTCAGATTCAATCCCGCCCTGTAGAACCGTAGAAACTAAGTATGGGGTTTAGTATGGTGTGAGAATATGGCGGGGAAGGCAGTAGCTAAGGGCTCAGGAAGGAGCCATCTGTCAAGCCAGAAAAAAGTACTTTGGCCATTTCCTACATTGCATTGCGAAATGAGTCGAAGCGTATCAAGGTTTTGCTTGATTATTTTTGCTATGTACGTGGTGTTTGAGGAGTGGTGTATGGGGTAAGGCGAGTGGTATAGGAGCCAATCCCGCCACGGGAGGTTTGATGCATGCATGAATTTATAAAAATATTCAGCAGAAGGCAAATATTTTGGATCTCCAAATTCTTAACACCTAGACCGCCAACAATTTTTGGAGTACAAACCTTATCCCATGCGACAAGGCATTGCGCACGAGTACATGTTTCCTCTTGGGCCCAAAAAAAGGCTCTATATTTCTTGTTTAGTTTTTCGATGTTTTCTTTTGAAAGAGAGAAGGATGACATAAGATATGTGGGGAGACTGTCGAGGATAGCTATGAGAAGAGCAAGCCTTCCACCTTTGTTTAGGAGGGAGTCGCTCCAACCGGCAAGGTGGAAATTACTTTTGCTGAGGGCAGGAATGAAGGCAGAGGAGGGAAATTTTTGGTGGGACAGGGGCAGGCCGAGGTAAACCTGAGGGAAATGGGAGATAGAGGTGCCTAAGGCATTGGCCATGGAGTCCGCGACTGATTCAGAAACGTTATGGGGATGAAAGTAGTTTTATGAAAATTAATACCCAAGCCTGTAGCTGCAGCGAAATCGTCAAGAATAGAATGAAGCTGAGTAGCTGCAGCGGGGGTTCCGTGAGCAAGGATCAAAGTATCACCGGCGTATAGGAGGACCGGGCACGGAAGGATGGGAATGATGGGGTGGGCAAGGAGACCTAGGGAGCAGGCGTGCGAGATGAGTTTCGGAAGAACGTCGCCGACAATGTTGAATAAAAAGGGGAGAGGGGATCTCCTTGGCGCAGGCCATTTTTGAAGTCGATCCAAGGCCCAGGGATGCCATTCAGGAGGATGATAGTTTTACCAGTAGTTAGGATGTCTTTAATCCATTGGCAGAATTGTAGGGGTTCGTAGCATGGAAAACAAAAATTTTCTATCGCATACAAACAAACAAGCCAAGATCTATCTACTAGATTGTAGCAACGAGTCGATGGAATAACTCACCCTCGAAGATTCCAAAGTGTTTAACGAGAGCAGATTCTCGTGGGTGATGTAGTCGTACTCTTTCCGATCTCAAGATCGCGTAGACGATCCTTCCGGCGCCACGTTCCGGCAGCGCTCCCGTAGTCGGTCACACGTTCGGTACTCGACGAAGACCTTCCTCTCCCTTGTTCCAGCAGGCAGCGGAGGTTGTAGTACTCTCCTCGTGATTCCGGCAGCACAACGGCGTGGTACCGGAGGTAGAGGGGAGATCCCGCAGGGCTTCGCCTTAAGCCGGTGCGAGTATGGTGGAGCTTATGAGAGAGGCTATTAGTGGTCTAGTAATTAGACACACCAATTAGAGGGCTCTAAACCAATTAGAAGGCTCTAAACCAAAATAGCTCTAAACCGGGGTTTAGATCTAGGGTTTAGTTTAGAGGGGTAGGAACTAGTGTGTCTAGAGAGGGGAGCCCTGCCCCTCCCTTTATAGGTGGGAGGGCCGGCGGCCAAGGGGAGGAGTTCCTCCCCAACTCGGCCTTGGGAGGTGCGCCGGCCAAGGGGAGGAACCCTCCTCCAACTCGGCCTCCACCTCTCCTCCTCTTTCTCCTCTTTCCGAAAACTGGCAGTTTGACCGAAAACTGGCAGTTTGACTTTTCCAATTAGGATTTGAATTAACCCTTTATTTCGGACAGCGAGAACACTTAGTACATGATGCAATCATTCCAACATGCAATGACACATTCATGTACCCTTCCCCCTCCGGAGTGCCGGACATTCCGGGACCTTCTAGAATGTTCCCGATGAAAACACCGGAACCATTCCCGAACTCCGAAACGGGACTTTCCTTATATGAATCTTATTCTCCGGACCATTCCGGATCACCTCGTGATATCCCGGATCCCATCCGAGACTCCGAACAACATTCGGTCTCTTTCTCATAATACCATAACTACTCAAACAACGTCGAATCCTTAAGTGTGTCTCCCTACGGTTCGTGAATTATGCGGACATGATCGAGACACTTCTCCGAACAATAACCAATAGAGGAATCTGGAAATTCATATGGCTCCCACATATTTCTACGATTACTTTGCGATCGAATGAACCACTTACATACGATACCAATTTCCCTTTGTCTCACGATATGTTACTTATCCGAGGTTATGATCGTCGGTATCTCTGCATACCTAGTTCAACCTCGTTACTGATAAGTACTCTTTTCTCGTTCCCGTGATATGTGATCCCTTGTGACCAAGTCACATGCTTGCAAGCTAATTGGATGACATTTCACCGAGAGGGCCCAGAGAATATCTATCCGTCATGTGGATGGACAAATCCCACTCTTGATCCATGTGTTTCAACCAATACTTTCCGAACACTCAATGCCACCTTTATAGCCACCCTGTTACGGTGTGGTGTTTGATGATATCAAAGCATCCATCTGGTAAAGGTGATATGCATGATCTCATGGTCGAAGGAATTAGGTTACTATGTATCAGAAAGCATATAGCAATTGAACTATTGAAATGACTTGATCTTTATGCTACGCTTGTCTATAGGAGTATGTCCACCATATCATTCTCCTAACGATATGATCTTGTTGTTGATAACATCTCAATGTTCATGACAAAGAAACCACATCATCAATCAACCAACAAGCTAGTGAAGTATAGAGGCTATACTAGGGACTTCAAATTAAGTTTACAAATCACACAAGTATTAATGGTTTCCTTGTTAATACTATTATAGCATGAATGCAAACATTTATCATAAACACAAAGATATATAATAATAACTATATTTATTATTGCCTCTAGGGCATATCTCCAACAGTCTCCCACTTGCACTAGAGTCATCTAATCTAGATTACATGGTAATATACCGAACACCCATGGCAGTTTGGTGTTGGTCATGTTTTGCCCTCGGGAGAGGTTTAGTCAACGGATCCGCCACATTCAGATCTGTGTGTACTTTGCAAATCTTTATATCCCCATCCTGGATATGTTCTCGAATAGCGTGAAAACGCAGCTTGATATGCTTCAGCTTCTTGTGTGACCTTGGTTCTTGCGCATTGGCTATGGCGCCCATGTTATCACAGTAGATAGACATTGGGTCCAGCGCACTAGGAACCACACCCAGCTCTGTAATGAACTCTTTCATCCATATCGCTTCTTGTGAAGCCTCCGAAGCAGCCATGTATTCCGATTCAGTTGAAGATCTCGCCACAACGCTTTGCTTTGCACTCCTCCAGCTAACTGCTGCACCATTCAAAATAAATACGTATCCAGATTGTGATTTAGAATCATCCGGATCGGTGTTCCAACTAGCATCGGTGTAACCATTAACAACGAGCTGTTCATCACCTCCATAAGAAAGAACCATATCCTTAGTTCTTCTCAAGTACTTAAGGATGTTTTTGACCGCTGTCCAATGATCCACTCCTGGATCACTTTGATATCTGCTAGTTAGACTAACAGCATATGCGATGTCGGGTCTAGTACATAGCATGGCATACATTAGAGATCCTATGGCTGAGGCATAGGGAGTCTTACTCATCCTTTCTCTATCTTCTGCCGATGTCGGACTTTGAGTTTTACTCAAGGTCGTATTGGGCAACATGGGCAAGAACCCTTTCTTGCTTTCTTCCATTCCAAACTTCTTTAGAACTTTGTCCAAATATGTACTTTGTGACAATGATATTTGGCGTTTCGATCTATCTCTATAAATCGTTATGCCTAATATGTAAGCTGCTTCGCCAAGATCCTTCATTGAAAAACTATTATTCAAATATTCTTTGACACTATTAAGAAGGTCTACATCATTCCCAATCAATAATATGTCATCCACATATAGTATTAAGAACGCTACAGAGCTCCCACTCACTTTCTTGTAAATACAAGCTTCTCCATAAGTTTGTATAAAACCAAAACTTTTGATTACCTTATCAAAACGTTGATTCCAACTTCGGGATGCTTGCTTCAATCCATAGATGGACCGTTGAAGTTTGCATACCTTGTTAGCATCTTTAGGATCGACAAAACCTTTGGGTTGCATCATATACAATTCTTCATCAATGTCTCCATTGAGGAATGCTGTTTTGACATCCATCTGCCATATCTCATAATCATAATATGCAGCGATTGCTAACATAATCCTCACAGACTTTAGCTTCGCTACTGGTGAGAAAGTCTCATCGTAGTCAACTCCTTGAATTTGTCGAAACCCTTTTGCGACAAGTCGAGCTTTATAGACAGTAACATTACCATCAGCATCTGTTTTCTTCTTGAAAATCCATTTGTTCTCGACAGCCTTCCGGCCATCCGGTAAGTCCACCAAAGTCCATACTTGGTTTTCGTACATGGATCCAATCTCGGATTTCATGGCTTCTTGCCATTTATTGGAATCTGGGCTCATCATCGCTTCCTCATATGTCTCGGGATCATCGGTGTTGTCCACCAACATGACATTCATAACGGAATCATACCAATCTGGAGTGGTACGAGTTCTCGTTGACCTCCGAGGCTCTGTAGCAACCTCAACCGAAGTTTCATGATCACTATCATTAGCTTCCTCCCTCATTGGTGCAGGCACCACAGGAACTTCTTCCGGTGCTGCGCTACTCGCAATTTCGAGAGAAGGTTCGACAACCTCGTCGAGTTCTACTTTCCTTCCAGTCACTTCTTTCGAGAGAAATTCCTTCTCTAGAAAGGATCCATTCTTGGCAACAAAGATTTTGCCTTCGGATCTATGATAGAAGGTATACCCAATAGTTTCCTTCGGGTATCCTATGAAGACGCATTTTTCCGCTTTGGGTTCAAGCTTGTCCGGCTGTAACTTCTTTACATAGGCTTCGCACCCCCAAATTTTAAGGAACGACAATTTAGGTTTCTTCCCAAACCATAATTCATACGGTGTCGTTTCAACGGATTTAGATGGTGCCCTATTTAAAGTGAATGCGGCTGTTTCTAATGCATAACCCCAAAATGATAGCGGTAAATTTGTAAGTGACATCATAGAACGAACCATATCTAAGAGAGTTCGATTACGACGTTCAGACACACCATTACGCTGTGGTGTTCCCGGCGGTGTCAACTGCGAAAGTATTCCACATTTCTTCAAATGCTCGCCAAACTCGTAACTTAGATATTCACCTCCACGATCAGAACGTAGAAATTTAATCTTCTTGTTACGTTGATTCTCTACCTCACTTTGAAACTCCTTAAACTTCTCGAAAGTTTCGGACTTATGTTTCATGAAATAGATATACCCATATCTACTCAAGTCATCCGTGAAGGTAAGAACATAACGATAACCACCGCGCGATGCTACACTCATTGGACCACACACATCGGTATGTATGATTTCCAATAAGTCCGTAGCTCGCTCCATCATACCAGAAAATGGAGTCTTAGTCATTTTACCCATCAGACATGCTTCGCATCTTTCAAGTGATTCAAAATCAAGTGATTCAAGAAGTCCATCGGAATGGAGTTTCTTCATACGCTTCACTCCAATGTGACCAAGACGACAGTGCCACATATAGGTTAAGTTATCGCTTGATTTCAAACGTTTAGCTTCAATGTTATTAATATGTGTATTTCCACTATCGAGATTCAATATGAATAGACCATCTATCAAAGGTGCATGTGCATAAAACATATTACTCATATAAATCGAACAACCATTATTCTCGGATTTAAACAAGTAACCGTCTCGCAATAAACAAGATCCCGATATAATGTTCATGCTCAACGCAGGCACCAAATAACAATTATTTAAGTATAAAACTAATCCCGATGGTAGATGAAGAGGTAGCGTGCCGACCGCGATCACATCAACCTTTGATCCGTTTCCTACGCGCATCGTCACCTCGTTCTTCGCTAGCTTTCGTTTATTCTGCAGCTCCTGTTTCGAGTTACAAATATGAGCAACCGAACCAGTATCAAATACCCAGGCACTACTACGAATACTAGTGAAATACACATCAATAACATGTATATCAGATATACCTTTCTTCTTGATGTTGCCGTTCTTCAAATCCGCCAAGTACTTTGGGCAATTCCGCTTCCAGTGACCTTCTCCCTTGCAGTAAAAGCACTCAGTATCAGGCTTGGGTCCAGCCTTGGTCCTCTTCGTCAGCATGGTAGCTTTCTTACCACCCTTCTTGAAGTGTCCCTTCTGCTTAGACTTGCCTTTCTTGAATTTGGTGGTCTTATTGACCATCAACACTTGGTGCTCTTTCTTGATCTCCACTTCTGCAGATTTTAACATAGCAAATAGTTCTGGCAACTCTTTGTTCATGTTCTGCATGTTGTAGTTCATCACAAAGTTCTTGTAACTTGGTGGTAGTGATTGGAGGATGCGGTAAACTCCCAAAGTATTAGGAATCACTATACCCAAGCTTTGAAGTTTATTCGCGTGCCCAGACATTTTAAGCACATGCTCACTGACGGAGCTACCCTCTTCCATCTTGCAGTTAAAGAACTTTTCAGAAGCTTCATAACTTTCAATTGCCGCATGAGTCTCAAAAATTAATTTGAGATCCTCGACAATATCATATGGGTCTGACTCTTCAAACCTTTTCTGAAGCTCCGATTCTAAACCATACAAGATAGCACACTGAACTATGGAGTACTGATTCTTCCGAGCGAGGTAAACATTCTTTACTTCATCGGAAGCATCAGCTGCAGGTGGGTCACCTAGCGGTGCATCCAGCACATAGGTCAAATTACCAGCTGTGAGGACAATCCTCAAATTGCGGAACCAATCCGCGAAGTTGCTTCCATTGTTTTTCAACTTTTCTTTCTCTAGGAACGCATTAAAATTGATGGTAGGGGCTGCCATTGATCTACAACATATTTGCAATAGTTTAGACTAAGTTTATGACAAATTGAGTTCAAATTAATTAATGAAATTAAACTAGGTGAACTCCCACTCAAAACAACATCCCTCACATTGTTTTAGTGATCACACGAACCAAATCCACTACATCAACACCGATCATCACGAGAGCTGATATAGTTTTAATGGCGAACAATCATCATGTTCATCATATCTACTATATGATTCATGCTTTGCCTTTCGGCGATCCGTGTTCCTGAGGCCATGTCTGTACATGCTAGGCTCGTCAAGATCAAACCTTAGCTACCGCATAAGCAAATCTGGCTTGCTTACGTTGTATTCTCCCGTGGAATCAAAGACACCCGATCATCACGTGGTGCTTCGAAGCAACAAGCTTTAGCAACGGTGCTAACTAAGGGCGAACACTTTAGAACTTGAAATTTATGTGCATGAGGGATCATCTTATAATGCTACCGTCGTCTACTAAGCAATACAAGATGCATAAAGGATTAACATCACATGCAATTCATAATATGTGATATGATATGGCCTTTCTTCTTTGTGCTTCCGATCTCCATCTTCAAGCACGAACATGATCTCCATCATCACCGGCATAGCATCAAGATCAATGACGCTTCTTCATGGTTGTCGTCCACCAGCTTCAACTATTACAACTATTTTGAATAGACACGCAGGTCTTAACAGAAATTAAAGACAACCATATGGCTCCTGCCGGTTGCCAACTTACAATAAGGAACATTGCATACATCAAATATAATCACAATCATGGCCATATCACATCACTGCACACCCCTGCAAAACAAAGTTAGACGCTTCTACTTTCTTTGCATATTTTACGTGGTTTGGGGCTTTCCATAAGTGTCGTTCTAACTTACGAACAATAACCACAACATTGATACTAGCATTGTTGATCACCCGTTGTAAATTGGATCTTTACTATGCTAGGAGAAACAGGCACCCGCAAAGCCACTTATGCAAAACGAGTTGCATGTCAAGCGTGGAGCAAGTCTCATGAACGATGTCATGTAAGGTTAGCCCGGGCCGCTTCATCCCAACATACCGCAAGATGCAAAGTACACAAAAAGCAATCTACAATAAAAGCATCAACGCCCACAATGACCATTGTGTTCTACTCGTGCAACAGATCTACATATAGACACGGCTCTGATACCACTGTAGGGGTTCGTAGCATGGAAAACAAAAATTTTCTATCGCATACAAACAAACAAGCCAAGATCTATCTACTAGATTGTAGCAACGAGTCGATGGAATAACTCACCCTCGAAGATTCCAAAGTGTTTAACGAGAGCAGATTCTCGTGGGTGATGTAGTCGTACTCTTTCCGATCTCAAGATCGCGTAGACGATCCTTCCGGCGCCACGTTCCGGCAGCGCTCCCGTAGTCGGTCACACGTTCGGTACTCGACGAAGACCTTCCTCTCCCTTGTTCCAGCAGGCAGCGGAGGTTGTAGTACTCTCCTCGTGATTCCGGCAGCACAACGGCGTGGTACCGGAGGTAGAGGGGAGATCCCGCAGGGCTTCGCCTTAAGCCGGTGCGAGTATGGTGGAGCTTATGAGAGAGGCTATTAGTGGTCTAGTAATTAGACACACCAATTAGAGGGCTCTAAACCAATTAGAAGGCTCTAAACCAAAATAGCTCTAAACCGGGGTTTAGATCTAGGGTTTAGTTTAGAGGGGTAGGAACTAGTGTGTCTAGAGAGGGGAGCCCTGCCCCTCCCTTTATAGGTGGGAGGGCCGGCGGCCAAGGGGAGGAGTTCCTCCCCAACTCGGCCTTGGGAGGTGCGCCGGCCAAGGGGAGGAACCCTCCTCCAACTCGGCCTCCACCTCTCCTCCTCTTTCTCCTCTTTCCGAAAACTGGCAGTTTGACCGAAAACTGGCAGTTTGACTTTTCCAATTAGGATTTGAATTAACCCTTTATTTCGGACAGCGAGAACACTTAGTACATGATGCAATCATTCCAACATGCAATGACACATTCATGTACCCTTCCCCCTCCGGAGTGCCGGACATTCCGGGACCTTCTAGAATGTTCCCGATGAAAACACCGGAACCATTCCCGAACTCCGAAACGGGACTTTCCTTATATGAATCTTATTCTCCGGACCATTCCGGATCACCTCGTGATATCCCGGATCCCATCCGAGACTCCGAACAACATTCGGTCTCTTTCTCATAATACCATAACTACTCAAACAACGTCGAATCCTTAAGTGTGTCTCCCTACGGTTCGTGAATTATGCGGACATGATCGAGACACTTCTCCGAACAATAACCAATAGAGGAATCTGGAAATTCATATGGCTCCCACATATTTCTACGATTACTTTGCGATCGAATGAACCACTTACATACGATACCAATTTCCCTTTGTCTCACGATATGTTACTTATCCGAGGTTATGATCGTCGGTATCTCTGCATACCTAGTTCAACCTCGTTACTGATAAGTACTCTTTTCTCGTTCCCGTGATATGTGATCCCTTGTGACCAAGTCACATGCTTGCAAGCTAATTGGATGACATTTCACCGAGAGGGCCCAGAGAATATCTATCCGTCATGTGGATGGACAAATCCCACTCTTGATCCATGTGTTTCAACCAATACTTTCCGAACACTCAATGCCACCTTTATAGCCACCCTGTTACGGTGTGGTGTTTGATGATATCAAAGCATCCATCTGGTAAAGGTGATATGCATGATCTCATGGTCGAAGGAATTAGGTTACTATGTATCAGAAAGCATATAGCAATTGAACTATTGAAATGACTTGATCTTTATGCTACGCTTGTCTATAGGAGTATGTCCACCATATCATTCTCCTAACGATATGATCTTGTTGTTGATAACATCTCAATGTTCATGACAAAGAAACCACATCATCAATCAACCAACAAGCTAGTGAAGTATAGAGGCTATACTAGGGACTTCAAATTAAGTTTACAAATCACACAAGTATTAATGGTTTCCTTGTTAATACTATTATAGCATGAATGCAAACATTTATCATAAACACAAAGATATATAATAATAACTATATTTATTATTGCCTCTAGGGCATATCTCCAACAAGAATTTGGGCGGGAAGCCCCGGTGTTCATGGATGGTAAGGAGGGAGTCCCATTTCACAGAATCAAAAGTTTTTTTAAAGTCGAGCTTGAAGACAATCGTGGGGGATTTGGATTTATGGTAGCAGTTTAAAAGGTCAGTAGCGTAAACAAAGTTATCAGAGATGCAACACCCTGAGATGAAGCCTGATTCGTCCTGACCAACGAGGAGGGACATGAGGGGTTTGAGTCTGTTAGTGAGAACTTTAGCGATGCCTTTTATAGGACAGTTCTGTAAGGAGACGGGGCGGAAAGCATCAGCTGTGCGAGCGGATTCGGTTTTGGGAAGAAGGATGACGTACGCACGGTTGACGGAACCGGTGTCAGTGTGATGGTCATAGAAATCATCAAACAGGGAACGGATAAACGGATAGACGTTCTAAGTGTCAGAGCTGGGAGTAGGATTGGGGTAGATTGTTTGGAGAGAAAAATTCCAGGAGGTAGGTGGAGTAGTTCCTAGGAGGCGAGTGTAGAAATAAGTGAAGATGGCCATTTTTTGATCATGGGAGAAAAAATCGGTTCCATCGGAAACCAGAACGAAAATTTTGTTGCGTCGCATGCGATTAGAAGCACAAGCGGGGAAGTATTTAGTATTTTTGTCCGCTTCAACAACAGCCTGAATTTTTCATCTTTGCTTCGAGGAATCAACTTTGGCTCTAATAGTTCGCTGAAGGGTGGAGATAATTATTTTCCTTAGTTTAATCTCCAGGGAGAACGGTTCCTAATCTCTTCAATGTGGTCAAGAATGTTGATGACAATTTTACAGATTCTTGGGAGTTCGGCGGGAGCAGAGATTTGCGCCAGGATTTAAGAGCGAGACGGGATTTTTTGATGGCGGTAACAAGAGTTGACGCACCGTTTGAAAGTTGGCGGGTCGAGGCCCAAACAGTTGAGATCAGCGGTCTAAAGTCCGTATGGGAGGCCCAAGCATTTTCAAATCGAAAAATGGCGGGGCGAGGTATGGCGGTAGAGATGGAGATAACGAGAGGGACATGATCAGAGATAAACCTAGTGATAGAAGAGACTGAAGTGTTAGGGAAGACTGAGTCCCATGCTAGGTTAATGAAGACACGATTAATCCTTTCCAAAGTCGGAGCCGCACGGTTACTAGACCAAGTGAATTGGCGATCAAGAAGGGGTAGCTCGATGAGAGAAAGTTGATCAATGTAGTCGTTAAACATAGCCTCCCCGGATTCTCTAAAAATGTTATTGTTTTTGTCGGATGGGTAGCGAAGAAGATTGAAGTCGCCTAAAATAATCCAAGGAGTTGTTGCAGGGTCGGGAGCGATAGAGGCTAGATCTTGAAGGAATGTTTCCTTTAGCTCATGATCAGTAGGAAGTAGGAGCATAGACATTGGTTACTAAAATGGGAGATGGTTTTTAGATGAGCAAGGCAAGAGATTGTGGATGAGAGGGTGAATTCAGAAGCCGAGGACGAAGTGAGGGTGAAGTGGGAAGTGGAGAAGGCGTTGAGAATACCTCCCGCGGATCCGTTAGCAGGTTTATAATTGAAAGATCTCAGAGATCGAGGAAGGAATGATCTGGCTTTGAAGATGTCAATATGATCGAGTTTAGTTTCTTGAAGGAAGCATGCCGAAGGGTTTAGAGAACATCAGCACATTTTGGGGTTTGGCCTAGGCCACGGATATTCCAATTACCAAAAGAGTAAGAGATATTAACCATAATTAAACTTACCAACACCATATTCATCACAGTACACGTTCTTACAACTTAAACAGGGAAAGCTAATACCCGTTGGAGGCCTAGCAGGCTGGATAAAGGAGTGGTAAGCGGAAACATTTTTCCTAGGCCAACCACGCTTGACGCTTCAACCGATAAATCTTCTATTGATCCAACAAGAACAAGCCAAACTAAACGAAGAGAGATAAATAGTATTCCCTCCATACAGAAATAACTGACTTGAATTTTGATGGATGCCTTAGGGAATCAAGCCATAATAGAGAGAGGGAGAGCGGCGATGGATGCCTGGTCACTGCATATTTTGATGGACCGGTGACATCAGACCGTGGTTATGGGAATTCGGGAGAGGAAGTCATTGCAGGGGTACAAAGCAGGTATGGACAAGGAAGTTGCTTGGATCAGGGCGTTGATGCTTTGGGATTCATGCACAGATTAGTGGGAATCATTCTCCATATTGTATTTCCACTGCTTCTACTCAAGAATCTATCAGCAGTTCAGCTTCAGCGCCACCCGATATACACACGCTTCAACCGATAAAGCTTCCATTTATTCAACAAGAGCAAGCCAAACTAAACGAAGAGAGAAATGCACCGTTGTGAAGAATAATCTCAAATCTACTCATGTAGAGCAGGACCCTCTACTTCCAGTTTGACGATCAGTTCGCGCAACAGATAACCACATGACCCTATATTTCCAGATGCCTTGCAAGCCTAGATCGATGAACATCACCAATTCCATAGTCAATCCAGATAAATATCACATTGATCATCCTTGGGTAAGGATTTGAGGATTCAAATGAAGAAAGGATTGGAGGAACAAAGTACGAAAAGGGAGGAGCCTTCTTCGAAATAGACGTGGGTGGACTTGTATCCACATGTAAATTACAAATTTTAATCACCTAAAGATGGGTCGCCACACACTATAATATACCAACAAAGGGGACTTGGACCTTGTGGCATGTGCACCTTAGTAGTTGAATGTGGATACACCCTTGCAAATAGAGATGGTATGCACACCCTCTGCATTGAGTAATGGCACACCGTAAAATTAAAAGAGAGAAATTGATTTATAGAGATATTAATAGATATACTGAATAGGGGCACATGCGGCTATCAATATAAATGGTGCTAGAATAATGATATCGAAAAATGGTTATTGACCATTTCGTCGACTCAATGACAAGTACTGCCTCATTGTACCGACATATGTGCACTTGTTAAATACCCATCGCAACAATCTAAATCGACCCTTGCATTGACACAACTCACCTGTTTTGTTGTTGTGTGCATTAGTAGATGCAGGGACCGGTCATAACACCCTATTTTCACAAAACGGTTATCTCTTCCTTATCATCGTAACCATCGCCACTTCCTTTGAATCCTCAAAGTTCTTACTTGAAGGTAGCAGATGACTTGTGGTATTGGCGATGTTTACCAATTTAGGATTGGAAGGTGATAGGAAAAGCAAGGTGTTCGGGTAAAAAATTATATGAACAAGGGGTCTTGGTAAATCTACTATGGGACTCCTAGATTGACTTCTATGGATAGCAAGAATGATGACCATCGATAGTGACCATCATCAACATAGAAGTTCTTCGCCAAATCAGTGAATCTCTACATAGCAATAGAACAACCCTTTCTATAGGATCTAGATGTCCCAAATACTAGTTACCGGGAACCTTCTTAGATAGACTTTGTTTTGTAAAAGCTTAATAACTTCATAATTTTTTCTGACTTGAAATGTTTGCAATGGCCAACTTTAGAACTATATGTGACATGTGTTATCTTTGTTTGTCGTGTGCTTAGGTACACTAACGTATTGTAGCTCTTGGTTACACGTATGGATTAGTTGTGCTAGAAGAATCCTAACATGAATTTTACTAGAAGGACCTTGCACGCCGATCAAATTATATACAGATTTTGTCTCTTTCATTGCATGTTGCTGGTGGCTGAAAACACGCTTCAATTTTCTAGTGGTGCACCATATTTTTTCATAGGCATACCGAAATCTTCCATGACCTGGCCAACATTCTTAGCCTTTAGAAATTTTCATAGGCAGACCGAACAGACAACACATCAAATTTTCATAGGCGGACCAAATATGATGGGGCGGCTGCCAAAGGGGGAAACTCCACCCCAAGGTGCTTCCCTACACCCCCTTTAGGGTTTTGAGGTCCCACCATATGGCGCATGGGCCTTGGGGGGTTGTGGCTCCCTGGCCCATGTAGGCCGGGGTGCCCCCTCCTAGGTCCATATTGACCTTCCAGGGAAGGTGGGCCCGACCATGGAAACCACTAGAACCTTCCTGTACGATTCCGAAAAATCCTGGAACTTTTTCAGAAGCCTAAAATCCACTTTCCTTATATGAATCTTTATCTTTGAACCATTCCGGAGCTCCTCATGATGCCATGGATCTCATGCGAGATTCTGAATCCCATAACTATCCTAGTGTTACCGAACGTTAAGTGTGTGACCCTACGAGTTCGGGAATATGCAGACATGATCGAGACACATCTTCGATCAATAAATATTAGCAGGACCTGTATGCCCATAATGAATCCCACACATTCAAAGAAGTATGTTAATAAAAACTTTATTATTGCCTCTAGGGCATATTTCCAACATAAACAAATATTTGTATTCAACCACGATTGTATATTTTGTGTACTTCAAAGTGAAGGGTTTCGCAGCATAGTAAATCAAAATTTTCTACGGAAGCGAACAGAGGGAAAGCCAAGATCTAATCTAGGAGATGCAAACAACGAGAGAGATTGGATTAGATCTTCATACCCTTGAAGATTCGCACAGCGGAACGTTCGTCAGAACGTGGGTGATGTAGTCGTACTCGCTTCTCCTCCTCGCGATCCGATCCGATCTAGCACCACAAGTGGCGGTGCCTCCGTGAGATGCACACGTGCAGCACCTCGACGTCTCCTCCTTCCTTGGACCAGCAAGTATGGTGGAGAGATGGATTGGATCTACAACACGACGGCGTGGTGTATTTGGTGGAGAATTTCTGCAGCAGGGCTTCGCCTGCAAACAGTCGGGAGGGAGAGAGGAAGGCAGCAGGGCTACTAGGGCTTGGAGGGAGATGTGTGTAAGGGGGAGGGGGCGCACCAGCCCTCTATATATAGAGGGGGAGGGGGCGGCCAGCCCTAGCCCCTCCTCCAAGCCTATCTCTAGTTTAAACGATTTAAACTCTCCCCTTATCTAGAAATTCTATCCCGAGATTTAAACGAGTTAAATCTCTCTAGAATCGGCTGGGCCCTATGGGGCCTTGTGCCCCTGGCCCAATGCGGCCAGGACACTCCCTCATAGGCCCATGCCCCCTCCCGGAAGGTGGGACCACGTTGGCCCCCTTCCGGAAGGTTCTAGAAGCTTCCGGTACAATCGATTAATCCGGAACAATTCCGAACTCCAAAAACTGCACTATCTTATATGAATCTTATTCTCCGGACCATTCCGGAACCTCTCGTGATGTCCCGGATCCCATCCGAGACTCCGAACAAAAATTCATAAACCAATTATCCAATCTATCCTAGCGTCGAGACACGTTAAGTGTGTGACCCTGCGGGTTCGAGAATATGCAGACATGATCTTCTATCAATAATCAACAGCGGGGTCTGGGCACCCATATTGACTCCCACACATTCATCGATGATCATATCAGATGAACCACGATGCCAGGATTCAATCAATCCCATATATATATTCCCTTCGTCTCGCGATATTTTACTTGCCCGAGATTCGATCGTCGGTATCGTCATACCTAGTTCAATCTCGTTCACAGCAAGTACTTTACTCGTTCCGTAATCCGATATCACTTTGTGATTAACTCCTTAACCACATGCTTGCAAGCGGTGTTGATATCGATTACCGAGTGGGCCTGCAGTATATCTCTCCGACTTGGGAGGGACAAATCCCATCTCGATACATACAACCCAACAGATACTTTCCGATTACCTGAGAGACACCTTTATGATCACCCTCTCATAGGATGACGTTTGATGACCTCAAAGCTTTCTTCCGATACCAGGGAGTTGTATTATCTCATGGTCTAAGGAATACAATATTTGACATAAGAAAAACTTCGCAAAGACGAACACGATGACACGATCTAATTGCTTCGCTTAGTTTGGGTATATCCACCATATCATTCTCCAATGATATGATCTCATTATCAATTGACAACTCATGTCTATGGTTAGGAAACCTTAACCATCATTGATCAATGAGCTAGTCCATAGAGGCGTACTAGGGACACGGTGTTGTTCACAAACCACACAAGTATTAAAGTTTCTGCTTAATACAATTCTAGCATGGAATATAAACTTTATCATGAACAAGAATTATAATAATAACATCTTTATTATTGCCTCTAGGGCATAATTCTAACAGTCTCCCACTTGCACTAGAGTCAATAATCTAGTTTACATCTGGCAACAATCTCACACCCATGGCACTGAGGTGCTGATCATGTTTTACACGTGGAAGAGGTTTAGTCAATGGATCTGCGACATTCAGATCTGTATGTACTTTGCTAATCTTCAGATCTCCATCTTCTATATAATCTCGGATTATATGAAACTTGCGGTTGATATGCTTGGTCTTTGGATGATATCTTGGTTCCTTAGAGAGTGCTATGGCGCCAGTGTTGTCACACAATATCTCCAGTGGGTCCAATGCACTTGGAACCACGCCAAGCTCAGTGATGAAGTTCCTGATCCAAACTCCTTCACTTGACGCTTCTGCAGCAGCCATGTATTCCGCTTCTACTGTAGATCCTGCGATCACGCTTTGCTTGCAGCTTCTCCAGCTCACAGCTCCTCCATTCAAAATATACACGTATCCTATCTGAGATTTACAATCATCCTTGTCGGTGTCGAAACTAGCATCGACGTAACCTTTTACGACGAGCTGTTCATCACCCCCATAGACTAAGAACATTTCTTTAGTCCTATTTAGGTACCTTAGGATGTTCTTCACGGCTGTCCAGTGTTCCACTCCTGGATCACTTTGATATCTGCTCGTCAAACTAAGAGCATTGGACACATCCGGTCTAGTACACAGCATGGCATACATGATGGAACCTATGGCCGAGGCATAAGGCACTTTGCTCATAGCTTCCCTATCATTTACCGTAGCTGGACACTGAGCCTTGCTCAATATCTTACCTGACAACATAGGCACTGAACCTTTCAATGCCTTATCCATTCTGAACCTTTTCAGAACTTTGTCTAGGTATGTACTTTGGCTTAAAGCTATCAGGCGTCTTTGTCTATCTCTATAGATTTTGATGCCCAATATATAAGCAACTTCACCTAGGTCTTTCATTGAAAAACACTTGTTCAAATAACTCTTCACATCGTTAAGCATGTTGATGTCATTTCCAATAATCAATATGTCATCCACATATAGTACCAGAAACGTCACCGAGCTCCCACTCACTTTCTTGTAGATGCAAGCTTCGTAGCAATTTGGAACAAATCCAAAGCTCTTGATCACTTGATCAAAACGAAGGTTCCAACTCCGAGATGCTTGCTTCAGTCCATAAATGGAACGCTGAAGTTTGCATACTTTATCAGCATCCTTAGGATCGACAAAACCTTCGGGTTGCATCATATACAACTCTTCATCAATGTTGCCATTGAGGAAAGCAGTCTTGACATCCATTTGCCATATTTCATAATCATGAAACACAACAATTGCTAATAAAATCCGAATGGACTTAAACATCGCTACGGGAGAGAAAGTCTCATCGTAGTCAATACCTTGAACTTGTCGAAAACCTTTCGCAACAAGCCGTGCTTTATAGACGGTAACATTACCATCCGCGTCCGTTTTCTTCTTGAAGATCCATTTGCACTCAACGGCCTTTCGGTCGCTAGGAGGGTCCACCAAAGTCCATACTTGGTGTTCGCTCATGGATCCCAATTCGGATTTCATGGCTTCTAGCCATTTCTCAGAGTCTGGGCTCATCATCGCTTCCTCATAGTTCGTAGGTTCACTGTCTTCTACTAACAAGACAGTCAAGACAGGGTTGCCGTACCACTCAGGAGGGGCACGCGACCTTGTCGACCTGCGACGTTCAGTAGCAGCATCGTCCGAAGCTTCATGATCCTTGTCATTAGCTTCCTCTATTGTTGGTGCAGGCGGCACTGGAACAATTTCAGGTGCTGCGCTACTCTCTAATTCAAGAGAAGGTTCAATAACCTCGTCTAGCTCTACTTTCCTCCCACTCACTTCTTTCGAGAGAAACTCCTTCTCAAGAAAGGAACCGTTCTTTGCGACAAACACTTTGCCTTCGGTTCTGTGATAGAAGATATACCCAATAGTTTCCTTAGGGTATCCTATGAAGACGCATTTCTCCGCTTTGGGTTCGAGCTTGTCCGGCATCAACTTCTTGACGTAAGCTTCGCATCCCCAAACTTTAAGAAACGACAACTTAGGTTTAGCACCAAACCATAGTTCATACGGTGTCGTCTCAATGGATTTAGATGGAGACCTATTTAAAGTGAATGCAGCGGTTTCTAATGCATAACCCCAAAATGATAACGGCAAATCAGTAAGAGACATCATCGATCGGACCATATCTAATAGGGTTCGATTCCGGTGTTCAGACACACCATTGCGCTGTGGTGTTCCGGGTGGCGTGAGTTGTGAAACGATTCCACTTGCTTTGAGATGCGTGAGAAAATCATAACTCAAATATTCGCCCCCACGATCGGATCGTAGAAACTTAATCTTTCTGTTACGATGGTTCTCCACTTCATTCTGAAATTCTTTGAACTTTTCAAACGTTTCAGATTTATGTTTCATTAAATAGATATACCCATATCTACTTAAGTCATCGGTAAAAGTGAGAAAATAGCGATATCCACCGCGCGTCGAAACACTCATCGGTCCGCATACATCGGTATGTATGATTTCCAACAAGTCCGTTGCTCGCTCCATCATACCGGAGAACGGGGTTTTGATCATCTTGCCCATGAGGCATGGTTCGCATGTGTCAAATGATTCAAAATCAAGAGACTCCAAAAGTCCATCAGAATGGAGTTTCTTCATGCGCTTTACACCAATATGACCTAGACGACAGTGCCACGGATAAGTAGTATTATCACTATCTACTTTGCATCTCTTAGCCTCAATGTTATGGATGTGTGTTTCATCCCTTTCGAGATTTAGAAGAAATAAACCACTCACAAGAGGTGCATGACCATAAAAGATGTTACTCATATAAATAGAACAACCATTATTCTCCGATTTAAATGAATAACCGTCTTGCAATAAACACGATCCAGAAATAATGTTCATGCTCAACGCAGGCACATAATAACATTTATTAAGGTTTAAAACTAATCCTGAAGGTAAAACTAAGGAGAGCGTGCCGATGGCCATCACATCAACTCTTGATCCGTTGCCAACGTGCATCGTCACCTCATCCCTCGCAAGCCGCCGTTTATTCCGTAGCTCCTGTTTCGAGTTACAAATATTAGCAACTGAACCGGTATCAAATACCCAGGCACTACAACGAGGGCTAGTAAGTAAAACATCAATAACATGTATATCAAATATACCTTTGATGGTGCCAGCCTTCTTGTCCGCTAAGTAGTTCGGACAGTTGCGCTTCCAGTGACCCTTGTCCTTGCAATAGAAGCACTCAGTTTCCGGCTTGGGACCAGACCTGAGCTTCTTCTCAGCAGGGGCAGTGCGCTTGCCGCCTCCCTTCTTGAAGGGCTTCTTTGATCCCTTACCTTTCTTAAAGGAGGGCTTGTTGACCATCAACACATGATTATCCTTCTTGATGTCCACCTCCGCAGCCTTCAGCTTTGCGAAGAGCTCGGTGATCGTATCAGTGGAACCAATCTGATTGTGAGTCACTACAAAACTTTTGTAGCTGGGAGGGAGTGATTGCAGAACCCTGTCAATCTTGAGCTCCTCTGGAATCTTGCAGTCCAGTTGCTCAAGGCGTTGAGTGTAGCCTGACATCTTAATGGCGTGCTCACTAACGGAACTCCCTTCCTCCATCTTGCAGTTAAAGAACTTCTCAGAGATCTCATATCTCTCAGAACGGGCCTGAGTCTGAAATATGGTTTTCAGCTCCTCGAGAATCTCAAAGGGCCCGGGATAGTTTTCAAAACGATTTTGAAGTTCCGGTTCCACAGCAAACAACATGGTGCTCTTAATCACACCATAATCATCTTTGCGCGACTGATAGACAGCTTTCTCATCAGCCGGCGCAGTTGCAGCAGGGGGGTTACCTAACGCTTTCTCAAGGACATAGTCCTTTTGTCCGCCAGACAGAATGATTCTTAGATTGCGGAACCAGTTGGTGAAGTTAGACCCATTGTTTCTAAGCTTTTCTTTCTCAGCAAAAACGTTGAAGTTGAAGTTGGACTTGGCCATTTGATCTACAATATTTGCAAGTACAAATTAGACTATGTTCATGATAACTAGTTCAACTTTTAATCAAATTACTAGATGAACTCCCACTAAATTCAACATCCCTCAAGTTGTTTAGTGAACACGATCCAAATTCACCACACCTAATCCGATCATCACGAGAAGAGATGTGGTTTCAATGGTGGACAACGAAGTGTCGATCATATCATTCATATGACTCATGCTTAACCTTTCGGTTCTTGCGTTCCGAGGCCATGTCTGTACATGCTAGGCTCGTCAAGTTAGACCCAAGTATTTTCGCGTGTGCAAAACTGGCTTGCACCCGTTGTATGTGAGCGTAGAGTCTATAGCACCCGATCATCACGTGATGCTTGGACACGACGAACTTTCGCAATGGTGCATACTTTGGGGAGAACACAGTTTTTATCTTGATCTTTAAGTGAGGAATCATCTTATAATGCTACCGTCGCGATCTAAGCATAATAAGATACATAAAAGGATAAACATCACATGCATATAACTTTATGTGACATGGTATAGCCAATCTTCGCGCAATGATCTCCATCTTGTGCGTTCCGGCATGATCTCCATCACTCCACCATGATTGCCTCCACCACGAATAGCAACTACAACTATTGCTAACTACTTAGCGATAAAGTAAAGCTATTACATGGCGTATAAGAAGTTGACTCGCAGGTCATACACAATTATAAAGACAACCATATGGCTCCTGCCGGTTGTGTACTCATCGACATGCAAGTCGTGAAACATTACAAAACATGATCATCGCATACATTATACACATCACATCTTGGGCCATACCATATCACAGAAAACACTCCCTGCAAAAACAAGTTAGACGCCTCTACTTTGTTGTTGCATGTTTTACGTGGCTTATGGGAGTAGATGCTAAGAACGATTCTTACCTACGGAAAGCCACAACGGTGATATTATGGTTGCCAAACTCCGGTGTTAATCCCATGACAACTATAGTGAGAGAAACTGACATCCACCAGCCCCATGTGTGGTACAAGCCACACGTCAAGTGCGGAGCCGGTCTCGCGAACGACGTCGCGTAAGGTTGGCCTGGACCGCTTCAATCTCACTATCCCGCGTCATAAGAAGAACACAAACAAGAGGCTTGCAACAGAAAACATCAACGCCCGCAACAACCATGTTGCGTTCTACTCGTGAATCACATCTACGCATAGATCTAGCTCTGATACCACTGAAGGGTTTCGCAGCATAGTAAATCAAAATTTTCTACGGAAGCGAACAGAGGGAAAGCCAAGATCTAATCTAGGAGATGCAAACAACGAGAGAGATTGGATTAGATCTTCATACCCTTGAAGATTCGCACAACGGAACATGGGTGATGTAGTCGTACTCGCTTCTCCTCCTCGCGATCCGATCCGATCTAGCACCACAAGTGGCGGTGCCTCCGTGAGATGCACACGTGCAGCACCTCGACGTCTCCTCCTTCCTTGGACCAGCAAGTATGGTGGAGAGATGGATTGGATCTACAACACGACGGCGTGGTGTATTTGGTGGAGAATTTCTGCAGCAGGGCTTCGCCTGCAAACAGTCGGGAGGGAGAGAGGAAGGCAGCAGGGCTACTAGGGCTTGGAGGGAGATGTGTGTAAGGGGGAGGGGGCGCACCAGCCCTCTATATATAGAGGGGGAGGGGGCGGCCAGCCCTAGTCCCTCCTCCAAGCCTATCTCTAGTTTAAACGATTTAAACTCTCCCCTTATCTAGAAATTCTATCCCGAGATTTAAACGAGTTAAATCTCTCTAGAATCGGCTGGGCCCTATGGGGCCTTGTACCCCTGGCCCAATGCGGCCAGAACACTCCCTCATAGGCCCATGCCCCCTCCCGGAAGGTGGGACCACGTTGGCCCCCTTTCGGAAGGTTCTAGAAGCTTCCGGTACAATACCGATTAATCCGGAACAATTCCGAACTCCAAAAACTGCACTGCCTTATATGAATCTTATTCTCCGGACCATTCCGGAACCTCTCGTGATGTCCCGGATCCCATCCGAGACTCCGAACAAAAATTCATAAACCAATTATCCAATCTATCCTAGCGTCGAGACACGTTAAGTGTGTGACCCTGCGGGTTCGAGAATATGCAGACATGATCTTCTATCAATAATCAACAGCGGGGTCTGGGCACCCATATTGACTCCCACACATTCATCGATGATCATATCGGATGAACCACGATGCTAGGATTCAATCAATCCCATATATATATTCCCTTCGTCTCGCGATATTTTACTTGCCCGAGATTCGATCGTCGGTATCGTCATACCTAGTTCAATCTCGTTCACAGCAAGTACTTTACTCGTTCCGTAATCCGATATCACTTTGTGATTAACTCCTTAACCACATGCTTGCAAGTGGTGTTGATATCGATTACCGAGTGGGCCCGAAGTATATCTCTCCGACTTGGGAGGGACAAATCCCATCTCGATACATACAACCCAACAGATACTTTCCGATTACCTGAGAGACACCTTTATGATCACCCTCTCATAGGATGACGTTTGATGACCTCAAAGCTTTCTTCCGATACCAGGGAGTTGTATTATCTCATGGTCTAAGGAATACAATATTTGACATAAGAAAAACTTCGCAAAGACGAACACGATGACACGATCTAATTGCTTCGCTTAGTTTGGGTCTATCCACCATATCATTCTCCAATGATATGATCTCATTATCAATTGACAACTCATGTCTATGGTTAGGAAACCTTAACCATCATTGATCAATGAGCTAGTCCATAGAGGCGTACTAGGGACACGGTGTTGTTCACAAACCACACAAGTATTAAAGTTTCCGCTTAATACAATTCTAGCATGGAATATAAACTTTATCATGAACAAGAATTATAATAATAACATCTTTATTATTGCCTCTAGGGCATAATTCCAACACAAAGGACCAAAGCGGCATCAAAGTTCATAACTCCAAAGTCAAAAGTAAATGCATACTAAATAAATGGCTAAACAAGTTGTTAACAGAGTAACGAGTTTGACAATTGCTTTTACGTCACAAATATTTTGGTTAAAACCACTATCCTTAATCCAATCCAAACCTATATATAGACTCATAATTTCCTGAAGGACCTAATGAAAGTTGTGTATACTTCCATTCATCTAGGTTTGTTTTATGTAGAGAATGATGAATCGGTTAGATCTTGGGAGGAAAAGTGGCTAAGAGAAGAGACCTCTTCGGTAAGGTTATCCAGACACTTTAACATTGTTCGACACAAGCATGCTACATTGGTTGTTGTTCCTAGAACAATGAATCTTCCGGTAAACTATTGCCCACCATATATGACAAGATTTGGATAATTCTAGTTCTAGCTTCCTCAAGGTAGTTGAGGTGTAGCTACACAAGGACATGGCACATTTAAATGGGATATATATACCATATGGCCTCCTTCAGTATGTTCCTTGTATCTAGTCTAATGTATGAGCGGATTCGGTTTAGATCAAGATGCTTATTATGTCTCATAGTACCACTAAATAACAAGGTGTTTTTTGGTTCCTTCATAACAATCTCGTTCCCACTAAAGGGGATACCTAGTGCAACTTCTCTACTGAATAAGAGACCAGTCAACACCTCTTTTTAGTTTTTGTTCTGTCACGTATTGCATGGCATGTGTTTTATTTAGCCTTTAAGATTACTCTACTCATTAATTAGTATGGAACCATTCTTGCAAAAAAGTATTGAACGCATAGTATTTTTGAGGTTGGCTTAGGTGGAGGGCGGGGATGTGACATGGTGAATAAGACTTCGAGATCTCCTACCTTAGTTGCGGAGCGATCATATTTTGGTCTATTAGGCTATGTCTCTATTAGGCTATGTCCAAATGATGTTTTTTTGATAAAAAAAATCTTCAACGTTACATGTAGGTCCTCCTTTTGTGGTCACGACGTATAAAAGGTGCCATACAATTAGCCAAGAGAGCTTTGCGCGTAGAAGTTCGAGTGGATTATCATGGAGATTATATCTTTATTTAGAGGGTGTGCTAGTGATAGAATTCTTAGTTTATAGATTGGTATTGTCTGTCATGTTAAGTTACTATGGCATTTTTTTGGTTAGCCCTTTGTCTAGGATTTATATTGTATTTTGTAATAGTTTATGTTGCATGCGTCATTGATGAGAAGCCGCAAAAAAGAGGAGGACTAGGTGAGGGCGCACGTGGCTTCACCGGACCGACTAGGATGGGAGGGTGCGTGTAAGTTGCCATGTAGGCCCATGCACCGCTTATGTTTAGGCATTTGATAATGGAGGTTTCTTAGCATGGGATCATAGGCAAAAAGATGATGTGGCACCATATTTAGTAATGTGAGAGAGATACAACTCTTGCACGAAATCATAGGCAAAAAAATGATTAGCCGAGTCACAAGTCTACACATCATCAAAATCATTAAATATACAGACAACACTTAAGAAACAATCCATTAGACAGGTTGTCTCTTAAGCATTTATTTGTCCTATGGTAACGCACTAAGAGACTCTCCATTGTGAGAGCAAGTACATTAGGGTACAATCAGCTGGTGGCTATAAGAGATAAATTATTGTAGTTTTGGTGATGTGGATGAGAGAGAAGAGGAGAGCTGACTATAAGTTAAGAGCCAGCTCTAGCACGTGCTTCTATACAGTTTATAAGAGTGAAATGTGGGTCATATACATGCTCGTACCACAAACATGTGTGGAATGTGCAATAGCACAGGGCCTCCACAAATCCAGGGCCCCAAATTTGCCCGATAAGTAACACGTACTGTACTAATCATGGGACTAATCCTGCATTAGTAATGCCCACATGCCAACCACAAGTAGTCTTCACCACGTACCAGCTCCCTATGCATGAGCCGATCCCAATTCTCCACTTACGTTGAAAATTCGTCATATCATTAAATTATTGACCAAGTCCCTATGAAATTAATTCCTATCCTGTCAATTTTCTTTATTTTTACCAAAACACGATCACAATTCTTCTCTTGTCCGGCATTAGCCATTTCTTCAAATGGAATCCTATGACCCATATTTCGCAAAAGAAAAACTCCCCAGACAAAAGAAAACCTTGTCTTCCCTAAAATAGAACGCTTTAGTTTAATTTTTCTTGTTCTGTTGAGGTGACTATCCCATTTGTACAAAAGAGCGTTTTCGCAACAAAAAATATTCTATCTTATTTGCATTGTACAAACACACCATATCACTTTAGTATATATTTCTTATGAGCAGAGCATCAATTTAAAATTTTGTACCAAGAATAATTTGACTTCCAAGACTTGGTTAGAAAGATTTACTTTTACAAATAACAACTTCGATTTTCTTAGAAGAACGACATAGATTAGAATTTTTTTCTTATTTTTTGGGCCTATTTTTTATATTTTGCACGGGGCCACAAAATTCTCAGGTACGGCCCAGGTCACATATTGATTAGGTAGTAGACTTTTATAGCTAACTATTGTACAAGTAAACTATACTAGCTGAATGCCCGTGCGTTGCCACGGTCTCTTAAATTTATTTTTTTATTGCTTACTCAAACATAACTTAAAGGAAAACTTCATCTCTTTCAAAAGATTCATCGGGCATTTACTTATGAAAATTAAATCCCTTATTGTTACAGTGAAAAGATAATGATTTTCGACAACATAATGAAAAGCTAAATAAGGTTTTCAGTTCATAATAAAAGAGGAAACCGAACACCACTTAAGTAACGGAGGTAGTTGTACGTGAAAAATGAAAGCAATGTTTGCTTTACATTCAAGCATTCAAATAATATGAACAATTTAGCACAATCCTTGTACTACGTATGAGGTAAACACCAAGGTGCCACTCCGGCGGCAACGGTTTTCAGATTTACGGACATCGATGGCTGCAACTCACAGCCATAAAAGTTTCCTCAGCTATGAAAACATCATGACCAGGTAAAATAAAAAACTGGAAGCCAAACAGACGATTTGCTTGCCATGTGATTACACAAACACCATTCCTTAGAATCTGTGTTTCTTTCTTTCTGACCATAATCTACAGAAAATACAGACTCTGATTCCTTTGCCAAAAAACTAACAAGAGTTTGATAAGATCTTGTTTACTCAGACTTTTATACCACACTTAATACATGCTCGTGTGTTCTAAAAAGTTCAGTAGTATTTGGTATTATATCATCTTTGGTACATGCTGACTCGAGGCTTGAAATCTGACTCATCACAGAGAATCTTCAGTGCAACCATATCAGATTAGCATTCAGTCATGCCTTCAGTTGATTAGTTTGTTTCCGATCCCTTTCCATTGTAATCCATCATATGCCATTTACATTCTAGACCACAAGGCTTGACTGAATTTTATTTACCTATTTTGCTGCTAGACATTGCCGATTCTTGATTTTATGTGTTAGAATGAAGTTCGTCCAAATTTTTGCACAAAAATTGCACCATGGTCCTATTTTTATTTGACTATTTTTTTTGTTAGAATGAAGTCGTGCTTGTTTGATAATCATTTTCCTTTCAAAAAAAAAACCTTCTAAAGGTCTGTACAACAATTGCATATGTCTCCACGCAAAACAAAAAGAAAAATTGCACATGTCTTTATTTTTGGTCATCCATTCAGTTACTTCTTTCGCTATATACATACATACCGATGTGCCTACAAATATACGAAATCTAAAGTTTGTAGCTAATGTTGAAATGGAATGGACAACTTCTATTTAAATTTATTTGCAGATTCAAGTTAGTCAAGTATTGATGAGTTTTTAATTGAAAATCAACTATGTATTAATCAGGTAACATGAGGTTCATTACACGCAAGACCAGACCCGAAACACAGTTTGACACTGAATCTGGCAAAACTGCACTACACAAGTGAGCACAACTAAACTATGCCAATGCATGCGCAAAAACCATTGTCTGAATGCTGAATCTTAATTTTGTTCTTCTGATCCTCCATTCAGCGTGGATTTGATGTCTGAGCTATTCTACCACGTCCCTAAAGCACGACATATCCAGGCCAAGGGGCATAGGCATTCGATTCCTTTTACAACGAAAGGCTATTTCCAATCAACTCAAAACATCAGAAAAGCAGCAAACTATGCATTCTGTATACATATATAGTGGCGTATGGCCTGTCGAGATTCAGAGCACAAGCTTAATTCAACGTGCGTCTATGTATTGTTGGATTGGAACACTGAAATTGGAAGAAAATTGAATTGTGGTGGTGAGCAGCAATAACCTGAAGAAGTTGGAGTCAGCCTCGATCACGAAAATATATGATTTGCAGGCAGATCTTGTTCTAGATGATCTTCTCGAGGACGTTGCATGGCGCGCCAATCTCCTTCTCCATCCCCTTCATGGAGGCGGTGGGACGACAGTATTGGCGGATACAGATCTCATGGCTGGTCGCGACGTCGTTGACCGACTTGCCGTCCTCCCAATGTGCCAGTTCGGTCGCATTCAACAGATCAAAGCCGGAACTCTAAATTCATGTCCAGGGCAAGCGGCGCAGCCAGCCCTGCACTCGGGGGTAGGTGTTGGCGTTCGGGAGATGAGGGAGGTCAGAGGCGGGGGGTGCATCCTCACTTCCTCGCTGGACCAGAGCTTGGTGGCCATGGAGGAGAGAGGGGCGGGGACATCGGCGGGAAGATCTTGACGATGCACTCATTCCTGAGCGCCCCCGACTCCTGGCTTCGACGAAGAAGAAGTGGGTGACGCGGCGATTCCATCCCCGCGCGCATCTGGACGCGGACGTGCTCGTGAGGGCGGTAGCTAGTGGTAGTCAATGGCACTCTCTCGTAGTAGGGTTTTCGCGGGGAAGAAGCAGAGCACGGGAGAGGGGCACAGAGGTCCGCCACGCTGCGCGAGGACCTAGTTTTCGGTGGTCGTCGCGAGCACAGCAGGGGCGGGCCGAGCTTGGCAGTCGGCGGCGTGCACGTGCAACGCGACGGGGTCCGCGTCGCTGTAGGCGGCCACCACCAGAAGGTCAAGGGCGGTGAAGCTTCTCTGCATCGCGCGCAAGTTCCAGGAGATCTCGATGTTAAATCGATTGAGGAGATCAGGCGCCGATTGAATGGATCGAGGACCTGCACAACCAAAACGAGATGGGGATGTGGCGGCCGGGGTGCTCACCGGCGGCTGGAGGGGAAGTATGGGTACGCGGAGGGTGAGCGAGACGATGAGATTGGGGAAAAGCAGAGTAAACGACCGGCCAACACACCAGTTTGACTACGCGGTGGCAGTACCAGTAATTACTTTCGAATTTCAGGGGCAAACTGTGGCAGACGGAAAATTGGCTGGACGACGAACGTACCGCTACGTAAATTAGTAGATAGATGGCTGGCTATAGATGACATGTCACTTTCTTATAGCCAACAACTGGCTATATTATTGAACTTGGTCTGAAAGGCCTTAGAAGTTCAGAGAGAAATGCCCAGGTCTAGAAGTACGTGATTATTCTATGCGGCCTTTTGCTATACATCTGATGACCCTCCGCACCTTGTAGCAGATTTTATACATACCGCCACGAGATCTTGGAACATCCCTGCACTCGAGGCGCATCTCCTTCCGATGGATGCAGAAGCAATAAAACAGATACCTATAAGCTATGTGAGACAAACAGATTTCTGGGCATGGCATTATGATCCTGGTGTCTTCTCAGGTAGATCTGCTTATAAAATGATAATGGAAATAAACAGGAGAAGGGAGGATTATTTTGAGGGCCGGGATGCAACTTCGAATGCAGCTCAGGACGAGGTGTCATGGAAGAAATTATGGAAGGTACGAGTACTCTCTAAGCTACATATTTTTGTGTGGCGACTGGCTAGGTCATCCCTCCCCACAGGGTCAGAGCGTGTTCGTCGACATATGTCTGACTCTCCGATCTGTCTGTTCTGTAATGCAACTGAGGATAATTGGAGGCGTGCCCTTCTTCTCTGCAATATGTCAGCTAGTGTTTGGGCTATGCGAGATGACGATCTGGTGATGCCACTCCTATCGGACGAAACTGATAACCCCCGTCAATGGTTATTCTCTCTTAGCAGAATCCTTAGTCAGCAAGTTGAGACTTTGGCGACACTATGGGCAATATGGTGGGAAAGGCGCAAATACATACATGAAGAAGAGGAGCAACCACCGTTGTTAACGCACTTGTTTGTCAACAGATATCTTGATGAGTTAAAGATTGTGCATAGTCTCAATATGGCGACTCACATGCATGGTGGAACAAGGGCTCACGTTAGATGGGCGCCACCCCCAGATGGGCTTTTTAAAATAAACACTGACGGTGCAGTGTCCAAGCATAACCAACGAGGTGCAGTGGCTTGTGTTTGTCAACAGATATCTTGATGAGTTTTTTTGGGGGGCTTCCCATGATAAATCTACCTAAACAACACATTGATCACCTTTCGGTAAGGATTTGAGGATTCAAACGAAGAGGGGATTGGAGGAACAAAGTAAGAAAAGAAAGGAGCCCTCTTTGAAATAGACGTACTTGGGCGGACTTTTATCTACATGTAAATTACAGATATTAATCACATAACGATTGGGTGCCACACACTATATATAATATACAACAAATATACCAAGAAAGGAGACTTTGA
The DNA here is from genome assembly GCA_916181665.1 of Avena sativa. NCBI lineage: Eukaryota > Viridiplantae > Streptophyta > Magnoliopsida > Poales > Poaceae > Avena > Avena sativa. The sequence goes on from OV702290.1 coordinate 454,402,879, forward strand.
CCTTATGTCACGTGCACCGTAGTAGTTGAATGTGGGTACGCCCTTGCAAATAGAGGTGGTATGCATTGAGTAATGGCACATGGTAAAATTAAAAGAGAGAAATTTGTCGACACAGATACTAATAGATATACTGAAAAAGGGCACGTGCACCTATCAATGCAAATTGTGCTATAATAATGATCTCAAAAAGGGTTATTGACTAGATTCGGATGCCAACTTCATTGTTCTAGCCTCATTGTACGAATGTATGTGCACTTGTTGAATATCTTTCACAATAATCAACATCGATCCTTTCGTTGACACAACTCACCTCTTTTTTATTGCTGTGTGCATTAGTCGATTTAGAGACCTGTCATAACACCCTCTTTTCACAAAATGATGGTCTCTTCCTTATCTTTGTAACCATTACGACTTCCTTTAAATCCTCAAAATTCCTAACGAAAAAGTAGCAGATGTCTTGTGGTATTGGTGATTTTTACCGATTTAAGGTTGGAACCCAGCAATAAATGCAAGGTTATGGGGGGTAAAGAATCATACAAACAATCTATCTTAGTAGAACTACTAGAAGAACACACTCCACGATTGACTTCCTTGGATGTCAAGAATGGTGACCATCGATAGTGTCCATAATCACTGAGGGGCCAAGCCATGCTGACAACGGAAGTATACCGGTCTCTGAATGTATTAGTTAACATCCTCGACATCGAAGTTCTTTGCCAAATCAGCGAATCTCTACATCATCAATAAAACAACCCTTCCCCTAGATCAGGATATCCCAAATACTGGTTAACGACAACCTTCTTAGATAAACTTTGTTTTGCAAAATCTTAATAACTTCATAGCTTCCTAACGTGAAATTTTTGCAATGGCCAACTTGAAACTATATGTAACTTGTGTTATCATTGTTTGTCGTGTTCTTAGTGACACTACCGTAGCTCTTAGTTACACCTATAGATTTGTTGTGATAGGAAAAGCCAAACATAAGTTGTATTAGGCTTGATACTTGTCTACACAAAGGGCTCCATTCGTAGGTCAAACTCGGGGAGCCGGGGGGGGGGGGGGGGGGGAGGGGGGCATCAGTGGAGTAGTAATCCACCGAGTGGTCAAATGTGGTGGCTCGTTAGTGTAAGCATCATGTTGTGACAACCATCCCTTGTGGAATATCCACTTATGGGTCATCCTGTCAATGGAGGGGTATTGGGTGTTTCCAATGACAAGTAGCCGCCCATCAATTGTGAATTCAGACTTTCAGTGAAACTGCCGACGGACCGTATAAAGTCAGACCTTTAGGAGGAATAGGTACCTTGATGTTATTTATTGAAATGGTGCATTCGTAACATTAACTAGTATCATTTATCTCTCTTCTTCCTTATTTCGGATTTCTCTTGCTAAAGAAATGAAAGCATCACCGTTTTAAGTTAATGTATATTACTTTCGATGTTAAACCATGCCGATAGGTTCTATAATGAAAGAACACATTATTAGGAATGCTTCTATATTTGTGAACATATTTCCTAAGAACCAACACACATATCACGGATGCAAAAAATTCTTGCGACATCACGCATTTTTCCCAACTAACTCGCACGGTTCATAGATATTAGATAAAAGAAGGAAGCATGTCAACCTCTTCTCTTACAGTAAACCACAGGGTTTATAGATAATACATAAAACTTGTGTTCAGTCACTTTTCCACCATGCCTAGCAACATCGTCGACACAATGAAGGACAAGGCGGTAAATTCTTTGGTGGCCATGTAGCATGTTATAACACAATAAAAGTCCTAGTTGATAACCAATACATAGCATTTGCTTAATTTTAAAAAAATGGAGGAGAGAGTGTGTGCCTCAAGTATTGAGAGGAACATGGCACACATGGCAGGGTGGTAGGCTCGTATCATATCGTAATCTGTGGTAGTGTGCTTGACTAAAAATCGTTTGATACCGTAGCGGATGCCAACATTAAATAAAGGAAATGTCCATATATTAACGCTTCCCAACTACTTTGGTGGGTAGTATAGAAGCAACACATGGCATTGTTATTTATATATACCTGAAGCACGTTGCTTACATCCTAGTCTCGTCGCTTCCTGCATCATACCTAGTTTTTACTGCTTAATTATACGTTGTTCCTTTCGTATAGACACTTCTTTTCCTGGCCAAACCACAAATTATTTGTTCTTTCTTGGCAAATGAGCTCATTTAGCCAGCAAAATGTACACATATTCGAGTGAAAACATCATCCTTGTTATGTGGAATTTAATAGTGTTATTTCCTGGATGACACAAACAACTGCAAATGATGTGAGTGACAAAATGGAATCGGAAGACACTAGGAAAATGTTGGGAACGTTGTGGAATCGAACTAGTTGCATGAGAACCCACCCAAGCACCCATACGGACAGTCAAGTCAATAGAGAAAATCGATTACCAAGTAAAAAGAGCCTTTAGTCGATTGGTTCCGGATAAGCTATTTGGTTACACACATCAGGACCTTGGACTACTCTCCTCATCTGCGGAGACCATGAACAAACACTTGAGATGCCACGTGAGCCATCAAGAATGCATCTTGTACTGATTACTCGAAGCAAGATGATTTTTTCATCTGCCTTGCTCGTCCATGTCTGCCTTCTCTTAGCTTTGTCTGCAACTAGTATTTTGTCACCAAGTAACAACCAATAAAACCTGCAAGCTAAATGAGTAAGTCAGGACTCCGTTCGAATTTCTTTGAACTTGGTAACTAATGAGCGGAGCCAAGTTTTAAATCGACGATTGTTTACTAACCAAGCTCAGTGATCCAAGTAAACTCGTTAAGCTCGGTCAACATCGTTACATCATTGTCCCCATATCTGGGGCATTTACACATGCAAAATATGTAGCAATAGATCCACTATAATATGAATTTTCACCCATAGACCATGGGTTAACTTTCACCGGCTTGTTGGTTGGGCCACATACAAGACACGGCCCAAGTTGCTATTTTACTTCATGCCTTCCTCCATAACCTCTAAGCCATAATTTTTCATCTCTTTCTTAGTTATGTGAAAGCTGGAGCATGTACATACAGTCTTTTCGGTAAAATGATGGGTGTTTGTTTCGGCCTAAGGAAGTTTACCTTGATAGATGCGCCTCTATCAAAAACATTATTTTCAACAAAGATCAAACTTGTAAGAAATCCTACGCCGTTTATGATCATTTGTTTGCATTTATTCTGTATGCAACAAATTGATCTGGTCAATTGCAAATTAACTAGCTATGATACGAGTAGGCTCCACTGGTAGAAACCAGACCATTAGCCGGTTTGTAAGAACCTTTAGTCCCGGATTACGAACCGGGACTACCAAAGCGGAACTAAAGGTCTTGTCTTTAGTCCCGGTTCTGTTACGAACCGGGACTAGGGGTCCACCACGTGGCCCCTTGAGCCGCGCTAGGCTGGAGGACATTTAGTCCCGGTTCATAACACTAAAGGTTCTCTGTCGCGGCAGCGTTTTGGGTCATTTGGCTGCCGCGGCAGGAGATGGGGTTTTAGGGTTTTGCGTTTTTCTTTTCATTTTGTGTTTTGTGTTCAATTATTTTTCATTCTGTGTTTTTATTAGAAACAAGTTTTCGTATACATACAGAACGCTACTACACAGTACTTGTACACATTGATGCAATATATAATATAATTTTTCTTACAAGCATACATGGAGTCCCAACCGGGTCCAGAGCCTGTCTATTTGATTACATGGAGATCATTACATGGATGCTTTAGGGTCTATCTAGAGAGAATTCTCCGCATGGGTCTATGACCTCGTCGACAAAAAATCCAGCAAATTCCTCTTGGATTGCTACTAGGTGGTCCTCTGGTAGGAGCTTGTCCCGCATCGCGTCCAACTATAAAGAAGGAGATCGTATGAATTAGACTCAACACAACTTTTTGTAATAAAAATAAAGAGTGAATATATTGTTTACTTACTCGAACAGTTTCCAAGGGCTTCTCAGTAGTGATACGAATGAACTCGCACACGTAGAATCCACATAGATTAGTCCCCCGTGGCTGCCTCGCGCACTTTACAAGAATATAATTCAATCAAATAATAACTCTAGCATGATAAATGTACATAAACTAGAATTAAATAGATACGCGGACTTAGCTCGTACTATTTACCGAGACCGATTTAAAAAATAGCTCCTCATGTCATTGACCGCGGACCTTGTTCTTGAACCGTATCCAAACCCTACCCGACAAAGAAAATGAATGTATGAGTTAATAACTACTTGATATCATAGAAAATAAACGAAAGAAACCGATATAGTGCGATAATAGTTGAAATTACCTCTGGAGCATATCGATAATGCTGCGGTAGTCTTCAATGTCTTTGTTTAGTGAGTCCATGATGTAAACTCTTCCCAAGTCAACTGAAATGCTTAGAAGAATCCAGTGGTACCTACGCAAGGTTTACATACGTCAGTAACTCATCATTTACACTGAACATCGAGTAAGCAAAAGTTAATGTGTACAAGAACTCACTTGCCGTCGTGGTAAGGAAATAGTATTTCATTACAGAAATGCTGGTTCGTGAGAAACCAAAGCAAGTTTTGCTCGGTCTCCAGTGGCTTATCCTTTAGCACAGCTCCATTAACTCGATGTGGGTCAATGAACCCAAATCCGTTGATAGCCTTTCTTTTACATTCGAGAATCTTTAATCTGCATCATTATATATAGCGTACAAAAGAATATAGTGAGTATACTTACCGGCAATAAATTGAACAAGCTGATCTAGAGACTTAATTAAATAAATAAAGTAATCACTTACAGACAATAGTAATTGAGGATAGATTTGTCGAGTTCCTTTAGATTGAATAACTGAAATAATTCTGTAAATTCAATAGGGACCTCGTCTTCAGCGAAGTAATGCTCTTTTCGAACTTTCACTATGAGCCAATATCGCTCTTCTTTTGATACTTTCATGTACCATTCATGGAATCGTCGCATTTTTGTTGGCATATCCCGAAGCCTCTCAGAACTGACCAGAGGCTCCTCGTGAACAAATTTGGGTGATACCTTAGCCTTGGGCATATGAACGCCGTGAATAATATCATGAATAGACATATTACATTGCTCGACCAATATCTTAGCCATTTCCGGATCCATAGGTTCTCCCTCATATAGTTGAGGTTCGGGTATGTGCACCTTGAGCAGGGGGAGCGATTGATTTGCTTGTTTCCCCAACTGGGGAACGTCTCTTTTGGTTCTTCGGCTACCACTCGATTGTTTTGCTTGTTTCCCTAGCTGGGGGACGTCCGTTATGATGCTTCCGCTACCACTCGATTATTTTGCTTGTTCCCCTGCTGGGGAACCTATTTTGTGATACTTCCTCTACCACTTGATCTCTTCTATTTAAGTGTCTTCTGAAGACATCGTGTATAGTCATCTAGCGCATTTAACTGAGATTGGGATGGCTGCGTCAGTAATTTCCTAAAGTGCTCCTTGGTTTCCGGTTTTATTTGGACCTTTGGCTCATGTTGTTCCTTTTTAAAATGAGCATCCACTTCGGCTCGTACGACCGCATCGGTCTCCTCATCGGTCAGGTCGTAAGCCCTCTTGGGAGGAACCGGCGGTACTCTTGGGAGGGTCGACAACTGTCGCTTTGGGCGTCAGTTATCGCTCGACAGAGCGGTGCTATTCTTCCGCTTTTGGCCCTTAGTGGGTGGAGGCGGTTGCGTAGATTGAGATGAACTCGTGTTGGGGTCATGGATTGGACTTGGAGGTGGTGAACTTTTACTGGGAGGAGACGGTGCCCTTGGAGGTGGACCTGGAGGTGGACTTTTATTGGGAGGAGACAGTGGCCTTGGAGGTGATGGATTGTTTTTCTCGGTGGAGAAGGTGGCCTTGGTGTCGAGACTGGAAACTTGATGTATTCTTTGGGCTCTAATGGTTTACCCAGTGCAGAGACTAAGTCAATGCTGAAACGTACATCAGTGGGCAACTTTTGTGCCAGGCCTCTTGTCCTTGTAGAAGATTGGCCGGATGCGGAGGTCTAAGAGAAGAAACATTCGTCAGTACATATATATGAATCAATCAGTGCATCTATACTAGTGATCAATCGGTAGAGGCTTTATATACCTCGACGGAGTTTGTTATTATGATGGTGTCTTCACCATGGTCTCCACCATGGTCAGCACCATGGTCTCCACTATTGTCTCCACCCTCGTCTCCTCCAGACAAATTAAGATACTCGGAGCCATCGTAATAAGAACCCCCAGTATCCTCATCTATCATGTTGAGAATCTCATCTTTATTCTGTCTACCGTCCATAGCTTAACTTATATAGAAAAAGAATATTGCATTAAGTAAAAGAATATTACAATTTCGACAACTCGGATACAGAAAAAAGATTACGTACTAATAATGAAACAATTTTGCATTAAGATAAAGTACAATAATATAAGATAAAGTACATTATTAATACATCTCGCAAGATAAAGTACAATAATAATCAAACTAGCGAACTCGGCTGCCGCGTTTTGTGCCACGGCAGCTCTGCACCCAGAGAAGAGGAACCATCACCAAAGAATGGCTCGGGTGAAATCCGTGAACCTGCCATATATTGAAGAACCTAGTCTCCAAAAGATACATATATCGCCGTACGTGCTCATCCTCCTCCCTGATACGATGATGTACCACCTCCTCGGGGGGGGGGGGGGCTCCCTCTGCACCGCTCCTGGACCTCGTGGATGCCACCAAAGAAGCTCCGGGTCGATGATGATACCCGGATTCCTCACCAAGGTACGAGTCCCGACATGTAGCACCTCCCAGTGCCAACCCGGTGGAGCCCAGGCTCGAACATCCCGGAACCGACGGAGTCCAATAGGCTCGGACGAGGAGGACGCGACATAACTAAATACTACCTCTGTCCCGAGGCTTAAGGCATATAATTTTTTTCAAAAGTCAAACCAACTAAATTTTGACCAAGTTTTTAGAGAAAAATATTAATATTTACACTATGTAATCCATACCCTTTCATACACCATGAAACATATTTTCACATGATATCTATATAAATAGTTCTTAATAGATTTTTCTAAAAGTTTGGTCAAACTTTACATGGCTTGACTTTTCAAAATAATTATATGCCTTAAGCCTTGGGATGGAGGGAGTTATAGTAATAAACAATCATAAAACATAAACAGTAACTAAATCAATAAGTATTGCCCTAATAACACTAACCCTAAACCTAACACTAACTACTATAAACAGCTATTTAGGGTTAGTTATACCCCCAGGATGGATCGGACTCTCCGGGTCGTGGCTAGACCCGGGGTGGAGGTGGGGTATTTACCTGATTAACCCTAATACTAACAATTAATACTAATACTAATTCCAACTTAACTAATACTAACAATTAACCCTAATACTAATAACTATACTAACCTAATACTAATTCTAACTTAACTAATACTAACAATTAACCCTAATACTAATTCTAATTCTAACTTAACTAATACTAACAATTAACCCTAATACTAATAACTAGATTAACCTAATACTAATACTAATTCTAATTCTAACTTAACTAATACTAATTCTAACTTAACTAATACTAACAATTAATCCTAATACTAATAACTAGATTAACCTAATACTAATTCTAACTTAACTAATACTAACAATTAACCACTTCTACCTCGAGCTCATGCCGGAGCAGCAGATGGATCCCCATTGGGATCCCGACAACCTCGACACATGGAATGCCTTCTTCGCAAACCAGCAAGAAAGGGAGCTCACCAGGTACGAGGGTGACGACCCGCCCCTAGTGAACCACAACGAGGCCGGTCGCCGCATGTGGTGGGCGAACCGGACTATCGCCGGCGTGATGCGCTGCATCGCCATGGGAGACCGTCCTCGCCTGAGGTACCCGCACTTTCACCAGCCGCATAGCCACAAGAATGGTGGTGGTGGTGGTGAAGGCCTAGGGCGTACTGGGGTCGTCTTTCGGGATCCCCCTCCCCCGCGCATCGTGAATCCGAGGCCAGAGTGGCAGGTGCCCCTCCCCCGTTCCCCCGTGCACAAGCTGGGGAAGGGCTGAGGATCCAGCCGCGTGCTACGAGCGACGACGATGATGATGACAATTCCGAAGACGACCATGAATCTGTGTACTACATGGCTAGATATGATTATGACTAATTTTTATGTTTTAATATTAATAAATGTCTGACCACAACAAGTTGCAATACTACCTATTGAGATCGAGATAGTTCATATCCATATATATATACATATATATAAGCAGATCATTAAAAATAAAGGTTTAATAATAGTGTACATCACCAACATCCACACATCTCTATTGTTAGGGTTTTCTTCCAATCCGTAACCATGGAGCATCTTCCTTACTTAACGGGATGCTTGGGTCATCCTTCACAGCGAAGGGCGAAATTTCATGGAACTTATCATAATCTTCTGACATGTCCGTCTTATCCTCCACCCCCACGATGCTTCTTTTTCCTGAAAGAACTATGTGGTGCTTTGGCTCATCGTATGTTGTATTCTTTTGCTTATCTTTCCTTTTTCTCGGTTTGGTAGACATGTCCTTCACATAAAAAACCTAAGCCACATCATTGGCTAGGACAAATGGTTCATTTATATACGCAAGGTTGTTGAGATCCACTATTGTCATTCCGTATTTCTTGTCTACCTCAACCCCGCCTCCTGTCAACTTGACCCATTTGCACCGAAACAAAGGGACCTTAAAATAAGGTCCATAGTCAAGTTCCCATATCTCCTCTATGTAACCATAATATGTATCCTTTTTCCCATTCTCGTTTATTGCATCAAATCGGACACCACTGTTTTGATTGGTGCTCTTTTTATCTTGGGCGATCGTGTAAAATGTATTCCCATTTATCTCGTACCCTTGGAAAGTCAATATAGTCGAAGATGGTGACCTGGACAACAAGTACAACTGCTCTCCAACATTTATGTCATTTATGAGATGTGTCTGCAACCAACCACCAAAATTCCTCATGTGTTCATCTATAATCCAGAAGCCAGGCTTCCCCGGGTTGTTGGAGTGTACAATATTCTTGTGTTCCTTGATATACGGAGCCACCAAGGTGGAACTTTGCAGAACTGTGTAGTGTGCTTTAGTGAGAGAATGTCCGTCCATACATATCCTTGCTTTCTTTCCTAGCATGCCTTTTCCACTAAGTCTACCCTCATGCCATGATTTAGGAACACCGATGGGCTTAAGGTCAGGAATAAAGTCAACACAAAACTCAATGACCTCCTCTGTTCCATCTCCCTTTGAGATGCTTCCTTCTGGCCTAGCACGGTTATGAACATATTTCTTTAAGACTCCCATGAACCTCTCAAAGGGGAACATATTGTGTAGAAATACAGGACCGAGAATGTTAATCTCTTCGACTGGGTGAACTAGGAGGTGTGTCATAATATTGAAGAAGGATGGTGGGAACACCAACTCGAAGCTGACAAGACATTGGACCACATCTTTCTGTAACCTTGGTAGACTATCTAGACTGATTACCTTCTAAGAAATTGCATTGAGAAACGCACATAGCTTCACAATGGGTACTCAAACATTTTCCGGCAGGAGTCCCCTCAATGCAATCGGAAGCAGCTGGGTCATAAGCACATGGCAGTCATGAGACTTTAGGTTTTGAAATTTTTTCTCTGCATTATTTATTATTCCCTTTATGTTTGACGAGAAACCAGACAGGACATTGATACTGTAAAGGACTTCAAAAAAGATTTCCTTCTCTTCTTTGGTAAGAGCGTAGCTGGCAGTACCTTCAAACAGCTCTGGATGCATACCGTCTCGGTCTTTCATACGTTGTTGTTCCTGCCGTGCTTCAGGTGTATCTTTGCTCTTCCCATACACGCCCAAGAAGCCTAGCAGCGTCACACAAAGATTCTTCGTCAGGTGCATCACGTCAATTGCAGAGCGGACCTCTAGGACTTTCCAATAGGATAGCTCCCAAAATATAGATTTCTTTTTCCACATGGGTGTGTGTCCGACATCGTCCTTCAGAACAGATTGTCTACCAGGACCCTTTCCAAAGATTACTTTTAAATCCTTCACCATATCAAATACATCATCGCAAGTACGGCAGATAGGCTTACACCGGCTGTCTGCCTCACCATTGAAATGCTTACCTTTCTTTCTTAGGGTGTGCGTGGGCGGAATAAAATGACGATTCCCCGAGTACATATTCTTCTTACATTTTATCCAAATATATACTTTCAGTCTTATTTAAACAGCGTGTGCATGCATTGTATCTCTTGTTTGTCTGTCCTAAAATGTTACTAAGAGAAGGCCAATCATTGATTGTTATGAACAACAATGCTCGTAGGTCAAATTTCTCCTGCTTGTTCTCATCCCACACACGTACACCTTGTCCGTGCCACAACTGTAAGAGTTTTTCAACTAATGGCCTTAGGTACACATCAATGTCGTTGCCGGGTTGCTTCGGGCCTTGGATGAGCACTGGCATCATAATGAAATTCCGCTTCATGCACAACCAAGGAGGAAGGTTATAGATACACAGAGTCACATGCCTGGTGCTATGACTGTAGCTCTGCTCCCCAAAAGGATTCATGCCATCTGTACTTAGACCAAACCATAAGTTTCTCGCATCACCTGCAAAGTCTGGAAACTCTCTCTCGATTTTTCTCCACTGCGACCCATCAGCGAGGTGTCTCAACATCTCGTCTTTCTTACGGTCTTCCATGTGCCATCGCAATAACTTGGCATGCTCTTTGTTCCTGAACAAATGTTTTAACCGTGGTATTATAGGAGCATACCGATACGTCCATTTTGCATCACTATTCTATATCATAATTCACTGTTATTCATTGATATATTTCATATTAAGAGGTGATACTTATGTTATTTCATCTGTTTTTGCATGGTTGGTGACTTTTGGAGCATGGACCGCTACAGTCAGGATTCTGATGGAAAAGGTGCTGTTTGGAGACAAAATTCGCGAAGATCAGAAAATCCAGAAAAATATACGGAAAATCCTATTTTTCCAGAAGACGAAGGAAGCCAGAAGGAGGAGTGGAGATGGGCCATAGGGGCCCACACCACCCCCTGGCGCAGGCCACCCTAGGCCACGCCACCAGGTGGTGTGGCCGCCCTGGCCCACCTATGGCTCTCCCCTATAGCGTATATAATCCTCCCGAAACCCTAATACTCAGGGAGCGACCACAGAAATATTCCGCCGCCTCTGCGGGGCGGAAAACACCGAGAGAGAAAGATCTCTCCGGCAGACAGATTTCTGCCGGGGGAATTCCTTTCCGGAGAGGGGAGATCATCGCCATCAACACCACCATCAAGCTGGACTTCATCGGGATCATCATCATCATCATCACCACCATCATCACCACCAGCACCATCATCTCCATCTCCATATTTGCTGTAACAATTATGTTGAATCTTGCATAGTTCTTAGGGGAAACTTTCCTGGTGTTGATTACTCTTTGTAATTGATGTTATTGAGTGGAACCATTGAATTATTGTTTATGTTCAGATTGTTATACATCATTATTTCATCTCTGATCATGATCCATATGATGTCTTGTGAGTAGTTCGTTTTGTTCTTGAGGACATAGGAGAAGTCATGTTGTTAGTAGTGGAGTTGTGTTGAGAAAGATTCAATAGTTTGATATTTAAGTTGTGGTGTACTTCTTCTAGTGGTGTCATGTGAACGTAGACTACATGACACTTCACCTATATGGGCCTAGGGGAATGCATTGTGTATTTGTCTACTAATCATAGGGGTTGTCAGAGTGAGAGAAACCTGAACCCCCATTAGGAAACCATTGCACAACGGACATAAGGGTCTTAGAGTTTAAAGTTGTGGTTATGTTTCTACCTTAATTACTTTCTTGTACTTACGGATGTTTGCAAGGGGTATAATCACAAGTATGTATTAGTCCTAGGAAGGTCGGTACATTAGCACAGGTTCACCCACACAACACTTAGCAAGCTAAAGAAGATTAATCAACTATATGAAGTGAAAGCACTTGACAGTCTTCCCATGTGTCCTCGAGAACATTTGGTCATCTTAAGTAATACAACCGGCTTGTCCTTTGCTGCATAAAGGATTGGGCCACTTGCTGCATTTATTCTTACTGTCTTTTATTTACTCGTACTTTATTTACTTGAATTATCAAAAACCCCTAAAAATCCATTTGCTAAGTATTTGTAGAGAATTCCTGATCCATACCACTAGCCAGCACCTTCTGCTCCTTGTTGGGTTCGACACTCTTACTTATCGAAAATACTGCGATACACCCCCTATACTTGTGGGTCATCAAGACTATTTTCTGGCGCCGTTGCGAGGGAGTGAAGCGCTATTGGAGAGTGGAACTGGTAAAGGAAACTTCTACCATGAGTATTGTTTACTTCTATTAGTTGCTTTATTTTCGTTATGGATAATTCGCTAAGTTTCTTATTTGGCAATGCTACTACCACTGCTAAGGTAGTATATGAACCACCACCTGCTCAGAATGATGCTTTTAAAAAACCTACAAGAATTATTGATCGTGTTATGGATAACTATGTTGGGGATGGAACTGTCCATCCCGGTGATCATTTACTCTTTATACACGAATTATGCGGGTTGTTCAAGTGTGCAGGTATTACTACAGATCAAGTTAAGAAGTTATTCTCATTATCACTGAAAGGAAGAGCTGAGGAATGGTATAAGCTGCTGAAGAATGGTCAAGCTCTAGAATGGGAGGAAATAGTGCCTCTCTTTTATTCAAAGTTTTATCCTCCTAGTGAGATTCATAAAGATCGGAATCAAATATACAACTTTTGGGCTCTTGATGGAGAGAGTACAACTCAAGCTTGGGGGAGATTGAAGTTACTAATGCTCAAATGTCCCATTCATGAGCTCCCCAACAATATTATAATCAATAACTTTTATGCAAGGCTTTCTCTTCATGATAAGGATTTATTGGATGCTTCTTGTGCTAGATCATTCACTCGCATGGAAGAAGAAGCTAAATGGGATCTTCTGGACCATATTCAAGATAACACAGAAGCATGGGAGAATGACAAAGGTAGAAAGTCAGGTATAAATTATGATTATGAATGCATTGAATCTTTTATGGGAACTGATGACTTTCAAAATATTAAAAATGCTTATGGTCTAGACTCTCAAGCCATTGCTTCTTATTTTAAGGCTTTTGCTTCCTACATTGAAGTGCCTAAGAAGAAGTGGAATAAGTATCATGAACCTTATAAAGATATTGCTAAGAGTGTTCCTGCAAGAGATACTGAAGTTTATACTACTAATCATGTTTTACCTGAACCTTACATTGAGAAAATGCCTTTCCCAGTTAAGATAAAGGAACATTCTATGATAGCTAGTATGGTTAATGAAAGTACAAGAAAAGCTGTTGAACCTGATAAACAAATGGATGATGAGCCTATAATAGCAAATGTGAAAGACTTTGTCACTAAATATGAAGAAGAGGGACACACTATCCTTTGTAAGGATACCTCTAATATTGTCTCACAAAGTAGTGTTATGAGAGCTAGTATTCCTGTGTTTTCTGTTAGAATAAGTGATCATTGTTACGATGGCCCTTGTGATAGTTATATTGTTAAGTTTATGCATGATACTGAAAGTTACTATGAGAGAGGAAAAAGTGTTCTTATGTATCTCAATAATATTAAGTTTCCTCGTTTTATGCTGAAAGTTTTTATGTTGCACTTCTTTTGCCTTCCTATGCTAGTAGACTCTGGTTTCAACAACTTGTTTGTTTACAAAATTACCTTGCATAGGAAGTGGGTTAGACTTAAATGTGTGTATTTTTTCTTCTTAATGCTCTTTTTCACTTCAATTCATATTCCTATGTGAGCATCATCAAAATTATCATGCCCATCTTAATGGCTATAAAGAAAGAGCTTTTCGGGAGACAACCCAATTTATTTTTGCTTTCAGTTTGTTTTTGTTTCTTTGGGTCTTGGAAGTTATTACTTCGGTAATAACCTCTCCTTATCATTTTTGTTTGGTTTTTGTGTCAAGATCAACCTCTAATGAGAGAGAAGTAATATTTGGGGAAGTTGCTGTCCCAAAACAGATTTTTGTGCTTCACCGCAAAAATTCATGAGCGATCTCTATATGTCGGATTGAGCGGTAATTGTTTGTGCTTCTGCCCTAGGTTGTTATTTAACTTTCGTTAGTTTTTCACTTTTTGATTTGAGCAACAGAAGATGTTCGAAAAAATGATCTTTACCTGCTGGTTTGTTTTGACAGATTTTGCCACTCTTGCATTTGCTTCTTTAATCGATTCCCTTTTGAATTCTTTTTGGGTTTTCAGAAGGAGTTGCTATAGTAGCTTATGTTCTGATGGTTTTCAGTTGAAGTTGAGCTCAAAAGGTTTTATCACTTCACTTATACTAATGTTGCTAATGAGAACTGTGTGAAGTTTTGTGTGAAAAAAATTTCCAGGTTAGTGGAGGTAATGGTGTAATAAGGAAGAGAAAGGTTTCATGACTCAAGTAATAAGTGTATGAAGATGAAGATATTGATGTTATTCAAGTGGTGACTCCGGAAGAATCTATCAAAGACCAAATTCAGAGACCTGCAGAGTCCGTTTTCAAATAGGTAACAGTTCTGGTAAGAAAAGTTCTGTGAAAATACTATCCAACTATATTTTTGCAGTTTTTAGTCAATAAGGAAAGCTACGAAGCGAAAGAGGGATGGAAACGGAGCCAGGGTGGATCACACCACCCTGTGGTGCGGGCCCTACCCTAGCCGCGCCACCAGGTGGTGAGGCCACTCCGGACTCCGCCTCCGACTCGTTTTCTCCTAGTACCTTCCTTTTGTTGTGAAACTTCATAATATATAATCCCCCGGATCCCCCGAGGTTCGTATATCATGTTCTCGTCGTGTTTTTGTTTCGATCTGTTTCTGCCAGGAACTATTCTTGAAAGCGTAGAAGCATAATGGTGTCTGCCAAGGATAAAGGGAAGGAGCCTATGGAGGAGGATCCCCAAGACCCAGGGCAGGAGAAGGAGATCAAGAGTGAAGATGAAGAGGAGGCAAAGCACACCGGCACTACCATTGCAAGCATTGGAGTGGTGGCAAACCCTGCCAGGACTATGTCAATTGAAGGGAAGCCTCCTCATCACTGTTCAGATCCATGGTCACTTCCTCCGCGCACCAAGAATCCTTTCCATACCCTTATCCATGAGCATCAATACCAGAATATGCCCAAGGAGAAATTACCCTCCAATTGGTACTTGCCTCGTTCTAGTCATGCAGGGAAAGAAGACTTCAAGGAGGAAGAGTGGGAAAAGAATCGCAAGAGCTGGGATCCACAATCTGACATGATCATGCACCGTATCAAGCACAACTCGGAGTTGATTCGTACTCTCACCTTCAAGATTGAAGACTTGGGGAAACTGATCAAAGAGCTCATCAAGAGGATACCACCATCACCGAAGGAGTAATTTGTCATCAGGTTTGGCATCCCCTTGGTTTGTTTCAAGCTTGGGGGAGTGCCGCGGTATCACATCACTATCTTCTATATTTTTTCCTTTTTAGTAGAGTCATATCATGAATAGAGAAGTTATCATGTAGGATGGTTTGCATTATGGAAGTGTCCCCTCTCTCGTTAGATATATATCCCTTGGTGTGAGTATCCATTATGGAATATTAATGAGAAGTTCTATCTTTCACTCTTTTGCATATCTTATATTAGTTTTCAATTCGTGGTTATATGATTGATCTTGTTGTTAGTATTGGTATCACTTTGGGATCATTGAGTTAATTTAGTTGGTTTTCGCAAACCTGGCTTGGTCAGTAGCAACACTATTTTTGAGAGTTGAATGAAAAGATAAAAGTAATCTAAAGAAAAAAATAATTTCATCATCTTTCTTGATTTGATCATAAGTTTAGTATTCTCTAGTTAAGATATTTTGTGCTTCCAAGGAAGATTGCATGTTTGTTTTTATCACTTGTATGTTTGTTTGTTTCCTTCAACTCTTACTTGCTACCTATCCTTGCTAGCCAAAAACCTGTACTGAGAGGGAATTCTTCTCGTGCATCCACTTCCTTAAACCAAACCCATGCCATTTGTGTCCACCATACCTACCTATTAGCATTATTGCTATTCCAAGTAAATTCATGTTTTTATCTACCTCCTAAATTAAACTTGTTATGTGAAAATTAGTGATTAAAGCTGTCATGAACTTGATGGCACACTTTACTTTCTTGCACTTAATAAACTTGAACCATTGTGCATATCTATGTTGCGTATATGCTTGCGCTTTGTAAGTTGTGAATTAGCAGAACCATGCTGTCATGGGGAACGCTTTCAACATTGCACTGGTACTTTGTACCTAGTTGATATCATGTTCTTTTGTCTATGGATGTCGTCGGTGTGAAATGAAAGGGGAGCTTGTAAGTCCATGGAGTTATGCATGTGTGTTAGAGGAACGCCTGGGCCGCTGGTCTAATCCATGCTGTCATGGTGGAAACCTGCAGCGTAACCATAACGAGCATCTATGAAGCATTCTTCTTATAAAAAAAGAGTCCGATATTGAGAAAAAGAGAAAAAGAAAAAAGAGATTATGAAAAGAGGAAAGAGAGAAAAAAGCACCATATTCCCATGGTAAATAAGAAGATTGATGAGATGCTTGTTGTCTGCTTGCCTTATCATTTTGATATGGGGATTCTTCCGTATCATCGGGCAAGGGGTACCCCGTTGGCGGTTCTCCAGGATACACATGTGCTTACGATGACAAGAACTTACCGGTGACTAAAATTGATTAGCATGAGGAGCGGCCCTCGTATTCAAGGGACATGAGATTTTCAACTTACAACTTGTCAAGCATATCCTCGTATTTGATCACTTTAACCTTAATCACCTAAAGATGCCTATGATAGGGGCAATGAGAGCTGAAAGCTAATAAGTATCATAATTTTTGGGAGCTCTTTTACTTTTTTAGTTGAGTCAGTAAACCTATTCCCTTCTATCTCAGCAAGTATTTTGAGTTGTTGTGTTTCATTCATTCATATGATGATTTATTCAATCATGTTTCTTATGTTCCTTGTTTTGCACATTGCTCTTATCTTGGTGATTACTACTTTGAAAGCTATCATTGAAAATTAGTTTTTGTTGAACTCCAGCAAATTATCAACTATTCTTCGACCAAGAGCTAAGTTTGCCATTACCAATTATGATTCACTTTATGTATCTTTATTGTGTTTCCTTTACTTATTGCAAGTTAAGTTATATAATAGTGAGTTGTCTTCTATTATGATCTATGTATTGATGAATGTGATGCTTCTTGTCCGTATTCTTTTATCGACTCTTCACTCGATAAACCTGAGGCCATGTTTATTGAGATCAGTTTCGCTTAAGGAAAAGCGAAGTCTAAGCTTGGGGGGAGTTGGTACGTCCATTTTGCATCACTATTCTATATCATAATTCACTGTTATTCATTGATATATTTCATATTATGAGGTGATACTTATGTTATTTCATCTGTTTTTGCATGGTTGATGACTTTTGGAGCATGGACCACTACAGTCAGGATTCTGATGGAAAAGGTGCTGTTTGGAGGCAAAATTCGCGAAGATCAGAAAATCCAGGAAAATATACGGAAAATCCTATTTTTCCAGAAGACGAAGGAAGCCAGAAGGAGGAGTGGAGATGGGCCACAGGGGGCCCACACCATCCCCTGGCGCGGGCCACCCTAGGCCGCGCCACCATGTGGTGTGGCCGCCCTAGCCCACCTATGGCTCTCCCCTCTAGCGTATATAATCCTCCCAAAACCCTAATACTCGAGGAGCGACCATAGAAATATTCCGCTGCCTCTGCGGGGCGGAAAACACTAAGAGAGAAAGATTTCTCCGGTAGACAGATTTCTGCCAGGGGAATTCCTTCCCGGAGAGGGGAGATCGTCGCCATCAACACCACCATCAAGCTGGACTTCATCAGGATCATCATCACCACCATCATCACCACCAGCACCATCATCTCCATCTCCATATTTGCTGTAACAATTGTGTTGAATCTTGCATAGTTCTTAGGGGAAACTTTCCCGGTGTTGATTACTCTTTATAGTTGATGATATTGAGTGGAACCATTGAATTATTGTTTATATTCAGATTGTTATACATCATTATTTCATCTCTGATCATGATCCATATGATGTCTTGTGAGTAGTTCGTTTTGTTCTTGAGGACATGGGAGAAGTCATGTTGTTAGTAGTGGAGTTGTGTTGAGAAAGATTCAATAGTTTGATATTTAAGTTGTGGTGTACTTCTTCTAGTGGTGTCCTGTGAACGTCTACTATATGACACTTCACCTATATGGGCCTAGGGGAATGCATTGTGTATTTGGCTACTAATTGTGGGGGTTGCCGGAGTGACAGAAACCTGAACCCCCGTTAGGAAACCATTGCACAAGGGACGTAAGGGTCTTAGAGTTTAAAGCTGTGGTTAGGTTTCTACCTTAATTACTTTCTTGTACTTACGGATGTTTGCAAGAGGTATAATCACAAGTATGTATGAGTCCTAGGAAGGTCGGTACATTAGCACAGGTTCACCCACACAACACTTAGCAAGCTAAAGAAGATTAATCAACTATATGAAGCGAAAGCACTTGACAGTCTTCCCATGTGTCCTCGAGAACGTTTGGTCATCTTAAGTAATACAACCAGCTTGTTCTTTGCTGCATAAAGGATTGGGCCACTTGCTGAATTTATTCTTACTGTCTTTTATTTACTCGTACTTTATTTACTTGCATTATCAAAAAACCCTAAAAATCCGTTTGCTAAGTATTTGTAGAGAATTCCTGATCCATACCACTAGCCATCACCTTCTACTCCTCGTTGGGTTCGACACTCTTATCGAAAATACTGCGATACACCCCCTATACTTGTGGGTCGTCACATACCACATCACCTTGGCAGGAACCCTCTTCATGCGGCGCTCGCCCTCAACATCACCAGAGTCATCTCATCTTATCTTATACCGCAATGCAGTGCGTACTGGGCATGCATCCAAATTCCCGTACTCCTCGCCGCGGTAGAAGATGCAGTCATTAATGCATGCATGTATCTTTTGCACCTCTAATCCTAGAGGGCAGACAACCTTCTTTGCTTCGTAGGTACTGGCGGGTAGCTCGTTATCCTTTGAAAGCAACTTCTTCATTATTTTCAGCAACGTTTCAAATTCTTTGTCAGTCACACCGTTCTCTGCCTTCCATTGCAGCAATTCCAGTGTGCTACCCAGTTTTTTGTGCCCATCTTCACAATTTGGGTACAACAATTTGTTGTGATCCTCTAACATCTGCTTGAACTTCAACCTCTCCCTTTCAGTTACGCATTCTTCCTGGGCATCAGCAATGGCCCGACTAAGATCATCATCGGGCAGATCTGATGCCCGTTCTTCATCTTTTGTTCATCAATGTCTTCCATTGTAGTACCATCGTATTCAGGGGACATAGTAGGGTAGTCGTTATCATTCTCTTCTTCTTTGTTGTCTTCCATCATAACCCCTCTTTCTCTATGCTTGGTCCAACAATTATAGCCGGTCATGAAACCGGACCGAAACAGGTGGCTGTGAAGGACTCTTGAGGAAGAGTATTCCTTATGATCCCGACAGACACCACATGGACAAGACATAAAACCATTCCGCTTGTTTGCCTCGGCCACAAGGAGAAAAGAATGCATGCCTTTAATGAACTCGCTAGAGAGTCGGTCAGCGTACATCCATTGCCGGCTCATCTGCATTATATAATTAATTAAGTACATCAAACATAATCATAATTAATTAGTACTAATCTAAAAAACAAAATTAAAGCCAACAACCGGGACTAAAGATATGATGAACCTTTAGTCCCGGTTGGAGGCACCAACCGGGACTAAATGTGGATGTGGCGACAACATGTCGACACTATGTCCTCAGTGGACGGCACTAAGCCAGTAAATGACGACACTATTTTGGGTGGGTGGCAGCACTATGCCAGGGGTGAGTGTGTCGACATTATTTCATCAGTGCCCGACACTATGTTGTGCTGCTTAATCTATAAATAGGTCTGCATTCTTGTGAAGTACTGCAAGATGGTGTGCAAGACCAGGGACACCACTACGGCGGAGCTTCTCGAAGATGTCTTAGGACCTCGTCCTCAGACATCTTCGAGGAGCTCGCCGTAGATACACTCTCTAATATGTGAAATTAGTTAGCTCCACCAGCATACCGATCTAGCTAGAGAAGATATAAACTGAAAGATGGTGTGCGAGAGCAGGGACACCACTACGGCATAGCTTCTCGAAGATGTCTTAGGATCCCGTCCTCAGACATCTTCGAGGAGCTCGCCATAGAGGCACTCCCTAATTTAATTTGGTAGCTCTCCCGCGTGTTCATGTTTTTGGTTTTCTTAAACGATCGGTGATTAAAATGCTAGGGCGCCACTATATATATGTATGCCTTCATAGTTTTGGTTCTTATTTTTGTTGCAATAGATTTTGTGACGGCAGATAGAAGAAGAAGTATATTTTGTTGCTCGACGGCGGTATGATGCATCTGTGAATCGTCTGAATTTCGAGTATATGTGCCAAACCAAGATATATAGATAGGATAAACTCATGTAGCTCTGTGCTTCGATTCATCAATTATACGTGCCAAATTAACCATATATATAGAGAGAGATAGAATCCACACAAATCCCTCCATTTCTAGAGCATGAAATGAGGTAAAACTAGAAAAAAATATGAAAGGATGAAGTTGCTAACCTCTTCGGACCCTTAGATAGATGTGGAGCCAAGAAATCTTCACAAATCTTGAGAAAAATGGGCAAGAACTCGAGCATGAGGGAAGAAATTTGAGATGGATGCTTGTGTGAGCTTGAAATGGCTCGGGCAGGGGAGAGGAAGAAGATATAGTCGAGCCCTTTAGTCTCGGTTTGTTTGACTAAAGGTCCACACATGCGCTCCTTTTCAGCGCCAGAACCTTTAGTCTCGGTTTGTTAAACGAACCAGGACTAAAGGTCCCCTACGAACCGGGACTAATGTTTTCTGGGCCCTGCGGCCATTTATAGCCGTTGGGACCAGGGCATGACTAATGCTCTAGACCAAAGGTCCGTTTTCTACTAGTGCTCGTGTCTATAGAAGGAACATGTTAGGACTTATGAGTATTCCATTTTTATTTGTTGTAGAAGGCTACACATATCATGTTTTTTGGGAAAAGAGAGCATATACATGGCCTCTACATTGAAACAATTCAGAAAGCCTTAATTTTATTGCAAAGTTCAGATTGTCAAAATTTACATCGCAATGGTCGCTTAAAGCAACATGAATGAACCATCAAAGGAAATAACGGAAAAATCCTCTATGCATCTTGCAATCATTTATACCGTAGCGAAGCACCTTGGTTAAAGATAGCCCATACAACCACCATCAGTCGATTGCATCCAATATCTATATGTCCCCACTGGCTCCACATGAAGGAGGTAGGACCACATGTGTATCAAGTATGTAACCATGTACATAACCTGCAATACATTTAGAGTTGTATTCTTATTAAATACAAATAAGATGGTGGTGGAATATTGTATTCTTATTAAATATTACTCCAACAATTCCAAAATTTCCAAACCAAAAGCACAAAATCCCACACAAATTCGAGCTTTTGTTTTCTTGTCTATCATGTTTAGACAGTTTCCAAACATATTTGTCAAATTAGCTGGCGGTGGAATATTGTAAGTAAAATGTACTACTCTCCATATTAGACGTGTAAAAGGACATGAGATAAATAAATGCTAAATAGACTCCTCAGAATCACAAAAGACACACTTTTACACCCATTCCATAGTTTCCTAGCAAGGTTATCCTTTATAAGTAGCACTTTCTTACTACCTCCATTTCAAAAGTCAACATTGTCGAAGTCTGACTCAGTTTTTAGATAAAAATATAAACATTTACAGTACAAAATATGTATCCATAGATCCACTATAATACGCACTTTCATAATGTATTTATTTATTATTGTTAATATTGATACTTTTTATATCTCTGCTCAAACTTAATATGCTTTGAGTTTTACATAAAATTATACGTCTTGATTTTTGGAACAGAGGTAGCATAAAGCAACCACATAAAACTCCTTATTTTCTGGGAAACCTTTAGTTTCCATACCTTTTTCTTTAAAAAAATCTAGTATGTCCATTCATAAAATCTGCATACATCGATTTCACATAAAATAATCATGTTGTAGTTAAATGCTACTTGAGACGCTGCTCTAGGGTTCAATAGGAGTCTAGAATTAAGTTTTGCATCATCGTCTCATGCTATGGAATCATCATTTTGTGCCTTATTAGACCGTTAGAATGCTGAAGTAGAGTTGAATTTCCTCATGCCTTCCATGCCTATTTGGTCGGAGTTCCCCGAGTATACTACTATTATGTATATGCGCCTCTAGATTAAAAATATATGAATCATGCAAATTTACCTCCAGATAAGGAACTTTAGTGACTAAGAAAGTGAGGACGAATGTACATAGCTATTGGGAAAATGGGAATCATAAAAGATGGGAGGAGCTTTGCCAATAAATAATGATCGAGTGGTTAGAGAACAATAGAGATGGTGTAATTGATGAAACGATATATCTTTTATACATAGGCTTCATATTTTGCAGGTAATGAGGGCCTAATGTCTTCCAATCAACTAGCAAAACTCAACATGCATCCAATATTTTTGTTGTTGCTGGTTTTGTCATACAGTGTTGCAAGTTCCCACTGCTCAACTGTCCCTAAGAATACCACAAACATGTTCTCTTTGCTCGGTTTTAAACAAGCCATCACTAGTGATCAAATAGGAGTGTTGAGATATTGGAACAACAGCACCACCTTTTGCCAGTGGGAAGGCATTACATGCAGCAGGACACACCCAGGGCATGTTGGGGCATTGCACCTCACTTTCCTGAGATTGTCAGGACAAATTAGCTCCGCACTTGGGAACCTCACTTTCCTTAGGGAACTCAACCTCTCCTAAAACGGTTTGTCTGGCCAGTTGCCTCCACTAAACCGCCTCCACAAGTTGCAAATCCTTGACCTTGGTCGCAACTTATTTCCTGACACTATTCCTGATGCATTTGCCAATTGTTCCAACCTACAAATGTTGTACCTCCATCATAACTCTTTAGTAGGAAACATCCCGCAAAACTAGGCCTCCTTTCCAACTTAAAAGTTGTATGGCTTAGTTATAACAACCTCACTGGAACCATCTAGTCAGCCTTCATCAATAGTTCTAACATACAATGTCTAGATGCAACAGATAATCAACTAGAGTGAAGCGTTCCCGACTAGCTGGGGAAATCATCAAGAATGCAGCGACTGACCCTAGGTGCAAACAATCTAACTGGTGGACATACCAGCTTCCCTAGGCAATGCTTCAGGTTTGGTAACATTGGATTTGGAGAAGAACAAATTCACAGGCCAAATTCCTACTTCTTTCGGCAAGCTAAAAAGTTTGTACCAACTGAATCTTGAGGGCAATAATCTTGAAGCAATGGATTCCCAAAGCTAGGAGTTCATAAATGCATTAACAAATTGTAGTGGTCTAGAAGTCCTCGCTCTAGATGGAAATCAGCTACAAGGATATCTCCCACATTCAATAGGTAACTTTACATCTACCCTTCAAATGCTACTTCTAGGTAATAAAGATCTATCAGGGATAGTTCCCGCAAGTGTGGGGAACCTTTGGTCCTTAATTCAACTTACACTAGAGTTTAACAATCTAACTGGAAAAATTGTAGAATAGATTGGGAAGCTAACAAATTTGCAGCAACTAGTTCTTGATACGAACAAATTCACTGGACCGATTCCGCCTTATATTGGCAATTTAAGTCACCTCACAATCCTCTCTATAACATTCAATGAATTTGGGGATCCCATACTATCAACCTTGTGGAACCTTGAACAACTCTCGTTGTTGCACCTTAGCAATAACAACCTCCAAGGCAACATTAATCCAGATGTTGGTCACCTTAAACAACTTGTCGACCTAGGTCTTTCAACAAACAAGCTTACTGGTGAGATATCTAATGTCCTAGGCCAATGTATTAACTCACATTACAAGAAAAGTTTCCTTCCACAACGAATTGGCCCGGCGGTCGTCGTAGAAGGCGTGTCTTCCACGACGAAATTCTCGGCTCGGCCGTGGCCGATGGAAAACTTTTTTTTTCCGGCTTCGCTGCCCTCTACTACGATGGATCTGCTAAAAAACATGGAGGAAGCTCGGCCAGCGCATGGCAGAAGCAAGATTTTCGTTTCCTTGCGCGATGTTGACTCGCCGAAGTCTTTTGAGGCGTGTGGGTCCCGGACGTCAGTGTCTCTAGTGGACCATACTTTTCGGTCGCGCCTCCTTGATTTGAACTTGATAACATAGTTCGAGGCGTCTGTCGTTTTGTTAGGCTGCTAGGTCCCACATATCAGCCTCTCATTAGAAGGATCGTGTGTATGATAAATTTTTTTCCTTGGCTCGCGCTACACCGTTCCGAGTTGATAGCGCTGCTCGATGCATCTACCATTTAACCAACCTCCTGAGCCCCACATGTCATCCTCTCATTAGAAGAAACGTGTGTATGATGGATTTTTTTCCTTGGCTCGCGCTATCCTGTTCCAAAGTTGATAGCGTTGTTCGATGCATCTACCGTTTAATCACGATGCTAGGCCCCACATGTCATTCTCTCATTAGAATAAACGTGTGTATGATGGAATTTTTTCTTTCGCTAGCGCTACCCTGTTTCGAGTTGATAGCACTGCTCGAGGCATCTACCGTTTAACCAACCTCCTGAGCCCCACATGTCATCCTATCATTAGAAGAAACGTGTGTATGATGGATTTTTTTCCTTCGCTCGCGCTACCCTGTTCTGAACTTGATAGCGATGTTCGATGCATCTACCGTTTAATCACGATGCTGGGCCCCATATGTCATCCTCTCATTAGAAGAAACGTGTGTATGATGAAATTTTTACCCTCTGTCGCGCCTTCGTGTTCCGAACTTGATAGCGTTGCTCGCTGCTTCAGTCGTTTATACAGGCCGGTGGGCCCGACATGTCAGCCTCCTCTGTGCAGGAAACGTGTGCATGCTAGACTTTTTTCTTCTCTCGCGCCTCCCCGTTTGAAACTTGGTAACGTTGCTCGATACAGCACCCGTATAATGTCTCCCTGCTGGGTCCACATATCAGCCGTCTATGTAGAGGAAACATGTGTATGTTGGACATTTTTTTTGGTCGTGTCCGCCGGTTTGACCTTGGTAACGTTGTTCCATGCGGCGGGCGTGTATAGTCTTGCTGCTGGGGCCCACATGTCAGTCTCTCTCGACAAGAAACGTGTCGATCTTGGTCTTATTTTTTCCGGTCGAGACTGTTGTATAAGTACTTTTTAAACACGCTCGTTAAACTTGATCTCTTGTATGGTAAGGTTGATGGGCGCTAGCTGCAGGCAGGTGGGTCGGACATGTCAGCCTCTCAGTACAAAAATATTGCTACAGATAAACTGCATGCCTTGCCACTACATAAGAAAATTGTTATCCTTTTATAAAATGTAAAAAATGTATACTAACATCGTATATACCTTATTTATTTTTCTTCTTAAAAAATTGTTTGTCCATCTGCTACGCGTTATTGCTAGCAGCTCAACTAGAAAATGTTAAGTATAAATAATGTAGTAGGTAGTACTTCAAAACATGGATAGGCAGAGTTTTTTTAGGGGTGGGTGGACGGTGCCCACAAAAGGCCGAATTGAAGAAAAATGGGCCAAGCAGGGATTGATGGGATATTTTTCATGGGCTCTCGCCCAATCTAACTGGGCTATTTACGCGGCCGAATGACCCAAAACATGGCCGGGTTAGAAGATCTTGGGCTATAATGAGGCCGGATGGGCTAATTTCTTGGGTTCGATAGTTAAAATCCCAAGGTACGTGCTGGGGCTCGGCCAGATTTGAAACAAAGCCGTCCACAAGGGAAAAAAGGTATAAAATATGAGCGCCTAGATCCCAGGCGACTGAGAACTTGTTATGTTAAGGAGCTGATGTCACCCTACTACTAATTGTGCTAATACTCAGTTGTAACCTAGTAGTTGCAACTCATTAAATTCCCAGTTACAAGGTGTTGCAACAAATGTGTAACCCTCACAATGCACCAATCGCGAGGTAAATCCAATGGCGAGAGAGGACACTCTTGAGAACTGACAAATCCGATAAAATATTCACACATATTTCTATGAAAATTGTGGACAAACACCCCGCGCCCGCCAAAACTTTCCGTCGAGACCCCAAACTTTGATAAGCCTACCCTCAATCGAGCGACCAGCCCCTGTCTCTTCAAATTTTGCACTGTTCTTATGGGAGATGCACTGGATTAGAACCAGGACGCAAACTTCTCCACACCTTAAAAAAAACTTCTCGACGCCTTTCTATCAACAGTGCCGGCCTACCACCATTGGCCGCGCCGTTCTTCACGAGACGCACCGGTCGGCGGTCAGCTGGGCAATCCCCACGCTTCGCCTGCTAGATTTAGGCACTGAACATTCTTCTTGGCTTTGGGTTGTTCTCCACCTCTCCTAGAAATAGTTAAAGCTTGTGACCATCTAGATTTACAAGGTGCTTGCAGATTTGGGTAGATACGTTTTTTAGGTAAATCTATAGTAAAGCTCTGGACCGAAGAGTTCGAAAATATCTTAAAAAGGACTTGGCAGAGATCCTGTGCAAGCTTTTGACCTGATATATATTCCCCATCCTTCTTTGATACGATGGAGCATTTGGCTGTTGATGTACCTGACGAGGAAGTACTTAGAGGTACAGTACAGTATAGATGGATGTACCCTATAGAACGTCGACTTCGCCTTTCCAAGGAGCGGGAAGATATCCGTAGACAGTTTGATAAGTGAGGGTTATGCAAAGATATCTTCACATATAAGACTGTAGAAAAGTTAGATATATTCAGATGTCTGACTTGGCTATGTTTTGTAGGTTCTTCGCAGAAATAAAAGTACCAACAAATTTCGTTTCACCAATAAAAATACCGGATGGACTAAGATCTAAGGATCATGTAAGAGCTCAAATTGCACTATGAATTGTCTATGAATTGTCCAAATACGGTAACCTCTTTTCTATTTTGTAACGCTATATTTCGCATTTCCAATGGTGTCTGCAATAGCGTTGATGTACCTTCTATGGAGACTAATGCAACTGGAGGTTGTCCTGATGAACCTGCACTGGATTGCGTTTAGATTCGAAATCCTGCACTTGACATGGTCGTCCCAAGGAAAAGAAGGTTGTGGATCTGGTAATAACGCCTTCTGTAGAACAAGATGCTGGAGGTGATGATTTATGAATTGCATGTCCCTCTCTATCAATGAAAATGTCATATCGTTTGCCTTGTTTCAAAAATAAATAAATATTTGCATGTCTCCTTGTGTTAGTCGATGCAAAGAAGATACTTTTTTTTGTTCAAGTGATGTGAACAAATATGTTTGTATGTAGAGACATAAATGCGGATTGGGTGACAAAATCAGCATAAAATTTCCAGATCAACAACACAAGCATAATGGCATTGCAAGAAAAGGAACAGAACCATCTTTTCACCGTGCTTGTGAAAAGGAGATGAGCCAGGAACCACACCCGCAAGTGGCAGAGGCCAATTCTTGTGCAGCTCAGCTAGCATTGGTTTATCATCAATAATACTCAAGCATCCGAATATTATGATTACATACTAGGAGTAGTTCCAGTTCCACACTACAGTTCAACAGGCAAAAGTGTAAGAAATGCGTAAGGTTGCTCCATAATACAGGTTCTAGAGAAAAGCATACAAATCATAAGAAAGAAAGCTCTGCATCATAGTTCACCACCTTCAGGTGCAAAAGTTTCTACAGATTGTAATCCCAAATCACCACCTCCTTCAGGTGGTACGATAATTTCCGGAGCAGGATCAGCGACACCAAGAACAGTGCCATCACCGGTAGCATGAGTCTCCACAATAGGCGAACTATCGAGCACCACAATGTCCTCTAAAGGCTCTTCACTGCCAGCTCCAGCCGCACAAGTCTCCGCGGATGGTAAAACCAATCCACCACCTCCATCATTTGGCACGACGATGGCAGGTGCAGTCTCATCAGTACCAGCTACAGCTGCAACTGCATCAGTCTCCATAGAAGGTAAACAAGGAGGCGTCTTAGGTGTAGCAATCTGACATCGATTTTCTACTTCGTCATCAGGAAACTGAGAGCCTTCTTCAACTTTGTGCTTCTGCGGTTACAAGATAAACAGAGATTATAGCGAAAGCATCTACGTGTAACGACAAGAACATATGTCATTCTATTGATTTACCTTGTCATCTGGGATAGCAGAAGTCACAGGATTGGAACCTATTTCACTGAGAATCCTCTTTTTCGCTCCTTTCCCAATCTCCTTCTACAACAAGTTGTAATATTGATTACATGATGTTGATTGACAAATATATGCAAATGTTCAAAAGTTTGCGCTGTCGAACTACCAACTTTGAACGGATCCCCACTGTTCTTAGTTATGGGATCTAGCCCAGAAAACAAGCTTCTATGGAATCCTAGTATTCAAAAAGGATGCATACCCGGGATAAGAACTACTCTACACATGACAATGCTGCGCAATCGACAATAAAAATTTAACCGCACCATCAACTCTATCATGTAAGTTCGGAGTGAATCTAGATACACTCATTTCACATAAGCTAAAACATCTTATATTATAAAACGGAGGGAATAGGTACGAGTGTTCTATTATTTCACAAACCGCCATTGCTGCCGTGGGACAGAGATGACGGATGCTCCACTGCCCTACAGAAGGTTGTCGCGCAGCGGCTTGCCGCCACCTGTAGAGGACGGAGCCGAGGAGCTGGTCGGCAACAATATGGACCGAGAGGCCAGGGGGCGGTAGTGGATGGGAAGAAGGGACTGAGTAAAAGAGGCTGTGTGTGCGTGGGGGAGGCCGGTGAGGGAGTTAAATCCAGCTTGTCTCGGAAGGAACACGTTGCCACGTGCACCGGCGTGTGCAAAACTCCCTCTGTCTTCTGCGGCAGCTACTGACAGTAGTACTCCTGCTATCTTCATCGAGTTCTCTGGTACACCTACTAGTAGACCTTTACTACTTTTTTTACTACTACTGGGGTAGACAAAGAGTACTTGTTCAGAAGAAGAAAAAACTAGACTAGCACACTGTCGTACAGTATTGCCTTGTCAAATCACTGGTGATGCCATGATGAGCGACATGTTTTTCCTGGTAAACCTGGAAACATCGTGTTCCTTCCACCACGTGTAGTTTTTGAGCGAAGTACTTACCAACACGTCCAACTTAGGCTTACAGGACCCAAACTGCAGTGTAAAAAGAAACAAAACTATGGACCTACAAGGAGTAATACTAACAGTACTACTATTATACAACATTCTGGAAGAAATTATGTATGGAATAGTAGTAGTAGAGTACAACTGTACTCCTAATAAGGTTCTTTTACAAGCTTGGTGAAATATACATACTAGAGAAACTACCAAGTGTACAAAATGGGTTTTTGGTCATACGGAGTATTTTACAAGCCGGACCGGGTGCAAAACTAAATGCTGAGTACCCGTACATCGGCTAAAAACCAGCCAAAAGAAAGAGTTCAACAGAAGGCCGAGACCAAATGAGCTATCCTTGAACAGGCTCGTTCCACTCCAAGGCGTTTGAGAAGCTTGGGATGAACCAAAATGGAGTCTCCGACCATGTCCAGCGAGTGTTGGTGTGGAAACCAACAGTTGCGTCACCATTCAGACTGAAGCGGCAAATTTCAGGATGCGGCCTGTACTCGTAGCCAATTTCTTGGTGTGATGTGTAAACACAGTTCCTTCTCGACAGATGTCCTGGCGGATCATTTGCATCGCCTACTGCAATGATAATCGGATAGTTCACACCAAGGAAAAGAGAATATGATCCAAGGTCAGTAACCCTTTTCCATCGGTTAGCTGTAGTTAACTGGCTTGTGTCCATCGAGAACACCATGCACTCAAACCCAGAAGGATAGGTGCGAACGGTGCGACCATAGTGAACAACACTAGTATCATCAGCAATTGCATTGCCTGAGACACCATACACACAGACCAGAAGAAGTCTTGAACCACCGGCAGATCTTGCTAACCACCACCTACCAGGATCATTCTCCTCATCATCCTCAACAAATCCATGTGTTAGGTACAGCACATCGTGTGGTGACAGGATAAGGATAGGACCTTCAAAGGGAAAGGAAATGTAACATGGAAATAATACTGATATTGATCTGACATTGTAGAAGTTGATATACAATACTATTTTCAAAAATCTTGATTATACTTAAGATGTTTGATTGCGTAAAAAATGCCAACCTAGGGAGATGCTATGGAAATTCTAATTCTTTTCAAAATGGGGATATGCTATGGAAATTCTCCAAGAGACACGGTTTGATTCATGGGATCAAATGAAATAGGAAATAATCCTATAGGATCTTGAATGTAAAGTTCATAGAGAAAAAAGCAAGGTTAGATCCTACAAGATTTTGGTGTCTTATATACCAAAGGAAAACCAACAAGGATTATTTCTAGGAGGTTTAATATCTTATCTTATCTTATAATAATATTACCACTATGTAGTGTATGAATAACTTTGAATATTCACTATTGGATCAGGACTTGCGAATCCCAACATTGCCAGCAGTTGGATCTTCTTTTCCATTCTAGCATCTATTTGAAGATTCTATTGATAGGTTTTAGCACAATGAACACTATGCACAATCCTCAAAACACACTTCTCCATCATTCTAGAATCTTCTCCTTCATTTCTCAAGACCATGTTAACAAAATTTACAAGTACTACTACCTAATAAACATCGACTTCTATATGATAGAAAATACAAGAACTAAATATGCGCCCATACTTTATAGATGTCGATCAAATTTCTAATTTTTTGAGCTTTACCTAGTATTATAATTCTATATAGTTATGATATGTCATATGTCTAGTATCCGAGTCTCACGTAAATACTACTAGTAGATACATTATTTTCCATCGATGTACTAGTACTAGGAGACAAGGCAATACTATCAGCAGAACTCAATCCTATGAATCAAATTACTTATATGTAAGAAAACTTAGTAAGGATTGCATTCCTCTGAAATTCCTAGGGAATTCGTACGAATCAAATAGGCTAAAATTCCTATGAAATTTCTACTAACCAAATTAAAGGAACTTCATAAAAAAATAACTTACATTGACTCAGGAATAATATATGGGTCTCACATCAGTACTTACTACTACGTAGTAGATACCATAGTTTCCATGGGATATACTAGGAGACAAAGCAATACTAACAGCAGAACTCAATCATATGAAACAAACTACTTATATGTAAGAAAACCTCCTAAAGATTGCATTCCTCTAAAATTCCTAGGGAATTCCTTCGAATCAAAGAAACTAAAATTTTAATGGAATTCCTACTAACCAATGAAAGTTCAGAAAAATAGCTTGTATCGATCCAGGAACAAAGCTAATAAAATACGTAGGGAGGAGAATTTACCAAGTTCTAGAGACTTCCATGCATAAACACAACCGTTCTAGGTCACGGCGAACACACGATCGTGTTGGATAATAGCATCACAGTATCTGAAGTAGCCCTGGAACTCATTCACACAAACTGACCTTCCATGACTATCATTCCCATTGATGACAACAATCTTGAATTCAAAAATGGCCACTAGAGAGAAATCTTTGTACCCCCCAGCAGCTATCGAAACTTGGCAAATGACTATCTTCTGCAGTTTAGTACGTCGACCTTCATCAGCATCATCCTGAAATGCAAGTGTAGAACCTTCGGTCGGTTCAAACCCTGACACTTGCAGAATAGCAATCTTGCGACGAGTATACACGTTGACAAGGTCCCACATGAAATCGGGCCCAACTGTGACGATCCAATCTCCATTGCCGCATGCTCGCTGCTCATCAAAACCATTTGGCATCACAGCATCGGAGGAGAACCTGTCCAGCAGCGTCAGCTTGCACGGGCTGCCCGCCACTTCGAAGTAGTCTTTGGATTCCCACGGTCTCACCGTCGGGTGAGAATGAAGAACACATAGGAGGCCAAACGGATGAGAAGAAGGCGTAGTTCCACTCTCTTTTGCTGATTGACGAATATGTTTGGACAAATCGACGAGGCTCACGGCGGTGGTGGCGTCGCAATGGTTGATGAGTACTTGAAGAGGGCCTTCGGTGAACACCTTCTGAAACTGCTCAGGATCTTTACAGACCTTGCTCGTTCTCACCATGGAAGGAGGCTTCATATGGTGTTTTGGGGGCTTTCTTTGGGGTGGGTGGGGTGGGGGAGGGAGGGAAGATCGTTGGCGTGAGCTGGCGGTCGGGGTGCAATGGAGAAGACAAAGGCTGATGGTGTGTTACTCTACTAGTAGTAGTACTGCAGAAGGTGGGCGATTGGGGGGTGGGGCTCCAATTGAGGCTAGTTGCACAAACCTCCAACAATTAGAGCCGTAGTTGCGAAGAGCTCCAACTGTTGAGCCCCGGGTATGTAAGAAATAATGCTAAGAGGGCTAATCGAGAATTTTGTGCTATGTGCAGCATTTGTACCCAAAAGTAAGTGTAGTACAGTAGTTTCTTGCAACTAGACTATCCTGATTATCTGGAGTTCCCTGCAATTTCGAATCCAGTTGTTGGAGGTTTGTGCAATTTCCACCCTCCTCTTGTTCCGAGAAAGCTCTATGACCCTATGTTCAAACAAAAAAATGATCAAAGAGAAACAAAAAAGACAGACCATCTCTTAGGGCTCGTTTGATTTGTAGGATTCTCAAAACATAAGAAGAGGAAACTACATGAATTTGGATTAAGTATGTGTTTGAATCACAGGGAAAGCAAATGAATACTTTGAAGGAATCTCAATTCCTGTGTTTTTCCTATTCCTATATTTTTCCTATCCCGCGTTCCAAACGGGACATAATTCCTACATATTGGAATCCTATGAATCAAACAAAACAGGGTAGGATTATTTCCTAAGGGACAAGATCCTTCACAAAAACTTTGAATTTTCTTTGAATCAAAGAAGGAATAAAAAAAGGTTTCCTCTCTTAGGAAAAAAAGGAACTCCACCTCTTGGAAAAAAAGAACTACACCTCTTGGAGAAAAAAAGGAACTCCACCTCTTGGACAATTCACTGTGACGAGAGTAGCTACTACTAAAGTCTATGTCTAGTACTAGCTGTAGGGCCCAATCGTAGCATGTTATTTACAAGTAGTACTAATTAGTACAGTACAGTATCAGTCTTTGCAGGTGCCTAGAAGGAAAAAAAATAAAGTTTTTCAGGTAATAAATGGCCATGGCAATTTCCAAGATACACAATCTTTTTCTTATTCATTTTGATATGGGCGACAGCCGATGGATAGAGGAGTACTAGCTGCGTCGTGTCTTGAGCCATCGAGCTGGAGTAGAAATTTGGATATCTAAAAACCTGAATTGTCTTGTCAAACCAATGCTCGTTGCATGCAGCTTGACCAAACCGACTTACTGCACTATTTTATTGCGCGTCCGAAAAACTAAGGAGTACAAGAAGTACTAGTACACTAATGTTACATAGAGAGTTTTTTTAAATGGACACAGAGAGTTCCACATTTATCTTGTAGCGCCAAAAGCAGAAGTTGTGCCACTACAGTACTGTAGTAGTCACGTCCAGGTTGCCTTACAGGAAAAAAAATAGTACGAAGAGCAACAAGATCCATCTATTTTTATACTCCTATTTGCGTATACTAGTAGTATTACTACGTACTCAGGAACGGCATAAAGCGTGTGCTCCACTAGTGCGCCTCCGCATGTAGGGTAATCCAGTATGGAGTAGATCGCCACCGCATGGTCGCGTGATTATTATGCATTGGTTCATGCTCTAGTCGTGGGCACGTGCCGTAGCAGTAAAAAAATTGTGAAAAATAGATTACACATAAATAATTACTCCTTCTATCCTAAAATAGTAGTTACTAACTTGGATTTGTCTAGATACACATGTATTTTGTCGCATTTTAGTACTTAGATGCTCCCTCATTTTCAAATTAGAAAGCATATTAGGTTTTGTCGAAGTCAATATTTATAAAGTTTGACCAACTATATGTACAAACATACTAACTTACATAATGTCAAACGCATATAATATGAAAACATGGTTCATGATGATTCTGATAACATTGATTTGATGTCGTAGATGTCCATATTATTTTCTAGATATTTAGGCTAAATTCTAGGGCAACCTATCCTGCACGCTGGACCTACGTCGATGTGTCGTCCACACTAGCGCAATTTTAACAGCAATCTTGATTCAAGACTTAAATCAAGTTGAATTGACAAGTTTGGGCATAAATTTCCGTAATCACTGAGTTAGATGACTAAAATCGAAGCACCGTAAGAACGGTTAGTGTGTTTATCTCTAGTCCATGTCATAGAAGTGAACAATTACATAAAAGTCATACTAAATCCCTAAATACTCCATAATAATATTAGCAACAAACTTAGTTTACATCTCAAATGCATCCTTCCTAGTACCAAAAGAGAACCTACGTGCGACTACTACTAGTAAATTGGAGTAGTAAAATAGTACTCCTAGTAGTACTATTTATCTGCTAATACACCATTACAGTCTTGATCATTAGGCGTAGTTTAAGATCATTTTTTCTTGTCGATGCAAATCCAGAAAGATACATGGGTGGACTGTCCAACCTTCATCAGGAACCGCGGCGGAACCCCGAGGTACGTCCTGAGCTTGTCGGACGGGAGGTTGGCCGACGACGAGCTGCTCGTTAGCTCGATTACCGCATTAAGGCTCTCGACCATCGATAAGTCCGCTGACCCCGACGGGCCAGGCGCACACAGTTTCACCGTGTACCGTGCCACAAGCACCTGTCCTGCCTGATGCACACCAGGGACATGACGGCGGTTGGGTCGAGCGTGCTGATGGTTAGGCCAAACACGGCACCATCATCCCCGCAGAGGAAGCGCGTGAATCCCCTCGTGATTGGTGGTGGTGGAGTCGGGATGAGGCAAAAGAAGGCGCTGCCGTAGATGGCCCTGGTTACTATGACCCCGTGGGCCTCCTTCATGTGGGGAAGGAGCCCTGCCGGCGAGGCAATGAAATCACAGGCTGAATCAATGCAGGAGCATGGGTCGTGCGAGCACGCGATCTTGTGCTCGTCGAGCTTGTCGAAGGCGACCAAGCTAAAGCAGCCGCCGTAGGGGCACTCAATCATCGCCTCAGACTGGATGGTGTCCATAGCAACCGGCTCACGGTCGAATCCGCCGACGCAGTACACGAACTTATGGGAGTGGTTACAGAGGGAAGATTGGCTCGCCGATGTAGTGCCCGCCGGCCAAAAACCCGGGTTGGGTGGGTATACTGAAGAATATACTGATTGAGTTTCGTAATATACTGGTACGATTGTACAAGAATATGCTAGGCATGGCGCACCGGCGACAGCTGCACTTGGGCACTTTTTTCTTAGACAGTGTCCCACACGCTTTATATGCTTCGTTAAAACAAAAAGGCTGCAGAAAGTTTACAGGTGAGTAATAAAGCAGGTGTCGCGCTGTACTGTACCAGACAGTACAGTACAGACAGAGGGAGAGACCAAGGTAAGAAGATCCAGGTGAGTGAGAAGCAAGAAGATCTACTCCTGAAGAGAGACGAAAAGTCTGCGGCATGCTGCAGGGTGTACAGTGCTGCAGGGGAGAGACCGAGGACTGCATGCATGTCTTCGACACCAACCTGTAATTAACTATTTTGGTCTTATTAAATTTAAATAGTAATAGTAGTAGTACTATATCTAACAACAAATCAGACAAACCAGTACTGGATTTATTAGTGGTACTTTTTTTTGAGAAATTATAATTAGTAGTAGTACTTAGATATGTGAAAAACCAATCCAAGTTACTACTCCAATAGATAGTACGATCACTCTGTTTTATAGATTCTTGTTTACTATACGTACTAGTAGTAAAAGCTAGAATGTAGATTGTTTCAGAACAAATTTTGGCTCTACAATATCTAGCATACGCGCAAACCTCAAAAGACACTTCATTGCTTAGTTTTAGGGATCTTGTGCTAAATACATGGACTTGGATGTAATTTTCATTTTTATGAGGTCCTTGATGTAACTTGTACTTCCACCGACTGCGTGTTAACTAATAAATCACCTCGCTCCTATGGGACCTACCACAATTAAAAAATAATTACACTGCCCCAATTACCAAACAAAGTGGAACATGGTTTCTTATAATTCCAAAATTTTAAGAAACAGGATGTTTCAAGCTTCCCAGCTAAGATTGCACACTTTAGTAACTTTTTGCCAATTTAACGAAATTAGGTCAAACATTTGCTACACAAGTTAGGGCAATTGATTTCTATTGAATTAAATGTATTTTTAGAGGTAGATGGGTGATGTAGTAAACAATGTCGTCGGTGTTAGTTACCAACTATCACGAAAGAACATTTAATTCTCAATTTTTCGAGTGATGACGAGATTGTTCTTTTACATATAGAAACTCCGAAGAATATGGATCTGAATACCAGAAGACAAGTTTTCAGACATAAAGAGTGGACCAACATGTTGTGCTAATGATACCCATGTTTTATGAGCTTTCAAACTTCCAAGCTAACTCCGCCAACTTGAATGACTTTATGCCAATTATTTATCGAATTTAGGTCAAATTTGAACTACAAGTAAATTGTAGGTTGCTTTGAAAGTTTTATGAAAACTCTTCTAGAGGTACCTATTCAGGGGACAATTAATATATCATAAACCACCGAGAGTTTTGACGACACGTTCAACTTCATGCTAAGATTTTGCATCTTGATAGTTTAACAAAATTAGGTTAAACTTGAGCTACAAGTAAGCGTGAAAGATCGCCCTTGAATTAAATGTTTGTCGATATTTGAATGACTTCCTAGCTAACTCTGCCCATTTGAATGACTTTATGTCGATTTATCGAAATTAGGTCAAATTTGAAACTACAAGTAAATTGTAGGTTGCTTTAAAAGTTCTACGAAAAAGCTTTTGGGGGCACCCATCGAGAGGTCACAATCAATATGTCAAAAACCACCGAGAGTTTTGATGATAGTTTCAACTTTTTGCTAAGATTTTGCATCCTGACTATTTAACGAAATTAGGTCAAACTTGAGCTACAAGCAAGTAAGCGCGATAGATTTCTCTTGAATTAAATGTCTTTTCTAGGATAGATGGGTGCATCTTCTTGTAGTAAACAATGCTATCAGTATGAGTTTCCAACTATCGGGAAAGAACATTCTACATTTTTCGAGTGATATTGAGATTATTCTCTCCTATAAAGGAAGTCCGAAGAATAAGGATCTAAATGCCATAAGCTAAATTTTCACACATATATAGTGGACCAACATATTGTACTTATGATTTCCCATGTTTTATGAGTTCTCAAACTTCCTATAGCTTATCGCTCTGCCCACTTGAATGACTTTATATGTCGATTTAATCAAAATTAGGTCAAATTTGAACTATATACTACAAGTTTTGTAGGTTGCTATGAAAGTTATATGAAAAAGCTTTTGGAGGTACCCATCGGGGGTTCACAATCAATATATGAGAAACAACCGAGAGTTTTGACAACTGGTTTGACTTTATGCTAAGATTTTGCATCATGACACTATTTAAAGAAATTGGGTCAAACTTGAGCTACAAAGTAAGCACGGTAGACTTCTCTTGAAATATATGACTTTTCAGAGGTAGATGGGTGTATTTTCCTGTAGTTAATAATGTCGTCGGTGTGATTTTCCAACTATCAGGAAAGAACATTCAATTCTTAATTTTTCGAGTGATGACGAGCGAGGTTGTTCTTTTCCGTAAAGAAATGTCCGAAGAATATTGGATCTGAATGCCAGAAGCCAAGTTTACCGACGTTTATAGTGGACCAACATGTTGTACCAACGACCCATGTTTTATGAGTTTTAAAACTTCCTAGCTAACTCTGCCCATTTGACCGAATGACTTTATGTCGATTTATAAAAATTAGGTCAAATTTGAAACTTCAAATACATTATAGGTTGCTTTGGTAGTTTTACAAAAAAACTTTTGGAGGTACCCATCGACGGGTCACAATTAATATATCATCAAACACCGAGAGTTTTGACGATAGGATCAACTTCTTGCTAAGATTTTGCATCTTGACAATTTAACGAAATTAGGTCAAGCCTGATCTACAATTAATTAAGCGCGATAGATTGCTCTTAAAATTAAATGTATTTTCATAGGTAGATCGGTGTATCTTGTTGTAGTAAACAATGTTGTCAATGTGAGTTTCCAACTATCAGGAAAGAACATTCAATTCTACATTTTCCAAGTGAAGATGAGCGAGGTTGTTCTTTTTCGTAAGAAGTCCGGAGAATATTGGATGCGAATGCCACGTCAAGTTTACAGACATATATAGTGGACCAACATGTTGTACCAACGATTTCCATGTTTTATTTATGAGTTTTCAAACTTCCTAGCTAACTCTGCCCATTTGACCGAATGACTATATGTCGATTTATCAAAATTAGGTCAAATTTGAAACTACGAGTAAATTGTAGGTTGCTTTGAAAGTTTTAAGAAAAATCTTTTGGCGGTACCCATCGAGAGGTCACAATTAATATATCTGAAAACAACAAAAGTTTTGACGATAGGTTCAACTTCTTGCTAAGATTTTGCATCTTGACAATTTAATGAAATTAGGTTAAACCTGATCTACAAGTAATTAAGCGCGATAGATTGATCTTGAAATTAAATGTATTTTCAGAGGTAGATGGGTGTATCTTGTTGTAGTAAACAATACCGTCAATGTGAGTTTCCAACTATCAGGAAAGAACATTCAATTCTACATTTTCCAAGTGAAGACAAGTGAGGTTGTTCTTTTTCGTAAGAAGTCCGGAGAATATTGGATGTGAATGCCACGCCAAGTTTACAGACATATATAGTGGACCAACATGTTGTACCAACGATTACCATGTTTTATTTATGAGTTTTTAAACTTCCTAGCTAACTCTGCCCATATAACCGAATGAATATATGCCGATTTATCAAAATTAGGTCAAATTTGAAACTACAAGTAAATTGTAGGTTGCTTTGGAAGTTTTAAGAAAAATATTTTGGCGGTACCCATCGAGGGGTCACAATTAATATATATGAAAACAACGAGAGTTTTGATGATAGGTTCAACTTCTTGCTAAGATTTTGCATCTTGACAATTTAACGAAATTAATTAGGTCAAACTTGAGCTACAAGTTAGCGCGATAGATATCTCTTGAATTACATGTCATTTCAGAGGTAGATGGGTGCATTTTCTAGTAGTAAGTAGTGTCGTGGGTGTGAGTGTCCAACTACCGGGAAATAACATTGAATTCTACATTTTCCGAGTGAAGACGAAGGAGGTTAGTTGTTCTTTTCTGTAAAGAGAACTCCAAAGAATATTGGATGTGGATGCCACAAGCCAAGTTGACAGACCTATATATATATTTAGCACCCAGGGTGCAGAATAGTTATTTTGCACCCCACATATTTTTGAGGATCGACAACATGTTGTACTTGTGATTCCCATGTTTTATGGGTTTTGAAGCTTCCTATAGCTAACCCTGTACATTTGAATAACTTTATGTCGATATCTCGGAATTAGGTCAAATTTTAAACTACAAGTAAATTGTAGGTTTTGCTTTGATAGATTTACGAAAAAGCTTTTGGACATACCCATCGAGGGTTCAAAATTAATATACCAGAAACCAGCGAGAGCTTTGACAATAGGTTCAACTTCTTCCTAAGACTTTGCATATTGGCAATTTAACAAAATTAGGTCAAACTTGAGCTAGCTACAAGTAAACGCCATAGATTGCTCTTGAATTAAATGTCTTTTCATAGGTAGATCATCGGTGCATCTTCTTGTAGTAAACAGTGTCGTCGGTGTGAGTTTCCAACTATCAAGAAAGAACATTCAATTCTAAATTTTCCAAGTGAAGAATACAAGCGAGGTTGTTCTTTTTCCTAAAGAGAAGTCCAAAGAATATTGGATCTCAATGCCACAAGCCAAGTTTACATATATATATATTGGACCAACATGTTGTACCAACGATTCCCATGTTCTATGAGTTTTCAAATTTCCCAGCTAACTCTGCCCATTAGAATGACTTTATGTTGATTTATCGAAATTAGGTCAAATTTGAAACTACAAGTACTAGTAAATTGCACGTGCCCTGCACATGAGACTCGGATAATAGACATCTGGCATGTCATCACTATATAAAATTATAATAGGCAAAGCAGAAAAAATATAATAGGCAAAATTTGAACTACTATAAGTAAACCGTGTAGGTTGCTTTGAAAGTTTTACTGAAAAGCTCTGAGAGGTACCCATCGGAGGGGGCAGGCGGGGGGGGGGGGGGGCAATAAATATACTATTTAGGAACCAACAAAGAGTTCTGACGATAGGTTCATCTTCTTGCTAAGATTTTGCGTCTTGACAATTTAATGAAATTAGGTCAAACTTGACCTACAACTAAGTGCGGTAGATTGCTCTTGAATTTAATGAAATTAAGTCAAACTTGAACTACAAGTAATAAATTGTAGGTTGCTTTGAAATTTTTATGAAAAAAACTTTTGGAGGTATCCATCGAGCGGTTAATTAATATATCAGAAACCACAGAGAGTCTTGACGAGTGGTTTGACTTCTACCTAAGATTTTGCATCATGAAAATTTTGAACACCTTTTGAAAACGATCACATGAAATAGGGAGAGAGGGGAAATGATATTTCTATTCTCTATGGGCAACCCACAAAGCTTGAGGTGCACCTTAGGATTAAAGATAACTTTATTTTTCCTACTATATATAAGGTGAACCTTAGCGGATGCCACATAATAGGCCTTTTTTCGAACGGGTAGTAGGCCATATTAAGTGTGATTTTTTACACAATGCGGGAGTATTATACTTCTTTTCTTAGACATATGGTCACCTCTGTCCACACGCTGTATATGCTGAGAGAATAAAACGTTGGCAGAGGAAGAGGGCAGCAGCGAAGAGAAGTTGAAGGCGGTTCCATGTCAGAGCAAAGTTATGATGGGTTTCTGACACGAGGTACTCCTGTGGCCTTACAGTGTACACTCTACTAGTAGTAAATTTCAAGACCTATGCATGCAAAACAAATCGTGTGTTTTCTCTCTCCTTCCCTATGCTCCATCTCTCCTCCCCTTTCCGCTCGCGCATCGGTCCAGCTAATCTCTCTCCCCTCGTCCACAGCGTGGCGCTGCGCACGTGTGCCTTGGTACGGTGACTCTGTGTCTCTGGCGTGTTCGGCAGCCGCGCGTTGGTGTGGAGTAGGGACGAGGAGTACATAGGAAGGAAACCACCTTCGTCCTTGGCGGCAAAAAAATTCAAACTTTTCCGGTTTTCAAAATTTTCACCTGCTTCCCAAACATCGGGAGGGAAGGTTATCCAAAAGATCGGTGATGTCTACGCACTTCTATTCTTGTAGACAGTTGTTGGGCCTCCAAGTGTAGAGGTTTGTAGAACAGCAGCAAGTTTTCCCTTAAGTGGATCACCCAAGGTTTATCGAACTCAGGGAGGAAGTGGTCAAAGGTATCCCCTCTCAAGCAACCCTGCAATCAAGATACAAGAAGTCTCCTGTGTCCCCAACACACCCAATACACTTGTCAGGTGTATAGGTGCACTAGTTCGGCGAAGAGATAGTGAAATACAAGTGGTATGGATAATTATAAGTGGTAACGGTGCCAGAAAATAGCTTGCTGGCGTGTGGTTGACGTGGGAAAAGACTAAAGGCAAACTGAAATAAAGATAGAAGCAAGCAAACATGTAACATATCTAATTGTAAACGAACTTTCAATGCTTAGAAACAAGGCCTAGGGATCATACTTTCACTAGTGAACACTCTCATATAAATATCTTCTCTTTATGATACTACTCTTAACTACTCTCCGGTTGGACACTCTAATCCATGGTAGGGCTATAACAGCACACCTCAAAGTTTGCTTTCAGCATCTAGATAACCCCACACTGTCACCTAGAGCTCTAGATGGTTCCAACAAACACCACAATTTCATAAAGACATCCAACTCCAAATATAAGTCATAACAAGTAATTGTAATCTCTAGCCTAAGTGCCACCATGGTGTGCACGCTGTCACTTTCACACACATGGGGAG
This sequence comes from Avena sativa, assembly GCA_916181665.1. Classification (NCBI taxonomy): domain Eukaryota; kingdom Viridiplantae; phylum Streptophyta; class Magnoliopsida; order Poales; family Poaceae; genus Avena; species Avena sativa. The sequence continues at coordinate 454,445,145 of OV702290.1, forward strand.
AGCAGAGATCTATTAAAGCACTTGAGTAGCAAGGTAGATCTACTTGATTACAAAGCTCATGATCACAATATGATCATGCATAGAGAGATATGAACACATAGCTACCGGTATAACCCTTAGCCTCGAGAGAGAACTACTCCATCCTCATCATGGGAATCAGCAATGGTGATGGAGATGGCGGTGGAGATCGATGGAGATTACTCCGGCAGCACTTCCCCGTCCCGGCAGGGTGCCGGTACAGAGACTTTTTGTCCCCCGAATCTCCCCTTCGGTGGCGGCGACGCTGCGGAACTTTTCGTGGCTAGAGGCTTGATTATCTAAGGTTTTTGCCTTGGGGGAGATATATAGGCGAAAGAGGCAAGGTCGGTGGCTGCCCAGGGGGCCCACACCATGCCCTGGCGCGGCCAAGGGGGACCCACGCCTAGGGGTGGTGTGGCCACCCTGTGGCCCCTCTCCGACTCTTCTTCTGGCTCCATGAGTCTTCCGGGAAAATAACAACTTTGGCTTTTGTCCGGTCCAATTCCGAGAATATTCATTTTCTGACTTTCCTGGAACCAAAAACAGCAGAAAACAGGCAACTGGCACTGTGGCATCTTGTTAATAGCTTAGTCCAAGAAATCATATGAAAAGTACTCCAAAGTTGGAACAAAACATAAGAAAGTAGATAAAACCAAGCATGGAACATCAAAAGTTATAGATACATTTGCAATGTATCAACATCCCCAAGCTTAACTCCTGCTCGTCCTCGAGTAGGTAAGTGATAAAAAGAAAGAATAATTTTTGAGGTGACATGCACCATCATAAACTTGATCAAAGTATTTGTAAAACATTTGAAAGCTGGGATCATAGTACTTCAACATAGCATGAAAGATAAAGTTCTAACAATAAGACATAGCAACTATGTTGCAACATGAAAAGGCACAAACAAAAGATTCATGAATAACAATGCTTTGCAAGACGTTTGTTTGTTTCACATAAAGAAAACATAGCATAGTGGCATTCAGCTTGTCCCTCATAGAGTAGCAAACATAAATGCATAGGACACCTTCAAAGTTCATAAGAGTGACTAGATACAAATAGTTTAAAACAAGCAATATCAAAGTTATGCATCAATCAACAAGTCTTGGGACAATGCACATAGAACTAAGAATGGCCACTATGCTCTCAAAGTAGGTGCATAAAGATAGAAGGTGGAGACTCAACAAAAAGGTAAAAGAAAGGCCTTCATAGAAGGAAGTAGGGATTCAAGTTTCATAAAGAGCTTCCAAAAATTATGGTACTTATTAGATTTCAGCTCTCATTGCCCCTATCATAAGAATCTTGAAGTGATTAAGGTTAAAGTGAACAAACTATGGTGTACATGCTTGACGAAGTATAAGTTAGAAATCGCATGTCCCTTGAATACGAGGGCCGCTCCTCATGCTACTCAAGTTTAGTCACCGGTAAGTTCTTGTCATCGTAAGTACATGTGTATCATAGAGAACCACCAACGGGATACCCCTTGCCCGATGATATGGAAGAATCCCCATATCAAAATGACAAGGCAAGGAGACAACGAGCATCTCAGCAATCTTCTTATTTACCATGAGAATATGGTGCTTTTCTCTCTCTTTCCTCTTTTCATATATCTCTTTTTTTTCTCTTTTTTCTCAATATCTGACTCTTTTTTTATAAGAAGAATGCTTCATAGACAGCTCATTATGGTTACGCTGCAGGTTTCCACCATGACAACATGGATTAGACCTATGGCCCAGGCGTTTCTCTAACACATATACATAACTCCATGGACTTACAAGCTCCCCTTTCATTTCACACCGACGACATCCATAGACAAAAGAGCATGATATCAACTAGGTACAAAGTACCCGTGCAATGTTGAAAGCGTTCCCCATGACAGCATGATTCTGCTAATCCCCAACAAATAAGTGCAAGCATATACAACATAGACGACACAATGGTTCAAGTTTATTAAGGGCAAGAAAAGTAAAGTGTGCCATCAAGTTCGTGAGAGCTTTAATCACTAGTTTTCTCATAAAAGTTTAATTCGGAAGGTAGATAAAAACATGAATATTCTTGGAATAGCAAATGCTAATAGGTAGGTATGGTGGACTCTTTGGAATAACTTGGTTTTAGGAGTTGGATGTATGACTGGAACTCAGACTTAGTTATGGAGGCTAGCAAAAGACTGGGAGCGAACAACTAAGAGAGCAATAATGCCCATAATCATGCAGAGCGACAAAACATCATTAATTAAAGAATAAAGTGATACTACAAGTTGAAAACTAAAGGATCATAAAGGCTATGGTGACTTGGGATAGTCATAACATGGTGTGAGCATGTGCCAAGTCAACCCGAACAAATCATCAAAGGAGAATACCACAATACTATGCTTTAATATGCTAAAACAACGCATGATTCTTTCAAAGGCACACTAAGCAATCTCAATTGTTTATAACTTGTCATGCTACAGAAAATAATACTAAGCATAAAGCCAAAACAATATCAAGCATGGCATGACAAAGCATAGGCCACAGTCAAAAACAAGCTCTCTTTACCACTTAAGCATGAACTTTCCTACTCTTTTCCAATCCAAACCAAACTATTTGAAAACCAATGTATGAAAGAGGGGGTCCAAGCAATTTATTCAGAAAACTAAGAAAACCAAGAAAACAAAAACCAAAACAAAAAACGAAAAAGAAGATGCTCCAAGAACAACACAACTGTGCATGAAACAATAAAAATGAAGTGTTTGGAAGAAACCTGGGATTTTTATTGATGAAGAAGGGGATGCCTTGGGCATCCCCAAGCTTTGACTCTTGTATCTCTTGAATATTTCTTGGGGTGAAACGGGTTGGCATCCACAAGCTTGAGCTTTAGTCCATTCTTCATCTCATTACGTCATTCTCTCCATACACCTGAAATTTTTCCTTCATACAAAACTTCACACAATCTTTATTAGCAACATTAGTGCACTCAAGATAATAGGTCTTTAGGTTCAGTTCCAACACCAATAAAACTTCCATTAAAACACAAGCTACTGTAGCACTTCCCTCAAAAAGCTCAATTCCCCAAAAGAACTCAAAAAGGAACCAACAAGAAGCAAATGCAAATAATGACAGAAATCTGTCAAAACAGACCAGCAGGTAAAGACAATTTTTTTCGAAGACCTTCTGTTGCTCAAATCGAAAAGTGTTGAACTAACAAAAGTTAGATATCAACCTGGGGCAGAAGCACAAAAATTCACGCCTAAAAATGACGTACAGTGATTTTACACGAATGTTTACGGTGAAGCACAAAAATTTGTTTCCGGACAGCAACTTTCCCAAGCATTACTTCTCTCTCATTAGAGGTTACACTTGGCACAAAAAGAAAATAAGAAGGATAAGGAGCGGTTATTACAGAGGTAATAACTTCCAAGACTCAACTAAAAATTTTGGGTTATCTCCCAATAAGTACTTTTCTTTAACACCTTTAAGTTAGGCATGCTAGTTTTAGAAGATGCTCACATAAGAAATACGAATTGAAGTAAAAGAGAGCATCAAGAAGCAAATTCAAAGAACATTTAAGTCTAACCCACTTCCTATGCATAGGAATATTGTAAATAAACAAGTCATGAAAGCACAAAGGAACAAGCATAGTAAAGCAAAACAAGTGCAACTTCAAAGTTTTCAACATAAAGAGGGGAAACTTAATATTATTGAGATGCATAAAACCATGTTTCCCTCTCTCATAATAACTTTCAGTAGCATCATGAATAAAATTAACAATATAACTATCACATAAAATATTCTTATCATGAGCCACATGCATGAAAGAATTAATATTCTCCACATAAACATAGTCATTCTTATTAATTGTGGTGGGAGCAAATTCAACAAAATAGCTATCATTATTATTCTCATCACCATAGTCATCAAATATAGGAGGCATATTGTAGTCATAATCAATTTCCTCCTCAATAGTAGGTGGACTGAAAATATCATATTCATCATTGCAATCATCATATATTGGACGTGTAGTATCATCATAAGCAATAGAATAATTATCTTCCAAAGTGTGTTCATTTGTAAACATATCATCATTAGAAGGATCATGGATATCACTAATAGTACAACAATTATTAATATCATCATTTTTAGAGTTGGTACCAAAGAGATTTTCAATATCAAAAGAAGTGTGCTTTTCCCAATCATGATCACTACTATAGGTAACAGACATAGGAACATCATCGAGTTCAGACTCATCAAAAACTATAATAGGAGCAACATGCTTAGGGGAAAATACCGTTTCCTCCCTCCTTTTACTCCTCCTCTTCTTCTTTTTCTTCTTCTCTTTAGGAGGGAGAGGCTTGAAAGGAAGCTTCTCCATATACCCTGGTTCATTGTTAGAGACAATAGAAGAAACTTTGGAGGATTCCTTCTTTTCATTAATAAGATCAAAACTCATATTAGTCTTGTCATATTTTGGTAAAATCTCATCTTCTATAATATTTTGTATGTAAGTATTTGTGTGACAATTATCAACACAATAAAGATGACAACCATGCAGGCCACTATTCATATCAAAAGAACCCATATCTACCAAAGAGGTTTTTCTTGATAACTCTTCACACCCCAAAAAAAATGTAAGTTCATCATGCTGATTAGGAGTGATCATGTCATCACAATACAAACTTGCAGTACGCATTGGATTAGAAGGGCTATTATTATGTCATGAGCATTGAAAATTGAAATGACCCACTTCAAAGCAAAGTTCACAAATAAAAGGATAAAGGGCACAATTTTTTTACCAAGATCATTTAAAGCCCTATACCACATTCTAGTTTTTTCATTCATGTGGGTGATACAATATTCTTCTTCAATTTTATTATTCTCACAAGGTCTATGTATTCCACAAAAAATAACATGCTTATAAGAAATAGTACTTTCAGAGGTTTGAGCATGTTTATTTCTATCATTAATAACAATTTCATTTTCACTGCAAGTGTCTTTAAAAGGCTCATGATACATGTACCATTTTTCTTTAGGAGCATTAATATGAGAAGCAAAGGCTCTAAAACAATCAATAAGAATTGGAGGATCAAGACCATATTTAGCACTAAGCTCTTGAAAATCAGCAGTTTCAGCGAAAGACTTAATGCAATCATACTCATAGTTTATACCTGGTTCTTTACCTTTGTTGTTATCCCAATCTTCGGTATTGCTTTGAATTGTTTCAAGAAGATCCCACTTAACTTTGACCTCCTTACTTGTGAAGGATCCCTCTAAACAAGTATCTAGATAGTCCTTGTAATGCCCTGAAAGCCTTGCATAGAAATTATTAATAACAATATTACTGGGGAGCTCATGAATGGGGCATTTGAGCATTAGTGATTTCAATCTCCCCCATGCTTGGGAAATACTTTATCCATCATGAGGATCAAAATTATAAATATGATTCCTATCTTTATGAATTTCATGAGGAGGATAAAATTTAGAGTAAAAGAGAGATTCAAACTCCTTCCACTCCAAATGATGAGGATCATCTAGTAGCTCATACCACTCCCTTGCTTTGCCCTTAAGTGATAAAGAGAATAACTTCTTCTTGACTTGATATGTTGTAATACCTGCACACTTGAACAACCCGCATAATTCGTGTATAAAGAGCAAATGATCACCAGGATGGACAGTTCCATCTCCAAAATAGTAGTTATCCATAACACGGTCAATAATTCTAGTAGGTATTTTAAAAGGGATGCTTTTAGTATGTGGATTTAAAATATCACAAGTATCATTAGAATTACCACATATGGGAGATAAAGTATCATCAGAGAAAATTTTCTTCTTTAAAGCTGGGAACTAAAAAGATCATTTTCACAAAAACTAACTTCCCCAAGCTTAGAAGTTTCCATAGCATTAGTAACAAAGGTGTTCAAAAGATTCATACTAATAACATTGCTATTAGCATGCAAAGAAAGTTCCATGGGTTTTTCAATTTTCTTTTCAGACAATTCGAGTTCTAACTTAGGAAAAATACTAAAAAGCTCTCTAATTTTGTTGTTGTTTACCATTAAGCCTAACTAGTGAAAACAATAAACAAAAAGACAAAATTGCAGAATCTAAAGGAAATAACTTCGAGCACTCACACCGGAGGATGTGAGTACCTTTTACCTTACCTCCCCGGCAATAGCGCCAGAAAATAGCTTGATGTCTACGCACTTCTATTCTTGTAGACAGTTGTTGGGCCTCTAAGTGCAGAGGTTTGTAGAACAGCAGCAAGTTTTCCCTTAAGTGGATCACCCAAGGTTTATCAAACTCAGGGAGGAAGTGGTCAAAGGTATCCCCTCTCAAGCAACCCTACAATCAAGATACAAGAAGTATCTTGTGTCCCCAACACACCCAATACACTTGTCAGGTGTATAGGTGCACTAGTTCGGCGAAGAGATAGTGAAATACAAGTGGTATGGATAACTATAAGTGGTAACGGTGCCAGAAAATAGCTTGCTGGCATGTGGTTGACATGGGAAAAGACTAAAGGCAAACTGAAATAAAGATGGAAGCAAGCAAACATGTAACATATCAAATTGTAAACGAAGTTTCAGTGCTTAGAAACAAGGCCTAGGGATCATACTTTCACTAGTGAACACTCTCATATAAATATCTTCTCTTTATGATACTACTCTTAACTACTCTCCGATTGGACACTCTAATCCATGGTAGGGCTATTACAGCACACCTCAAAGTTCGCTTTTCGCATCTAGATAACCCCACACTATCACCTTGAGCTCTAGATGGTTCCAACAAACACCACAATTTCATAAAGAAATCCAACTCCAAATATAACTCATAACAAGTAATTGTAATCTCTAGCCTAAGTATCACCATGGTGTGCACACTGTCACTTTCACACACATGGGGAGAGCAGAGATCTATTAAAGCACTTGAGTAGCAAGGTAGATCTATTTGATTACAAAGCTCATGATCACAATATGATCATGCATAGAGTGAGAGATGGACACATAGCTACCGGTAGAACCCTTAGCCTCGAGAGAGAACTACTCCCTCCTTATCATGGGAATCAGCAATGGTGATGGAGATGGCGGTGGATATCGATGGAGATGGCTCCGGGGCACTTCCCCGTCCCGGCAGGGTGCCGGAACAGAGACTTTCTATCCCCCGAATCTCCCCTTCGGTGGCGGTGGCGCTGCGGAACTTTTCGTGACTGGAGGCTTGATTACCTAGGGTTTTTGCCTCGGGGGAGATATATAGGCGAAAGAGGCAAGGTCGGTGGCCGTCCAGGGGGCCCACACCATGCCCTGGCGCGGCCAAGGGGGACCCGTGCCTAGGGCTGGTGTGGCCACCCTGTGGCCCCTCTCCGACTCTCCTTTTGGCTCCACGAGTCTTCCGAGAAAATAACAATTTTGGCTTTTGAAGGGTTTCGCAGCATAGTAAATCAAAATTTTCCTACGGAAGCGAACAGAGGGAAAGCCAAGATCTAATCTAGGAGATGCAAACAACGAGAGAGATTGGATTAGATCTTCATACCCTTGAAGATTCGCACAACGGAACGTTCGTCGGAACGTGGGTGATGTAGTCGTACTCGCTTCTCGTCCTCGCGATCCGATCCGATCTAGCACCACAAGTGGCGGTGCCTTCGTGAGATGCACATGTGCAGCACCTCGACGTCTCCTCCTTCCTCGGACCAGCAAGTAGGGTGGAGAGATAGATTGGATCTACAACACGACGGCGTGGTGTATATGGTGGAGAATTTCTGCAGCAGGGCTTCGCCTACAAATAGTCGGGAGAGAGGAAGGCAGCAGGGCTACTAGGGCTTGGAGGGAGGTGTGTGTGGGGGAAGGGGGCGCACCAGCCCTCTATATATAGAGGGGGGGTGCGGCCAGCCCTTGCCCATCCTCCAAGCCTATCTCTAGTTTAAACGATTTAAACTCTCCCTTCTAGAAACCCTATCTTATCTCTAGTTTAAACGATTTAAACTTATCTAGGATCGGCTGGGCCCTATGGGGCCTTGTGCCCCTGGCCCAATGCGGCCAGGACACTCCCTCATAGGCCCATGCCCCCTCCCGGAAGGTGGGGCCACGTTGGTCCCCTTCCGGAAGGTTCTAGAAGCTTCCGGTACAATACCGATTAACCTGGAACTATTCCGAACTCCAAAAACTGCACTGCCTTATATGAATCTTATTCTCCAGACCATTCCGGAACCTCTCTTGATATCCCGGATCCCATCCGAGACTCTGAACAAAAATTCATAAACCAATTATCCAATCTATCCTAGCGTCGAGACACGTTAAGTGTGTGACCCTGCGGGTTCGAGAATATGCAGACATGATCTTCTATCAATAATCAACAGCGGGGTCTGGGCACCCATATTAACTCCCACACATTCATCGATGATCATATCGGATGAACCAAGATGCCAGGATTCAATCAATCCCATATATATATTCCCTTCGTCTCGCGATATTTTACTTGCCCGAGATTCGATCGTCGGTATCGTCATACCTAGTTCAATCTCGTTCACAGCAAGTACTTTACTCGTTCCGTAATCCGATATCACTTTGTGATTAACTCCTTAACCACATGCTTGCAAGCGGTGTTGATATCGATTACCGAGTGGGCCCGAAGCATATCTCTCCGACTTGGGAGGGACAAATCCCATCTCGATACATACAACCCAACAGATACTTTCCGATCACCTGAGAGACACCTTTATGATCACCTTCTCATAGGATGACGTTTGATGACCTCAAAGCTTTCTTCCGATACCAGGGAGTTGTATTATCTCATGGTCTAAGGAATACAATATTTGACATGAGAAAAGCTTCGCAAAGACGAACACGATGAAACGATCTAATAGCTTTGCTTAGTTTGGGTCTGTCCACCATATCATTCTCCCAATGATATGATCTCATTATCAATTGACAACTCATGTCTATGGTTAGGAAACCTTAACCATCATTGATCAATGAGCTAGTCCATAGAGGCGTACTAGGGACATGGTGTTGTTCACAAACCACACAAGTATTAAAGTTTCCGCTTAATACAATTCTAGCATGGAATATAAACTTTATCATGAACAAGAATTATAATAATAACATCTTTATTATTGCCTCTAGGGCATAATTCCAACAGTCTCCCACTTGCACTAGAGTCAATAATCTAGTTTACATTTGGCAACAATCTCACACCCATGGCACTGAGGTGCTGATCATGTTTGACACGTGGAAGAGGTTTAGTCAATGGATCTGCGACATTCAGATCTGTATGTACTTTGCTGATCTTCAGATCTCCATCTGCTATATAATCTCGGATTATATGAAACTTGCAGTTGATATGCTTGGTCTTTGGATGATATCTTGGTTCCTTAGCGAGTGCTATGGCGCCAGTGTTGTCACACAATATCTCCAGTGGGTCCAATGCACTTGGAACCACGCCAAGCTCAGTGATGAAGTTCCTGATCCAAACTCCTTCACTTGACGCTTCTGCAGCAGCCATGTATTCCGCTTCTACTGTAGATCCCGCGATCATGCTTTGCTTGCAGCTTCTCCACCTCACAGCTCCTCCATTCAAAATATACACGTATCCTGTCTGAGATTTACAATCATCCTTGTCGGTGTCGAAACTAGCATCGACGTAACCTTTTACGACGAGCTGTTCATCACCCCCATAGACTAAGAACATTTCTTTAGTCCTATTTAGGTACCTTAGGATGTTCTTCACGGCTGTCCAGTGTTCCACTCCTGGATCACTTTGATATCTGCTCGTCAAACTAAGAGCATTGGACACATCCGGTCTAGTACACAGCATGGCATACATGATGGAACCTATGGCCGAGGCATAAGGCACTTTGCTCATAGCTTCCCTATCATTTACCGTAGCTGGACACTGAGCCTTGCTCAATATCTTCCCTGACAACATAGGCACTGAACCTTTCAATGCCTTATCCATTCTGAACCTTTTCAGAACTTTGTCTAGGTATGTACTCTGGCTTAAAGCTATCAGGCGTCTTTGTCTATCTCTATAGATCTTGATGCCCAATATATAAGCAGCTTCACCTAGGTCTTTCATTGAAAAAAACTTGTTCAAATAACTCTTCACATCGTTAAGCATGTTGATGTCATTTCCAATAATCAATATGTCATCCACATATAGTACCAGAAACGTCACCGAGCTCCCACTCACTTTCTTGTAGATGCAAGCTTCATAGCAATTTGGAACAAATCCAAAGCTCTTGATCACTTGATCAAAACGAAGGTTCCAACTCCGAGATGCTTGCTTTAGTCCATAAATGGAACGCTGAAGTTTGCATACTTTATCAGCATCCTTAGGATCGACAAAACCTTCGGGTTGCATCATATACAACTCTTCATCAATGTTGCCATTGAGGAACGCAGTCTTGACATCCATCTGCCATATTTCATAATCATGAAACGCAGCAATTGCTAATAAAATCCGAATAGACTTAAACATCGCTACGGGAGAGAAAGTCTCATCGTAGTCAACACCTTGAACTTGTCGAAAACCTTTCGCGACAAGCCGTGCTTTATAGACGGTAACATTACCATCCGCGTCCGTTTTCTTCTTGAAGATCCATTTGCACTCAACGGCCTTTCGGTCACTAGGAGGGTCCACCAAAGTCCATACTTGGTTTTCGCTCATGGATCCCAATTCGGATTTCATGGCTTCTAGCCATTTCTCAGAGTCTGGGCTCATCATCGCTTCCTCATAGTTCGTAGGTTCACTGTCTTCTACTAACAAGACTGTCAAGACAGGGTTGCCGTACCACTCAGGAGGGGCACGCGACCTTGTCGACCTGCGACGTTCAGTAGCAGCATCGTCCAAAGCTTCATGATCCTTGTCATTAGCTTCCTCTATTGTTGGCGCAGGCGGCACTGGAACAATTTCAGGTGCTGCGCTACTCTCCAATTCAAGAGAAGGTTCAACAACCTCGTCTAGCTCTACTTTCCTCCCACTCACTTCTTTCGAGAGAAACTCCTTCTCAAGAAAGGAACCGTTCTTTGTGACAAACACTTTGCCTTCGGTTCTGTGATAGAAGGTATACCCAATAGTTTCCTTAGGGTATCCTATGAAGACGCATTTCTCCGCTTTGGGTTCGAGCTTGTCCGGCATCAACTTCTTGACGTAAGCTTCGCATCCCCAAACTTTAAGAAACAACAACTTAGGTTTAGCACCAAACCACGGTTCATACGGTGTCGTCTCAACGGATTTAGATGGAGCCCTATTTAAAGTGAATGCAGCGGTTTCTAATGCATAACCCCAAAACGATAACGGCAAATCAGTAAGAGACATCATCGATCGGACCATATCTAATAGGGTTCGATTCCGGCGTTCAGACACACCATTGCGCTGTGGTGTTCCGGGTGGCGTGAGTTGTGAAACGATTCCACTTGCCTTGAGATGCGTGAGAAAATCATAACTCAAATATTCGCCCCCACGATCGGATCGTAGAAACTTAATCTTTCTGTTACGATGGTTCTCCACTTCATTCTGAAATTCTTTGAACTTTTCAAACGTTTCAGATTTATGTTTCATTAAATAGATATACCCATATCTACTTAAGTCATCGGTAAAAGTGAGAAAATAGCGATATCCACCGCGCGTCGAAACACTCATCGGTCCGCATACATCGGTATGTATGATTTCCAACAAGTCCGTTGCTCACTCCATCATACCGGAGAACGGGGTTTTGATCATCTTGCCCATGAGGCATGGTTCGCATGTGTAAAATGATTCAAAATCAAGAGACTCCAAAATTCCATCAGAATGGAGTTTCTTCATGCGCTTTACACCAATATGACCTAGACGACAGTGCCACAAATAAGTAGTATTATCACTATCTACTTTGCATCTCTTAGCCTCAATGTTATGGATGTGTGTTTCATCCCTTTCGAGATTTAGAAGAAATAAACCATTTACAAGGGGTGCATGACCATAAAAGATGTTACTCATATAAATAGAACAACCATTATTCTCTGATTTAAATGAATAACCGTCTTGCAATAAACACGATCCAGAAATAATGTTCATGCTCAACGCAGGCACATAATAACATTTATTAAGGTTTAAAACTAATCCCGAAGGTAAAACTAAGGAGAGCGTGCCGACGGCCATCACATCAACTCTTGATCCGTTGCCAACGCGCATCGTCACCTCATCCCTCGCAAGCCGTCGTCTATTCCGTAGCTCCTGTTTCGAGTTACAAATATTAGCAACTGAACCAGTATCAAATACCCAGGCACTACAACGAGGGCTAGTAAGGAAAACATCAATAACATGTATATCAAATATACCTTTGATGGTGCTAGCCTTCTTGTCCGCTAAGTACTTCGGACAGTTGCGCTTCCAGTGACCCTTGTCCTTGCAATAGAAGCACTCAGTGTCCGGCTTAGGTCCAGACTTGAGCTTCTTCTCAGCAGGGGCAACGCGCTTGCCGCCGCTTTTCTTGAAGGGCTTCTTTGCACCTTTACCTTTCTTAAAGGAGGGCTTGTTGACCATCAACACATGATTATCCTTCTTGATGTCCACCTCCGCAGCCTTCAGCTTTGCGAAGAGCTCGGTGATCGTATCAGTGGAACCAATCTGATTATGAGTCACTACAAAACTTTTGTAGCTGGGAGGGAGTGATTGCAGAACCCTGTCAATCTTGAGCTCCTATGGAATCTTGCAGTCCAGTTGCTCAAGGCGTTGAGTGTAGCCCGACATCTTAATGGCGTGCTCACTAACGGAACTCCCTTCCTCCATCTTGCAGTTAAAAAACTTCTCGGAGATCTCATATCTCTCAGAACGGGCCTGAGTCTGAAAGATGGTTTTCAGCTCCTCGAGAATCTCAAAGGGCCTGGGATAGTTTTCAAAACGATTTTGAAGTTCCGGTTCCATAGCAAACAACATGGTGCTCTTAATCACACCATAATCATCTTTGCGCGACTGATAGACAGCTTTCTCATCAGCCGGCGCAGTTGCAGCAGGGGAGTCACCTAACGCTTTCCCAAGGACATAGTCCTTTTGTCCGCCAGACAGAATGATTCTTAGATTGCGGAACCAGTTGGTGAAGTTAGACCCATTGTTTCTAAGCTTTTCTTTCTCAGCAAAAACGTTGAAGTTGAAGTTGGACTTGGCCATGTGATCTACAGTATTTCCAAGTACAATTTAGACTATGTTCATGATAAATAGTTCAACTTAATCAAATTACTAGATGAACTCCCACTAAATTCAACATCCCTCAAGTTGTTTAGTGAACACGATCCAAATTCACCACACCTAATCCGATCATCACGAGAAGAGATGTGGTTTCAATGGTGGACAACGAAGTGTCGATCATATCATTCATATGACTCATGCTTAACCTTTCGGTTCTTGTGTTCCGAGGCCATGTCTGTACATGCTAGGCTCGTCAAGTTAGACCCAAGTATTTCCGCTTGTGCAAAACTGGCTTGCACTCGTTGTATGTGAGCGTAGAGTCTATAACACCCGATCATCACGTGATGCTTGGACACGACGAACTTTCGCAACGGTGCATACTTGGGGAGAACACAATTTTTATCTTGATCTTTAAGTGAGGAATCATCTTATAATGCTACCATCGCGATCTAAGCATAATAAGATACATAAAAGGATAAACATCACATGCATATAACTTTATGTGACATGGTATAGCCAATCTTCGCGCAATGATCTCCATCTTGTGCGTTCCGGCATGATCTCCATCACTCCACCATGATTGCCTCCACCACGAATAGCAACTACAACTATTGCTAACTACTTAGCGATAAAGTAAAGCTATTACATGGCGTATAAGAAGTTGACTCGCAGGTCATACACAATTATAAACACAACCATATGGCTCCTGCCGGTTGTGTACTCATCGACATGCAAGTCGTGAAACATTACAAAACGTGATCATCGCATACAATATACTATTCACATCTTGGGCCATACCATATCACAGAAAACACTCCCTGCAAAAACAAGTTAGACGCCTCTACTTTGTTGTTGCATGTTTTATGTGGCTTATGGGAGTAGATGCTAAGAACGATTCTTACCTACGGAAAGCCACAATGGTGATATTATGGTTGCCAAACTCCGGTGTTAATCCCATGACAACTATAGTGAGAGAAACTGACATCCACCAGCCGCATGTGTGGTACAAGCCACACGTCAAGTGCGGAGCCGGTCTCGCGAACGACGTCGCGTAAGGTTGGCCTGGACCGCTTCAATCTCACTATCCCGCGTCATAAGAAGAACACAAACAAGAGGCTTGCAACAGAAAACATCAACGCCCGCAACAACCATGTTGCGTTCTACTCGTGAATCACATCTACGCATAGATCTAGCTCTGATACCACTGAAGGGTTTCGCAGCATAGTAAATCAAAATTTTCCTACGGAAGCGAACAGAGGGAAAGCCAAGATCTAATCTAGGAGATGCAAACAACAAGAGAGATTGGATTAGATCTTCATACCCTTGAAGATTCGCACAGCGGAACGTTCGTCGGAACGTGGGTGATGTAGTCGTACTCGCTTCTCCTCCTCGCGATCCGATCCGATCTAGCACCACAAGTGGCGGTGCCTCCGTGAGATGCACACGTGCAGCACCTCGACGTCTCCTCCTTCCTCGGACCAGCAAGTAGGGTGGAGAGATAGATTGGATCTACAACACGACGGCGTGGTGTATATGGTGGAGAATTTCTGCAGCAGGGCTTCGCCTACAAACAGTCGGGAGGGAGAGAGGAAGGCAGCAGGGCTACTAGGGCTTGGAGGGAGGTGTGTGTGGGGGAAGGGGGCGCACCAGCCCTCTATATATAGAGGGGGGGTGCGGCCAGCCCTTGACCATCCTCCAAGCCTATCTCTACTTTAAACGATTTAAACTCTCCCTTCTAGAAACCCTATCTTATCTCTAGTTTAAATGATTTAAACTTATCTAGGATCGGCTGGGCCCTATGGGGCCTTGTGCCCCTGGCCCAATGCGGCCAGGACACTCCCTCATAGGCCCATGCCCCCTCCCGGAAGGTGGGGCCACGTTGGTCCCCTTCCGGAAGGTTCTAGAAGCTTCCGGTACAATACCGATTAACCCGGAACTATTCCGAACTCCAAAAACTGCACTGCCTTATATGAATCTTATTCTCCGGACCATTCCGGAACCTCTCGTGATATCCCGGATCCCATCCGAGACTCCGAACAAAAATTCATAAACCAATTATCCAATCTATCCTAGCGTCGAGACACGTTAAGTGTGTGACCCTGCGGGTTCGAGAATATGCAGACATGATCTTCTATCAATAATCAACAGCGGGGTCTGGGCACCCATATTGACTCCCACACATTCATCGATGATCATATCGGATGAACCACGATGCCAGGATTCAATCAATCCCATATATATATTCCCTTCGTCTCGTGATATTTTACTTGCCCGAGATTCGATCGTCGGTATCGTCATACCTAGTTCAATCTCGTTCACAGCAAGTACTTTACTCGTTCCGTAATCCGATATCACTTTGTGATTAACTCCTTAACCACATGCTTGCAAGCGGTGTTGATATCGATTACCGAGTGGGCCCGAAGCATATCTCTCTGACTTGGGAGGGACAAATCCCATCTCGATACATACAACCCAACAGATACTTTCCGATCACCTGAGAGACACCTTTATGATCACCCTCTCATAGGATGACGTTTGATGACCTCAAAGCTTTCTTCCGATACCAGGGAGTTGCATTATCTCATGGTCTAAGGAATACAATATTTGACATGAGAAAAGCTTCGCAAAGACGAACACGATGAAACGATCTAATAGCTTTGCTTAGTTTGGGTCTGTCCACCATATCATTCTCCCAATGATATGATCTCATTATCAATTGACAACTCATGTCTATGGTTAGGAAACCTTAACCATCATTGATCAATGAGCTAGTCCATAGAGGCGTACTAGGGACACGGTGTTGTTCACAAACCACACAAGTGTTAAAGTTTCCGCTTAATACAATTCTATCATGGAATATAAACTTTATCATGAACAAGAATTATAATAATAACATCTTTATTATTGTCTCTAGGGCATAATTCCAACAGCTTTTGTCTGGTCCAATTCCGAGAATATTCATTTTCTGACTTTCCTGGAACCAAAAACAGCAGAAAACAGGCAACTGGCACTGTGGCATCTTATTAATAGGTTAGTCCAAGAAATCATATGAAAATACTCCACAGTTGGAACAAAACATAAGAAAGTAGATAAAACCAAGCATGGAACATCAAAAATTATAGATACATTTGCAATATATCAATCGGCCATTCATAGTACTTCTTATCTTATCTTTATCTTGTCTTATCTCTTACAATACCATACCATACCAGTGTATAGTGTACAGATAACTTCGAACACTGACCGTTGGATCAAGACCGGCAAATCCAAACATTGCTAACCGTTGGATCTTGTTTTCCATTCTTAGCATCTACAAAGAATCTACTAATAGTATTTAGCACGTGAACGCTAATATGCGCAAACCTCAAAACACACACTTGAATACTCAGTTTCAGGGTCCTTGTGCTAAATGCATGGACTTGGGTGCAATTTTCATTTTTATGAGGTCCTTGATGTAACTTGTACTTCCACCGACCATGTTAACTCTCAAGCACCTCGCTCCTACGAGACCTACCACGGTTAAAAGAAAATGCAACCGCCCCAATTATCAAACAAACTTGACCACAGTTTCTTATACGTAATACCCAAGTTTTTAGTACTAGGATTTTTCAAGCTTCCTAGCTAACTTCGCACACTTCAGTGACTTCTTGTCGATTAACGAAATTAGGTCAAACTTGAGCTACAAGTAAGCGCGATAGGTTGCTCTTGAATTAAATGTATTTTCGGATGTAGATGGGTGCGTCTTCTTATAGTAAAGAATGTCGTTAGTGTGAGTTTCCAACTACCAGGAAATAAAATTCTCAGTTTTTCAAGTGATGACGAGATGGTTCTTTTCCGTAAAGAAAGCTCGAAGGAGAATATGGATCTCAATGCCATAAGCCAAGCTTCTAGACAAATTAAGTGGACCGACGTGTTTTACTTATGATTCCCATATGTTTTTTCAGTTTTCAAACTCCCTAGGTAATTAATTCTGCCCACTTGAATGACTACATGTCGATTTATTGAAATTAGGTCAAACTTGAACTATAACTAAATTGTAGGTTGCTCTGAAAGTTTTACGAAAAAGCTTTTGGAGGTACCATACCGATCGGGAGGGGTGTCACAATCAATATATGAGAAAAAACCGAGAGTTTTGACAACTAGTTTGACTTCTTGCTAAGATTTTGCATCGCATGATACTATTTAACGAAATTGGGTCAAACTTGAGCTACAAGTAAGCGCAATAGATTGCTGTTGAAATATATGACTTTTCGGAGAGGTAGATGGGTGCATTTTCTTGTAGTAAACAGTGCCGTCGGTACAGTGTGATTTTCGAACTATAACAGGAAAGAAGATTCAATTATTCTCAATTTTTCGAGTGATGACGAGCGATGTTGTTCTTTTCTGTAAAGAAATGTCCGGAGAATAATATTGGATCTGAATGCCAGAAGCCAAGTTTACCGACACATATAGTGAACCAACATGTTGTACCAACGATTCCCATGTTTTATTTATGAGTTTTCAAGCTTCCTAGCTAACTCTGCCCATTTGACCGGATGACTTCATGTTGATTTATCGAAATTAGGTCAAATTTTAAACTACAAGTAAATTGTAGGTTGCTTTGAAAGTTTTACGAAAAAACTTTTGGAGGTACCCATCGAGGTGTCACAATTAATATATCATAAAACACTGAGAGTTTTGACGATATGTTCAACTTCTTGCTAAGATTTTGCATCTTGACAATTTAACGAAATTAGGTCAAACTTGAGATACAAGTAAGCGCGATAGATTGCTCTTGAATTAAATGTATTTTCGGAGGTAGATAAATGCACCTTCTTGTAGTAAACAATGTCGTCGGTGTGAGTTTCCAACTATTAGGAAAGAACATTCAATTCTACATTTTCCGAGTGAAGACGAGCGACGCTACTAGTTGTTATTTTTCGTAAAGAGAAGTCCAAAGAATATTGGATGTGGATGCCACAAGCCAAGTGAAAGACATATATAGTCGATCGACAACATGTTATACTTGCGATTCCCATGTTTTATGAGCTTTCAAACTTCCTAGCTAACTCTGCCCATTTTAATGACTTTAAGTCGATTTATCGAAATTAGGTCAAATTTGAAACTACAAGTAAATTGTAGGTTTTGCTTTTTAACTTTTACAAAAAAGCTTTTAATTTGGAGGTACCCATCGAGGGGTCACAATTAATATATCTGAAAACAACAAGAGTTTTGACGATAGGTTCAACTTCCTGCTAAGATTTTGCATCTTGACAATTTAACAAAATTAATTAGGTCAAACTTGAGATACAAGTAAGCACAATAGATAGCCCTTGAATTAAATGTCATTTTAGAGGTAGATGGGTGCATTTTATAGTAGTAAACAGTGTCGTGGGTGTGAGTGTCTGATGTCTACGCACTTCTATTCTTGTAGATAGTTGTTGGGCCTCCAAGTGCAGAGGTTTGTAGAACAGCAGCAAGTATTCCCTTAAGTGGATTACCCAAGGTTTATCGAACTCAGGGAGGAAGTGGTCAAAGGTATCCCCTCTCAAGCAACCCTGCAATCAAGATACAAGAAGTCTCTTGTGTCCCCAACACACCCAATACACTTGTTAGGTGTATAGGTGCACTAGTTCGGCAAAGAGATAGTGAAATACAAGTGGTATGGATAATTATAAGTGGTAACTGTGATAGAAAATAGCTTGATGGCGTGGAAGAGACTAAAGGCAAACTGAAATAAAGATGGAAGCAAGCAAACATGTAACAAATCTAGTAGCAAATGGTGTTTCAATGCTAAGAAACAAGGCCTAGGGATCATACTTTCACTAGTGAACACTCTCATATAAATATATTCTCTTTATGATACTACGCTTAACTACTCTCCGGTTTGACACTCTAATCCATGGTAGGGCTATAATAGCACACCTCAAAGTAAACCTTTCCCATGTAGATAACCCCACACTATCACCTTGAGCACTAGATGGTTCCAACAAACACCACAATTTCATAGAGACATCCAACTCCAAATATAACTCATAACAAGTATTTGTAATCTCTAGCCTAAGTCCCACCATGGTGTGCACGCTGTCACTTTCACACACATGGGGAGAGCAGAGATCTATTAAAGCACTTGAGTAGCAAGGTTGATCTACTTGATGACAAAGCTCATAATCATAATATGATCATGCATAGAGAGAGAGATGAACGCATAGCTACCGGTAGAACCCTTAGCCTCGAGAGAGAACTACTCCCTCCTCATCATGGGAATCAGCAATGGTGATGGAGTTCGATGGAGATGGCTCCAGGGGCACTTCCACATCCCGGCAAGGTGCCGGAACAGAGACTTTCTATCCCCCAAATCTCCCCTTCGGTGGCGGCGGCGCTGCGGAACTTTTCGTGGATTTCAGATTGACTACTTAGGGTTTTTGCATCAGGAGGAATATATAGGCGAAGGGGCAAGGTCGGTCGCCAGCCAGGGGGCCACACCATGCCCTGGCGTGGCCTAGGTGGACCCGCGCCTAGGGGTGGTGTGGCCACCCTGTGGCCCCTCTCCGTCTCGTCTTCTGGCTTCGTGAATCTTCCAGTAAAATATCAACTTTGGCTTTTGTCCTGTCCAATTCTGAGAATATTCATTTTCTCACTTTCTGGAACCAAAAACAGCAGAAAACAGGCAACTGGCACTATGGCATCTTGTTAATAGGTTAGTTCCAGAAAATGTGTAGAAATACTCCAAAGTGTGGAAAAACATAAGAAAGTAGATATAAAACAAGCATGGAACATCAAAAATTATAGATACGTTTGCAACGTATCAACATCCCCAATCTTAACTCCTGCTTGTCCTCGAGTAGGTAAGTGATAAACAGAAAGGATAATTTTTGAGGTGACATGCACCATCATAAACTTGATCAAAGTATTTGTAAAACATTGATAGCTGGGATCAGAGTACTTCAATCATAACATGAAAGACAAAGATCTAGCAATAAGACAAAGAAACTATGTTGCAACATGAAAAGGCACAAACAAAAGATTAATGAATAACAATGCTTTGCAAGACGTTTGTTTGTTTCACATAAAGAAAACATAGCATAGTAGCATTCGGCTTGTCCCTCATAGAGTAGCAAACATAAATGCATAGGACACCTTCAAAGTTCATAAGAGTGACTAGATACAAATAGTTTAAAACAAGCAATATCAAAGCTAAGCATCAATCAACAAGTCTTGGGACAATGCATATAGAACTAAGAATGGCCACTATGCTCTCAAAGTAGGTGCATAAAGATAAAAGGTGGAGACTCAACATAAAAGTAAAAGAAAGGCCTTCATAGAAGGAAGTAGAGATTCAAGTTTCATAAAGAGCTTCCAAAAATTATGGTACTTATAGCTTTCAGCTCTCATTGCCCCTATCATAAGCATCTTGAAGTGATTAAGGTTAAAGTGAACAAACTATTGGTGTACATGCTTGATGAAGTATAAGTTAGAAATCTCATATCCCTTGAATATGATGGCCGTTCCTCATGCTACTCAAGTTTAGTCACCGGTAAGTTCTTGTCATTGTAAGTACATGTGTATCATAGAGAACCGCCAACGGGGTACCCCTTGCCCGATGATACGAAAGAGTCCCCATATCAAAATGACAAAGCAAGCAGACAACGAGCATCTCAGCAATCTTCTTATTTACCATGGAAATATGGTGCTTTTTTCTCTCTTTCCTCTTTTCATATATCTCTTTTTTTTCTCTTTTTTCTCAATATCTGACTCTTTTTTATACGAAGAATGCTTCATAGACAGCTCATTATGGTTACGCTGCAGGTTTCCACCATGTCAGCATGGATTAGACCTGTGGCGCAGGCGTTTCTCTAACACATATAAATAACTCCATGTACTTACAAGCTCCCCTTTCATTTCACACCGACGACATCCATACACAAAAGAGCATGATATCAACTAGGTACAAAGTACTCGTGCAATGTTGAAAGCGTTCCCCATGACAGCATGGTTCTGCTAATCCCCAACAAATAAGTGCAAGCATATACAACATAGACGACACAATGGTTCAAGTTTATTAAGGGCAAGAAAAATAAAGTGTGCCATCAAGTTCGTGAGAGCTTTAATCACTAGTTTTCTCATAACAAGTTTAATTTGGAAGGTAAACAAAAACATGAATATACTTGGAATAGCATATGCTAGTAGGTAGGTATGGTGGACTCTTTGGAATAACTTGGTTTAAGGAGTTGGATGCATGAGTGGAACTCATACTTAGTTGTGGAGGCTAGCAACAGACTAGGAGCGACAAACTAAGAGAGCAATAATGGCCATAATCATGCAGAGCGACAAAACATCATTGATCAAAGCATCAAGTGATAATACAAGTTGAAAACTAAAAGATCATAAAGGCTATGGTGACTTGGGATAGTCATAACATGGTGTGAGCATGCGCCAAGTCAACCCAAATAAAGCATCAAAGGAGAATATCACAATACTATGCTTTAATATGCTAAAACAACGCATGATTCATTCAAGGCACATTAAGCAATCTCAATTGTTTATAACAAGTCATGCTACAGCAAAGAATACTAAGCATAAATCCAAAATGATATCAAACATGGCATGACAAAGCATAGGCCACAGTCAAAAACAAGCTCTCTTTACCACTTAAGCATAAGCTTTCCTACTCTTTTCCAAACCAAACCAAACTATTTGAAAACCAATGTATGAAAGAGGGGGTCCAACCAATTTATTCAGCAAACTAAGCAAACAAAGCAAACGAAAAACCAAAATGAAAACGAAAACAAAAAAGAAGACGCTCCAAGAACAACACAACTGTGCATGAAACAGTAAAAATGAAGCGTTTGGAAGAAACCAAGGATTTTTATTGATGAAGAGGCGGATGCCTTGGGCATCCCCAAGCTTTGACGCTTATACTTCTTGGATATTTCTTGGGGTGACACGCGTGGCATCCCCAAGATTGAGCTTTAGTCCATCCTTCATCTCATTACTCATTCCTTCCATACACCTGAAATTTTTCTTCGTACAAAACTTCACACAATCTTTATTAACAACATTAGTGCACTCAAGATAATAAGTCTTTAGGTTCAGTTATTACACCAATAAAACTTCCATTAAAACACAATCTACTGTAGCACTTCCCTCAAAAATCTCAATTCTCCAAAATAACTCAAAAAGGAACCAACAAGAAGCAAATGCAAATAATGGCAGAAATCTGTTAAAACAGACCAGCAGGTAAAGACGAATTTTTTCGAAGACCTTCTGTTGCTCAAATCGCAAAGTATTGAACTAACGAAAGTTAGATAACAACCTGGGGCAGAAGCACAAAAATTCACACCTCAAAAGGATATACAGATATTTTACACAAATTTTTACGGTGAAGAACAGAAATCTGTTTTGGGACAGCAACTTTCCCAAGCATTACTTCTCTCTCATTAGAGGTTACTCTTGGCACAAAAAACAAATAAAAAGGATAATGAGCGGTTATTATAGAAGGAATAACTTCCAAGACTCATCTAAAACTTTTGGGTTATCTCCCAATAAGTACTTTTCTTTAATGCCTTTAAGTTGGGCATGATAGTTTGAAAAGATGCTCACATAGGAAATATGAATTGAAGTAAAAGAGAGCATCAAGAAGCAAATTCAAAGCACATTTAAGTCTAACCCACTTCCTATGCATAGGAATCTTGTAAAGAAACAAGTCATGAAAGCACAAAGCAATAAGCATAATAAAGCAAAACTTGACATTTTCTTGCTAAGATATATACTATTAGGAACCAAAAGAGAGTTCTGACGATAGGTTCATCTTCTTGCTAAGATTTTGCGTCTTGACAATTTAATGAAATTAGGTCAAACTTTACATACAACTAAGTGCGATAGATTGCTCTTGAATTTAATGAAATTAGGTCAAACTTGAACTACAAGTAATAGATTGTAGGTTGCTTTGAAAGTTTTATGAAAAATGCTTTTGGAGGTACCCATCGAGCGGTTAATTAATATATCAGAAACCACAGAGAGTTTTGATGAGTGGTTCGACTTCTAGCTAAGACTTTGCATCATGAAAATTTTGAACACCTTTTGAAAATGATCCTGCGCATCCGGACATAGTTCGTGCCCCAAAATTTCAGATACTTTGAAATTCCCATTCGACCCCTATTAAATTTGGTAGATGGGGGGCTTCACTCGTAATTTTCCCAGTATAGTGCTAGCAGTACCTAACCCCCCCTCCCCCTCTCTCTCCTCCAGGAATACGTCACTAGCCAGAATATCCCCGTTGCATTTTAGCCGGAGTACCCCCACACCTGATCTGCTCAACGAACCCTCTTGTCCGGTGCGCTGATCACATCATCGACCGCCTAGGATCTGCTCCATGGATGCCGTGGTCTAGCGTTCTGCTCGTATCCTCGCCTTCCCAAGATCTTCTTCCCCGTCGTCGACACCCACTACGACCGTAGCACCTTCGGCGACCTCGACGTGACCCGTGAGGATGCGGAGGAGTCCTAGACGCCGCCCCGGCCGAGGTAAAACCAGATCTCCCTGCGCAATTTGTTTGGTGGCAATGTGCTGTATTTGTGCTAAATTTCCTAACTAACAGGTTCTTTACTTGATATACACTTGTTATGTACTCCCTCTGTTTCAAAATATAAGATGCTTTAGCTTTGTGAAAGAATTGTATCCAGGCTCATTTTAGTGTGTAGATTCACTCCAAACCTAGATGAACCTACACACTAAAAGAGGTCTAGATGCACTCTTTTCACAAAGCTAAAACATCTTATATTTTGAAACAAAGGGAGTACTAAATTAACCTGTTGTGGTTACGCTTAAACTCCACGCATTTAACTGTTTTTATATACTCTACTATTTCTTTGTGAATTATTAGTCACTTAACATATTTGTTTACATTCTCTGTTGTACCTGTCCACATGAGATATGATTATATAATATCTCTCTCATTCGCCGATTTACGAACTATAGTATTTCCATCGTGCTATTGTCCTGCTATCCTATACTACACATTTACACATGTCATACTATTTAACCATTATGTACTGTCGATTTGATCCCTCTAAACCTGCGCCTCAAACTATTTGCTGTTATTATGCAAGGAGCAGCCTCAGTTTGCACACAATATGATAGACTGAATGGCTCCTATAATCTCGTAAGACCCCATCACTTTTGTTTCACTTCATGCCAATGTATATCATGTTGGAATATGTTTGCATTTACAGTTGGCCTTACCTTTATGCAGAGGAGCAACAATGGAGTACAAACTCCGCTTGTCCACACGAGCCTTCGTAGATCTTGTGTAACACCTACTGTAAGGCCCCCCACCCGAAGTTTGGTCATTGCCACATTTTTTGTTTGCTTAAATTTACCATTTGTATTTCTTGTTTTCATATTTTTTTGCCAAAAATTAGCGTCAAACATTTTAGCCCCACTATGGTCTGCTTTTGTTCCATGTGCTTAGTTCAATTTCCTAGATATGGAGAGGCCGGCTGTATTGCATCTGAGTTGTCTGATAAAAAGAACAAGGCCACACTAGAGATAAGATCCACACATGTATCATAAGGAACTCTGTGCAGTTCATCTCACTCTTGTATCTACTGTGTATCATAGTTAAATGAACTGACTATTTTAATACGAGGCACTCGATGGTTCAGTTGTTGTTCTCAGGCCGCCGAAGCGTTGAAATTATATGGCTATTCATGAATAATTCAATGTATGATTGCTTGATTCATTGTTCGTCTGAAATTATCTGGCTAGCATATTCGAGGCTCATAATTGATGTGTTTTTATTGGTTGAGTTACTCTCTTTTTTGTCTATGATTAAATCAGTGGCAGATTTCATTGTGTAGTGCCTGGCTAGTTTATATATGAGAAATATAATGGCTTAGTTTTAATATTCGTTTTATTCATGTTCTGCACATTCTAGTTTGAGCAGTCTGCATCAAGTACTTTGGTTGATTGCTTGCATTGTTATTCAAAATGAACTTGTAGTTTGTTTCCCAAGTATGTTGTTTAAGTAACTTGTTTTGTCTTGGTCTCAGCCATCTTCAAGTAGAGCAGTCATTTCACAGAGTAGCACATGCCCGCATCACTCCATGGCGCCAGCTGGTCCACTTATTCAAGAAGAAATAGATGTATGAGCCACCACTGTTAATTGCTTCCTTATATATTGCCGCATTGACACATTTAAAATTCATGGTGGTGTGATTGCATGGTAATGCGGTTATAACTTGTTTTGTTTTTGTTTCAGGCTGCAAATGACCCTCTGAATGCCGAACAAAGACCCGCTTCTCCAAGTTTAGATTTTGTTTCACATAGCAGCAGTGACAATACCTATTGCTCATGGCAAACCGCTTCGACTGATCCTCGTTTTTCAGCCGGAAGATTATTTGAGGATGCCCTCCAAGATGCCCATGATATTGTTGAGCAAGAAGCCAACAAAACAGATTCAGTAATCACCACAGCACGCAAAGACTTATATGAATTGAAAAACAGGCAAGCCTTAACGCAGAACATAATTAATAATCTCATATGCGGCTCTCATGGGAAGCCAGTTGTTACATGTCTCGGGATGCAAGCTCCATAGATACCTTTTCTATAACGCGAGTTATGGTGTTTTTTTAGTTGTCTGGACTCTGCTGCAACTTTTATGCTTCATTTTATTACTATCAAGTTTATTGAGGATTGTAATAATCTACTGTAATTTGCAGTTATAAGTTATTTGAGGATTGTTGCAAACTGAGCATCTATCAGAATTACTACACACACATGAAAAAACAGTGAAATTGTAAGAGGTACAACACACAATCTACCGGAACAGGGAGAACGTCCATTGTATTACACGGGCACCATAGAACTTGCAAAATTCATAGACGTTCACTCAACAAAGTGAACACATAAAGAGCAGACCTGAAGAGAATACATCAGGAGCAGACCCACACAATCCATCAATCTGATGGATAGCCGTCGTAGTAATCGTAGTGGGTGGTACCATCCTCGCCATATGGCAGCACCATCTGCAGCTTAGAATGCTCGACGATTCTGCAATACTCCGCCAGCAATCGATCAAGTTCGAAAGGACGATCATTCCATAATCCTCCTACTCCATACCCATATACAATGCTTGGCTCCTCTTCCCACGCAAGAGCCTCAAAGTTGTAAGATCTAATCTCAGATAGATCCGCATAGTATATGCTGCTGGCCTGTACCGTGGGTACCCTGGTGCTGTCGACGCGGACGCACCGATTCTCAGCAACGAAGGGAGCACAACTTCTGATGCCTCTGACCGGCTGAAGGACACGGTTCTAGGTATCAACCCGGTAAACAACCGGCCTGCCGCCGTAGACCGGTCCACTCACAACGAACAGCAACTCCACGTCAGACTCGGCGAGGTAAAAATGATTCTCTAGGAACTGGCAGCCCGGAACAGGGCCTGTAACGGTGGGATGCATCTCCAGGGTTCATGCGGAGCGCTACAGCTGCACATCTCCATGGGCAGCATCACACATAGTCGAGAGGACAGACCCATATCTGTCTACGACAAAAACATCACCAGCGTAAGAGGTCATGCTCCGAAGTTCCACGAAGTCATATGGCGAGTACCACCCTTCACCAAAGGCCGGGCGACTCCCTTCCTCTGTGCTCTCATCCGCCCACCGAATGGTGGTGTACTGATTGTTTGAAGTAAACACCATCAACGACGGGAGCATCGTCACAGCGATAGAAGCCACCCGCTCGGTCGGTATCTCCACCCTGAGGCACTTGGTAGCACCCGAGAAGGGGTTGTACAACCGGGTCTTGTACGGCTGGACCCTCTGTCCAAGCACAAGGAGGCCGCCGGTTGTGCTACCTACATAAAAGTACCTTCCAAAGATAGAGGGAGGAGAAACAGAGATTCAGTCAAGGTAAACAGACTAAAATTCAATCAAGGTAAACCATGGATCAAAACCCTGGGCAACAAGTGGATGAAGAAACATAAATTGAAAAACATATAGTATAGGATGTGAATGCAAAAAATGGATCGCATATATATAGATGAATATAAATAAAGCACCTGCGGATAACCCGGCTAATCTTCTTCTCAAGGTGGTGGCCAGTTCTCACATTCAGCAACGTGATCGCGGCGTCTTCTACCCGATACTCCTCCGACAACTGGTTCTCTAGAACAATCTAGTTGGCTGGCATAAAGCGCTCCTCCATGAAGCCGCGCCAGGCGCTGCAGACTGCCCGAAATGCGGCGTAGTAGTCAAAGTCGTCCATCGAAAGGAAGATGTCACCTATCTTCTGGACGAGTCCCTCAGGGAGACCAGCCCATGGTGAGTCCTCCTGCTTCTTGCCGGCTATGGATGATGGTGTTCGTGTGGTCTCGGTCCCACCGACTGGCATAAGAAGCGGTTCCAGAGACACATATTTAAACAAAGGCCTGGGAAAGCCAAGAGAATCGTATGGAAATGAGAAAACGACATGCACACAACAACCGCAAGCGTGTTTCATCAAACTGGCACGGGCACGCGCACTAATTACGGTACAACGGTCGTGTGCACACTAGCTTTACGACTCCTGGGAGCACGCGAGTGTGTAGGTGTAGGATGATACTAGTGGTAGTAGTATCATAACCTCATTGTATTTAATTATCCCAAAATCTAAGAAGAAAACATGTGCTCCCTGGTCCTCAGGGCACACGCAAACGCAGGGCATTTTCCATTTTTTGCATGGCATTTTCCATTTTTCAATTTCGCTTTTTGGCTCTACCCTTGGATGCTCACCATGTGGCCAGATGGGGTGTATACTCCGTGGAGCTAAAAACCTCATGTTCTCTCAATAGCACGGTTATTAATTATTGAGGTATATATGTTTTTAGTCCCACAACTTGCACCGCGGGAGCGTTTTAGTCCCACATCTTGCAAAGTGAGCAACACTAGACCCACAACTTATAACTAGGAACATATTTAGTCCAATTCAATCAAATTTCTGTGATTTTGTCTGAATTTGTCGTAACTAATTCTAGAAGTGACATGTGGCATCATAATTTTTTGCAAAATGGCCCCTGTGTATTTTCTATCTGCCAGTTGTGACTTTGGTACGACTTGACAGGAGGATCTGAATAAGAAAACAAATAAGAAAAACTACCAATGCATTGTAGGGTATCGAACTGATTACCTGCGCTATTGAAGAAATCAACCTTGCCACTACAACATCCACATAGCAGTGATTAACTGAAGAGCGCTTTGGCTGATGTGTTCTTTATTTTGTATATTTAAAAATATGTGTTCTAGGGTACAATAACAACTCAACTTTATTCCTTTTCATTATTTCGAATAAAAAAAAACTCAAGTTTATTATAGACACTACAGCTAGCTACTAGGTTAACGACAAAGCTATACAATTGATATTATGGACCGTGTCAACATAGAGTGAGCATTTTTTGCGTTCATATGTGATTTTTTATTGTATAAATAATTACTTCCCCCCAAGTGCTCCTCGTCTGGCATAATTACGTCCTCTCAAGTACTCCTCGTCTCACATGAGTAGTCGTGGGCATCTACCGGCATAGTGGCTTATCGATGTGTGTGTGCGTCATTGTACAAAATTGTTAAGTTCAAATCTATTCTCCTCTTAGAGATTTAACTATTTTATTTGTACGTCTACTAACAGGTGGCCCACTTATCAGTCCGCATAGGGACACAAATAACATAAATAATATAGAGGGGTCATTTAAAAAAATCAACTCATTTGTGGACAAATTAAGTCAGATTCACTGAAATTCCATTAAATTGGACTAAAATGCTCTCGAGATATAAGTTGAGGGACTAGTATTGCTCATTTTTTAATATGTTGGACTAAAACGCTCTCACAGTGCAAGATGTGGGACTAAAGGTATATATATCTCTTAATTATTTTACAACCTCAATTGCTAGGCCGGAGGATCAATTAATGCTCCTAGTTTTGCTCAATTACTCCTCTAGTTGACCGTAAAATATGAACCACCATGTCGTGTAATGCTCCTGGCCGATCATGTTATTAAAACAGGAGTGCACCATTGGCTTGCATGTTTTCAATTAGATGCAGTGGCCACGAGCATTGCCTGGATTTTAGGATTACTACTGCATGCAATAACTAGCTATAAAGCGAGTAGGTGAAGTTAATTCTCTGAACTAGTACTACTCCGGCCTAGTAATACCGAACACAGGGAGTACCTCAAGTGTGGTTATATGAATGATTAGTTGATGTGACTCTCGGCCATGAATTCCTGACCATATAGCCGTACGTTCTACCACCTTTTTTACTACTACTACTAGTAGTAGTAGTACATGAAAGCTAGCAAAATTCAAAATCACAATCGAGCGGCAAAATCACACACACCAACTTCGAAGCATTTCCCGCCTAACCGTTTCAAAAACTTTGAGCCAAAATCTCCCACCTAGGGAGTACCATTTTTATATTATTATTATGATCAGATGGGCGGTTGTCAAATTCAAAATCTCAATCGAGCGGTAAAACCGCACACCTACTTTGAAGCATTTCCCGCCCCTCCGTTTCAAAAACTTTGAGGCAAAATCTCCCACCGGGGTTGTACCATTTTTGTATTATTATCAGATGGGCGCTTGTCAAATTCAAAATCTCAATCGAGCGGCTAAACCATACACTGACTTTGAAGCATTTCCTGCCCCTCAGTTTCAGAAACTTTGAGGAAAAATATCCCACTGGGGAAGTACCATTTTTATATTATTATTATACGGATGGTTGCCAAATTCAATATCTCAATCAAGCGGCAAAATCACACACCAATCTTGAAGCAGTTCCCGCCCCTCAGTTTCAAAAACTTTTGACTTCAAAATTCCGATTCTACCCATTGTTCTGACGCCCTATGGGCAAGCTAAAGTCGGTAACTTGGGGGCACGATCGTAATATATATTTCTGTTCACCTCCTTAGTCTGAATTCACCCAAATTGTCCCGCTGGTCCTTCCAAAAATCCCAGCCCCCTCTCTCCCACGCCCTCACCTCCACGACCACGATGCGCACCGGCCGACGGAAATTCCACGACGGACGGACCTGCTTGAGCGGCGGTCTCGTGCACCTCCACGGAGCCGCTTCATCGATGCTCACCCATCGGATCTGGTTCACCGGGTCTCTCTGCCATTGCACCGGAGCTGCGGTGTCGTTCACCATGTCGATGGCGTCATCGACAGCCCAAGCTCTGCTTCCCGGCCGCCGAAAGCTACCCAACCGTACCGGATCCGCTTCACCGGTGTACACCGTACGTGATCTAGTTCCGGAAGTTCCATGTCCACCGCTCTAGACCAGCTGCTCCGCCGTCGGCGTTCACTGCACTAGATCTGCCCCGGCGACGCTCTCGTCCATCGCGCTCAAGCCGGCATCGACCGCCCAAGATCTGCTTCCCCAACGCCAACAGCCACCGCAACCGCAGCACCCTCAGTGACCTGGACGTCACCCGCACGGTACCGACAATGCTTAGACACCTCTCCGATCAAGGTTAACCAAATCTGTAACCCATTTTTGTTTTGGCAGCAGTATAGCAGGTTCAAGCATGTCGCAGGAAACTGCATTTTTGTCATCGTGCTCGTACATACAAGTCAGTGGGCATGCATGTTCTTCGTGCTAGTACATACAAGGTCATTAGACATGTTGATTTGCATGCACTACTCTACAAATTCAAGTCATGGACATGTCTATTATTTTATCATACACATGTTCTTAGCTACTCCATACAACAGTAATTGCCCGCTACCGTGTAATTCTTGCAAAATCTGAAGTCAGCGAAAAATATTAGTGTGGATTCCCTGCTCTACAGTTGCTGAATCTATCTGTTTCATCCCGAGATCAGTTCCTGCTATTATTTCCTCCTTGGCATCATTCTGGTATCCTGTAGTAGCCGTTTAAACTCTTTGTACTAATTCGATTATAATTTTATTGTTGCCATGTGCTTCTTCAAAAACTGCATCACTAACTATTTCCTTTTTCTTGCATATAGCTCAAAATGGAACAATGAACATGTTGGTTTGCATAGCCTATTCTACAGGTTCACAAGGATGCCATTAATTCTTTACCTGGTGCTTGTTCGTCCTGACAACAGCATAACTATCCTCTACTATGTAGTTCACTCATGGTTTGCATTCCTGCTCTAGACGTTCTCTTATGATGCCATTATAATTTCTATATGGTTGATTCTTAGCTATGACAGCAACTACATGCCATTGTGTAGCTCACCGCAAATTCTAAGTCACCCAATGACTATGCATTCCAGGAGATGCCACTCCTTCCATATATATTTGCTGAAATGACCTCGCTTGTTTATATTTGCTGAAATTCTAAGAAACACTTTGTTTGATTGCTCATTTCATTCTAGGAACACTTGTCTAATGCTTGTTTGTCCTGCTCTACAGGTTCACGAGCGACGCCATTATATCTTGCATCTGGTTCTGGGTCTAGTTCGTCCTAAGTGACTATATAACTATCCTCTCCAATATATAGTTCATTCGTCGTTTGCATTCCTTCTCTACAAGTTCTCGTATGATGCGGTTATAATTTCTATGGGGTTCATTCTTCGCTACGACAGTAACTGCATGTAATTTTGTGTCTCAGCGCAAATTCCGAGTCACCCGACGTCTCTTGCATTTTAGGGTATAGAACTACTTCCATATATTTTTGTTGAAATGACCTGGCTAGTTTATTTTTGCTGAAATTCTAAGCCACACACACACATTTTTTGATTGCTCGTTTCACGGTAGGCACACTTGTTTAACGCATGCTTGCTTGTCCTGTTTGTTTGACGTGTTGGTCAATAATTGAACCATTGACCAGTTGTAAACTCTAGATCATAGCTCTATGTCATATCAGTCAAATGAGTAGTTTGTCTTGTTTGATGTATTAACTTGTTATTACTTAGTTTCAGGGTGCAATTATTGCTATTGCCACCAAAGAGGGGGCTGTAAGATCATGTCTCCTCCAATGTAGCTGTCACACTCAAAGGAAGATGCATGTGATCAATTTAGGACTCTACTATCAACTTGATTGTCAATTGAAATGCCGATTTTTCTTTCCCTCGATTTGATAATATGTAATAATTTTAAGAAGTTTGCAGCTGATGAAATATCTAGATACCTCGCGTAGGCCATGTATGCATTTAGTTGATGCCGTCCACATATGCGTTAGTCATTACGGTAATTATGCCAGGCAGGTCGATTAGGAAACAGTATCATGCTTTGTTATTGGCCCATCGTGTATTCGGTCGACGATGAACAGTAAAAAAATGCTGGATTATATAAACGTTTTATGATATTGTTATGGGCTTCAGAAAAGGCCGAAGTTGTAAAAGGCCGTAAACATAATGGGCCGATCTACAAGTTGTAACAGGCCGTAACAGTAACAGGCCGTAAGAGTAACAGGTCATAACTATAACAGGCCATAACAGTAACAGGCCTTAACAGTAGCAGGCCGTAATAGAAACAGCCCATCGCTGTAATAGGCAAGAAACCATGAAATCCCAGAATAGTAATAGGCCAAAACAGTAGTCGACCACAACAATAATGGGCCACAACAGTGAAAGGCCAGAATAGTGACAAGCCAGAACAGTAACGGCCCGAGAAATTTTCAGGCTAGGGCAGTAATAGGCCGACACATTTACCAGACTAGAACAGTAAAGGGCCGCTTGTGGGCCTGAACAGGTAAAGCCTAGAACAGTGAAAGGCCAGGATAGTAATAGGCCTGAACAGTAACGGGCCATCTCAGACAAGGGCTGCCAGTAGGCCGCCTACGATGAGCTACGATAAACAGTGATGGGTCGCCCGCAGGCCTTAAATGTACAGGAACGACTTGGTGCAGGCTGCTAATGGGTCGCAGAGTGTTGGACCATCATGGGCCTTCTTTAGGCCGAAAGAGTAACGGGCTTGAAAGTTCGCGGGCCGCTGCTGGCTGCAACTTTAGGCCCATTTCAAACAGTACAGGACAAAACAGTAATAGGCCATCTTCTTATTAGGCTCCCTTAATGGGCCGGCCTAGTTAGAATTTAGCAGGCCTTGGCTGGGCCTGGCTTCTGCCACGGTTTCTATGGCTGTTAACGACGGTAACTGACCGCTAAGGGTGGCTACCACGTGGCAGTTTGCATGACGTCAGCAGTCAACGCGGTTGCCGAACAGATCTACGACAGAACAAGTTTTCGTGGCTGAAGGTTGCGATCCGCCACGGTCAGGAAAAAAACCGTGGTAGATTCTTTTGTGACGGGGCTTTTACCACGATGGCCATCCCTCGTAGAATACTTTTTAGCCACGAAAAAAGGGCCTTCAACCACGAAAATTGTCCGTTGTAAAAGCTAACTTTTCTTGTAGTGCCAGTGAGCATCAAAATGGGCCAAAAAATTATCATAGGAGATATTCCACTATCTTTCATTAACCTAAAATTCTAAATACGATAAATCTTTCCCATAAAAACTTGTCGGGAACCATTCCAATAGTTTTAACTGACCTACTGCTCCTCAGCAAGATGGACCTTTCATACAATCACCTTCAAGGAGAAATACCCAAAGGCGGATTTTTTGGAAATGCTACATCAATTTATCTTGATGGCAACTTTGGACATTGTGGACGAGTGATGGATCTCAAAATACCCTTATGTCCTATTATATCTCAAATAAAAGAGAAGAAGTACTATCTGGTCAGAGTGTTGATTCCATTATTTTGCTTCACATCACTACTATTGTTGATTTTCATTATAATCCATCATAAGAAGAAATCATGCAAACAATATCATTCGATACTTTTGGTAGGAAATTCCCCAGAGTTTCTTATCATGATCTAGCTCGACCAACTGGGAACTTATGTGAATCAAACCTAATTGGGAGAGAAAGTTGTGGTTCCATGTATAGAGGCAAATTGACATAACTTGAAACGGATGTCTCTGTTAAGGTTTTTAACCTAGATATGAGCTATGTAGACAGAAGTTTCATGTCAGAATGTGAGGTTTTGAAAATAATTAGACATCGGTACATTACTCCAATCTTGACATCTTGTCGAACAACGGATAATTCAAGCAATGATTTCAAAGCTCTTGTTTATATATTCATTCCAAATGGGAATTTGGGCAGATGGTTACATCAAAAAATCAATTGGTGAAGATTCTATGATATTGGGCTTTGTAACACCCCAAATCTTTAATCAAGGTTATCAAATTCCTAATCACCCAATTTAGGGTTAACAAAAACTTTTATTAAGAAGAAAGCATATGCATGCATGTGTGTTTGCATTATTGTAAAATTGAGTGTATATGCCATGATTGATTGTTCTAAATGTTGTGAAATGGTTTAAAGGTGAATGCCACATCATATAGACCATTTACAAATAAAATCCAGAGAGAAAGAAATCAAATAAGAATAAATAAAGCAAATGGTCATTTTGACCATTTTAAACCACTAGGTCACTTTAGGTGTTCCTAGGAGAAGATTTCTAACAGAAACATTTCTATCTCTTTTCCCCCCTTGCTAGACCAAGTAAAGATGTCTCAAGGCCCACTTTACAACCTTACAAAAACATCTGGCAAAGCCATTTAATGGACATTTGAAAATTGAATCAAGTGTATGTGTTAAGATCACACTTTTCAAAAACACATCAAATTAATTCACCTTGACCTATCCAAGCAAACCTAGTCTCTCAAGATTAAGACAAGTTCACACAAAAAGTTTGAATCAAAAATTCAAAAAAGAAATTCGTGCGGCCATTTCATCAAATACTTGGCTGGCACAGAATAAACACTAGACTAGCTGCACTATTTGGTATAGTGAGAATCGACCATTTGGTCTCCAATTTAACCCCCTGTCCCCTCTAAGCCTAACCTAGCCCTAGACCAGCTTCCCCCTTTGCTGCTAGCACAGTGGAGCATCGCCCGTTCTTGGTCATCCCCGGCTGACAGTGGGCAGCACGCCAGGAGCCATGCCAGCCTCGCCCAAGACGCACACCAGACACGCGACCGTGCCTTGACCTCCCCTCGTGTGCACGAACCCGCCATGATAGCAGCACCCCGAAAGACACCCCCGTTCGCCGCCGCGCGACCCGTAGCTCCCGTGCGCCGCCACAAACACCACTGCCTCCGCCCAGAGCACCGCACGCGCCCGACCGTTCCACACAGCCCCACACCTCGCCATTAAGCCAACAACGACCGCCCGGAGACACCGCACCGTCCACCTACCCCAGCCATGCCCTTAGCTCTCTGTGCCGCCCTTGCCGGAGACGCCAGCCCGCACCGTTCTGTCCCCTCGTCGAGCTATAAAAGGAGGCCACCCCAGCCTCCATTCCTCACACCACTCGACTCCACACTCACCACTGAGCCTCCCACACCCCTTCCGGAGCAAGGCGAGCACCACCGTGACGGAATTGCACCGGAGTCAGCCGCTACTGGAGGAGAAGGGCATCGTCGATTGTGACCAGCCCAAGCCTCGCCATGACCACGCCTCGCTTCGCCATCGTCTACCACGCCATTTGCCCTCGTCGCCGAGCCTAGCTGGAGCCCAGGTTAGCCCCACCAGACCCCCACCGCCGCGCTAGGTCTAGTTCCTCGCCGGAGCTGTTTGTCGTCAATGATGACTCTCGGCCGTTAGATTAGAAGTCGATCGCACGGCTCAGATTCGCCCATACCGTTTCTCTTAGTTAGTTTCTCTGACCAGTGGGTCTGCGCTGTCAGTAGCCCGCTGCGCCACGGAGTGCCACTGGGCCGGCCCGTTAGCTTTCCCGCGCTGGCCCAAAAATTCAAATAAGTGGTTTTCCAATTTAGTTGAAATCATATTTAGTCCACTTATTCAAAAATCAATTCAGAGACTTTCACTTAACCAAATGGCATGATTCAAATTTTGTTAGAAAGACAATTAAAATATCTATCCAAGCCCGTTGGATTTAAATCATTTGGAGTTAGAGATAATCTATAGCAAAAATAACAAAACAGAGACTTTTGCAACTTCAAACATTTTTCAAAAATCAACCATAATAGCTTTTGAGTTGATTCCAACTCTCAAAAATAACATTTTACAATACCTATCTGAATATGTAATAATATTTAGATTTGCATGCAGTGACTTTGGACTAGTACCAAAATAGTGTTATATGGGCATTTCTAGTCACTTTAAATCATTTAAATGATAATCTTAAACTTATTGAAATATGATCAAACCTTTAAATCACATTCCCATGTATTATAATATGTGGTGATGACATGTGTCAACAAGATCCCATATTTTAATTTCAGAATATTAAATCTTAATTAATTTCAATGAGTAGAAATTACTTTTCTCAAATAAAATAAATGAAACTAGTTCTTTAAATATTGTGACGATTATGACGATGCTAGATCATAAAGTATGTGCCTTATTGTGCTAAATAGACTTTGTTAAGTATTGTTTGGTGATTGTGTACCCCGTATTCTTTTATAGACGATAGTGCCGACCAAGGATACGAGGAGGAGGAGTTCTACCCCAAAGAAGACGAAGAAAACTTCAATCACTACACCAATCAAGGCAATCCATCACTAGATGTAAGTTAACCTAAGCAAGATGCATTAGGCATGCTTGGTTATACATTTTGATTTATACCCATCCCAAGTTTTACTTGCAATCTTTAGTCTTTTGACTTTACCAAAGTTCTTTACTCTTAGTTAATGCTTTGTGAGATCTTAGAAAGATAGTATAGATAGCATAAAGAGTATAAAACTAGGCCTATACTAGATGTCATTCTATGGCATGAGATGAGTTTAGCATCCCTCATTAGTGAACACTCTTAACTTAGTGGCTAGTGCTAAGCATAAAACTTGATCACTTTAGATGGGAATACTTGGTGAAAATGATTATGAAAACCTTGGAATGATGAGTCATTCTATTGAAATGTTTTGACATGTGTTGAGAAACACAAATGGACTTGATGATGGAAATGTTGAGGCATGAGCCTTAGCCCTTTATAAAAACTGATGGTTGGCTTCAGATGTGATACCATTCCAATTTTTACCGTACAACCACAATACCTAAATTGGGTAAGGCTTAGCCGGAAGTTTACATGCATTACTATGGTTTCCCTCGCGGAGGAGGTTTGAGCTGAGGCTACCTCTTGATGATGTCCACCTATGTAGTGCCCATGATGCACGATGGCCATGGCTGGGAGGCCAAGCTCATAGGAGAGGTGCTTATACTAGAGTGTGTAAAGGAAAGGTTACGATTGATTATCCGCATACTATGTATGCTGATTCAGGGTTATCCCTGAAGGATGTATCAAATTTTGTGGTGAAAGTGTACCACCTCTACAGAGTGTCAAACTATTCAAATAGCCGCGTCCGTGGTCATGGACAGTTGGAGTGGCCATACTGTTCCATCGTCAGATATTTTCAAAATGACTTGTGAAGTGAACTATGATTTTGACTAGACCCCAACAGGGTTGTGAATATGAAAACTTGGTTCCCAACTTAAGTGATTTAGAACATTTAAGTTAACTTTCTTTGCTTCTGAACTCGGTTTAGATAAATCTGGCTTTTTGCAAATAAACTTAGAGCTTAGGATTCCTACTAGAACTACCTTACTTGTTAGTGATAGTGTGCGAGTACTTAAAGAGTACTCATGGCTTTGTCCCTGGCTATTCCCGTGGCCAGACTATGAGGAGGACTATCAGGAAGATGGACAGCAGGACGGCTACGACAACTAGGATCATCTCCCATCGTCAGCATTGCCTGTGACACTAAAGATGGAGCCCACTTCTACGCTTATATTTCTGCTGCTTTTTTGTATTAAGACTGGATCATGAGATCCTTTATTTGTGTAAGACCTTATTATGGTTTGTAATGGATGATGAACTGTGATATTCAATCTGTTATGTCTCGCAAAAATGGTAATCATGGGATTGCGATGTATGGCATAACAGGCATCTGGGATTAAAAATCCGGGTGTTGACAAGTTGGTATCAGAGACATCCTGACCATAGGAGACCCTAGTTAGAATGGACGTCTGAACAAAAGCTTAGTTTCAAAACCAAAGAAGTAAGTATTTATGAAAACATATTCCCACTCTTATCCTTGATTCTTTAAAAAAATCATGTTCCTCAAAAATTCTTACATTCTTAAATAAAATTTGACTCACTTGATCACCTCACTAACTTACTCATCCTAAATTCTTATAGATGGAAGTTCAGTATTGCAAGTTCTACCAGTTGGGCAACAGAGGCCAGCTCATCTTTGAGAGGGATCTTGATGCGCTGTCAGAGTATCTTGAGCGCCCGCATCCGGAATTCTTTGGAGCCCAACTCAAGGATTTTCCAGGAGGAGATCTATAGTGGCTGATAGTTGCAGATCTTCGAGGCAAGATGGAAGCACCCCTTTCTAAGAAGATTCAATTCACCGTGCGAGAGAACAACTAGCTAGATGGATTAGCCAGGGCTATGCATGAAGCTCTTACTCGTCTGTGTGGGCAAAATGTCAACTTGATCCAGGGAACTCGCTTTGCTCATTACGCAAGGTGTGATTCTATGGGAATGCCATTGGAGATGCCAAGTCACCCAGAGATGAAGCGCCAAGTGGAGAATCTTGACTTCCTGCTGTATGACAGGCAGAAGGAATTGGACAATCCTCGAGCCTACGCCAACCACAACCTTGCCATTGTCGCCAAGAAGGACCAGACTTTCACCATGCTAGTCAAGGATTGCCAATCACTTCATCGTCAACGCGAGAAGCAGGATCGCACCATCGCTCGTCTTCGCAAGAAGGTGGCCGACCTCGAGAAGACCATCCAGGAGCAAGAAGTCCAGCTTGCAGCAAAAGAAGAAGAGGAAGAAGGTGAAGACATCCAGGGAGATATTCACTCATACCTCAGTGATGACAATGACTACCTGGAGGATGATGCCATGGATTTCTACACTGATGATGATGACTCCGACTTCATTGATGATGAGTAGATGCACTTGATCACTACTGTAGGAATGAGTTGTATCGGTCCCACTGTATCTTAGTTTATAGAATGGTTCTTAAAACCATCTATTTTCCTTTTGTGTTGTGGTGTGTGTTGTATTGTGTGATTGAATGAATGAATGAATGAGAAAGAGTTAGTTGCAAAACCTGAGTTCAAACTCAAAGTTTAAAGCTTTCGAAACAAAACCATGAACCTTAGAACTTTCCCTCTTACCCCTTTATCTACCTCAATCTTCAGATGACTCGTGGAAACCCCGGAGGAAGCAGCTCATCGCAGGACCCGATGCTGCAGATTCTGCAGATGCTAGTTTTAGACCTTGAAGCTAGTAGAGCTGAGCGCCAAGCCAATCTAGCCACTCTGCAACAGATAGCTCAGATGGCCCACAATAATCAAGGCCAAGGAAATCAGGATCATCATGGATCCAAGCTTAAGAATTTTCAGAATACCAATCCCCCTATCTTCAACAAATCTGAGGATCCTTTAGATGCTGATGACTGGCTGCAGACAATGGAGAATAACCTAGAAGTCACACGAGTTGACGCCAACAAGAAGGTACTGTTTTCCACCCATTATCTGGCAGGAGATGCAAGAGCCTGGTGGAATAGCACCCGTACTATGAACCATGGTCAGATCATGACTTGGGAAGCTTTCAAGATCAAGTTCAGTCGCACCCATGTGCCGCAGGGTTTAGTGACCAGAATGAGAGATGAGTTTAGAGAACTGAAGCAAGGCAGGATGACGGTAGTGGAATACCATGACAAATTTCTGTCTCTCGCTAGATATGCCCCTGATGAGATCAACACTGAAGCCAAGAAGAAAGAAAGGTTCCTGAACGGACTGCATGATGAGATGCAGACGATGTTAGTCAACATCCGTTTTGAAGATCTCGAAGAGCTAGTCGACTCTGCCATCCAGATGGAAGGGAAGATAAACCAAGCCAATGACAACCGCAAGCACAGAATGATGCACCAGACTGGGTCCCACAATACCCAGAAGTATCGCCCCAACCTGTCTGCAGGATATGCCCCAAAGAACAATAGACCCCTGATGTCTCGTCCAAGCTACCCCAATCGTAGCGGAGGAAACGTGAAGTCCGGAGGAAATCACAACAACAACCCCGGCAACTCCAGCAACTTCAATCGTGCACCGCCCAAGTCCAACAACAACAACAACAATACTGCCCCAAGGACTGGAAGCAATGCCGTGCCTGTTGTATCCAAAGACAAGTCCCAGATTACTTGCTTTGAATGTGGAGTCAAGGGTCACTACTCCAACGAGTGTCCCAAGAAGCTTGCAGCCACCACCAATGTGAATGCCCTAGCTCAGCAGCAACGTCGTATTCAACCTAGAAGAAGATTTGCCCCATGGAATTCGCTCAACCGCAATGGCCGTCTGTTCACATGAATGCTGAAGAAGCCTAGGAAGCGCCAGATGTCGTGCTGGGTATGTTTTCTGTAAACTCAATACTTGCAAGAGTGTTGTTTGATTCTAGAGCATCGAACTCATTTGTTACAGAAGAATTTGCATGCACCAGTAAGATCCAACCCACAAAATTGAAGCATGTTATGATAGTTCAAATTCCTGGTTCAACCACCAAAGCTAGAAAAATTTGCAAGGCTGTGCCTATCAGAATCCATGGGATAGATTTTTATGCCAATCTAATAGTACTTGGAACCAAAGGTTTGGAAGTAGTACTAGGAATGGATTGGATGTTGAAACACAAAGGATTGATCGACTGTGCCAAGAAAGCCATAACCATGACCAGTAGCTCTGGAGTATCAGTAGAGCATGTATCTGAAACCTTGCCCCGTCAATTCAAGTGCAACAAGAGTTTAGCCAAATCCACCCTTGACCAAGTCAGAGTAGTCTATGAATACCCCGATGTGTTCCTAGATGAATTTCCAGGTATGCCCCCAGATCGGGATATCGAGTTCATCATTGAACTAATTCCTGGAACTGGACCCATAGCTCAGAGACCCTATAGCATGAACCCATCAGAACTAGTGGAGCTGAAGAAGCAACTTGATGCTATGCTAGAGAGAGGCTTGATTCAACCAAGCACATCGCCATGGAGATCGCCCGTTCTGTTTGTTGATAAGAAAGATGGAGGTAAGTGTTTATGCATGGATTACCGGAAGCTGAATGATGTCACCATCAAGAACAAGTACCCGCTGCCCAAGATAGAGGATCTGTTTAATCAGTTGACTGGTGCCAGAGTGTTCCAAAGATTGATCTTAGAACTGGTTATCATCAACTCAAGATTCGTGCAACGGATATTCCAAAGACCGCCTTTACCACCAGATATTGATTGTATGAGTATACGGTCATGTCTTTTGGATTAACCAATGCCCCCACTTATTTCATGAATCTCATGAATAAGATTTTTATGAACTTTCTAGATAAGTTTGTCGTTGTGTTTATCAACGATATTCTTATCTATTCCAAGTCAGAAGAAGACCATGAGCAACACCTGAGAACCATCCTTAAAACCCTTAGAGAGCATCAGTTGTATGCCAAGTTCAGCAAATGTGAGTTCTGGTTGAAGGAGGTAGGATTCCTCGGACATATTGTGTTAGCGGGAGGAGTCGCTGTTGATCCCACCAAGATAAAAGATGTTGAAGAATGGGAAGCCCCAACCACTCAAACCCAAGTATGTGCATTTCTCGGATTAGCGAGATATTACCGCAAGTTTGTAGAAGGATTTTCGAGCATCACAAGACCGATGACCCAATTGTTGAAGAAAGACAAGAAGTTTGAATGGACCGACAAATGTGAAGCAAGTTTTCAAAAACTCAAGAAGAGATTGATCTCAGCCCCAATATTCATCATGCCAGATATCAGGAAACTGTTTGATGTGTATTGTGACACATCCAAGATTGGTCTCGGATGTGTGTTGATGCAAGAAGACAAAGTCGTCGCATATCTGTCTCGACAACTGAAGCAGCATGAGCAAAACTAACCTACCCATGACCTTGAACTAGCAGTTGTAGTTTTAGCTTTGAAGACATGGTGTCATTACCTTATGGGTAATCGTTGTGAAATTTATTCCGATCACAAGAGCCTGAAGTATATTTTCACCCAGAAGGAGCTGAATGTGAGGCAAAGGAGATGGATAGAGTTAATCAAGGATTATGACCTTGACATTCACTATCACCCCAGCAAAGCTAATGTGGTAGCGGATGCTCTTAGCAGATTGTCGTGTAGATTAAACACCATGACCAAAGAAGCCCAGCCAAGTTTGCATGAGGAGTTGGAGCAGTTTAGAACTGAGTTAGTTAGCAAAGGATTT
Source organism: Avena sativa (assembly GCA_916181665.1). NCBI lineage: Eukaryota > Viridiplantae > Streptophyta > Magnoliopsida > Poales > Poaceae > Avena > Avena sativa. The sequence goes on from OV702290.1 coordinate 454,487,522, forward strand.
TTAGCTAGCATTGAACTTCAACCCACTTTCATTAGTTAAATCAAGGAAGCCCGAAAGGGAAATGCATGTATCGACGAAATCAAACGTCGTATTAGTACAGGAAAGGTACCTGGATTTACCAAAGATGAAGAATGAGTTTTGTGGTACAAAGGACGTATCTGTGTGCCAGCAGATTCGGAGCTGAACCAAGTTATCATGCAAGAATCTCATGATACTCTTTATTCTATCCACCCCGGAGGAACAAAGATGTATCAGGATTTGAAGGAGCAATTTTGGTGGCACAAGATGAAGAGAGAAATCGGAAGCTACATAGCCAAGTGTGATATCTGTCAGAGAGTCAAGGCGGAACATCAGACCCATAGGACTGTTGCAACCATTGTAGATTCCGGAATAGAAATGGGATTCCGTCGGGACTTTATCACCAGTTTGCCTACTTCTAGTAGGGGAAATGACTCAATCTGGGTCATAGTTGATAGATTGTCTAAGGTAGCCCATTTTATACCTGTCAAGACAACCTACCAGAGTTCAAAGCTAGCAGAGTTGTACATTGCTTGAATCGTCACTTTGCATGGAACCCCCAAAACCATAGTGTCGGATCGAGGAACCCAATTTACCACAAGATTTTGGCAGAAAGTCCAAGAAGGATTAGGAACCAAGTTAAATTTCAGCATAGCTTATCACCCGCGGACCGATGGACAGACTGAAAGAGTCAACCAAATCTTAGAAGATATGTTGAGAGCTTGTGTGTTAGAGTATGGATCAAAATGGGAAGATTATCTGCCTTTCGCAGAATTCTCATCCAACAATAGTTATCAATCTAGTTTGCAAGGCCCCATTTGAATTTCTGTATGGAAGGAAGTGTCGTACCCCTTTGAATTGGTCGCAAGTAGAAGAGAGCCAGATTTTTGGACCCGACATCCTACGAGAAGCCGAAGAGAAGGTTCACAAAGTCCGTGAGCACCTCAAGACCGCCCAATCCAGACAGAAGAGTTATGCTGACAAGAGACGTAGAGACCTGACTTTCAACGTCAGAGATTTCGTGTATCTCAAAGTGTCGACGTTGAAAGGAATGCAACGTTTTTAGCTGAAAGGAAAGTTAGCCCCCAGATATATTGGACCCTTCAAGATTTTGAATCACCGAGGAGAAGTATCTTATCAACTAGAACTGCCAGAGGAGATGTCAGCCATCCATAATGTGTTCCATATCTCGTTACTTCGCAAATGCTTAGAAGTGCCGGAGAAGACCAAAGTTTTCAAGGACATCGATCACCGAGCCATTGATATCAACAAGGATTTGACATATCGTGAATTGCCCATCCGTATTTTGGAAGAAGCTTTTAGAACCACCAGGACCAGGAGTATCAAATTTCTCAAGATCCAATGGAGCAACCATACCAAAGAAGAAGCCACCTGGGAGCGAGAAGATTACATTAGGACTGAGTTTCTAGATATCTTTGGTTCCTAGTTTTTCTTAAATCTTGGGACGAGTTTAAGGAGGGAAGGTTTGTAACACCCCAAATCTTTAATCAAGGTTATCAAGTTCATAATCACACAATTTAGGGTTAACAAAAAAATTATTAAGAAGAAAGCATATGCATGCATGTGTGTTTGCATTAGTGTAGAATTGAGTGTATATGCCATGCTTGATTGTTCTAAATGTTGTGAAATGGTTTAAAGGTGAATTCCACATCATCTAGACCATTTACAAATAAAATCCAAAGAGAAAGAAATCAAATAAGAATAAATAAAGCAAATGGTCATTTTGACCATTTTAAACCACTAGGTCACTTTAGGTGTTCCTACGGGAAGATTTCTAACAGAAACATTTCTATCTCTTTTCCCCCTTGCTAGACCAAGTAAAGATGTCTCAAGGCCCACTTTACAAACTTACAAAAACATCTGGTAAAGCCATTTAATGGACATTTGAAAATTGAATCAAGTGTATGTGTTAAGATCACACTTTTTCAAAAACACATCAAATGAATTCACCTTGACCTATCCAAGCAAACCTAGTATCTCAAGCTTAAGACAAGTTCACCCAAAAAGTTTGAATCAAAAATTCAAAAATAATTTTCATGCGGCCATTTCATCAAACACTTGGCAAGCACAGAATAAACACTAGACTAGCTGCACTGTTTGGTACTGTGAGCATCGACCATTTGGTCTCCAATTTAAACCACTGTCCCCTCTAAGCCTAACCCAGCCCTAGACCAGCTCCCCCCTTTGCTGCTGGCACAGTGGAGCGTCGCCCATTCTTGGTCGTTGCCGGCCGACAGTGGGCAGCACGCCAGGAGCCACGCCAGCCTCGCCCAAGACGCGCACCGGACACACGAGCTCCTACCGCCACCCCCTGTCCACCCCACGGTCGAAGCCCAGCCTTGGACCACACTAGCACCGCCGAGCACCGCCTCTCTGCGCCGTGTCCAGAGCATGACAGTGTGCCGCGCCCGACCAACTCGCACGCATCGCGCCTTGGCCTCCCCTTGCGTGCATAGACCCGCCATGATTGCAGCACCCCGACAGACACCCCCGTTCGCCACCGCGCGACCCGTAGCTCCCGTGCGCCGCCGCAAACACCACTGCCTCCGCCTAGAGTGCCGCACGCGCCCGACCATTCCACACAGCCCCACACCTCGCCTTTAAGCCAGCAACGACCGCCCGGAGACACCGCACCGTCCACCTACCCTAGCCATGCCCTTAGCTCTCTGTGCTGCCCTCGCCGGAGACGCCAGCCTGCACCATTCTATCCCCTTGTCGAGCTATAAAAGGAGGCCACCCCAGCCTCCATTCCTCACACCACTCGATTCCACACTCACCACTGAGCCTCTCACATCCCTTCCCGGAGCAAGGCGAGCACCACCGTGCCGGAATTGCACCAGAGTCAGCCGCTGCTAGAGGAGAAGGGCGTCGTCGATTGCGACCACCCCAAGCCTCGCCGTGACCGCGCCTCGCTTCGCCATCATCTACCATGCCGTTTGCCCCTGTCGTCGAGCCTAGCTGGAGCCCAGGTTAGCCCCACCAGACCCCCACCGCCGCGCTAGGTCTAGTTCCTCGCCGGAGCTGTTTGTCGTCAATGATGACTCTCGGCCGTTAGATTAGAAGTCGATCGCACGGCTCAGATTCGCCCATACCGTTTCTCTTAGTTAGTTTCTCTGACCAGTGGGTCTGCGCTGTCAGTAGCCCGCTGCGCCACGGAGTGCCACTAGGCCGGCCCGTTAGCTTTCCCGCGCTGGCCCAAAAATTCAAATAAGTGGTTTTCCAATTTAGTTGAAATCATATTTAGTCCACTTATTCAAAAATCAATTCAGAGACTTTCACTTAACCAAATGGCATGATTCAAATTTTGTTAGAAAGACAATTAAAATATCTATCCAAGCCCGTTGGATTTAAATCATTTGGAGTTAGAGATAATCTATAGCAAAAATAACAAAACAGAGACTTTTGCAACTTCAAACATTTTTCAAAAATCAACCATAATAGCTTTTGAGTTGATTCCAACTCTCAAAAACAACATTTTACAATACCTATCTGAATATGTAATAATATTTAGATTTGCATGCAGTGACTTTGGACTAGTACCAAAATAGTGTTATATGGGCATTTCTAGTCACTTTAAATCATTTAAATGATAATCTTAAACTTATTGAAATATGATCAAACCTTTAAATCACATTCCCATGTATTATAATATGTGGTGATGACATGTGTCAACAAGATCCCATATTTTAATTTCAGAATATTAAATCTTAATTAATTTCAATGAGTAGAAATTACTTTTCTCAAATAAAATAAATGAAACTAGTTCTTTAAATATTGTGACGATTATGACGATGCTAGATCATAAAGTATGTGCCTTAGTGTGCTAAATAGACTTTGTTAAGTATTGTTTGGTGATTGTGTACCCCGTATTCTTTTATAGACGATAGTGCCGACCAAGGATACGAGGAGGAGGAGTTCTACCCCAAAGAAGACGAAGAAAACTTCAATCACTACACCAATCAAGGCAATCCATCACTAGATGTAAGTTAACCTAAGCAAGATGCATTAGTCATGCTTGGTTATACATTTTGATTTATACCCATCCCAAGTTTTACTTGCAAGCTTTACTCTTTTGACTTTACCAAAGTTCTTTACTCTTAGTTAATGCTTTGTGAGATCTTGGAAAGATAGTATAGATAACATAAAGAGTATAAAACTAGGCCTATACTAGATGTCATTCTATGGCATAAGATTGAGTTTAGCATCCCTCATTAGTGAACACTCTTAACTTAGTGGCTAGTGCTAAGCATAAAACTTGATCACTTTAGATGGGAATACTTGGTTAAAATGATTATGAAAACCTTGGAATGATGAGTCATTCTATTGAAATGTTTTGACATGTGTTGAGAAACACAAATGGATTTGATGATGAAAATGTTGAGGCATGAGCCTTAGCCCTTTATAAAAACTGATGGTTGGCTTCAGATGTGATACCATTCCAATTTTTACCGTACAACCACAATACCTAAATTGGGTAAGGCCTAGCCGGAAGTTTATATGCATTACTATGGTTTCCCTCGCGGAGGAGGTTTGAGCTGAGGCTACCTCTTGATGATGTCCACCTATGTAGTGCCCATGATGCACGATGGCCATGGCTGGGAGGCCAAGCTCATAGGAGAGGTGCTTATACTAGAGTGTGTAAAGAAAAGGTTACGATTGATTATCCGCATACTATGTATGATGATTCAGGGTTATCCCTGACGAATGTATAGAATTTTATGGTGAAAGTGTACCACCTCTACAGAGTGTCAAACTATTCAAATAGCCGCGTCCGTGGTCATGGACAGTTGGAGTGGCCATACTGTTCCATCGTCAGATATTTTCAAAATGACTTGTGAAGTGAACTATGATTTTGACTAGACCCTAACAGGGTTGTGAATATGAAAACTTGGTTCCCAACTTAAGTGATTTAGAACATTTAAGTTAACTTTCTTTGCTTCTGAACTCAGTTTAAATAAATCTGGCTTTTTGCAAATAAACTTAGAGCTTAGGATTCCTACTAGAACTACCTTACTTGTTAGTGATAGTTTGCGAGTACTTAAAGAGTACTCATGGATTTGTCCCTGTCTATTCCCATGGCCAGACTATGAGGAGGACTATCAGGAAGATGGACAACGGGACGGCTACGACAACTTGGATCATCTCCCATCATCAGCATTGTCTGTGACACTGAAGATGGAGCCCACTGCTACGCTTATATTTCCGCTGCTTGTTTGTATTAAGACTGGATCATGAGATCCTTTATTTGTGTAAGACCTTATTATGGTTTGTAATGGATGATTTACTGTGATATCCAATCTGTTATGTCTCACAAAAATGGTAATCCTGGGATTACGATGTATGGCATAATAGGCATCTGGGATTAAAAATCCGGGTGTTGACAGGCTTAGGGCAAAGAATAAGCATGCTTGTGAATGTAGTTGATGCCTTGTCCTACTTAAACCATTATAATGGAAGAACCGTTGTTCATCGCGATTTGAAATCCAACAATATCCACATAAATGGTGATATGAATGCATATTTGGGTGACTTTGATATTGCAAGCCTCGTATTTAATTCTGGATCCACAAGAATTAGGCATTCAAGTTCAGCCTCAAGTTTAGTTAGTTCAGTTGGATTGAAAGGAAGAATAGGATATATAGCTCCAGGTATGTCGGTCACCAAATATTTTACGTGTTTAAGGCATCATGTTCTAAAATGAGTATTTAAGATTTACATTGCACTAATCAGTTAAATTTTTAACGTTTTCTAGAGTATGCACATAGTGGCCAATCATCAACCTACGGTGATGTTTTCAGCTTTGGAATATTACTTCTAGAGATGCTAACAGGAAAAAGACCAACCGACTCCATATTTCAGAATGAACTAACCATTGTCAACTTTGCCAAGAGGCATTTCCTAGATCAGATACTACCGATAATTGATGTTCATCTCTAAGAAGAATGTGAGGGATATATTCATGCAACAGCAGAAATAGGAAATGTTGTCACTCAATTCCTTTTGTCCCTTGTGCAAGTAGCTTTTTCTTGCACTGAGTGTGCTCCCAAAGGAAAGAACGAACATACGAGAAGTAGTCATTAAGTTGCATGCCATCAGAACGTCATATGTTGGAGTGACTCAGCAAGTGTGATTTTCATGTGATCTTTCCTATGTGTCATGTAGTCCACATTAGGGATTAGTACAATGTTGAATGTTACAAAACCAGTACATATATATGAAGATTAGTAGAGCATACTAAAAAGCACATACTACCGCAAATATTTGTAAATGGCAAATTACATGATTTTAGACATGTTAATGTTTGACTTGTCCAATCGGAAATCATGGATCATGTTGTGCACTTGTTCTACTGAAACGGCAATAACAACATGTTTGTGGGCTTTTCTATGGTTGTTATATTGCCATTTTACACGTGTCAGTGTTGAAATTGTGCAATTGAAGTTATACTATTAAAAAGTACAAAATTTCAGCACTTTTCCATTATTACATTGTTTCTTAACTCCAGTGTGTTGATAAAGTTTTCTTGCAAATATGCAACCTGACAACCAATATATGCACAACTGGCACTACAAAGAGCATGATGGCTTGCTTGAAATCCCAGGCCCCTATGTTATGTTAGACCTTTGTCATCATATGACCAGATGAATGCAAATTAGATAAAGATGAAATCTATTGGTTACCGGCTTACCTCTCACGACGTCCATACAAGGTTTGGACATCGAATACTCAATGATGCCCCATTATTTTATTCACTAGTTTGTGGCTGGTTTGATGATGTTCCAATGGAAGACTTAAATTACCTTAGCTTGCACCCAAGTTGTAGGCTACGCCTGTTTCAAGGAAATTTGCTAACTCGACTGACAGTGAAACATTTGGCTCTTTTGAAACAGAGCGGGAGAAGAAGGGAAGAGCAGAGGTAATTCAAGATCCAGTGGTCTAGTAACATTGTTCAATCTTGCTCTGATCCAGAATATGCCATGTTAGCAGTTTCACTTGAACCGGCAAGGAAAGAGCAACTTAAAACTTTGCTCCTGACAGTGACAAAGAAAATCTGGGTGACAGTAGGAAAATAGATCCTCCACAGAAAAGTGATTAGTAGGAAACGAGTTCAATGCTAGTCTAGAATTAAGATTTCGCAACATCCTCTCATGCTCGTCAAAGTGCATCAGCATTTTGTGCCTTAATAGACCATCAGAATGCCAAAGGGGAGTTGGATATCATCATGCCTTCCATGCCTAGTTTGACGCGATTCACCAAATAAAGTATTATATATATGCGCAGATTGAAAATGTATGGATCCTGCAAATTTTCCTCTAGCTAAGGAACTTTAGTGACAAAGAATTTGAGGATTGAGGGAACATAGCTACTAGGAAAACGAGATTCAGAAAAGATGAGAGGAGATCTCACTAGTGGAAAACAGGGCATCCGTCCTGCTTCATAACTGCCTTTAGTCCCTGTTGCGCATCGGGACAAGAGGACCCCCCCCCCCCCCCCTTTAGTCCCGGTTGTGTGGCGAATCGGGACTAAAGGCACTCCACGTGGCCGCGGTGGAGAGCAGGGATGGAGGACCTTTAGTCTCAGTTTGCAACATGAATCGAGACTAAAGGAGCTCTGCCGGGATAGCGTTTCGGGGGATACGGCTACCGCGGCAGCAGGTTGCCACGGTAGAGTTTTGGGGCAGATTTCTGCCACAGCAGGAGGGAGAGGTTTGGCGCAAGTGAGGTGCCGAGAGATGATATATATACAACTCGATGCTAACACATACAGCAATGAAAGAACAATTACACAACATCGTCATGAATATAGAGATCAAAGTGACCTCTTTCGTTGTGCTTGGTCGAACATATTATATATAGTACACGTTCATGCATATATACAATATAATTTCTCTTACGATCCCTATTGTCTAAATATAAATTCCCGATAGTATTCTCCGGTTGAATCTATGACCTTCTTAAGTAAGAATCCCGTCAATTCCTCTTGAATTGCTCGTACATGATCCTTTGATAGGACACTGTCCCATATCAATATATATGAATGAAACTCAACACAACTGATGGTAATAAAATAAGATTTTAAACATTGTTTATATACTGCAAGTTGTTGTGAAATTATGTCCAGCTCACAGGTCGTCTAGCAAATGTACTCGCAAACATAGTAGCCATATAAATTATTCACGTCTTCCTCCCTCAAACACTTCACGAGAATAAAGTTCAGTCAAAATAATAATAAGTCATGGTAATGGTATTGAAACAAGAATCAAAGAGATGTACGGATGTAGCTATAATACTACTTACATTGAGTTCTCCAAATCGCAGCTGCTCTTTCTATTCGCCCCTAACAGCCTTGATGAACCGTTCTCAAACCCTGCTCAACAAAGAAAATAAGTAATGTCGTGGTGGTATCACGGCATATGCCATGGGTAGGCTAAAGTTGGGGCCGATGGACGTGGAGGAATCCGGGGAGGGATGATGCAGTGAAAACCGCACTCGTATGAACAAAGAGAAATACAAAGTATATTGGATTGAAGCTCTCAAGTGGAGATATCACCTCATTATATACATCTAATCTCTTACAATCTTGCCATACTTGTGGCTACAACCATGCTCCTCGAGCTGTATCTCCTATGCTTCTATCTAGATCTCTCTGTGAGAGTAGAGGAAGAGGAAGAAGGAGAGCTCCTAGTGAGCAGAGAGGGGAGGAGCCCTTCGGGGGCCTCCCTTAGAACAATCCCCCTGGTGCTCCTTATAAAGGGGAGCCCAGGGGACTAATCTTGCTCTCTACGATTGGCATCTAGATGGCATATTCCGGGCATCTTCTGGAGATGCTCAGCATATGCCTTGGAATATTCCATACATCATGTGCCAGTCTGAGCAGGTGGGCTCCCAAGACTGGCACCACACTTGTTGGTCTTGTCTTGATCTGATGGCGTATTCTGGAGGGGATCGTGGAGGCATCTGGAGGTAAATAACAGGGCGTTTAGATCATTATAACTTGGCCCAAAGGTCCTAGAGGATGTGCCAACTCGGCATGGGCTTTGGTTGATTCGGCCTGGGGAGATGCAGCCCAGCCGGATCATCAAGTGGCCCAGCCGAGGTCCGGCAGTGGCCCAGCCGGGTTCCCCCACAGTCGGCCCACGCGGGCGTGGTGGCGTGAAGTGGAGCAGGTGACGCTGCCCCGTGGTGGGCCGAGCTTGCCCTTATTTGGCCCACCCGGGAGCTAGCTTCTACGCATCGGCGAGGTTGGAGAGAGCCCCGCGGTGGGCCAAGGTTCCTCCTTCCCGGCCCACCCGGGCGGTGTCTAAGTAGCGAGGTGGCGAAGTGGTAGTCCGGCGCGGGGAGAGAGCGACGCTGGAGGGAGGGACGCTGGCGACGTTGCCGGGCCGGGTGAGGCAGAACTGGCCCATCTGGATGAGGTAGTGACAAGGTGGCGTGGTAGGCCGGCTGGGTGTACCTCGGCCCAGCCGGGTTTCGTGTAGTTCGGCCCAGGAGGCCTGAGTGACGGCGGTAGGGCCTAATTCGGCCTGGAGGGAGGTTGACCAGGCCGAGTTTTGCCTATGTTGGCCCAGGTCCTCTTTTTCCCTTTATCCTTTTCTGTTTATCCTTTGTATTCATATTTAATATCATTTTCCTACATATGTATCTTATTGACTTACTTAATTCACCAACTCTGAGGTACCCGGGGGTACACCCCCGACATTAGTCCCCGAGGCTATGTGGGACTCGTAGAGTCGTGCATAGGCTTCATATTAAATATTCCCAGAGTTGTTTTATGACATACAACTTCCTTGTCATATATTTCTTGGTCGCATAATCCTTTTGGCCAAGTTTGTGACTTTTTCCTTCTTGGGCACTGCTCATAACCTTTCTGGGCAAGTTTTTCGACTTTAGGCCTTCTTGGGTTCTGGTCGTAACCCCTTTGGGTAAGTTTCTGGACTTCTGGCCTTCATGGGCACTGGTCATAACCCTTTTGGGTAAGTTGTGAGTTCTGGCCTTCTTGGGCACTGCTCTTTTAACCTCTTTGGGTAAGATATGAGTTCTTGCCTTTTTTGGCATTGCTCTTTTAACCCTATTGGGTAAGCTGTGAGTTCTTGCCTTCTTTGGCATTGCTCTTTTAACCTCTTTCGATAAGTTGTGAGTTCTGGCCTTCTCGGGCACTGCTCTTTTAACCTCTTTGGGTAAGATATGAGTTCTTGCCTTCTTTGGCATTGCTCTTTTAACCCTATTGGGTAAGTTGTGAGTTCTTGCCTTCTTTGGCATTGCTCTTTTAACCTCTTTCGGTAAGTTGTGAGTTCTGGCCTTCTTGGGCACTGCTCTTTTAACCTCTTTGGGTAAGATATGAGTTCTTGCCTTTTTTGGCATTGCTCTTTTAACCCCATTGGGTAAGTTGTGAGTTCCTGCCTTCTTTGGCATTGCTCTTTTAACCCCATCGGGTAAGATATGAGCTCTTGCCTTCTTTGGCATTGCTCTTTTAACCCCATTGGGTAAGATATGAGCTCTTGCCTTCTTTGGCATTGCTCTTTTAACCCCATTGGGTAAGTTGTGAGTTCTGGCCTTCTTGGGCACTGCTCTTTTAACCTCATTGGGTAAGTTGTGAGTTCTGGCCTTCTTGGGCACTGCTCTTTTAACCCCATTGGGTAAGATATGAGCTCTTGCCTTCTTTGGCATTGCTCTTTTAACCCCATTGGGTAAGTTATGATCCGAGTCATCTGTTTCCAAATCCGAGTTATTTTACTCAAAATTGACTTATGTCTTAAGTCTGAGTCATCTGACTCAAATCCGAGCTATATGATTCAAATCCGAGTCAACTCATCTCTAATCCGAGTTACTTTACTCAAAAGTGACTTTATGTCTTAGGGACGAGTCATCTGGCTCCAATCCAAGTTATATGATTCAAATCCGAGTTAACTCAACTCAAATCCGAGTTACTTTACTCAAAATTGACTTTATGTCTTAAGGATGAGTCATCTGGCTCCAATCCGAGTTATATGATTCAAATCCGAGTTAACTCAACTCGAATCCGAGTTACTTTACTCAAAATTGACTTTATGTCTCAAGGATGAGTCATCTGGCTCCAATCCGAGTTATATGATTCAAATCCGAGTTAACTTAACTCAAATCCGAGTTACTTTACTCAAAATTGACTTTATGTCTTAGGGATGAGTCATCTGGCTCCAATCCGAGTTATATGATTCAAATCCGAGTTAACTCAACTCGAATCCGAGTTACTTTACTCAAAATTGACTTTATGTCTTAAGGATGAGTCATCTGGCTCCAATCCGAGTTATATGATTCAAATCCGAGTTAACTCAACTCGAATCCGAGTTACTTTACTCAAAATTGACTTTATGTCTTAGGGATGAGTCATCTGGCTCCAATCCGAGTTATATGATTCAAATCCGAGTTAACTCAACTCCAATCCGAGTTACTTCACTCAAAATTGACTTTATGTCTTAGGGATGAGTCATCTGGCTCCAATCCGAGTTATATGATTCAAATCCGAGTTATTTGTTTGCCATGATATAGCTTGATTTGGCGTGATGAGGATAATTTGCCTTTGATATGGATCCGAGATATAGATCCTAGATTAAGCTTTGAGATATGATAATAGGGTTAACCGCTGAGAGATCTGATTCGAGATGAAGATATGAGATATAGATTCGAGATATGATAAGATGGCCAATAGTCGTCCGAGATATGGGGTAACCTGGCAAGATGGTGAAATATCAATCCAAGTCATAACATAACCTGGCAATCTGGGGAACTAAATAAAGCTTCGGCATGAATCAGAGATATGATTAGTACGCTGAGTCTGAATACCAATCCGAATTATAATATACCCTGTCAAGCTGAATCAAATGTTAGTCTGAATCAGAGACAATCTACTGAGTTGAGTTAAAGGTTAATTCGAAGCATAAACAAATTGATTCAAACTATATCCGAATCATCAATAAGCTGGCCTGCAAGCTGAGTTAGAGGACAATCCAAAACATACATAAACTAACTCAAAATTTATCCGACTCATAAGTAAGCTGACTCAAATTCTACTTGGATCACAAATAAGCTGACTCAACTTCTGTCCGGGTTATTAACAAGCTGGCTGGGGGAGCTGAATCACAGGATAACCCAAAGCATAAACTAACTGATTCTAAATCTATATGGATCACAAATAAGATGATTCAACTTATGGCCGAGTTATAAATAAGCTGGCTGGAGTACAGATCTAAATCAACATAATGCTTTTTTTTAATCTAAAGTGACTCTACGAATAAGTTGACTAGTCCCCGGGTTGAGTTATCTTCTCCCTGGGATGAAGGATTGAGTGTAGGTGGCTGAGTTACTTGGCACTTACAGCATACTTGGAGAAGTGTTTGGGTGAGTTTTGCTAGGTCATTCCTGGCCTGCTGAGGTACTTGGTACTTACAGTAAGCTTGGAGTAGTACTTGAGTTCTTCTTGCTGAGTCCTACCAGCTTTGATGAGTTAGACTTGGAGTGCCTCTGTGCTTACCTCTCTGCTCTATGTTTGCTTGGAGGAACCGAAAAAGCTTTATGAGGAAGAGGTTGATGAAGATGCTCCCGTCCGGATGGAAACCCAACCAACGCCACTAGAGGCCCCACGGTGGGCGCCAAATGTCGTGGTGGTATCACGGCATATGCCATGGGTAGGCTAAAGTTGGGGCCGATGGACGTGGAGGAATCCGGGGAGGGATGATGCAGTGAAGACCGCACTCATATGAACAAAGAGAAATACAAAGTATATTGGATTGAAGCTCTCAAGTGGAGATATCACCTCATTCTATACATCTAATCTCTTACAATCTTGCCATACTTGTGGCTACAACCATGCTCCTCGAGCTGTATCTCCTATGCTTCTATCTAGATCTCTCTGTGAGAGTAGAGGAAGAGGAAGAAGGAGAGCTCCTAGTGAGCAGAGAGGGGAGGAGCCCTTCGGGGGCCTCCCTTAGAACAATCCCCCTGGTGCTCCTTATAAAGGGGAGCCCAGGGGACTAATCTTGCTCTCTACGATTGGCATCTAGATGGCATATTCCGGGCATCTTCTGGAGATGCTCAGCATATGCCTTGGCATCTTATTAGATGCCATTGGCATATTCTATACATCATGTGCCAGTCTGAGCAGGTGGGCTCCCACGACTGGCACCACACTTGTTGGTCTTGTCTTGGTCTGATGGCGTATTCTGGAGGGGATCGTGGAGGCATCTGGAGGTAAATAACAGGGCGTTTAGATCATTATAACTTGGCCCAAAGGTCCTAGAGGATGTGCCAACTCGGCATGGGCTTTGGTTGATTCGGCCTGGGGGAGATGCAGCCCAGCCGGATCATCTAGTGGCCCAGCCGAGGTCCGGCAGTGGCCCAGCCGGGTTCCCCCACAGTCGGCCCACGCGGGCGTGGTGGCGTGAAGTGGAGCAGGTGACGCTGCCCCGTGGTGGGCCGAGCTTGCCCTTATTCGGCCCACCCGGGAGCTAGCTGCTACGCATCGGCGAGGTTGGAGAGAGCCCCGCGGTGGGCCGAGGTTCCTCCTTCCCGGCCCACCCGGGCGGCATCTAAGTAGCGAGGTGGCGAAGAGGTAGTCCGGCGCAGGGAGAGAGCGACGCTGGAGGGAGGGACGCTGGCGACGTTGCCGGGCCGGGTGAGGCAGAACTGGCCCATCTGAATGAGGTAGTGACGAGGTGGCGTGGTAGGCCGGCTGGGTGTACCTCGGCCCAGCCGGGTTTCGTGTAGTTCGGCCCAGGAGGCCTGAGTGACGGCGGTAGGGCCTAATTCGGCCTGGAGGGAGGTTGACCAGGCCGAGTTTTGCCTATGTCGGCCCAGGTCCTCTTTTTCCCTTTATCCTTTTCTGTTTATCCTTTGTATTCATATTTAATATCATTTTCCTACATACGTATCTTATTGACTTACTTAATTCACCAACTCTGGGGTACCCGGGGGTACACCTCCGACAAGTAAAGGAGTTATTAATTACTTGATATCAGGAAATGGATGAAAGATGCCAATATAGTGCGATAATGATTGAAATTACTTTTGGAGAATTTCAATCGGGTCCGCCTATATCTTAGGGTTTTTACGTTTCAAGTCCATGACAAGTACTTTTCTTTGGTCAACTTGAATGATTAGCAGAATAAAGTAGAACCTGCGCACACATAACTCATCAATTACACTTAACATCGAGTAAATGAAATCGAATTTGTACAAGACAACAACACTCACTTGAAGTTGTAAGGAAATAGTATTTTCGTTTTGGTTTGTTGTTTCATTAAAAACCTTAGAAGGTAATCCTCTATGTTCTTGGCATGTTCTTTTACCGTGATTTCATGAATGGTATTTGGGTCAGCGAGGATAATTATACATGCAATGAATAAGCCGAGTTAGAGACTTAATTACAGAAATAAATCACTTATAGACAATAGCAATTGACGAGAGATTTGTCAAAGGCGTCTTGATTGAATAACTGAGATCTGCTAAGAAAGAAAGATGGAGCGGGTACAGATAAATGGAGATGGTCTTCCATATATTTATGGCACTATCTTTTATAGATAGGATAGGAGTCAGTACTGAAATCATGTCCATTAAACTCTTGCCTTTGTTTCGTGTTTATAGTTGATATGCTTTCTCAAGTATGGCACTTTGTTAGCCAGCATGTATGCTGAAGCAAAGGATGAAGATTCTTTGTAAAAGGAAGAGTTGAGGAAGTTATTATATAAGGTAATAACCACATGTTATTGAAAATTGGCTAAGGATTTTGGTTTTTCCTACTGTATAACAAAATATGTACTCCCTTCGTCCATAAATAACTGACTTATGTTTGTCTAGATTCAAATGTATCTCTACACTAAAATACATCTAGATACATTCGAATTTCCCTTTCAAAAAAACATTCGAATTTAGACAAACCCAAGTCAGTTATTTCTAGATGGAGGGAGTAATTGGTTTGAATCGTGCTAACCCTCTCAGGCTGTACCACTTCATATGCTGGTAGGAACGAGAAGATGATGGCATGGATGCCCTCCAAGAGTAGGTCCATTTCGGCCGCAGACGACACTTCTCTCTTCTTGGGCTGCTTCCGAGGGGGCATTCCATCGAGTAGGTTGGATGTCATGCAAAAGGACAGGGAACGATGAGAGCCGAGATGCCGAGGGTGAGATAAGTGGAAGGTTGGAAAGGTGGAGAGAGCGAAGGGCAAGAGCAGAGAGTAGGAGAGGAGTCGCTCACCTGTGTCACGTCTGGTCCTTGCAGAGATGGGAGAGACGAGAGTCGAGATCGGATGCTCGCGTGGATGGCTGATTGTGCTCGCCGCAGAGGTGGTTCGGCACAGCCTCACGTCCCTGTCAACCTTCCGAATCTAACATGGTCTGACTCGAGCTTGAAGTAGGTCCAAACTGGAAACCAAGCCCAAGGCTTGACCATTAGAAACCATTTCTCCCAGAATAAAATCACAAGCGTCCCCTAAAAAAATCCATTCTCTGCAGTCGACCTAGAGTTGCTTTATACTCTTTTGATCAGTATAGTATCTATCCAGAAGATAGTGACATCAATAGATGGAACAAGAAGATTCCAAAACTAATATAATTCTCTGTATACTCTTTTAATTAGTATAGTATCGATCCAGAAGATAGTGACATCAATAGATGCATCTAAATGCTATTAGTCCACCTAGAGTTGCTTTATGACCGTGCTACTATTTTTTTGGTGTTCCATCTATACTAAAGTTAGTTTCGGCCATTCTCTGCAGTCCACCTAGAGTAAGATGCTAAATAAAACTAGAGTTTTCTTATGACAATTAATTTAAATTTTGATCAATTTCTGCAACGGTAATATATGACTGTACTACAACATTTGGTGATGCATCTAAATGCTATTAGTTTTGGGTTTGATATTTTCATTCTGAACTTGTCAAACTTATAAAGTTGCAATATACAAAATGACTGAGCATACGCCATGACTTTTTTCTTGTCTTGATAGGACAATCTCTACTTTGTTTCCGTAAAGTCCATGATTTCCAAGAAATATAAGATAGACAAATCACATAGTAATTATTTCGCAAAAAATATCACATGGTAATTAATCCTTTATTCCTTCTTGAATAACATAATTCTTATATCTCGTGAACACAATGAAGATTCACCCAAATGAGTCTTGTTCCTAAAAGCAAACCGTGCAAGTGCATTTCTTGCGGCTTTCACACGTTGCACCCTTGCTAGTGCCATTGCGTAGACCAGCAACATCGGCACACAGGAACTTGCACCATAATTTGGTGCAGGGAAAGATTAGTGGCCCTTTGGGGCTATCCTGGACGCAGTTCTCGTCTGTCACAAACATAGAAGCCAATTAGTTCTAAGGTATGATGGTCAAAATCTATTTGAGACGACGAGAGTAGAGACACACACGCACCTGCAGAAATAGGAGTTTCCAGTAATACTAGCACCAAGAGGAAACAAGCGACTATTGCCCGTGCGCCCATTTCAACAATGCACTGGAGCGAGCACTACAAGTCTACAATTACTTTTCTGAACCAAGAAAATCTAGAGCTTCTCTTTCTATATTTTAGTTTGGCTATGAGACTGCTATATATTAGTATAGTATATCTATCCAGAACCACCCCAGAATTAATTTTGTAATTAAAGGCCAAAAAGCATTTAATGTGAGATAAGATAGCAATAGAGATAATTCCTCCCTCCACAAATAAGTGTACTTCTAAGTTTTGTACTAAGACTAACATACAGAAACAATTAATAATATTTATAACACCAAATTAATATCATTAATTGCGTCTTTGAATGTTGTAGTTTTATAAAATATTAATTTTGTGTTATACATGTTGCTACAAGTTTCTATAAAGTTAGTCAAACTTAAAAATATTTAACTGAGAACAAAGGGACTAGACCAGATTGGAGCTTGCCGCATTTATTAAATTTTCTTCATTCAAATATTTTTTCTTTAGTAGTACATGATGAAATGAGGTAGTATATCATATGACCACACGGTCCATTCTCTTAGAAGACCATGAGAAAAGGCCACGGTGTATACTCTTCCAGTTTGTCTAGCTTCTTTATCCATATGAAGGAAAATTCTCTAAAGTTTGAGATATCCCTAACAAAGTAAAAGAAGAGATATACTGGTAGTTTTTTATTTAGTGATTTCGAGACAATGACAAATCATTTGTTGGTTGCGCATCATCGAGAGTTTTGGTCACTTTGCAATTCTTAAAAAGGGTCATATAAAGGAAAATGCTCTGAAGTTTGAGAAATCCTAACGAAGTAAAAGAAGAGATATACATATAGTTTTTTTTTTCAAAAGAGATAACGTCAATTTAGTACATGAACTTGCCCAGAAAGTGAGTATTGGTCAAGAAGTTGCATTTTGTGAAAAACGGCTCACAGAATTGCCAAGTGCGAGCGTTTTGGTCATTTTGTCACGGCGACTGTTAGTTCGCTGATGTGGATGACAAAATTTTTGCAAATTGCCCCCTGAACTTTTGTATCTTCTCATCAGTTCATGCCAATGGGCTAAGCATTTTATCAAACAGGTAGTGAGCGGCTTTCGGAGGGCGCAACTGTGGACAACGTCCTTCTTCCCCTTGCCATAGAGCTCACTCGGCCTCCGCCGCTCCACGCCGAGATGGCCATGAAGCCTCGTCATGCTGCAGGGCCGACGATGTTTGCGCCTCGCTCCCCTACCGTCATGCTCGGGGCCAATAACGTGGAGCCTAAATCCTTCTTCGCCGGCAAGGATAATGTACCGCCACGCCGGCGTGCCCACTCGGTGTGCGCTCGGTTCCTCTTCGCAACCTATTCCCCTCACCATGATATATTCTGATCTCTTTGGTAATATCTTCCTTGGTCGCTCACCTCCTATTTTGCATGGCCAAGCAGGTTGTTCACGATGGACGGGAGACAAAACCTTCTCACATCTATGTGTTCTTATAAAGTAGAACCCACTCAGAGTCATTTATGTTTGTCTATCTCAACATGCCGTCCAGACACATCATTTCCTATTCATAGCCATCCAATTTTTATCATATCTCCTTCCATTTTTATCGTCCGATTTTTATCATCTCTCCTGTGCGATGTGCACGCGAGAGGGCGCCTCTAGGCCACGGGATGATGGGTATATTTTGGCCCGTAGGGAATCAAAATAACTGCACATGGAAGACCCCTTCTGTATGTGATGCGGTTCCTTAATAGGCTCGATCTCTAGTAGTGACGGCTTAAACGATCTTCCCAAAAGCCAACCCCCTCGTTTAAAAACCACTTAATTATGGCACTCTTGATTATTTCAATACAACCCCTTAAATGTGCATATCATGTTGAAATACCAAACAAATAGTCTAATATTTTGAAAGAAAAATAGGCAAGTTTACAAGAATATAAATATATCTTGACCATCTATATTGGCCAAAGATATGCCAATCCCAAAGATCACTGGACAACAATAAAATTGTGTAGAACTTTCCAAAACTATGTCGTTGTCCATTGTGCTCATCAATAAATCTAGAGGGATTGGAGATCTAGGTAATATCACTATTGAAGATAGTCTATCGTCATGATTAAATTCAATAAAGAGTGTATTTCATACGGTCTTTATAGGTTTAATTGAGGAGAGTGAGATTGGAAAAATGAAATGTTCTTTTGGCTTTTTGGCACAAACTTGCGTGGATGCTTGTACATAGAAAGGCAACTTCCAAAGTCTGTGTCATTTTCTCACATGAAATAGATCTATCATGTATAATTAATAGTTGTAAACAAAATAATAATAAAATGAAGAAAGTATAGACTTCCCTTCTAAACTAGATAGAACAAAAAAATGGTCCAAGAGACATACCCACAAATAATCACGATTTATGGACCTTCAGGGATCACATGGCTTACCACTTCCCACTACAAACTCTTGTTGCTTCAACTACCTCCAATGGAACAATACGACATGCTTAATACCCGGTCACTTAAATCACTGGATAGGAAATGCTTAATATTCATGCCAACTTTTGAAGATTCAACCTGATACTCATTTTCTCTTGGTTTAATAATTCAAAATTAAGGTCACTCAAAAAATCAAACATCAACTATGCCTCAGTTATTAAAAATCTTCACAGCATATCCAAGCAAAACTAACAGTGACAAGACCGCATAGAAAATAATTGTATATTTCTTTATTCAATATGTCAGCATCTTGAATTACATAATAAATATTCATTGTGGAGCCTCTGTGGCGTCAAAGCAAATCGTGCAATCGCACTTCTTATCTGCACATTGGTAATCCTTGAGATTGCCTTTTTGATCATTTGCAGACACTAGGCAGAAAATCTTGCATATTGGTTTGGTGCAGAAATAATCCTTAGCGCTAGAAACCGTTTTGCAATTATCTGTCATAAAGAAAACACACCCATATATTAGATCTGAACACTCGATCTAGAGTCTATTTGCAACAAATAAAAAGAGCAAAGATAAACACACCTGCGAAAATAGGAGTTCCTAGTATTGCTAGCATCACTAGGAAGCAAACAACTACGCCCGTGTATCCATGATCCACACTAGGATACTATAATTCCCTTTTTTAACGAGGAAAAACACCTTTTTCTCTTCTCCCTGTGCTCGTTTGGCTGTAGAACTACTACTATACTTGTCTAGGAGCACTTAGAGAGTTCTATTATATAGACTAGTTGAGAAGGACAAAAGATTTAAAAAAAGGCATTAAATGCTTGCTAAATTATAGTAAAAAAAGTAATAGATGAGATATATGGAAGACTTTATCTCAATGATTTGATTATTCTTAATTACAATTTCTTTAGTCATGATCTACTATATCTGCACATAATTTCTCATCATACCAAAGGTGGAACCGAGTCGGACCATACAATGGAATCTTTGAATATTTTTCGTGAAATATAGTGACAAAGATTGAGAAGTAATTAATATTTTCCTATTTAAACTTGTAGTCATTTTATTATAATTGCACATATCTTCGTTCTTATAAGATGTGCTGACTGGTGAGGGAGTAAAAAAATGTAATTTATACGAGAAGAAAATAGCAAAAGATAAATGCATTAATGTTTATTAAATATATCGCTAAACGTTTAAACTTCTCTATATCAGTCTAGTTTATCCATATATGTACATCATCTTTACAACCATCAAAACAGAAATGTTTATTGCATAATTCTTTTCACCGGTATGCCATAAATCAATTATGTTGAATCAAAAATAAAATAAGGATGAGATTCATAAAATGACAACTTTTCCTTACTCGGATGATACATAATCAACCAAGATATTAAGCCCACACATACTCGCGTCTTGTGGCATTTACTCGAATAGTTTGAGTGCGGTCAAGTGTCATGACTAAACCAGGAAGGGGGCAAGGCCCACTTGTCTTCGTGTTGGGCTGTGACCTGTATGGGCCTGAGGCCATGTATTCTTTCTGTGTCTGGGTGTGTGTTGACATGGGAACTGTTGGAAATATGGCCTAGAGATAAATAGTAATAAGGACTATTATCATATTTCATAAAATTTATGATTAAGTTTTATATCATGCTATAACTGTATTGAGTGGAGACATCAATACACGTGTGATATATAAACAACCAGGGGTTCCCACTGAAACTCTAGTCACTGGTTCATTGGTCAACAGATGATCAAGTTTTCTGATCATGTGGCATTTATGCTAGTTGGAAATGGAGTCAACTCATTCTGAGAATGAGATGATGAACCAATACCCAACCTAAACATCGTGACCCGATCATGTCACGAAGTTCAAGTTACGATGATTAGAAATGGATCCTCGTAGACTATTCCTTAGACCGTGAAGCTATATCAATCACTGTCTCCCGAGAGTGCTTAGATAGCATCAAGCGCCACTTGGTAATACAGTGGTTATAAAGGTGTGTTCAGGTACTCGGAGGAAACCGTAGAGGCAATATATGTCAAGAGCAGGATTTGTCCGTCCACGTGACGGAAAGATACTCAAGGGCCCACTCGGAGAAGTTATATCCAATAGCTGCGCAGCGTGTTATTTGATCACAGGAATATCATTTGTCGGAACGAGTCAAGTAGCATTGTTCGGTAACGAGATTGAACACGACATGGTGATGTCATTGATCAGATCTCGGGCAATGCAAGTATCGAGATACAAAGGGAATAAGACACGACCGTCCCGGTTCAAACGATGAAAGATCTTCGTGGAACGCACAGGGGTCACATGGTCATCCAGGTCCCTTTGTCGATCATTGGTCCGGGAGTGTCCCGACCATGTCTGGAGTGTTCCCGAATCGTAGGGTATCACGCTTAAGGGTTTGATGATGCTTAGAGAGTGTTTATAGGATCGGTAGAATCACCGAAGAATAGTAGAGAGAAAACTGGAAGGGTTTCGGTAAGTCCGGAGGATGTCCGGAGTGGAGGTGGAAGGTGTTACATAGCCACGGAGATTGAATAATATGTGAATGAATGTTAAACATTAATTTAATCATTTATTCATAATTGTTTAATAAAATAGAAAATCAATTAAATGGTCAAAGGGCTTAATGGGCCAATTCCCGGAGGGGAAAGGGCCCAAGAGGGGCCGAACCCCTAGGAGGGGCCAAGGGGAGTGGCCGGCGGCCCTAGTGGGCCTTCCCCACGTGGGGCCCATGGTGGGGTCTAGGCGGTGGCGCCTTCCTGCTGACTTGTATACTAACGAGCTCGTTGGGGAACCCCAAGAGGAAGGTATGATGAGCACAGCAGTAAGTTTCCCTCAGTTATGAAACCAAGGTTATCAATCCAGTAGGAGCAAGAAAACACCTCAAAGGTGTTGCTAGCTAGACTTTGGCAGGGTGCACTACCGGTGCCAGCAGCAACGTGGAGACCTGCACAACACAACCACAGAACTATGTCCCCAACTTACGATGAGGTTGTCAATCTCACCGGTTTTGCTGAAAACAAAGGATTATACATAACGAGTGGAAGAAAGTAATAGTTTGCAGAAAGTAAACAGAAAGCAGTAAACAGTTGATTGTAGATTGATGGTAAAAGAAAGGACCTGAGTCCATAGTTCACTAGTGGTGGCTCTCCTTAAGATAGATGACATGTTGGGTGAACAAATTACAGCGGGGCAATTGATAAACATCGAGAAAGCATACAAGCATATACTAATCATCTTGACTCCTTTGAGATTCGATTGGGTATTACAACATTATACATAGACCATAATCCAACTGCATCTATGACTAATAATCTACCTTCAGGTTATCATCCGAACCCCATCCAGTATTAAGTTGCAAGCAACGGATAATTGCATTACGCATTACGTGTAAAGTAAACAATACGATTGTTCTATGAATAAAGGATTGTTGTTTTCTCCCTAGTAGCAACAGCACATCTAGTACCTTAGAGATTTTTGTCACTTCCCTAGATTACTAGAGGCATGAACCCACTATCGAGCATAAATACTAACTCTTGGAGTTGCTAGCATCTACTTGGCCAAGATATCTACTAACAACGGAAAGCATGCAAGATCACAAATAACAAAGACATGATAGAATTAATAATCAATCTGAAATAGCATCTCGATATCCATCGGATCCCCGCAAACACAATATGCAGAATTACAAATAGATGATCTTGATCATGAACGGAGCTCACAAGATCTAAACATGATAGCACAAAGGAGGAGAACCAGCCATCTAGCTACTACATGGACCCATAGTCTAGAGATGAACTACTCACACATCACACCGGAGGCTTGTATGGTGATGAAGAAGGCCTCCAGGGTGAATTCTCCTCTCCGGCAGGGTTTCTGTTGACACTGATTTTCTCCTAACTTGTAAAGCCTAAATTATGATTATAAAATATGAAAAGATAATTAAATGATTAAATAAATTCTAGAAAAAGGGGAAGTTTGACTAATACAAATTTATTCACACATATGCTGCTACTGACGGTGTTAATGCACTATTGACATAAATTCATAATGCCGCAAGTGACGCTAAATTTCAAAAATATTTGATTGTACTATAAAATCGGGTTTTGTTCCGGCAACCTTATAAAATACGATCGCTACTAGACAAAAATAATTGGCGAGCCAAGACGGCTCGTGTGCCATAGCCAAAAAAGACTACATACATACGCAGTCACTAATTATACATGCATAGATTATTGCAACAAATAAAAAGAGCAAAGATAAACACACCTGCGAAAATAGGAGTTCCTAGTATTGCTAGCATCACTAGGAAGCAAACAACTACGCCCGTGTATCCATGATCCACACTAGGATACTATAATTCCCTTTTTTAACGAGTAAAAACACCTTTTTCTCTTCTCCCTGTGCTCGTTTGGCTGTAGAACTACTACTATACTTGTCTAGGAGCACTTAGAGAGTTTTATTATATAGACTGGTTGAGAAGGACAAAAGATTAAAAAAAAGGCATTAAATGCTTGCTAAATTATAGTAAAAAAAGTAATAGATGAGATATATGGAAGACTTTATCTCAATGATTTGATTATTCTTAATTACAATTTCTTTAGTCATGATCTACTATATCTGCACATAATTTCTCATCATACCAAAGGTGGAACCGAGTCGGACCATACAATGGAATCTTTGAATATTTTTCGTGAAATATAGTGACAAAGATTGAGAAGTAATTAATATTTTCCTATTTAAACTTGTAGTCATTTTATTATAATTGCACATATCTTCATTCTTATAAGATGTGGTGACTGGTGAGGGAGTAAAAAAATGTAATTTATACGAGAAGAAAATAGCAAAAGATAAATGCATTAATGTTTATTAAATATATCGCTAAACGTTTAAACTTCTCTATATCAGTCTAGTTTATCCATATATGTACATCATCTTTACAACCATCAAAACAGAAATGTTTATTGCATAACATTGTTCTTTTCACCGGTATGCCATAAATCAATTATGTTGAATCAAAAATAAAATAAGGATGAGATTCATAAAATGACAACTTTTCCTTACTCGGATGATACATAATCAACCAAGATATTAAGCCCACACATACTCGCGTCTTGTGGCATTTACTCGAATAGTTTGAGTGCGGTCAAGTGTCATGACTAAACTAGGAAGGGGGCAAGGCCCACTTGTCTTCGTGTTGGGCTGTGACCTGTATGGGCCTGAGGCCATGTATTCTTTCTGTGTCTGGGTGTGTGTTGACATGGGAACTGTTGGAAATATGGCCTAGAGATAAATAGTAATAAGGACTATTATCATATTTCATAAAATTTATGATTAAGTTTTATATCATGCTATAACTGTATTGAGTGGAGACATCAATACACGTGTGATATATAAACAACCAGGGGTTCCCAGTGAAACTCTAGTCACTGGTTCATTGGTCAACAGATGATCAAGTTTCCGGATCATGTGGCATTTATGCTAGTTGGAAATGGAGTCAACTCATTCTGAGAATGAGATGATGAACCAATACCCAACCTAAACATCGTGACCCGATCATGTCACGAAGTTCAAGTTACGATGATTAGAAATGGATCCTCGTAGACTATTCCTTAGACCGTGAAGCTATATCAATCACTGTCTCCCGAGAGTGCTTAGATAGCATCAAGCGCCACTTGGTAATACAGTGGTTATAAAGGTGTGTTCAGGTACTCGGAGGAAACCGTAGAGGCAATATATGTCAAGAGCAGAATTTGTCCGTCCACGTGACGGAAAGATACTCAAGGGCCCACTCGGAGAAGTTATATCCAATAGCTGCGCAGCGTGTTATTTGATCACAGGAATATCATTTGTCGGAACGAGTCAAGTAGCATTGTTCGGTAACGAGATTGAACACGACATGGTGATGTCATTGATCAGATCTCGGGCAATGCAAGTATCGAGATACAAAGGGAATAAGACACGACCGTCCCGGTTCAAACAATGAAAGATCTTCGTGGAACGCACAGGGGTCACATGGTCATCCAGGTCCCTTTGTCGATCATTGGTCCGGGAGTGTCCCGACCATGTCTGGAGTGTTACCGAATCGTAGGGTATCACGCTTAAGGGTTTGATGATGCTTAGAGAATGTTTATAGGATCGGTAGAATCACTGAAGAATAGTAGAGAGAAAACTGGAAGGGTTTCGGTAAGTCCGGAGGATGTCCGGAGTGGAGGTGGAAGGTGTTCCATAGCCACGGAGATTGAATAATATGTGAATGAATGTTAAACATTAATTTAATCATTTATTCATAATTGTTTAATAAAATAGAAAATCAATTAAATGGTCAAAGGGCTTAATGGGCCAATTCCCGGAGGGGAAAGGGCCCAAGAGGGGCCGAACCCCTAGGAGGGGCCAAGGGGAGTGGCCGGCGGCCCTAGTGGGCCTTCCCCACGTGGGGCCCATGGTGGGGGCTAGGAGGTGGCGCCTTCCTGCTGACTTGTATACTAACGAGCTCGTTGGGGAACCCCAAGAGGAAGGTATGATGAGCACAGCAGTAAGTTTCCCTCAGTTATAAAACCAAGGTTATCAATCCAGTAGGAGCAAGGAAACACCTCAAAGATGTTGCTAGCTAGACTTTGGCAGGATGCACTACCGATGCCAGCAGCAACGTGGAGACCTGCACAACACAACCACAGAACTATGTCCCCAACTTACGATGAGGTTGTCAATCTCACCGGTTTTGCTGAAAACAAATGATTATACATAACGAGTGGAAGAAAGTAATAGTTTGCAGAAAGTAAACAGAAAGCAGTAAACAGTTGATTGTAGATTGATGGTAAAAGAAAGGACCTGAGTCCATAGTTCACTAGTGGTGGCTCTCCTTAAGATAGATGACATGTTGGATGAACAAATTACAGCGGGGCAATTGATAAACATCGAGAAAGCATACAAGCATATACTAATCATCTTGACTCCTTTGAGATTCGATTGGGTATTACAACATTATACATAGACCATAATCCAACTGCATCTATGACTAATAATCTACCTTCAGGTTATCATCCGAACCCCATCCAGTATTAAGTTGCAAGCAACGGATAATTGCATTACGCATTGCGTGTAAAGTAAACAATACGATTGTTCTATGAACAAAGGATTGTTGTTTTCTCCCTAGTAGCAACAGCACATCTAGTACCTTAGAGATTTCTGTCACTTCCCTAGATTACTAGAGGCATGAACCCACTATCGAGCATAAATACTAACTCTTGGAGTTGCTAGCATCTACTTGGCCAAGATATCTACTAACAACGGAAAGCATGCAAGATCACAAATAACAAAGACATGATAGAATTAATAATCAATCTGAAATAGCATCTCGATATCCATCGGATCCCCGCAAACACAATATGCAGAATTACAAATAGATGATCTTGATCATGAACGGAGCTCACAAGATCTAAACATGATAGCACAAAGGAGGAGAACCAGTCATCTAGCTACTACATGGACCCATAGTCTAGAGATGAACTACTCACACATCACACCGGAGGCTTGTATGGTGATGAAGAAGGCCTCTAGGGTGAATTCTCCCCTCCGGCAGGGTGCCTGTTGACACTGATTTTCTCCTAACTTGTAAAGCCTAAATTATGATTATAAAATATGAAAAGATAATTAAATGATTAAATAAATTCTAGAAAAAGGGGAAGTTTGACTAATACAAATTTATTCACACATATGCTGCTACTGACGGTGTTAATGCACTATTGACATAAATTCATAATGCCGCAAGTGACGCTAAATTTCAAAAATATTTGATTGTACTATAAAATCGGGTTTTATTCCGGCAACCTTATAAAATACGATCGCTACTAGACAAAAATAATTGGCGAGCCAAGACGGCTCGTGTGCCATAGCTAAAAAAGGCTACATACATACGCAGTCACTAATTATACATGCATAGATTATTGTTCAAAAAAATACGCATGGATTAAGCGGCATCATTACTTAATTAATAGCCCATTAAATGATTGGACAATGTATTAAGCCTATGTGCGGAAAGTGCTGCGGCCTGCAGCGTGCTTAGCCTATCTTTACTAATTAAAATTGTTAAAGCCCAACAACTAGTATCATGCCTTGGCCTTCTTCCGTAGCTCAACAAATCGGATGTGCGCTTACCAAGTCCACGAGGAAACTTGACGCTCCAGTCTGCGGCTAACCACGACGCCTAGATCATGCCCACGAAACCACGATCTCAGTTCGTGTATGTGTTCCGCGATTCTCTTCCTATATAAAGATCAGCAGCCGAACGAGCCCGGGTAATCATCAGAAATCAGTCGCAAGAAAACCACCCATCGCTCCTCGACCGTGCGCTCGCCCACATACACGAGCTAGCGCCACCGCCGGCAGCCGCTCGACGTCGTCGGCTGTTCGCCATAGCTGGCCGCTCGCCGTCGTCCGCTCGCCATCTGCGTTGCTCGTCTCCGGCCGCCCGACATACACGCCATATACGCGTTGTTGTTTGGTTGCCGTGGACTAAGTGCCAGTTTAGGCGTTGCTACTTCGCAGGTAGGTTCCATTCGTCGCTACTTCCAAGGTGAGAAAACGAGCCAAAATCATCCTCTATTTCCTCCTTGATCATTGGTACTCGGTTCTTCCTCTGCTCGTTCATCCGCTGCTGCTAGTGCTAGTAGCCATCTCTGCTTAGTTGCTGTACTCTCCGGCCGCGCGTCATCCTACGATCGTACACACTGGCTGTCCGACCACACGCACCGGCCTTTCCGCCATACGCCATACACCATACACAAATCGCTGCTAATTGCTGCCAATCGTTTGAGGAAATCGGTAAGAGGTTAAGAGCATCAGATATTTTGTTCTCTTTAATCATGGAATTCCTCTTTTTATCTGCTAGTTTGGTCATATTAACACAAACTAGGGGATTTTTCCTTCTAAATTGATACATGTATCTTTTGCCCTTTTTTATCTCATGATCATAATAAATTTTGGCTCTTGGCTTGGTCACATTGACACAAGACAAGTTGCTCTAAAATTACACATCATAAAAGTAATTGGCCCTTGTTTTGGTCACATTGACACAAAATGAGTGGCTATAAAATCACATATTAGTAAAATTATGCTTTTGGTTTGGGCACGTTGAGACAAGCCAAATTACTCCATATTCACAAGTTAATGAAATTTGCCCCTTGTTTTGGTCACATTGACACAAACCAAGGTGTTATAAAATCATATATATTACTAAAATTCGGCTCTAGGTTTGGTCACATTGACACAAATCAAGGTGCTCTAAATTTATATATATATCACTAAAATCATGCTCTTGGTTTGGTCACATCGACACAAGCCAAGTTGCTCTAAATTTATATGCCACTAAACTCATGCCGTTGGTTTGGTCACATTGGCACAAATCAAGGTGCTCTAAATTTATATATATCATTAAAATCATGCTCTTGGTTTGGTCACATCGACACAAGCCAAGTTGCTCTAAATTCACATGTCACTAAACTCATACCGTTGGTTTGGTCACATTGACACAAACTAATGTGCTCTAAATTTATATATATCACTAAAATTATGTTCTTGGTTTGGTCATATCGACACAAGTCAAGCTTCTCTAAATTTATATGCCAGTTAACTTACGTCTTTGGTTTGGTCACATTGACACAATCCAAAGAGCTCTAAAATCACGCCTAACCAAAATCAACTCATATTTGATAAGTTAGGTAGAAATGCGCCGCAGTGCATATACGTATATAATGTGCGTTATATAATGGCCAAATATTAAATTACCACATATTATATCACGATACAAGTAAAAAATATACAATAAAGTCTAACTAGTCGAATCTCTGAAATAGATGAACCTAGTCTAGCAAGTAAATTAAAGAAACCGTTATATGATCCGCCATGTTTTAAAAGGAACAAAATACTCTAACTGTCATAAAACCTCATAAAAATGGATTAGCATCAGCTTTGATAATATCTCCTTGCTTCTTTATCATGCATGCAAGACCAAAAGTAAAAAAAATGCAATATGCTGTAAGACAAACTAGTGCCACATGCCCTAGTACTATATTAAATATAAAAGCTCTATATATATGCAGCTATCGATGCATGCGTGTATATTAAATATAAAAGTTATATATGTGCAGCTATCGATGCATGCGTGTAGAAAAATATTATGCATGTCCCATGTTCAAAATTGCATGCATCATTTTGGATACTCCTTAGTCGGCTAATAAACAACTTCACAAATAATGAAACTATATGCCAATTAAAACAAATGATATATCTCATATACACGTTCTGTTTGTACTTACAATACTAGTGCAAGTGCCAAATATTCTGCTTGTACTACCCATACTAGTGCAAGCGCCAAATATCATATACCTGATAAAAATAAATGATAACAAATACTCTCCCGAGTGTGACGACGACATAGAGGAGGACTAGTTTTTTTTTACATTTTGTAGTCATTTCGTTTCTACATTTTGTAGTATCCATATGTTGTGATGCTATGTAATAGATATTGTTGGAATTCTTAATCAGGGGTTTTCTCTACGGAGATGTAATTAATGGAATTTCTATATAAATGTATAAGTTCCGGAGGTATGAACTGCAATCTTTGATATTTGTCATTTATATTTACGCAATTTAAATTATATTCTATCTATCTCTATGACGTGGACACGAGTACTTTAGTCGCCCCATTTTCCCGTCATCAGATTCTGGCACGCCCGGTGGGACATATTTCTCCCCTCATCTTTGAATTCCAACATAGGATTGCATCATATGACTTCATGAAATGCATATATCATACTTGGCATAATAAATTGGTAAAAAAGCAAGAAAACTAATATGTGGTTTTCTTGATTTTATATGAAGCTATGGAGGGACAAGTTCAGCAGTTCGTGACTCTCCGTTTCGGTGAGCTGTGGCTGGATGTGCCATACGGTCATCTTGTGACTGCGGCAAGTGAGAGCTGGAAGACTACAGCTGCATCATGAGCTGAATCAAAGAAAGAAAAAGAAGTATCATCGGCACCTAAAGATGGATTTGTGCCTGTGATGTCCAAGTCTGCCAAGAGAAGGATGCGTGCTGCAGCAAGAGCATCAAGAGCTGCCGCACGTGAGCCAAACGTGAGTGTGCACAAGGACACTTCATCCAACTTGGTTCTTCCTGGCTTTGAAAAGGCAGCATATGCCAAGATTGCAAGACAAGAGGCACCGATGTGGTTCCAAGACACACGTGAGTGGCCTGTTCTTGCAAAAAGAGCAGCTCCACTAAAGATAGCTTCACCGGCGCGGCCTGCTTTGGCGCCGTCCACTCCAACAAGACGTGAACCACCTTAATCGACCACGTCGACCAAGATCGCCGTGCCGCTCACTCCTTCCAAACTGAAGGTAGGCACACTGAGCAAGATTCTCCATGAAGCATCTGAAGAACGCTCATACAAACCTACTTCAAACCTGCTGGGAGCAGCTCGTAAAGCTTCCGCGAAGGAGAAAGGGAAAGCGGTGATGGTGGAAGAGGCTAAATCCCCTCGACCACTTGGTCAACTTCGTATTGATGCACTTGAGTTCTTCCCCACGTACACTGAGCCGAGTAACAAACGCTCGCTCATGTGGCGGGGAGTTTGTCTCAGTCTAGATGATATTAGAAAGGGTCATGTTGATCCAACATCCACAATTTCAGACCCTTTGTCATCATCAGTACCAATGCCACGGACATCACGTGAGGGTTCATTTGACCCGGTCCATCACCGTCGCCGATGACAGAGGGCTCGTCAAGCATGGGTCGATCTTCCGGCACCGATCGAGTCCAATCAAGCAAGGCGTCAGCGAAAGGAACTTGCCTACCCCATCCGAAACAGGGACGGGAATGCAAATGCAAGAATCCCTGGAAGGCCTCATATTGACTTTTACACAATGATGACATGAAATATATGTCAAACCTTGAAGGATATGTTACCCGGCCACTCCATGTCCGCCGATGATGTTGGTGGCGACATCATGCGCCGAGCACATGCTCTTACCAAATGGCCAGAGTATGAAGAGTTTGTAAATGAAGAACCCAAGAGAAGAGAGTATGTCACCCAAGCATGACGTGCAAGTGCAAGACGTGCTACTCTTAAGAGAAGAGAGATGGCCATACCTACTGACTCTGGATACAGCAGGGTAGAGGGTAGAAATCGTCCATCAGCAAATCAAGATGGTGGAATCCGTATGAGCAAGGAATTAGAAAATACACTAAAAAGGCTCCCACGGTTCTTACTACATGGCCATCTCGCAAGAGAACTTCCAATAACTCATTTGAAGTCTTCAACTCATTACCGGTCGGCATCATGGAGGCCGCAGAAAGCAATAGTGAAACGTCATCGATGTCTATTCACTTCAAGAGGAAAAAGGCCAAGAAAAATGTTGTACCTGGTCATCGTCCCGTGACTCATAGTCAAATAGATTCGAGTAATGAGGAGAATGCTTCAAACCATGAAGAGTCTCATAATCCTTTGTGTGAAGGTTCACAACCCGAGTTTGGAAATGAGCTAAAATCTCATGAAGGACAACAGTATGATGTCGATACGACCCGTGTGGAGCAGGTCCTCATGGCAAATACGGGTCGTTCTGTTGAAGAACAGCTAGCACAGCTCACAGCCGCACTCCAACAGAAAGAAGATGAGTTGGTTGCTTTGCGCAATCGTGTGGCAAGTAATACAAATGTTGAAGCTGAGAGGAATGCTTCGAGTAGCCGAAACAATGATCAAGGAGGCCTGGGAATTAACCTCGAAGCTATTCAAAAGATGATCGCTGAGGGAGTCAAGGCCCAATACATGCAGACTCATTACTACATGCGGCCAGGGTATGTCAAGCCGTACCCGCCGGATGTTGACCTTGTTCCATTCCCGGCAAATTACCGGCAGCCGCAGTTCAGCAAATTCAGTGGGGGCGGATCTCCACATGAACACATAGCTCATTTTTTTCCGGCTTGTCAAGATACTGCTCAAAATGGTGCACTTCTTCTCCGCCAATTCGTGCAAACTTTATCGGGTCCGGCCTTCACTTGGTACAGCAAGTTGCCACCAAGTTCAATGAAGACATGGGAACAAATGCAAGATGCTTTTCTCGAGCGCTTTTACAGCACTCGAGAGGTCTGTCGGCATCACCGAGCTAACTCAAACCGAGCAAGGGGTGAACGAGAAGGCTGCGGACTTCATTAACAGATGGAGAAACTTAAGCCTTCACTGTCCGCAACCGATCACGAAAACAGAAGCGGTGCGTATGTGCATGAACAATCTGCGACCTGATATGGCTGTTTATTTGCAAGGCATGCGGCCTGTTACTTTTGAAGAGTTGGCCTCAAAATCCACAGATATTAAGAATTATAATCAGCTTATAGCACGTTGTACAAAGACGGTATATAAGCCGGTTGACAAGAGCGGTCAGCGCGATAAGTTGCCCGCCAAGCCAAGGCCAACGCAAGTCATGGAGACAACCACGACGAGGCCACAGTTTCATTCTAGGGCACCCGCCGCGAGAGATGCAGAGCGGGTTGGTGCACCGGCCCAAAGGAGACCAACCCTCTTTGAGCGCCAAAATTGAGAATATTCCTTCCCCGTTGAAGAAATTGGTGACTTCTTTGTCGGTCTACTCCAGTTGAAACTTATTGAGTTGCCAAATCCAAAAAGACCAGAAGAAGCTAACAAGTTCAACGACCCAAACTTTTGCCGCTACCATCGCATCTTGGGTCATACGCTCAAGGACTACTTTGTAGTGAAGAACATAATTCAGAAAATGATAGATGAAGGGACTGTTGATGCAGACCTCCTTACAAGTTTAAAGAAGGGAAAGAAAGTTGCTGCAGCAAATGTGGCTACCCTCCAAGATGACATGGTGAGTTGTGCCTCTTCAAACATAAGACCAGATCATAATAAAAATATGTTGATATCAGATGGCCAATTTAATCCTATGATAATGTCAGGAGCTGAACCGCACTTCGGATATGGAGGGCGCTGCAAATGTCAGCTCGAAAGAGGCAATCTCCAAAGAGGAGAAGGATTACACGCCGTCGAGCCCCGAGGACTATACTCCGTCGAGCCCCGGGGACTATACTCCAATGAGCCCCGAGGATCTCAAGATAGAGGGCGAGGGCGAGAGCGACGTGGGCTCGTCGTCCACCACCAAGTGAAGAAAGAAACCAATGTTCCATGCTCCAGGCCAGGAATATCGGAGAGCTTGGCGAAACGTCTAAAAAGACTCCCCCAAGAATTTGATGTTTTGGTCATTGGTGTTTTTGAGGATGATAGCGAGTCTCTTCACTTCTCTGAAGATGAAGAGGCGCCTGAAGTGGATCAAGTCCATCTTAGATCAGGTCGCCAGCTAGCTGACCCACATCCTCCACCTAGAAAGGAGCCTAGGAACAAAGATGTAGTTGCGAATGAAACGACTGACCCTTCTGTTAAGGCGACGGTCAAATATGATGTAATCTCGCACTTGAAGAAAATACCAGCTATGCTTTCTGTGTATGATGCTTTGTCTCTTTCTTCTGATTTGCGCAAAGCCTTGGTCACTGCGTTATCATTTCTGGAAGATTATCGAGTGGAAGTTTCACAAACCGAAATTGAACCAGATGATGTATTAAATATTACATTTAGTGATGAGGATAGACTGTTAGGCACAAAGAAACACAACAGGCATCTTCTTATGTTTGGTGAGATCGTTGAATCGCCAACAAATCGCATAATGGTAGATGGAGGATCTGCTATAAACTTGTTACCACTGCGTACTCTGAAGAGAATAGGATACACTACTAGGGATTTGAGTCAATCTAATGTAGTGATTCATGGTTTTAATCAATCAGGTCAAGAACCCATGGGTACCATATACTTGGTTCTGAAATTGGAGACATTACACACACGAGTAATGTTCCGTGTAATCGATGCAGCTACATCCTACAATGCTTTGCTAGGTCGACCATGGTTACATGATAATCAGGTTGTGCCATCTACACTCCATCAGTGCGTCAAGTATATGGATCAATCTGGGGAGACTGTAAGAATATTTACAGATAAGAGACCATTTATAGTGGCCGAATCTTTCTATACCGATGCCAAATTTTACTTTGAACCTGTTGAGAAAGTGTATAAGCCAAAGTCAATCGTAGTGCCTGAAATAAATATTACGAAGGATGATATTGCTGAATCTTCATCAGGACAAAAAGTTTATCAGTATATACCAAATGATCAAAGAAAAAAGGGCGACCCAATATTCCGCATTGTGAATAAGTCATCTAATAAAAGAGGTACAAAATTTCCTACACCTCTACCTCCTTTGGTTCAACGCAAAATTGACTTAGCTAAGGAGTCTCACCGGTATATAAAGAATAAAAAAAATCATGTGGCGCAAATTACCTTGTCAAATAAAGATGATGAGTCGTTGCCTATTTTCTTATATGATAATAGAGTTTTGTATATGATGCAGAAAATGGGATATGATATTTTCACCGGCCCATCTTTGTGCGACGGCCGGGGGCAACTTGCGCCATTTCAAAAGGCGTTGTCTCAAGAGCAACTTGAAGCTCTACATTAAGACCAAGTTTTAAAAGAAAAGAAGTATGGACTAGGGTATGAAGTTTGTATGGCATCGACTGAATATATGGACATGGCTGAAGCATCTCCACAAATGGAAGATGGCAACCAGCCCACAGTCGATGACTTAGAAGAAATAAATGTTGGTACGACCGACGATCCTCGTCCGATTTTTATCAGCAAACATTTGTCTAAAGAAAATAAAGTAAAATATCATGATTTTTTGTGTGCAAACAGAGATGTATTCGCATGGACTTATGAAGAAATGCCCGGATTAAACCCAGAGGTAGCCGTCCATCGTCTCGCCGTACAAAAGGATGGCATGCCGGTGAAACAAGGACAAAGAAAGTATCGGCCTGAAGTACTTCCAAAAATAGAAGCTGAGGTGGATAAACTCATAGCTGCAAGTTTTATTAGAGAAGTCAAATTCCCTAGATGGATCTCTAGCATTGTACCTGTTAAAAAGAAAAATGGTCAAACTCGAGTATGTGTGGATTTTAGGGATTTGAATAAAGCATGTCCCAAAGATGATTTCCCGATACCTATTTCAGAAATATTAGTTGATGCCACAATGGGGCATGAAATATTTTCCTTCATGGATGGTTATTCCGGTTACAATAAAATAAAAATGGCACCGGAAGATGAAGAGTTAACAGCTTTCCGCACACCTAAAGGTATATTCTGTTACAAAGTTATGCCTTTCGGGTTAAAAAATGCTGGGGCAACTTATCAGCGAGCCATGGCAATTATCTTGGACGGATTGTTGTATGATATCGTTGAATGCTATATAGACGACATAGTTGTGAAATCAAAGCGAGAACGAGATCACTTAAAGCACCTTGAAGTGGTTTTTGAGCGTCTTAGGCAACATAATTTGAAGATGAACCCCATGAAGTGTGCATTCGGAGTTTCTTCCGGGAAATTTCTCGGGTTCGTAGTCACAAAAAATGGTATTCAAGTCGATCCAAGTAAAATACAAGCGATCGTCAAAATGCCACCACCCACAAATTTACATAAATTAAAAAGCTTCCAAGGCCATTTAGCATATATCAGAAGGTTCATCTCTAATTTATCTGGGAGATGTAAGCCTTTCTCACACCTTATGAAAAAGGGTGTCCCCTTTTAATGGGATCAAGCATGCCAAAATGCATTCTTAGAAATTAAAAAATATTTAATAAATCCTCCTGTTTTAGGTGCGCCAGTCAAAGATCGACCATTAATCCTATATACGGCGGCCATGCCGACATCGTTAGGTGCTCTCTTGGCACAAAATAATGATGTAGGGAAAGAAATCTCTTTGTATTACCTTAGTCGCACCCTTCTAGGGGCCGAATGTAATTATCCTGATATGGAAAAAATATGTTTAGCATTAGTATTTGCGGCGCAAAAATTACGCCACTACATGTTAGAACACACTGTACACCTTGTGTCGAGAGCAGATCCTCTACGATACATTCTCAACAAGATGGTGCTTTCAAGAAGGTTGGCAAAATGGGAAATGTTATTGTCACAATTTGATATTAAATATGTGCCGCAAAAAGCCATAAAGGGCCAGGCCTTGGCTAATTTTTTAGCCGCGCATCCGATCCCTGATGATTTTCTAGTCAACGATGACTTGCCAGATCAAGAGGTGTTCACTACATCGGTCTCAAGTTCAACATGGCAAATGTATTTTGATGGCGCTTGTCGAAAATCAGGGGCAGGTGCCGGGGTTGTCTTTGTTACACCAAGCGAAGATATAATTCCGTACTCGTTTACCTTAACTTCGGCGGTGTCAAATAATTATAGTCGGGCTCGAACTCGCTTTGAATATGGGATTAGATTCACTCATCGTGTATGGTGATTCACAATTGGTGATTAACCAATTGCTAGGATTCTACATGGTCAAGAAAGAAGAATTAAAGCCATACTTTAGACAAGCCAAAATGCTCATGTCTAGGTTTGCCGACTTAAACATTCAACACATTGTTAGAAGCCAAAATGACAAGGCTGATGCTTTAGCAAGTTTAGCTGCTAGCATGTCACTAACTTCTCATCAATCGATGGATGTCCATGTCGAGGAAAGAAGAATCTTACCAATACTTGCTGAAGAAGAAGAAACGATAATAGCTTCGGCAATGACAGCCGACATATGCGAAATTGAGGTAGGGGATTGGCGAGAGCCATTCTTAGAATATTTACTTCACGGATATCTACCTTTGGATTCTAGCGAAAGATCTCGAATCCGCAAGAGATCAATTAAATATACATGCATCAATGACACGCTCTATAGGCGTTCACATGATAGTATTCTACTGCGTTGCCTAGCTGGAAATGAAATTATGGAGGCATTGAATGAGGTTCATGCTGGAGTATGCGGCTCGCACCAATCTGGCCCTAAACTACATTATCAACTAAGGCGCTTAGGTTATTATTGGCCAACAATGTTTGGCGATGCCACTAAATTCGCAAAGAAATGCCATGAGTGTCAAATACATGCTGACTTTATACATCAGCCACATGAACCACTCCATGAAACAAATATAGCTTGGCCATTCGAAATGTGGGGAATGGATATAGTGGGGCCAATTCATCCACCATCGTCCAAAGGTCACAAGTTTATTTTGGCCGCGACCGATTATTTCTCTAAATGGGCCGAACTTATACCACTAAAAGAGGATAAAGCGGAGAATGTGGAGCATTTTATAAGAACACATCTCATATATCGCTTTGGTGTTCCTTCTCGGATCATGTCTGATAATGGAACCCCTTTCAAAAATAAATATGTAGACAAATTATGTTCAAAGTTTAAGATAAATCATTTCTACTCTACGGCCTATAATCCAGCGGCAAATGGACAAGCGGAGGCTTTTAATAAAACTCTTTGCAAATTATTAAAGAAAGTGGTATCACAAAATAAACGAGAGTGGCATGAAAAACTCCTTGAAGCCTTGTGGGCTTACAGAACCACAACGCGAACGCCGACAGGAATGACGCCTTATGCCATGTTATTCGGGGGAGAAGCCGTTCTAACTTTGGAAGTACAAATAGCTTCGTTGAGAGTTGTTACGCATAAAAGACTATCTGAAGAAAAATCAACGCAATTACGCCTTGATGAGTTAGAAAGACTCGAAGGCAAACGACTGCAAGCTTTACAAAACCTAGAGGCATATCAAGCTAGGATGTCTCGAGCCTTCGACAAACGTGTTAAAAGAAGGTCATTTAAACAAGGAGATTTAGTGCTCGTTGTCATCCGTCCCATGAATATCACGCGGCGAATGAAAGGAAAATTTGATCCTAAATGGGAGGGTCCCTTTGCCATCAAAAAAGTTTATTCTAGCGGCGCGTACCGGATTATCTCGCCGGATGAAAAATACTCGCCGTCGCCAGTAAATAGAAAATTCCTTAAGCGTTACTATGCTTGAGTAAAAAAAAGAAGAAACTCCATAACCTCATGAGTATAAACTGCGGCAACCAAATAAAAAAAACGACTCCATACCCTCAAGAGTATAAACTGGGGCAAACAAAAAAAAACACTCTATCACTTCATAAGTATAAACTGGAGCGTAAATAAAAATATAGATTCCATCGCTTTATGAGTATAAACTAGAGCGCATGAAATAAAAAAAATATTCTATACCCTCATATATAAACTGAGATATCGCCAAAAAATACGCCAACCCTCAAGAGTATAAAGTAGGGCACATAAAAAAAATATAACTTTATGCCCTCATAAATATGAGCGTAGAAAATAAATAAAGTGCTCCGTATCCCATGAGAGAAATCATGGATATGTAAATAAGTTGTAACCACATCCATAATAGTGGCATAAGGGCTCACCAACACATAAAAATAAGGTGCATCTATGAATAAATAAAGAAATATCAGGGTATAGTACTACTATCGTACACAAATAAACTGAGATTACAAATTCGACAGTCCAGTGATACATAACAATAAATAAAAGTGCTTATTAAAAAAGCAAATAAAATAATTGAGACGTGATTGACCACGTAGAAAGAAAGCTAGACCAAATTATTTAAAATATCTGTAAAAATAAATCATCTAGAAGGAGGGCGTAACTTCATCATGCTCTCAAGAATAGATCCAACTTCATCACTCATGATGGATATCTCCCGCCGGAGGACCTTCAGCTCCTGAGTAACAGTTGAATTAAAATCAGAAAGTGTATCATGTAGCTTCTTCGCTTCGGCCTCCTGACCAGACTGTGTCATCTTGAGTTGCA
Organism: Avena sativa; assembly: GCA_916181665.1. Lineage (NCBI taxonomy): Eukaryota > Viridiplantae > Streptophyta > Magnoliopsida > Poales > Poaceae > Avena > Avena sativa. Next base: position 454,526,271 of record OV702290.1, read on the forward strand.
TGACGCCCTCCTCAATATCATGCAAATCGTTTCTAGCTTCCTCGACCTGTGCATTGAGAGCTTCCAAATGTTTCGCTTTCTCATCACGTTGCTCCTCCATCGATGACAGCTCTTCATTTGTGAGCTTTAAAGCTTTAGAGAGCGACTCATGCTCTTTATCTGCTATAGCCAGAGCTTCCTCTTGTCTCTGGGACTGTGATTCCACCGTTTTACGAGCTTGTTGCGTCTCACTTGAAATAGAAATGATCCTTTGCAAAGCAATACGGATATCGGCAACTCGAGCAATATCATCCCCAGCCGGAAGTAGCGAGTAAACCGTCTTGAGAACTTCTTGACATTGGGGATCTGCTATCGTGGAGCCGTTCAAGCCCTCAAAAGCCGCATCCAACGTCGAATCAATAAACTTCATGAAAGCTTCAGTAATAAAGGGAACACTGATGGATGTCATTGTAATCTGAGCTGGCGCTTCCTCGTTGCTAACAAGAGCGTCTTCAACACCTAAAAATAATACAACAACAACAAAGAACCCCAAATAAATATCCTGGTAAATGACTGATGCGGTAAATAAAATAAAATAATTCTATAGAACTACCATGGCTGGAAACTTCAGTCGTTTGGGACATATTTAAAGTTATATGTGGCGAAGAATTTGAAGGATTGATAGCTAGGTCTAATGCGCCATAATCATCCACATCTAATGTGTCAAAATCTTCTAAACCATGAGTTGTACTGCCGTTAAGCACGTCGTCTAAAGTTGTACAGCTGAGATGATCGTGTACGTACAATGGAATGTCTAGTTCTATGGGACCAGAAGTACTCTCATCACCAGCAAAATCAATTTTCCTTTTAGCCGTGGGCCTCGTCGCCTCATCCCAAGAAATGGCTCCATCTGTACACGTTTCTTTTAGCTTATCAATTATAAGATTGGCATCAGCATTCATACTTGGTGGAGGCAAACAATCAGCGGAAGAAGCGACGACACTCTCCTTGTTCTTCCTCTTCTGTAAATAAATATATGTATATGGCAGATTATATAAGGAAATTCTAACACGTCGAGAGCTTTTAGGAGGTTCATTATCTGAGAGGAAAATGGTCAAAATATTTTTTCAGTAATCCACGCTCTCTTCCTCTTTTGCCTCAATAGCGGCAATGTACTCATCTCGATGTCTAGCAGATACTTCTTTTATTATAACATGATCTAACTCTGTGAGCTTGCGTGGGGGCATAACTGACTTTCCACTTTGTTTATACGTAGTCTTCCTCTCATCGTATGGGACTTGTCCATACGCACTACCTGCCCTGAGGCCATGTGAAACAGTACTGAACGGTTTCAAAAATTTGTTTCACCAATTAGCCCAAGCCAAAGAAGACTTGCCTTCATAAGTGCTATCAAGAGGATGCTGGATATTCTCCTGAATTGGACGCAACAAATGGGACCAATAGGTGTATGCAATACCAACATCGTATTCCGTAAGCAAAGATTTCAAAGGATCATACGGTATCAGCTGGTCCAACCTAAATTGGCGAGCCACGCGATCCGGGTGATATGGCTCAGCTACACATAGGTCAATATCCGAAAATAAGAACCTCCAAGGAAGAATACCTCGGCGAACAGAAAGCATGAAAGCCCTTGGTAGCTGATCCACTCCAGTCAAGTTACGTGAAGAATAGGGGCACCAAGCAATGTTTTTCTGATTCTCAAAGAAATCATATGCTGCTTCAGCAGAAAATTCGTTGGGAGGCCTGAACATTGTACTTATCATGGATGGCTGCATATGTAAGATCTTTGGAGTAGGAAGACGGTCTCCTCTGCCTTTGGCACCAAAAGTTCTCTTCATAATGGACCGGCCAGGGTGCCTTGGGATATGTAGGCCCTACAGGATGCATACTAATACGCCGGAGTGAAAAATACAAGGAGGAAAGTGCCGACGGAGCAAGTGAAATTTTTCTGCCTATGGCAATCCAAGACGCCATGACAAGTACAGCGGGACGAATATAGGACCCTGTACCGACAACGACAAAATTGCAAAGCCAAACCGTGATAAACGCTGCAAGATATAGACGACCATCACGAAGGCTATCGAAGGTCAGAGGCTCTGGACGATTGTTGTGAAAATAATCACACCAATCATGGAACGGTACCAATCTGTCTTTATGTTTAGATGAAAGCTCTTCCCATATTTCCAGGAGGGTGAAATAAAAGTTTGGGAATAGTAGTGAAGAAGCATTTAGCTCTTTGAGTGGAGGAATATACTTTTCATAAGGATCACCGTCGATAGGAAGCCCTGCCATAAGGAGCATGTCGAGTAAAGTGATCGTGTGCTCGCCATGTGAGAATAGGAAGGTGTTTGTTTGAGGACTCCATTTTTCTAGCAGAGATTGCAATAGAGGAGGAGAAGCAGTATAGTCACAAAGAGAGCAGTATATTGCTCCACAGATATAATCTGTATGTTTTTCACCTCCTCTCAAATTAAAAGAATGATGGGCAAGGATTTCAGTACCCCATTGAGTATAACCAGTGGGGCGTTCGACATATGGGATTTTATGATTCTCCCAACCTAAATGTTTTGATACTATCCTACTCCCTAAAGTGCAATATAACTCAGCATGAGGCCCTAGCGCGAGTGGATGATAACTTAGAGCATCGAAATTACGTTCAGAATGCCACCCACGTTTCCCAGGAACCAATCGTCCCCCCATTTTTGTGGACAACACAAGGATAGGATTGGCTAAGGCACTCGTCTCAGGTTCATACAATTGCTCTTTGGCAAGTTCTGACAACTTCAAATGATAAGAGGAACGGGTTGGTTGACCAAGCGCCATCTATGCGCAAAAACAAAATAAAATTGTAACGTAATAAAAAAGGGAAATATAAAATATACAAGAGGTATCTGGAGTATATTACCTAAGACTTGAGAAATTACCACCAAAGAAAATGGTGAACCTCTTGTCAAATACACATGGATAAATGTTTGAGATCTTATTTTTTTTTTAAAAATGACTAAGATCTAAAAAGAAAAAAATTATAATAACTTTATTTAGTTTCTCTGTAGTTGTGCGACAGACCAAACTCGTATATGAGTTTGCTGGAACGCCAACAGCAAAGTAGATTAAAATTACGCGACAGACCAACCAATCTATTATAAGAACTCGACAAACACCTTCTGTGAAAAGACTTATAACATCTTCCTATGATTAAAATATTATAATACAAATTCTGGTTGTATGTACGTAAAAGAAAAATTGAGAAAATCTCTAGCGCGAGACTGCAGCGTATATCTATCCCCATGATTGTACGACGGACCAAGTTATACTTGCCGGCACGCCAACCATGAAGTCAAAAGATTGAAAGAGAACATGCTGCTTAACTTGTACTACCTTAGCAAAAGATACTGCCCTCGCGTTTAAATGGGAAATCGTCTAAGATAATGATGTAGGGAAAATAGAAGAGATGAAGCTATACCTCGGCAAAGAACAGACGTACGTACTAGGGTCAATATCGTATGATACAACAGATCTTGATTCGACTTCCCTGCGTATTAAAAAAAATCAATCATCTAATCAGAGTACAGGCGATGCGCATGATTGGCAAAGAACAGACATATGTACTAAGGTCAAGATCGTATGATACAACAGATCTTGATTCTGCCTCCATGTGCATTAAAAAAATCAATCATCTAATCTGAGTACAGTCCATGCGCATGATGCATATAAACACCAACCATGCGAGCTCACCTGCATAGAATACTGAGACCCGATCTCTACCAATGGAGACTACGCCTGATAAAAGAAAGAGGACAAATCAGAAAGACGCCCCTTCAAAGATCGGGAATACCTCTAAACAAAAGGAGTCACCAACCTGCTAAGTGACAGAAAGTACCTGATTAGCAGCCGGACATGCTAGATGGTCGTCGGCGACCGCCCGGAAATGGATCAGAACTCATTTGCAGACGGTCTCATCCAAAAGTAGAACTAGAGAAATAGAGAAAAGAACTCGATAAAATATATTAGGTTGATACGCCGTGAGGGTACTACTAACAACAATATCAGCTAGCTGAACGAGTTTCCAGGACTCAGTTGCTATCCAATCCAAGACCTCAACAAACTTTAAAATATGATAGCTGGAAAATATTCGGTCCTTTTAACATATGCAGTTATATTTTTCGAGCTCTGGATCTGAAATAAGTAAATAATTCATTCATATCCAGACCTCGAGAGGCATCTGTTGACACTGATTTTCTCCTAACTTGTAAAGCCTAAATTATGATTATAAAATATGAAAAGATAATTAAATGATTAAATAAATTCTAGAAAAAGGGGAAGTTTGACTAATACAAATTTATTCACACATATGCTGCTACTGACGGTGTTAATGCACTATTGACATAAATTCATAATGCCGCAAGTGACGCTGAATTTCAAAAATATTTGATTGTACTATAAAATCGGGTTTTGTTCCGGCAACCTTATAAAATACGATCGCTACTAGACAAAAATAATTGGCGAGCCAAGACGGCTCGTGTGCCATAGCCAAAAAAGACTACATACATACGCAGTCACTAATTATACATGCATAGATTATTGCAACAAATAAAAAGAGCAAAGATAAACACACCTGCGAAAATAGGAGTTCCTAGTATTGCTAGCATCACTAGGAAGCAAACAACTACGCCCGTGTATCCATGATCCACTCTAGGATACTATAATTCCCTTTTTTAACGAGGAAAAACACCTTTTTCTCTTCTCCATGTGCTCGTTTGGCTGTAGAACTACTACTATACTTGTCTAGGAGCACTTAGAGAGTTCTATTATATAGACTAGTTGAGAAGGACAAAAGATTAAAAAAAAGGCATTAAATGCTTGCTAAATTATAGTAAAAAAAAGTAATAGATGAGATATATGGAAGACTTTATCTCAATGATTTGATTATTCTTAATTACAATTTCTTTAGTCATGATCTACTATATCTGCACATAATTTCTCATCATACCAAAGGTGGAACCGAGTCGGACCATACAATGGAATCTTTGAATATTTTTCGTGAAATATAGTGACAAAGATTGAGAAGTAATTAATATTTTCCTATTTAAACTTGTAGTCATTTTATTATAATTGCACATATCTTCGTTCTTATAAGATGTGGTGACTGGTGAGGGAGTAAAAAAATATAATTTATACGAGAAGAAAATAGCAAAAGATAAATGCATTAATGTTTATTAAATATATCGCTAAACGTTTAAACTTCTCTATATCAGTCTAGTTTATCCATATATGTGCATCATCTTTACAACCATCAAAACAGAAATGTTTATTGCATAACATTGTTCTTTTCACCGGTATGCCATAAATCAATTATGTTGAATCAAAAATAAAATAAGGATGAGATTCATAAAATGACAACTTTTCCTTACTCGGATGATACATAATCAACCAAGATATTAAGCCCACACATACTCGCGTCTTGTGGCATTTACTCGAATAGTTTGAGTGCGGTCAAGTGTCATGACTAAACCAGGAAGGGGGCAAGGCCCACTTGTCTTCGTGTTGGGCTGTGACCTGTATGGGCCTGAGGCCATGTATTCTTTCTGTGTCTGGGTGTGTGTTGACATGGGAACTGTTGGAAATATGGCCTAGAGATAAATAGTAATAAGGACTATTATCATATTTCATAAAATTTATGATTAAGTTTTATATCATGCTATAACTGTATTGAGTGGAGACATCAATACACGTGTGATATATAAACAACCAGGGGTTCCCAGTGAAACTCTAGTCACTGGTTCATTGGTCAACAGATGATCAAGTTTCCTGATCATGTGGCATTTATGCTAGTTGGAAATGGAGTCAACTCATTCTGAGAATGAGATGATGAACCAATACCCAACCTAAACATCGTGACCCGATCATGTCACGAAGTTCAAGTTACGATGATTAGAAATGGATCCTCGTAGACTATTCCTTAGACTGTGAAGCTATATCAATCACTGTCTCCCGAGAGTGCTTAGATAGCATCAAGCGCCACTTGGTAATACAGTGGTTATAAAGGTGTGTTCAGGTACTCGGAGGAAACCGTAGAGGCAATATATGTCAAGAGCAGAATTTGTCCGTCCACGTGACGGAAAGATACTCAAGGGCCCACTCGGAGAAGTTATATCCAATAGCTGCGCAGCGTGTTATTTGATCACAGGAATATCATTTGTCGGAACAAGTCAAGTAGCATTGTTTGGTAACGAGATTGAACACGACATGGTGATGTCATTGATCAGATCTCGGGCAATGCAAGTATCGAGATACAAAGGGAATAAGACACGACCGTCCCGGTTCAAACAATGAAAGATCTTCGTGGAACGCACAGGGGTCACATGGTCATCCAGGTCCCTTTGTCGATCATTGGTCCGGGAGTGTCCCGACCATGTCTGGAGTGTTCCCGAATCGTAGGGTATCACGCTTAAGGGTTTGATGATGCTTAGAGAATGTTTATAGGATCGGTAGAATCACCGAAGAATAGTAGAGAGAAAACTGAAAGGGTTTCGGTAATTCCGGAGGATGTCCGGAGTGGAGGTGGAAGGTGTTCCATAGCCACGGAGATTGAATAATATGTGAATGAATGTTAAACATTAATTTAATCATTTATTCATAATTGTTTAATAAAATAGAAAATCAATTAAATGGTCAAAGGGCTTAATGGGCCAATTCCCGGAGGGGAAAGGGCCCAAGAGGGGCCGAACCCCTAGGAGGGGCCAAGGGGAGTGGCCGGCGGCCCTAGTGGGCCTTCCCCACGTGGGGCCCATGGTGGGGGCTAGGCGGTAGCGCCTTCCTGCTGACTTGTATACTAACGAGCTCGTTGGGGAACCCCAAGAGGAAGGTATGATGAGCACAGCAGTAAGTTTCCCTCAGTTATGAAACCAAGGTTATCAATCCAGTAGGAGCAAGGAAACACCTCAAAGATGTTGCTAGCTAGACTTTGGCAGGGTGCACTACCGGTGCCAGCAGCAACGTGGAGACCTGCACAACACAACCACAGAACTATGTCCCCAACTTACGATGAGGTTGTCAATCTCATCGGTTTTGCTGAAAACAAAGGATTATACATAACGAGTGGAAAAAAGTAATAGTTTGCAGAAAGTAAACAGAAAGCAGTAAACAGTTGATTGTAGATTGATGGTAAAAGAAATGACCTGAGTCCATAGTTCACTAGTGGTGGCTCTCCTTAAGATAGATGACATGTTGGGTGAACAAATTACAGTGGGGCTATTGATAAACATCGAGAAAGCATACAAGCATATACTAATCATCTTGACTCCTTTGAGATTCGATTGGGTATTACAACATTATACATAGACCATAATCCAACTGCATCTATGACTAATAATCTACCTTCAGGTTATCATCCGAACCCCATCCAGTATTAAGTTGCAAGCAACGGATAATTGCATTACGCATTGCGTGTAAAGTAAACAATACGATTGTTCTATGAACAAAGGATTGTTGTTTTCTCCCTAGTAGCAACAGCACATCTAGTACCTTAGAGATTTCTGTCACTTCCCTAGATTACTAGAGGCATGAACCCACTATCGAGCATAAATACTAACTCTTGGAGTTGCTAGCATCTACTTGGCCAAGATATCTACTAACAACGGAAAGCATGCAAGATCACAAATAACAAAGACATGATAGAATTAATAATCAATCTGAAATAGCATCTCGATATCCATCGGATCCCCGCAAACACAATATGCAGAATTACAAATAGATGATCTTGATCATGAACGGAGCTCACAAGATCTAAACATGATAGCACAAAGGAGGAGAACCAGCCATCTAGCTACTACATGGACCCATAGTCTAGAGATGAACTACTCACACATCACACCGGAGGCTTGTATGGTGATGAAGAAGGCCTCCAGGGTGAATTCTCCCCTCCGGCAGGGTGCCTGTTGACACTGATTTTCTCCTAACTTGTAAAGCCTAAATTATGATTATAAAATATGAAAAGATAATTAAATGATTAAATAAATTCTAGAAAAAGGGGAAGTTTGACTAATATAAATTTATTCACACATATGCTGCTACTGACGGTGTTAATGCACTATTGACATAAATTCATAATGCCGCAAGTGACGCTAAATTTCAAAAATATTTGATTGTACTATAAAATCGGGTTTTGTTCCGGCAACCTTATAAAATACGATCGCTACTAGACAAAAATAATTGGCGAGCCAAGACGGCTTGTGTGCCATAGCCAAAAAAGGCTACATACATACGCAGTCACTAATTATACATGCATAGATTATTGTTCAAAAAAATACGCATGGATTAAGCGGCATCATTACTTAATTAATAGCCCATTAAATGATTGGACAATGTATTAAGCCCATGTGCGGAAAGTGCTGCGGCCTGCAGCGTGCTTAGCCTATCTTTACTAATTAAAATTGTTAAAGCCCAACAACTAGTATCATGCCTTGGCCTTCTTCCGTAGCTCAACAAATCGGATGTGCGCTTACCAAGTCCACGAGGAAACTTGACGCTCCAGTCTGCGGCTAACCACGACGCCTAGATCATGCCCACGAAACCACGATCTCAGTTCGTGTGTGTGTTCCGCGACTCTCTTCCTATATAAAGATCAGCAGCCGAACGAGCCCGGGTAATCATCAGAAATCAGTCGCAAGAAAACCACCCATCGCTCCTCGACCGTGCGCTCGCCCATATACACGAGCTAGCGCCACCGCCGGCAGCCGCTCGACGTCGTCGGCTGTTCGCCATAGCTGGCCGCTCGCCGTCGTCCGCTCGCCATCTGCGTTGCTCGTCTCCGGCCGCCCGACATACACGCCATATACGCGTTGTTGTTTGGTTGCCGTGGACTAAGTGCCAGTTTAGGCGTTGCTACTTCGTAGGTAGGTTCCATTCGTCGCTACTTCCAAGGTGAGAAAACGAGCCAAAATCATCCTCTATTTCCTCCTTGTTCATTGGTACTCGGTTCTTCCTCTGCTCGTTCATCCGCTGCTGCTAGTGCTAGTAGCCATCTCTGCTTAGTTGCTGTACTCTCCGGCCGCGCGTCATCCTACGATCGTACACACCGGCTGTCCGACCACACGCACCGGCCTTTCCGCCATACGCCATACACCATACACAAATCGCTGCTAATTGCTGCCAATCGTTTGAGGAAATCGGTAAGAGGTTAAGAGCATCAGATATTTTGTTCTCTTTAATCATGGAATTCCTCTTTTTATCTGCTAGTTTGGTCATATTGACACAAACTAGGGGATTTTTCCTTCTAAATTGATACATGTATCTTTTGCCCTTTTTTATCTCATGATCATAATAAATTTTGGCTCTTGGATTGACACAAGACAAGTTGCTCTAAAATTACACATCATAAAAGTAATTGGCCCTTGTTTTGGTCACATTGACACAAAATGAGTGGCTATAAAATCACATATTAGTAAAATTATGCTTTTGGTTTGGGCACGTTGAGACAAGCCAAATTACTCCATATTCACAAGTTAATTAAATTTGCCCCTTGTTTTGGTCACATTGACACAAACCAAGGTGTTATAAAATCATATATATTACTAAAATTCGGCTCTAGGCTTGGTCACATTGACACAAATCAAGGTGCTCTAAATTTATATATATCACTAAAATCATGCTCTTGGTTTGGTCACATCGACACAAGCCAAGTTGCTCTAAATTTATATGCCACTAAACTCATGCCGTTGGTTTGGTCACATTGGCACAAATCAAGGTGCTCTAAATTTATATATATCATTAAAATCATGCTCTTGGTTTGGTCACATTGACACAAGCCAAGTTGCTCTAAATTCACATGTCACTAAACTCATACCGTTGGTTTGGTCACATTGACACAAACTAATATGCTCTAAATTTATATATATCACTAAAATTATGTTCTTGGTTTGGTCATATCGACACAAGTCAAGCTGCTCTAAATTTATATGCCAGTTAACTTACGCCTTTGGTTTGGTCACATTGACACAATCCAAAAAGCTCTAAAATCACGCCTAACCAAAATCAACTCATATTTGATAAGTTAGGTAGAAATGCGCCGCAGTGCATATACGTATATAATGTGCGTTATATAATGGCCAAATATTAAATTACCACATATTATATCACGATACAAGTAAAAAATATACAATAAAGTCTAACTAGTCGAATCTCTGAAATAGATGAACCTAGCCTAGCAAGTAAATTAAAGAAACCGTTATATGATCCGCCATGTTTTAAAAAGAACAAAATACTCTAAACAACTGTCATAAAACCTCATAAAAAATGGATTAGCATCCGCTTTGATAATATCTCCTTGCTTCTTTATCATGCATGCAAGACCAAAAGTAAAAAAATGCAATATGTTGTAAGACAAACTAGTGCCACATGCCCTAGTACTATATTAAATATAAAAGCTCTATATATATGCAGCTATCGATGCATGCGTGTATATTAAATATAAAGGTTATATATGTGCAGCTATCGATGCATGCGTGTAGAAAAATATTATGCATGTCCCATGTTCAAAATTGCATGCATCATTTTGTATACTCCTTAGTCGGCTAATAAACGACTTCACAAATAATGAAACTATATGCCAATTAAAACAAATGATATATCTCATATACACGTTCTGTTTGTACTTACAATACTAGTGCAAGTGCCAAATATTCTGCTTGCACTACCCATACTAGTGCAAGCGCCAAATATCATATACCTGATAAAAATAAATGATAACAAATACTCTCCCGAGTGTGACGACGACGACATAGAGGAGGACTAGTTTTTTTTTACATTTTGTAGTCATTTCGTTTCTACATTTTGTAGTATTCATATGTTGTGATGCTATGTAATAGATATTGTTGGAATTCTTAATCAGGGGTTTTCTCTACGGAGATGTAATTAACGGAATTTCTATATAAATGTATAAGTTCCGGAAGTATGAACTGCAATCTTTGATATTTGTCATTTATATTTACGCAATTTAAATTATATTCTATCTGTCTCTATGACGTGGACACGAGTACTTTAGTCGCCCCATTTTCCCGTCATCAGTGCCAGGAAGAGCTTCAGATCCCTCTCGGTCTAGGGATGGAAATGACGGCGGCTACAGACTCTTTTGTGGAATTTTGATCGGGTACTTAGGGTTTCTGTATCAGAGGCAATATATAGGAGAAAGGAGAGGCCGAGGGGGTGCCTGGGGCGGCCAGACCACCCCTTGGCGTGGGCCAGGCCTAGCCGCGTGGCCAGGTGGTGTGGTCGGGCCCCAGCCCCTCTCTGTCTCGTATTTTGGCTCCTGGTGTCCCTCGGTGAAAACTGACTTTGGCTTTTGTCCCTTCCAATTCCGAGAATATTCATTTTCTGACTTTCTTGGAACCAAAAACAGCAGAAAATAGGCAGCTAGCATTGTGGCTCTTGTTAATAGGTTAGTCCAATAAATCATATGAAAAGTACTCCAAAGTGTGGACAAAACATAAGAAAGTAGATAAAACAAAGCATGGAACATCAAAAATTATGGATATGTTAGCAACGTATCACTACCCCCACCTCCTTCTCTCCTTTAGTCCCACACCGGGACTTTGAGGGAGGTAGTACCTCCCCTCCCCCTATATATAGTGGGGGTATTTGGCCAGATAAATACACACAATATTCAATAAAGGTCTTCTCACTTTTGGGAAGACCTCCAATTGATATTCTCTCTCTCTCTCTCTCGTGACCGTGGTCCCAAGTTCGGACTGCGCGAACGAGAGATATCTTCACCATAGAGCGCCGTCGCGCTACGGGATTCTGATCCAGGAGCTCTACTTCCGCAACTGCTGTTGGATTGGGGAAGCAGGAGTCATCGTCAGACACCGGACGTGTGTAACTCCCTGCAAGGTGTCGCACTTGAGGCACTCAAGTTGTTGGAGCCGTTGGAGCGCAAGGACTTCATCACGACCTTGAGGTCGGCTTTGGCTCGTCTACATCAACCACGCTCTCCTGAGCGTTGACAACGCTTTTCAGTCTTCAAGGGTAAGTTCATGAAAAGCCCCTCCCGTTACTGTATTACTAATAGATAGGTCCTGGCAACATCAGGGGTTTAGGGGCGTAGGGTAAAAATTATTGTTTTCATACGCGGAACCCCTACAGTGGTATCAGAGCTAGATCTATGCGTAGTAATGCTAGTATGGGTAGAACACACGAGATGTAGCGTGTGGGCGTTGATCTTTTAGTTGTTACCCTCTCACGTGTACTTGTGTATACCACAGTAATGCTTGATGAAGTGGCCCCCAACCGACTTTACGCCTTCATTCGCGAGACTGGTCCACGCTTGACATACAGCTTGTACCGTATAAAGTGGCTTAGGAGGGTGTCTGTCTCTCTCGCATTAGTTGGTATACCGTTTGCAACGGAGGGACCCGAAAGGGGTGGAGTAGAGACAACTACTTGATCCGCGTTGTGCTGAAAGTTTATAGGTAAGAACGGTTCTTGTGCGAAAGCCCATTCAGCCACGTAAAACATACAAAGATAAAGTAGAGGTGTCTAACTTTGTTTTAAAAGGGGCGTTGCTTTGTGATATGGTTGTGGCAAAGATAAAGTGATTACCTTATGTTACGTAGTAGTAGATAGTCACGGAGGTGACGGACTACCACGTCGGAAAGACACCGGTACCCTGGTGTCTATGACGCCGGAACCCTAGCACCGGAATCCAGTGACGACGGATGGAGATCACGACATGAAGGACCATATCACATCGCATTTACATTCAATGTTATTGTTTGTATATCTTATTGTGTGCTAGTATTAGATACTCAACGATAGCCTAATAAGATGATCCCTGTTAAAATTACCAATGATTGTGTTCCCCCTTAGTGTGCACCACCAAGAAAGTTCTTCGGTATGAGGCAGGTCATGATGATCGGGTGTTAGACATATCTACGTTCGCATATAGTGGGTGTAAGCTATGTTGCACAGCGAATACACTAAGGTTGATCTGGCAAGCCTAGCACGTTACAGAGACATGGCCTCAGAATGTGGATGGTCAAAAGATCGAGCACGAGTCGCATGAATGATGTGACCGACGTTTAGCGTCCACCCTTGAACCCACATTGATGGTCGTGATGATCGGGGGAGATGTGGCTAAAAGGGGTCGTGTTATCACTAGGAACCCTTCATGGGATAGGTGTTTCTAAGTGGAGTTATTATTAACTCATTTAATTATAAACTTAGTCTAAATTCCTTTTGCAATTATAAATGTAGAAAAGGTTCTCCCTGATGCCACCTTTCCTGTTGACGATTGATTGGTTAGAAGGAGAGAATCTCAGGCTAGACGGATCAAACTTCTCTATGTAGGTTGCGCGTCTCCACGTTCTCCTTAGCGAGAATGACGTGGTCGACTACATACTCGACGAGATGGATTTGGATCAACCCATTGACCTAGAGACCCCAGAGCAGCGGGAAGACCGCTATTATCATCGTGAGATGTCCACCTTCATATCAGCTACAATGTGCTACGGGATTGTCGATGAGCTATGGCCGGTCGTGGGCAATCTTGACCCACGGGCGACTATGATACAGCTTAGGACACATTTCGTGGAACAAGCACACATATGGGAGCATGAGCTGATGGGAGACTTCCTCTCCATTAAGATGGAGGAGAACTCATCACTTGACGACTACTTGGAGCGCATGCATGATGCGTACATGGGGCCTGCATACTTCCTGGATATCTGGATGATGGGCTCTTTTGCAAATGGCAGTGTGCTACGGTCGCTGCCACCAAGCTACCAAGCACAAGTCAGGACTTGCATTATGAGAGGCGACGCGGAATCAATGGAATTCCACAGGTTCGTATCACATCTCAGGAATGCGATGGTTGAACCCGTTGTTGCTGAGGTCATCAATGACAAAGGTATATATTTGATATAAAATTTTATAAATGTTATAATCTGGCAAACACATTTGTAGTGTTAAGTATATTTGATATTTGTTTTGTTTTACTGAAAACAGGTCCTTCTGCATGAGAGGTGCTTGCTAGAGAGGAGGTGACATTGCATGTTGATGGCGAGCATGATGATGATGGCCAACGACGCTCTCCCTCAACATTTATCACTTAGTTTATGTTTTAGTATGATTATTGTAATCAAAGATTGTGAACTTCTTTAGTGTGTCTCACACTTTGTGAGACGGTTATTCATATCAGTTTGTAACAAACAGTTGTTCTACTTTTATGAATAATTTCTATTTGTGTTCATATCTTGTTTTATTGCATGTGAATTATCCTTGTTGTTTGAAACTAATTGATAATGCACGAACATTTGTAAAATATTTAAATGCCTTTAAAATACTCATCTTAATGATATGTTCATTAATGAATGAAACCATTGTATAAATTCAAAAGTTATGTTGATAATATGTGAAAATCATTTGATTTCTTATCACATATGAATCATGCCTAAGTTTGGCAAAATAACTTGAACACCGTGTATTACTTGAGTACAAAGTGTTTAATGAATTGTTGAAAGTAAATACATATTTGATGTATTGTGTTTTAACGAAAATGGTAATTATCATTATATGATTGTTTAAAACTGTAAAGTAGTTTACCAAAGGAAACATGAGTATGAAACTATTTGATATGATCAAACTGTTTCATCAACAAATGGTATAAATATAAAAGAAAATCTAATTACTATGATTTGATCAAAAGTAATGAAATTCAACTGTATAAGATTGGCATAAAAGAAATTGTGGAATGCAAAGAATTTTGAAACGTCAAAATGCAAAGCATCACAATGTGATATTAGATATAAAAGTGGGTGAATAGATGGCGCCAAATAAATTGTTGCAGTGTAGGTGTAGAGACCATTAGTTAGAAATAGTTAGCACTCAATTAGAATATATAGTGAACCATCTGGATTCGTGAAAGCGGCTCCATATCTGGTATGGATCGTCGTGAAAGTTTTGGGGTTATTCGATATAACCAAAACAATAGCGAATAATTCCTTGTAGAGTATTCATTGGAAACTTTGAATACGAAATCCATAGCTGAAACCAAAAGAGAAGCAAAACTTGTATTGCTTGGATTTTGGTACATCCTTGAGAAAGCTCACTTTTAGTGATATTTCTCGATTATGGAGCAATTGTAAGATAGTGAAAAACATGATGAGGATTCAAAACCCTACATCGGAGTGTTGAGAAGCGCAACGGAAAACGCTCCTGAACGATTCACAAAGGAAAGAATCAATGATATTGATCATTGTGTTTTCCCCCACTAGTGTTTTCACTACATGAATAGGATTCAAAATGTAACCCATATCTTGTATGGAGACATTTGTGAATCATTTGTCATAATTCTTGGAATATGACATACCTATGAACTACTGAGGAAATAATGCTGAACTAAAATTATGAGAAATCCCAAAGCAAAATTCCCTTGAGATCAGAAAGCAATTCGTTGTTGAATCTCACAAGTAAAAGGGGTTACTTGAATGTTCCCAAATGACTGCAAAGCCATAGTGGAAAAGGGCGTGAATGACAAAAGCACAATTTGTCAAGTATTGGACGAATTCAAATGAATTTGATTCATGTGTGCTTAATGTCTAGTGGATTTAAAACTAGTAAAATTACTAGTGTCTCATAGTAAATCTCTCACTTTGATATTTGATCAAAGGATTTGAAGTTGTTCAAAATAGTGAGTAGATATGCAATTTGCATAAAAATTGAGTGGGAGCTATAAAAGTCTTCCTATAACAATATGTGAATGACATATTTTTGACTGGGAGCAATATAAGTCTCAAATTCAAATATGTAGGAACATAGTTTGAGTAAGAGTAGTGACTCATACCCAAATATGTTAGGAACATATTTTGAGTGGGAGCTTATAGAGTGATTCTTAAGGATCTTAAGAATAAAAGAGCAAGTACCAATAAATAATGATTTATGAGATGTAGAAGTTGATAATAAGTGTATTATGATATTATGTAGTATTCCTTAAGGGATTCTGAAAAGGGTTTCAGAATAGAAGTTATTTAAGGAACTAGTCCTTAATAACTCAAGTTAGGAATAGTATTAAGTTTAACATCAATGGTTGAAAGAAAGAAAATGATGATCATCATCCACTATGTTGAGACATAGGTTCTATCTTAGAAAACCATGATGATAACTTAACACAATATATGATCCAATAAGGAACGTTTAAAAGTGATTAAGTTTGAATCACGGAACGTTGAGCTAAGTTTGTCCGCAATGTCTAATAGAGAACTATAGACATGTTTTCCAAATCCATGAAGGATGAAATATCTTAAAACATAAAGGGTTATGTTATAAGGAAATATGTTGGAAACTCCTGTAAATACCGATTATAGTCAAGTAAGAAGCGAGGTGAACAAAAACATCAAAAGTTGCACAAGGTGCACTAGTGTTTCGATGAATACATTTATAATAATATATAAGGGTATCATCTAAAGTGTTGTATAATGTTATGGCGGGGCTAGTTTGCTTTTAACATAGAATGATATGTCCAAGGGCACAGTTCCCATGAGAAAGCCCTCGAGGTTGATCTAAAGTAATTGTAGGCTCCTGGAATCAGGCCTCGTTCTGCTGCCATAGCGACGATGCATACATACAGATGTTATCATGTGATGATAAAGTATTAATGTCAATCAAGGTGACATTAGTAAGTTGCAAAGGATTTGGGACTGTAAAGTACAGACCCAAGACTCAACCTCTTCCATGAGCAAGCATGTTCAGGGTACCGGATATATGGTGCCAATGATTAAGAACAAATGCAGCTAGTGTATTTGTACTCTAGTGCAAGTGGGAGACTATTGGAAATATGCCCTAGAGACAAATAGTAATAAGGACTATTATCATATTTCATAAAGTTTATGATTAAGTTTTATATCATGCTATAACTGTATTGAGTGGAGACATCAATACATGTGTGATATATAAACAACTAGGGGTTCCTAGTGAAACTCTAGTCACTGGTTCATTGGTCAACAGATGATCAAGTTTCCTGATCATGTGGCATTTATGCCAGTTGGAAATGGAGTCAACTCATTCTGTGAATGAGATGATGAACCAATACCCAACCTAAACATCGTGACCCGATCATGTCATGAAGTTCAAGTAACGATGATTAGAAATGGATCCTCGTAGACTATTCCTTGGACCGTGAGGCTATATCAATCACTGTCTCCCGAGAGTGCTTAGGTAGCATCAAGCGCCACTTGGTAATACAGTGGTTATAAAGGTGTGTTCAGGTACTCAGAGGAAACCGTAGAGGCAATATATGTCAAGAGCGGGATTTGTCCGTCCACATGATGGAAAGATACTCAAGGGTCCACTCGGAGAAGTTATATCCAATAGCTGCACAGCGTGTGATTTGATCACAGGGATATCACTTGTCGGAATGAGTCAAGTAGCATTGTTCGGTAACGAGATTGAACACGACATGGTGATGTCATTGATCAGATCTCGGGCAATGCAAGTATCGAGAGACAAAGGGAATAAGACACGACCGTCCCGGTTCAAACGACAAAAGATCTTCGTGGAACGCATAGGGGTCACATGGGCATCCAGGTCCCTCTGCCGATCATTGGTCCGGGAGTGTCCCGACCATGTCTGGAGTGTTCTTCAACCATAGGGTATCACGCTTAAGGGTTTGATGATGCTTAGAGAGTGTTTATAGGATCGGTAGAATCACCAAAGAATAGTAGAGAGAAAACCGGAAGGGTTTCGGTAAGTCCAGAGGATGTCCAGAGTGGAGGTGGAAGGTGTTCCATAGCCACGGAGATCGAATAATATGTTAATGAATGTTAAATATTGATTTAATCATTTATTCATAATTGTTTAATAAAAGAGAAAATCAATTAAATGGTCAAAGGGCTTAATGGGCCAATTCCCGATAGGGAAAGGGTCTAAGAGGGGCCGAACCCTTAGGAGGGGCCAAGGGGAGTGGCCAGCGGCCCTAGTGAGCCTTCCCCACGTGGGGACCATGGTGGGGGCTGCCCGGCGGCGCCTCCCCCCACCTCCTTGTCTCCTTTAGTCCCACCCCGGGACTTTGAGGAAGGTAGTACCTCCCCTCCCCCTATATATAGTGGGGGTATTTGGCCAGATAAATACACACAATATTCAATAAAGGTTTTCTCACTTTTGGGGAGACCTCCAATTGATATTCTCTCTCTCTCTCTCATGACCGTGGTCCCAAGTTCGGACTGCACGAACGAGAGATATCTTCACCACGGAGCGTCGTCGCGCTGCGGGATTCGGATCCAGGAGCTCTACTTCCGCAACTGCTGCTAGATCGGGGAAGCAGGAGTCATCGTCAGACACCGGATGTGTGTAACTCCCCGCGAGGTGTCGCACTTGAGGCACTCAAGTCGTTGGAGCCATTTGAGCGCAAGGACTTCATCACGACCTTGAGGTCGGCTTCGGCTCGTCTACATCAACCACGCTCTCCTTAACCGTTGACAATGCTTTTCGGTCTTCAAGGGTAAGTTCGTGAAAAGCCCCTCCCATTACTATATTACTAATAAATAGGTCCTGGCAACATCAGGGGTTCAGGGGCGTAGGGGTTCAGGGATTTAGGGACTCCTGGAGGGTTTCAACAACCTCAAGGCGACTCAGATCGAGACGCGGGAAGCTTTGCACGAGATCCAAAATCGGACGGAGGCGATGGAGGTACAAGCGGCGAATCTCGAGCGCAGGGCGGCTTCGGCACCACCGATGCCGATGCTTGTGCTAGATCCGGCATAAGGATCCACGCGCCCTGCAATAGCGCCATTGCTTGGTGATCAAGGAATCGGGTCTCATGACCACCGCGCGTCAAATTTGTTCCGGGGTGATGCTCCAGGTATCCTTTGGGACCTGTTTCTAGCCCCGGGCACAGGTGTGATTCAATCCATGCCTCTCTATATTGATATTCCTCGTGCTCATGCGGTAGAAGGTCGGGATGATCACGTCTGTGCTCCTGTGCCTAAAATTGAGTTTCCCAAATTTGATGGGGAAAACCCAAAATTATGGCAGAAGCAGTGCGAGACCTATTTTGAGGTATTTCACATACAACCATGTCTGCGTACTCGATATGCTGTGCTAGGGTTCTAAGGAAATGCTACCTTATGGTTTCAAGTAGTAGAGGCTAAGGGGAGAGTCGAGCATTGGCATGAATTGTGTGGATTAGTGCATGACTACTTCGGCCAAAACGAACAAGCTAGTTATAGACACCAGATGCGTGTGTTGCATCAAACCAGCATAGTAGGAGATTATTGGGAAAAAATTCTAGGGTTAGGCACCAATTATTTCTATATACTCCACATTTAGATGAGGGCCACTCTATTGATGAGTTTATAGCTAGGCTGCATGATGACATACGTTCTGCTATTTGGCTTCATCGTCCACAAGATTTGAAAACTATGCATTTGCTTGCCTTGTTACAGGAAGAGGATTCCATTCCCTACAAGAAGAAATCCTACTCTAAGTCTGAATACAAGGAGACCAGCAAATCTAAGTGGGTCTCTCACAGTGAAGATGTGAGTCATAGTGAATCCAAGCGAGCTGATGGAGTTAAGATGGATAACAAGATTGAATATCTGAAGTCTTTCATGCGCATCAAGGGGCTATGCTTTGTGTGTGGTGATAAATGGAGTCAAACACATAAATGCGCCTCTCAAGTTTCACTTCACATCATTGAAGAATTGTTGGACGTGTTGCAAATTAATCATGCAGAGGACACTGACAGTCCAGCATCTGAATCAGAAGAGGAAGCAGTGATGTTGCTGGGTACCACTCGTACTGCAAATCTTGGCCGCAAGAAGTCCTTTAGGTTGCAGGGCACAATTGGCAGGCATCAGGTTCTCATTCTAGTCGATTCTGGCAATGTGTCATCCTTCATAAACAATGAGCTCACCACACAGCTTCAGTGTACTCGCAAATAATGCCTCCATCAACATTTGTGGTGGCCAATGGAGGAAAAATGCAATGTGACCAGTTTGTGCCTCAGTTGGAATGGTCTGTCCAGGGTCATTTGTTTCAGCAGGACACCAAAATTTTGCCTCTCGGCTATTATGACATGATTCTGGGTAATGATTGGTTGGACATTCACAGTCCAATGTGGATACATTGGCGCCGTAAGGTACATTTCACTCACCTAGGAAGACGCATCCCTCTGCATGGTGTCCAGGACAACATCTCTAAATGTTAACATGTACACTTACCCAAGATGCAAGGTCTGCAAAGACGTGGAGCTATCTCTCGTTTGGTGAAAATTTGTTGGAAACCTGATGGACATGCATTCCAGATTGATGTGCTCGATACTGCAGACACATCTGTGTTTGCCTCACCAACTGCTCTCCCTCCATCCAGGTCAGCTGATCATCAGATTCCATTGGTACATGGAGCATAACCGGTGAAAGCATGTCCTTACCATTACACGCCTCAACAAAAGTCTAAAATTGAGAATCGGGTCAAGGAGATGCTAGCTAATGGCATTATTCAACATAGTGTGAGCTCTTTTGCTTCCCCTGTACTTCTGGTAAAAAGAAATGTGGTACTTGGCGATTCTGTGTGGATTATAGACAACTCAATGCTCTTACAATCAAACATAAGTACCATGTGCCAGTTGTGGAAGAACTTCTGGATGAATTGGCTGGTGCTTAGTGGTTCACTAAATTGGACTTATGTTCTGGATACCACCAAATCAGGGTTGCTACTAGAGAACAACACAAAACTGCATTTCAAACACACCATGGGCTGTTTGAATTCTTGGTTATGCCATTTGGGCTTACAAATGCTCTGTCTTCTTTTCAAAGTCTAATGAATCATGTTTTTGCTGATCTACTCCGCAAGTGTGTATTGGTTTGTGTTGATGATATCTTGGTATATAGTGCCACCTTGGATGATCATCGGTCACATTTATGATCTGTGTTTCAGCTGTTACAGCAAAACCAGTTACTTGTCAAGTACATCAAATGTTCCTTCGCTAGGCAAGAATTGGAATTCTTGGGCCATGCCATTGGCAAGAATGGGGTAGCAATTGATCAAAGCAATGTACAAGTTATACTCAACTAGCCTACTCCAACTTCGGTGAAGACACTCAGAGGGTATCTGGGTCTTACAGGTTATTACCAACGCTTCATTCAGCATTATGGCATTTTATCTCAGCCATTGACTCAGCTGCTTAAAAAAGGGACACTTTTCTTATGGGGTCCTAATCAGGAACAAGCATTTAGGCTATTACACAAAGCTATGTCACAGGCTCTTGTGTTAGCCATTCCTGATTTTTCTCTGAGTTTTGTGTTGTAAACTCATGCGTGCAATATAAGAATTGGTGATGTCTTAATGCAGAATGGACATCCAGTGGCCTACTTGAGCCAAGCATTGTGTCCTCGCAATCAAACACTTTCCACATATGAAAAAGAGTGCATGGCCATCATTCTTGTTGTTGATAAGTGGAGAGCCTAGCTACAACACAAATAATTTGTTATTCTCACAGATCACCAGAGCTTACTGCATCTTACATATCAGAGGTTGCTTACTGGTATCCAGCACAAATCATTTGTGAAATTGTTGGGGCTGCAGTTCACCATCAAATATAAAAAGGGTATTACAAATGCTGTTGCAGATGCTTTGTCTAGACAGTATGATACCAATGATATCAGTGCAATCTCTCAGGTCACGCCGATTTGGATGGAGAACTTGCAATCTGGCTATGCAGATGATTCTCAAGCTCAACAACTCATCTCTGAGTTAAGTGTTTTGCAGTATGTGCAACCTATCAACAAGCCAAAGTGGAACATATCAAGCTTCCACGTAAACTGCAACCACTCCCAGTGCCTACAAAACCCTGGGAAATGATAAGTTTGGACTTTGTTTAAGGTTTGCCCAAATCACACAATTGCGATGTGATCCTGGTTGTAATTGACCGATTCTCCAAGTATGGTCATTTTTTGTCGTTGTCTCACCCATTCACGGCATTACAAGTGGCCCAGCTTTATGTCAAAAACATCTACAAGCTTCATGGGCTACCGCAGGTGATTGTGTCAGATTGATATCACATCTTTACCAGCACATTATGGAGGGAACTTTTTCGCTTGACTGATACAGCTCTACATATGAGTTCATCTTATCATCCGCAAACTGATGGTCAAACGGAGAGACCCAACCAATGTTTGGAGTCATTCTCACGTTGTGTGATGCATACAACTCCCAAGAAATGGTTTGACTAGTTACCCCTCACAGAATATTGGTACAATACCACTTATCATTCCACTCTGGATTGTACCCCGTTTGAAGTGCAATATGGCCAGAAGCCTCGTCACCTAGGCATCACCAACGTCTCTGATTGTCAAGCACCTAATCTAGAAACATGGATAGCAGACCGGGCTCAGATGGTTGAGTTGCTTCGACAACAACTGCTCAAGGCGCAACGAAGAATGAAGGGACAAGCCGATAAGAATCGATCTGAACGATAATTTGTTGTTGGTGATCTGGTCTATTCAAAGATCCAGCCATTCATTCAACAATCTATGGCTTACCGTTCTAACGACAAGCTTTCCATGCACTACTTTGGACCATATACAGTTTTGGAGCGTCTTGGTGTTGTGGCTTATAGGTTAGAGTTACTTGCTTCTAGTAAGATTCACCTAGTTGTTCATGTGTCACTCCTCAAGAAGCATGTACCTCGTTTGGTGGTAGTCGAGCCTGACCAAAGCATTACCATCTACGATGGCAGCGACGCGCTATGCTTTGACGGATTTCAAAGCAGCACCGGCATGACGGCATGCCATTCCTTAAGGGAGGGGGATTGTCATGACTACACTGGGAAGGGGGCAAGGCCCACTTGTCTTCGTGTTGGGATATGACCTGTATGGGCCCAAGGCTATGTATTCTTTCCATGTCTGGGTGTGTGTCGGCATGGGAACTGCCTATAAACTGAGAGTGTACAATTGGTGAACGGCATCAATAATGAAATAGTATGATCCTCTTGCTCATGTTCTCTGAATCCCCGAACCCCATGCTTCTGTCTAGTCTCGAATCCCAAATTTCCCTCCCGAATCCTCTTTCTTGAGATGCTATACCACGGGTTCGTGACATCAACTTGCGGTGAAGTGGCTGCAGAAATAAGATAACCACTTTGTTTTGCTCCATTAACTCTCCAACATAACAGCCACTTTTCGATATCTATAAATCATATATATATATATGTATCACAATTCTTCCCTCTGAGCAGAACTACCCTACTTCCACCCTCACTTCTATTGAATCCACAAGATTCCTTTATCGAGACAAGAAACATACCACTCATATTTGTCCAATAGAACTACGTAGAGTTGATGGAATATGTAGGTGTAGCAAATGTTTATGTGTCAGCCCAGTTGGCCTTTTGTTTAGGATTGGGAGACATCTAGAAATGCTAGTTCTGCTCATATGGTGACGTTGTATGCTGCCTTTGTGAGGTCTGATGTGCTTCAAGATCATGTTGCCTCTTGTGACACGGTTACCTTGGAAAAAGATGAGCTCTCCAGTTCTCTGTCGTAGTGGGGGTAGACTTAGGAGATGACTCCCCCGCTGCGATGGGGTTCTTAGATCTTGGTTGGGGAAAGAGTCTCTTTCAGCGTTCTAGGGCGTGTTTGGTTGCTCGTGGCATTTACTCGCACTTGGGGATCATGGCTCCACGGAAGTTGCACGCGGCAATGCAACGTCTTGTGCCAAAATGGGCATTTGTTTGGTTCCATGTATTCTTATTCCCTAGGGGTTGAGAAGCCAAGCACCGGTCGTTTGGTTCCATGCATTTTAGGATTTCAGCAAATTCATACTTGTTTGGCTAACTGCATTGTTCCTGCTAGCCTTACCTCTTGGCTAGTGAGGAAAGCTTACCCAATATTATCAAGGCAAAAAACAAAGTTTAGAAAAGTGCAATGCAAAGGACTACTAGCTTGTATTAACACATGTTCGACATAATAAGTCATGTCGTGTGTGTTGCAGCACGAGTTCACGAGCAACTGCCCGTGACGCAGAACTACTTCATCACATACGGAGGGGTTATAACTGAATACCACCTCCCAAAATATACAGACCAAAGTTCAGGGGTCACCGCAACCATAGGTCATCAACCCTAGCTACTCCAAAAATACACATCACATCCATATCATCACTACTAGCACATCGTCGAACAGCTCATTCCGCTGCTCAGAGGCAGTGCTTGTTCAGGAAGGTCGTGAACCAGCTCATCATGCACTCAGGGGTCATGGAAAGATACCTAGTAGCCTGTCCACTGTGCTCCATCAGGTGGCTAAGAGCATGGTGTATCACGGTCACAGTGACGGGCGCAATGGTAATGCGAGGACTGTAGATGATCTTCATCTGGGCATAGTTGACAATGGGCTTGTTGATCAACTTAGTGTCCGATGGTTGAGCCTACATGAGAATCAATGTTAGTACAAGACATGTAGGCGCATATGTGAGCTTTACAACTACTGATGCAAGTTCAAATATATTGAACCTTGATGTGCACATAGTAATCATCATCGTCCGTGATGATAGAAGAGGACTCCTCAACCCAGCGCAAGGTCTCAAGCCTCTTGAGCCTCAGCACCCGAATCCAGCACACTCTCCAGTGCATCATGTGGTTGTACACCTGGGTTGGAGTGACTATCTGGCCACAGAACTTGAAGACATCCTCTGCAATCAGGCGCATGTCCGCCTGTCTGAATCCCCGCATTACTGAACCCCCTTTCTCGATCATCTGGACAACCCGATTCAGGACGAAGGTGGACAGAGATGCTGGCCATGACATGGCCAACTTCCTCATGGCCACCTCAATGACCGCATCAGGCATTAGCACATAACGCAGAGGCAGCTCAAAGGTTGTAGACAGATCAGGGCACGCAACTTTCTCCTACGGCAGCAGGGATAATAATGTGTTCAGTTATGCGGGATGAACTATACTTATAACACTAATCCTACCTACAGCACATGGCAATCCTCACAGGACAACATGCATACTGACTACGAAAATACTCAGGTCTGGATCTAGAACACTAGCTCACATCTTAGAACTGTGAGCTAGAACATGGCAACAGATCTAAGCTGCGAGAGCTAGGGTTAGGTGTTTCTTACCACGATCTCAACCTCGCCTGACGAGGACGACATGTCCGACATAACCGAGGAGGAAGACTTGCCGGAGATGAGCTAGACCCACCGGAGTAGGAGGCGGCGCTTACCTGCTTGTCACTGAGGAAGATAATTTGGAGGGAGAGCTCGAAATTGGGGGAAATGGAGGCGGGGATTTTCGAGTCGGCAGAGGGGCAGTGTAAATAGTCGCGGCGAATTGGCGGGCGGTAACCCCAATTTCTCCCACCGGATTTTGCGAGCTCCCGCCATCCCTGCCTTGCACGAGCACGTGCAGCTTCTTCCCCGCGAGCGCCAGAAGAACTTGGCTCCGTGGAAATGTCCGATTTCGGCATTCCTCCAGTGCCAGTCTGAGGGCCGCTTTAAAACTCGTGCGATACAAAGATTCCATCCGCCACGTGGAACCAAACACCCTTATTTCTTCCCGCCCCATACGAGAAACGGGAAAACGAGCAACCAAACATGCCCCTAAGAAATTTGTGAGGAATTCATGGCCTGACACGGGTTGTGAGACCCTACCACCATGCTCCCCCAGTATCGCGACGGCACAAGCCCAAGACCAACTGCGTCAGGCCACTAAGGAAAAGGAGCTCCCCATCTTCGAAGCACAAGAGCCTGGTATGTACCAATAACTGTTTCAGCGAGCATCGTTAGAACCCCAACCAACTACCCAAATTCGTAGTTCTCAAAAATCTACCTCATCTGATCTCGTGCATGCTCATCCCAGTCTCAAATCTATTTGTTTTACTTGGATAATCAAGCACGGAGATTCCTACGATAGATACCTGCCTAGAGTTACCTGCTACCGAATATGCCATGAAAGAAAATAGCAAATCCAGACTTGTTCTCTCATCAATTTTCTGACATCCTCAACAACAATTTATGTGGGTTTTTCTACAAATGAAGAATCTGGCTTAGTTCCTTGCAATGGTTGAATTATCAGTTGGTTTTCTACAAAAGTTGTCACAATTAGACTAAATTCAGTGACTGACCACGTTGTCCGTCCTTCTCAAAATGTGTTCATGCAAGGTAGAAACATCCTAGATGGTGTAGTAATCCTGCATGAAACAATCCACGAATCACACTCAAAAAACTAAATAGTGTACTATTCAAGATTGACTTTGAGCAGGCGTATGACAAAGTTAATTGGTCTTTCCTACAATAAACATTATGTATGAGAGGCTTTTCGGAAGAGTGGCGTGCTCTCATAAAGCGTTTCGTGTCTGGAGGTAGTGTTGCATCAAAAGTAAACAACAACACTGACAATTACTTCCAGACCAAGAAGGGACCGAGACAGGGGGTTCCACTATCGCCTATACTATTTAATATAGTGGCTGATATGTTGGCTATCCTTATAGAGAGAGCTAATCCTGATGGCTAGATTGAAGGATTAGTTCCCCATCTTGTTGATGGAGGAATGTCTATTCTTCAATATGTTGATGATACAATTTTATTTATAGAACACGATTTGGAGAAAGCTAAGAATCTCAAATTAATACTACCAGCGTTAGAGTAACTCTCTGGATTGAAAATTAACTTCCATAAGAGCGATTTGTATTGTTTTGATGAGGCGCAAAATGAGGCCCACCTATATGCTAAATTATTCGGCTATGGCAAGGGACAATTTCCAATCAACTATCTCAAAATACCATTACACTATCGGCACCTCACAATTAGTCAATGGAAACTCGTAGAGGAAAGACTCCAAAAACGTCTTAATAGTTGGAAAGGTAAACTGATATCCCTTAGGGGACGATTTGTACTCATAAATTCAGTACTCACTAACATGGTACTGTATATGATCTCGTTTTTCTAGTTACCAAAAGGTGTCTTGAGTAAAGTGGATTATTTTCAATCAAGATTCTTTTGACAAGAGGATAGTGAAAAAAAGAAATATCGACTGGCCAGATGGAATGTAGTTTGCCGACCGAAAGAATACGGTGAACTTGGCATACATGATTTGCAAGTCAAAAATGCTGCGCTTCTACGTAAATGGCTTTTCAAACTACTTACATAAAATGTTGTCTAGTAAACCATTCTATGGAGGAAATATATTGGTTCTAAAGTTGTGTCTCAAGTGGTTTGGAAGCCCGGTGATTCACACTTTTGGGCTGGTCTAATAGCAACCAAAAAGTATTTATTCTGTTTTGGTATATTCAGTATCAAGGATGGGTCGCAGATTAGGTTCTGGAAAGATAAGTGGCTTGGCTAAACTTCTCTTCGCGAACAATATCCAGCTCTATACTCGATTGTTAGGCACAAAGGAGATACAATTTCCACAGTAATAGAATCTAATCCTCCTAATTTGTCTTTCAAACGAAGCCTTATAGGTCCTAGACTGGTATCTTGGAATAATATTTTGTTACCATTATCCATGATACATTTGTCGGATGGTGTGGATGAATTCAAATGAAAACTACTAGAGAGTGGTCAGTTTTCAGTTGACTCAATGTATAGAGCCTTGATCCAACCTGATATTCCAGTCCATGATAATGGTAAACTTTGGAAGATGAAAATACCCCCAAAACGAATATATTCGCTTGGTATCTCCGTAAGGGGTAATTCTAACAAAAGATAATCTTTTTAAGAGAAATTGGCATGGGAGTACACAATGTATTTTTTGTCACATGATGAGACAACCCGGCATTTATTCTTTCAGTATAAATGTGCTCGTGCTATATGGTCAATCATCCAACATCCAAGTAGCATCTAGTTTATCTCCCCCACGTTTGGTGACCAATGTATTTGGAAACTGGATGCATGGGATAGAGGATAGATACAGGACTTTGTTTAGGGTGAAAGCACCTACCATTATTTCGTCGCTCTGGCTATGTAGAAATGACAAGATTTTTAATAATATTGTGTCTTCTTCCCTCCAGGTTATTACGATCATAGACTACTCTCCAACGTATGGAGTTTCGCGACTTGCTTGTGGAGGGGTGTACGCAATTGGAGGACATGGCGAGGGATATTTTCTCCCGGCGTGGATGGTCGCGTGATTTACGTATTGATCTACCATAGCCCCATGCCATCTATTTTGTTAGATTGATTTGTATGTTGACTCCTTTTACTCTGTTGTTATTCGTCTAGATTGGTCGGGTGTAAACATTACTTGAAGTAATAAAAGCACCCATTTGTAAAAATAAAAATCCGTTGGTTTTGATTGGTTATAAACTTCCGGTAACTTTCCTTGCACTAGTGGAAACGAGGCCTTTGGTTGAGCCTGAAAATGGGCTTTAACACCGGTTCTTCTACGAACCGGTGTTAAAGGGGGGGCCTATACCAGCGTGGCCCGTGCAGCAAAAAGGAGCCCCCCCTTTAACACCGCTTCGTGGCACAAACCGGTGTTAAAGGCCCCTGCACCAGTGGCCCGCGCAGCCCCACCCCCTTTAACACCGGTTCGTGGCTTGAACCGGTGTTAAAGGGGGGGCTATATAAGACACCGCAACCCACACCCCACTCTTCCATTTTTTCACTATCTCATTTTGGAGCCTAGCAAGATGGTGTGAAGTGTGCTAGTTTGTGTTTTTTTCGTATGCACAAGAGGTGTTCGGTGAAATGCCCGAGAGCTCAAAATAAGTTTTCTCGTTGTTCTTTCCTTCTCGGTCGAGGTCGGCAACTATCCTTTCATGTGTCATTGATGTACTATATATATAAATGGTCATCTCCCTATTATTTTTTGATATATACTATATATTAATGCAGATGAACCGGCAATGGATGTACGATGACCGCCGCACTTCCGAGTACATTACAGGCCTCCAAAATTTCATCGTTGTGGCTAATGCAAACCGTGGTCACAATGGTTTTATGTGCTGTCCGTGTGTTCACTGTCAGAACAAGAAAGACTACTCAAATACTAGAACCATTCACGCCCACCTGCTTCGATCCGGTTTCATGCCCGGCTATAATTGTTGGACCAAGCACGGAGAAAAAGGGGTTGTGATGGAAGACAACGAAGAAGAAGAGGATGATGACAACTATCATAATATGTATCATGAATATGATGACACTGCAATGGGGGTAGATAATGAAGATCAAGAGGCAGCAGATGGGCCCGCTGATGACGATCTTGGTCGGGCCATTACTGATGCAAAGGAAGAATGTGAAACTGAAAAGGAGAAGGAGAAGCTGGAGCAGATGTTAAAGGATCACAAAACATTGTTGTACCCAACTTGCGAAGATGGCCACAAAAAGCTAGGTACCACACTGGATTTGCTGCAATGGAAGGCAGAGAACGGTGTGACTGACAGCGCATTTTCAAAGTTGTTGGTAAAAATGAAGAATCTTCTTCCAAGAAATAATGAGTTGCCCGACAGTACATACCAAGCAAAGAAGGTTGTCTGCCCTCTAGGATTAGACGTGCAGAAGATACATGCCTGCATTAATGACTGCATCCTCTACCACGGTGAGAAGTACGAGAATTTGGATGCATGCCCGGTATGCACTGCACTGCGGTATAAGATCAGACGAGACGATCCTGGCGATGTTGAGGGCAAGGCCCCTAGGAAGAAGGTTTCTGCCAAGGTTATGTGGTATGCTCCTATAATACCACGGTTAAAACGTCTCTTCAGAAATAAAGAGCATGCCAAGTTGTTGCGATGGCACATGGAAGACCGTAAGAAAGACGCGATGTTGAGACACCCCGCTGATGAGTCACAGTGGAGAAAAGTCGAGCGAGAGTACCCGAACTTCGCATGTAACGCAAGGAACTTAAGGTTTGGTCTAAGTACAGATGGCATGAATCCTTTTGGTGAGCAGAGTTGCAGTCACAGCACCTGGCTTGTGACTCTATGTATCTATAACCTTCCTCCTTGGTTGTGTATGAAGAGGAAGTTCATTATGATGCCAGTGCTCATCCAAGGCCCGAGGCAACCCGGCAACGACATTGATGTGTACCTAAGGCCATTAGTTGATGAACTTTTACAGCTGTGGGTCAAACCAGGTGTACGTATGTGGGATGAGCACAAAGGGGAGCCATTTGACCTACGAGGATTGCTTTTCGTAACCATCAATGATTGTCCTGCTCTTAGTAACATTTCAGGGCAGACAAACAAGGGATACAATGCATGCACACACTATTTAGATGAGACTGAAAGTGTATATTTGGATAAATGTAAGAAGGTTGTGTACCTAGGGTATCGTCGATTTCTTCCGAACCTGCATCCAGTAAGAAAGAAAGGCAAGCATTTCAAACGTCTGGCAAAACCCCGGAGGAAGCATGTCCTCCGTACCGGTGAGGAGTTATTTGGTATGGTCAAGGACCTAGAAGTAATCTTTGGAAAAGGTCTTGGCAGTCTATCTGTTCCGAATGACGATGTCGGACACGCGCCCATGTGGAAGAAGCAATCTATATTTTGGGACCTACCCTATTGGAAAGTCTTAGAGGTTCGCTCTTCAATCAACGTGATGCACGTGACGAAGAATGTTTGCGTGAACCTGCTAGGCTTCCTAGGAGTGTATGGGAAGACAAAAGATACACCGGAAGCACGACAGGACCAGCAACGTCTGAAAGACCCTTAAGAGCCTATGCATCCTGAGAACAAGAAGGATAAATGATGCCACTTAACTCCTGCCAGCTACGCTCTTACTAAAGCAGAGAAGGAAATCTTTTTTGAATGCCTGAGCAGTATCAAGGTCCCGTCTGGCTTCTCGTCGAATATAAAGGGAATAATAAATATGGCAGAGAAAAATTCCAAAACCTGAAGTCTCATGACTGCCACGTGATTATGACACAATTGCTTCCGATTGCATTGAGGGGGCTTCTACCTGAAAATGTTCGATTACCCATTGTGAAGCTATGTGCATTCCTCAATGCAATATCTCAGAAGGTAATCGATCTAGAAAGCCTACCAGGGTTACAGAAAAATGTGGCACAATGTCTTGTCAGCTTTGAGTTGGTGTTCCCACCATCCTTCTTCAATATTATGACGCATCTTCTGGTTCACCTAGTAGAAGAGATTGCCATTCCCGGTCCTGTATTTCTACACAATATGTTCCCCTTTGAGAGGTACACGGGAGTCTTAAAGAAATATGTTCATAACCGTGCTAGGCCAGAAGGAAGCATCTCCAAGGTCTATGTAACAGAGGAGGTCATTGAGTTCTGTGTTGATTTTATTCCTGACCTTAAGGCGATTGGTGTTCCAGAATCACGACATGAGGGGAGACTGCGTGGAAAAGGCACCCTAGGACGTAAAGCAATGATATGTAGGGACGGGCATTCTCTCAATCAAGCACACTACACGGTTTTACAAAGATCTATCTTGGTTGCCCCGTATATCAATGAACACAAGAATTTAATACGCCTCAAACACCCGGGACAGTCTGATGAATGGATTATAAGTGAACACATGGCGAGTTTTGGCGGCTGGCTGCAAAGACTTCTCACGAATAACACCACTGTTGGGGATCAGCTGTACTTGTTGGCCAGGACACCATCTTCGACTGTATGTACTTTCCAAGGGTACGAGATAAATGGGAATACATTTTACACGATAGGCCGAGATAAAAAGAGCACCAACCAAAATAGTGGTGTCCGCTTCGATGCAGCAGAAGACAATGGGCAAAAGACCATGTATTATGGGTTCATAGAGGAGATATGGGAACTTGACTATGGACCTAATTTTAAGGTCCCCTTGTTTCGATGCAAATGGGTCAAGCTAACAGGAGGGGGTTGAGGTAGACAAGAAGTACGGAATGACAACGATGGATCTCAACAATCTTATGAAGGTAGACAAGAACTTAGATGAACCATTCGTCTTAGCCAATGATGTGGCTCAGGTTTTCTATGTGAAGGACATGTCTACCAAACCGAAAAAAAAGAAAAAATAAGCAAACAGATACATCACACGATGAGACAAAGCGTCACATAGTTCTTTCAGGGAAAAGAAACATCGTGGGAGTGGAGGACAAGACAGACATGTCATAAGATTATAATAAGTTTGATGAAATTCCGCCCTTCAGAGTGAAGACTAACCCAACCATCCTGTTAAACGGTGTTGATACTCCATGGTTCCGTCCGACGCGATCATAAGATTGACTATATGTATTAATTGAGCCATTTTTGGCACACATATGTATCTCAACATGGAAATCAATGTCATATTTCTTCTGTTAACAGTATATGTATTAAATGAGCCATTTTTCTTCCTTCTATTTCTTCCCTCCATTTTTCTTCCCGCCATTTTTTCCCGCCATTTTTCTTTAAGACTCAGGAAGAGGGTTCCTGCCAAGGTGATGGGGGGGCCTTATCTGGGGGAGGCTTATCTAGGAGGGCCTTATCTGGGGGGTGGCTAACCTTTAGTACCGGTTGGTGGGTGCAACCGGGACTAAAGGTGGTTTTTGTGTCATCTAACAAAATTGTCGGTGGGATAAGGACGCGTGGGTAACCTTTAGTACCGGGTGGGGGCTCAAACCGGGACTAAAGTTGTCGGTAGGATAAGGACGCGTGGGTGGACTACACTGCTCAATGTAGCGCACGACGCCCTGTCGGCGGAAGAAGACAAGGTAGAAGCGGCGCCGTGCCTATAAAAGGAGCATCGATACGCCATGGCAAGCAACTCAACAAGCCAACATGGATGGAGAGTTTCATCCCCATGGATGGAGGAAAGGGTTGGGAAATCTCCCGTGGCGGAACTTCTCGAAGATGCCCTTGGTGCACACGCCCTATGGCATCTTCGGAAGTTCCGCCTCGGAAAATATTTTCCTGCTAGCCCGTGAAAGACTACATCTCCGCCTCCCTGGGGTTAGAGGTATGGTGGAAGCCATGGGATAGAGTGGAGAGAGGCGGCAGATATGAGTGTAGATATGCTATGGCAACGACCAAGCCAACATGGATGGAGAGTTTCATCCCCATGGATGGAGGAAAGGGTTTGGAAATCTCCCGTGGCGGAATTTCTCGAAGATGCCCTTGGTGCACACGCCCTATGGCATCTTCGGAAGTTCCGCCTTGGAAAATATTTTCCTGCTAGCCCATGAAAGACTCCATCTCCGCCTCCCTGGGGTTAGAGGTATGGTGAAAGCCATGGGATAGAGTGGAGAGAGGCGGCAGATATAAGTCTAGATGTGCTATGGCAACGACAAAGCCTAAACCCTAAACCCTAAAGGGGCTACCCTCGTACGGAGAAAGCTACAAGGGTAGACGATCCGAGGCCCCCGGTCTAGGGTTTCACCGGAGGAAGACCATTTTTCCCGCCATTTTTCTTCCCGCCATTTTTTCCCGCCAGTTCTTCCCTCCAGTTCTTCCCGCTAGTTCTTCACTATATATATATGTAGGGTTGGCCTCCATTGTCATTGCACATCTCTAGACTCATATCTGCAACCTCATCACTCTTTCCCATGGCTTCCACCGTAGCACTAACCCCCAGGGAGGCGGAGGCGCTTTGCGCCTCGAACTACCCCTGCCCGCCGGGCTACTGTGTCCCTGTCGGCTGGATGCTGAGCGTCGGAGGCGTGCCGGTTCCTCCTGTCCCTCTAGGTGTGGCGCGCCGGATGGCCATCATGAACCACTACTACTTCGAGCTCACGCCGGAGCAGCGGAGGAATCCCAGATGGCATCCCGACTATTTCCCTACTTGGGAAGCCTTCTTCGTGGATCGGCGTGAGAGGGTGCTCACCAGGCACGAGGAGGACGGCCCACCTCCTCCGAACTTCAACGAGGCCGGCCGTCGGCTATGGTGGCGCGGTCGGACTCTCCAGAGCGTCATGGCCTATGACACTGCCGCCGACTCTAACCCCCGTCTGCGCTACCCTCAAGTCCAGCCCACGCGTACTCAGCCTTCAAGGTTCAATTACGGCGACCCCGACGACGACAGCGATGACGGCGGCGGCGAGTACGACGACTACAGTGGCGAGTATTACAGGTGTAGGCAGGAGCATGACTGAATCACTCCAACATTCCGAAACAAGTTCGGCCGATTGTTACTTAATCTGGCCATGTATCTTAATTTTCAGTTCTTTTATGTATCTTAATTTTCAGTCGTGCTTTATGTAACTTACTATTAGTTGCATTCTGTATTTTAATTCCAGTTCTATCTCCTTCACAAAATGACCTATCTCATTCGAGGTTTCTTGGCTTTCGGGTCAAATGACCAATGTTATGGCTAGAATCAAGGCATAGTTTGTGATAATATGGTCATATTGTGCATACATGTGCATCATGGCATGGCAAACAATGTTGCAAGAGGAAGTTTTCATTTTTATCGCACCAAAAAGGCATTTTCCATTTTCCGAGCATAAAAAACGGACGGTTTTGTGAAGCAACCACCAAATGGCTAATTCAAAAAACCACCACCACATTTTACAAAAATACTAGACCACCTTATATGGACAATATACCAACAGGGGGATCTGAAACCTTTCCGTCCACCTCTGGTGAAAAAGACAAATTCCTGCCGAATCGGTAGGAAGTGGGTCAGATATGAACTACAGGTACATGATACGATGCTCATGATTTTTTACAAAAATCATTTTTAGGTTCACAATATGCTATTTTATCAAAAATCTAATGCAAGTTGAGCGAGGCTTTGTCAGATTCAAGTGTATACAAAAGATGCGGCATTTAAATATCCAATCAATTCAAAAATGTTAATACAAAATAAAATATGATTTGCTCTAATAAAATAGGGTTAGATTCCTTTTTAGATGCTTAATATTTCTTATGTTCAAAGTTTTAGGATTTGACAATTTATTTTTGTTTGAATTGAATAATCAAAATTTATATGTAAGTGTTTTAATCATTTTGAAAATTTTCATCTAAAGTAAATATAAAATGTTTTTACATGAATGGATAGATATTATTTTTCTGAAAATTATGATATATTATTCATATTTTTCTGAGTTGAAATGAATAAGATATGAATTTTCTAAATTCATATCCTATTTTTTAAATTATAAATGCCCCCACCCCTTTAATGCATGAAATAAATGCCCCCCCTTTAACACCGGTTCCAGCCACGAACCAGTGTTAAAGGGGAGGCGCATTTATTTCGTTTCGCGCGCGCACACCCCCCCCCCCTTTAACACCGGTTCGTGGCTGGAACCGGTGTTAAAGGGGGGGGTGCGGGCGCGAAACGAATCCCCCCCTTTAACACAACCGGTGTTAAAGGGGGGGTTATAACGCGCGTGCCACCAACCCTTCCTTCTTTCCCAGCCAGATCGATTCTTCCCCCGAGCCCTACTCGTCCGCGCCGCCACCCGCAGTCATCCGTCGCCCCCGTCTTGCCAGAATACACCGCGCCGCCAGCCAGATCGATCCTAGGCCGAGCTCGACTCCGCTGCTCCTCCCCAGCCGACCTCCGCAAGGTGAGCCTCCCGTCCCTCTCGATCCCCATCAGATTTGATCGGTTGGATTCAGGAGGGTGTGCATATACTGCGGGCGGATGGGCTGAGGGCGGGCTGAGAGCCTCCCGTCCCTCTCCCGTACCGATGCCAAGCTGAGGGCGGGCTGCCGCTACACCGCATCGAGGCCGCGGGCAGATGGGCTCCCGAGGGACGTGTGGGAGGCGCAGCTGTGCGTGCTGCGGGCGAGGTCAGAACGGCGGCAGAATGCGAGGAGATGCAGCGGCAATCGAATATAGCGTATCTGTTTCTAATTCAATTTTGTTTACACAAGATTATTTTGTAAGCTGCGGGCGAGGTCAGAACGGCGGCAGAATGCGAGGATTTTGTTTACATGACGACGGCGTTGCGCGAGCCGAGGCGCAGCGAGAAGACAGGACCGTGGCGCGCGGCGAGGCGGCACAGAGTGGCGTGGAAGGGCTTGTCGAGGAGGTGGAGATGGCCGAAGAAGGGGATGGCCCTCGGCGGGACCCTTATTATTATGTTCTTCTTCTTGCCGGCGACGACGAGGAAGCGGAAGAGGAGAAAGGAGGCGAGGGATTAGTAGTGATTTAGTTAGGGATTTTAGTGTGATTTTGTTAGTTAATTAGGGATTTAGTAGTGATTTAGTTAGGGATTTTAGTTAGGGATTTTAGTAGTGATTTAGTTAGTGATTTAGTTAGGGATTTTAGTTAGTTTATTATTAGGGCTTAGGGTTTTATTAGGGATTGGGGTTTATTAGGGATTAGGTTTAGTTAGAATACTTAGTTAATGAGGTTTAGTTTAGTTAGTGATAGGTTTAGGGTTATTGTTATTAGGGCAATATATACTTAGTAATTTAGTTACTGTTTATGTTTTATGATTGTTTATTGCTATTATTTACTTATGCCGCGTCCATCTCGTCCGAGCCTACTAGACGCCGTCGGGGATGTCCGAGTCTGGGCTCCGCCGGGTTGGCACTGGGAGGTGCTACCTGTCGGGACTCGTACCTTGGTGAGGAATCCGGGTATCATCGTCGACCCGAAGCTTCTTTGGTGGCGTCCACGAGGTCCAGGAGCGGTGCAGAGGGAGCCAGCCCCCGAGGAGGTGGTACGTCGTCGTATCAGGGAGGAGGACGAGCATGTACGGCGATACATGTATCTTTTGGAGACTAGGTTCTCCAATATCTGACAGGTTCACGGATCTCACCCGAGCTATTCTCCGGTGATGGTTCCTCTTCTGTGGCTGCAGAGCTCCCGCAGCACAGAACGCGGCAGCCGCGTTCGCTAGTTTATCTTAATAATGTACTTTATCTTATACTTTATCCTATAATGCACCCAAGCTATTCTCCGGTGATGTATTAATAATGTACTTTATACTTTATCCTATAATGCATCCGAGCTATTCTCCGGTGATGTATTAATAATGTACTTTATCTTATACTTTATCCTATAATGCACCCGAGCTATTCTCCAGTGATGTATTAATAATGTATTTTATCTTATATTATTGTACTTTATCTTAATCACTAAGTACTGTATCCGAGTTGTCGCGTATGAATCCAAGTCCACTTGAATGTTTACTCTCTTACTCTAGATAATATTATTGTTTTAGAAACTATGGATCCACTTAGTAGAAACCTTGAAGAAGAAGAAATAATTGGAGAACATTATCGATGAGGACACCTCACAATATCTACACTTGGAGGGACATGATGACAACTCAAGTAGTCATGGAGAAGATGAAGACTCCGGTGAACGCAATTTAGTGATTACAAAGTCCGGCGAGGTATATGCATTGATTAAGCCTCTGTTGACTTCCACCAACAATCTTCTTCTACATGTATTAATTAACGCTTCTTTCTTCTTTTAGCCCTCTGGATCGACCAGCCAGCAACCATCTTCTTCTACGAAAAAGAGCAAGCGAGGCGCGAGCCATCAGTTGAAAGATCGTGCAAAGTTCACAATCGAAGCAGTCCGTGTTGATGGCAGGCCGATGGAGCCCAAGAACGCCGCAGACAAATTTGTACGTCAGGCTAGAGTTGTTGTTAGGGACCAAATCCTAATCATAATTGAATATTGGAATAAGCCAAAGAATGGCGACAGTACCTTTGTCGATGAAAGATCCAAAGAAACGCTTTGGAATTCGTTGTTGGTAAATTTCACCCTTCCGCCAGAGGAGGATGAAAACAAACCGGTTATAAAGGAAAAGGTCAAGAGTGGACTCTAAAGAAGCTTTCCGCAACTGGAAGACAAAATTGAACAAATTTGTCAAAGCTCGCGAGACTCCAGATTTCAAAGACGCATATTATGCGAAGATAAGACCTCACTGGCGCGAATTTGTGGCATACAAGGAAAGTGCTATAGCTACAAAGAGGTCAGAAACCAATACGCTAAATGCCTAGAAGAAGGAATATCACCAGAGGACAGGGTCAGGTGGCTACATATCTCAGAGGCCTAAGTGGGAGGAAGCTGAGAAGGCCCTGCGCGACAGAGGGATCACACCCCAGACACATGGGTGGGACCTACGTGCAAAGACTTGGTTCTACAGAATCGGGGCAAGGTTGGACCCAGAAACAGGATTGTGTATCTTCCCAACCCGCCTCCTTGCCAAACCCGTCACTGAACTCATCATGGCAAACGAGGAAACAGCTGCCAGGACCTTCCATCCCGACAGAGAGAATGACCAGCTCACACGCGCCATCCGTAAAAAAGAACACCCTGGACATGCACGAGGCACAGGGGGTATGACGTGGAAGGATGGGTTTGCCGAGTGGAGCGACTCTTACAAATGGCGCAGCAGAAAAGAAAAAGAGCGTACAGAGCGGATGACACCGATAGAACATGCACTTGTGGCGCTGAAGGCGCAAGTGAATGCACAACAGAGCCATCAAGCTATTGGCCCATCTCAGCGGCACGAAGAGCCTGCATTGGAAGCTGCCGGCGGCCCAGACTCTGCGCGGAAAAGCAGCGTGGCTTCCACGGAGAACGTGCAGCCCACGCTTGAAATGGCGGGTCCTCGATACCCCGTGGATGAGATCACGGAGAGAAAACACGCTGAGCTGCATGTGAGATTAATGGGCTTATCCATTAAGGTGGCTATCGGCTATGCCTTACCTCCTGTAGCTAGTGGAACTTATCACTGCCGACCGATTCTAGATGGCTATGCTATTGTCGGGGTGGATGAGGTTGTGAAGGAATATGAGGAAGCATAGCTTGACCATGCTACAGGTGAAGGGGAAACTCAACTCAAATTTGCAGTGAAAACAACCATTCTTTGGAAGAAGGAACACATCGTGCTTCCAAATTGGAGGCCACTGGCACCCCCGCCGTCTCCGCAGCGTCAGCAGTCTGAGCCGCTTCAGCCATCTCCTGCGCAGCATCCATCTCCGGCGCTTCAGCCATCTCCTGCGCGGCAGCCATCTCCGGCGCGCCAGCCATCTCCTGCCCGTCAGCCATCTCCGGCGCTTCAGCCATCTCCTCAGCGTAAGCGAAAGAGCACTGCCACGAAGAGCATCACTAGCACTGGCAGAAAGAGTTCAAAAAACTACGTCCCGCAGCCTTCCGCCAAGCCATTGCCGGTTTTACCGTGGAATCGCAGCGACGAGGAGACCAATAGGATCTCAGAAGAAGAGGTCAAGAAATTCTTTGCACCTAGACGGGCCGAGCCAAAGGAGAAAATAGATCCGGCGGTGGTGGAGAAGTTTTACAAAAATCGCAGAGACGAGGAGACCAATATAAGAGATCAGATTTTCTTGTGCGGAGACGATGAGATCGCCTTCAACATTCAAGACTTGCATTTTCTATTCAATCAGAAGGAACTCGACAAAGCTGACATCAGCCTTTATTGTGTGTAAGTACTATTTCTGTATTTTCTATCTCATCTCATTCACTTCATTAATTGCATGTATATATATATGCTCACCATATATGTATATACTATTATGCAGGAAAAAGGTTATGGAATGCATGAAAGGAGGACCTTTTGACATTGGGTTCGTTGACCCAAATAGAGTTCATGAAGAAGTGGTAAGAACCAAACCCGGGCAAACAGAAGATTTTTTGCTAAGGTCTTTACTGAGACAACAAACCAAAAGGGAAATACTATTGCCTTACAACTTCTCGTGAGTACTGTTACCCTCTCTTATACACATTATGTTTCGGCTTACTCGATGTTAAGTGTAACTGATGATGAGTTATGCGTGCGTAGGTTCCACTTTATTCTGCTAGTCATTCAACCTGACTCAGGAAAAGTCCTTGTCATGGACTCGTTACGAAAAGAAAAAGAGCGATGGGCAGACTTTAGAGAGATGCTCCAGAGGTAATTTCAATCATATTATCGCACTAGATCGGCAACTTTCGTGACAACAAGTAATTAATTACTCCTTTATCCATTTTCTTTGCCGGACAGGGTTTGGAAAAGGTTCACGGGCAGGGCCGTGGGTGAATGGTCAGAAGAACTAAAATTTGTAGACCAAAATGTAAGTAATACTAGCTAGCTAGGTCTGCGTATCTCTTTGATTCTGCTTCCAATTCCATTATATCATGCTTTATTGATTATTATTTTGATTGAACTCTCTATTCTCGTAAAGTGCGCGCATCAGGGACACGACAATAACTTATGTGGGTACTATGTTTGCGAGTTCATTCGCAACACGATATGTGCGACGGGCCAAACCGCACTAGAACAACTTAGAGTAAGTAAACAAAGTACACAACATTATTTTATTACCATCAATTGTGTTGAGTTTTATTCTTATATATATTGACCCCATTCAACATATATATTCAGATCGAACGGATGCGGGACCAACTCCTACCATTTGACCGCATACGAGCTATTCAAGAGGAATTGGCGGGGTTCATACTTGATGAGGTCGTCACGCCTGGCGGAGAACTCTTTAGATATCCACACCAAAATGAACGTTGTATATATGCTTGAACGTGTTTGTCTTGTACTTAATGCTTCAACGTTTACGGAGAATACCACACAATGACGATGTTGTGTATAATAATAGTTGCTTAATTATTCATGTACTCGTATGTACCGATGACGATGTATGTGTATACCGCTCCCGATCGATTCCCCCTCCCCCCCCCCTCCCCGTCCCCGCCGCGCCGCAGAAATACGCCCAGAACAGGGCAGGGGCAGAACTCTGCCGCGACAGAGATTTAGGCCGTTTTCCTGCCGTGGCAGAACTCTGCCGCGGCAGAGATTTATCTCCTTTTCCTGCCGCGGCACAGAACCTTTAACACCGGTTCGTGTTACGAACCGGTGTTAAAGGGGGGGGGGGCTGAGCCCTGCGACAGCCCCACGTGCGCCACACTTTAACACCGGTTCGTATAAGAACCGGTGTTAAAGGAGGGGACCCTCTAACACCGAACCCTCAACAGCGGTTCTACAACCGTTGTTAGAGGGCCCTCCAAACCGGTGTTAGAGGGGGGCTGTGCACTAGTGTTGCAGATGAAGATATAGCGTGGATATGGCACGCGCGCTTCGGGCACCTGCACTTCCGCGCGCTCCATGATCTGGGAGCGAGGGACATGCCTGTGGTTGAGCATCTCTAACACTTTTACGATGGTTGCGCACTCAGCAAGATGCATTGCACACCGTTCCCAGTTCCCACAGGCGACTATGTATCATGCTGAGCCAGCTCTAGAGCTCGTCCACGGGGATCTATGCGATCCAATTACTCCAGCATCATTGAGTGGTAACAAATATTTCTTGTTAATCGTTGATGACTATAGTCGATACATGTGGCTTGAGATGCTCAGGAGCAAAACTGAAGCATTCCTCTACTTCAAGAAGATCAAGACCCTAGCAGAATCCACAAGCGGCCTGAAGCTGCACGCCTTTAGAACAGATCGTGGTGGCGAATTCAACTCATTTGAGTTCACGAGGTTCTGTGCAGAGGCTGGCGTCTGCAGAAACACGACGACACCGTACTTATCGCAACAAAATGGCGTCGTTGAAAGGCGCAACCAGACCATGGTGGAAATGGCACGAAGCCTGATGAAAAGCATGGGTGTTCCGGCCACGTTTTGGGTGGAGGCCGTCAGAACCGCGTGCACATCCTCAATAGATCTCTGACGCGAAGCCTCAAGGGCATGACTCCTTACGAGGGCTGACGAGGCAAGAAGCCCATGGTCGATTATTTTCGGACCTTCGGGTATACGGCGCACGCCAAGCTCGTCGGACCCGGCATCACCAAGATGTCCGATAGAGCGTGCACCGGTGTGTTCGTCGGATATGAGGAAGGAAGCAAGGTGTATCGCGTCTTCGACCCTGTGGCCAAGCGGCTGCACATTACGCGTGAGGTGGCGTTCGAGGAAGGACAAAGATGGAAATGGGGAGCACCGGACACAGCTAACGACGCGCTCGCGCGGTTCACAGTTGTATTCTCAGTTTCGGGCAGACAACGGCCGTGGCCTAGAACAAGCCTAGGTCACCCCTGATCCATCATCGACCCCTACACCTCCGGCCACCGCTCCGTCACCTGCTGCGTCACCGGGCTCCGCTCCGTTTGAGGCATCACCGTCAATGGAACCAGGGTCACAAGAGGCTCCTAGTGTGCCTGCAACGCCGGCGCTCCCGATACATCCAATGCGCACGCGAGGTCAGGATGGCATCTTCCATCCCAATCCCAAGTACACCGGGGAGTTGGTATTGACTGAAGCGTGCCTGACCGCAGCAGAGGAACCATCCTCTGTTGATGAGGCGCTTGGAGAAGCTTCGTGGCGAGCAACAATGGAGGAGGAGATGCGCTGCATTGCAGTACCTGAGAGTTGTCCTCGCTGCCTACAAGGCACCGTGCGATCGGGCTGAAATGGGTGTTCAAGGTCAAGCGAGACACGGCTGGCAACATCGTTAAGCACAAGGCGAGGCTCATTGCCAAAGGATACGCGCAGCAGCAAGGCATGGACTTCGACGAAGTATTCGCTCCTGTGGCGCGTCTCGAAACCGTGCGGCTTCTGATCGCCATCGCGGCTCATCGTGGCTAGATTGTCCATCACATGGATGTCAAGTCAGCCTTCCTCAACGGGGAGCTAGCAGATTAGGTCTACGTCCACCAGCCCGCTGGCTTCATTGACGATGGCAACGCCGGAAAGGTCCTGAAACTACGAAAAGCTATGTATGGACTATGTCAGGCTCCACGTGGAATGCGAAATTGGACGCATCCATGGCGTCACTGGGCTTCACGAGGTGCGAGATGGATCATGCCCTATACCGGCGCACTGATGGAGATGGATTCCTGGTGGTGGGAGTGTATTTTGACGACCTGATAATCACCGGGACCAGCAGTGTTGCAATCGACTCTTTCAAGCAGCAGATGCAGGCATTGTTTCAGATGAGTGACTTGGGCGCTCTGAGCTATTACCTAGGCATTGAGGTGTCACAGGAGAAGGATCGGATTACGGTTTGTCAGTCAAGCTATGCTAAGAAGATCCTGCAGGTTGCTGGGATGGTTGACTGTAATTCATGTCATGTGCCCATGGAGAATAGACTGAAACTCACCAAGAACTCTGGCGGTGAAGTGATTGACGTTGGAGCCTACAGGACCTTGATCGGAAGCCTCCGGTACCTCATCAATACCAGACCTGACTTGGCATATTAAGTGGGTATCTTGAGCAGATTCATGGAGTCACCTG
Source organism: Avena sativa (assembly GCA_916181665.1). NCBI lineage: Eukaryota > Viridiplantae > Streptophyta > Magnoliopsida > Poales > Poaceae > Avena > Avena sativa. Next base: position 454,569,338 of record OV702290.1, read on the forward strand.
GGAAGCAGCATTGGACAGCTCTGAAGCAAGTTCTCCGATATGTGCAAGGCACGGTTGGGCTGGGTTGCGTGTACAAATCCGGAGCGGGTGATTTGATGAACTAAACCCTGCTGCCTAGTGTTTTCCCTTTCAGTTTCATCAGAGAATAACTGTCTGGCGCTGTGAGTTTGTTCACTGTCCGACGTAGCTAGATAGTTTCAGTTTTTAGCTGCCTAGTTTGTCGCTAGGACTTGCATCGTGGGATGGCACGAAGTTGGTCAGGTCGTAGTGCGTGTAGTGGATCTCGGGCACGAACGCCGTGGGACTGCGCGGCCGGTAAGTTCGGGTGCCGATGATCATGTTTCTGTTAGAGATTTATTTAGGGGGATCTCTGAATCCACATAAATAATGAGAAATACAGAAAACGTTGTACCAGTAGTACACAGCAAAAACACCTGAATCTCCTACCTCTCTCTCTCTCTCGTTTTAGGTTCTCTGTCAGATACGGTCCTTGATTTGGCATTATTTCTGGACGGAGGGAGTAATTGCTTTGAATCGTGCTAACCCTCTAAGTCTGTACCACTTCATGCGCTGGCAGGAACGAGAAGATGATGGCATGTACGCCCTCCAAGAGTAGGTCCATTTCAGCCGCGGACGACACTTCGCTCTTCTTGGGCTGCTTCCGACTTCCGAGGGGGCACTCCATCGAGCAGGTCGGCTGTAATGCAAAAGGACAGGGAACAACAGAAGCCGATCTGCCGAGGGTGAGATAAGTGGAAGGCTAGAAAGGCCGAGAGAGCGGAGAGTGGGAGAGGAGTCGCTCACCTGCGTCATGTCTGGTCCTTGCCAGAGATGGGAGAGACGAGAGTCGAATCGGATGCTTGCGTGGACGGCTGATTATGCTCGCGGTAGAGGTGCGTTGTCAACCTTCGGAATCTAACATGGGCTGACTCAAGCTTGAAGTAGGTCCAAACTGGAAATCAAGGCTTGACCATTAGGAACCATTTCTCCCAGAATAAAATCACAAGCCTCACCTAAAAAAATCCATTCTCTGCAGTCCACCTAGAGTTGCTTTATACTCTTTTTATCAGTATAGTATCTATCCAGAAGATAGTGACATCAATAGATGGTACAAGAGGATTCCAAAACTAATAGCATTCTCTGTATACTCTTTTAATCAGTATATTATCTATCCAGAAGATAGTGACATCAATAGATGCATCTAAATGCTATTAGTCCACCTAGAGTTGCTTTATGACTGTGCTATTAGTTTTTTGGTGTTCCATCTATACTAAAGTTAGTTTTGTCCATTCTCTACAGTCTACCTAGAGTAAGATGCTAAATAAAACTAGAGTTTTCTTATGACAAATTAATTTAAATTTTAATCAATTTCTGCAACGGTAATATATATGACAGTACTACAACATTTGGTAATGCATCTAAATGCTATTAGTTTTGGGTTTGATATTTTCATTCTGAACTTGTCAAACTTATAAAGTTGCAATATACAAAATGATTGAGCATATGCCATGAATTTTTTCTTGTCTTGATAGGACAATCTCTACTTTGTTTCCGTAAAGTCCATGATTTCCAAGAAATATAACATATACAAAATCACATAGTAATTATTTCGCAAAGAAGATCACATAGTAATTAATCCTTTATTCCTTCTTGAGTAACATAATTGTTATATCTCATGAACACAATGACGATTCACCCAAATGAGTCTTGTTCCTAAAAGCAAACCGTGCAAGTGCATTTCTTGCGGCTTTCACACGTTGCGCCCTTGCTAGTGCCATTGCGTAGACCAGCAACGTCAACTTGCACCATACTTTGGTGCAGGGAAATATCAGTGGCCCTTTGGGGCTATCCTGGACGCAGTTCTCGTCTGTCACAAACATAGAAGCCAATTAGTTCTAAGGTATGATCATCAAAATCTATTTGAGACGACGAGAGCAGAGACACACACGCAAGCACCTGCAGAAATAGGAGTTTCCAGTAATACTAGCATCAAGAGGAAACAAGCGACTATTGCCCGTGCGCCCATTTCAACAATGCACTGGAGCGAGCACTACAAGTATACAATTACTTTTCTGAACCAAGAAAATCTAGAGCTTCTCTTTCTCTATTTTAGTTTGGTTATGGGACCGCTATATATTATTATAGTATCTATCCAGAAGCACTCCAGAATTAATTTTGTAATTAAAGGCCAAAACTACAAAGCATTTAATGTGAGATAAGATAGCAATAGAGATAATCCCCCCTCCACAAATAAGTGTACTTCTAAGTTTTGTACTAAGTCAAACTTTTTAAAGTTTGACTAATATACAGAAACAATTAATAATATTTATAACACCAAATTAATATCACTAATTGCGTCTTTGAATGTTGTAGTTTTATAAAATATTAATTTTGTGTTATACATGTTGCTACAAGTTTCTATAAAGTTAGTCAAACTTAAAAATATTTAACCGAGAACAAAGGGACTAGACCAGATTGGAGCTTGCCGCATTTATTAAATTTTCTTTATTCAACTCCTTTTTTCTTTAGTAGTACATGATGAAATGAGGTAGTATATCATATGACCACACGGTCCATTCTCTTAGAACACTATCTTTAAAAGGTGTAGAAAAGTTGGAAACATATAGTGTTTGATGAAAAGTGCAAGAGATACAAGGAAGAAATTAATGTTCAAAAGGCACGATTTTACTACTACAAAAAATGTTGGATCATGAGAAAAGGCCACGTTGTATAACCTTCCAATTTGGCTAGCTTCTTTATCCATATGAAGTAAAATTCTCTAAAGTTTGAGATATCCCTAACAAAGTAAAATAAGAGATATACTGGTAGTTTTTCTAATGAGAAAAACGTTAATTTAGTACATGAACTTGCCCAGAATCATTTAGTGATTTAAAGACAATGACAAATCATTTGTTGGTTGCGCATCATCGAGAGTTTTGGTCATTTTGCAATTCTTAAAAAGGGTCATATAAAGGAAAATGCTCTAAAGTTTGAGACGTCCTAACAAAGTAAAAGAAGAGATATACATATAGTTTTTTTCAAAAGAGAAAACGTCAATTTAGTACATGAACTTGTCCAGAACTTGAGTTTTGGTCAAGAAGTTGCATTTTGTGAAAAATGTCTCACGAAATTGCCAAGTGCGAGCGTTTTTGTCATTCTGTCACGGCGACTGTTAGTTCGCTGATGTGGATGACTACATTTTTGCAAATTGCCCCTCAACTTTTGTATCTTCTCATCGGTTCATGCCAATGGGCTAATCATTTTGTCAAACAGGTAGCGAGCGACTTTCAGAGGATGCAGTTGTGGACAACATCCTTCTTCCCCTTGCCATAGAGCTCACTCGGCCTCCGCCGCTCCTCTTCTCCTCCGCTCCACGCCGAGATGGCCAAGAAGCCTCGTCATGCGTGCAGGGCCGACGATGTTCGCACCTCGCTCCCCCGCTGTCATGCTCGGGGCCAAGAACGTGGAGCCTAAATCCTTCTTCGTCGGCAAGGATAATGTACCACCACGCCGGCCCACTCGGTGTGCGCTCGGTTCCTCTTTGCAACCTATTCCCCTCACCATTATATCTTCCGATCTCTTCGGTAATATCTTCCTCGGTCGCTCACCTCCTATTTTGCATGGCCGAGCAGGTTGTTCACGATGGACGGAAGACAAAACCTTCTCACATCTATATGTTCTTTTAAACTAGAACCCACTGAGAGTCATTTATGTTTGTCTATCTCAACATGAAGTCTAGACACATCATTGCCTATTCACAGCCATCCAATTTTTATCATATCTACTTCCATTTTTATCTTCCGATTTTTATCATCTCTCGTGTGCGATGTGCACGCGAGAGGGCGCCTCTAGGCCGCGGGATGATGGTGGATATTTTGGCCCGGAGGGAATCAAAATAACTGCACATGGAAGACCCCTTCGGTCTATGACGTGGTTCCTTAATAGGACCGATCTCTACAAGTGACGGCTTAAACGATCTTCCTAAAAGCCAACCCCCTCGTTTAAAAACCACTTAATTATGGCACCCTTGATTATTTCAATACAACCCCTTAAATGTGCATATCATGTTGAAATACCAAACAAATAGTCTAATATTTTGAAAGAAAAATAGGCAAGTTTACAAGAATATAAATATATCTTGACCATATATATTGGCCAAAGTATATGCCAATCCCAAAGATCACTGGACAACAATAAAATTGTGTAGAACTTTCCAAAACTATGTCGTTGTCCATTGTGATCACCAATGAATCTAGAGGGATTGGAGATCTAGGTAATATCACTATTGAAGATAGTCTATCGTCATGATTAAATTCAATAAATAGTGTATTTCATACGGTCTTTATAGGTTTAATTGAGGAGAGTGAGATTGGAAAAATGAAATGTTCTTTTGGCTTTTTGAAGTTAATTGGATAAAACTACCACAATTCCGGCTCTGACTATGAGTCAGTACCAATATTGGTAATTTTGGCGAGTCAGTATTAACTTTTGGGTGATGGCGTTGCGAATCGGACTAATTCACGGCTCAAAGCATTTTGACAGCAGCCTGACTGGTGGAGCCCATCTGTAAGGATGACTTGGAAGCATATGTGGCGGCCACGCTGTCATTTATTGTTTTCTATCTTTTCTGTTTTTATTTTTTTATTCCTCCTAATATTTTTCTCACCGGACCAACCAGTAGCGTGCCTTCCTCGGCTGCATGGCGCGCTCGCGCCAGTGAGAAGCATGGCGAGCTCTCCGGCGTGCAGCTCGCTGCCCCGCGCGTGATGCTCTCTGGCCACCGCTTCGCGCTAGTGAGAAGCATGGCGAGCTCTGCGGCGTGCAGCTCGCCGCCCCGCGCGTGATGCTCTCCGGCCACCGCCTCGCGCTAGTGAGAAGCATGGTGAGCTCTCCGGCGTGCAGCTCGCCGCACCGCGCGTGATGCTCTCCGGCCACCGCGCTCCCCGCCTTGCGTGCAGCAGCTCTACGGCCGCCGCGCTCGTCGCCCTCGCGTGTCGCGCTTCTCGCCTGCCGTGCTCTCCGGCGTGCAGCTCACCCACTCGCGCGTGCAGCAGCTCGCCGCGACGTGTTCGCAGCTGCGCTCTTGTCGGCCGCCATGCTCGCTTCTGGCGTCATGAGGACATCGAGCACATGCGGCCCACGTGCGCTAGACAAACCACACAGAGAGCCTCCGCCCTCTTCTTTGTGCACCAGGACGAGCCGCTCGCCACCGCTTGCTGCCGCAGCCATAACGCCTTTGGACACTTGATCAGCCTAAATCATCCATACCTGAAGCCTTCCAAGCCGTCTGCTCGCCATGCTGATGCATTCCTAGGATTCCCAGTTTCGCAGGGATAGGTCGAGTTACACTGCGCGCTCTATTCCCGTGCTCCGGCGGACAGCACCGTCGTGATCAGTTCTCGCTCCCTCGCGCAAGAAACCCAGACGCTATGGTCTATCGACTCCCTCCCTGCATGTCATCTCGGGGACGGGGAGTACTCGTGGCTCCACGTTGAGTTTTGCTCCCAGGGCATCTCTTTAAATGGCAGCACGACACCGGAGCAGGCAGCGATAGAGGTTCAGAAAGCTAATGCCTTCAGGAGGCCTGCAGCTCACCGGCTCGCGCATGAGCAGCAGCTGCACCTTACCGGCCGCGTTCGCCAGCTGCCGCCGTCCTTCCGTGAAGCCCGCAGCTCGCCGTCGCGCACAGCCGGCCGCCGCACAGAAAACCGGAAAGTGAAAAGGTGAGTGGTTGACAGGTGGGCCCCACTTTCACCTCAGCTCCTTCTAAACACGTGCCGCCAACTCAGCACTTACAGCTGGGCCCCAGCCGTCAGGATGCTATCAAAACGTTCTCGGTCGTGAATTAGTCTGATTCGCAATGTTGTGACCCAAAAGTTGGTACCGACTCGCCAAAATTACCAATGTGGTACTAACTCGTAGTCAGAGCCCGGATTATGGTAGTTTTATCCAATTAACTCGGCTTTTTGGCACAAACTTGTGTGGATGCTTGTACATAGAAAGGCAACTTACAAAGTCATGTGTCATTTTCTCACATGAAATAGATCTATCATGTATTATTAATAGTTGTAAACAAAATAATAATAAAATGAAGAACGTATAGACTTCCCTTCTAAACAAGATACAACAAAAAAAATGGTCCAAGAGACATACCCACAAATAATCACGATTTATGGACCTTCAGGAATCACATGGCTTACCACTTCCCACTACAAACTCTTGTTGCTTCAACTACCTCCAATGGAACAATACGGCATGCTTAATACCCGGTCACTTAAATCACTGGATAGGACATGCTTAATGTTCATGCCAAGTTTTGAAGATTCAACTTGATACTCATTTGCTCTTGGTTTAATAATTCAAAATTAAGTTCACTCAAAAAATCAAACATCAACTATGCCTCAGTTATTAAAAATCCTCACAACATATCCAAGCAAAACTAACAGTGACAAGACCGCATAGAAAATAATTGTATACTAGACGATCAAGCGAGCTTCGCCTCGCCGCTTGCATAACGTCGTACAGTGTGGCCATTGTTATACACTTGAGGGTGCTTTGGTTTATAACACAGTCGATGCCTCAATGTTTCTAGTGTTATTGTCCATGTCAGGACTCCATCCCTTATCTAGAAGTTGAGCCTTCTAGATCGCCGTGTGCTACTCATAGAGGGCAGTTTAGATGACCGAGCAAAAGAATACTCCATCTGTTCCATAATATAAGCCTTTTTAGCAAGTTGTTCTAGTTTTCTAAAATACATTATACAGGGAACGAAGGGAGTAGAATACAATTGTCCAGCTAGTTACAACTAACTATAGTTTACAGGATAATCAACGAAGATAACATATATTTCTTAAAACTTTATTTTGTAGCTCATAGCTCTTTCATAATAAAAGCGTTTTTAGCAAGCTAAAATAGCTTACTAAAAAGGCTTATATGGAGATTATTTATATAAACTACTACACTGTTTCCTAAACCAGAGGAACATATATCCAAAAGTAAATATACATTGAAGGGTTCGTTCTGCCCTAAACTGAGCAATTCCCAACCATTATGTGCGTGATATAGCTTTCTAGGTTTGTAGATGTGGATCTGCCTATGATATATTAGTACATTTAGTATGTACCCAGCATGCATCCCTAGAGTTCTATACATTTAGTATGTACCCAGCATGCGTCCCTAGAGTTCAAACATAGCACATTATATTCAGAACATCGAAGCACACATGATACACAATAGTTAGTATTTTTTTCACAGAATATTGTTGTGTTGTTCTGGTCGAGAGATTACGGAAGGACAAATCCCAAATACAGGTCTCACAAATGTGGTGAGTCACAATTATTAGCAGAAAACTTTGGACTCTACTTAAAACTTCTCTCATATATATGGTTTCTCATTATCTATGACTTAATAGTCTCGAGAACCCTGCAACACAAGAAATAATGGGATTTAAACCTGTTAGCACCAAATCAAGTCAACTTTTGCTGACTTGGCTGAAATTTTTCTTTCGGCACTGAAAGTTAGGTAGACGCCGCTTCACCACTCGATCAGGCCTTGGATTTCCCCCGCTGACACCAATTTCCTTAATAGGAGTTTCTTGCATCAGATAAGTAGTTAGCTACATCTTAGAACAAAGACGGAATGGAAGGATGAACCATAAAAACAGCTGGCGGAGCGCATGGGCCTAGAAGCAAAGTTGTGTCCTGTTATGGACATGTTCTACTGAACAGAACTTCCTTCTATCCAAGTTCTGCAAAATCACATGCATTCATTAAATAAAAAATACAGTAAACATTCTGCACTTTCACAAGCATGAAGCAAAATCCTAACATCTTCCGTTATTTTAGCCAACTGGAAACACCAAAGCATGCTTGAAGGAAGCAAGCTTGGTTTATTTCCAGTGTGGCCGAAATTACCAGAAAATAGCACTGCCCATTGGAAAAAAGTCTCAGTACACATGTTGTCTTGGCCAAAGGAAGAACATGACACAGTAGTATCAACATAGTTTGTTCCAATCAAGCCTGAGATAGTTGGTGGTGTGAAACAAAGTAGAGTTGTGGCTTACTGAAATAATTCTGGGCTACATCTATGAAAACAACCATCTGAGTAGCTAAGTTCTCGGAAGCTAGTATGATTCGTATCCAGTACTTGCAACGCTAAAAACAATCCAAACCGTTGAAACAACATTTAAATAACAGAATTGTAGACTTCCTAGATAAAAATATCACTAGTGGTTTTGTTTCCACAACTCTTTCTAGCGCACTTGTAGATGTTGATCGGAACCAGATTCCAAGTACACCCATCACATGACAACAACCACTAGCTTTGATTGTCTTGCAGATCATCAATTTTTATTTTGTACCTAAAAAACTCGTTATTCTGAACATATACCAAAATTATATGTACCAAAACATTAATTGAGAAAAGGTACCAAATTACTAGTAATACATGCCTACATGTGTTCATTGCAGAGAGATCGGTAAAAGTAGTACAATAGTGATAGAAAACTCATCTGGCTGACACTATTACTCTCCCTGAAAGGAAACACATTTTGAACAAAACATCTTCTCTTTGGCTTCCTGTAATTACAGTAGGAATTGCAAACAAAGCATCAAGACCAAGTTCTTTGAATGAGCGCAGAATCAGAAGCAGTGTCATGTCTTTTGTATTTTCAATAGAACTTTTTTAAATCGAAACATGATCGGAACATGAGACAATAATAAAAAGGCTTCTCATACTATAATATAGAAGAAAAGAGGAACATAATTATTTTTCTAATGGCTAAGTTTACATTCAGAAATCTCTTTAAGTCGTATCATTATAATCAAACATATTCTTTTCACCTCAAAGCTGCTGAGTTACTCGGTATTCTGATCACATGTACACCGATCTCTCCAAAGTAAGCAGGTAATCGGATGTCTATTCTAATGCATAACTAAGAGTATGCAAATTGAGTTTCGAAAGCACTTGATAAAAACTTCAAAATAAAAATGCAATTTCATGCATCCCACCATCTACAAATAGTGTTAAAAGCTACCATCCTAAGCTGAATGTGACAGTCATACCTTGATAGACAAACTGCAAGTTGCGAGCCCCCTGCCTTAATAACCTCTTTCTTGATATTTGAGCAACAAAAACAGTGTTTACTGTCATGCAAAACAAAAAATAAATCTTAAATATGGCTAGTTCGGAGAATAAGGGGTTTCATGCATACATTCTGTATTCTAAAAAGAATTTTATAGACATGTTGTCCAGGGCAAAAGTTTGAATGATTATAGAACTAATAAAATAACTGGTTGGAATTCGAGGCAGATAATAAGATCATTCTCGTACAATTTCACATGCTTTATATAAAGTCCACATGATCAACTATATCTATTGTTAAGTAAATATGTTCATGTCCCAAGATACCAGATGTTGTAGAATAGTTTTTGTGCAATACTTCAACAAATAAGTGGCATGTATATCTAGACACAAGCACAATCCTATTATTTGCCGTGAATATGGTGATAAATTTTAGCTGATTTTTTCATGAAAGACTTAATCACCTAGTATTTGGTAACACAATGAAATGCTTATGCACTACAGTTTAGAAAGTAAGGTTGAAGTCCTTTTTCTACAATTTCTACAGTCGAATATTAGAAATGTGAATAAATTGTCGTTAGAGTTGTCATACCTGGCAACAAACTAATACTTCAGGGTTGAAGATATAGAAAAATAATATTGATTATGAGGTTGGAGAATTGGTGAAGAAAGGGCATAAACAATGTCAAATTTTAATACGACATGGATGTATCTCATTATTGTATGAAAAATTTAAATATAGAGAAATGTTATAAACAACCGAAGCAACTGAAAACCGTAGCTCAACTAAGGAGAAAGACGTCTAGAAAGACCACAAAAAACAAAACAAACAAAGGACCGCCAACATCTCCACACGATAGCCTGCAGACAATAGACCATGCTACAACCAAACAACACAGTGTAATAGGATGAGCCAATGAACGAAGAACGAACAAAACTAAGAACCATTGTAAAAGAAAAAGAAATAGGGAGAGAGATGAGAGAACAAATCTTCAACTGGAGAAACGCAGCCCCATCCTTAATGTAAGTGGGCAAGTTGCTGGACAACTCTTGTCTCTTGACTTGCCTGGTGTCTCATGCGGGATTGTGTGAAAGTCCATTTAGTATTCATGCGGCCGATGCGGCGTCCACAAAATTCCCAAATATCAATTGCTCCCATGCGGCTGGGGGTAAGTTCACAAGGTTGTCGTTCTGCAACACACCTCCATGAGCAGCTTCTAGGAAATCCGATGTCGGCAGCTCGTAGCTAGATCTCGACTTCTTGTGGATGTTTGCGACACCAAATCGAGAGAATTAAAGAACATCCTCACATACTCAGCACCTAGTTAGAGGATCGATGGCTGATCGAATTAGCTGCTGTCGTGGGGTGAAACGTACATTAAGAGTACTATAGAACAAAAGTGATAGCAGCGCCTGAACCCCATATGTTCCCTATGCTGGGAGGGCGGTGGCCGGCCCCTTGCCGATTCTGTCCAACAGCACCCACCAGTGAATCGGCCCCGCCCAGGCGCCACAAATGGTGAGAACCAGCAGGCACCGGACAAACTTGGAGGAGCACACGCCACAGAGATGAAAAACGCCATCCACGGGCTGGTCGACGGCCGGCCTCTTGCCGATTCTGGCCGGCGGCAGCCAACGGCGAACAACCTAGCTCAGGGCCACGACCGGTGAGAACCAGCACACCCAGGAATAATCGGGGGCGCACAGACAAGGAGAAGAAAAACACTGCCCCCAAATAATGACTCCAGTAGTCAGACCGCGACCAGCTAAGCCAAGATCCAAATCAAGAGCCAACATGCGGAGTCGTGGAGGAACCAAACAAGACGAACCCACCGCCCAGCGAAGAAATATGGCCGACACATTTGCAGCAAATTCAGAGGGGATAACGAACGGGTTTGGCAAATCTATGGTCCACTGAACAGGACTGCACAGAAGAACTACTACACATGAATTGTTGCTGAAACAACGCGTGTGAGGCCGGCGAGGAGTCGAGCACCGTAGGTCGGGTTCGGATTCCCTGGAGTTGGAACTCCAGGCGGTGGAGTTGGACAAATCTCAGCCATTCTATTCTCTGTATGGCCTAGATTTCTCCACGTCTATATATTCCTTGAAAAGTGGAACCAACACAAAGGAAAGTCCAAGCGATGAAGTACGGTACTACACCAATAATGTAACTACTGCTCAGCTCATGGCTCCAAAAATATTGATAAATACATGTATGAGTCTAACCATACTACTGTTTTTATTAACTATAGGTTGTCGAGGTACCGATAGATATCTTGTGGATGAATGAAAATGGAAATGCTACTGGTTTCACGGATTCGTTGTTGGTAAGATTCTAACTACTTTTTATTCATGATTGATTTTTTTATATTATGGTTTCTCACAAGTTTATATTATGATTTAAGGATCTTGCGATAATGGCTTACCTCCAGCACATACTAATCTCACGGATACCACATCATACAGTCAAGTATGTAATCTGTGCTATGTTGTTGAGATATAATCAAATTGCAATATATCATATTTCATTCATACTTACTTTATTTTTGCATCTACTATCTGACAGGAAACAAGTATTAGATCTACTCGAGACGAACAATTGTATTTTCCTCCTACAAGCAACATTGCAACAAGCCAAATTGGGGGATACTACAATCAGTTCTTGTGAACAATCCAAGAAACATTATCTATTTGATATGTCATGTGTAATAGTTATTTTAAAACCTGACAATGAAGTGGATATTATCCTTCTTAATCTGTTATTGCATGTAAATTTGGCAAAGTAGAAGAACAAGAATCATAGAGAAATTTGAAATACCTTCTTACTTTTTATTGCTCGAGTGGCCCCTACAACCTTTGTGCGTGCACACCAGTACATCCTCTTCCACCCATGTAGCTCAAATTCTTCTAACCTGTAGCGCTGGGTAGAGCTCTTGGTGCAGACGCGACAGAGGCCGCAAGCTCGCCATCTGGGCGAGTCAATGGTGTGGCGGCGACTCCATGGAAGCTGCAAGCTCGCGATGTGGGGCAAGCTCCCGATGCGGACGCGGCGGAGTCTGCAAGCTTGCGATTTGGGACGATCCATGGAAGCTGCAAGCTCACGATGTGGGCTAGCTCCCAGTGCGGCGGCTACTCGGTGGAAGCTGCATGTTCGCGAATTGGGCGAGGTCCTGGTGCGCCAGCGACTCGTTGGAGGAGGTCCTCGCGTGGTGTGGCGGCTACTCGGTGGTGGAGGCCGCGTTTAGGCCGCCGTTCCGGCCGCCGGAGCTGATGAGGGGGCGTCCACGAGCTGATGCAGGGGAGGCAAGGGGAATTTGGCTGAGATTTATCCAACTCCACCGTGTGGAGTTCAGTCCAACTCCGGCCTCGTTTACTTTTCTCGTATTATCTAGTGTATTTGCGGCGAATGAAGAGGATTATTTCAATTCCCGCAATGGGTTTGATTCAGTACAACTCCTTCTCTCTAAACTCGTATAAATACGTCCGTATATATCTAAATCTGTATCTAAACCGAGTATTACCTATATATAGGCATACGGATCAGAACGTACGGCATTCATCCCGCACACGATCCCAGCCCGCCGACCGCATCGGTCCGATCAGCGTGGCCCCGGCCATCGTGACGACCACTGTCGCAGCCGAACAAGACGCCGGACAACACACCGGACATTCGGCCGGACTGTCCGGCTGGCCATGCGTCGCCGCCCATCTCCGGAACGGTTAGGGATTACAGTTAATGGCGAGAGGATGAAGGATGGGAGTAGTGAGGTGTGCTATCCGTGCTCGCCTTCGGTGCGCGGGCGTTTTTTTTTTGAACAGGGGGAAGGGTCCCGAAGGACCCCGAAGCTGCATTCAATAAAACGCGGTGGGTACAAATTACAACCAGGACCTCGGAAGAGAAAAACAATTACACCACGACCCTAGACTTTTACACATAGGACCCTGGAAGAGAAAAGGAAAATGCAATCCAGTCCTAGGTCCTCTCCACCTGGGATGAGTCTCCACCGCTGGCCACCATGACATCGCCGGGGACGCACCACTTGGCGATGAAACGATGCAGAATTCCGGCGAGAAGCTCCAGAGAAGGCCTCCCTAGATGGCACATCGGCCTGGAGGTTGAAGAACCTGCAGCGCATCCAGCACCACAGGACGGAGTGGTTCCATTTGCCCTGGATAACAACAACATAGAATCGTTGTCGTTTGGGACCTCCGCACGAAGAAGCAGCCGAAATTCCCCAACACCATCCAGATCTAGACACCACCGCTACGGATCTCTTCCTCTTCCCATCTCCATGAATGGCTAGAGGAAGCTTCACCACAGCAGAGATCCAAATCAAGAAGGCAAGGCGCTTATTGACTGAGCCCGCCCCAGCTAGCTCCTCGCTGTCCTTCCTCCATGGAAGCACAGCAGAAGAACAAGAGGACGCCCGCCTGGTGACGCGCCAGATCGCCAAGAGGGAAGAGCTCAACATGCTAGCCTTATTGACGGAGATCCCTGAGCTTCTACACCCCTCCAGTCGTCGTTCTTGCCACCAGAGCACCGAGACAAAGAGGAAGAAGAACAGGCCGACCCAGATCTGGCGGGCAAGATCTGGATCTCTATTCCCAGACGCCATAGAGGACAAACGACTAAAACATCTACAACTAAAACCTAGACTACTGAGGCCGGAACCTCCCCTCCACCATCTCCAGACGGCACCGCCGCCGGGGACGGCTTCGGTTTGGCCCGGGAGGGTGAAAGCGACTCTCAAGGGCGAGTTTACTGTAGCGAGAGGGGGAGGAAGAGGGGGGAGAGGCTACCAATGTACGAGTTCGCGCGGGCGTTTGAAGGCAGATATGGGAACGAAGGGGCCTCGAAGTCGGGTCTCAAATGACAGTGGATGTGTGGAGATAGGCAGCAACGCATGGCCAGCCGCAAAGCTTCAAATGATGTGATAGCTGGTATTTCATTGTAGCTTGGCAGCCACCGTCAGAGGAGTCCAAAAGAGCTAGGTCAATCGAATCAGGTTGGGGCTGCCATACATCTTCCACCAAACAAGGTTCAGTTGGCGTGTGTTCACATCGGATCCACACACTAAGAGGCACATCGCAGTAGTTTATTTAGTTACATCTCAAGGTGATGGGATCAGTAACAGTTTACTAATTAACTCACGCAGTCCCATCGCTAGGTGCGTTCGTCTACGTCCGATCCGGAGATGGGCGGCGACACATGGCCAGCCGGACAGTCCGGCCGAATATCCGGCGACAGGCCGGACTGTCCGGCGTCTTGTTCGGCTGCGATGGCGGTCGTCACGATAGCCGGGGCCGTGCTGATCGGGGCGGTCGGCGGATTGGGATCGTGTGTGGGAAGAATGTCGTACGTTCCGATCCGTATGCCTATATATGGGTAATACTCGGTTTAGATACAGGTTTGGATATATACGGATGTATTTATACGAGTTTAGGGAGAAGGGGTTGTACTGAATCAAACCCCTTCCTGCAAAATCCCTGTAGTCCGTTTACTACTCCGGGTTTGACCGCGATAATCCCGGGATATCCCCACAAATCATTCTTACTTTTGTTTAGATTAAAAACTCTCCTATATAGTAGAGTATTTTTGAGGAAGAGTATTTGCAGGAATTGGAGAGTATTGAATGAACACCAAATCTCCTCATATCTCCAAATTCTAGTGGATAAAAATACGAGAAAAGTAAACAAACATCCATGGGATCTAAACCCTGGCAGGTCAACTGCGCGTAGAAGCTCTAATGGACGCACAGACCGGGACCACAAGCAGTGACAGTGCGCGGCAAGTGGCCTCAGAGGGCTTGCATGCAACCAGACTTAAGACTATAAAATAATTTCTTATTCAACATGACACCATCTTGAATTACATAATAAATATTCATTGTGGAGCCTCTCTGGCATCGAAGCAAATCGTGCAATCGCACTTCTTATCTGCACATGGTAATCTTTGAGACTGCTTTTTGATCATTTGCAGACACTAGGCAGAAAACCTTGCATATTGGTTTGGCGCAGAAATAATCCTTAGCACTGGAAACGGTGGTGCAATTATCTGTCATAAAGAAAACACACCAATATATTAGATCCGGACACTGGATCTAGAGTCTATTTGCAACAAAGAGAGCAAAGATAAACACACCTGCGAAAACAGGAGTTCCTAGTATTGCTAGCATCATGAGGAGGCAAACAACTGCGGCCCGTGTATCCATGATCCACACTAGGATACAATAATTCCATTTTTATCTAGGAAAACACCTTTTCTCTTCGCCCTATGCTCGTTTGGCTGTAGAACTACTAATATACTTGTCTAGGAGCCCTTAGAGAGTTCTATTATATATAGGCTAGTTGAGAAGGACAAAAGATAAATCATTAAATGCTTGCTAAAATATAGTAAAAAAGAAATAGATGAGATATATGGAACACTTTATCTCAATGATTTGATTATTCTTAATTACAATTTCTTTAGTCATGATCTAATATATCTGCACATGATTTCTCATCATACCAAAGGTGGAACTGAGTCGGACCATAAAATGGAAGCTTTGAATATTTTTGGTGATCAATAGCGACAAAGATTGAGAAGTAATTAATATTTTCCTAGTATTTAAATGTGTAGTCATTTTACTATAATTGCACATATCTTCGTGCTTATAAGATGTGGTTGGGGGGTAAAAAATGCACTTCATACGAGAAGAAAATAGCAAAAGATAAATGCATTAATGTTTATTCAATATATAGCTAAACATTTACACTTCTCTATATCAGTCTAGTTTATCCATATATGTACATCATCTTTACAACCGTCAAAACAGAAATGTTTATTTGGTATAGCATTCTTTTTTTTTAACCTGCATGGCATAAGTCAATTATGTTGAATCAAAAAGAAAATAAGGATGAGATTCATAAAATGACGACTTTTCCTTACTCGGATAATACATAATCAACCAAGATATTAAGCCCACACATACTCGCAATGTACTCGAGTAGTTTGAGTGCGGTCAAGTTGCGGTGAAGTGGCTGCAGAAATAAGCCAACCACTTTGTTTTGCTCCATTAACTCTCCAACATAAAGGCCGCTTTTCAATATCTATAAATCATATATATGTATCACAATCGTTCTCTCCGACCAGAACGGTGCTACTTCCGTCCTCACTTCTGTTGAATCCACGAGATTCCTTTATCGAGACAAGAAACATGCCACTCATATTTATTCAATAGAACTAGGTAGAGTTGATGGCATGCTGATGTAGCGATGTTCAAGTGTCAGCCCAATTGGCCTTTTAGCGGCATCCGTTTGTTTAGGCTTGGAAGACATCTGGAAATGCTAGTTCTGCCCATACGGTGACGTTGCATGCTGCCTTTGTGAGGCCTGGTGTTCCTACAGATGACGCTGCCACTTGTGACACGATTGCCTTGGAAAAAGATGAGCCTCTCCGGTTCTCTGTCATGGTGGGGGGAGACTCAGGAGCTGACTCGCACGCTGCCGGTTGGTGCTTAGCGCTTGCTCGGTAGAGGACTCTATTTCGGCGTTCCAAGAAATTTATGAGGAACTCCTGGCCCGACCCGATTTGTTAGACCCTACCACCACACTATCTCCTGGTGTAGCTGCCATGGAGTTTTGAGGACGAAGAATAGGATATCTTCTAGCGATACATGCGGATGTCCGCTACGCGTCAAGGCATTTTCGTCTCATCCAATTTCACTAATAATGTACTCACATACTCATTAATCCTTAACCATTTGTTTAATGCACTAATCATGTTGGCTGTCTGCCACGGTCCGCCAGACTGTCCGTTTGCATCTCTTGGGATACGATTGCCTTGTAAAAATATGAGCCTCTCCGGTTCTCTGTCATGATGGGGGTAGACTCGAGAGCTGACTTCCCCGCTGAGATGGGGTGCTCAGCGCTTGGTCGGGACAAGAGTCTCTTTCATCTTTCCAAGAAATTTCTGAGGAATTCTAGGTCCGACAACGGTAGTCAGACCCTGTCACCACACTCTCCCCAGTGTCGCGACGGCGCAAACCCAAGACCAACTGCGACAGGCCATTAAGGACAAGCACCTCCCCTGCTCTCGAAGGACAAGAGCCTGGTCTGTGTAATTGACAAGGGTTGTTTTAGGGGCTGTTTGGTTCCCGGCCAGAAATTGCCAAGCCAAACTTTGGTAACTGCCACACTTGTGGAGAGCCATATTTTGTGGCAAAAGTACTCTGTTTGGTTGGTGACTAAAGTTTGGCAAATAAACAGTGGCATCTGTTTGGTTTACTGCCACAAATGTTTGGCAAAAACTTGTGGTAGCTGTTTGGATTGCCGCCACAAGTTATCTACACACAGTCAATAAAGGAATTAGGTTTATAGTTATTAGAGAAAATATGGTGAATCAAAGTATGTTAAAAATATTATCAGCAGTCTAATTTTCATTACAGAATAGACCATTCAATGTAGATAGCACATGACAAAAGGTGGACGATGAACCAGATGACTAACAAAAGGTTGTTCTAATAGTTATGTTTGTAGCACATATATACAACATAAGCTGCAATCAACTTGTAGAATTCATTGATTTAAGCTTCTTTCTCGCATAAGAACTTGAAGACCCAGGCATGCAAAGTACTATCACTTGCATTGCACAACCAGTCACGCTTAGCTTCATTCTCCTTGGTAGACAAATGCTCACCAACGGTAATTCTCTGATCAGGTGTCAATGGGATAGTCTCTAATCTCTGCCACAAGGTTCTATGTGGATCAGTGAGTTGCGATATTTGAGGAGGAGCAGTGGCAACAAGTGTGTCCCGAAGTGATTTCATCGTAGCTATGATTTCATCATTGGACTCTACAAGACGTCTCTTGTACTTTGTTGCCTTCTTAGTTGGTAGAGTACACACAGGATTGGCTCTTGAACGCTTAATACCAGATCGAGTATAGTTGGAACGGGACTTTTTATCACCAGCTGCATTCAGAGTACACACAGGATTGTGCTTGTAATGTGCTATCTACATTGAATGGTCTATTCTGTAATGAAAATTAGACTGCTGATAATATTTTTAACATACTTTGATTCACCATATTTTCTCTAATAACTATAAACCTAATTCCTTTATTGACTGTGTGTAGATAACTTGTGGCGGCAATCCAAACAGCTACCACAAGTTTTTGCCAAACATGTGTGGCAGTAAACCAAACAGATGCCACTGTTTATTTGCCAAACTTTAGTCACCAACCAAACAGAGTACTTTTGCCACAAAATATGGCTCTCCACAAGTGTGGCAATTACCAAAGTTTGGCTTGGCAATTTCTGGCCGGGAACCAAACAGCCCCCTTCTCTCCTCTATGCTAAACTTCTCCCAGACTCTTGTTCCCTATCAACTCTCCAAAAATAATGGCATACCAATACTAAACAATAGAGTCCTAGAATCTCCTTGCTCCTGCCCGGCACCCTTGTACACCTTATTCGGTGCACGCGGTCATAGATAATAGCTCTACTAACAAACTAATATTGTGCGAAGTGAACATTTTCCCATTAGTTTGCACCGATGAATAGGACCCAGCTTCGCGAAGTCGCGATTATACGGACCGACTCAGTCTCCAAATTGGGTATCCTAAATACCCTACCAAAGTAAAAAATATACTCTCTGTTTTAAAAAGGACGTCGGAGATTTGTTTGAATTCAAATATCCGGACACTATTTAGGATATAGATACATATAAATTTAGACAAAATAAAATCTACTGGGAAGGATACTACCCATTCGAATCATTGGCAATGATACCGCCGTCATGTTTTGGACACAACACGCTCAAAGCCTAAACATGTGGTACGACAAATTCATGGTCCAAAAAAGCTCAGTGAGTTCGGTAGATAAGGAAGTTTAGCTCTCCTTCATCATTGTTCAGAGTTTGTTATCATATGGTAGTAAAGAATAGATTGAGGGCGCGTGGAGTCGTGTGTCCGGCTGATCTCCTGAAATCTAGTCGTTTTTCATGTCAATTGCAGGTCAGTCTCTTCCAATCTACTGATGTCATTATTGGCGTTAGTTGTTGCTTTAGTGCGCTGGTTCTTTGGGACCTTAGCACGACGACTTCTCATATGTCTACTACAACAAGCTCTACTACGACAAGTTTTCTCCGGCTCCGGTGATGGAGGGGCGAGGACGGCCGCGTGCCTTCGGCTCGTGCTAATGTTTGTAGTCTTCGCTAGGTGATGCATCGATCTATTTATAAATTTTATTACTTTTAGGCTTTTTTGTACTACTGTTGATGATTATTAATAGATCGGTGAAATTTCCGGGAAAAAAAAGAGATTGAGAATCTGATTGTTGTTGCTATGCTTGACTTGGAGCGGGCCAGCGAGGACCTGGATGAACGAGCGACCACTAGTAGAAAACAGACCTTTGGTCCACGGGTATTAGCCTCGGTTTTGCTATAAACCGGGACTAATGCCCTGGTCCAACGGCTAGAACTGGCCCCAGGAGGGTGCCAGACACTAGCCCCGGTTCGAACGGGACCTTTAGCCCCGGGTCGTGTAACAACCGGGGGTAAAGGGTTTCAGGCAGGCCAGGTCGGGTGCCAGACCCTTTAGTCCCGGTTTGTTATACGACCCGGGGCTAAAGGTGGGCCTTTAGCCCCGGTTCTAGACACGAACCGGGGCTAAAGGTCTGGCTATATCTTCTTCCCCTGCCCGAGCCACCATTCAAGCTGGTGGCTCTCCTCTCTCTCTCTCTTTATTGCTTCCAGCTCGAGTTCATGCCCTTTTTTCCTCAAGATTTGTCTATATTTTATGGTGCCACATCTATCCAAAGGTTCTAAAAAGTGAGCAACTTCATCCTTTGAACTCTCATTGCTATATTAGCTCATTTCATGCTCTATCTAGATGGATTTGTGGATTTAGTTTGGTAGTAATTTTTGCAACGATAGCATGAGATCGATGTTTAGATTTTATCTATCTTGTATTAATGTAAGGAACTCTAAGGTAAATATCACAATATGTGGATTCTATCTATATATATCTTGTTTTGGCACATAGTCTCGAAATTTGATTTTAGAAGCACACACATGCGTGAGTTCATCATTCTAACTAGCTAGCTGGGCAAAATATCCTTCTTCGTCTACTTGCGTTCAACAAACTGAAAAAATTGTAACAAAGATAGGGTTAATTCATAAAAGCTTGATAAGAAGACATCACAATTCACATATTAGGGAGTGCCTCTAAGGCGAGCTCCTCGAAGATGTCTGAGGACGGGATCCTAAGACATCTTCGAGAAGCTTTGCCGTAGTGGTGTCCTTGCTCTCCCACACCATCTTTCGGTTTATATCTTCTCTAGCTAAATCAGTATGCTGGTGGAGCTAACTAATTTCACATATTAGAGAGTGCCTCTACGGCGAGCTCCTCGAAGATGTCTGAGGACGAGGTCCTAAGACATCTTCGAGAAGCTCCGCCGTAGTGGTGTCCCTGGTCTCGCACACCATCTTGCAGTTCTTCACAAGAATGCATACCTATTTATAGATTAAGCAGCACAACATAGTGTCGGGCACTGATGACATAATGTCGACACACTCACGCTGGCATAGTGTTGCCACCCATCCAAAATAGTGTCGGCATTTAATTTACTGGCTTAGTGTTGCCCACTGAGAACATAGTGTCGACATGTTGTCTCCACATCCACATTTAGTCCCGGTTGGTGCCTCCAACCGGGACTAAAGGTTCATCATATCTTTAGTCCCGGTTGCTGGTTTTAGATTAGTACTAATTAATTATGATTATGTTTGATGTACTTAATTAATTATATATTGCAGATGAGCCGGCAATGGATGTACGCTGACCGACTCTCTAAAGAGTTCATTAAAGGCGTGCATTCTTTTCTTCTTGTGACCGAGGCAAACAAGCGGAATGGTTTTATGTCTTGTCCATGTGGTGTCTATCGGAATCATAAAGAATACTCTTCCTCAAGAGTCCTTCACAGCCACCTGTTTCGGTCCGGTTTCATGACCGGCTATAATTGTTGGACCAAGCACGGAGAAAGAGGGATTATGATGG
The DNA here is from genome assembly GCA_916181665.1 of Avena sativa. Taxonomy (NCBI): domain Eukaryota; kingdom Viridiplantae; phylum Streptophyta; class Magnoliopsida; order Poales; family Poaceae; genus Avena; species Avena sativa. The sequence continues at coordinate 454,590,455 of OV702290.1, forward strand.
AAGACAACGAAGAAGAAGAGAATGACAACGACTACCCTAAATACGATGGTACTACAATGGAAGACATTGATGAAGAAAAAGATGAAGAACGGGCATCAGATCTGGCCGATGATGATCTTAGTCGGGCCATTGCTGATGCCCAGGAAGAATGCGTAACTGAAAGGGAGAGGTTGAAGTTCAATAAGATGTTAGAGGATCACAAAAAATTATTGTACCCAAATTGTGAAGATGGGCACAAAAAACTAGGTAGCACACTGGAATTGCTGCAATGGAAGGTAGAGAACGGTGTGACTGACAAAGGATTTGAAAAGTTGCTGAGAATAATGAATAAGTTGCTTCCAAAGGGTACCGAACTGCCCGCCAGTACCCACGAAGCAAAGAAGGTTGTCTGCCCTCTAAGATTAGAGGTGCAAAAGATACATGCATGCATTAATGACTGCATCCTCTACCGCGGCGAGGAGTACGAGAATTTGGATGCATGCCTGCACTGCATTGTGGTATAAGATAAGACGAGATGACCCTGATGACGTTGAGGGCGAGCGCCGCATGAAGAGGGTTCCTGCCAAGGTGATGTGGTATGCTCTTATAATACCATGGTTGAAACGTTTATTCAGGAACAAAGAGCATGTCAAGTTGTTGCGATGACACATGGAAGACCATAAGAAAGACGAGATGTTGAGACACCCCACTGATGGGTCATAGTGGAGAAAAATCGAGAGAGAGTTTCCGGACTTTGCAGGTGATGCGAGGAACTTATGGTTTGGTCTAAGTACAGATGGCATGAATCCTTTTGGGGAGCAGAGCTGCAGTCATAGCACATGTCCTGTGACTTTGTGTATCTATAACCTTCCTCCTTGGTTGTGCATGAAGCGGAAGTTTATTACGATGCCAGTGCTCATCCAAGGCCTGAAGCAACCCGGCAACGATATTGATGTGTACCTAAGTCCATTAGTTGAAGAACTCTTACAGTTGTGGCACAGACAAGATGTACGTGTGTGGGATGAGAACAAGCAGGAGGAATTTGACCTACGAGCGTTGTTGTTCATAACAATCAATGATTGGTCTGCTCTTAGTAACATTTCAGGACAGACAAATAAGGGATACAACGCATGCACACACTGTTTAAACAATACTGAAAGTATATATTTGGATAAATGTAAGAAGAATGTGTACCTGGGGAATCGTCGTTTTCTTCCGCCCTCGCACATCCTAAGAAAGAAAGGTAAGCATTTCAATGGTGAGGCAGACAGCCGGTGTAAGCCTATCCGCCGTACTGGTGATGATGTATTTGACATGGTGAAGGATTTAAAAGTAATCTTTGGAAAGGGTCCTGGTAGACAATCTGTTCCGAAGGACGATGTCGGACACGCACCCATGTGGAAAAAGAAATCTATATTATTTAGTTATGCCGCGTCCACCTTGTCCGAGCCTACTGGACTCCATCAGGGATGTCCGAGTCTGGGCTCCGCCAGTTTGGCACTGGGAGGTGCTACCTATCAGGACTCGTACCTTGGTGAGGAATCTGGGTATCATCGTCAACCCGGAGCTTCTTTGGTGGCGTCCACGAGGTCCAGGAGCGGTGCAGAGGAAGCCAGCCCCCGAGGAGGTGGTACGTCGTCGTATCAGGGAGGAGGACGAGCATGTACGGTGATACATGTATCTTTTGGAGACTAGGTTATCCAATATCTGGCAGGTTCACAGATCTCACCCGAGCTATTCTTCGGTGATGGTTCCTCTTTTATGGCTACAGAGCTCCTGTAGCATAGAACGCGGCAGCCGCGTTCGCTAGTTTGATATGTATTAATAATGTATTTTATATTAATAATGTACTTTATCTTATACTTTATCCTATAATGCACCCGAGCTATTCTCCGGTGATGTATTAATAATGTACTTTATCTTATATTATTGTACTTTATCTTAATCACTAAGTACTGTATCCGAGTTGTCGCAGTTGTAATATTCTTTTACTTAATACAATATTCTTTTTCTGTATTAGTTAAGCTATGGACGGTAGACAAAATGAAGAGGAGCTTCTCAACATGATAGATGAGGGTACTGGGGGGGTCTTATTATGATGGCTCCGAATATCTTAATTTGTCTGGAGGAGACGATGGTGGAGAAAATAGTGGAGACGATGGTGCTGACCATGGTGAAGACACCATAATAATGACAAACTCCGTCGAGGTATATAAAGCCTCTATCGATCGTTCACTAGTATAGATGCACTAATTGATTCGTATATATGTACTGACGAATGTTTCTTCTCTTAGACCTCTGCTTCCGGCCAATCTTCTACAAAGACAAGAGGCCTGACACACAAGTTGCCCGCTGATGTCCGTTTCAGCATTGACTTAGTCTCTCCGCAGGGTCAACCGCTGGAGCCCAAAGAAGCTGCGAATGCATTTACAAGTCAATGTGGAGTGATTGTTAGAGACAAAGTCCCGATCACCACGCGAAATTGGAACAAGCCAGTAAAGAAAAAGGATGCAGCTGGGGCTAGTTTTGTAGATGACAGAGCGAAAGATACGATGTGAAATTCTCTCATGACACATTTCACCCTACCAGTCTTGGAGACTGATGAGCTCACACAGCAAATGACGAGGAAAGTCAAGCACTTTGCTCTTAAGAAGATGGCCGAACTATTCAAGGAATAGAAAAAAAGATTGTACCACAAGTATGTCTTGAAGAAAACAACTCCTCCATTCGTTGGCCCACTAGAGTTGCAGCAGGATAACTGGGCCGCATTTGTGGAATACAAGACCTCGGAACCAGCTAAGGCAATATCAGCAAAAAATAAGTTAAATGCAGCCAAAAGGAAATATCACCATCATATGGGCACAAGTGGCTATAGGAGTGCCATGCCTAAGTGGGATAAAGATGAGGCTGACCTGAAGGCTAAAGGGGTCACTCCAGCTATGTCTAGTTGCTCCTTGAGGTCAAGAAATTGGGTAGTCGGGCATGGGGCATCATTAGACCCAGAAACAGGCGAGATTGTTGCAGCCGAAGAAATTTCTTCACCCAAAAAGAACTTGTTAAAATGATAAAAGAGGTTGAAGAGGGAACGTTTGTTCCTGACAGAGAGAACGATGAGCTGACAAAGGCTCTCGGGAATCCTGAAAAGGCTGGACGAACAAGAGGGTTCGAACCTTCTTATCCATGGGTTATCGGGTTTCCCGAGCACCGTGACACGTACAGAAGCCGATCGAGAAGAACAAAGCGGCAAAAAGAGGAGGATACGGAGCGGTTCGCGAGGTTTGAAGCCATGCTGCAGGAGCATCGCCAGGAGCTTAATGAACTTAAAGAACTCCGACAGCAAGATCCTACATCGGACAGTACGGTCGGCCCATCGCAACGGAAAAGCAGCGTGGCTTCCACGGAGGGCCATGGTAATGATGCAACGATGGATGTGTACCCCGTGGATGCAATTAAGGAAAAGACTAGTTGTGAGCTGCATGTTAAACTGAAGAATATTTCCATAAAGGTGGCGGTCGGCTTTGCTTTACCTTCTGCACCGGGAGCGACCTACCATTGCAATCCGATTCCAACTGGCTATGCTCGTGTCGGTGTGGATGAAATTCTACCTATATGTCAGTCACTACAGCTTGACATCCCTGGAGGTGAAGGGGAGACGGCACTGGGAGAAGTCACGAGTGGCTTCATTCTTTGGAAAAAAGAATACATCAAGTTTCCAGGCTCGACACCAAGGCCACCTTCTCCACCGACAAACAATCCATCACCTCCAAGGCAACCGTCTCCTCCCAGTGCACCGTCACCTCCAAGTCCACCTCCAAGTTCACCGTCTCCTCCCAGTAATAGTCCAATCCATGACCCCAACACGAGTCCATCTCAATCTACACAGCCGCCTCCACCCACTAAGGGCCAAAAGCGGAAGAATACCACCGCTCCGTCGAGCGATAACCAACGCCCGAAGCGACAGTTGTCGCCCCTCCCAAGAGTACCACCGGTTCCTCCCAAGAGGGCTTACGACCTGACCGATGAGGAGACCGATGCGGTCGTACGGGCCGAAGTGGATGCTCATTTTGAAAAGAAAAAACCTGAGCCAGAGGTCCAAATAAAACCGGAAACCAAGGAGCACTTTAGGAAATTACTGACGCAGCCATCCCAAGCTCAGTTAAATGCGCCAGATGACTATACACGATGTCTTCAGAAGACACTGAAACAGAAGAGATCAAGCGGTAGAGGAAGCATCAAAAAAGAGGTTCCCCAGCAGGGGGAACAAACAAAATAATCGAGGGGTAGCGGAAGCATCAGAACAGACGTCCCCCAGCTAGGGAAACAAGCAAAACAATCGAGTGGTAGCCGAAGAACCAAAAGAGATATTCCCCAGCTAGGGAAACAAGCAAACCAATCGCTCCCCCACTCCAGATGAACATACATGAACCTCAACTATATGAGGAAGAACCTATGGATCCGGAAACGGCTAGGATATTGGCCGAGCAATATGGTATGCCTATTCATGAAATTATTCACGGCGATATGCCCAAGGCTGAGGTAGCATCCAAATTTGTTAACGGGGAGCCTCTGGTCAGTTCTAAGAGGCTTCGGGATATGCCAACACAAATGCGACGATTCCATGAATGGTACATGAAAGCATCAAAAGAACAGCGAAATTGGCTCATACTAAAAGTTCAACATTCGCATTACTTCATTGAAGACGAGGTCCCTATTGAATTTACAGAATTATTTCAGTTATTCAATCTAAAGGAACTCGACAAAACTATCCTCAGTTCGTATTGTCTGTAAGTGATTACTTTATTTATGTAATTAGGTCTCTATCTCAGCTTGTTCAATTCATTGCCGGTAAGTATACTCACTATATTCTTTTGTACGCTATATATAATGATGCAGAATGAAGATGCTCGATTGTAAAAGAAAGGCTATCAACGGATTTGGGTTCATTGACCCACATCGAGTTCATGGAGCTATACTAAAGGATAAACCACTGGAGATCGAGCACAACTTGTTGCGGTTTTTCACGAAACAGTATTTCTGTAATGAAATACTATTTCCTTACCACGACGGCAAGTGATATTTTGTACACATTAACTTTTGCTTACTCGATGTTTAGTGTAAATGATGAGTTACTGACGTATGTAAACCTTGCGTAGGTACCACTGGATTCTTCTAAGCATTTCACTTGACTTGGAAAGAATTCACATCATGGACTCACTAAACAAAGATATTGAAAACTACCGCAGCATTATCGTTGCGCTCCAGAGGTAACTTCAACCATTATCGCACTATATCGGTTTCTTTCGTTCATTTTCTGAGATATCAAGTAGTTATTAACTCATACATTAATTTTCTTTGTCGGGTAGGGTTTGGACACAGTTCAAGAAACATGTCCGCGGTCAATGGCGTGAGGAGCTATTTTTTAAATCACTCTCGATAAGTAGTACGAGCTAATCCGCGCATCTATTTAATTCTAGTTTATGTGCATTTATCATGCTAGCGTTATTATTTGGTTGAATTCTATTCTTGTAAAGTGCGCGAGGCAGCCACAGGGAACTAATCTATGTGGATTCTACGTATGCGAGTTCATTCGCATTAGTATTGAGAAGCCCTCGGAAAATGTTCGAGTAAGTAAACAATATATTCATCCTTTATTTTTATTACAAAAAGTTGTGTTGAGTCTAATTCATACGATCTCCTTTTTATATAGTTGGACGCGATGCGAGACAAGCTCCTACCAGAGGACCGCCTAATAGCAATCCAAGAGGAACTTGCTGCATTTTTTATCGACGAGGTCTTAGACCCACGCGGACAATACTCTATACGTAGACCCTAAAGCATCCATGTAATCAAATAGACATGCTCTGGACCCGGTTGGGACTCCATATATGCTTATAAGAGAAATTATATTGTATGTATATGAAAACTTGTTTCTAATGAAAATACAAAATGAAAAATAATTGAACACAAAACACAAAATGAAAAGAAAAACACAAAACCCTAAAACCCCATCCCCTGCCGCGGCAGCCAAATGGCCCAAAATGCTGCCGCGGCAGGGAACCTTTAGTCCTGGTTCGTAACACGACCCGGGGCTAAATGTCCTGCCGTCCAGCGCGCCTAGCAGGCCACGTGGTTGGAACTCTAGCCCCGGTTAGTCCCGCTTTCGCAGTCCCGGTTCACAATCCGGGGCTAAAGGCCCTTACGAACCGGGGCAAATGACCCGATTTCTACTAGTGGACCTACATACCTATGGGCCTTTGAAAAAAAGCATGTAAGTAATTTAGGGACGTTCCACCGTATTCCAAATTTTGTAAATCCTGCCTCTTCTGTTCTTATGAAAAAGGCATGTTTAACCGCTTCCTCAATTTCAGGATGTCCGTGTTGAACCATCTTATACTAATAGGAAAGGGTAATTAAGATTAAAAAAGGAAAGGGTAATTAATTGATCCTTTAATTGCAAATCAAATTCCAGATTCATAGATTTGTGTGGCATGTGTGACATCAAGATTCAGAATGGGCGGCTCAGATGCGTTTAATGACGACTGTTTTGTGTCAAGTGGTGAAGTACCATCGTAAAGACGTGTGGAGTCTGGTAACAAAATTTTAAACCAACGCAACAGATCAAATTGACATAAGCTGGCTGGAAATGTGGTGCTGGGTTCCGCTTTCTCTAGTTTAGCAAAGATTTTTAATTTCAAAATGGCCTTAGATTTTGCGCTCTAACCTACATCGCCACTGGCCTGAATTGGTTTCAGTATCCACACTTGAATCCGTAGCTAGTTGTGACTTCTCTCTATTTTCTGTTTCCTAAAATCCGACGGGTAATCCATAGCTGAGTTGGAAGCATTCATCAACATGGTGCCAAAACCATCTACTCCATGGCTAATGGCCAAGAGAGGTAAAGGCAGAGGGCAAGGGATCAGCACGAAGCAGCACATGCCACTCGTTGTCTGCACATCCTTCTTGTGGAGGGTGGTTCAGGTTCTCTCATCGATAACCACCGACACTCTCACAAAATATTTATACAAGTGTGCTGTAGTGTTTATCTTCTCATTATCAACCTCTCATTTGTAAGTTGCAATCTTGGTTGGTTTTTCCTTTGTGTCATAAGGACAGCCGCTAATGCATCTTTTGGATGTGGGAGGAGCAATACAAGAGTTTCTTAGATAATGAAATATAGAGTAAATTCCAATGTTTACCCCCTAGTTTCAGAATTTTGACACTAATTACCCTATTTAGCAAAATTTCATCCTTATTACTCCCTTTAGCAAAAGTTATGCCAATTTTTACCCCCGTAAAATTTTGTGAGTGTTCTGACAGGTGGGACCATGCCGTAAGTACATGTGGTGTGCCATGTAGACTTCTTTCAGTTGTGGCGGTTTTCTCGTGGCATTTTTTTTCAATCTCCCATCTCGCTGTTGGTGTTTCTGTAATCTGTGCTACATGAAGAGCAAGTTGGACTAGGAGTGGTGGAACGGTAGTGCTGCTAGTTGTGGTTTAAATAGGAACTATAATGCTTTGTGATATACTGATATTTGAGTAAATAGGCTCTTACTTAGCAGATCAAACGTATTAGGAGTTATATTCAGTTCGTAGCACTAGGATTTGCTTGGCTTCAGGAAAACGCGTTTTTTGTTCAGGAAAGACACAATTTGAGAAATAGACTGGACCAGCTCATCCAAAAAACAAAACGGTTCAGCTCATGACCTGACTGCTTCTCGCAAGAAACACAAAGCAGAAAAAAACAAAGTGGCCTGCCAAAACACTCACAAAACTTTACATGGGGTAAAAAGTGGCACATCTTTTGCTAAATGAGGTAAAAATTGGCACAACATTTGCTAAATGGGGTAATTAGGATGAAAATTTGCTAAATGGAGTAATTAGCGTTAAAATTTTAAAACTAGGGGGTAAAAACTGAAATTTATTCTGAAATATATCATACTCTTGTACATCCAAGACCTACACCAGCCCCGCCCGTAGGAAGAGGAACTAAATAACAGTGCTATATCCATAATGCTGAGCTAGCGACCTACAATGAATACCTTTTTAAGATCATTTAAGAGACTAAAAAAATACTGTAAATATTGTTTGAACGACCTGAAAAAATTTAAGTCCTGATAAGCAATGTAGGTTGAGTGCAGTCAAGTTGCGGTAAAGTGGCTGTGGAAATAAGCCAACCACTTTGTTTAGTTCCATTTACTCTCCAACAAAACTGCCAATTTTCAATATCTATAAATCATCTATATGCATCACAGCGGTTCTCTCCGAGTAGAACTACGCTACTTCCGCCCTCACTTCTGTTGAATCCACGAGATTCCTTTATCGAACAAGAAACATACTACTCACATCTATTCAATAGAACTAGGTAGAGTTGATGGTATGCGGATGTAGTGATGTAAGTGTCAGCCCAATTGACCTTTTAGCTCCATTCGTTTAGGCTTGGAAGACATCTCGAAATGATACTTCTGCCCATACAATGATGTCGCATGTTGCCTTTGTTAGGTCTAATGGGAATCAAGATGTCGTTGCCTCTTGGGACACGATTTCCTAGAAAAAAGATGAGCCTCTCTTGTTCTCTATCATGGTGAGGGCACACTCGGGAGCTGACTCGCACGCTGCCAGTGGATGCTCAGCGCTTGCTCGGGAAAAGATTATGTTTCAGTGTTCCAAGAAATTTCCAAGGAACTCCCGACCTGACCCAATTTGTCCCCCACCACCACACTATCTCCTGGTGTAGCTTCCATGGAGTTTTGAGGAAGAAGAATAGGATATCATCACCATTGTGGTATGTCATGACTAGTGTCACAACGGCGCAAACCCAAGATCAACTGCATCAGGAAATCATCGACGCCTGGTCCATGTAATGGCTATACATCCCGGTGCTATTAGGCCATCATGGAACACCGAATGAACCAGCTACGCCAATTCGTAGTTCTCAAAAAACTAGCTGATATAGTGCTTTCTCCTCCCAATCTCAAACATCTATTTGTGTGTTACCTGGATCAAGCACGGAGATTCCTACAACTGGTACCTAGAACTATCCTCTACCCAATATGACACGGAAGAAAGGAGCAAATCCATTGTAAGACTTGTTCTCTCATCAGTTATCGACATCTTTTGAAAAACAAATGATTAACCACAAAAATTTATGTGGGATTTAAGCTTTCAAAATATGTTTTCTCATGATGGATGCAAATGCACCCGTGAGCCAAAAGGGATTTCCGTGTGAGGAGAGGTAGCCTCTTTTCTCTTCCCATTCTCAGAATCTCATTTGCAAGTTGTGATCTTGGTTGGCTTTTTCGTTGTGTTATGTGGATAGCAGCTGATGCATCTTTTGGACGTGGAAGACCAATACAAGAGTTTCTTATTTAGATAATGGAATAGATCATACTCTTGTACAACAAGAGGAATTAAATAACAGTGCCGAAATCAGACATGATATCCCTAATGCCGAGCTAGCGACCAGCAATGGATATCTTGTGAAGATCAATTAGGAGCTTAAAATCTTGCTGTAAATATTATTCGACCGACCGAACAGAACACGGCATGAACATAGTCATGTCCTTTCAAAAAAAAAAAACATAGTCATGTTTGGTGTCAATGTTGTTTTAACAATTTGGTTGTCTACATCATTGACATCACGACTAGCACTTGACATGATGTTGTTGCATAGACCGGATGTACTCGGCATCAACTTGAATTTAATGTATGTCTTTTATTGAAAAACATAAGTCCTAGGAAGCAATGTAGGTTGAGTGCAATCAAATTGCAGTGAAGTGGCTGCAGAAATAACCCAGCTACTTTGCTTAGCTCCATTAAATCTCCAACGTAACTTCCACTTTTTAATATCTATATATCATCATCTATATGTATTTCAATCGTTCTCTCCCTGCAGAAATATGCTACTTCCGCCCTCACTTGTGTTGAATCCACAAGATTACTTTATCGAACAAGAAACATGCTCATATTTGTTCACATAAAACTAAGTAGATCTAATGTATTTTGATGGCATGCGGAGCTAGTGCGGTAGTGATGTTTAAGTGTCAGGCCAATTAGCTTTTTAGCTCCACCGATTTATGCTTGGAAGACATCTGGAAATGCTAGTTCTGCGCATACGGTGACGTCGCATGCTGCTAAAGATGTTGCTGCCTCCTGGGACACGAATGCCTTGGAAAAAGATGAGCCTCTCCAGGTCGAGCTGACACCCCCGCTGCCATGGGGTACTCAGAGCTTGCTCGGGCTAAAGGGGTAGCAACTAGCAAGGCGATTGAGTCTGTTTCAGCGTTCCATGAATTTCTGAGGAACTCCTGGCCCAACCCGATTTGTCAGACCCCGTCACCACTCTCATCTGGTGTAGGTGCCATGGAGTTCTGAGGACGAAGAACAGGATATCAGAGCATCTCCAGTTCTCCACTCGGGGGCTTCAAAGACACACCATAGTGTTTTGGGGGTGCCGGCGCGAAATTTCGAGCCCAGCCGCGTGTCCTATTTTTTTTTTTCGCCGGCGCAGCCCAGTTATTTAGCCGGCGGTCCCAGGCAAAACCCAATGTACAGGGAGGCGAGCGGGGGCGCCGGATGGACGCGTGACAGGGTGGGTGGCGGGAAGATTAGGCGGGAGTGCGCACGTCAAACCGCCCCGGTCAAAGCTGGCCCGCGTGACAGCCGCGTAGAGCTGTTCTTCCTCGCCATCAGCGTCGAGTAATGGCGCTGCTCGCCGCAGCCTTCCCAGCCAACGGCAGCGGGCGGTGCAGCCGACGCGTCCCGTCAAAGGGGCAGGGCGGCGTTAATGCCCACCGCTCGCCTCCCTCTCCTCCCCAGTATAAAAACCCGCGGCGGTTTTCATTGCCGCCGCACACGCATTACCTCGACGGCAAGCTCCACCATCTCCTCCCCCAAACGGCGTCCTCTTCTCCCTCTCTCTGGGTTTGGCCGCCTCTGGCTCCACGTCGACGAGGCGTAAGCGCTGTGGAGCGCCGGCTACCCCGTCCCGCGGGCTTTCCGGCTCCCGACGGGGTGGGCGGTGAGTCGCGGCGGCCTCGCTGTGCCGCCCATCCCCACCGGCACGGCCCGCGGGGCCGCCATCTATGAGCACTACTAGGGGGTGCTCACCGACGAGGAGCGCAACGACCCCCAGTGGGATCCCGACAACCTCCAGGCATGGGCGGCGTTCTTCGCGCGGCAGCGCGAGGAACGCATCGAGCCCTACGACGGCGTTGTCCCGCCGCCGGCCAACTACAACAGCGAAGGCCGAAAGCGGTGGTGGAGCGCTCCGAGACGGACCCTCTCCTGGGTCCTGGAGCACATCGCCAACGGCAACAACCCGCTGTTGGTGATGCCGCCGCGCATCCCGCGCGATCGCCAGCAGGCCGCCAGCAAACGCTGGGCGCCCCGCCGCGCGCCGTCGACGTCCTCCTCCTCCTCCTTGCGCTCTGTCGACGTCCCCGGTGCGGTACTCGCCATACCCCTCGCCGTCGCCGCGCTACCTCGCGCTCCCGCCGGTGAAGGACGAGCCGGCGAGCCCACCGCGCAGGCGCCGCGCGCCTCCTCGCCACCTCCGCTTGGGCAGGCCCAAGCCCGAGCCCAAGAAGGAGTGGACACCACAGCCGGAGTACAAGGCGGCAGCGCTCCAGCTGGCGGACGGCGAGGACCCGGAAGAATTTCCGGGTCAGAGGATGCTGAGGATGCTGGAGCGGGCATCCTTCAACGACGTCCTGCCGGCCACTGACGAGTTCGCCGCCAGTTGGTCCGCGCAGAACTGGTGGCGGGAGCAGGCCGAGCGCGCCAGGCGCCACGTCGTCGTCGTCGACATCGACGACGACGAGGGGGCGGCTGGTCCTTCCACGCGGCCGGCGCGCAGGACCAACGGCGAGGGGTTCAGCCGCCTGCGAAGGACGAGCCGTCCAACGACGACGACGAGGAGGACGGCATGTTCGACTACGCCGCGGCGATATACCGCCGGCTCGGGATCGGCCGTCATTAGATGGCATTTTTTTTGTAAATTTTTGTTAAGTTTAAACTGTTCGTTGAAGTTTGAACTGATTCTCTAAATTTCTCCTAAATTTAAAAAATTTAAATTTTGTTAGGGGGCACGCTCCGGCTAGGAGCCCCCCCGTGGCAGGAAACGGGCCACGCCGGAGCCCATATGGGTAACGAGTGGAGATGACTCACGTCTATCGTGACCAGTGTCGCGACAGCGCAAACCCAAGACCAACTACGTCAGGCCATCAAGGACAAGAAGCTCCCTAGCTTCGAAGGACAAGGACCTGATCTATGTAATGGCTTTCTATTGGTAGGTTAGTGCCTTAATTAGGCGTTTATGTGTCGGAGTTGAAGACTGGCTAAATTATTTGCTTGTAGCATGAATTCATAAAAGAAATGAATGGCTCGACTAGATGGAATAACCGAGCCAGAATAGAAACTAAAAAGAAAACATATTAGTGTGAGAGATGTAAACAACTGGGCAAACCTGACACACATCATAGAACCAACCCCGAACCAACTACCCCAATTCCTAGTTCTCAAAAAATTACCCGATCCCATGCTTGCTCCTCCCAGTCTCAAATATCTATCAGTGTTACCTGGATCAAGTACGGAGAATCCTACAATTGGTACCTCGAGCTATACGCTACCCAATATGACACAAGAAAATAGCAAATCCATTGTAAGACTTGTTCTCTCATCAATTGTCGACATCTTCTGGAAAACAAATAGTAACCTAAATGACAATTTATGTGGGGTTTAAGCTAGTAAATAATCAATTCCTTCTTGAAAATAAAGACTATAAACAAGCCAAGATGGCTCATCAACTCTTTCACCTTGAAAAGATGCAGAACGCATGAAGATAAAATATGCCAGCCATACGTTAGGGCAGTTTGATCCTTTCCAAGTTCAACTTCAATCCATCAGACATCAAATTTTGTTCTTCCCACAGATTCAGGAACAAGGAAGTTACGCACTACAAATCTAAGTGGGAGCTAGATCTAACACGGGATGATGGAATCTAAACATTACAGGTAACAGGTGGTATATATTATTTAAACCAAGAGTAAGCTAAATCTCAGGTATAACAACATCAACCTACGTTCCATTACTGCTGCTTCAGAAGAAGTGTTTAACATACCCTACTAAATGAACGCTAGCTGTCATCTGCACCAAATAACGTCTCACCCATGCGCCTCACCGCCTTCTCATACTCTGCTTTTTGGAAGTCACTGAACTTGGAGGTGTCAGCCATCAATAGCTCCGAATACTTCTCGTAAAGTATTGTTTCCTTCTTATCCTTTGCTTCCTGTTGTTTTAGTTTGGCCAACTCCAGCTTCTCCTTCGAGAGACGTAGCTGTACCTCTGACACCTTCTCGCGGTCCTTCATAAGCATAGCCTGCAGATCCGCTGCACGTTTGATGTCCTCCTGCACCTCGGACGAACATGGCACTTCCTTGCCTTTAACTTCGCGTTTTCGTTTGAGCTTTGTCACCTTGACACTTTGCACACCTGTTTCGCTTTCAGGAACAGTTTTCTCCGCTGCTCTGCCATGTTCTGGCTTCTTGCAGACCTGTGATGTCTCCTTTTCAGGAAGGTTTTCCATGACTGTTGCTCTATCACGGTCTAGTGCCTTGTAACCCTGTCCAAGTGTTCCTTTTTCAGGCTCATCTTTCCTCAGTACTCCCCCATGTTGAAACTCACCCAACTTAGAATTACCAGCCAAAAGCTCACTCCCAGGCAGAAACCCATTGTACCACGGAGTGCTAGCCATGAACAATTCTGGTTGCTTCTCTGAGATTAATGCTTCATGGTCCTCCCTTTCTGGCTGCGCTATTCTGGAAGGTTCATGGTTTTGGTCTGTGTGCAGAAGTTGTAACCCTGTCATCTCCACGGGATTCGACTTAAGCACGCTCTGAAGATCTAGTGAGTATTGTATATCGTTTTCCACCTCTGATGAAGACTGCATCCTACCTTTACCTTCATGTTTTTCTGTTGCTGTGACGCAACCTTCTCCATGTTTTGCTGTGACACAACCTTCTTCACTCGGCTCATTTTCAGGGTCATCTTCAGTATCTTCAGAGGATGACGTGTATTCCCCGGACTCAGACAGCTTGGCTTTTTTGGAGGACAAAGACAGGATGTAGGATTTCCACTTGGGTTGGCCCCAGACAGCTATCCAACAGTGGCCATAGGCAAAACGACATTTCACTTCCTCAAGATACATCGCCCGTGCTTCTACGTTGAACATCGCCCATGTTTTGTCCAGCAGTTGCATATTGTCGGACAGTTCACTAGGATATTTTGCCTTGACCTGGCACCAGCAGTCGTCGAAGCGGGCAATCTTCGGGGTCATCTTATACCAATGGTCTTTCAAATGTTTTATTTCCCTTCTCCTATCTCTAGGGGTAGTGCTGTTGTACGTTTCTGTAATATTCGCCCAGTACGTGTCATACTTCTTGATCCCCGGGCAATTCAACCAAGCGCTTATCTGTAGTTCCAACACAAAGGTGTTTATATAACATTTGCAAGGTCCTAATAGCAAGAAAAGAAATGGAGCAGACAAGCTTACCAATCTTATGTCCTCCTTTTCCGTCCAATGTAATCGATTAGCAGTACGCTCCGGTTGACCATTCTCATCATTGACTATATCAATATCTTGTTCTCGGCGAGTCTCCAGATGTGGGGTTCCCGAATCAGACGCTGACGTGGATGGCAAAACGAGAGCAGGTGGGGGAGGCGGCGGCCGTGGTGGTAAAGAGTATGGAGCATACTGTGGCTGGACAACAACGTATTGGACATTCGGTTGGTATTGGTGTTGCTGTGGGAATTGCTGGAAAGGGATATTCATGGCATATGGCGGTTGTGAAAATTGCATATGCTGAGGAAATTGCTGGTGGTAAAAATTCGCAGGATTGGGTATTGATGTTGACTCATTAGGACTATTTTTACGATTTAGTGAACCACCAGGCGGACGTGGACTCATTTGTAACAAGAGGAAATTGTTCTCCTGAGAATCAATGTGATCAAATGAGTGGATGTTGCATGGGATGAATGGAAGTCTGAACTAACTATTAAATCAGTTTTGCACTAAAAGACAAACTGACACATACCCCAGGTATACAAATTTCTTAACAGCTGTTTTTTGCCTTTGCGGTTTATACCTTGCCTCAAACAGTCAACAAAAATATTCAGACATGATCTCCCAGTACACCACGGGTAGTGTAGCTATCAGAACTAGGAGTACTACTGAAGGTGTCACACCCCTGGGGAAAAAAATGTCAATGTAACATGACAAATTGTGTGAAAAATGTATCAAAGTAACAATATATCAGTTAAACTAAGCCTCCTAAGATAACATAAAAATGTGGTGTTATCTTCAAAATTAGTGTTTGTAGAACTAGATGGAACTAAACAGCAAGCTTGGCTATGAATGTATTCTAGATAAACTACAGATCTCAATTATGTAACAAGGGATGCAGCCTAGAGCACTCAACCTGCAGACTAAAATTACTAGTATTCAACTCAAGAATGAAATTTATTTTATTTTGAACGTAAGAGCTTTCAAACTCAACAATGGTAATTTATCTCAAACTTTACAGGCAGACAGTATAACATCTATAACTTGTAGCAGGAGTTGGCTGAGCTATCTCAGCCTCAGATGTGGCATGGCTCATAAAATAGAGGGTGGTGCTCTTGTCTGTCCCTTTAGATGGCTCTGATTTGGAGTTGGTTGATTAGTGGACCACAGGATTGTAAAGCTTGCAAAATAGAAAGAAACACTGGAACGTTTTCATGACCAAGACTATAAAAATCTTGTGATTGTCAATCCAGACGTACACTGTGTCGTAAAGCTACAGGTGAAGCCAAATTAGGTGGAACTGGTACAATGTTGGTTGTATGCATATAATATCCAGGGACCAGATGCCTAAGGGGAAAAATAATGTCTTCCCATACAGGTACTAGGCTTTGTTTCAAGAAAAACTGGAAAGGCTAACTGCTATTTATGAATTGCTAATTAGGAACTGTATGATAATCGATGTTAATGAAGTGTACTAGGAAATTTTAGTTATACAAAAACATAAAGCGCTGACCTTTATGAGCTACCAAACTATTTTTTCCTTAATCCTTTTGTAAACATAAATCCGTATGTCAAATATAGAAAAAGGTTTCAGAATCAGGTATGCAGGCATCGTAGAACATACAAATACAAGTCATAAGACAGAACTGATAAGCGTTGTTGCTGGACGGAATATGGATATTTTAATGTTCCAAATTACCAGAACTCAAGGTCAAAACATTGTGGCTAAAATTCAACATACACAATCTGCAGGGAAACATAGCACTGAATCGGAAATTCAGTTGGCTTCAGATATACACTATAATGAACCAGTTCCATTTCCCCCCAATTCCATATCACCTGGTCCAATCTAAGACCTAATCGTACCAAACAGTAACGCCGCGACGCATCCAAAGAAACGCTTCTCGTCCACTTCAACCTTGGGAGGGAAATCAAAAGGGTGGAAGAGATGTACCGCGGGCAGCCGCAGGACGGGAAGGGGAATGCTTGATCGCTGTTGCTAGGTCTGGGGTGTCGCCGAACTCGGAGAAGCAGGGTAGTGCGATGGAGGGGAGAACGCCAGGCCGAGGCCGCCGCTGCCTCTGGCGCCGCAGTAGATCGAGGCCGGCGCGGCGGCGGGGATTATGCCGAGGGTTCTGCTTCTTCGGTTTGCACAGTTGCAATTTTGGGTGGGGACGGGGAGTGGGCACGTTAGGGGAGTGCATCGTTTTGGCACCCGTCCTCCACGGAGGACTTCTTCAAAGTCTTCGAAAATTCTAATTTGGAGCTTCAAAAATTAAAAAAAAAATACTCCTTCCGATCCAAATTAATTGACTCGGATTTGTCTAGATTCAGATGTTTCTAATACTAAAACATGTCTAGATACATTCGAATCTAAACAAACCGGAGTCAATTAATTTAGATCAAAGGGAGTACTAGGTTGTAGTCAATGATTTATTCTACCAATATGTAAAACTTCAATATGAAATACAAAATATTCTATCCTAGAAAAAATAACAAAAATGCAGATCTAGGAGCATGAACAGTAGAACTTTTGAATAACCCATCTAGGGTTCCTTCTCTCCGCCGCCGTCGGTCCGTTCCGCCTTCGATGGCTTTAGGGACTTAGAAGTGTGGCGGACCACGGCATCTCGTCGGCGGGAGATTTGTGTTTTTGATTAGGCTGTTTTCTCGTGTCTTTTTTGGATGTTGAGGTGATGGCTATATCCTGAAGTCAGAATAAAGTCTTCCCCGCTCTATCCTCGCTCCAGTGGTGCATCTAGCGCTGACGGAGGACGCGTGGAGCCATGTATCCGGCCGATCTCCTGAGATCTAGTCGTTTTTGTGTTAATTTTAGGTCAGTCTTTTTCAATCTACTGATGTCATCATTGGTGATGGTTGCTGCTTTAGTGTGCTGCTTTTTTGGGACCTTAGCACGATAACTTCTCGTCTGTCTTACTACAACAAGATTTACTACGACAAGTTTTTTCCCGGCTCCGGTGCTGGAGGGGCGAGGATGGCGACATGCCTTCGGCTCGTGCTATTGTTTGTAGTCTTCGCCAGGTGGTCCATCGACCTATTTGTAATTTTTATTACTTTTAGGCCTATTTGTACTACTGCTGATGATTATTAATAGATCGGTGGAATTTTCGCAAAAAAAACTTTTGAATCATCCAAAAAATTGTCTAATTTGTCTTTATCAAATGATTCAAAATCAAGTGATTTCAAAAGTCCATCGGAACAGAGCTTCTTCATGCGTTTTACGCCAATATGATCTAGACGGCAGTGTCACATATATGCAGATATATCATTATCAAGTTTAATCCTTTTAGCATCAACATTATAAATAGGTGTATCACTATTATCGAGATTTAACAGAAATAAATCATTCATCACAGGTGCATGATCATAAAAGATATTATTCATATAAATCGAACAACCATTGTTTTCAGATTTAAACGAATAACCACTTCGCAGTAAACACGATCTGGATCCAATGTTCATGTTTAGTGCAGGCATCAAATAACAATTATTCAGATTTATAACTAATCCCAACGGCATATGGAGAGGTAGCGTTCCAACGGCGATCACATCAACTCTTGATCCATTGACGACATGCATCGTGACCTCATCCCTTGCTAGTTGTCGCTTGTTTCGCAACCCCTTATTCGAGTTACATATATTAGCAACTGAACCAGTATGAAATACCCAGGTGCTACTGCGAGTACTA
Organism: Avena sativa; assembly: GCA_916181665.1. NCBI lineage: Eukaryota > Viridiplantae > Streptophyta > Magnoliopsida > Poales > Poaceae > Avena > Avena sativa. Next base: position 454,608,700 of record OV702290.1, read on the forward strand.
GTCAAGTACACATCAATAACATGTATATCACATATACATTTGTTTTCCTTACCGGCCTTCTTGTCCGCCAAATACTTGAGGCAGTTGCGCTTCCAATAACCAGTCCCCTTGCAATAATAGCACTCGGTATTAGACTTAGGGCCAGCTCGGGATTCTTTTCAGGCGTAACAACAGATTTGTCGCCCTTCTTTTCCTTCTATTTACCCTTCTTGTCTTTCTTAAAACCAGTGGTCTTATTGATCATCAACACTTGATGTTCTTTCTTAATCTCCACTTTCGTAGTCTTAAGCATTGATAGAAGCTCGGGGAGAGACTTTTTCATGCCGTGCATGTTATAGTTCATCATGAAGCTCTTGTAGCTAGGTGGAAGAGATTGGAGAACACGATGTATGCCTAAGTTAATGGGAATCGTTATTCCTAAAGACACAAGCTTATCGGCGTATCCAGACATTTTGAGTACATGCTCACTAACATAGTTGTTTTCTTCCATCATGCAGCTAAAGAACTTTTCTGAAGCTTCATAACTCTCTACGGATTTATGGGAATCTAAAATCATTTTCAATTCATCCATGGTATCTAAGGCATTGCCATTTTCGAAATGCTTTCAAAGTTCTGGCTCTAGCACATACAGTATGCCGCAATGAACCATATTGTGGTCATCCTGACGAGTCAAATAGACATTTATTTCTTCGTTAGGGGCATGAGGAGCTGGTGAGGGTCCTAGCGGCGCTTCTAGCACATATTCCTTTTGTGCAGCAGTTAGGAGAATCCTTAGATTCAGGGCCCAGTTGGTAAATTTGCTACCATTCGTCGCAAGTTTCTCTTTCTCCATGAACACATTAAAATTAAAAGCAGGTGGTGTCATCTACAACAGAATTTGTAAAGTTTAATTAGACTAAGTTTATGATAGATCGAGTTCAACTAATCCAAATTACGAATGAACTCCCCCTCAAAAACAACATCCCTCATGTCTTTTTGGTGATTACATGAATCAAATCCACTACACCAAGTCCGATCATCATGTGAGTCGGTGTAGCTTCAAAGGCGAGCATCTATATGGGTATCATATCAACTATATGACCAATGCTTAACCTTTCGGTCCGTGTTTCGAGGCCATGTCTGTACATGCTAGGCTCGCCAAGTAAGAACCTTACTACTCGCATGTGTAAAACCGTCTTACACCCATTGTATGAAAGCGTAGAGTCAAAAACACCCGATCATCACGTGATGTCTTGAAATGACGGACTTCCTTAATGGTGCATACTTAAGGAATAACACATTTTTATCTTGATATCTAAATGAGGGATCATCTTATAATGCTACTAAAGCGCAACAAGCAATATAAGATGCAAACATCATATCCATAAAGTGAAATAATATGGTTCTTGCACTTGATCACTATCATGTGCATCGTGGTATGAACTTTATCATTCTTTTGTGTGTAAGGCCAGGGTTTATGGAACTTACATGTTGGGTATGCTATAATTTCCAAGAGTATCAACTATACTTCAAATTATAACATTACCATATCATGACATTAGCCCAGCCACAATCTAAACTAGACACCACTAATTTATCAATTGCATGTTTTTACGTGGCTTAGAGATTTCGAAGATAGAACCGGTCTTACCTATGAACATGGAACCACAATGATGATAACCAAATTATTAGCAACTCATTGTAAATTATATATTGACTATAATAGGAGAGACAGACACCCACTAGCCACTTATGCAAAACTAGTTGCATGTCAAGTGTGGAACAGGTCTCATGTGCGAGGACATGTAAAGTTAGTCTAGGCCGCTTCATCCCACTATGCCACCAATATCCAAAATACATATAAGATGCAATAACTTGATCATCATCGCCCACAGACTCTTATGTGTACTACCCGTGCAAAGCATCTACGCATAGATTAGGCTCTGATACCATTGTTGGGTTTGCAACATAGAAAACAAAAAAATTCCTACGATGGGAACTACTAAGCACCAAGATATATCTACCTAGATACAAGCAAAAGGTGGATATACATCCATAGAGAACATACCCTTGAAGACCGACAAAGTGTAACGAGATTAGACTCGTGGATGATGTAGTTGATCGTTTGTTGATCTCAAGATCGAGAGGAATTGCGCTCGCCGCAAATCAGGAGCGCATCCGTGCTCGCACACACGTCCGGTCCACCGAACAACCTCCACCTCCTCGCTCTAGTGATGCAGCGGAAGCAGCAACTCCTTCCAGGCAAAAAGCCACCGGGAACATGTATCTCACTAATCTGAGACCATGGGGGAATAATTCTAGAGAGGGAGAGAGATCCGGGTATCCTTACTGTACCTCACTGTACCTCACGAGGATGTTTGGGGATATACTTTCTAGGTATCCTCACTGTACCTCACTGACCAGGGTGGCCCACTTCGGGTTAGAGCTTTGCTTCACGGGCGGCCCAATCAAGGAGAAGAGACGGAGTCCAGTCCGGCTACGGGAAGGCCCAGAAGACTTACCGACATAGGCCTGTAGTGTTACTTGTAGTTCAAGATGTACTCTGTAACCGACTCTTAGTCGTAGCCGGATAGGTCTCTCCTATAAACCCTAGTCCGGATATCTATATAAGCTGTCCTGCAAGAATCAGAATCGGCGAGACTATCGTCGTCGGTCGCATACTCTACGTTAGTGACGTCCCTCTCATCGTTCTCGACGAGACCTGGATTCCGGCTAGGGAGGCCTTGACTGCCTACACCATCATATCTTTCGGCGAGATCGATGTATACATCGGATTTGTTGAACCTGTCCCACCCACCCCAGCGGTGATGATAGAGGCAGAAGAAATTTCTGGGTCCCCCTTGTCCGTGGAGGCGGTAGAGCTCCGGATCCTAGAAAACCCTAATCCACCCAGCCCGCACCTGTTGCGGAGATAGTGGAGAAAGCCGAACCTGAAGCAGATCTTGAGGATCAAATCGAATCTGGAGTGGATCTCCCTAGCGAGGCCGAAACCCAGATCGATCCACCCGCCGAGGTAGAAGTTCAGGAGGAGCACAACAACAACCTTGGTTCCGGCTCTGCCAATGCTGGAACGGACCAACCTTTCCCGAGGAATACGTTGAGGCGCATGATGCTGCAAGGCGCAAACGTGGATGAGGTTCTCGAAACCATCAAGATCTTCGAGGAAGCCCACGAGGAAAGCCGCAACTACCTCAGGACCCACACATCGCACTTTGTCGGATATGTTGGATCCGGATCCGGCTCTGCCGATGCTGGAGACAACGAAGACTCGATGCTGAAGGCGATCGGAACAAGCACCGACTTACCCGCATCCTTGGATGACTCGATGACGTCGGCGGATTTCCGGAAGTTCTCCGTGGAATATGAAGAGGAGTACAACTCCAAAGCTGCAGAAGAAGGAGAAGCCATGGATGAAGGATCCGGAGAAAACTCTCCCAAAGCGCAGGATGACATGGATCTTGGAAATAATCTTGAGGTCCAGATGTCCGAAAGTACCGATCAGAGCTTGACTCCGGGAAACGACCCAAAGCCGTCTTTGCTACCGGTCCTGCCAAGAAGGCAAAGAAGAAGGACAAGACCCCGACAAAGGAACTTCTAGCAGAGGAGGTGATTGCCGAGGAATACGAGGAAGACTCGGATGGAGCACTTATCCCAGACGAGCCCAAAGAAGAGTCGGTGGATGGACACGTGGTCACCGCAGGTGCCCGTAAACTCATTGATGCTGCATTAACCACACCTACCCCTACTGCGGCAGAACTCACTGCTGTAGAATTGGACGAAAGGGCCCAAGCCCTAGAAGCGTGTCGCCAAGTACTCCTGGATGAATCCAAAAACATCGAGGAAGAGAAGAAGTGCATGGCCAAGGCGGATAAGCTGATCTCTCTGCAACATCAGATGAACCGGAAATGCCACGTACGGGCTGACAAATTTCTGGAAGTATGAAAGGTTCTCTTTGAGGGAGTGATGGCCCAAAATATATCGAGCTCGTTGGGGAACCCCAAGAGGAAGGTATGATGAGAACAACAGCAAGTTTTCCCTCAGTTATGAAACCAAGGTTATCGAACCAGTAGGAGCAAGGAAACACCTCCAAGGTGTTGTTTCCAACTTGGAATCCTGCACAACACAACCACAGAACTTTGCCCCCAACTTACAGTCAGGTTGTCAATCTCATCGGTTTTGCTGCAAACAAAGGATTAAACGTATTGTGTGGAAGATAGTAATAGCTTGCAGAAAGTAAACAGAAAACAGTAAATAGTTGTAGATTGATGGTAAAAGAAAGGACCGGGGTCCATAGTTCACTAGTGGTGATTCTCCTTAAGATAGATGACATGTTGGGTGAACAAATTACAGCGGGGCAATTGACAAACATCAAGAAAGCATACATGCATATACTAATCACCTTGACTCCTATGAGATTTGATTGGGCATCACAACATTATACATAGACCGTAATCCAACTGCATCTATGACTAATAATCCACCTTCAGGTTATCATCCGAATCCCCTCCAGTATTAAGTTGCAAGCAACAGATAATTGCATTAAGCATTGCGTGTAAAGTAAACAATATGATTGTTCTATGAACAAAGGATTGCTGTTTTCTCCCTAGTAGCAATAGCACATCTAGTACCTTAGAGATTTCTGTCACTTCCCTAGATTCCTAGAGGCATGAACCCACTATCGAGCATAAATACTCCCTCTTGGAGTTGCTAGCATCTACTCGGCCAAGATAGCTACTAACAACGGAGAGCATGCAAGATCACAAATAACAAAGACATGATAGAATCAATAATCAATCTAAAATAGCATCTCAATATCCATCGGATCCCTACAAACACAATATGTAGGATTACAAATAGATGATCTTGATCATGAACGGAGCTCACAAGATCTAGACATGGTAGCACAAAGGAGAAGAACCAACCATCTAGCTACTACATGGACCCGTAGTCCAGGGATGAACTACTCACGCATCACACCGGAGGCTTGCATGGTGATGAAGAAGGCCTCCAGGGTGAATTCTCCCCTCCGGCAGGGTGCCAGGAAGAGCTTCAGATCCCTCCCGATCTAGGGATGGAGATGACGGCGGCTACAGACTCTTTCATGGAATTTTGATGGGGTACTTAGGGTTTCTGTATCGGAGGCATCTTATAGGCGAAAGGGGAGGCCGAGGGGGTGCCCTAGGCAGCCACACCACCCCCTGACGCGGGCCAGGCCTGACTGCAAGGCCAGATGGTGTGGCCGGCCTCTGGCCCCTCTACATCTCGTATTATGGCTCCGTGTCCCCCTCGGTGAAATATTGACTTTGGCTTTTGTCCCGTCCAATTCCGAGAATATTCATTTTCTAACTTTCCTGGAACCAAAAACAGCAGAAAACAGGCAGCTGGCACTGTGGCATCTTGTTAATAGGTTAGTCCAAGAAAGTGTATAAAAAGTACTCCAAAGTGTGGACAAAACATAAGAAAGTAGATATAAAACAAGCATGGAACATCAAAAATTATAGATACGTTAGCAATGTATCAACATCGCCAAGCTTAAATCCTGCTCGTCCTCGAGTAGGTAAGTGAGAAAAAGAAAGAATAATTTTTGAGGTGACATGCACCATCATAAACTTGATCAAAGTATTTGTAAAACATTGATAGTTGGGATCATAGTACTTCAACATAGCATGAAAGATATAGTTCTAACAATAAGACATAGCAACTATGTTGTAACATGAAAAGGCACAAACAAAAGATTCATGAATAATAATGCTTTGCAAGACATTTGTTTGTTTCACATAAAGAAAACATAATGAGAATGGTATTCAGCTTGTCCCTCATAGAGTTGCAAAACATAAATGCATAGGACACCTTCAAAGTTCATAAGGGTGACTAGATACAAATAGTTTAAGAACAAGCAATATCAAAGTTATGCATCAATCAACAAGTCTTGGGAGAATGCACATTAAACTAAGAATGACCACTATGCTCTCTCAATAGGTGCATAAAGATAGAAGATGGAGACTTAATATAAAGTTAAATAAAGGCCTCCATAGAAGGAAGCAGGGATTCAAATCTCATAAAGAGCTTCCAAAAATTATGGTACTTATTAGCTTTCAGCTCTCATTGCCCCTATCATAAGCATCTTGAAGTGATTAAGGTTAAAGTTTGCAAACCATGGAGTATATGCTTGACAAAGTATAAGTTGGAAATATCATGTCCCTTGAATACGATGGCCGCTCCTCATGCTACTCAAGTTTAGTTACCGGTAAGTTCTTGTCATAGTAAGTACATGTGTATCATAGAGAACCGCCAATGGGGTACCCCTTGCCCGATGATACGGAAGAATCCCCATATCAAAATGACAAGGCAAGCACACAATGAGCATCTCAACAATCTTCTTATTTACCATGGGAAAATGGTTCTTTTTTCTCTCTTTCCTCTTTTCTCATCTCTTTTTTTTCTTTTTCTCTTTTTCTCAATATCTATCTCTATTTTTATAAGAAGAATGCTTCATAGATTGCTCATTATGGTTACGCTGCAGGTTTCCACCATGATTAGGCATGGATTAGACCAGCGGCCCAGGCATTTCTCTAACACACATACATAACTCCATGGACTTACAAGCTCCCCTTTTATTTCACACCGACGACATCCATAGACAAAAGAGCATGATATCAACTAGGTACAATGTACAAGTGCAATGTTGAAAGCGTTCCCCATGACAGCATGGTTCTGCTAATCCCCAACATATAAGTTCAAGCATATACAACATAGATAACACAATGGTTCAAGTTTATTAGGGGCAAGAAAAGTAAAGTGTACCATCAAGTTCGTGAGAGCTTTAATCACTAGTTTTCTCATAACAAGTTTAATTCGGAAGGTAGATAAAAACATGAATATACTTGGAATAGCAAATGCTAATAGGTAGGTATGGTGGACTCTTTGGAATAACTTGGTTTTATTTGGAGTTGGATGCATGAGTGGAACTCATACTTGGTTATGGAGGCTAGCAAAAGACTGGGAGCGACCAACTAAGAGAGCAATAATGGCCATAATCATGCAAAGCGACAAAACATCATTAATTAAAGCATAAAGTGATATTACAAGTAGAAACCTAAAGGATCATAGAGGCTATGGTGACTTGGGATAGTCTTAACATGGTGTGAGCATGCACCAAGTCAACGCAAATAAAGCATCAAAGGAGAATACCACAATACTATGATTTAATATGCTAAAACAACACATGATTCTTTCAAGGCACATTAAGCAATCTCAATTGTTTATAACATGTCATGCTACAGAAAAATCACTACGCATAAATCCAAAAGAATATCAAGCATGACATGACGAAGCATAGGCCACAGTCAAAAGCAAGCTCCTTTTTACCACTTAAGCATGAACTTTTCCTACTCTTTTCCAATCCAAACCAACCTATTTGAAAACTAATGTATGAATGAGGGTTCCAACCAATTTTATTCAAGCAAATTAAGCAAACCAAGCAAACGAAAACTAGAAACAAAAACAAAGACACTCCAAGAACAACACAACTGTGCATGAAACAATAAAAATGAAGTGTTTGGAAGAACCTGGGATTTTTATTGATGAAGGAGGGGATACCTTGGGTATCCCCAAGCTTTGACGCTTATACTTCTTGGATATTTCTTGGGGTGACACGGGTGGTATCCCCAAGCTTGAGCTTTAGTCCATTCTTCATCTCATTACATCACTCTTTCCTTACACCTGAAATTTTTTCCTTCATACAAAACTTCACACAATCTTTATTAGCAACATTACTGTACTCAAGATAATAAGTCTTTGGGTTCATTTTCAACACCAATAAAACTTCCATTAAAACACAAGATACTGTAGCACTTCCCTTAAAAAGCTCAATTCCCCAAAAAGAACCCAAAAAGGAATCAACAAGAAGCACATGCAAATAATGGCAGAAATCTGTCAAAACAGACCAGTAGGTAAAAACCATTTTTTTAGAAGAACTTCTGTTGCTCAAATCAAAAAGTGTTGAACTAACGAAAGTTGGATAACAACCTGGGGCAGAAGCACAAAAAATCACAGCTCAAACCGACGTACAAAAATTTTACACAAATTTTTATAGCGAAGCACAAAAATCTGTTTCGGGACAGCAACTTTCCCAAGCATTACTTCTCTCTCATTAGAGGTTACTCTTGGCACAAAAAGCAAATCAAAAAGGATAAGGAGCGGTTCTTACAGATGTAATAACTTCTAAGACTCATCTAAAACTTTTGGGTTATCTCGCAATAAGTACTTTTCTTTAACGGATTTAAGTTAGGCATAAGAAGCAAGAAAAGAATCAAGTATTCTCAAATGAAGAAGCATTAAGATTGATACCCGAAATATCTTCAACAAGGCAAGGTATCTCATGCAAATAAGTTCTATAGGATCCTCTCTCAATGCTATTGGGTTCACTATTTTTATCAAACGGATTTTTAGGAACAATCTAATCAAGATTCTTTTCTATGACTTCATGCATTGCTACAAGTTTAAAAGGTATTGGTATCTTAATTTCCTCCCCATTAGGTTCGGCTTTATTCAACTTTTCTCGTGTACCAATAACATCTACATATGATCCTAGAATATTAAAACATTCAAAGACTTTTCTAGCTTCCTTGGCAACATCATAGAATTCTTTAAGCAAAGTTTCCAGAATAAATCTGTCTTTTCAGGGTCCTCAATTTATTTAAGTTGAAGAAACATTACTTGCATTAAGGGGTTAAGGTTACAAACATAGCTTCCAACATGTGAACTAAAGAAGCTGCAACAATTTCATATTTTGGAGCAAGTTCTGCAAGGGATCTATCCTCAATATCCTCATGCTTACTAACATGATTAAAGAATTTTTCAATATTATCTTTCCCAATTATAGAGCCACTACCTATTGAAATGTCTTTCAGGGTGAACTTAGGGATCCACATGGTGAGCTAAGAAAGAGGTAGCAACTATCGAAAGACTTAATTTTTTTTGTATTTTTAATAAAGAAAGAAAACTAGTACAACTATTTTTTTTGTGTTTTTGATAAAGAAACAAGCAAACAAAGTAGAAACAAACTAAGCAAAACAAATAAAACAAAGTAAAGAGATTGGTTATGGGGAACTCCCCTTGTGAAGATGTCCTTGACTCCCCGGCAACGGCGCTAGAAAAATAGCTTGATGGCCCAAAATATATCGAACTCATTGGGGAACCCCAAGAGGAAGGTATGATAAGCACAGCAGCAAGTTTTCCCTCAGTTATGAAATCAAGGTTATCGAACCAGTAGGAGCAAGGAAACACCTCCAAGGTGTTGTTTCCAACTTGGAATCCTGCACAACACAACCATAGAACTTTGCCCCCAACTTACAGTGAGGTTGTTAATCTCACTGGTTTTGCTAAAAACAAAGGATTAAACATATTGTGTGGAAGATAGTAATAGCTTGCAGAAAGTAAACAGAAAATAGTAAATAATTGTAGATTGATGGTAAAAGAAAGGACCGGGGTCCATAGTTCACTACTGGTGATTCTCCTTAAGATAGATGACATGTTGGGTGAACAAATTACAGCGGGGCAATTGACAAACATCAAGAAAACATACATGCATATACTAATCATCTTGACTCCTATGAGATTTGATTGGGCATCACAACATTATACATAGACCGTAATCCAACTGCATCTATGACTAATAATCCACCTTCAGGTTATCATCCGAACCCCCTCCAGTATTAAGTTGCAAGCAACAGATAATTGCATTAAGCATTGCATGCAAAGTAAACAATACGATTGTTCTATGAACAAAGGATTGTTGTTTTCTCCCTAGTAGCAACATCACATCTAGTACCTTAGAGATTTTTGTCACTTCCTCAGATTCCTAGAGGCATGAACCCACTATCGAGCATAAATACTCCCTCTTGGAGTTGCTAGCATCTACTCGGCCAAGATAGCTACTAACAACGGAGAGCATGCAAGATCACAAATAACAAAGACATGATAGAATCAATAATCAATCTAAAATAGCATCTCAATATCCATCGAATCCCCACAAACACAACATGTAGGATTACAAATAGATGATCTTAATCATGAACGAAGCTCACAAGATCTAGACATGGTAGCACGAAGGAGAAGCACCAACCATCTAGCTACTACATGGACCCGTAGTCTAGGGATGAACGACTCACGCATCACACCAGAGGCTTGCATGGTGATGAAGAAGGCCTCCAGGGTGAATTCTGCCCTTCGGCAGGGTACCAGGAAGAGCTTTAGATCCCTCCTGATCTAAGGATGGAGATGACGGCGGCTACAGACTCTTTCGTGGAATTTTGATCGGGTACTTAGGGTTTCTGTATCGGAGGCATCTTATAGGTAAAAGGGGAGGCCGAGGGGTGATGGCTCAGTGTTGATGTAGAGCTCGTTTGGAACCCCAAGAGGAAGGTATGATGAGCACAACAACAAGTTTCCCTCAGTTATGAAACCAAGGTTTAATCGAACCAGTAGGAGCAAGGAAACACCCCAAAGGTGTTGCTAGCTGAGCCTAGGTAGGGCGCACTACCGGTGCTAGTGAAGGAAATATGCCCTGAGAGGCAATAATAAAGTTGTTATTATGTATTCCATGTATATGATATATGTTTATTTTGCATGCTATAATTGTATTGATAGGAAACATCAATACATGTGTGTTTAATAAACAAAAAGGGTTCCTAGTCATGCCTCTCTTATAGACTAGCTTGTTGATTAACAGGATGATCAAGGTTTCCTGATCATGGACATTGGATGTTGTTAATAATAAGGTCACACCATTGGTGGAATGATGTGATGAACATTCATCCGAAGTATAGCATTACGATCAAGTCATTGTGTTTATATTGCTATAACATCATACGAAGTAATCTTTATCCTTAGACCATGAGATCATGTTAATTGCTAACATCGGAAGAGTATCTTGATAACATCAAACGTCACACCGTAACAGGGTGACTATAAAGATGGGTTCAGTGCTACGAAGGTGTTATGTTGAGGCTCATGGATCAAGAGTGGAATTTGTCAATCCAGATGACGGATAGATATACTCTGGGCCCTCTCGGTGATTTCACATTAGGATAGCTTGCAAGCAAGTGATGTGATCACTAGAATGTTATATCACGGGAACGAGAAAAGAGTGCATGTCGGTAACGAGATCAAACTAGGTATGGAGATACCGATGATCGAATCTCGGACATGTAATATATCGAGAGACAAAGGGATTTAGTTACAAGCGTTAAAGGTTCTCACGATCACAGGACTCATCGTTGAATGTGTAGGAGTCAGTACGGATCTCCAGGTCCCGCTGCTGATTATTGATCGGAGAAGGGTCTCGATCATGTCTGCATTATTCGCGAACTGTATGGTGGCACACTTAAGAGTTACCGGACACCATTTTTGAGCACATATGTTTCAGACGAAAGAATTGCAAAGCGCAGGAATTGTTTCAATAGAAACCGGAAATTGTTTCGGGTGAAATTGTAGAAGGTGGTTCTGCATGTGATATTGAAATATTGCAAGGGGCTATATGTGAATGTTTGTTAATTAAAGTAATTAACAAAATTCTGAATAAATTTAATAAAAGGGTTTTATTAAATGAGAGAGCATTAAATTTGGAGAAACTTAATGCATTTAAAGTGGAGACTTTAAAAGGGAATGTGAAGAGGCATTTTAATGTGGAGGAGTTACCACCACATGAATGGGGGAGGTGAGGGGTCACCCCCATGCGCCGGCCATGGAGAGAGGGGGCACCCCCCTCATCCTATAAAAGGCCACCCATTCCCTCCTTCATCCACACACCTCCTTGTGAAGGATCTCTCTCCCCCTCTAGAATTATTTCCCCATGGTCTCGGATTAGCGAGATACATGTTCCCGGTGGCATTTCGTCTGGAAGGAGTTGCTGCTTCCGCTGGATCGCTGGAGCGAGGAGGTGGAGGTTGTCCGGTGGCTTGAACATGTGTGCGAGTGCGGATGCGCTGCTGAGTTATGGCGCTCGGACTTCCTCACGATCTTGAGATCGACAAGTGTACGACTACATCAACCACGAGTTCCTACTCGTTAACAAAGCTCGTTGTCTTCAAGGGTAAGTTCTCTATGGATGTATGTCCACCCGTTTGCTTTGTACCTAGTAGATAGATCTTGGCGTGTAGTTCACACCTTAGGAAATTTTTTGTTTTCTATGCTGCGGACCCAACAGCTAGTAGCAACGTGGAGACCTGCACAACACAACCACAAAACTTTGTCCTCAACTTGCGATGAAGTTGTCAATCTCACCGTATTTTGCTGAAAACAAAGGATTAAACGTATCGAATGGAAAGAAGTAATAGTTTGCAGAAAGTAAACACAAAGCAGTAAACAGTTTATAGATTGTATCTAAAAGAAAAGGACCGGGATCCATAGTTCACTAGAGGTGGCTTTCCTTAAGATAGATAACATGTTGGGTGAACAAATTACATCAGGGCAATTGATAAACATCGAGAAAGCAATACATGCATATACTAATCATCTTGACTCCTTTGAGACTTGATTGGGCATTACAACATTATACATAGACCGCCATCCAACTGCATCTATGGCTAATAATCCACCTTCAGGTTATCATCTGAAACCCCTCCAGTATTAAGTTGCAAGCAACAAATTATTGCTTTACGAATTGCGTGTAATGTAAACAATACGATTGTTCTATGAACAAATGATTGTTGTTTTCTCCCTAGTAGGAACAACACATCTAGTACCTTAGAGATTTCTGCCACTTCCCCAGATTACCAGAGGCATGAACCCACTATCGAGCATAAATACTAACTCTTGGAGTTGCTAGCATCTACTTGGCCAAGATAGCTACTAACAAAGGAAAGCATGCAAGATCACAAATAACAAAGACATGATAGAATCAATAATCAATCTGAAATAGCATCTCAATTTCCATCGGATCCCCGCAAACACAACATGTAGAATTACAAATAGATGATCTTGATCATGAACGGAGCTCACAAGATCTAGACAATGAAAGCACAAAGGAGGAGAACCAGCCATCTAGCTACTACATGGATCCATAGTCCAAGGATGAACTACTCACGCATCACACCGGAGGCTTGCATGGTGATGAAGAAGGCCTCCAGGGTGAATTCCCCTCTCCGGCAGGGTGCCGGGAAGAGCTTCAGATCCCTCCCGATCTAGGGATGGAGATGACGGTGGCTACAGACTCTTTCGTGGATTTTTTGATCGGGTCCTTAGGGTTTTCGTCCCGAGGGCATCTTATAGGCGGAAAGAGAGGCCGAGGGGGTGCTGGGTTGGCCAGACCACCCCCTGGCGCGGGCCAGGCCTAGCCGCGCGGCCAGGTGGTGTGGCCGGCCCCCAGCCCTTATCCGTCTCGTATTCTGGCATCTGATGACTTTCAGAAAAATAGGCACTTTGGCTTTTGTCCCGTCCAATTCCGAGAATATTCATTTTCGGACTTTCCTGGAACCAAAAATAGCAGAAAACAGGTAGCTGGCAGTGTGGCTCTTGTTAATAGGTTAGTCCAAGAAATCAAATGAAAAGTACTCCAAAGTGTGGGCAAAACACAAGAAATTGGATAAAACCAAGCATGGAACATAAAAAATTATAGATACATTTGCAATGTATCAACATCCCCAAGGTTAACTCCTGCTCGTCCTCGAGTAGGTAAGTGATAAAAAGAAAGAATAATTTTTGAGGTGACATGCACCATCCAAGACTTGATCAAAGTATTTGTAAAACATTCAAAGCTGGGATCATAGTACTTCAATCATAACATGAAGGACAAAGTTCTAGCAATAAGACAAAGAAACTATGATGCAACATGAAAAGGCACAAACAAATGATTCATGAATAACAATGCTTTGCAAGACGTTTGTTTGTTTCACATAAAGAAAACATAGCATAATAGTATTCAGCTTGTCCCTCATAGAGTAGCAAATATAAATGCATAAGAGTGACTAGATACAAATAGTTTAAAACAAGCAATATCAAGTTATGCATCAATCAACTAGTCTTGGGACAATGCACATAGAATTAAGAATGGCCACTATGCTCTCAAAGTAGGTGCATAAAGGTAGAAGGTGGAGACTCAATATAATGGTGGAAGAAAGGCCTTTATAAAAGGAAGTAGGGATTCAAGTCTCATAAATAGCTTCCAAAAAATATGGTACTTATAGCTTTCAGCTCTCATGGCCCCTATCATAAGCATCTTTAAGGTGATTAAGGTTAAAGTGACACAACTAAGAGGATATGCTTGACAAGTTATAAACCTAAATCTCATGCCCCTTACTTACGAAGACCGAACCTCATGCTACTCAACTTTAGTCACAAGTAAGCTCTTGTCATTGTAAGTACATATGTATCATAAAGAACCGCCAACGGGGTACCCCTTGCACATGATACAGGAGCTATCCCATAATCAAAATGTCAAGGCAAGCAGACAATGAGCATCTCAGTGATCTTTTTATTTGCTATTTGCATAGGTTTTTATTGAGGATGCTTCATAGAGTGCTCATTATGGTGATGCTGCAAGTTTCCACCATGATTAGGCATGGCTTAGACTAGCGGCCCAGGCGTTTCTCTAACACACATACAAACTCCATGATCTTACAAGTTCCACTTTTGTTTCACACCACCGGGATCCATAAGCAAAACAACATGATATCAACGGGGTACAAAGTACAAGTGCAATGTTGAAAGCGTTCCCCATGATACATGGTTCTGCTAATTTCAACTTATAAAGAGCAAGCATATATGCAACAAAGAAGGACCCAATGGTTCAAGTTTATTGGATGCAAAAAAGTAAAGTGTGCCATCAAGTTCGTGAGAGCTTTAATCACTAGTTTTCTCATAACAAGTTTAATTTGGAAGGTAAACAAAAGCGTGAATATACTTGGAATAACATAAGCTAGTAGGTAGGTATGGTGGACTCTTTGGAATAACTTGGTTTAAGGAGTTGGATGCATGAGTGGAACTCATACTTGGTTGTGGAGGCTAGCAAAAGACTGGGAACGACAAACTAAGAGAGCAATAATGGCCATAATCATGCAGAGCGACAAAACATCATTGATCAAAGCATAAAGTGATACTACAAGTTGAAAACTAAAGGATCATAAAGGCGATGGTGACTTGAGATAGTCATAACATGGTGTGAGAATGCGCCAAGTCAACCCAAATAAAGCATCAAAGGAGAAAACCACTATACTATGCTTTAATATGCTAAAACAAGGCATGATTCATCAAAGGCACATTAAGCAATCTCAATTGTTTATAACAAGTCATGCTACAACAAATAATACTAAGCATAAAGCCAAAACAATATCAAGCATGGCATGACAGAGCATAGGCCACAGTAAAAAATGAGCTCTTTTTACCACATAAGCATGAACTTTCCTACTCTTTTCCAATCCAAACCAAACTATTTGCAAACCAAAGTATGAAAGAGGGGGTCCAACCAATTTATTCAGCAAACTAAGAAAACCAAGCAAACGAAAAACCAAAACGAAAACGAAAAAGAAGACGCTCCAAGAACAACACAACTATGCATGAAACAATAAAAATGAAGCGTTTGGAAGAAACCTGGAATTTTTATTGATGAAGAGGGGGATGTCTTGGGCATCCCCAAGCTTTGACGCTTGTACTTATTGGATATATCTTGGGGTGACACGCGTGGCATCCCCAAGCTTAAGCTTTAGTCCACCCTTCGTCTCGTTACTCATTCCTTCAATACACCTGAAATTTTTCCTTCATACAAAACTTCACACAATCTCATTAGCAACATTAGTGTACTTAAGATAAATAAGTCTCAAGGTTCAGTTCTAACACCAAATAAACTTCCATTAGAACACTAGCTACTGTAGCACTTCCCTCAAAAAGCTCAATTCCCCAAAAAACTCAAAAAGGAACCAACAAGAAGCAAATGCAGAAAATGGCAGAAATCTGTCAAAACAGACCAGCAGGTAAAGACGAATTTTTTCGAAGACCTTATGTTGCTCAAATCAAAAAGTTTTGAACTAACGAAAGTTAGATAACAACCTGGGTCAGAAGCACAAAAATTCACGCCTCAAAAAGACGTTCGGAGATTTTACACGAATTATTACGATGAAGCACAGAAATCTGTTTCGGGACAGCAACTTTCCCAATCATTACTTCTGAAGTAATAACCTCCAAGACTCATCTAAAACTTTTGGGTTATCTCCCAATAAGTAATTTTCTTTAATGCCTTTAAGTTAGGCATAAGGAGCAAGAAAGAATCAAGTGTTCTCAAATGAAGAAGCATTAAGACCAAATTTTGTTTTCATAGGAGAGGCAAAAGAAATCTTCTCTCTCTTCTTAGGGAAGTGTTCTATACCTTTCTTGAGTGGGAGTTGATATTTAATGGTGCCTTCTTTCATATCAATAATGACACCAATAGTTCTAAGAAAAGGTCTTCCCAAAGTAATAGGACAAGAAGCATTGTATTCAACATCGAAAACATAGAAATCAACGGGGACATAGGGATTGTTAACCATAATAAAAACATCATTAAGACTCCCCATGAGTTTCTTTTTAGCATTATCATCAAGTGGGACATTCAAATAACAATCTTCAAGCGGAGGCAAATCAAGCATATCATAAATTCTTCTAGGCATAATAGAAACACTACTATCAAGATCACATAAAGCTTTGAAATCAAAGTCATTCACTTTCATATTAATGATGGGTTCCCAACCATCTTCTTGTTTTATAGGAATAGAAGCTTTATGTTTCATCTTTTCTTCTTTAATCTTTATGAGAGCATTAGTAATGTGTTTTGTAAAGGCCATGTTCATAGCACTAGCATTAGGACTTTTAGCAAGCTTTTGTAGGAACTTAATAACTTTAGAGATATTGCAACCATCAAGATCAAAATCAAATTTATCATCTAGAGTAGTAGAACTATTACTAGCCTCAACACTAGTGGTGGTAATAGTAGAAACACTAATGTTTCTAGCAATTTCATCTTCTTTTCTCACTTAGCATGTAATTCAGCTAATAGTCTAACATTTTCATCAATTCTTACTTGTATAGCATTAGTAGCTGCAAAGGGATTATCATCAGTTTCAGGTTTAGCAGCCATTTTATTCAAAGAAGATTGAGCTTCAACCAAAGATGCTATATTTCTTTCAGCATTAGAGAGTTTTTCCTCAATAGTTTTGTTGAAAGCAGTTTGTTTACTAATAAACTCTTTAAGCATAACTTCAAGTTCAGAGGGAGCACTCCTATTACTGTTGTAGGAATTTCCATAAGCATTACCATTGTTGGGAGGATATGGCTTATAATTGTTGTTACCAAAATTACTCCTATAAGCATTATTGCCAAAATTATTATTTCTTATGAAGTTCACATCAACTTGCTCTTCTTGAGCAACCAAAGAGGCTAAAGGAACATTATTTGGATCAATATGGGCTTTCCCATTAACAAGCATAGACATAATAATATCAATCTTATCACTCAAGGAGGAAGTTTCCTCAACAGAATTTACCTTCTTACCTTGTGGAGCTCTCTCAGGATGCCATTCAGAA
Organism: Avena sativa; assembly: GCA_916181665.1. Classification (NCBI taxonomy): domain Eukaryota; kingdom Viridiplantae; phylum Streptophyta; class Magnoliopsida; order Poales; family Poaceae; genus Avena; species Avena sativa. Next base: position 454,626,252 of record OV702290.1, read on the forward strand.
TAATTAACCATCATATTGTCTAGAAGTTTTGTTGTAGCACCCAAAGTAATGGTCATAAAGGTACCTCCATCAGCAGAGTCCAATAGGTTCCTTGAAGAATAGTTCAATCTTGCATAAAAAGTTTGGATGATCATCCAAGCAGTCAGTCCATGAGTGGGACAATTCTTTACCAAAGATTTCATTCTTTCCCAACCTTGAGCAACATGCTCATTATCAGATTGTTTAAACTTCATTATTTCACTTCTCACAGATATAATCTTAGCAGGAGGATAGTATTTTCCAATGAAAGCATCTTTGCACTTAGTCCAAAAATCAATACTATTCCTAGTTAAGGAATTCAACCATTCTTTAGCTTTTCCTCTCAAAGAGAAAGGAAACAATTTCAGCTTAATAATATCACCACCTATATCCCTATGCTTTTGCATCTCACAAAGTTCAACAAAGTTATTTAGATGGGCAGCAGCATCTTCATTACCAATACCAGAAAATGGTTCTCTCATAATAAGATTGAGCAAAGCAGGTTTTATCTCAAAGAAAGTATCTTCGGGAACAGGTGGAGCAATAAGTGTGCTCATAAAATCATTGTTGTTGGTGCTAGTGAAGTCACACAACTTAGTGTTTTCAAGAGTAGTCATTTTTTTGTGTTTTCAAATAAGAAAGCAAACTAGTAAACTAATTTTTGTGTGTTTTTGATAAAGAAACAAGCAAACAAAGCAAAAATAAACTAAGCAAAACAAAAATAACAAAGTAAAGAGATTGGTTATGAGGGACTCCCCTTGTGAAGATGTCCTTGACTCCCTGACAACGGCGCCAGAAAAATGCTTGATGGCTCGGTGTTGATGTAGAGCTCCTTGGGAACCCCAAGAGGAAGGTATGATGAGCACAACAACAAGTTTCCCTCAGTTATGAAACCAAGGTTTAATCGAACCAGTAGGAGCAAGGAAACACCCCAAAGGTGTTGCTAGCTGAGCCTTGGCAGGGCGCACTACCGGTTCTAGTAGCAACATGGAGACCTGCACAACAAAACCACAGAACTTTGTCCCCAACTTGCGATGAGGTTGTCAATCTCACCGTATTTTGCTGAAAACAAAGGATTAAACGTATCAAATGGAAAGAAGTAATAGTTTGCAGAAAGTAAACACAAAGTAGTAAATAGTTTATAGATTGTATGTAAAAGAAAAGGATCGGGATCCATAGTTCAGTAGAGGTGGCTCTCCTTAAGATAGATAACATGCTGGGTGAACAAATTACAGCGGGGCAATTGACAAACATCGAGAAAGCAATACATGCATATACTAATCACCTTCACTCCTTTGAGACTTGATTGGGCATTACAACATTATACATAGACCGCCATCCAACTGCATCTATGACTAATAATCCACCTTCAGGTTATCATCCGAACCCCCTCCAGTATTAAGTTGCAAGAAACAGATTATTGCTTTACGAATTGCGTGTAATGTAAACAATACGATTGTTCTATGAATAAAGGATTGTTGTTTCTCCCTAGTAGCAACAGCACATCTAGTACCTTAGAGATTTCTGTCACTTCCCAGATTACCAGAGGCATGAACCCACTATCGAGCATAAATACTAACTCTTGGAGTTGCTAGCATCTCCTTGGCCAAGATAGCTACTAACAACGGAAAGCATGCAAGATCACAAATAACAAAGACATGATAGAATCAATAATCAATCTGAAATAGCATCTCAATATCCATCGGATCCCCATAAACACAACATGCAGAATTACAAATAGATGATCTTGATCATGAACGGAGCTCACAAGATCTAGACATGAAAGCACAAAGGAGGAGAACTAGCCATCTAGCTACTACATGGATCCGTAGTCCAAGGATGAACTACTCACGCATCACACCGGAGGCTTGCATGGTGATGAAGAAGGCCTCCAGGGTGAATTCCCCTCTCTGGCAGGGTGCCGGGAAGAGCTTCAGATCCCTCCCAATCTAGGGATGGAGATGACGGTGGCTACTGGCTCTTTCGTGGATTTTTGATCGAGTCCTTAGGGTTTTCGTCCCGAGGGCATCTTATAGGTGGAAAGAGAGGCCGAGGGGGTGCTAGGGTCGGCCAGACCACCCCCTGGCGCGGGCCAGGCCTGGCCGCGCGGCCAGGTGGTGTGTCCGGCCCCCATCCCTTCTCTGTCTCGTATTCTGGCATCTGGTGACTTCCGGAAAAATAGGCACTTTGGCTTTTGCCCCGTCCAATTTTGAGAATAATCATTTTCAGACTTTCCTAGAACCAAAAAGAGCAGAAAATAGGCAGCTGGCACTTTGGCATCTTGTTAATAGGTTAGTCCAAGAAAGTGTATAAAAATACTCCAAAGTGTGGACAAAACATAAGAAAGTAAATATAAAACAAGCATGGAACATCAAAAATTATAGTTACGTTAGCAACGTATCAGGGAGATCCGGGGATGCCTCGACTCGACAGTAACAGAGACCTGGTGTACCCAACACCAGTACAAAACACCATCACAGCTGGAGATATCCTCGCAAATAATCCAGGCCCAGAAGAGGTTCGATTGGGCATTAAGCTACTCATTAAGGGTCTGGAGCAGCAGAAGGTCGCAAAATCCGAGAGCGGAAAACTGGTCTCTCGATTAGACCAATGTCGCACGGATCTGGCCTGGAACGACATTCGACCCCAACAGGTTCTAGAACAGCATCACCGTTCCAACCGTCGAGAAGACGATCACTCAAGAACCGGATCTTCAGGACAGCACCACAGAACTGCACGTGACTGGCGCCACGTCGCTCCAGCCACCGAGCAAGAGGCGATTGCTACACTGTATCCGAGAAATCCTCCCCGGCAAGAGTCGAACAACTGCAGGGAAGAAGACAAACAGAGACGTCGGGAGGAAGACCGACAAAGAATGCCACCTCTTAGACATACAAGCCGTCCGGCTGAGCCCCACCGCGCTGGGAGTGACAGATGAAAGAATGACGGACACCGTGTCGAATCAAGCCGGCAGGGGGCTAGTCGTAATGAAGATCCTCCCTGGAACCAGAATAATGATGCTCTGGATGGAGACCGGCGATCAGCTAGAAACAATCCACCCTCTCCACCAAGTAGCCATCACAACGGCTCTCAAGGAGGCCAAGGAGGGCGTCGTGGCGGAGGAGGTGGTGGCAAAAGCCGAAGTCCGGCTCCAAGGCACCGCAGCCACAACCGTCAATCAGGATGGCGATCTCTGTCCCCAAGTGAGGCGAGACACCGGATTAACTCGAACATAGAGACGCGGCGCTACGAAAATGATGATATACACGTGGGCCCAAAATTCTTCGGACCTCGTATAAGAGCGACAATATTCCTGAAAGGATTTGCTATCTCAAGACACATCCAGCCCTACGACGGTGTAGCTCGGCTAGATACTTGGATCCAGGATTTTTTCCAAGCTTGCTGCATCGCCAAAGGCGGAAACAGCCTGGTCGTGACCCGGTATCTCCCACTTATGTTGCGGAAGACAGCACGATCATGGCTCAATGAACTTCCAAAGAACACCATCCACAACTGGTATGACATGCAAAGCGCGTTCTTTCGGAATTTCGAAGGCACATATCGGAGGCCCTGTAGTAGGAGACCTACAGCGTTGCACCCAAAAAGCCAGAGAAACTTGTCGAGATTATCTCAGACGATGGATCGACACTAAGAACTCATGTGAAGGAGTAAATGACCAAACTGCAATTGAAGCTTTCATTGCAGGACTCCCAATTGGTTTACTACGTCATCACTTGAAGTGTGACAAGGTCACTGATTTGGGAGAGATGATAGAAATAGCGAGCAAGTATGCAGATGCTGACAACAATGTAGAGGGATTACTGAATGCCCTAGTTGTGCCACAGTTGGCAAAACAACCAAAGCAGCAAGCTCAGAAGCGCAAGAATACCTCGGAAGAATAACCCAACACGAAAACGGTAGTGGTCACTGCTACTTTCGGGTCTGGAGGACGAGGAGGACGCGACGGCGGCCATGGACGCGGTCGTGGGACATCAAGAGTCAAGGGTAGAGGAGACCAGCAACCTGGCAAAACCTAATCCTGGGCCGACATTGCCAATAACCCATGTGTGCATCACTTAGATGCCAATGGGGGCTCGTCTCACACAAACGCCGAATGTCGTTTTAATGATGACATCAAGAAAGATGATACTACTAGCTACAAGGCTAAGCGGAAGAAGGGAAAGAAGAATCCCGAAAAAGATAGGGAGACCAAGGAAGATTCCGACATGGAGGAAGCTGGTCCTTCAAATCCCAAGCCGGAAGGGGAGAAAAACTTCCCAACAAAGAAAGACACTTACGTCACCTTCCTGGAATCTCAACCAGCTAAGGTCAAGAAAGCAGTTCTGCATGAGCTCAACGCAATAGTTCCGGCTGTCCCCCAATTCCTAGACTGGTCGGAAGTGGCAATCACCTTTGACCGTGCTGATCATCCGCCTAAGTTGCACAAGCAAGGAAAATACGCCTTAGTCGTTAATCCACTTATTGACGGCTATGGTTTCTCCAAGACTCTCATGGACGGCAACAGCAGCATTAACATCTTGTATGTGGAAACACTACGCTGAATGCGAATCTCGAGCAAGAGCTGAATTACAGCTCTGTGATCTTTCACGAAATTGTCCCAGGAAGACAAGCAAATTCCCTGGGAGAAATCACTTTGGAACTCCAAAGAACTATCGGACGGAAGCACTTTCCTTCGAAGTGGTCCCGTTCAAGAGCGTGTACCACGCTATATTCGGACGTCCGGCTTACTGGGCTTTTATGGCTCGTCCGTGTTACATTTACAATATGATGAAAATTCTAGGTCCCAAAGGCGTGATCACCATCCGGGAAGACCCGAAGAAGGCTTGAGAGTGCGAGGACGGAAATGCCACCTTTGCTGAAGCCGTGCTGCACGCCCAGGAGTACCAGGAGATCAAGAAGACCATTGATCCGTCCGAGATGCCCGCAACGAAGAAGGAGGTGACAAAGCCGAATCCGGAGTTCAAGGCATCGGAAGAGACGAATAAGACGCCATTGAAGGATGATGACCCCTCCAAGGTGACCCAGATAGGTGTAGGCCTAGATAACGCATAGGAAAGCGCGCTCATCAAGTTCCTCCAAGCAAATCAAGATATCTTCGCATGGCAGCCATCTGACATGACCAGAATACCTAGGGAACTTGCCGAGCACTCTCTAAATGTACACCCGAATGCTAAACCCGTCAAACAGTCCCTACGATGTTTCGGCAATGAAAAGCGTAAGACAATAGCTAAGGAACTAGCCCAGCTCGAGTTAGCCGGATTCATAGAAGAGGTCATCCACACTGAGTGGTGGGTCAATCCTGTAATGTTCCCTAAAAAGGACACCACTGATTTAAGGATGTGTGTTGATTACACTGCCTTGAAAAGGCTTGTCCCAAATATCCGTTCGCTCTGCCTAGGATTGATCAAGTTATTGATTCTACGGCAGTCTTGGAACTCCTATGTTTTCTCGATGCATATTCCGGTTATCACCAAATTCGGATGAAGGAATCTGACAAAGTCAAAACTTCATTCATAACCCCCTTCAGAACCTTCTGTTTCGTTACGATGCCCTTTGGGCTCAAGAACGCAGGAGCTACGTACCAGCGCACTATGTAGCGTTGCCTCCATGACCAAATCGGACGCAATGTGCATGCATATGTGGACGACATTGCGGTGATGTCCAAAAAGAAGGAAACGTTAATTTCCGACTTGGAGGAAACATTCGCCAATCTATGAAAATACAGCATAATGCTTAACCCGAAGAAATGCTTCGTTGGAATACCAGCCAGAAAATTGTTAGGTTTTATCGTGTCTCAAAGAGGCATAGAGGTAAACCGGGACAAGATCAAAGCTATACTCAATATTTCCAGGCCAACTCTCCTGAAGGACGTTCAAAGACTAACTGGTTGCATTATCGCAGTCAGTAGGTTTGTAAGCCGGCTCGGGGAAAGAGCCGCACCACTTTACAAGCTCCTGAAAAAGAGTAAAAAGTTCGTTTGGACCGACGAAGCTGAAGCTGCACTACAAGACCTGAAAGCAGTACTCTCATCTGCTCCCATCCTTGCAGCACCGGAACCACAGGAACCGATGTTGCTCTATATCGCTGCGAAAAACATGGTCGTTAGTATCGTCATGGTGGTGGAGAGACCAGAGGAAAATCAGGAACACCTGGTGCAGCGTCTGACTTACTATCTCAGCGAGGTCTTAACTGAATCAAAGCAGCGGTATCCGCACTATCAAAAGTTGGCTTATGGTGTGTTCTTAGCATCTCGTAAGTTACGACATTATTTTCAGGAACATCCAATTACCGTGGTGAACACAGCTCACATGAGAGATATAATCAACAACAGTGATGCCATAGGACGCGTCGCAAAATGGGGCATAGAGCTTTCAACTTTCAACATTGAGTACAAACCTTGTACAACAATCAAATCCCAAATCCTCGCTGACTTTGTCGCTGATTGGACAAAGACAACGGAGAATATGACCCTGCCAGAATCGGAGTACCGGACCTTTACATTTTGACAGGTCTAAGGTGCTCGAGGGCGGGCGTGGTGCTCAAATCATCCCAAGGAGATAAACTTTTCTATGTATTGCAGATCCACTTCACGGCGATGAATAACATTACCGAGTATGAAGCACTACTGCATGGAATCCGGATTGCTAAGGATATCGGCATCCGACGTTTAATATGTTATGGAGATTCGGATCTTGTTGCCCAACAAGTGTCGGATATCTGTAATGCGAATAAGCACATGGAAGCATATAGAGCTGTCGTGGATGAACTATCTAAATTGTTTGAAGGGTTTGAAGTTCAACACATCCCTCGAAGAGAAAATGAGGAAGCACATGCACTATCTCGAATAGGCTCTGCACAGAAAAAGGTTCCGGATGGCGCTTTTTTGGAGCACCTCAAAGTTCCCTCTATAAAGGGAGTAGACAAGGAATATCCGACCAAATCCGACTCACCGTTAGTAGCAGTTCTAGATGTGATTCCCAGCTGGACTCAACCCTACCTTGATTACTTGGTAGACAGAAAATTACCCGAAGATGAAGTTTTGAGCCGGTAGATCGTCCGACGAGCAAAAGCCTACACTATAATTAGTGGTGAGCTCTATAAGCGGAGTGCATCTAGGGTCTTTCAGCGTTGTGTATCTTCGGAAGAAGGAGTGGACATCTTACGAGAAATCCACGAAGGCGAGTGTGGTCACCATGCTGCCGCCAAATCTCTAGTGGCAAAAGCTTTCCGACACGGTTTTTTTTGGCTTACAACCAAGGCAGATGCCGAACGGCTGGTCAAGATGTGCAAAGGCTGCCAAAAATACGCCAAACAAGCTCATGTTCCGGCTGATTAGCTGTGAACAATACCTATAACGTGGCCTTTTGCTGTCTGGTGGCTTGACATGGTAGGACCGTTTAAATAGGATCCAAGTGGATTTACTCATCTCTTAGTGATGGTGGATAAATTCACAAAATGGATTGAGGCTAAACCCGTCACTAGTTGTGATGGAGCAACAGCCAGAAGATTTGTCGAGGATGTCATAATCCGATACGGTTATCCACATAGCATTATCATGGACGAACGGGAGTAATTTCTCTATGGGAGAGCTTGCCAAATTCTGCAACAAACAAAATATCCGGCTTGAAATTGCGTTAGTCGCACATCCACAAGCTAATGGACAAGTCGAAAGGACCGTTTAAATAGGATCCAAGTGGATTTACTCATCTCTTAGTGATGGTGGATAAATTCACAAAATGGATTGAGGCTAAACCCGTCACTAGTTGTGATGGAGAAACAGCCAGAATATTTGTCGAGGATGTCATAATCCGATACGGTTATCCACATAGCATTATCATGGACAACGGGAGTAATTTCTCTATGGGAGAGCTTGCCAAATTCTGCAACGAACAAAATATCCGGCTTGAAATTGCGTTAGTCGCACATCCACAAGCTAATGGACAAGTCGAAAGGGTGAATTATTTAATCCTACAAGGCCTAAAACCAAGACTCGAAGCACCACTACGACGTGTTGCGGGGGCTTGGGCAGAGGAATTACCTTCTGTAATATGGAGCTTACGAACAACTCCGAACAGGTCAACCGGATACACACCTTTCTTCTTGGTCTATGGCATAGAAGCAGTTCTTCCTAGTGATTTAATTCACACTTCTCCTAGAGTTGCCGCGTATATTGAAGACGATGCCGAAGTTTCTCGACAAAATGATCTCGACTTAGTCGAAGAAGTTCGCGTTGTTGCTGAGATGAGATCAACAACCTATCAATAGAAGCTACACAAGTATCATAGCCAGAGAGTCAGAAACCGATCTTTCAATAAGGGCGATTTGGTTCTCCGGCTTGTGCAGAAAAGAAAGCACAAACTTTCTCCAGTATGGGAAGGGCCCTTTTTAGTTAGTCGAGTATTGCACAATGGTTCTTACTATCTAACTGATATGCGGCTAGTAAAAGAAAGACCTGCTACTAAGAAAAGAAAGAGAGCTAGAGGCAGTACAGACCTAGAAGAATTAGACAGACCATGGAATATTACTCAGCTACGTCCCTTTTATTTTTAGTTTATCTTTCTTTGTAATCATATATGTGTACATGTTCAATGAGAAATAAAGTATTGGTTGCCTCAAAAAAAATTCTGAGAAGTTTTTTACCATCTTATTTCCGAATGATCATGTCACAGTTGAAAATCCTAGAATACTTGAAAGTACTTTATGCTTATGTTTGTTCTGGTTTAGATTTCCGATTCTAAAATTGCTACCTTCAGGTATAAATCTAAATTTTATAGTCTATACTTTGGTTATTTATCTGATTGCCGGATGCGGACATTTTTCGAGTAGTGAATTGTTGGTACTAGAAGCCGGCTTTGTTTCTGAGTTTAAACTGGTTTAGCAATTGAGCTCCGTTGCTCGGTAAAGTTTTCATGCTAAAGGTTGGCCGGCTCACGAAAGGGACGAGGCGGAAAGCCAGATAAACGATAAGTATAGACAAAAAAGCATAAGTGCGTATGTAAACATTTCAGGCACGAAAATTATAAAGCCAAAAGTGTTGAATAGATAAAATAAAACTTAGCACTAGCAAAAGTATCATACTACTGATTTACAACCCGAATTGTTTTCAGAATAATACATTGTTTGTTCTGATGCTCTACGATGCATGGGAAGAAGAAGGAGCTTCCAGCTCACTGGAGACATCAGCCTCACCTCGATATCTTTCTAAGATGTTCAAATCCGAGATGGTTTGCTCGTCGTCAGAAGATTCACTAGTTTCTTCGGCGGGCGGAGGCGGCGTCTCTACACGAGTGAAGAAGGGGGTATCATAGCTGGTCAAGTCAGCTACGTCGCACCCATATCCGGCACAGGAGTCCATAATGGCTTTGATGTCCTGCTCCTGACCTTCTTCATCCACTTTATAGTACCCTCTGGTTACTTGCCAGATTTCCATGTTTCCATGGTGACTCATAACCATGGTGAGAGCGTTCTGCGCTGCGGTATGAGCGTAGGACATGTTCCAGTCCTAGATAAGCTAGGGCATCTCCTTGGCTCTGTCTCGCACTTCAAAGCCGGACATGATATGCATGTCCGGAACCTTGAGAACTTCGCCAATATCCTCAATGGATTAGCGGAAGTCATGAAGCAAATCACCGGCTTGTGTAAGTCGGCTAGTGCGAGACTCGGCAGAGGCTGAGTCCAGTAAGTTCAGAGGACCTGCGCATGTAATGCAAAAGGGTTAATAAAATAAAACCGGACTCCAAAGAGTCAAAAGATGCAGAAAATTCAGAAAGAGGGAAATGTACTAAAGATGACATCGTCGACTTTGGTCTTCTCCTCCCGAAGACTCTGGATTTCATCATAGAGTGCCTCAGTAATATCCTTCTCTGTGAACAATTCATTGCTGAGATCCGAGATTTTCTTATCTTGGAGCACAATCTTACGATCACGCTCCTCGGTGGCCATGGAGGAGGATTCGAGAACTTGAGCAATGCTCTTCTCATGATCCGCCTTAAGCTTATTCAGCTCTTAGCAGAGGTCCTTGTTTTCCACCTCTAGGGTTTTCAGATTCTCGGCCTCCTCAATCATAGCATAGGATTGCTTTACCAGTGCTATAGTCAAAAGAACAACAGTTGAACAAAAAATCCGACTATGAAATAAAAGTCAAGGTTTGAGTACTGAAATATTTTACCTTCAGCCTCATCCCTGGATACTTTTAGTTGAGCATTTTCAAGCCGGAGAGCTCTGATTTCTCTCCACTTTTTACATATATTCTTCAATAATTCCTAGTTATATGAATTAGCTTTCTATGAGTCAGAATACCCAGAGTCAGAAGTCTACTAAAGACTCGGGCTAATATTTTTACTAATATCAACATGAGCCTTGGGGGCTACACTAGTTCATTATTTGGCATCCTACGGAAGCATAAACCCGAATTGTCTATCCAACTTCATGCTTGGGGGCTAGAGGATATGATATGGAATAAAGTAAAAGTTGGAATTCTGACTTACATGTTGTTCATAAGTGAGTTTTCTCAAACTCATGCTCACTTCTGTGGTAACCTTCTCGGCGAGGGTGAGCGGTATCACTAGTGGTGCTGGAAGCTCGCCGGTTCTCAGCCTCTCGTCGTGAAGACGGACTTGTTCAAGAAGTTCAGAGTACTTGACGTCCTATGCTTCTTATGCTTCTTCTTCGGCAGTGATAGTTCGACTTTGCAGACATTGTTGGGCAAGCTATTGGATCTCTTCTAGGAAAGGCCAAGTTTGGCAATTCCCGGATTGCTGAGGAGATTGTCGGTGAAGACCTTTGCTGAGGGATCATTACCCGAGGAGGGTTCACCCTTATCAAAACCTGAGTCACCCATGGTGACATCAGTCTACGATCCAAGGATCATTGGCTCTGCTGATTGAGCCGAATCTTTTGCAATGGTCGGAGATGGAGTAATCTTCGGCGATGTAGAAGGTTAAGGGGCAGGAGTCGGAGGTGCTGTGGCAGGAGAATTCAAATTTAACTTTGATTGGCACATGGGCTTCGACAAAGCTCCCTTCCCTTACCCTTGGTGAGTTGTTTATCTCTAAGAAGGTAATAGAACAAAGAATATTACATCTCGGAAAGAATTAAGACATATAGTACGAAGACCTTGTGAGGAAAGATTACCTCTTCACAACAGGCACCTCCTTTGTGCCGATAGCCACTGTTGGAGCTTTACGCTTCCGAGGAATTATGTTCGGCAGTGGAACCAGTTCTCTGTCATCCTGAGAAATCTCAGGAGGATATCCCTCGACAGGAGCAAGCTCCGACTCGGGGAGGTCAGCAAGCTGAAAAGAGACGACATATTTTAGTATTGCAAAAAAATGAAAAGATGAACACATAAAACGAGTTACTGCTGGAAACTTACCGCCACCTTAGGATCTTCTGCCGTATGCATGTCCAAAGACAGCTCCGGGAGTTTCCTCTCAATCCGCTCCCTTATCAGCCATTTGATTTGACATACGTAGTCTTTATCCGAGTAGGGCTTGGAGCAGATCCGAAGGGAATCTTTCTTGGATGCTGTGATGGAATGCATAAGCCGGTCTCCATGATGTTGTAGAAGCTGGATCCGGCATGCCACCTAGCCGTGAACTAAGTCAGACCCTTTCAGGCCCTTATGCTTCATCAAATATTCAATCTGCCTCTTGGAAAGAAGCAGATCGTCACTAAGAGCCGGCGCATCTGCGTCCCAGGACTCTTGGGGCGTGGCGGCACCATCGACGAAAGCCGGCAAAGTAGTGGCTTTGCCGAGAGCAGGAATATCCTTATGATAAAAGAAAGTGGACGGCCATTGCTTGGCTGACTCACTGGCCATAACCCGAGGATAAACATGCTCTCTTCTAACATAAAAACTATTAGTACCGGTAATGTATGGATTACCGGTAGTGATGGAATTTCTCTGGACATGGAAATAAAACCGAAAAAGAGTAAGGCTCGGCCTAATGCCGAGATACCCCTCGCACAAAGATGCGTACGCGCTCATCTCTAAAAGAGAGTTCGGGGGAAAATGGTGGAGATGAACTCCATAATGACCAATAACCTCAGAAAAGAAGTCTGAGGAGGGAAACTCAAACCTCTGTCGAGGTGGGTGCCAAAGTGTACCCGCTCGCTGTCGCGGGGGTTGGGGACGGTTTCGCCGAAGCCACTCCGGCAGTCGCCGACACGAAGGAGTCCTTCGTCCTCCACAACGTGGAGCTTGGCATCGTCAAGGACGCACAAGATCCAGACCCCGCGGTTTCTCTCCTTCTCCGCCGTTGTTGTCGTTGCCGCCGTGCCGGAAGATGATGTTGAAGCTATTCTTCCTGTATGCCGGTGACCTAGGATGGGCGGCGCTGGAGGTTTCTGGGGAGCAGAGGAGCTCTGTGTTCGTGGGAGACGTTGGGGAGAAGGAAACGGCGCAAGTGCTGGTGAAGAAGATGGGGAAAAGAATCCTCACCACTTATATCCCCCAGCCGTGTCAAGATTCGTGTAAACGCAACAGTGAACACGCCATGCGTCGTGGAAAGAACTGGGTAACCCCCACACAATGATTACGCCACCTCGATCTCCACACACGCATTAAAACGGCGCCTTGGTTCAGCGAAAGGCGGCCCCACCAACGGTCGTGCTGACAGGAAAGTCTATCAGTGACGTGACTTGACCATGACTAGTGTTAGGTTACGTCAGAGACCAAGTTCCGGCTTAGTTTGAATTTCGAGCTGGAAACCCGAATAATGTATTCATAGGTCCGGCTCATTTGAGACTCGGATTCTATCCTTTCTTTTTGGAAGTTTCAGGAACCCTTCAAGATTCTACAAGTCGAAGATGAAGCTAGACGATGATGAAATCCGACTCTGGATCTTGGAGGATTCCGGGGGCTGCTGTTGGGGATATACTTTTTGGGTATCCTCATTGTGCCTCACTGACCAGGGTGGCCCACTTCGGTTAGATCTTTGCTTCACGGGCGGCCCAATCAGGGAGAAGAGACGGAGTCCAGTCCGGCTACGGGAAGGCCCAGAAGACTTACCGACATAGGCCTGTTGTGTTACTTGTAGTTCAAGATGTACTCTATAACCGACTCTTAGTCGTAGCTGGATAGGTATCTCTTGTAAACCCTAGGCTGGATATCTATATAAGTCGTCCTAGGGAGAGCCTTTAGGGCACCCTCACAAGAGTCTACAATCTCAACTCGCATAGGCGAAACCCTTGTAACCCATATTCCGGCTCTGCCGTATTACTGGATTGCTAGCAGGAGTAAGATCCATCCAAAGCAAGCAGATTCGAACCTGGGAAAATTTTGTGCTCACCGTCCCGGAACACCGTATGTCTCACACCCCTCTCTTCCACATGCCCCGAGGACCCCCTCATGGCGTACTTGTCATCAATCCGACGACAAAGGAGGTGTGCTTTGTGAGGAGGAGAGGGGGGCCTTTTATAGGAAGAGGGAAGCAGCCCCTCTCTATGCCAGAGGCCAAGGGGAGGTTCCCCCACCTCTTCCATTCATGTGGTGGAGCTCCCACTCATATAAATTTGACTTCACCCAAAATTCCACTCACATGCATTAAATTTCCACCACATTTAATGCAACTCTCATTTAATAAAATTCTTTTATTTATTTTATTCATGATTTTATTAATTACTTTAATTGACAAACATTCACATAAAATCCCCTGCAATATTTCAATATCACATGCAGAACCAATTTCAGCAATTTCACCCAAAACAATTTTGGTATCCATTGAAATAATTCCAGCACTTTGCAATTCTTTTCTCTGGAACACATTTGCTCTAAATGGTGTTGGTATCCCCTAAGTGTGTCACCCTATGGTTCGCGAATAATGCAGACATGATCGAGACCCTTCTCCGATCAATAATCAACAGCAGGACCTAGAGATCCATACTGACTCCCACACATTCAACAATGACTTCTATGATCGTGAGAACCTTTAACGCTAGTAACTAAATTCCTTTGTCTCGCAATATATTACATGTCTGAGATTCGATCATCGGTATCTCCATACCTATTTTGATCTCGTTGCCGACATGCACTCTTTTCTCGTTCCCGTGATATAACATTCTAGTGATCACATCACTTTCTTGCAAGCTATTTTAATGTGATGTCACCGAGAGGGCCCAGAGTATATATATCCGTAATTGGGATGGACAAATCCCACTCTTGATCCATGAGCCTCTACATAACACCTTCAGAGTATCTGAACCCACCTTTATAGTCATCTGTTATGGTGTGACATTTGATGTTATCAAGTTACTCTTCTAGTGTTAGTGATTGACATGATCTCATGGTCTAAGGACTAGGATTACTTCGTATGATGTTATATCAATTTAAACACAATGACTTTGATCGTAATGTTATACTTTAGATGAATGTTCATCACATCATTTCACCCATGTTGTGACCTCGTTATTAACAACATCCAATGTCCATGATCAGGAAAGCTTGATCATCTTGTTAATCAACGAGCTAGTTTATAAGAGAGACATAACTAGGAACCTTTTAATTTTTTATTAAACACACATGTATTAATGTTTCCAATCAATACAATTATAGCATGCAAAATAACCATCTATCATATACTTGGAATACGATAAATCAACTTTATTATCCTCTTAGGGCATATTCTCTTCAGTACCAGTTGTTGCTATCGCCATTAGATCCGTAAGAGACATTGTTGACACCGATTTTGTCTTCAAATATATATAAAAAATATGTTGATTATGGAACATGATAAGAAATAATTAAATAGTTAAATGAATCGTGTAAAAATAATTTTGCCTTGAAATAAAAGAAAAAAAGTTAAATTGTTCCACCATGTATCATCGATGGGCTGCTTTACTAACGCTCTAAATTCTAGACAACGCAAGCAACCTTAATTTTTCAAGATTTTATCGTGGGATAAATATGGAAGCTGTGGCATCCCGCAAAAACCACTACTAGAAAATCACGGTGTTTTTGTACATTGCATCATCATAACCGCATGCTCATGTCATCATGCCACATTGCATTTGAGCATCGTCATCATCATGCATCTGTTTGTCTGAAACTATTTTCGAAAACCTATTTTGTTTTTCTAAATAAGCCCCGTCTTCATTCAAATACAAAACCCGGGTCTCCGGAATATTTTGGTTCGTCTAAAAATGGATTACAAAGGCCCCGTTTTATTTAAGAAAATATTTGTATTATTTTTAGGGGGGCAGCCGAACCGGGCCGAACCGACCCACCCGGCCACCCCCAATAAATAAAACCAGTCTATCCTTACCCTATCTACACAGCCACCCCACCAGCCGGCTTCCTCCACCTCACTCCACCCAACCATCGGCCGCCACATCACCCGCGCGCGCAGCACACCGCCTCCACCCTCCACATCGCGCGCAGCATCCAACACAGCAACACACACACTCACACACACGCATAGGCACGCACACAACCCGACGCACCCATCCCGCACGGCACACCCTGCCGCCTCGACAACCATCCTACCATGGGCCCACGCTCCCACCCCCTGCCGCTCAGCCAGCCGGCCCCACACCCGGTCGCCTCCCTCTCTCTCTCCCCGTGCCTTCTTCTCCCGCACACCTCCCCCGCCTCTAGATCCCCATCGCCGCCGCTGCCCGCATCCCCTGGCGCCGCCGCCTTCTCTGCATCGGGCCGTGGTCGCCAGTGAGGCCTCCGCCGCGCCCAGGCCGCTGCCCCAACGTCGTCTTACCCAACCTCGGCGCCCGCCGCCAGCGCTTCCTCGTCGACCAACAGCTGCCTCCCGCCGTCCGCCTCCGGCGGCGGCCTCTCCTTCATCGCCGTGCACCCCGTCGGCCCTGAGCTCCTCCGTCCCCATCCTCTGTGCGGCTTCCCTGCCTCCCTCCGGCCCCCGCCACCCTCGGCTCCCATCTCCGACCCGGACCACAGCCCTACCTCATCGGTGCTCCTCAGCTCCACCCTCTGCCCCTGGCCGCGCCTACTTCTCCCTCAACCTCCATCTCACAGAGCATCATCGCCACATCGACGGACCGCTGCTACTCCTAGAGGCGTGACCTCCATGCCGGGCCCCTCCTCGTCTGGTCGTCCTTTGTCGTGCGGCGCTAGGGAAGGGACGCCCTTGACCCACTTGTAGCGTCACCAACCTCTCGATCGGCGTTGTCCCGCAGTCTTCCGTCTCAGCCGCCGTCGTGCCTTCCACGCACGAGCCTGCACGCCCTCCCACGGCCATCGTCTGGGCCTCAATCCCCGTGTCGGCCTCCTCTTTATCGCGTCGCACACTCCATCACGAGTTCACCATCTGTGACCCGTATCCCTGTGGCATGTTGGCCTGTGTTCTCCCGGCAGTACCTTGTCGCTGCCACCGTGCGTGCCGGTGTTTAGCTAGAGAACAAAGTATCAGAGAAATCTTGCTACTTGTTTGTCATGTCTCCTATGTTGTGTTGATGGGGAGTGGTACTCGTGAAGTTGTAGTGGTGTGGTTGATGATCCCCGACTCCCTATTGTTCCTGTCTCTCAACACATCATTAGGCTCGTTGCTTTGCGTCCGCGCGTCTACACTTTGATATCCCCCATTTCAAATTACACACCAAAGAACCACATGTGTTGCCCCGACCGAGGACCTCGCCAAGTACTACCCAACAATGGCCTCGAAGCCCATGATCTCCACAATCGCCAAGTACTTCGCTCCTTGATGCCAAGATCCCCGGACGCCAAGATCATCGCGGCACTAAACAAGTTTGTCCCCGGATGGAAGTGACCCGAAGACCGATCCGGAGCGCCAAGGCCTTCGACATGGAATTGACAAGATCTTCGCGGAATTCCAAGATCTACTTCCTAGGGTGCCGAACACCATGGTCGGCGACACGGATACGCCAAGTACTTCCTCGAGGACGCCAAGTTCTTCACCCCGAACACGAGGACCGACCCGATACGCGGACCCGGCAAGATCTTTGTGACAACAAGAGTGACACCGACCAGGGCGAACCCGATGATCCTCTGACGCCAAACCAAGTCCTTTGTCCCGGAACACAAAGATCTACTCCGTTGTTCGAGAATGTTCCCGCCGAGATCAATCCCCGTCGAACCCTGGATCCCTGAGACCGAACCTCGGACCCCCGGAACCCAAGATCTTTCGAACCCAGATGTGTGACCCTAAGCCCTTATTTTTATAAAATATGACATTCATCTGTTGCATATTAAACTGTTCACACATGCATACATATTTTGTGGGTCTGGGTTATTTTATCGATTCACCTATAATTAAATATGGAGTCCATCTGCGGGATATCTTTGTCTTATTTCGGACTCCATTAAATTGGTGTAGCGAACCGATGACCTATTTTCGCCTTGTTAAAACAACATTTAAATTGCGGGGGTGCTAAATAACTTGAACCGTGTAATTAATTATCGG
Source organism: Avena sativa (assembly GCA_916181665.1). Taxonomy (NCBI): domain Eukaryota; kingdom Viridiplantae; phylum Streptophyta; class Magnoliopsida; order Poales; family Poaceae; genus Avena; species Avena sativa. Next base: position 454,643,681 of record OV702290.1, read on the forward strand.
AATCTCGGTTCCGCTTAATGTTGACTAATTGCATCGCATCTGCATCATATCATAAACATGTCGGATCTTCTGTCGTAGTATTAAATATTGCACCCGGTGTTTGTTCTAGTGTTTGCTTCTTCGCGAATTAGGCCGATGAGTTGATGTGAGTATCGACAAGTTCTCCGGATATGATCCATCGGCAGTGTTTCCCAGGCGAGCATATCTTCCCCTTCTACCTATTTTGCATTTATAGTCTTTATTTCCTCTTGTTGATCTATTGCTATCTGTGTCGTGATGCTTTAGTTTCCGTACCCCGGTTATATCCCGTGCAGCCTCTATATTGCCTTGGACACCTCCTATTACCTGTGTTTGGTAGATAGCTGGCCTTGCGAGTCGTAGTTGCGTGCTCAGGTGCGATCTCATGTTAACAAGTACCACGGTTGTTGGAATGCTGGCAGATGGTTATTGGTGGAGATGCTTATTGGTGGAGATGATCATGTCTTTAATTACAACCATTAAAATGCTAGATATAACTAATGCAGAGGCATCGGTGGGGAATAGATGTTATTTGGTTCTTCCACGCTCACTTGTGTCCCGTAGGACCCCGAGTACTTGATGAAGGGAATATGCCCGAGAGGCAATAATAAAGTGGTTATTATCTTATTCCATGTTTATGATAAATGTTTATTTTGCATGCTATAATTGTACGGATCAGAAACGTCAATACATGTGTGTTTAATAAACAAAAAGGGTTCCTAGTTATGCCTCTCTTATAGACTAGCTCGTTGATTAACAAGATGATCAAGGTTTCCTGATCATGGACATTGGATGTTGTTAATAACGAGGTCACAACATTGGTGGAATGATGTGATGAACATTCATCCGAAGTATAGCATTACGATCAAGTCATTATGTTTATATTGCTATAACATCATACGAAGTAATCTTTGTCCTTAGACCATGAGATCATGTTAATTGCTAACACCGGAAGAGTATCTTGATAACATCAAACGTCACACCGTAACAGGGTGACTATAAAGATGGGTTCAGTGGTACGAAGGTGTTATGTTGAGGCTCATGGATCAAGAGTGGAATTTTTCAATCCCGATGACGGATAGATATACTCTGGGCCCTCTCGGTGATATCACATTAAGATAGCTTGCAAGCAAGTGATGTGATCACTAGAATGTTATATCATGGGAACAAGAAAAGTGTGCATGTCGGCAACGAGATCAAACTAGGTATGGAGATACCGATGATCGAATCTCGGACATGTAATATATCGCGAGACAAAGGGATTTAGTTACTAGCGTTAAAGGTTCTCACGATCATAGAAGTCATCGTTGAATATGTAGGAATCAGTATGGATCTCCAGGTCCCGCTGCTGATTATTGATCGGAGAGGGGTCTCGATCATGTCTGCATTATTCGCGAACCGTAGGGTGACACACTTAAGGGATACCGACACCATTTGGAGCAAATATGTTTCAGATAAAGATTTAAGAAAGCGCTAGAATTATTTCAATAGACACCGAAACTGTTTCGGGTGAAATTGCTGAAATTGGTTCTGCTTGTAATATTGAAATGTTGCAGGGGGTTTTATGTGAATGTTTGTTAATTAAAGTAATTAACAAAATTCTGAATAGAATTAATAAAAGAGTTTTATTAAATGAGAGAGCATTAAATTTGGAGAAATTTAATGCATTTAAAGTGGAGACTTTAAAAGAGAATGTGAAGGGGCAAATTTATGTGGAGGGAGTTACCACCACATGAATGGAGGAGGTGAAGGGTCACCTCCTCCATGCGCCGGCCATGAAGGAGGGGCACGCCCATCCTACTATAAAAGGCCACCCCCTCCTCACTTCTCATACACACCTCCTTGTGAAGGATCTCTCTCCCCCTCTAGAATTATTCCCCCATGGTCTCGGATTAGCGAGATACATGTTCCCGGTGGCTTTATCTGGAAAGGAGTTGCTGCTTCTGCTGCTTTGCTGGAGCGAGGGACGGAGGTTGTCGGGGTACCGGACGTGTGTGCGATCACGGATGCACCGCTGCTTTGCGGTGCTGGACTTGGTGGTGCTGGAGCTGGATCTGATGGACGTGCTGGAGCCGGACCTGCTGGACTTCATCACGATCTTGAGATCGGCAAGTGTACGAATACATCAACCACGAGTTCCTACTCGTTAACAAAGCTCGTTGTCTTCGAGGGTAAGTTCTCCATGGATGTATGTCCACCCGTTGCTTTGTACCTAGTAGATAGATCTTGGCGTGTAGTTCACACCGTAGGAATTTTTTTGTTTTCTATGCTGCGGATCCAACAGTGGTATCCGAGCCTGATCTATGCGTAGGTGCTTTGCATGGGTAGTACACATATGTTTATATGTGGGCGATGATGATCATGTTATTGCTTCTTTCATGTATTTTGGATATTGGTGGCATAGTAGGATGAAGCGGCCCGGACCAACCTTACATGTCATCGTACATGAGACCGGTTCCACGACTGACATGCAACTTGTTTTGCATAACTGGCTGGCGGGTGTCTGTCTCTCCTACTATAGTCAATGTCTGATTTACAACGAGTTGCTAATAACTTAGTTATCCTCGTTGACGAGGGTTTAACTCATCAATGCCCATTGTTATGGACTTAGGTTCGAGGAATTGAGGAGCGCTAGAAATCTCGGTACGGCTAGCAAACAAGCACACAGGGACGCAAGGTTTACCCAGGTTCAGGCCTCGTAGAGGACCCTACTCCTGCTTGTCTGCTCTTGATTGATGATGATCCGAAGGATTACAATGTCGCCGATGGCGGTGGATGCGCAGATTGGATCTGGCATATGTCTAGATCTATTGTCTATTGAGGGAGTCGCGATGTCTAGATCTATTATGCCGTAGCGTGTTGGGGGAGAGGATGCCTTCTCGTTGGACCCTCCTAGCCTTTATATATGGGGAGGCTAGGTCTCAGGTACCAATACGAGTTGGTTACAAGTTAGATTCAAACTCTAGTCTTGAGCTTTCCTTGTCTTGTGCGTTTGGGAGTCTGTGTCCATATGGGCTTCATACCACTCGAACCGTCATGAGCGTCATGGGCCTTGGCAAGTTTGTCGAGTGGGCCTTCTGTCGAGCCGCACCAGGTAGGCTATAGTTGAGTGCCTATTGGGCATACCCATGTCACTCGTTGTGGTTCATGTTCGTAGGTAAGAACGGTTCTATCTCCGAAAGCCCTAAGCCACGTAAAACTTGCAATTGATAAATTAGAGGCGTCTAGTTTAGATCGTTGCTGGGCTAGTGTCTTGATATGGTATTGTTGTAAGTAGATGTATGATAGATACTCTTACAACTCACTTAACGTGTAAGTTCCATAGACCTTGGCCTTACACACAAAGGAATGATAGAGATCATACCACGATGCATATGATGGTGATCAAATGCATGGACCATATCATCTCACTTTACACATTAGATGTTTGCATCTTATATTGCTAGTTTGGCGCTTTTAGTAGCATTGTAAGATGATCCCTCATTTAAATATCAAGATAAAATGTGTTCTTCCTTAAGTATGCACCGTTCTCTGGATCGTGTTTCGAGACATCACGTGATGATCGGGTGTTCTCAACTCTACGCTTTCATGCAACGGGTGTAAGACAGTTTTACACACGCGAATACTAAGGTTCTTACTTGGCGAGCCTAGCATGTACAGACATGGCCTCGGAACACGGACCGAAAGGTTAAGCACGAGTCATATAGTTGATGTGATGACCATATTGATGCTCGCCTTTGAAGCTACACCGACTCACGTGATGATCGGACTTGGTGTAGTGGATTTGGTTCATGTAATCACCAAAAAGGCACGAGGGATGTCGTTTTTGAGTGGGAGTTCATTTCTAATTTGGATTAGTCGAACTCAATTTGTCATAAACTAAATCGAAGTGAATTTGCATAATTTCTTGTAGTCATTCGCATCTGTTCACTACCTTATGCTTAGTTTTTATTTGAGATAATAGAACTAATGAATTCTGGATATTTACTTTACGAACTGGTATCGTATTGTTTTGAATGTCAATTTAAAGTTTATAAGTCCTATTGCAAACTTTCAGCAAAATCTATTTACTCCATGAAGTTTAATAAGTAGTATTAAATCAAGAGTAAGAATTCCAATGTTAGTATCTAAAGTATCATGTTTGCCTCCATGATTATTGATATTCAAAAAGTTTTTTTAATATCAAGATTATATTGGAGCTAAAAATTGTTTCAGAAACCATCATGTGTAAAAGATATTGTGATATCTGAAACAATGTTTTTGGTTGCATTATGTAGAGTATAATTTAGCAAAATACATGTTCTCATATTGTATGAGAATTTGTAAAGGATGGAGATGCTAGGCATCCGAATCTACCAAAAAGGTTTTGGGAACTGATATTATACTCACGATTCTTCCTTATAGGCTATAGTAGCTTGATCATGAAAGTGGTCATGATAAGGATGAATAGAAGATGTAAGTAAAATGTTTACTACACTAATAGATTACTACAGAATGGATTTTTGAAAGAATGCCAAACATTTGATGATGGTGATCCACTTCAAAGTGCAAGTCCAAAGGTATTAATATTTGACTATATACGCTTTGTACTATGTGTCATGTGAATGACACCACTATTGATGTTGATAGATTCTTTTAAAAAGAAAAGGAATTGCTGGAACAGAATCTATAAAATATTTGGTAGAAAATAAAAGGTTGGAGATGTCCAACTTAGGTATATAGAAGATATACATGTTATGGCTATATTCCTTGCTTGTTAAACAATGTGGTTCTTAGGTATTGGATACCGGTATTGGATACCGAATTGGTTGGTATGAAGTGTCATACAGGACAACGCAATTCATGAACTACAATGGCCTAAGTAACCAGCAAGAGAATGAGTGATGATGTTCATCGAAAACAAATAAAGTGTTATTGTGTTTTTCGTTGTCATCAAACCAAGCCTTCAAGATTTGTTTAAATAATTGTTATTTTGTTCTGGTATCATGAGAACAATGGTTGTTCAAATAATTACCGTATTCCATAAAGGATGGATGAACTTTTACAAGTCTAGTTGGAGAAATCACATCCATAAACACTATTGCTAAAATGTCGCAAGACAAATGATTGAAAGATCACTTATGAAGTGACATCGCTGTTTAAATTATATTTGAAAGAAAACATGAAGAAACTCCATGTTGATGGATTTTTGGAGTCTTTGATTTTGATCAATTGACGCATGTGAGACTTTCCTCGAGATAATTGAAACTCCGTCCATAGGCCAGAGAGGAACGAATGACTAGCTTATTGGAAATTGTGCATGCTGATGTGCATAGTCCATTATGTGTAGCCATATGCGATGGATCTTTTTGCTTCATATGCTTTCTCTGAAAATTTGAGTGGATATATCTGTATATTTACTTAATAAGGAAGAAGTATGAACCATTTGAAAATTGTTCAAAGACTTTCAAGATGAAGTGGAAAATCATTGTAACAAGAAAATAAAGAGTTTATGATTCGATCATAAAGGAAGATATTTGAGTTACATGTTTAGCAAAAACACCTAAGACTTGAGGAATTGTTCCATGATTTGTGTTTCCCGATAAACCATAGGAGTATGGCATATTCGAGAGATAAAACCAAACCGTGTTTGACATGGTAAGATCAAGGGTGTCATTTATAAAACTGCCATTATGATTTAAGTATTGAAGCTTTAGAGACTACCGCTTTTACACTGAAAAGAGCACCATCGTGATCCATTGCAATGACACCATATGAGTTATGGTTTGGGATAAAACCCGAATTGTCTTTTCTTAAATTTTGGTATGCTATGCATAAGTAAAATGTTTACAACCAAAGTCGGATAAGCACGTATTTGTAGGTTATCCCAAAGAATTTGTTGGGAATTTCTCCATAACACCAAGGACAAAAGAGTTTGTTACTTGGAACGTCAAGTTTCTTGAGAAGGAATTTTTCGTGAAAAGTTAAGTGGGAGGACAATAGAACTTTGATAAGGTTGTTGAACCTTAGCTATATGTGCTAAGTAGCGCAGCGCCGGAAAGTGTCCCGGTGGCGGCCACAATGCTCATGGTTCTCGTGATTACAAAAGGTGTGATCTCGGAGATTAGAGTTCCTATAGAACCGTGTGGGTCGGTAAGAATCAAATAGTAAGATTTGATAAGCAAGTCGTTATTGTTTTGACAATGATGAACCGACTACATGCAAAGAAGCGATGATGGGCCCTGACTCCATAAAATGACTAGAAGTCATAGAATCCGTGATAGTATCCATACACGAGAAAACAAGTTTCTGAACTTGGAAGACCCTCCGGAAAGGCGTGAAGCCTATCGGTCGTGTTTGGATCTATAAAGAAATAAGACATGGATGTTTAACATCTATGACATAGTCGACATGTCGGAAACAAGTTTACGACAATGTTCAAGGAGTTGACTATGACAAGATTTGATCTTTCATAGCGATATATAGTCTTGATGGATTAATGTAGCAACCACTATATATAATTTGGTATACGGTAGTTGAATAAACAAAACAAGGTTCTTCTAATAGAACGGTAACCTAGGACATGTACATGACATGGTCCGAAGGGTTTTGTTAATTCAAAGGGTGCTAAAAGGGCATGTAAACTTCAATAGTTGAAGTAAGCATAGCGAAGTTGGAATCTTCACCATGATGAAACTGTTAAAAGAGTTTAAATTCATTGGAGATGATGAAGATGCTTGCATTTGCAAGAAATTAAGTGGGAGCGCTAAGACATATTTCTAATACATTATGTAGAGGACATATTGTTGATTGGAAATGATGTATCTTGTATTGACACAAGTTAATAATTTCATTAAAATAAGATTTCGATGAAAGACTTGGGCAAACCCGGAATATTAGGCATCAATATCTATATGGATAGATTAAGGCACTAATATGGTTGTGCCAGACATACATATATGAGATATTGAAAGGGTTCAATATGGAAACAACAAGAAAGGTTCTTGCTGCATGGAAAGGATTGTATCAAAATTCAAGTGTTTCAACACTTGGTGAGTAAAATCACATGAAGATTTTGAGCATATACCATGATATGTATATATCCAGAATGTCCTATGCTCTAAATGTTATGAGCATATACCAGAATGATTCATAAGATGATCATTGGACAATAGTAAAGATATTCTTATGAGCTTTGGAAGAACTAAGAATATATCATGTATAAGTGACAAATAGTTAAAGGTAGTTCTTTGTAAAGTGTTACATTGATACTAATTTTGTCACAAGATACAAATTAAATTTATCTCAATTTAGACTATGGGTGGCACAATGTAATGGAAAGGATGTTCCATGATGGATTTGGATGAGTTCCAAAGTTGAGACATTGTGACGGATACTACAACAAAAGGCTAAGTGTATGACTGCTATAGTAGCAGCAAAGGAGGGCATTTGTGTTAAGTAGTTTGTTATCAAACTAGGTGTGGTTCAAAGTGGGCTAATACTATGAAGATATATTGTGTGACAATAATATCAACATATTTTGAGACGAACGAACTAAAGGTCTCACCAAAGGACCAAATTTATACAATGCCATCTCATTTGAGAATGAGTGATACGTAGAGACGCAAAGACATGCAAATACACACGGACCTGAAACTGTCAGATCCGGAGATTATGTTAACCACTAGCAATAGCGTATATGCAACACAAGAAAGCCATAAGTGTTCAATACGCAAAGTTTTTAAAACTAGATTATTGACTCTAGTGCAAGTGGGAGACTGAAGGGAATATGCCCGAGAGGCAATAATAAAGTGGTTATTATCTTATTCCATGTTTATGATAAATGTTTATTTTGCATGCTATAATTGTATTGACTGGAAACGTCAATACATGTGTGTTTAATAAACAAAAAGGGTTCCTAGTTATGCCTCTCTTATAGACTAGCTCGTTGATTAACAAGATGATCAAGGTTTCCTGATCATGGACATGGGATGTTGTTAATAACGAGGTCACAACATTGGTGGAATGATGTGATGAACATTCATCCGAAGTATAGCATTACGATCAAGTCATTATGTTTATATTGCTATAACATCATACGAAGTAATCTTAGTCCTTAGACCATGAGATCATGTTAATTGCTAACACCGGAAGAGTATCTTGATAACATTAAACGTCACACCATAACAGGGTGACTATAAAGATGGGTTCAGTGGTACGAAGGTGTTATGTTGAGGCTCATGGATCAAGAGTGGAATTTGTCAATCCCGATGACGGATAAATATACTCTGGGCCCTCTCGGTGATATCACATTAAGATAGCTTGCAAGCAAGTGATCGAATCTCGGACATGTCGGCAACGAGATCAAACTAGGTATGGAGATACCGATGATCGAATCTCGGACATGTAATATATCGCGAGACAAAGGGATTTAGTTACTAGCGTTAAAGGTTCTCACGATCACAGAAGTCATCGTTGAATGTGTAGGAGTCAGTATGGATCTCCAGGTCCCGCTGCTGATTATTGATCGGAGAGGGGTCTCGATCATGTCTGCATTATTCGTGAACCGTAGGGTGACACACTTAAGGGATACCGACACCATTTGGAGCAAATATGTTTCAGATAAAGATTTAAGAAAGCGCTGGAATTATTTCAATAGACACCGAAACTGTTTCGGGTGAAATTGCTGAAATTGGTTCTGCATGTAATATTGAAATGTTGCAGGGGGTTTTATGTGAATGTTTATTAATTAAAGTAATTAACAAAATTCTGAATAGAATTAATAAAAGAGTTTTATTAAATGAGAGAGCATTAAATTTGGAGAAATTTAATGCATTTAAAGTGGAGACTTTAAAAGAGAATGTGAAGGGGCAAATTTATGTGGAGGGAGTTACCACCACATGAATGGAGGAGGTGAAGGGTCACCTCCTCCATGCGCCGGCCATGAAGGAGGGGCACCCCCCTCCTACTATAAAAGGCCACCCCTCCTCACTTCTCATACACACCTCCTTGTGAAGGATCTCTCTCCCCCTCTAGAATTATTCCCCCATGGTCTCGGATTAGCGAGATACATGTTCCCGGTGGCTTTATCTGGAAAGGAGTTGCTGCTTCTGATGCTTTGCTGGAGCGAGGGACGGAGGTTGTTGGGGTACCGGACATGTGTGCGATCACGGATGCACCGGTGCTTTGCGGTGCTAGACTTGGTGGTGCTGGAGCTGGATCTGATGGACGTGCTGGAGCCGGACCTGCTGGACTTCATCACGATCTTGAGATCGACAAGTGTACGACTACATCAACCATGAGTTCCTACTCGTTAACAAAGCTCGTTGTCTTTGAGGGTAAGTTCTCCATGGATGTATGTCCACCCGTTGCTTTGTACCTAGTAGATATATCTTGGCGTGTAGTTCACACCGTAGGCAATTTTTTGTTTTTTATGCTGTGGACCCAACACTTGATACCCGTTCCTTGATTTTTCGCACTATCCACATCCGGGAGGCCTTATGGACCCCCCTGAGCCAGAGCTTGATTCATTTCTATTTCTTGGGGCCACAAAGTAGTTTGGGGCTTTATTACTATCCTGTACTTATGCCATGCTTTACTGCTTTATTTAAGATTGTGCGTGGAGCACCTGTACTGTTTTGGATCGCACCACGTTTTCGTGGTATCGACAAGCCCAGTCACACTTTCGGGTTCCCAGTCGTTTACAGCCGTCGTCGCAAACCCTGGGTCCGTTCCGGAGCCGGCCAACTTCGTTGCGGGTAGCTTAGTGGGGTGGTCCCCTGAAATATTTCTGAATCCTGTGATCGCTTTGTCGTGAATGCCTCGTTGGGTTTTGAGTTGGTTTTTCCGAGGTTGATCGAGTGTGTGTTGCTATTTGTGCACCCCTGCAGGGTAAAACTTTCTGAAAGCCGTGTCCGCGGTTATGGACAACTTGGAGCATAATATCTCGATCATAGAAAAGCATAACTAAAGTTGTGCTATAAATTTGACTTAATATGTGATTAGTAATTCATCTTCAACTATAATGGAATGGATAGTAAAAATGCCAACAACGGGTGGATCTGTGGTGATCTGTGTCATACTATACGTGCCTAGTAAGTATTGCAACTCCAATGGAATGTGATAAAAATGCCAACAATTGCTGGGTTTTGGGATTCCTCAGGACAATTATATCTGACTAGTAAATGTTCCAACCACCACAGAATGGTTAAAACTGCCCACTACTTACGCTTCAGGATGATTCATGCTAGCTATATCTGATTAGTAAGTGCTACAACTATAACGGAATGAATAAAACTGCCAACTGTGTGAGTTCCTCGGTTTGACTTCCTCGTTTGGCCTCGAGGGGGGAATCCGAGGATGGGTTTGTTTGGTGTTAGCTTCAGGTTGGATCCGAATAGGTCTTTCTTATCCCTCTCCGATAAACGCCAGTTGTATCGAGTCTCTATAGGTTGTTTAGTTCCGCTGCGCTGCCGCTTCAGTCCACCATACCTATGTAGGCGAGAGCCGCCGAATTCTAGCCTCGCCATGTACCGGCCTCAGTACTGACGCTCCTCTTTTTCCTTTGCCCCTTGTCGGCACCCCTTTTGTTTTAGCAGGTTTGAGATCGACGTCGTTAGCAGGGTTACCCTTCCGGCTTGGCCTGGGCAGGGTTATGGACACTGTTGGTTATTCTTCAGGACTCTTAGCTCAATTTGCATCTTGTCCGTACTCGGACGCTGTATCGTTTTCCAGGTGATTTGGATCTTTGTATTGTATATCTGTATTCTTGACTCTTGGAGTCGTGTTGTATATATATATCTGTTCTGTGGGTCCCATCGAGGACTGTTGTGTAATGGTATTACTTCGTTTTCCACCCGCACGAACGTGCCTGGTGGGCGTCCTTGAATCGTTTCTATGCGGGTTTGGCAGAAAGGGCTAAAACTTGCATAGGGCCGATTTGAGGGTGTTACAAAAGCGGTATATAAATATTTGATAGGATTCGCCGTCGACGCAATATTGTCATAATATGAAATCGCGGGATAAACATCGACGTCATTTCTGCAACCCTACATACGGTCACACAACTAGCCCATATGCTACCAAAATCATAGTGTAGAAATCACATCAATCTTTTTTTTGACAATCAATACCACGTTATATTCAAAGTAGCAAATAGTACATGGTAGAGATACATAAGCTGACTCCATCGATTACAAAATAAAGTCTAAAAGAAATTAGCAAATCTTTAAGGTCTTCAATCTCTTTCTTCTTCCAAGACATAACCTTGCACTTCTCTAAAGGTAGCCAAACGCTGATAAATATCGAATCATAACCTGTAAATACCAATGAAGGTTCTCCCATAATTTTTTGAGCCGCAGTGCCAAGGCTACGTGCACGCGCGCAACCATTAAGATAATCAATCAACATCGGCAAGAGATCCAACACAAGTATTCCAGGGAAAATTAACCGAACAGCCTGGTCAACGTCGCTGGCGAACCGAGAGTACGAATCACCATTGTCAAGGACGTAGCAGCCGGGACAAATATTGCGAGGATAATCCTCCTCGCGACAACCATGAGAAAAAGTCCAAAATCGATCCGGTGAAGGAAGATCCGAAAGACTGTACCTATAGAAACTTAATCTTTCAACACCACCATTGACGCCGTGAAAGAGATCTCGTCGTCGAACGATATGCCGAAGATCACTTATTATAGACGATGTCATCTCCATTAAAAAGATGACAACCAAAACACTAATCTAATCTTGAAAACACTACTTTTACTGAAAACTCCACCCATAGATCGGGTTTCCCACCCCTCCGATGCCGGCGAGACCGGCCGAAGGAGGGGAAACCGATCTATGGAGGAGGCGGAGATGCTGTTGCTAGGTCAGGAGAGGAGGCGGCGGCTGAGAGGAACGTAGAAATCACATCAATCTTTGTATGAAAAGAAGTGTCATGCAATGGTTAAATCATGGAAAATGATGTACATCTCCCGGGGGATACGTCGATTTCCATCGTCCGCTTTATACAGCGACGCGTGTCCCTGGTGGACCCCACCACAGATGCGTCTCCTCTAGCTACCTTATCCTCTCGTCCCGTATGCGACCGAGTCCTACCTCCCTCCCCTTCCGCTGTGAGCTCCGGCGGCAACCAGATCCTATCGCCCTCCACTCCGATGGCGATGGCCACCCCCTCCCCTCCTACTCCTTTCCTCCCTCCCTCCATTATTGTCTCCATGGCTGATCGATTTGAAATCATGGAGGCTCCAAGCGGCGAGGCGGTGGTGCTGGCACCGGCGGGCGACGTTGCTGCACCTCCGCCCTCCACTCTCGCTGGCGGGGCTGGATAGTCGATACCTTGCCCCTGCGTGATGCCCCGAGATCTCCTCCCTCCTGCAGGTCTCGAGGAGGAGCATGAGGCACGCAATCACCGACAACGATAAGCCCGAGGTCACGGGCCTCCGTGTTGCCGCGAGGAAAAGCGGCGGCGCCTGCGAAAGGGAGGACGGCGTTGCTCCCACGGCATGCGCCGTTGCTCCCTGCAACACCTGGCTTTGCTACGTGTGGCGGCTGGCTCCGCTCCCTGCAGCACGCGGCGTCTGCTTCTTGCGGTGCCCGGGTTGCTATAAAGGCATGGCGGCCTTGCTACCGCGGCACGGCGGTGCTGCTACAGTGGGGCGACTGACAGTGGGGCGACCGACCTTGCTACAGCAGCACGGCGGCGCTGCTACAGTAGGCGGCCGACCTTGCTACAGAGGCACGGCGGTGCTACTACAATAGGCGGCCGACCTTGCTACAGAGGCACGGCGGTGCTGCTACAATAGGCGGCCGACCTTGCTATCGACGGCGCCGAGGTTTGCTCCCTACGTTGCCCTTTTTGCTACCGGCGGCGATGCTACTAACGGCGTGGCCGGCATTGCTCCTTGCTACAGGCGTTTTTGCTGCCGACGATCGGTGTCTTCGCTACCGACGGCTAATGTTCTGACGAGGTGCCCAAAAAAGTCTCTGGCGAGGTCTCCGGTGATGTTAGTTTTTTTCTACATTTGAATAACTTTGTTGCTACAACCGTCTTGTGGGTTTGCTACAACAGTGTTAACTTTTTGCTACAAGGTCTCCGGCGAGAGTCACTGGCGAGTTTTTTCCGACGATGTTTCTGGCAAAGTCGTTTTGCTACATTAGTATAATTTTTTTGCTGCATGGTCTCCGGCGAGGTCTCCGGCGAGATCTCCGACGGGACATTCTATTTTCTGGAACGAACCATTTTTTTTTTCTTCGGAAGCAAATGCGGGAACATTTATAGAAAAATGTGGTGTTCCGCAACAAAAGCGGGATTTGTAGGCAAAAGGCAGGACACGTGGCAGACAACAGACCAGGACGATGAAAACGATCGTATCATCCGGGGGACGCTCAGCATCGTCCTTAAATCATTCTTGGTTAGCCACTAGCTCATCAGGCTTAATCTAGCAGCAAAATAGCAACGTACACGTAAAGCCTGCAAGCATGCATTAAAGCCCAAGCACATGTATCGTGTATGTGTATCAGTAGTAACTTGGAGCAGATCGACGCCACGCCACGCACAAGTGACAAAAGAAAGCAAGGCTTGCCTGACTAAGTGCATGCAGATTAGGCCCATCTTAATTATCCATCGAACTAAACAAATAATAAAATAAAGAATGAACATGGCCTGCACAGCAGCAGCCCGGGAGACGGGCCTGAACGCCATGTCCTGTGTGATACGACTCGATAGCGATTTGACTCGATCAAGTCTCCAGAAGCTCTCACGTCACCCATGTCCATACGAGAAGTGCCGCCTCGATCCCACGATCTACAGATCGTGTGCGTGACTTCATTCCGAGAACTCCCGTCGCTGGCTACCTATAAAAGGACCGGCACAAGGCACATTCACGGCGGGCTAATCTCGCCCACGGCTCGTCGCGTGCTCCATTAGAATCCACCGCTTCAGTCTATCGCTGCTGCATAAATCAACCACCAATCAATCGCAAAGATCCCATCGCTGCCTGGCCACCGCTCGCTGGCATACACGCTAGCGCCACGGACTGCTTGCCAAACACGCCGGCGGCTGCTCGCCACCGGACGCGTACGTCGCCGGCCGCTCGCCGCTGTGTCGCTCGCCTCCGGCCGCTCGACATACACCCTACCATAGGGTTCGTTGTCTAGTTGCCGCAGGCCAGCACCAGTTCATCAGGCGCCTCTGCTTCGTCTTCAACCCCAAGGTGATAAAAAGAGGCAAAAGTTTCTCTCTTGCCCCGTTTTGGATGATGCTTTCTTGTATACGATAGATACTCTAGCTTGTCCAGGGTAATTTTCTATTGATTTGGCCTCCAGATGATACCGGATGGTACAAACCAAGAGTAGAAATAAACTCCATGTTGATTTTAGCTAGAATATATATACACAAATTACTCTAGCCTGTCCAAATTAAATTGCCCTTGATTTGGTCCTCTCATGGTGATTATGATTCCATGATGATACGAATCAAGGTAATAAACCAAATCCCGAATTTGGTCTCATAGTGATCTTTGATCCTATGTTGATACAAATCAGGTGCATAATAAAATCCTTCTCGGTTTGGTCTCATGGTGATCATGATCCCATGTCGATACAAATCAAGAATAGAAGTAGAAACAAAATCCATGTATCTTTGATCCCATAAAGTCATACATAGGTAGAAGTTAAGATGTACTTTTATCCATGTAATATTGTAATTTAGCCCCCTCTAAATGTATGAACAAATCTTGCATGGTGTGGTGCTAATCGTATAAATAGGAAGGATATCAAATAAAATATTGTTTGTGTGTCACGCAGCTTGCTAGCAACCTTGATCAGTCTATGGTCTGAACTTGGTAAAATTAAACTCATCACATGCAGGCATATATGCTGAAATATTGGCTAGTCTGCACTCCCAATTAGCCGTGAACTAGATATTAATGTTGGAATACATGCGTGTGTAGCAAACACCAAAAGGCTATGATGCATATATTTTGCTGTTATACTAGGCTTGGTATTGAGACGCAACCTAACAAACATTAGGCATGTTGCGTTTTGTTCCCTATACATTAGATTATGCACTCCCTCCATATGGGTGCATGTACCAGCCACTTAAATCATATGAGAGAAAATTATATATACTAATTTTGCACTAGACATAGCACAATGCACTATTTCCTTAGTCCATCGCATGTGAGGAAATCGAAACCATAGATGTTTGTCTGCCCATTGATAAAAAATGGTACATCATGTTGTTAATCCTAAATTAAGCATGACAAACAAATATACGCATGACACTTAACTCATACATAGCATGACACTTAACTCATACATAGTTTAGTCCCATATAGCTAAACTAATATAAATTGCCAATGGTTTCATCATGCTCATATAAAAATATAAACAAATATATGCTCTTGGTTTGGTCACATCGACACAAGCCAAGTTGCTCTAAACTCATATATCACTAAACTCATGCCGTTGGTTTGGTCACATTGACACAAACCAAGGTGCTCTAAATTTACACATATCACTAAAATATATGCTACTGGCTTGGTCACATCGACACAAGCCAAGTTGCTCTAAACTCACATGTCACTAAACTCATGCCGTTGGTTTGGTCACATTAACACAAACCAAGATGCTCTAAATTTACATATATCACCAAAATATATGCTCTTGGTTTGGTCACATCGACACAAGCCAAGTTGCTCTAAACTCTTATGCCACCAAACGCATGCCGTTGGTTTGGTCACTTTGACACAAACCAAGGTGCTCTAATTTAAATATATCACTAAAATCATGCTCTTGGTTTGGTCACATTAACACAAGCCAAGTTGCTCTAAATTCATATGTTACTTAACTCATGCCTTTGGTTTGGTCACATTGACACAAGCCAAAGAGCTCCAAAATCTCACGCCTAGCCAAAATCATCTTGCGTTGGGTACTACCCATCATGCTAGTAACTAAGTAAGTCAAAATGTCGCCAAGTAAACCAAATATTCTCTCCATCCCATGCATGCATATAGAAATCACATGCATGATAAAATCGACTCATAAATAGAGTTGTGTCCTATATTGCACACATGCTCATGTATATAGAAATCACATGCATGATAAAATCGACTCATAAATGGAGTTGTGCCCTATATTGCACACATTCTCATGCATATAGAAAGAACATGCATGATAAAATGACTCATAACTAGAGTTATATCTGAAATTGAACACATGCTCTTTGGCCAGTTAGTTAACCATTGAAATAGATCTTCATATGATCAAAACTATAGACACCATTCACTACTAAATCTCCAATGGTTAACGAGCTAAGTGAAAATAGCCAACGGCATGAACACGCTATATACATGAACACTAAGTACTATTAACATTGGTACAAGTGGATAATATGACCAATAAAATGTTATATGATGCAAATAAATCAAACCATCATTATCATGACACATATATTAGCATCGACAAAATTGAAGACTTCCCCGACCATGTCGGCGCAGACGACAACGAGGTGGACTTTTATTTATTTTGTAGTATTCATATGTTGTAACGCTATGTAATAGATATGTTGGAATTCTTAATCAGGGGTTTTATCTATGGAGATGTAATTAACAGTTCTTTTATATAAATGTAAGAGTTTTGGAAATAAAGTACCTGCAATGTTTGATCCCTTTTACTTATTTATGCATTTACGCATTTAAATTATACTATATGTCTCTATGACATGGACGCGTACTTTCTTGCCCCATTTTCCCGTCATCAGACACTGTCTGAGAAACCAAATGAAATCCCACAGATTCTGCTCTACTCTGGGTAGGTTTTAGCCTTTTTTATTTAGGAGTAGACGCTTTCATTGGCTTCATCGGGTTCGATGTTTGATGGGCTTGAGCCATGTGGTGGTGTTAGTTGGGAGTGCGACCCAAAGGAGAGACCGTCATATAGATCCGCCAGATCCCCTAGATATGCGGACTTTTCGTGACTTTCTTCGCCTTTTATTGGCTGAGGTGTGGCTTCTTCAGATAAACTGACAGAAGATGCTAGTATCACCGTGGGTGTTGCTATTATGACCGTCGAACCCGAGTAGGTTGGGGCCGATAGGCAGAGATTTTCGGGTTCCTCTATGCAGAAGTGGAAGTTGACGGGAACTGAAAAAGGGGTGAGCGGGTGTGGATCCGCTGTTACCGGGATGTTGCTTGGTGAAAAGGGGCCGTCGAATCCATAACTTGAGTGTTTAGGTTTACCACAAATGATGCCAATTGTCGAGGGTTAACCTCGTCAAATCCCATGGTTATGGACTTAGGGTTTCGTGGAAAGGAGAACACTGGGTATTTCGTCGGTCGATTAGACAAACAAGGGAGTCGAATTTGTCTGATTACTATGGAAGATATGATTATAGATTGCCCAAAGCTTCAATACCTCTTTGTTGGCTCCTCCCAGTCTTTATATAATAGGCTAAGTCCCAAAGCCGTATACGAATAGGTTACAATTACAACACTACTACAATGTCGATTTCTACTTATTTCTTGATTGCCAAGACAACTTTTATCCGTCGGATGCTCTCTAGATTTACTTTTACATTTTAGGGTCTTCGTGGGCACAGGCCTTTGTATGCCTAGGGCAGTCAATCACGGGAACCCGATTGGTCATTCCCATGTCAAACAAGAATCATCTATTGCTACCTTGAACAAACAAGAATCATCTATTGATGTCACTAGATGTTTATAGCACATGCATCTACTTTCTCCCTAGTGAGGTAACAAAATAAAGGTAAAAACCATAGTAGATCTCAGATTTGTTGTCACTAACCAACCACCACTACCATGTTACTCCATTTAATGCACTCGTTATCCCACACACACTCTCGCATACAAGTATGATCAAGACAAGTAATCAAGAATGAGATAGTAATATGCATATATTCATACATCAAACTCAGAATAAGAATTGCAATATCAAATTTCATATCATAAGATCAAGATCCACCACATAGAAATTACACGTAGATGTCCATGATCATGTTATGCAGCTCCCATTGATCCAATACTATCATAGCACAAGAGAGGGAGACGGAGATGTAGATCATGCTACTCCCATAAACTCTTTGTCCGAGGGTGGACTACTCCATTCTCATCACAGAGGAGCTGGTGGAGATGTTGAAAAGGGTGGAGATGCAACCGGAGATTGGATCTGGTGGCATTCCCTCTTGAATCTTCACTGGTTCTAGATTTATTTTATGGTTTCTATGTTTTCTTCACCTCCTCCGAGAACACCTCAGGAGGTCTTTTTATAGGAAGTTTTAGGTTAAGACGGAGATCCTGAAATGAAGACGGACGACTATGGACGCTCGAGGTCCGAGATGGACCAGGTGGCACATCCAGGGGGTGGGACCACGCCACCTGGGCCATATTGGATCTTGATGACTACAAGTGCATAGATAAATTGTAGCTAGTTTCGAAGTAAATATATCAAACCCACAGAGAGCTATTGGTAAAGGTCTTTATGCCCCTCGTTACTCTCTACCAAATAATACTTATGAGTTCTCTTTGATCTCAAGTAAAGGGTGTTTGAATGGTTTATTGTTGTTTGCAGAAAAGTAATTAAAACAAGTAAAAGAAAGCAAGTAACAAGATTGTATGAAAGCGTGGTTGAACTCAATAGGGCTAAAACGTTCTCGAGGATGTAGGATACACCGCTAGCATAGTACTATTATTATATGTAATCAAGATAACATACTTCTTATGTTTGGCATGTGTGGGGAGAGCCCCATAATAAGATGTTCACGACAAGGCTCGTAGGAAGTCACTTTGTTGAGCCAAGTGTGAGGTCACCTCTAAATAACCACTGCAATACCTGAGAGCAATCACCCATACAGGCTATCGCAATTAAGGGTTCCCCATGGATATCGTAATTAGCTTAGGGAGTCCCTCTTTATCCCCCTTTTGACCGTGTTGGTTATGAGTCGGCGCCAATCTATCACGGGGCACTCCGGATACGCTTCCAATACACGTCCAAAGGGTTTATTCCTCCCTTTAGTCCTGAAGGCAAATGATATGTGGTCGACTTTACATATCATCTAAAGAGATAAATCAAACACAAGTCATAATTATATCATAGACAAGCAAGTCATATGGACACAAGAATAGATCATCTTTATTACAAGTTCATAGTGGTGCTAGGGTTTCTCCATCTCCCCAATAAGAGAGGAACTACTCACTCATGGAAGCAATCAACAAAATCATCATAATCAAATGTGTGGATTAAAGTATGGAGGTAGATCTAATGTAAACCACAATTGGATCTGGAATTATAAAGAGATCTAATAGATGAAAGATGGAGTAATGGTGGTGATGAAGATGCAGTAGTTGATGGTGAAGGGGATGATGCATTGTCCTCCAATGATCCGCGAAGCAGCCAGGATTTTACCCCAGCCAAGTTCCTCCTTCAGATCCCTCTCGGATGTGGTGTTTCGTGGTTTCTGGTGGCTGTGAATGTCGGATCTCCCTCTCTTCTTTGCTAGGAGAAACAATTTTATGAGGCGGTCTCGATGGTGCCTGGTATAGGTGGACAGTACGGGCGGGCTTCGCCCGTACTAGTGGTCATTATCGGTTCTGGTGCCTTCTCCATGTTTGCTGTTCTTCTAGGTGCGAAGGTAAATTCATAAAATGACTTTTATCACTTAGAAATATCATATAGTTACACAATATGACAGCTCTAATTGATATGTTCATATATGACTCCGTGATTTGGGATCCTGTTGAAACTAGAACGAAATAGCGGATGTAGGCGCGGTGAAATACAAAAATTTCTACTTTATTTATGCAAAAACAAAGGGTAAATATGCTTAAATTTTGGACACCTTAGCTCTCATGGCTCCCCTTTGCTACTCCAAAATCGTAGGCCTTTATCTTTTGATAAAAAATGCTTGAGAAAAATCCTATCTCAATTTGACTATGTATCGGTCCCTGAAACATAAAAATACGAAAACAGAGTTTTCTGTCCTAAAGTGTTATAAACCAAATGATACCTTCGATCCGGATTACGGAATGTAGTATAACTCTTGTTCCCTAGTAGACCTAGGTTTATCGAATCCTCGGGAAGCAGAAGCGTAGTGAAGTTACTTTAATGGACCTTCAGGAGTTTTAGAATTCATTTTGTGTTTTTACCGGACCAAGAGTTTCGTCTTTTTATTGTTGTCGATGATGGAGAGAGAGGGCCTAGGGCGTTCGGTTTCACTTGTAGCTGTGCAAAACATCTTATGGGAATAAAAGATAAAGATAAAGTATGCATGTAATTGTTAGAGCAAGATATATTATATGTGGGCAGTGCATCCATAATTGCTATTGCCTCTGCAACCGCTTATAGCAATAACCTACTAGTCTCATCCATAGAAGGAAGAGAACTAATGATATGCATAGTGACGTCACCGTTAATCTCAAGTAAATCCCTCACATACAACCGTACTACCCCTTCTGTCACTGGGGTTCCCAACCTGCAGATTAGTCATTACTCATACTCCCTATACCTAGCTCAATCCTCGGTGTCTTGGGTACCTGACAAGTCCTTAGAACAATTCGTAAAGCAATAATCTGTTGCTTGCAACTTAATACTGGAGGGGGTTCGGATGATAACCTGAAGGTGGATTATTAGTCATAGATGCAGTTGGATGGCGGTCTATGTATAATGTTGTAATGCCCAATCAAGTTCCAAAGGAGTCAAGATGATTAGTATATGCCTATATGCTTTCTCGATGTTTGTCAATTGCCCCGTTGTAATTTGTTCACCTAGCATTTTATCTTTCTTAAGGAGAGCCACCTCTAGTGAACTATGGACCCCGGTCCTTTCTTTTACATACAATCTACAAATTGTTTACTGCTTTGTGTTTACTTTCTGCAAACTTTTACTTCCTTCCACTCGATACGTTTAATCCTTTGTTTTTAGCAAAACCGGTGAGATTGACAACCTCATCGCAAGTTGGGGGCAAAGTTCTGTGGTTGTGTTGTGCAGGTCTCCACGTTGCTGCTGGCATCGGTAGTGCGCCCTGCCAACATTCAGCTAGCTACACCTTTGGGGTGTTTCCTTGCTCCTACTGGTTCGATTAAACCTTGGTTTCGTACTGAGGGAAAACTTGCTGCTGTGCTCATCATACCTTTCTCTTGGGGTTCCCCAACGAGCTCGATATATTTTGGGCCATCAGCGCTCGCACGGCTGGTTGGCTAGGCCGCGATGCCCCGGCCCACGAGTGACGCCAACTATTGGCTGCTCAACGCGGCGTGAAGTGCTAGCCGCTCGTTTATCTGTGCTGCCAAGCCCACAAGTTACAGCAGCAGTTTTTTCTCCCTTTTTATTTTTTCCTTTTTCCAGCAGTATTTCTTCTAGGCTAATTCCCTTTAGGGATTTGGCCTAATATAAAAGTTGCTTTTATAAATCTTAATTTAGATATTATTTAGAATATATTAATTCATAATTAACATATAATAAATGTATATTTAAATTCCCATTTATCCGAAAACACTTTTCCGGTCTTTTCCTTTATTCTTTCTCCGAACAGCTTTGGATCTCTCCGCGTAACATTTCTGGCTTTCTATTTCTCTATTGTGATTCCGTCTTATGACTGATCGCTCTCATCGTACCCTTAAGTGTATCCCCTCACGGCTCGGGAATGCTCTAGAAATGATCTAAATCAGTGATCAACAGAGGGACCAGGGATATCCATGTGACCCCTATTCATTCCTGATGACAATGTCGTTTGCACCGGTAAATGTTGTTGGGGTTCCGCGTATGAAAACAATAAATTTTACTCTACACCCCTGAACCCCTGAAGCTGCCAGGACCTATCTATTAGTAATACAGTAACGGGAGGGGCTTTTCACGAACTTACCCTTGAAGACCGAAAAGCGTTGTCAATGCTCAGGAGAGTGTGGTTGATGTAGACGAGCCGAAGCCGACCTCAAGGTCGTGATGAAGTCCTTGCGCTCCTTGGCTCCAACAACTTGAGTGCCTCAAGTGCGACACCTCGTGGGGAGTTACACACGTCCGGTGCCTGACGATGACTCCTGCTTCCCCGATCCAGTAGCAGTTGCGGAAGTAGAGCTCCCGGATCCGAATCCCGCAGCGCGACGGTGCTCCACGGTGAAGATGTCTCTCGCTCGCGCAGTCCAGACTTGGGACCATGGTCACGAGAGAGAGAGGGGAGAGAGAAAATATCAACTGGAGATCCTCCCAAAAGTGAGAAGACCTTTTATTGATTATCGGTGTTTTAAATTGGCCAAATACCCCCACTATATATAGGGGGAGGGGAGGTACTACCTCCCTCAAAGTCCCGGGGTGGGACTAAAGGAGAGGAGGGGAGAGGGGTGGCCGCCGGCCACCCTAGTGGGTCCCGCGCGGGGGGGGGGGGCTAGGCCCAGCTGGCCTCCCCCTTGGCCCCTCTCCCTCTCTCCTTTCCCCTAATGGGCCCTCTCCCTCCAGAATTGGCCCATTAAGCCTTTGATCATTAAAATTGATTTTCTCTTTGTTAAATAATTATGAATAAATGATTAAATCAACATTTAACATTCATTCACATATTATTCAACCTCTGTGGCCATGGAACACCTTCCACCTCCACTCCGGACATCCTCCGGACTTACCGAAACCCTTCTGGTTTTCTCCCTACTCTTCTTCGGTGATTCCACCGATCCTATAAACACTCTCTAAGCATCATCAAGCCCTTAAGCGTGATACCCCATGGTTCGGGAACACTCCAGACATGGTCGAGACACTCTCGCACCAATGATCGACAGAGGGACCTGGATGGCCATGTGACCTCATTCTCCGAATGAGATGACCTCATTCTCCGAATGAGATGACCTCATTTCCAACTAGCATAAATGCCACATGATCAGGAAACTTGATCATCTGTTGACCAATGAACCAGTGACTAGAGTTTCACTGGGAACCCCTGGTTGTTTGTATATCACACGTGTATTGATGTTTCCACTCAATACAGTTATAGCATGATATAAAACTTAATCATAAACTATATGAAATATGATAATAGTCCTTACTACTATTTGTCTCTAGGGCATATTTCCAACAGTCTCCCACTTGCACTAGAGTACAAATACACTAGCTGCATTTGTTCTCAATCATTGGCACCATATATCCGGTACCCTGAACATGCTTGCTCATGGAAGAGGTTGAGTCTTGGGTCTGTACTCTACAGTCCCAAATCCTTTGCAACTTACTAATGTCACCTTGATTGACATTAATACTTTATCATCTCATGATAGCATCCGTGTGTATGCATCGTCGCTATGGCAGCAGAACGAGGCCTGATTCCAGGAGCCTATTGTGACATTAGATCAACCTCGAGGGCTTTCTCATGGGCACTGCGCCCTGGGACACACCATTCTACGTTAAAAGCGAACTAGCCCCGCCACAACATTATACAACACTTTAGATGGTACCGTTATCTATTATTATAAATGTATTCATTGAAACACTAGTGCACTCTGTGCAACTTTTGATGTTTTTGTTCACCTCGCTTCCTTCTTGACTTCAATCGGTATTACAGGAGTTTCCAACATAACCCTTTATGCTTTAAGATATGTCATCCTTTATGGATTTGGAAAACATGTCTACAGTTCTCTATTAGACACTGCGGATAAACTTAGTTCAACGTTCTATGATTCGAACTTAATCACTTTTAAACGTTCCTTATTGGATCACATATTATGTTAAGTTATCATCATGGTTTACTAAGATAGAACCTATGTCTCAACATAGTGGATGGCGATCATCCTTTTCTTTCTTAGAACCATTGATGTTAAACTTAATGCTATTCCTAATTCGAGTTATGAAGGACTGGTTCCTTAATTAACTTTTATTCTGAAACCCCTTTCAGAATCCCTTAAGGAATACTACATAATATCATAATACAGTTATTATCAACTTCTACATCTTATAAATCATTATTTATAAGTATTTGTGCTTTCATTCTTAACATACTTAAGAATTACTCCTATAAGCTCCCACTCAAAATATGTTCCTACATATTTGAATTTGAGATTTATATTGCTCCCACTCAAAAATATGTCAATCACATATTGTTTTAGAAAGACTTTCATAGCTCCCACTCAATTTTATGCAAATTGCATATCCACTCACTATTTTGAACAACTTCAAAAACCTTTGATCAGATATCAAACTTGGAGATTTACTATGAGATACTAGTACTTTACTAGTTTTAAATCCACTAGACATTTAGCACACATGAATCAAATTCATTTAAATTTGTTCAATATTTGACAAATTGTGCTTTTGTCATTCACCCCCTTTTCCACTATGGCTTTGAAGTCATTTGGGAAAATTCAAGTAACCCCTTTTACTTGTGAGATTCAGCAACGAATTGCTTTCTAATCTTAAGTGAATTTTTGTTTCTATGATTTATCATAATTTAGTTTACCATTATTTCCTTAGTAGTTCGTAGGTATGTCATATTCCAGTAATCATGACAAATGATTCACAAATGTCTCCATACTAGATATGGATTACATTTTGAATCCTACTTCATGTAGTGAAAACACTAGTGGAGGAAAACACAATGATCAATATCATTGATTCTTTTCTTCTGTGAAGAGAATCATTCAGGAACTTTGTCCGTTGTCTTCTCAACACTCTGATGCAGGGTTTTGAATCCTCATCGTGTTTTTACTATCTTCCATTTGCTCCATGATCGAGAAACATCACTAAAAGTGAGCTTTCTCAAGAATGTACCAAAATCCAAGCAATACGAATCTTGCTTTCCTTTTGGTTTCAGCTATGGGTTTCGTATTCAAAGTTTCCAATGAATACGCTACAAGGACTTATTCGCTATTGTTTTGGTTATATCGAATAATCCCAAAACTTTAACGAATTCAAATGGTTCACTACCTTCTAATTGAGTGTTAATTATTTCTAAGCTAATGGTCTCTACATCTACACTACAACGATTTATTTAGTGCCTTCTATTCAACCCCTTTGATATCTAATATCACATTGTGATGCTTTGCATTTTTGACGTTTCAAAACGCTTTGCATTCCACAATTTCTTTTATGCCATTCTTATAAATTTGAATTTCATTACTATTGATCAAATCATAGCAATTTGATACTCTTTTATATTTATACCCTTTTATTGATGAAACACTTTGATCAAATCAAATACTTTCATATTCATGTTTCCTTTGGTAAACTTCTTTACACATTTAAACAATCACATAATGTTAATTACCATTTTCGTTAAACACAATACATCGAATATGTATTTACTTTTAACAATTATTTAAACACTTTGTATTCAAGTAATACACTGTGTTCAAGTTATTTTGCCAAACTTAGGCATGATTTATATGTGATAAGAAATCAAATGACTTTCACATATTATCATCATAAATTTGAATTTAAACAATGGTTTTTCATTCATTAATGAACATATCATTAAGTTGGGTATTTTAAACAAGGCATTTTTAATGTTCTATAAATGTTCATGCATTATCAATTAGTTTCAAACACCAAGGATAATTCACACATAATCAAACAAGATATGAACATGAATAGAAATCATTCATAAAAGTGGAACAACTGTTTGTTACAAACTCATATGAATAACCGTCTCACGAAGTGTGAGACACACTAAAGAAGTTCACAATCTCTTGATTTCAATAATCATCCTAAAACATAGACTAAATGACAAATGTCGAGGGAGAGTGTCGTCGGCCGTCATCATCAAGCTTGCCATCAACACGCAACGTCACCTCCTCTCTAGCAAGCACCTCTCATGCAGAAGGACCTGTTTTCAGCAAAACAGAACAAGTATCAGATATACTTAACACTTCAAATGTGTTTGCAAGATTATAACATTTATAAAACTGTATATCAAATATATACCTTTGTCATTGATGACCTGGGCGACATCTGGTTCAACCAACACATTCCTGAGATGTGTCATGAACCGGTGGAACTCCATTGATTCCGCGTCGCCCCTCATTACGCAAGTCCTGACTTGTGCTTGGTAGCTTGGTGGCAGCGACTGCAACACAACACTGTTTGCGAAAGAGCCCGTCATCCAGTTATCCAGGAAGTATGCAGGCCTCATGTACACATCATGCATGTGCTCCAAGTAGTCGTCCAGTGATGAGTTCTCCTCCATCTTAATGGATAGGAAGTCTCCCATCAGATCATGCTCACATATGCATACTTGTTCCACGAAATGTGTCCTAAGCTGTAGCATCACCGAACGAGGGTCGACATCACCCACGAAAGGCCATAGCTCATCCACCATTCCAAAACGCATGGTAATAGAAATGAAGGAGGCCATCTCACGACGGAGATAGCGGTCTTTCCACTCCTCTGGGGTCTCTAGGTCAGTGGGCTAATCCAAATCCAATCCGTTGAGTATGTAGTCGACCATGTCATTCTCGCTAAGGAGAACATGGAGACATGCAACCCATATTGAGAAGTTTGATCCATCTAATATGAGTTTCTCTCCTTCTAACCAATCAACCGTCAACACGAAAGGAGCCATCTACATTTATAACTGCAAAAGGAATTTAGACTAAGTTTATAATTAAATGAGTTAATAATAACTCCACTCAGAAACACCTATCCCCAAAAGGGTTCCTAGTGATAACACGGCCCCTACCAGCCACATCTCCCCCAATTGAACACGGTCATCGATGTGGGTTCAAAGGTGGACGCTAAACGTCGGTCACATCATTCATGCGACTCGTGCTCGATCTTTCGACCATCCGTGTTCCGAGGCCACGCTTCTATGGCGTGCTAGGCTCGCCAACTCAACCTTAGTGTATTCGTTGTGCAACATGGCTTACACCCACTGTATGCGAACGTAGATATGTCTGACACCCAGGCCTGTAACCCTGGATCGCCTCATACCGAAGAACTTTCTTGGTGGTGCACACTAAGGGGGAACACAATCGTTGGTAATTTTAACAGGGATCATCTTATTAGGCTACCGTCGAGTATATAATACTAGCACACAATAAGATATACAAACAATATCATTGAATGTAAATGCTATGTGATATGGTCCTTCACGTCGTGATCTCCATCCATCGTCACCGGGTTCCAGCGCCAGGGTTCCGGCGCCATAGACACCAGGGTACCGGTGTCTTTCCGGCGTGGTAGTCCGTCACCTTAGTGACTATCTACTACTAGGTACAAAAGGTAATCACTTTACCTTTGCCACAACCATATCACAAAGCAACGCCCCCTGCAAAACAAAGTTAGACGCCTCTACCTTATCTTTGCATGTTTTACGTGGCTGAATGGGCTTTCGCACAAGAACCGTTCTTACCTATGAACTTTCAGCACAACGCTGATTAAGTAGTTGTCTCTACTACACCCCTTTCGGGGCCCTCCGTTGCAAATGGCATACCAACTAATGTGAGAGAGACAGACACCCCCCTAAGCCACTTTATACGGTACAAGCCGTATGTCAAGCATGGACTAGTCTCGCGAATGAACGCGTAAATTCGGTTGGGGGCCGCTTTATCAAGCATTACTGTGGTATGCACAAGTACACGTGGGAGGGTAACAACTAAAAGATCAACGCCCACATGCTACATCTCGTGTGTTCTACCCGTACTAGCATTACTATGCATAAACCTGGCTCTAATACCACTGTTGGGGTTCCACGTATGAAAACAATAAATTTTACTCTACGCCCCTGAACCCCTGAAGCTGCCAGGACCTATCTATTAGTAATATAGTAACGGGAGGGGCTTTTCGCGAACTTACCCTTGAAGACCGAAAAGCGTTGTCAATGCTCAGGAGAGAGTGGTGGATGTAGACGAGCCGAAGCCGACCTCAAGGTCGTGATGAAGTCCTTACGCTCCTTGGCTCCAACGACTTGAGTGCCTCAAGTGCGACACCTCGCGGGGAGTTACACACGTCTGGTGCCTGATGATGACTCCCGCTTCCCCGATCCAGCAACAATTACGGAAGTAGACTCCCGTATCCGAATCCCACAGCGCGACGGCGCTTCGCGTTGAAGATGTCTCTCGCTCGTGCAGTCTAGACTTGGGACCACAGTCATGAGAGAGAGGGGGAGAGAGAAAATATCAACTGGAGGTCCTCCCAAAAGTGAGAAGACCTTTTATTGATTATCGGTGTTTTTAAATTGTCCAAATACCCCCACTATATATAGGGGAGGGGAGGTACTACCTCCCTCAAAGTCCCGGGGTGGGACTAAAGGAGAGGAGGGGGGAGGGGTGGCCACCGGCCACCCTAGTGGGCCCCGCACGGGGGGGCTAGGCCCAGCTGGCCTCCCCCTTGGCCCCTCTCCCTCTCTCCTTTCCCCTAATGGGCCCTCTCCCTCCGGAATTGGCCCATTAAGCCTTTGATCATTAAAATTGATTTTCTCTTTGTTAAATAATTATGAATAAATGATTAAATCAACATTTAACATTCATTCACATATTATTCAACCTCCGTGGCCATGGAACACCTTCCATCTCCACTCCGGACATCCTCCAGACTTACCGAAACCCTTCTGGTTTTCTCCCTACTCTTCTTCGGTGATTCCACCGACCCTATAAACACTCTCTAAGCATCATCAAGCCCTTAAGCATGATACCCCATGGTTCGGGAACACTCCAGACATGGTCGAGACACTCTCGCACCAATGATCGACAGAGGGACCTGGATGGCCATTTGACCCCTGTGCGTTCCACGAAGATCTTTCGTTGTTTGAACCGGGACACTCGTGTCTTATTCCCTTTGTCACTCAATACTTGCATTTCCCGAGATCTGATCAATGACATCACCATGTCGTGTTCAATCTCATTACTGAACAACGCTACTTGACTCGTTCCGACAAGTGATATCCCCGTGATCAAATCACACGCTGCGTAGCTATTGGATATAACTTCTCCGAGTGGGCCCTTGAGTATCTTCCCGTCACATGGACGGACAAATCCCGCTCTTGACATATATTGCCTCTATGGTTTCCTCCGAGTACCTGAACACACCTTTATAACCACTGTATTACCAAGTGGCGTTTGATGCTATCTAAGCACTCTCGGGAGACAGTGATTGATATAGCCTCACGGTCTAAGGAATAGTCTACGAGGATCCATTTCTAATCATCGTAACTTGAAATTCGTGACATGATCGGGTCATGATGTTTAGGTTGGGTATTGGTTCATCATCTCATTCTCCGAATGAGATGACCTTATTTCCAACTGGCATAAATGCCACATGATCAGGAAACTTGATCATTTGTTGACCAATGAACCAGTGACTAGAGTTTCACTGGGAACCCCTGGTTGTTTGTATATCACACGTGTATTGATGTTTCCACTCAATACAGTTATATCATGATATAAAACTTAATCATAAACTATATGAAATATGATAATAGTCCTTACTACTATTTGTCTCTAGGGCATATTTCCAACAAATGTAGCATCCATATTCCTTTTGTTTCTTGATACGACTTGTCCGAGATCCGATCATTGGTATCACATACCTTGTTCAATCTCGTTAACAACAAGTTCTGTTTTCTTGTTACCGTGATATTACATCCCCATGACCGAGTCACATGTTGCAACATATATGGATGTAATCTCACCAAGCCGGCCATATGTATCTTTACCCGTCATGTGAACAAATCCTGCTCTTGACATATATTTCCTCTACGGTTCCTTCGAGTACCTGCACACACCTTGATAACCACTGTATTACCAAGTGGCGCTTGATGCTATATAAGCACTCTTGGGAGACTGTGATTGATATAGCCTCACGGTCTAAGGAATTAGGAGTCTAGATTTAGCTATTGCAACAATGAACTTATATGACTTGATCGTGTTGCAATCCTCCAAGGAATGTCCATCACATCATTCTCCAATGATATGACCCCATTGTCAATTGGCATAAATGCCCACGATCTTGAAACCCAGATCATCCTCATGACCAACGAACTAGTATGAATAAAGGATACTAGGGACTTGGTTGTTTCATACCACACCTGTACCAATGTTTCCACTTGGCACATTTATAGCACAATATGAAACTATTATAAACTAATTGAGATATGACAATAAAAACCTATTTATTATTTTCCTCTAGGGCATATCTCCTTTAGTCTCCCACTTGCACTAGAGTACAAATAATCTAGTTCACATTTTACTCATATAAACCATGTAACATATGCGTTTATAGATCATGCATGCTCATGGGAAACGTCATGTCCATGTTCTGTTTTACTAGATCATTATGTCTTTTGCAAATCATTAATGTCTTCCTAATATTGACATTCACACCATTATCTCATAATGGGTTGAAGTATTTATATGGCGACAAAGTGAGACTTTGTTTCTTGTGTTTATAATGACGGTTGTTTTCACTATTGTTATCTAAACTTCAAAACACACTTTGATATCCTTTGTGTATATACTGTAGTCATGGCAGCAGAACGAGGCCGGATTCCAGGAGCCACCAGTGACTTTAGATCAACCTCGAGGGATTTCTCATGGGAACTGTGCCCTGGGACACATCATTCTACGTTAAAAGCGAAATAGCCCCGCCATAACATTATACATCACATCAGATGGAGCCTTTATACTTCTATACCTATGTATATCCTGGTGCATGAAATGCATCTATGCCACTTACATTGCTTCTTGCAATTTAAGTACAAACTTAATCTTGGTTCAGTGATCAACTTAGGAATCACTTAAAGACATGTTCTTATAGTTAAGACTTTGTCCTACCAACCAGAACTTCGGGTCACATTACGTCGAGTATACAACATGGTTATATGGAAGAACCTATGACTAAGGCATAGGAGATGCAACACATCTCTTTCTTTCAACCATAGTTGCAATACTAACTCAATGCTTCATACAGTAAGAACTTCTTTCTTACCTTGTTCCATTCGGAGCTTCTTTAGAATCTTGCTTAGGACATTCTGAACATCTTTCAGAATCAAGTCCAGGAAGCATTCGACATTCAGTGTTTATTAAACTCACTAGTCTATCTCGATAGATCTCTTTGTTTAATAACTTTCAACTTCGTCTTTATTTATCTACACCAATCACATCATTCACATATGTCGTCCACATATCCCAGAATGATTTCACGCTCCCACTCAAATATGACATTCATGTTTGTGATCCAAGGATTTCACTTAGCTCCCACTCAAAATATGTCAGCTACATATTATGAATTAGCCAAGATGATTTGCTCCCACTCAAATCTAGGTCCTCTCGATAATCTTGGACATTCCAAAATTCTTTGATCACCATCAAATTGAGAATTCCACTAACGAGATTTCAATGACCATTCATTTCTCGTACTTAGGTCCATCACGCTTCTTTGTATTTCGTAGGTATGTCTTGTTCAAAACATGACAAGTGAATCAACAATATAATTCCACAAACTTGTAGAATATATAGTTGAATCCTACTTTCTTTAGTAAAAGTATTCGCTGAAACATTATGATCATTATCATTGGTTTCTCCTCTATTTGTAGAGTTTGGATTCATAGAACAAATTTTGTTGCGCCACTCAATAATCTGGAGGTAAGGTCTAATACCTTGTTTTGATATTTTACTTTCTTCCACCTGTATCTTCATCAAGACACGTCAACTTTGGACAACAACGGGTTTGCCCCTCTGTGGAAGATGTATTCATAGCTTCCTAAAAATGCTCTACAAATACTTGTTTATTCACCACGACTTCGACTTATCGAAATCTCCAGAAACTTGAACTTGCCATAACACTTATGGTGTTGTTTCCACGAATCTTTAGATGTTCCTTTGTATTTCAAATGAGTGTTTGCTTATTTTGATCTCTAACTCTAAACAACAACTATAACCCCGATAAGAGATAATATTATACCATATATATCTAATACAAAAATGATTATGATGTTTTAGGCATTTCAACAAAGTTTGAATTCATCCAATTATCATATTTTGTGAAATCTCTTTCACAATTCCCTTTTATGCTAAACTTAACTTGAATACTTTAGTCATGTTGATCAAATCGAAGAGACTTCGTATTCTTGTTAATTTCAATATCCTCCTATTGTTGTGAACTCATTTGAACAATTCAAATCATTTGAAACTTATGTTTCATTAAGTAAATACGCTTATTCACTTAAGTCCACAATTAACTAACGATTTCCACTACTTGTTGAAAATACGATCATCACTATGTATAAGATTCAATATTTCTTTGCATATCACCGTTTTACCAGAATGCAGAGTTTTAGTCATTGTACCCAAGAGGCATGGTTTTGCAAAGTCTCTAAATTAAGCATCTAGGACCCCAATCTTCATTAAGAACATGCAATAACCGAAATGACTTAAACTACAGTGTCATTTCATTATTAAACTTTGGATATCTTTTAGCATTCTAATCCTTTATAAATGTTTCAACTATTATTATTAACATAGTGATGAGAATAACTTATTTATAATCATAATGTGACCATAAGGTATTGTTCATAAGAATAGTACAATGGGCATGTAACTCGTTCATATGAATAATTGTCTCTCCATAAGCAAGACACACAAACAAGGATTACAAAGTTATATTCAAGTCCACTAGTCCAAATGGACAAACTTTGAGGGAAGAGGTGATGTCGGCCATCAACTGTTTTGCTTACCACCATCAAGTCACACTGCCTCAAATCCAGCAATTCTCAAGCAGATCCTCCTGTTTTCACAAAACGGGACAAGTATCAAATACTTTGCAAACTGCAACGAGTTTTTGCAAGAACCATATTTATAATTTGGATATCTTACATATACCTTTTCATCCATGATCTCTATTGCAATCAAGCCCTTCTAAGAGTTCTCAACTCTTAATGCGAGATCACTAAGTGTTTTTCTAAACATTCTCTTTTCATCCATGATGAAGGAAAACCCATCCAACGGCTCATACATTATGTGCCAGATTTTGCACAATACAAAATTGCAGTCCATATCTCCATCCCATAGAGAATGGCTTACTGGATGATTATGGAGAAAACACAAATATTGCAGAGTCATCGAATTATATCCTAATGGTTATTGTATTAAGAAGAGAACATCATCTTTTACGAGGATATCCCTCGGGCGTGGGTATTAATCTATGAAGTTGGACCCTTTTGCTAAGTATCATATTAAGCAATATATTCCCATGGTCGCAAAGGACCTCAATGGGATAGGCCAAAATCTACTAAGATATTTGCAAAGAGACATCTAGACTAAGTTCATAATAAGAGTTCAATTTATAATTGGTATCCACTAAAATTTTCATCCCCTGGACGATTTTAGTGATCACATGATCCCTATCTTATGCACGTCCCCGATCATCACGACCATCAGTGCAGCCTCAAAGGTAGACATTCAATAATGCCAATCACATCCTCCATGTGACTCATGCTCCATCTTTCGATCTCTTGTGTTCCGAGGCCACGTCTCTGTAACATGCTACGTCACCAAATCTAACTTGTGTGTATTCGCTGTGCAACATGTCTTACACCCACTATATGCAAACATAGATATGTCTGACACCCGCTCACCATGGGTCGCCTCATACCGAAGAACTTTCTTGGTGGTGCACACACAAGGGGAACACGGAACATTGTAATTCAATAGGGATTATCTTATTTGCTACCGTTGAGTATCTAAATACTAGCACACAATAAGATGTAAAACAGATATCAACATCATATGTATATTATGATATGATATGGTCCTTATTGCGCCTTGATCTCCATCGAGCTCTCCAGCATGATCTCCATCTTTCCCTTGGTTTGACACCAAGTCCACGACGCCTCCACCAGGTCGTCCATCGGAACATTGACTATTACTATACTACTTAGTAACAGAAAAGTAAACTACTTTACCTTTGTAACGACCAATGCCATATCATAATCATATGCCCTCCTGCAAAATAAAGTTAGACGCCTCTAATTTATCTATTGCAAGTTTTACGTAGTTGTTAGGGCTTTCGCAATAGAACCGTTTCTAATCTAGCAGTTGTCTCTACTACACCCCTTTTGGGACCCTCCGTTGCAAATGCTATATCAACTATCGAATGGGAGACAGACACCCGCTAGCCAGTTATACGTTACAAGCCATATGTTGAGCGTGGAACCAGTCTCGCGTACAAATACGTGCAAGGTTGGTCTGAGCCACTTCATCAAACAATACTGTGATATAAACAAGTACACGTTAGAGGGTAACAACTAAGGGATCAATGCCCGCACAAAACTTGTGCATACTGGCCGTATAGCACTCCTATGCATAGATCGGCTTTGATACCACTGAAGGGGGTCCACAGCAAAAAACAAAATTTTCCAACGTTGGAACCCCAAAAACTGCCTAGGATCTATCTATGTAGTAATGCGGTAACGGCCGATGCGTAGAGAATACATACCCTTGTAGATTGTACGCGGTTAACGTTCCGAGAGGAATGTGGTTGAAGTAGTCGTACTCATAGCCGACCTCAAGGTCACGAAGCTCCTCGCATGTCACCCCTTTCCTTCTTCATCATGCAGCAGCTCCGGCTCACGACATTTAAGCGCCCCAAGTGTTGTGCCTCGTGTCTTCGTACACATCTGGTGCACGATGAGATCTCCAGCTCCCCGATCCCGCCGGGAGTGCAGAAGTTGATATCCGGCTAGGAATCCCTGCCATGCAATGGCGTGCTGCAGGTGTGCCTCATTCACACAGCCCAAACTTGGGGCCATGGTCACAAGGGATAGAGAGAGAGGGAAGGAGAAAGTCAACCAAAGGACTTCTCCAAATATTGGTGTGTTTAATCCCACCCATAGGCACCCCTTTATATAGGCGGAGGGGGTGTGCCCTCCCCATTAGATTAGCCATGTGGGACTAATTGCTAAAGGAAAAATAGGCAAAAGGAATTTTCCAGCCAGATGGGCCGATTTATGGCTAGCCCATCAATCAAAGGGACAGTAGCAACCAGCTGCCTGGGAGGTGCCGACTGGGTGGGCCTTGGCGCGGACCACCCTGCGCCCACTTGCTCCCGCACACGGCAGCCTAACCAGCGTCGGCTCGGGTGGGCCTTTGGATGTGGCCCACCCACGTGCCCGCCTGGCTCCCGCGCAGCCTTCCCCGTCTGGGCTGTCCTCGGCGCGTCGGCCCAGTGAGGTGACCGCCTGGCGCCCGCCCGGCTGGTTAGCTGGGCCGCGATGCCCCGGCTCATGAGCGACGCCAACTGTTGGCTGCTCAGCACGGCGCGAAGTGTTGGCTGCTCGCTTCTATGGGTTTCCAAGCCCACAAGCTACATCAGCAGTTTTTTCTCCCTTTTTCTTTTTTCCTTTTTCCAGCAGTATTTCTTCTAGGCTAATTCCCTTTAGGGATTTGGCCTAATATAAAAGTTGCTTTTATAAATCTTAATTTAAATATTATTTAGAATATATTAATTCATAATTAACATATAATAAATGTATATTTAAATTCTCATTTATCTGAAAACACTTTTCCGGTCTTTTCCTTTATTCTTTCTCCGAATAGCTTCGGATCTCTCTGCGGAACATTTCCGTCTTTCTATTTCTCTATTGTGATTCCATCTTACGAATGATCGCTCTCATCATACCCTTAAGTGTATCCCCTCACGGCTCGTGAATGCTCTAGACATGATCTAAATCAATGATCAACAGAGGGACCAGGGATATCCATGTGACCCCTATGCATTCCTGATAACAATGTCGTTTGAACCGATAAATGTAGCATCCATATTACTTTTGTTTATTGATACGACTTGTCCAAGATCCGATCATAGGTATCACATACTTTGTTCAATCTCGTTAACAACAAGTTCTGTTTTCTTGTTGCCGTGATATTACATCCCCATGACCGAGTCACATGTCGCAACATATATGGATGTAATCTCACCAAGCCGGCCGTATGTATCTTTACCCGTCATGTGGGCGAACAAATCCCGCTCTTGACATATATTGCCTCTACGGTTCCTCCGAGTACCTGAACACACCTTTATAACCACTGTATTACCAAGTGGCGCTTGATGCTATCTAAGCACTCTCGGGAGACTGTGATTGATATAGCCTCACGGTCCAAGGAATTGGGAGTCTAGATTTAGCTGTTGCAACAATGAACTTATATGACTTGATCGTGTTGCAATCCTTAGAGGAATGTCCATCACATCATTCTGCAATGATATGACCCTGTTATCAATTGGCATAAATGCCCATGATCTTGAAACCCAGATCATCCTCATGACCAACAAACTAGTATGAATAAAGGCTACTAGGGACTTGGTTGTTTCATACCACACCTGTACCAATGTTTCTACGTGGCACGGTTATAGCACAGTATGAAACTATTAGAAACTAACTGAGATATGACAATAAAAACCTATTTATTAGTTTCCTCTTGGGCATATCTCCTTCACTTGGTACATGGCGAACTGGGTTTGTGGCTGCTCCTCTTGATAAGGAACTTCTTGCTCCTCTTCTTGGTCATCATCCTCATTCGGAGTCTCTTCCTCGGGTTGGTGTTGCTCAACGTGCAAGTCATATAGAAAACATCCTTCCTCGATAGACAAAAGACCATTTGGCATAGGAACGGGGTAAAGACGCCCAACTCCAGCAATATGCAAGTAATAAACATCACCTCTCCTAGTGAGCATTCCACAAGCCTTTAAAGTAGAGAAGCCAACATGTCGCTGACCTAGCACAGGTTGCAACTCACCTAGGTCGATGCGTAGTGCAATGGAAAGCACGGTGATAACGCCTCCACCTGTGATAGGTCCTTGGCTTTGAGCGGATTGGTGCTCTAGGTAACGCACAAGGATTGTGCCTAAGTTGAGTGACAAGTCAAAGTTGATGTAAGCAACTTTTGCAAGGACTAAGATGTCCTTCTCATTGAGTCTTGTGAACTCATTTATTGCTTGCAAAGTGTTAGCAATAACATAGAACAAATAGCAAATTGCTGGATGTTGAATATTCTTCCCCTTGCTTACTCTAGTAGTGAAGCTTATTCCATTATAATATTGGGCAGGGGAAGGGTCTAAGCCAGTATAGGATGCGCGTAAGGCATTAACATCATTGTTTGGAAAATTAAAACATGTGCACCATTCATCTAGTATTAAAGTGTAGTTGTTGTTCATAAGTCGGAAAGAAATCGTGTCCTCTCCTTGCCATAGTTTAACGATGCTTTGCAAAGAACTTAGAAATTCAATAGTTAACCGGCGATAAGTAGGCACATCATTGTACACAAAGTCTTGCAGTGCAGCTATTGCAAAGTAAATTGAAGTCATTAGAAATACCGAGTTGGTTCAATATGATGGGGCAAGCCCACTTGGTTGCCTTAACTTCGCGATTCTTGATCCTATCGAAGAGATCACGTTGGAGCTCATTCCTGAATCGTATCCCCATGCATTCTTGAGTGACAGCACAAGAAGCGCTAGCGGCGGCACGAGCACGAGTTTGGCTCCTTGTGTTCATCATCTAAAACAATAAAGAAAGGCAAAAATAAAACTTTTTGATCCAACAATAATAAGTATAACATATTCCTCATCATAGCACAATAAAGAATCCCCTCAAAATAATAACCTAGGCAAGAGAATCATGGCAATTAGTTCATAGTAGGTCTCACCCTAGATTGATAATGATGATAGATCGAAGATGAATTTGCAAAAAGTAATTGGAGGATCGAAGGAGAAACATACCGTAGATCACTTGTGTGCGAGGAAATCGAATGAAATTGAGTAGAGATGAAGATCTCTTGAGGTTTTGAGAGAGTTTGGAGGTAGAAGAGAGAAAAATGATTGAAGTTTTGGGGTTTGAGATACCTTCCCGTGGAGTTTTTGTGGTCGGACGCAACTATACAGGCGAAACTATACGGTCAGAACAATGTGTTCGGGCCGTATAGTTGGCCTGTTGTCAAAATTTTAGGGTTTCCACCTGGCGGCGCAGCTATACGACTGGAACTATACGGCCGGAACAATATGTTCCCGCCGTATAGTTGGTCATCAAACCGTCTATACCTGGAAAAGAAATTGTATGAAAGCATCGATATCTATACGACCGGAGATATACGACCGAAATTTTTAATTCCCGCTATATAGTTGGTCATTAAACCGTCAATACTTTTGAAAGAAAAATTGTCGATGGAAAAAATATCTATATGACCGGAGCTATACGACTAGAATTTTTATTCCCACCGTATAGTTGGTCGTTAAACCTTCTGTATACATCAAAAAAATTATGTTTCTTCATGAATTCATTCTTATCCTGTAACTTAGCGAAATACCTTATTATTGACAGAAAAATGACAGTAAATATTGTTGTCCCACAACAACATGTATTAAGCAAGATTTTTAGTGCTACCAGACTTCTTCTCCTCACTTGGAGTTTTCTAGCACTCTTTATTAAAGATAAACTTAAACTAAAACTTAAAATTTTACTCAAACCTTTATTTCACATGGGTTGCCTCCCATGAAGCGCTCTTTTATGGTCAATAGCTTGATCTCAATGTTGCTTACTTAGGCCAGATGAGTGGAACACCCACTCCAAAATAGTTGGCCTTCAAAGTGATGGCCTCCTTTTCATCATGATTGGCTTTCTTCTTCCTGGGAAAATGAATAACGAAAGGATCCCATGAAGGTAATTGAAGCTTCACGTTCCCTTCATGTAGATTAATCAAAGCCTTAATAGTTTTTAAGAAAGGATGGCCTAATATAATCGGAGCAATAGCATCTTCAGGCACGTCAACGATAATAAAATCAATAAGAGCAGGACAACCTTTAATGTATACTAAAGTATTCTCCTTAATTCCTACAGTTTGTTTGTAGGTAGAATCTGCTAGATACAATTTTAACTCGGTCATCTCAAAAGAGACAAGATTTAACTTGTTAAAAGATTTTTTGGAATTGTTGAAACGCTTGCACCCAGATCACAAAGTGCAACTATCTCATTGGTCCCAATTTTAATCTTAATAGTAGGCTCAAATATATCATCAAGCTTCACAGGTAATTTTTCAGCGATGTTCTTATATTCTTCTTCAAGCTCACGTACCTTTATCACTACTTGAGTAATGAAGTGTTGGTACATATCTTCCTCATTTCTTTCACTTACCAGAATCTTCACATTGATCCTTTTTACAAGATCTTCAATGGTGTAACTTGGTGAAGGGGCATTACTATAATCAAGTTCTTCAGGCTCCTCCCTTTGGATTCTCATTATCTTGAGGTCTTCAACAGGATTGGGCTCAGCTTTACCTGCAAATTTAGCTAGAATGAGAGTTTGACTCTCGGTTATCTTACCTAGTTGTGCATCAACAATCCTTGTTCTTTCTTGGAGGGCCTGCAAATCATTTCTCAAACTGACAACTTGGTTAGATAATTTACCAAGCATAGCATAATGGTTCTCCATTATTTTAACAGGAATAATATTTTGTTAATTTTGTGAGTCTATAAAAGACTTAAGTGTTTCTTGGAGACTACCATTACTAGTTCCCATATTATTATTAGAGTTATCCGCAGGACTAGAATAATGTTTCTGAAAATTAGGATTATAATTCTTCTTCCAGGCAGGGTTATAATCATTACGAGCTATGAAGTCTACTTCTTCAATATTAGTTTTAGGGATGGATCTTACTAGGGTTTCCTTACCTTTTACGGCTAATATGAGCTCATCCAACTTAGCATTGAGTTCTTCACTTTCTTGTGGTGAGATGGAGTTCACCTTCTTCGTGTTTGGTCTATCCACATGCCATTGGGCATGGTTGTCTTGCATATTTTCTAGCAGCTACTTTGCTTCGGTAATATGTTTACCCATAAATGTTCCTCTAGCTACAGTATCAAGCATAGACTTAGACACAGGGTTAAGAGCATTATAAAATAAATGGAGGATTAACCAATCTTCCATCCCGTGACTAGGACGGTTTCTCATGCATTCTTTCATCCTCTCCCATGCATGCACTAGTGGCTCACACTCTTCTTGTCTAAAACCTGTAATATTAGATCTTAGTTGCATAGTCTTCGCGGGTGGGAAAAAATTAGTCATAAATAAAGAAGTGCATTCCACCCATGATGTAATAGTATTTCTAGGCAAAGATAGCAACCATTCTTTTGCTTTTCTTCTAAGAGAGAAAGGAAATAGACGCAATTTCACTGCATCGAGGTCAACATCTTTTATGTGCATCATATCACATATTTCAGTGAAAGTATTCAAGTGCATACCTATGTCCTCAACAACAAAGCCTCCAAATTGATTCTGTTGAACCAAACTTAAATAATGGGGCTTAATTTCATAATCATCAGCAGCAATTGTTGGCTGAGTAATAGGAGTATGCAAATAATCATTATTGGGAGTAGAAAACTCCCCAAGCTTCTTTTCAGCCATATTTCCTATGTTTTTTGGTTTTCTTAAACAAAGACTTATAAAAGTAAAAGCAAGAATTTAAAGACTAACTAATTTTTTGGGTTTTTCAAATAAAGACTCAAAGAAAACTAACAAAATTAAAAACAAGAATTAAAACTAGCAAGGTTCCTACTAACCTCACCAGGGTAGCTATCGCTTCCCCGGCAACGGCGCCAGAAAAAGGGTTGATACCTTCGATCCGGATTATGGATGTAGTATAACTCTTTTTCCCTAGTAGACCTAGGTTATCGAATCCTCAGGAAGCAGAAGCGTAGTGAAGTTACTTTAACGGACCTTCGGGAGTTTTAGAATTCCTTTTGTGTTTTTATCGGACCAAGAGTTTGCGTCTTTTTATTGTTGTTGATGATGGAGAGAGAGGTCCTAGGGCGTTCGGTTCACCAGTAGCTGTGCAAAACATCTGATGGGTGTAAAAGATAAAGATAAAGTATGCATGTAATTGTTAGAGCAAGATAGATTATATGTGGGTAGTGCATCTATAATTTCTATTACCTCCGCAACCGCTTATAGCAATAACCTACTAGTCTCATCCATAGAAGAAAGAGAACTAATGATATGCATAGTGATGTCACTGTTAATCCCAAGTAAATCCCTCACATACAGCCGTACTATCCCTTCTGTCATTGGGGTTCCCAACCTGCAGATTAGTCATTACTCATAATACCTATACCTGGCTCAATCCTCGGGGTCTTGGGTACCTGGCAAGTCTTTAGATTGAGGCAAGAGAGGATACAATAATCATCATGTCATACAAACTAATACATGATTCCATCTATGATAAATAAAATACACAAAAGCTACATGGCTAGGCCGAAGCCCTTAGCCCAAGGAGAATTACTCACACATAGAGATGAAATCAAAGATCATAAACATTGCAAGGAAAATTATAAGATTGATAGCAATAGTCTTACAATGTCGCCAATCGAAGATGAGATCTACTGTTACAAGTGGTGGAATATGGCTATGGTGGTGGAGAAGGGTTTGAAGATCTGAAGGCGGATGGTAATCTAGGGCAGAGACTTGAGAGAAAGGCAAAGAGGGTCGAGGGCCTGTTTTCTCGTCGCCCGAGGCTTCTTTATATAGGGGTCCCTTCACGAAAGTTGTTCTGTTTGACCTAGCGGTGGCGACGCCAACTATACGACCGAAAATATACGGTCGGAATTTTATTCCGGTCATATAGTTGGTCATTAAAGCGTCTGCCTCCGCTTCACGGCTTCTGGTTTCTTCTGGTTGTTGGAAATCTCGTATCTTTGACTTTAATGTAGTGATTCCATCCTCAAATGACATTATTTGTGCAAGGAAAAATAGCAAGAGAGAATTGCATACCCCTTTGATTATTAGGCATTAGTGGTAGGGTTTAGAGAGACATTTCATCAAAAGTATGAACAATATCCAGTTTAAATATGGACGTGAATGGCTACATTTCAGAGCCATCACCAAATAAAGGGGATCATTGGTAAATACTCATAAAGCAATGCAATATATGTTTATAATAGTAAATAACATGACAATATTTTGAAATATGATGGGATATGTGACAATAAACTACAAAGTTCATGTATGTATTATATATGCATCAGCTCTATCTTGTCGTGTAGCCATAGATCATTCCGTCAAATGCCTTATGTGTGTGTCGTTGAACGCCATTGGTTTTCTCTCTTCCTCATTGTTGTCGTCCACCCCATGCGTGTCCTTGAGCTCGTCATGTTGTGCCTCAATATGCTGCATCACCTCGTGCCCTTCCCCGCAAGAACCTCAACAAAGCATCGCCATCATGCTCCTCAGTATCGTTAGTAGCCCTGGACGCTCCGCTATGTTTTGGTCATCTGCCCATGCCACACCTGCTCTTATCTGTCATTCACCACACCTGTTCACCAACAACAGATCATCAGGGTGGTCCCGAGGCTAGGTTGCAAGTGCCACACCTGCAGATCGACTCCCGACACAACTTATTTTTGCTTGGTTTTCCGTCGTTTTTGTGCTATCAAACCATCGACAAAAATTCAGACTTATATGATTCTTTTTCGTCGAAGACAACGGCCAGGAAGGTTTAGCAAATAGGCCCCTGATGTTCTAGTTACTCAACCTGCCGTCATGTATTCTGTTTTTTTATGCAAAAAAACCGTGGTAACCCTCTGAATCAACCCATAATGCTATTAGAGTTTACAAAATCCCAACCAGGCCCCTATTTCACTAGTCACTCCTCTGACCATTTCAATACATAGTCAAATAAATTCAAATTTATCTAAAAAATTGACAGTGAATTTGAGCCTCAAACATTTGAATTTGCAAAATTTATGAACATTTAACTTGTTTAGAATTAAATAGTTTTTTATCATTTCTGCCACGATGACTGACCTAATACTCAGTTTTTCCATTTTACTGATCGAAACTCCAATTTTACCACTGCTGTGTTACAACACTCCTCAATTTTACCATTTTGTCATATTTCCACCATTGTTCTATAATAATTTTTGCCATTCTATTTTTTCCACCCCTTTTCTATTTATTTTGTATCTCACTGGTTATTTTTTTCATTTTATCATCTCTCTTAGCATTGCTGGTCCATGTAGAGAAGCTGAGAAGGTACTGCACCAAATCTAGATCGAGTGACGTCTTTGACCACACCACGTGACTCGATGCAATAGACATTGCTCGTATGTGCAGCATGTCTTGTTGCATGCGCCGCGGTAGGGCATGCCAAGAAGCGGTAGACTACCAATGACATGAAGTTGAATCGAATGGCCAGATCCAATCTTGTGCACATAGATACGAGGTAGGTTAGTTGTGAGTGCGTAGTTGATGATGTGTACATGTTTACTCTATTAGTGTTCGACATGGATGTGCGGATTACAAACATCCTGATGTGACCCATGCATGCGTCCTTGAGCGACAACTTCCTAGCAT
This sequence comes from Avena sativa, assembly GCA_916181665.1. Taxonomy (NCBI): domain Eukaryota; kingdom Viridiplantae; phylum Streptophyta; class Magnoliopsida; order Poales; family Poaceae; genus Avena; species Avena sativa. The sequence continues at coordinate 454,686,990 of OV702290.1, forward strand.
CATCGACGACCTTATGTTGGACATTGTCAAAGACAAAGATGGAGGAGACCATGCATGGTGCTCTCTCAAACAAGTCATAAGTGTTGCTTATTATACGACAGATTGAAATTATTAGACTTGGCATATGGCGGTGACGGAACCACAAATACGATTCCTCCTGAATGACACTGATGCGGATATGCCAAAGGCCACACCTCATAGAATAGGTAAAACACCTACCACAAGTTCCACTAAATGGGTAAATGGAAGTACTTTCTGTAATGTAGGGTAAATATTGTTAGAAACAAAATTAGGGGGTAAAAGTGGAATTAACTCTAAAGATAAAGGGGTGGAAAACCTGAGTAGCAAAACTGATTATAGACTAACAGTGGAAAGATGATGTAATGGCAAATTTGAGGAGTGTTATAATAGAGTAGTGGCAAACTTGAAGTTTTGATCGGTCAAATGGCAAAACTGAGTATTAGGTCGGTCATAGTGGCAGAAATGATAAAAACTCAATTAAATAATATTTGATTAGTTTTATTTCATAAATATATTTAGTTTTTATTCATTTAAATATGGAATAATTGCTATCTTTTAATCTATAACTTAAACATGTAATATGACATCCATATCATCAAGTGCATCTTGTATCATGCATTTTAAATAGGTTATATTATGGTTTTCCAACTAATAAAATGCCAAATAAAATTGTGTTCAACTATTTTGATGTATGCAATGCTTTGCCAATGTTGTACCATTATTATGGCTTGCATCTAGCATCATATAATCATGAAATCCCTTGATTGCTTACTTGTAACTATCCGCTATTATTTGCGCACTTTATTTATATGGCCCCGTGTTTGTTTGGTTCTTATTCAGATAGAAGTTGGTCAAGTAGGCTATCAAGAATGATTTGAGTTTTCCCCATACCCGGAACAGTTCTACTTCACATGTGTGTTTTCTTGAAAGCATTCCTGTACTTGCATTTATGTTGATAGCATATATATATATTCTTTCACTAGTTGTCTCGTTCTGTTTACCGAGTTCGCAATCTCAAGTATTGCAGGACCTTTAATTTTAAGCCCCATATACAACTTGTTCCCTCTATCCCATATGACATTACTACATGAGTTGTGTGAAGTCATGTGAGTCATAAAATTGTATGTGTAGGGTTTATGGAGTCTACAGTATAGCTTCAGTTGGAAAGATGTGGTCAACGTGATACCTTAAACAACTAAATTTGGATTTTTTTATGGGATCACTAAAATAAAACAGGCACGTGTGAGCTATAGCTGAGATTTGGTTTGTATTCACTCACGTATGTCCTATAGGAACCGAGTACTTGATTCATGTTTCTTGGCTATCACGCTAACCACTCGCGGGAGACTTTCTCGAATCCTCCTCGACATGACCTAGATTTGAAGTTTGTTTGGGAGGCCACAATTAGTTCGAGCTTTATTACTATTGTGTAATTATGTCATGCTTTAGTACTATTAATTTATTACTATTTCTCGAGGAGTGTTTACTATTCTGTACTGATTTGGATGTGGCATGATTATGCTTTCTGGACACGTCAAATCACACTTGCGTGCCTCTAAGATTTTTAGCCGTTCCCGCAAAACTCTAGGCCCATCTTAGAACTCGACCAACTTCATCGCGGGTATCTTAGTTAGGTGCCCCCCAAAACAATTTTTGGGTTTTGGAATTGTTCTGTCGTGAAACCTCATTGCTTTTTTGCCTTCCTTTGGTTTTTCAGAGGTGATTGTGTGTGTATGGTAATTTGGTGTACCCCTGCTGGGTAAATATTTCCGGAAAGTTGCGTCCCCGGTTATAGACTACTTGTAGTAGAATTTATAGATCATAGACAACTTGAACTAAAGTAATGCTTTAAACTTGACTTTACTTGACAAGTAAATAGTGCAACTACAACAGAATAATTAACTAAAATTGCCAACAGTTGGTTACCTAAGTTGCTTTATCATTTGGTAAGCGAGTTGGTAATAATGGGTTTGTTCTTTACTTATGATATCTATCTATGGGTTAACATATTATGTGCTCTCTTGTCTATATCTATTTAGACGCAAGTTATAGCGTGTCTCTATAGAACTATTGTAGTTATTATATCTTTTGTCGCTATCGCATTAAATCCCCAAGTTTCCCTTTAGCTGCATAAAGACTTGTTGAGTACCCTAGAGTCTCACACTCGAATCTGTCAGACTGTGAGGCCTTTCCCTTTGGTGGCTACTATGTGGATGAAGCTGATGATGATCGCACCGACCCGCTTGCATAGTGTTTCTAGGACAAAGATCTTGAGATCTTTTGGAGGGGTGTTTGCTTTGTTCTAGGCATCTTATGTCATATTTGTATCTTGATCCGTACTTAGATCTGAACTATTTTGCTTTCACTTAATGATTGGTGTATGTGGACATGAGTCCTCTGATATGATTATCTATTTTGGATCTTGTCTATTGGCTTTGCAATATATTCCTATTTATTCATAGATGAATGCATTTTGATGTACTCTTGTACAGTCGTACTTCATACACACCCACTTGTGTTCGAGGGATGCATACCTTTGGGATATGTTCTTATCACTTGTTGTTACAACTTCATGCGACACATGTCCAAAACATATCGGCTGGGGTTTACACCCATTCTAAGGTGAGGTGTGAGGACAAGAGCGGTGGAAAGAAACAATGTTGGCTGAGAAAAAGGAACAAAGATCATAATTAAGAAATTCACCCGCATTGTTGGATTGAACACAATGACTTATGGTATTACATTGGGTACATATATAAGCAAAGAATCACTACAAAGTAGGGGAGGTGTATGATTTATTGTGCATGGTATGTCCACGAATAGTGGGAAAAATAATCAAGCACAACCAAATAGTAATTATAGCCAGAGAAGCTGGAAATAGATAAGGCCCAGAGATCACAACGAGAAGTGGAAAATGTGATGTGGTAAAACTAGAAGAAAGAGAAAAATAAAGCCTAGTTTGGCAGCCTAATTGACAAGCCTCACAAACGGGGGAATGTTGGCTAGATTTACTACATAAATTGAGAAAATTATGAGAAAGCTTGGAGAAACTATCGACACTAGGGTGCTCGAACCGTGGAGATGGTTAAGGAGGCGTTGGAGGACTTGAATTCATCACTGAAGAAGGGGTAGAGTTCACCGTTGCTACTAGATCTTAGAAGAAGTCGTTGCGTGGCTAAATACCTCACAGAAAAACCATACGGGTCAAAGGCAACAATGCAAAAATTATCTCTATTAAATTAGCGCACCAAAATAAGATTCTTGAAGACAGATGGAGAAACAAGAACATTAATATGATGGAATGGACGATTGGTAATAGTTGTAGAACCAACAGACTAAATTGGCACTGTAGACCCATTTCCAAGTAAATGAGAATTAACGCCTTGCTAGGGAAGAAACGAGGTGAGGTTACCTTGGTGGTTGGTGACATGAGTGGATGTACCAGAGTCCATGATTCACTAGCCGCCGGGTTGGTACCCTTGGACATAGCTCAGGGCGCTACCGAACATGGCGGACTAGTCATATGAGTGCGTCAGTGGAGGTGCATAGATATCAGTTGCATTGGTGGTAGTGGGCTAGAGAACATCACATGATATGCCTGTGAATGCAATCCAGGACGGGCCCCAAGAACACATGCGGTGTTGGGTGGCGCCTAGTGAGGGCGAGGATTGTAACACCCCAGCATTAGGATCCAACGAAGGGTAGAAATAGGAATCTATGTTTGTGCATGCATGCATCTATAAAAATCAGGGTAAATTTTTCGCCAAACAAAAACCTAAAGGGATCACAGTTTCTTTCACTAACTAGAGGTAGGTATAGCTCTTGTCAGTGATTGCTATGAATTTTGACATGACCTTTAGGAATTATTAAGTTTTTGGGGAAGTTATTTTGAATTCAAATTTGAAATCTAAATCAATTTGAAAGTATTCGAACTTTAGAAGTTAGTAATATTGAATTGTTTTCCAAAATACCTTATTAACATTGTTTGGTTAAATTATAGACATAGTAGACAACAATAAGGATTTAAGACAAGGAAAATTAAATAAGAATGAATTCTTATTTTCTGATTCCATAATAATATTACAAATGGTGATAAATACACCAAAAACAGAGTATTATAGAGAATAGAAATAAAACTTTATTAACTTATAATAATATCTTTACAAGATTCTTTACAAAAAGAATAAAAAGAAGGTTACAATTAAAACCTTTACTACATATCTACTCCTATACTAAATCTTGTACATCCAGATCTTGTTCCTGCAAATAAGAGAAAACAACTAAAAGGAAAATAAGGGTTAATTAGTTAGTTTTACTCTCAGTGGTGAACAGTGAAATGCACTGTTCAAATTACATCTTTGAATAATAAAAGAGGGGCAAGTTTCACCAGGGCAGTAGCTAGTAAAAGGGCAACATGTGAAGATTATTTCACTTGATCTGATCCACACGACCAGACCACACAGCCATACAGCTTAGTCACCAAAATGCATGGAGTGTGTTGTCAAGACAGCTTCAGCAGTACAAGCACTCAAACAGAGCACTAAGTCGAAGCACATCTACAGGCAACACATCTCTCCTTATCAAGCACACGCTTAGAGTTCATTGAGTTTTCCAAAGCCTTCACAAAACCACCAGCCACTCTACCAAATCAACCATCAGTTCACCATAAGATGGTGACATAAGGAGGGGATGGTGCAGGACGATAGCAAGGGCAAGTTCCAGATCATAGGAGACTAGGAGGAGCAGGAGCAGCACTAGGAGTTGCAGGCCAAGATCAAGCCAGCAAGAACCAGTCCACAAGATCAAGCCGGAGCTAGTACCATCACAGCAGCAACAAGCAACATGTGTGGTGAGTTATACAAAACCATCACATGCTAATTCTCAGATGAGCATGTATGGTTTTATCCATGATCCTCTTAGATTCACCCAAGTGGGGTGTATCCATCATAGAGGGATTTGAACTAAAGCCAAACAATCAATCTTTGCAAACAATACCAAGATCTCAGCCTATGCATCATTGATCTTGGAGAAATACACAGATTTCTATAGCCAACTTGACAGCAGTCTTAAGTAGATAATTCTAGGCACATCCCATGGATGGTAGCACCTCAGAAGTAATTGTAGCTTCATGATCCAACTCAAACAGTAGGGATCTATCATATTAAACCTACTAAGAACCACCAAAGTAAATTCCACAAGCACTATAGGACTGATACCTAGAGGTATCCATCATAGATCATCAAAGAAGTAAAGTAGCAGGTGAAAATAGCTACTTTTCTATAGCTTTGCCTCAAACCAGCATCACAGGCTAATTTATCCCATAGAATGTTCTGCAACTTTCAGACATTATAGAACATAAATAAAAATAACCCAGTATCTAGATGTGGCCTATGTACCACTCAAATGAGGATGTCACAAGAACCCATCCTAACCAAGCAGTTTCTACCAAGGATTCCATAATACAATGCTTCAAAAAGAACACTTAATCATTTTCCTAACATAAAAATTAGGAATCATACTTGACACCTTTGTATTCTATCCTCTGCAATTATCAGAGAGTAATTGGATTAGATATCCAGCTCCAAATCTTTCATACCAAAGCATATCCACAAGAATCAGAGAACTAATCTTAACCCAGATCATAGCCATGATACAGGACAGTAAGTAAAGTTCAGTTAATAGATTACTGATAGAAATAACTATCAACACTGAGAACCACAACACAATAGTGAACCCTACACAACTAGATTCACTAGGGAACCACCTCAGATAAACATGGCATCAAGGGATGAACCCTAGCACAGAGGGATGAACCCTAGTGCTGTGGACAGATTTAATTCGGGTTCAGATATTGCAAGCACTCAGAGGGTAAGAAGGTAAGCCAGAGAATGAGAGAGGGAGAGGAGAAGAACTCACCTGTGGTCCTTGCCGTAATTAGAAGAGGAAGCATAGTCACCGGCAAGCGCACACGGCGGCACGGGGAGCACCCGAGGGCGCTGCAACCCGCGCCAAGCCATGGCATGGCGGCCATAGCCACACAGGCAGCAGTGGAGGCACCACAAGACCGTCTGGCGAAACTCCACATCATGAGCAACCCCCAAACCCTAGGTTTCGGGTGGAGTCAGTCTGGAAGGAAGAAGGGCTCATAGCCGAATTGAACAGGACCAGATGGCGGAGCAGCGCCGGCTACCTCGCCACACACCACGGCCACGGGTGGAGTAGCCCAGGGCGGCCGGAATCAAGCAGCAATCGCATCGACAGCGCGACGGCTCTACGAGGGCGAGACAGAAGGTGAACGAGAGAGAGAAGGGGAGGAATCGAGTGGCACTGGGCCGCTCGAGGTAGAGGGGTTCTACTAGCCCAAATGGGCCGAGTCAGGGCTGGGCTAGCCCAATGGGCTAGGTCCAGTTTTAAAAGAGAAAAATCTAATTAAATTGTCAAATGACCAAAATACCCCTAGGAATTAAATTGTTCTAAGTAATAAAATAAAAATCCTAAAAATATAAATAAAATATCAATGGACTTATAGAAATGTCCTCTATTTAAGAAAAATAACAAATGGAATTTTAGGTAATTAAATTTAAAATTATTATTATTAAGGTATATATTCCTTTGGAATTTTATAAAAATATACCAAACACATAAAATTGAATAAAATTCATTTTTACAATTCTAAAAGGGAGTGATATTATATAAAAATACTAATTTGTATTTTTGAAAGGTAAATTAAGTGTGATAAAAATAAAGTCTTATTTCTTAAAGGAATTTTAGTTAAATATTTAAAAGAGTTAAAAACTAAATAAATTCAATTTTAAACTCTTTAAATAATACTAGTCTTTATAAAAATACTAAATATAATGTTTATGAAAATTTCAAAGACTTTAAGTAATACTTTTCTTTTAATTAAAGAAATAGCAAACTTTTACTATGAGGGTAACACATGCAAATAAGTAAATAATAAACCCTTGCATGACATTACTATGCATTGCATATTGCTTCTTTAAATATTGTCCTTACCGGGCAATAATGGTTCTCTATAGAAACCGGAGTTCAAGGTCAGGTGGAAGCGTCCGACTTCACTACCTTGCAGTCACAAGGCAAGTTCATCACTTGCTCATGTCCTTTGAAGAGTCTTTATCAAAGATATTGCAAATTGTGTGTTATCATTTATGATCTGGAGAAATAAAATATTATCTTCTCAAATAAATAAGATGTGGTTATCATCCTAAGAGATGGTAAATATAAGATTGGCAATGGAGCTTAGGTTTCCAATCGCACGAGTCATCATAGGAATTAACAACCCATGACATCAGTGATTCTAGCACCGTATATTACGTGTTAACCATGAGATTTGGAATGGGATAGAGAAGTCAGCTGTATCTTCTTCCTTTCATATGTAGGTAAGATGACCTTAATGTGACGCTGTGATTCCTTGTGCGGATCCAGCATATGGGTGGGCATCCTTAGGCCCCACGATTTTGGTATCTAGATTATCTATGAGCGGCTGTCGGAGGTATAGTCGGACCTTTATGGAGCTTGCTAGGGGCATAACCGGATCATAGAATCTCCGGAAACTCATCAGGGTTGTAGCTTGCCCGAAAGGGGGCTTAACGGAAGTGTAGTCAGCCCTAAAGGATTGTGCAGACATATGGGATCGCGGAGAGGGCGGTAATTGGCTTGGATCACCTATTAGGCCCCACATCACCGAATTGTGGACGGGAAAGTACGCCCGGTTGTGTAACAAGGAGTTGATCTCTCATGGTAAAGCAACGCACCTCTACAGAGTGTAAGAACTGTAACTTGTTACTCCCTGTTCTAGGAAGGAGCTACGAACGCGGCAGGAAAGGAACTCCATGAAGTTCTGATCAACCTGTGAAGGCTGATGGGCATAGTTTTTGATAATAAAATCAATCTTTGAAGAAATGTTTATGAAAACTGCATAGAGCCAAGGACTGATAGTCCGAGGTGGTAGATAGAGCATCAAACTTCCCACCTTGCATATAATGAACTTGCTGGGTAACGCTGTTACTCACCCTTTCCTTTGAACCCCCTCCTTAGACTCTGAGGAGCCAGAAGACACTTTGATGTACGCGGCTGAAGGGCAAGAGGATGTCTACTACGAGGAGCTAGACCTATCCAGAGGAGTGGAAGGGGTGGACTACGAATTACGCTATGGAGTGGAGGGCAACGAGTCCGAGTAGTTTCCTTAGTTATTAGTAAACCAGTTGAGCAGAGCAACCTAAACCTTATAAAATAAGTTATTGAGCTCAATTTGGAGTATGAGTTTGAACTTTATATCTTCTGCTGAAACTACTTAAGTTTGGTTTGTAATTTTGTATCACTCGAAGTTTGGAAGTTCTGGTTTTGTAATAATAATGAAGTGTGTATGTTTGTAATGTGGACCCGCAATGTTTCTGTTGTACCACTTTGAGGGATGTGATATTTATAGAACAGTGTTCTATGGATGTGATGTGAACGACTATAGTGTACTACACATGTAGTGGTATGCTAGGTCACAACAGATGGTATCAGAGCAATTGCTTTGACCTTAGGTTGGAAACCTAGTAAAGGGAACTACCTGTAGGAGTCTAGGAGCAACGGTAAAGAGTTCTCTAGATTATATGATGAATATTCAATTGGGAATATTTCATTATATTTTTTAGTCCGATAATTCTTTATTATGATGCATCATTATAACTAATGGATAGTAATTATGAATATATTTTTTTATATACAGTGGAAATGGCACCAAAGTTTCCAAAACAGACCCTGGCAAGGAAACAAGAGACTCTCAATGATTATTAGGGGGCTTTAACTGAACAGCTTCGAGAACTTCTAAGGGTATTTGGTTGCACAACTAATATTCCAGTCAATACCATGACATACCATGATGGGCGAATGTTAGCCAAATATCGTGTTAGCATCCAACTACCAAAGAAGCTTGGTTTATATCACGATTTACCTATGGGTGAAGGTAGAAGTCACCTAGCAGCATACCATGTTGCTATTGTGGAGGCGATAGCCAATGTTAGGGAGCACAAAGCAGAAGACTTAGTGGGAAGCACATATTCTATGATTCCTCATGACTCTATAGACGAGGAACCAGAACCGGATCATCTTACTTTAGTAAGGAAGCATCCAAAACTAGCTTCTAAGTTTATGGATCTATATCGACTGATGGTTGGGTCTTTGTATAAGACACATCAGGTTATTGTAGAAGATAAGGTTGATATGTTAGAGGATTTAACGAATCCTAAAAGAAGGGAGAAGTTAGCATCTAAGCTGGAGAATGAAGCAGTGGATAGGGGTAACCCAATTTTTAAGGATATACCTATAGATCCAGAATCTTTTACACCATATCCTTACTCACCTATACCAGAACCCACTAGATATCCTGATGAGGGCACTAGTCATCCAGTACCACAGAGTTCTTGGGGAGCTGAGGACTCGGAACTACCTATTGGAAATTCCGAAGGATGGAGGTACGGATCGATGGATGGATCTACCGGGAATCCTATTCCTATGGAAGACTCAGTTGGGGATACCGGACAAACTAGTCGCATGGGAGTGAGATCTTATTCCATTGATGGAAGAGATGTCCATGTGGAGGATGTAGAGTCCGATGAGGAAGATCCTGAAGAAAGGGTGTTTGAGTCACCAGAACATTATCCTACTCTAGATACGTGCACTATCCAATCATAGCTGAGGACTATCGTACCCAGCAGAGTACTTAGGGAGCATCGGAAGGGGAATATTCTATTGATTCCTCTGGAATTTGGATGCAGGAGATGATTATGAAGACAGTGATGATGATGATTCTGAGGATACTTCAGATGGGTTGGAAGGTATGGACGCACTTCAGCTGGATGATGTGTCAAGTTCGGAGACTTCTGATACTAAGTATCATCCGTCGAAGAGGCAAGTCGTTCCACAGATGGTGCGTCGTACTTCACGTCAGCACGGTTGTACTCCGGGTATGTACGATGAACGTCGCAGCTTCTGGGGAGCGTGACCTTGGGGAGGAGTATCTCAGTGGTGATATGGAAGTTAGAGTTTGAGAACTTGATGTAAAGAAATAAGTGGGATAGTATCCACATGAGCTTGTAATACTTAAATAGTATGGGCTTGTAATCTTGTTGTATCGACTATGTTGTTTGTACTATATAATATGTGTGTAATGTATATTTGGTTCTTATTTGGATCTTGTTTTCCATTGTGTGACTAGTTTTGTGCATGAAGTTGAGCTTAGAACACATATGCATGATGTAATTATGAGTGTTCGCTTTATGTTACATGACTAGGGGGGTATGGAAACGGGTGTAGAGGACGAGACTGAACAACATCGCATGGAGCACGAAGCTAATGGAAAGGCGGATGAAGACGCCAGAATGCAAGCAAATTTACCACCACCACCACCAATGAGGCCATTGATGGATAAGAACTTTATGCAGTACAGGAAAATGATGCAAGAGTCCCAGAACAAGTTTATGGAGGGGTTAGTTGATCGAGTGGGACAAGAGAGGGCACCTCAAGGACGTGGTGTAAGTCTTTCTGATTTTCAGGATACAAGACTTTTACCTTTTGCATCCACCCCAGAACCACTGGATGCAGATGATTGGTTAGCAGATACCGAGAGAAAGTTGAAAACTACAGGATGCAATGAGGAAGAAAAGTTGAGGTATGCAACACATCTATTGACCGGACCTGCGACAGCATGGTGGGAGGGTCAGTTAGCTATGCAACTTCCAGGAAGAGAGTACAACTGGGAGGAGTTCAAGCAGAGATTCCGTGAATACCATGTTCCGGAAAGTAACATTGAGTTGAAGCGTAGGGAGTTTGAAGAACTACAATAGGGTTACTCCAGTGTCATGAAGTATATCCGGGAGTTCAGTGATTTATCTCGTTACGCTACTGATGAAGTCAGCACGGAGGGGAAAAGGAAGAAGCGGTTCATGCATGGACTTAATCCATTTGTGAAGATGCAGTTGAGGCTTGCTAACACCCAAACTTTTCAGCAGTTGCTTGATGCAACTATAACCTTTGAGGATGATTACAAGAATGTCCAAGAGGACCTAAGGTAGAGAGCAAAGAAGGAAACAAAGAGGATTCAAGCAAGTAAACCTAAAACCAATTTGTAATTCAAACCCAGAAACAAACCCTACAACAACAATAACAAGAGTAGCAACAACAATGGAGGTCAGTTCAATCCTAGAAGGAATGTCATATGTCACAATTGCAAACTTCTAGGACATATTAGCAAGGATTGCAAGAAGCCAGTGATTATTTGTTTTAGTTGTGGTCAAAAGGGTCATATTAAGCCTGATTGCCCAAATAAACCACTCGGTGGTTGGCCCACAAAGGGTGGAGGACAAGCCAGTGGAGGCGGAGGTGGACAGACTAATAGAGGTGGAAGCTATGGCAAAAATGACAATGGCAAGAGGGGTAAGCCTATTGGAAAGCTGAATTGCGTAACCTTGGAGGAGGTGGATAATTCGGATCAAGCGGTGATAGGTACGCTCAATATTCCCCGGAAAAGTTATATTTGATACCGGTGCAACTACTTCTTTCATATCTAAAGAATTTTGTGATGAATTTGGGATTAGAAGGGCACCTGTCGTGGTGGTGTCACAGCAGATGCCATGGATAGGCTAAAGGTGGGGACTAATTGCACTAGGGGAACCCAGGGAGGGATATTGTGGTGATTCCACACACAGAAGCTTTGTATTTGATTCACTTCCAAGGTTACAAGTGCTCCTCGAGCTGTATTGGAGAGAGGAGGAAGAAGGAACTCTCTTACTCTCACCGCTAGCTAGCCCTCAGGAACCAAGTAAAAATCTAGCCAATAGAGATCAACCCTTCAAAGACCAATCCCTTCTACAGAGGCCCTAGCCCTCCTTATATAGGGGTGCCTAGGTCTCCACTTAGGGCATATGTGGAGGCATATTCCTGGGAATATGCCTCCTACCAAAATAGTAAGCCAACCGGGTCGCTTTTCCCCCGCGTCATCCATGTAGAGGCTACGTGAGCCTCTACGGTGCCTGCGTCAGCCGACATTGGCGTCGTCACCTTTGTCGGCCACGCCTCGGTGGTCCTGCTCCTGTCCGCTTCACTCATGCTGTGCGCACCGGGGTTACTTTTGACCAGCGAGATACCTTCCTTCTCCTAGAAGCTTGCTATGACCCGGATCGTAGTTGATCCGGCCACACCTATTCCTGCATACAAGCTAGATTCATCCATCCGACTTACAACTTGAGTTGGTTGAGACCCAGTTAGGTGGACATCCCCTGGTCCGGGTTACCCCGAGATTCGGCCTGCCTTGAGGTGACTCGGCCAGCATTCGCTTTGACCTTGCCGTACCTCGGCTAACTCGGCCTTTATACCCCGGCGTGACCCTATCCGGGGGTATCCCCCAACATTAGTCCCTGAAGCTGGTGCGGTCTTAGTTGCCTTAGCCGTAAGGCCACAGCAGGTTCGATTTCACCGAGCTTTGAGTTTCATTTCTGAGTTACCTCCTCATCTCGGATTCCATGGATTTACTTTCCCTTGGCACATTCCAAGTTTTCACTTGCTGGCCGGGTTACCACAATCTCATCCGGGTCATTCTTCCTTCTCTCATACGCTTCCCCACGTGAAGGCTAATCATTAGGTTGCCTCATTTTAAGGGCCAGCCACAGTAACCGCCGCAGTAATTGTCAGTTATCACTGTGCGCATGTCACGCCATGCCTGCCTCCTCGTTAACTTCATCAATGTGTCGCGTCATGGGATCCGCTGCGTCCTGTGGCCTTCCGTGTGGCTTGATACTGATAGGTCAATCTGATTTGTACACGACCACACGATGTGGCCCGCCCGCAAACGCGAACCCACTACCTCGCTAAGGGAGCGGTTAAATAGGGGAGGGGTGCACCCCTTGGGTCCTTTCCCCATTTCCGCGCCCCTCTGCCCTTTCTTCTTCCTCGTCTACTCCCGCGACAGCGCCGCCGCCACCGCGTCTGAGTAGAAGCGCCGTCGCCGCACTGCTTCCACACGCATCTGCGTCGCCGCTACCGCTGCGCACCTCCTTCGCCACGGGTCGCTGTCAGTCTAGGCCGCTGCGCCCACAGCCGCTAGCGCCAGTGAGGGCAGCGAACTTGAGATGACTGAGGAGGAGCTCGTCATCGCCGAGAAGGAGATGGAGGAAGACGCTGCGACGGCGGACTGCGGTGCGTGGGCTGGATCCTGGGTCTGCCAGGATGACCTAGACTGGCTCAACCACACCAGGCGCATCCCCGCAGGTGTCACCGCACGCCTCGCCTCTGCCGAAATTGCCCCCTCACCCAATCCGGGTGAGTATGTGGTCTTCCTGTCACATTTCTAGCGGGGATTTGGTTTACCAGTTAGCGATTTTTTCCATGATTGGTTGAACACCTACGAACTCCAGCCGCACCACCTTCCTGCCAATGCCATCACATCTCTCTCTGCTTTCGCCTCCAAGATCGAAGGCTATGCCGGATTATGGCCCACAAAGGAGCTATGGATCCGGTTCTTTGGCCTTCGTTGGAACGTAATTCCGAATGTTGATCTTAATCTGAAGGACAAACAGCTTACGCAGTTTGGCGCTGCATCCATTTCTCCCCGGAGGTTATCCGTCTTTCCCCGGGTTACCGGGCTAGACTCCTGCAAGGGATGGGCCCGGACTTTCTTTTATGTTCGGAATGACGGCACCGAAGACCTGATCCGGCTTCGCCCCTATGCTCCGGGTCCTCCTAACCCGGAGTTGTGGGACGTTATCCCCAAGAAGCCCACAGTCTTGGCCAACCAGGTCAACAAAAGGTTCGCGGAGCTGAAGGAGCTCAGGTTGCGCAACGAGGACGCCATGATCACATTCGTCTGCAACCGGATCTCCCCTCTCCAGAAACACACTCACAAAGTGTGCCATATGAGTTGGGGCCACGACCCCAACCGGACCTCGTCTTTCGAGTTGAGCAACACAGAGATCTATCGCCGGGTCAAGGCCCTCTTCACCACCCACAATGACTTCTCCTCTCAGTGGACATGGGGAATTGAGAACTATTGCCGGGGTAGGCTTCCTCCCGTGGTAAGCTTCGTGCTGTAAACTTTCTCCGAATTAAATCTTATGTCGGTCGCTGTTGTATTTTTAACTCTGTCGTCTTTTCTCTCCTTTAGCAATTCCTTCAGCAAACTATCGAGGATGGCACCGATCCCACCCTCAAATGTGCGCCTGACCGGGAGACCTCGGATGATGAAGAACCGGATCAGGAGATGTTCCTCCCAATGGCCGACGCGACCAAGCGACCCACCGGTAAACTCTCTTCCATTAGAGATTGGGCCGACGATGAAGATGACTCGGATGTTGAGGTGATGGAAGCATTTGACGCTGTCCCCCTTTCTTATGCTTTTCCGGCACCAGCTAACCCCGGTGGGCAGATCCATGAGGTTCCTCCCCTTGCCGTGGGTGATCCTGTTCCGGTTGCGCCAAAGAAGAAAAGGGAAGTCGCATCCACTTCTTCCTCCAGACCTTCTCAGCCAACCAAAAGGCGAAAGAAGTCCGGGGACAAAACTGCCTCCAAGCCCGCAACCAAGGCCCTAGCACGAAGAGCTCGGAAGCCCAAGGAGCCCCTGACCTCGGATGAGTAAGCCTCTTTTCCCTCTGCCATTTACTCGATCTTCTATTGTTATAGTTTCTCATCTGACACTGTTTGATTCGGCAGGGCCGCGGTGGAGGTCCCACAGAGTGGATCCGGCATTGCCTCCCTGCTCCGACACAACCCTTCTCCCCCTCGCGGCAACGATTCATGCCCGCTGAGCCCAATCCCGGAGGTTTCAGCGGCTGCTCCGGGTTCCAGCTCACCTTGTCAAGAGGAGGGCAACTTTGGAGTGGGGGAGACTGGCTCTGCCGAGGCAACGGCCACCACCACTTCGGCTCCGCCGCAACCAGCTACCACCGAGGTTGCCTCAGCACCTCCACCGAAGAAGAAACCAGCACCAACACTAGCATCAACCCCAGCACCAACTCCAGCACCAGCAGCAAAAGCAACAGCAGCAACGCCAAGCCCCTCCGCCTCGTCCGAGTCATCTCAGTCTTGGCGATAAAGTACCCGGGCAGCTCCCAAGGGTAAATCTGCTGCAACCACTTCCTCCTCTCAGCAGCCCAAGGGAAAAAGGCCCCTGGCGCCACCAGGGCAGCGTCCGTCAAGGCTGGACAGCGCACTCTCGCATCCATGCTTTCCAAGAAGCCTCCAGCACCGAAAGACACCCCTGCCGAGCCAGCTGATGCGCAACAACTTGTTTTGCACACCAGCCCGGCCCTTGCCCTGGTTGAGAGGAGGGAGGCGCATGCGAAGGGTTTAGTGGCGCCCCACATGCTCAGTGGCGAACGATATCCTCTGACCTTGATCGAGTTCATGAACAACTGGAACAAGGCGGAGTTCGTCCACAACGACGATCTCCCGGAGAAGTTCGGTCCTGTCGAGTTTTCTGCTCAAATGAACACAGCCGCTAAGGCGATTAACCTTGCGGGTCGGATGATGGAGGTACGTTACTTCACCTTTTTCTTAGCATGTTGTAGATATTAGTGATATAACCATTAGTCCCCGAGCCTCCGGGGGAGTAACTTGTTACTCGGCCGAATGCTCCTTAGAAAACTAACGTAGCTCCTTGATAACTTCAAATATGCACACACCTAGAGCCGAGTTAAGTTCCACTTGGCCCGGACCTTGTACACTTCGAATATGCACACACCTAGAGCCGGGTTAAGTTCCACTTGGCCCGGATCTTGTATACCTCGAATATGCACACACCTAGAGCCGGGTTAAGTTCCACTTGGCCCGGATCTTGTATACCTCGAATATGCACACACCTAGAGCCGGGTTAAGTTCCACTTGGCCCGGATCTTGTATACCTCGAATATGCACACACCTAGAGCCGGGTTAAGTTCCCCTTGGCCCGGATCTTACACACTTCGAATATGCACACACCTAGAGATGGGTTAAGTTCCACTTGGCCCGGATGTTGTACACTTCGAATATGCACACACCTAGAGCCGGGTTAAGTTCCACTTGGCCCGGATCTTGTACACTACGAATATGCACACACCTAGAGCCGGGTTAAGTTCCACTTGGCCCGGATTTTGTACACTTCGAATATGCACACACACCTAGAGCCGGGTTAAGTTCCACTTGGCCCAGATTTTGTACACTTTGAATATGCACACACCTAGAGCCGGGTTAAGTTCCACTTGGCCCGGACCTTGTACACTTCGAATATGCACACACCTAGAGTGGGGTTAAGTTCCACTTGGCCCAGAGCTTGTACACTTCGAATATGCACAAGGCTTAAGCTATATTTTTGTACTCTTTTTAGGTGACCTCCAACCGTCGGAGCGCTGAGTTTTAGCGTCTCCTGGACACTCACAAAATGCTGCTCGCAAAGCATAATGCATTTCTCGCTGAGCACGAGAAAAGGGGTAAGTTCTCTTCTTGACATTTTTCTGTTTTCCCTCATCTTTTTCTGCTGAATTGACCCATCATTCGGTTTTCGCAGCTGGGGTGGAAGCTGAGAATACCATAATGAGGAAGAAGCTTGACCAGATCAAGGGTAAGTTACTTTTGTGCGACCTTGCTCTGATTTCTATCTCCTTTTCTCCTTGGCTCGGCAAACATTCATACCTCGGCTTTGCTGGGTTAACAAACTATTTCAGCATCACTAGAAGATAGTGTGCCCGTGCCTGATATGATGCTACATTTTCTCAAACAAGCAGGGCAGCATCAGGCCGAGCTTAAAAAGAAAGATGATGAGCTTGCCCTCCTCCGAACCAAGGATGATGAGATTGCCAAGATAAAGGCAGAAATGAAGAAGCTGAAAGCACATCATCAAACCGAACTTGAAAAGGCTGGCCAGGACTATACTAAAGAGTGCGAGCGCCTCAACCTCCAGATTTCCAAGGACCGAGAACTTCTCCAGGAGGCCGACATCAAGCTTGAGTCGGCGAACACGGAACTTTTGCAGCTTCGCAAAAGACGTGATGACTGTACCAGGGAGTTGACTTGGATCCACAGCCATATTTTACGTAAGTTCCTTTCCCTTATCTAGCATATTTCTCCGGGTTACTTCACATGTCTTTTCTTTACATGCTTCTCTTATCCCGTTTTCAGGCAAATTTCCAGAGGGCACTGCCATTGCGAGCGCCGCTGTTGCTAATTTCCGCCGAGAGAGGGGTACTCCCGTTGCTCCTGACGGTGAAGAGATTCCCTATGACATGAAGGACCTATTGGAAATCATCTAGAACTATGGCAAGGATATCCTTGACATTGTAGTCCAAATCTTCAACATGTTTTGGCCTGCAGAAGACACTCTAGAGGGAACCGCAGTTCTTGTTGAAAAGTTGATGGAATGCGAGACCCAGCTCGACCTTTGGAGGGAATCCGCTGGACGTGCCGCAGCTGAGACCGTTCTCCACTACGTACTTACGTGGTATGAGAAGATCGACCTCAACCTCTTAGCACACATGCGCACCGGATCCAAATGGACCAGTGACCTGAAGTGGGTAGCTCGACGCAAGGCTTGCACCCATAGCCTCATCGAATATGCTCCCATTCAAGAATGGACTGAGGGACCGAGCTTCCTGGAAGCCACCGGTGACGAAAACGCTGAAAACATTGAAGATGGCTCGGATGAGGACGAGGAGGGCGATGCCTCGGACATTGAGGACAGCAAAGATGACGCCGAACTTCCTCCTCCTACTGCTCCTTAAGTGAAAAAACTTTAAAGTTTATCAGATCCCCGGTATGCCGGGTGGAATTGTATCCAGTACACATGTGATATTTTGCTACTAAGTTTTTATGCCGGATTAACTTAGGCGTAGTCCCCGAGTTTCATTTTCTTGTTCGTCCAATCTTCTGGCTCGGCTCGTGTCTACCTTGATTCGGTTTTATGACTTACGAATCCGAGCTTCAAAAATTGTCTTAACAATACTTGGAAACTTTTAGGCTTAGCTCAAAATAATTCAGCATAATAATTTGAAAGTAAACATAGGGTTAGTCCAAAAAACCAATGTCGGCTTGATTAAGTTCTTTTCCTTAGTCGTTTTTCATGTGCTACGCAATTCCAAACTTGTTCTCTTGCTTGCCATGAAGCCAATTCTTGTTGGACAGTAGCAAGTCGAAGAGTTGGGTTTTTGGTGCTCACACACTACTAATCCGAGTTAAGTAGAACAACTTACTCCAGCTGACGTATAAATAATAAAAGACAACAAATATTATTAAGGCAGTCCTCGAGTTACTGCTCGAGGTGCCAACATTTCATTGATAAGCTCATTGTCGGCATACATACCGACATATGAGAAGATTCGGATACATACACTTCTCTGCTAAGTGTAGAAAGGACGAAGTAGAGCTACATTCCATGGACGCTTAGATTCCTCGCCGGACCTGTCCGCCTTGTTCTTTTCCTGTGGCTTTGCATCGATAAGATAATAAGAATCATTGTGCAGTGCTTTGCTCACAATGAATGGCCCTTCCCATGGAGGGATAACTTATGCATGCCAGCAGTACGTTGTACCAGCCGGAGTACCAGATCGCCTTCCCGGAAAACTCGGGGGCTTACTTTCCGGCTATGATAGCGTCGGAGATTTTGCTGATATATGGCGAATCTAGACAATGCCAATTCTCTCGCTTCTTCCAGCAGATCAACATCATTTTGCCGGGCTTCTTGCACTTCGGCTTCTGTGTATTGGGTGACCCTATGCGAGTCATGCTCTATGTCGGCTGGTAATACAGCTTCTACCCCATATAC
This sequence comes from Avena sativa, assembly GCA_916181665.1. Classification (NCBI taxonomy): domain Eukaryota; kingdom Viridiplantae; phylum Streptophyta; class Magnoliopsida; order Poales; family Poaceae; genus Avena; species Avena sativa. Next base: position 454,705,801 of record OV702290.1, read on the forward strand.
CAGAAAGAATGGCGTATAGCCTGTTGATCGATTCGGGGTTGTTCTTAAACTCCACAATACCGCTGGTAGTTCTTCTATCCAGCACCCCACTGATCTTTGCAGTGGCTCAATGAGCCGGGGTTTTATCCCGGACAGTACTAATCCGTTGGATCTTTCCACTTGTCCGCTCGATGCAGGATGACCTACCGAGGCAACGCCCAGCCGGATCTTCTTATCCCGGCAGAATCACGCAAATGCTCCTTCAGCAAAATTTGTGCCATTATCAGTTATGATACTATGAGGATAACCGTATCTCAAGATGATGTCTTTGAGAAATGTCACGGCCGTAGCTCCATCACATTTTCTTATTGGCTTCACTTTGATCCATTTTGTAAACTTATCCACCATGACCAAAATGTGAGTCATATTCCCCCTTGCTGGTTTGAACGGGCCAACCATATCCAAACACCATACAGAAAATGGCCATGTGATTGGTATGGTCTTGAGTTCCGACATTGGCATATGTGTCTTGGTAGCATACCTCTGACAACCATTGCATTTTCTCACCAGGTCTTCTGCTTGTTCTAAGGTGCTTGGCCAGTAGAATCCATGTCGGAAAGCTTTTGCCACCAAGGCTCGGGACGAGGCAACGTCTTGTTCATGCAATGCATATTGTAGTTCATCACAAAGTTCTTATAACTTGGTGGCAGTGATTGGAGGACACGGTGAATCCCTAACTCATTAGGAATCGTTATCCCCAACTCTTGGAGCTTGTTTGCGTGCCCAGACATGGTGAGCACGTGCTCGCTAACGGAGCTTCCCTCTTCCATCTTATAGGTAAAGAACTTTTCGGAGGCCTCATAGCTCTCGACGGCCGCGTGAGTCTCAAAAATGAGCTTGAGCTCCTTAATGATCTCGAACGGGTCGTGGTGCTCAAAACGCTTCTGGAGCTCCGTTTCTAAACCGTACAGGATGGCACACTGAACTGTGGAGTAATGATTTTTTCGAGTGGTGTAAACATTCTTTACGTCATCGGTGGCATCTTCTGTAGGTGGGTCACCTAGCGGTGCTTCGAGCACATAGGTCATCTGACCAGCCCTGAGGACAATCTTCAGACCACTGAGCCAGTCCGTGAAGTTGCTTCCATTGTTCTTAAGTTTTTCTTTCTCTAGGAACGCATTGAAATTGATGGAGAGATTCGCCATAATCTACAACAAATTTGCAAGTAGTTTAGACTAAGTTTATGATAAATTGAGTTCAATTTTAATTTTTAAATTAACTAGGTGAACTCCCACTCAAAACAACATCCCTCACATTGTCTTAGTGATTACACGAACCAAGTCCACTACACCAAGTCCGATCTTCACGAGAGAAGATGTAGTTTCATCAGCGAACAATCTTCATGTTCATCATATCACTTATATGATTCATGCTCTACCTTTCGGTATTCCATGTTTCGAGACCATGTTTGTACATGCTAGGCTCATCAAGATTAACCTTAGTTTCCGCATGTGCAAATCTGGCTTGCACCCGTTGTATGCACACGTAGAATCTATCACATCCGATCATCACGAGATGCTTCGAGACGACGAGTCTTAGAAACGGTGCCAACTAAGGACGAACACTTTATTACTTGAAATTTAGTGAGAGGGATCATCTTATAATGCTACCGTCGCGATCTAAGCAATACAAGATGCATAAAGGATTAACATCACAGACAATTCATAATTAGTGTGATATGATATGGCCCTTTCTTCTTGTGCCTTTGATCTCCATCTCCAAAGCACGGACATGATCTCCATCATCACCAGCATTGCGTCAAGGTCAGTGGCGCCGCTTCATGGTTGTCCATCATCACTAGCAACTATTACAACTACTTGGAATAAAGCTATTACAAGATGAATAGACACGTAGGTCTTAACAGAATTAAAGACAACCATTAGGCTCCTGTCGGTTGCCATATTACAATAAGGATCATTGCATACATCAAATATAATCACAATCACACGATGGCCATATCACATCACAAAACCCCTGCAAAAACAAGTTAGACGCCTCTAATTTTCTTTGCAAGTTTTACGTGGTTTGGGGCTTTCGAATAAGAACGGATCTTACCTACGAAACTGAACCACAACGTTGATACAAGTGCTATCAAGTGCAAAGTGTAGATTGGATCTATACTATGGTGGGAGAGACAGACACCCGCAAAGCCACTTGTGCAAAGCAAGTTACATGTCAAGCGTGGAGCAAGTCTCATGTGCGATGACATGTAAGGTTAGCCCGAGCCGCTTCATCCCACCATACCGCAAGATGCAAAGTACACAAAGCAAAAGACGGCACGAGCACCAACGCCCACAAAACCATTGTGTTCTACTCGTGCAACAGATCTACGCATAGACAAGGCTCTGATACCACTGATGGGTTCGTAGCATGGAAAACAAAAAATTTCTACCGCAAGAATAAACAAAACCCAGATCTAATCTAGATAAAAGCCAAGATCTAATCTATTAGACATGTGCAACGAGATAGATCTGTACTAACCCTCGTAGATCTGAAAGTGTTACGAGATTGGATCTCGGGGTTGATGTAGTCGATCACTTGCCGATCTCAAGATCGTGTGGACGATCCTTCCAGCGCCGCGTTCCGGCAGCGCTTCCGTAGACGGTCACACGTGCGGAGTCGAAGTAGACCTTCCTCTCCCCATTCCAGCGAGCAGCGGAGGTAGTAGATCTTCTCCACGGAATCCCAGCAGCATGACGGCGTGGTGGTGGTGGTGGAGTAGAGAATTCTGCAAGGCTTCGCCTAAGCCAGGGCAGATGGAAGGAGGAGGAGAGAGGCGGCTAGGGTTTGGAGTGGGAAGGGGCAAAGGGGGGTGGCGCCTCCACCCCTCTATATATAGAGGGAGGGGTGCGGCCTAGGGTTCCCACCCTAGGCCCACCCCTTAGGGCCGGCGCACCAAGGAGCTTGGGGGAGAGTCCTTCCCCCCAAGTTTCCTTTACTTATCCTTTAAGTTTTGCCTTATCTTATCTTGGTTTTCAAATAAACTCCAAAATATCTTCTAGAACCTTCCGGAACATTCCGAAACCTTCTAGAATCCCCATACAAACACTCTGGAACATTTCCTAACTTAGAAAATGATCCCCATTATATGAATCTTATTCCCCGGACAATTTCGGATCTCCTCGTGATGTCCCAGATCCAATCCGAGACTCCGAACAACATTCGGTCTCCAACGCACATTCAATATCTACTTAAAACAACTTCGAACCTTAAGTGTGTCACCCTACGGTTCGTGAATATGTAGACATGATAGAGACACCTCTCCGATCAATAACCATTAGCGGGATCTGGAGATCCATAAAGGCTCCCACATACTCAACGATGACTTCGTGATCGATAGAACCATTAACATACGAAACCAATTACCTTTGTCAAACGATACTCTACTTATCCGAGGTTTGATCGTCGGTATCTCCATACCTAGTTCTACCTCGTTATTGATAAGTACTCTTTACTCGTTCCCTGTTATGTCATCCCCTGTGACCTAGTCACATGCTTGCAAGCTAACTAGATGACATTCCACCGAGAGGGCCCAGAGCATATCTATCCGTCATATGGATGGACAAATCCCAATCTTGGTCCAGGCGCTTCAACACATACTTTCAGAATACCCAATGACACCTTTATAACCACCCAGTTACGAAGCGGTGTTTGATGTCATCAAAGTACCCATCCGGTGATGGTGATTAACACAACCTCATGGTCGAAGGATTAGGTTACTATGCATTTGAAAGCTTGTAGCAATACGAACTTAATGACTTGATCTTATGCTACGCTTACTATGGGTGTGTGTGTCCATCACATCATTCTCCTAATGATATAACCTTGTTATTAATGACATCCAATGTCCATGATCAGGAAACCATGATCATCAATTAACCAACAAGCTAGTTCAACAAGAGGCTTACTAGGGACTCTTTTATGTTTACAAAACACACATGTATTAGTGTTTCCTTATAATACAATTATAGCATGGGATGCAAACATTCATCATAAACACAAAGATATAATAATAACCACTTTTATTAATGCCTCTTGGGCATATCTCCAACAGAAAGCACCCCGGTCGGTTTGCTATTTTGGGAGGAGGCATATTCCCTACCTCCACGTATGCCCTAAGTAGAGACCTAGCCACCCCTATATAAGGAGGGCTAGGGCCTCTGTAGAAGGGGGTTCCAATTTTTCTGATTGGGCAAGGGTTGTAAGTGTGATCTGTGAATGAGAGTAAGAGAGCTCCTTGTTCCTCCTCTCGCCAATACAGCTCTAGGAGCACTTGTAACCTTGGAGGCAAAGCAAATATAAACTTCTCTATGGAGAATCACTTCACTATCCCTCCCTGGATTCCCCTAGCGTGTATTAGTCCCCACCTTTAGCCTATCCATGGCATCTGCCATGACACCACCATGACAGTTGGCGCCCACCGTGGGGCTAGTGGCGCTAGCAGGGGTCAAGATCCCGACGGGAAACTTCATCGCCACCGGAGAACGCATTGTCTCCAGGATCGTCCAACGCTTTGGAGCGCTGGACTTCGTCAGCGACAGCGCTGGCTGCTTCGGCACGCGACCACTTCTGTGCAACGGCCTCTTCGTCAAGCTCGGCGTGCACAAGGTCTACGTTGCTGTGGACATGTCATGTGTTCATCCGCGGCACGTCGTCGAGGCAGGGGAGCCTCCCCTCATCGTGGTTCGTGGGGCGCGTATCACTCGCTCCCCGGACCATGCAGAGGTGATGATGACTGCTCCTGGTGCGAGCGCAAGCAAGGATCCGGAGCCAGATCCGGAGGTAACGCCTAAGGCACCGAGGAAAGGTAGAGGTCCTCCACTAGAGAGGCTAGAAAATGTGCTGAGGGAAGCTATGGATAGCTTGGCAAACCCGGTAGCAGCAGTGGTAGATCCGGCTCAGGCACAGGCCGAGCTAGAGGAAACTAGGCAGAAAATTCTAGAGGGAGCGAAAAAGATTGTTGCGGCTCAGCAGTCGTTGAACATGACGCTGCGTGAGTATGCAAAGGCAAACAAAGTAGATGCTGTAAAAGTGAAGGGGAGAAATCTCATGAGTGAAATGAACAAAGAAGGGGATACTCGGATTGAGGAGTCTGAAAACTATTTGTCCATAGGGCTGCCGAAGTACAGTACCCCGGCGAAAAACCTCAGAGCAGCAGATGCAGCTGCATCCGAGCTAGAGGGTCTGACGGGTGAAGCCCGTCAGAGACAGCAAGATCGGGTCAATGAGTTGGTTCGGATCACGAACAGGCAAAATGAGGAACTGCTTAGGGCAAACCCGGAGAGAGCTGGGGCCTCCAAGATCGTTCATTCGGCGGTGGGTAACCCGGAGAAATCCACTGGAGCCACATCGTCTCCTCATGGTGGTCCAAGGAGAGAGGAGGTAGTAACCTCGGCCAGGAGAAACAAGCAGATTGTTCCGTATGACCCGACAAGGGCAGGAAAGGCAAAAGAAGTACAAAGAAACGATGATCGACGGAGTGTAAGCCGAGGTAACCTGACCAAGGCAATGCCGGTCAAGGAAACATTGTTAATGGCAATACCAGACATCGCAACTCTACAGGACAACCGCAGCAGCAGAATATACCAAGGCAAGAGCAAAGTGCCGGCCGAGGTATGCAATAGAGAGATGCGCCACGAGAGCGAGACCGGTACAACGATGGAGATTCGGAAATGATAAATGCAGGATACCCAAGGCCGGACTATCATGTGATAGGGTCGAGATTGGGAAGCAGGGATTTGATGCCAGATGATGCCAGGTTGAAACTGGATCGACTGTATAGGTCGGAGCAGATTGAAAGTCAAGGTCCTCTGGGTCCTGCGTGTTTTGGACCCCGGATCATGAAAGAGCCACCGATACCTAACTTCTAGTTACCCAGAGGCACGAAGACATATGACGGCAGCACTAAGCCGGAGGATTGGTTGATAAATTATGCTACAGCTGTGAAAATTGCCACAGGCAACTTGAGGTGGGTTGTACGATACGTACCCCAGATGTTGGAGGGCCCGGCAAGGGTATGGCTGAACAATTTGCCGCCCGGAAGCATTAATTGTTGGATAGATTTTGAAGAGATGTTCATCAGCAATTTCTCGAGTACGTATTAGAGGCCGAATAGGCCACTGACCCTAGCTATGTGCAAACAAAGACCGAATGAGACGGATCGGGAGTTTTTAACCCGGTGGTGTACCGTGAGAAACTCATGTGAGGGCGTGATAGAATCACAGGCCATAGCGTGGTTTGCACAGGGATGCAGATATGCAAGCGAACTGTGGCAAAAGTTACAAAGGAAGATGCCAACTACGTTGGCAGAGATGATTCGGATTGCTGATTCGTATGCCTTGGGCGATCCAACTCAACCTAGGCTCGTGTCCAACGAGTCGAATGAGGAGTACTACCAGAGAGATGGAGCCGGATCATCCCGGAGGAATGATTACAGAGGTAAAAGGAGAGATGATAGACCGGATCGCCGGTACAGTTCGCAACAAGTTGCAGCTGTGAATCAAGATCAGCCCGGAACAGGAAGCAATCAACGTCAGAAAACTGGAGGGCAACAATGGAAACCAAAAAATGATGGCAAGAAAACTTGGACGCCAGAATAGAAGAAACAGTGGCAAGAAAGGAAGGACCGTCCGAGGTACACTTATGAGTCGATGTTGGATCAGTCGTGTAAGTTTCACACGCCAAATCCGAATAACCCAGCAGGTCATACAACAAGGCAATGTGAGTGGATGCGTAAGATAGAACAAGGTGGTTCGGGGAATGCTCAGGCACCCCGGAATGATCAACCTCGGCAGGAGTTACCCCGGCAGCAATTGCTCTCCAGAGCGAACACGCAACAGCTAATGTTGCCTCCCCCTCCGCCGAGGTATGACAACAATGAGAGAAGGGATGCAGTGCATCAGGTGGAAAATCAGCACCAGCCGGATCAGAGGTACCCCAGAAATGAGGGAAGAAATGAGTACAGAGAGCATCACCAGAGCTATTGTGTGTTCACAACTGAGGAAACAGATAGAAAGAGCTTGCAGCGCCGACATATGGAGGTCAATGCGGTAATGCCAGCGGTGATGAGGTACATGCCTTGGTCGGACCAGGAAATCACCTGGAACATCAAAGATCATCCCAAGCTTATGCCGAGTCCTGGTTCGTATGCGTTAGTGCTGGACCCGACATTCATTGGGCCTAACATCAATGTGAGGTTCTCAAAGGTACTGATTAACAATGGCAGTAGCATTAACATCATGTATGCGGATATAATGCGCAAGTTGGGTATCTCGGAGAACATGCTCTAGGCTACAAGGACAACTTTCCATGGTATTGTACCAGGCATTTCTTGTGAGCCCATAGGGAAAGTCCAGGTTGACGTGCTATTCGGCACGAGAGATAATTGCCGAACTGAGAATCTGGAGTTTGAGGTGGTGAACTTGGAAAGTGCATATCACGCGTTACTCGGAAGACCAGCATTGGACAAGTTCATGGCAAGCTGCCACATCAGTTATCTGAAGATGAAGTTGTCCGGGCCAAGTGGAGTGGTTACCATTGCTGGAGATTTCCGACGTTCCATTGAGTGTGCCTCAGCTGGGTCTAACCTAGCCGAGTCACTCGTGATTGCGCAAGAGAAAAGAAAAATCCAAGAGGTGGCGGCATTAGCTCAGTCTGTGTTGCAGTATATGCCGGCGCTGAGTAACCCGCATGGAAGTGTCTCCTTCCAGGCCGCAGAAAGATACCAAGAAGATTCCCATTGATGATATGTTCCCAGAGCGCACCGTAACAATTGGTGCTGGGTTGAATGATAAATAGGAAAGCGAGCTTGTCAACTTCCTCCGTGAGAATCGGGATATTTTTGCTTGGTCTACACAGGACTTGCAAGGTGTTCCGAGGGAGTTGGCCGAGCACTCTTTGAATGTGAAACCCGGAACAAGGCCGGTGAAGCAACCTCTCCGCCGCTTTGCCGAGGATAGGAGAAAAGTCATTGGAGACGAGATAGCTCGGTTGCTAGCAGCAGGATTTATCATGGAAGTACTCTATCTGGATTGGCTCTCTAATCCGGTGCTGGTGGAGAAGAAGAAGGATGACCCGAACGTGGCAGTGGTTTGGCGTATGTGTATCGATTACATGAACCTGAAAAAGGCGTGTCCAAAAGATCCATTTCCACTGCCGAGGATAGATCAGGTCATAGACTCAACCGCGGGATGTGAACTGTTGTCATTTATTGATGTGTATTCTGGTTTCCACCAGATACCTCTGAATCCAGATGATCAAATAAAGACCGCATTTATCACCCCATATGGGGCTTATTGCTATCGCACCATGCCGTTTGGTTTACGTAATGCAGGTGCAACGTACCAAAGATGTATGCAAAAATGTTTGCACGACCAAATAGGTCAAAATGTACAAGTGTATGTGGATGATGTGATTATCAAGACCAAGGAAAGCAAAACGCTCCTTGACGACATCAGGCAGACATTCGCGAACTTAATAAGGTTCCGAATGAAGCTTAACCCGGAAAAATGTACCTTCGGTGTCCCGGCTGGAAAATTACTCGGATTTCTCGTCTCCAGCCGAGGTATCGAGGTTAATCCAACTAAGATCCGGGCCATTGAACGAATGGAGCTGCCGAAGTGTCTTAACGATGTCCAGAAGTTCACTGGGTGCCTGGCATCATTAAGTCGGTTTGTATGTCGGTTGGGAGAAAAGGCATTGCCTCTCTACCAACTCATGAAAAAGTCAGATAAATTCGTTTGGACGCCACAGGCCAATGAAGCCTTTGCCCACTTAAAGAAGATGTTAGCCACTGCACCAGTGTTAGCCTCTCCACTATCAAAGGAGCCAATGTTGCTCTACATAGCCGCAACCAACCGAGTTGTAAGTGTAGTGATTGTGGTAGAGCGCCACGAAGAGGGTAAGTCGGTGCAGAGGCCAGTGTATTACTTGAGCGAGGTATTATCTGCCTCAAAGCAGAACTACCCGCACTTTCAAAAGGTGGCATATGGTGTCTATATGGCAGGAAAGAAGTTAAAGCATTACTTTGAGGAGCACCCCATCAAAGTAATATGTGAGGCTCCCATATCCGAGATAATGGGTAACAAGGATGCAAGTGGTCGAATCGCAAAATGGGAAATCGAACTAGCTCCTTATGCGCCACAATATGACAGAAGAGAAGCAATCAAATCTCAGGCTGTGGCGGACTTTTTTGTGGACTGGGCCGAGGTACAATACGAACCACCGCCACCAGATCCGAACTACTGGAGGATGCACTTTGACGGGTCAAAAACAAAAACCGGGCTAGGCGCCAGAGTTGTGCTTACCTCTCCTAAGAAGGACCTGCTGAAATATGTGCTGCAGATCCATTTCGTGGCATCGAACAATGTCGCTGAGTATGAAGCACTTGTACATGGGCTCAGAGTGGCAAAAGAGATTGGGATACGTCGGATACTATGCTTTGGCGACTCGGATTTGGTAATACAGCAAGTGTCGGGATTGTGGGATGCCCTTGATCCAAACATGGCTCTGTATAGATTTCATGTGCAGAAGATATCTGGTTACTTTGAGGGATGTGAATTTCACCATGTACCCCGGGAGGAAAATGAGGCTGCCGACCTGCTGTCGAAGCTCGGATCAACCCGACAAGCAATTCCACCGGGTGTAGCATTGGAACACCTCAGAAAACCATCTATCAGGTCGTCCCCAGGAACCGACTCAATCTATGTCCCGAGAGATACAGAATGCAGAGCTAACCCCATGGACATCGACATGGGAGGTGGTGCGCGAAACCCGGGGACTGCATCAGCAAACCCGAGGACTGCCTCGCAGGACCCGGGGACTGCTCAGCGTGATCCGGTTGAAGTTATGCCGGTGGATCAGATGGAAATTGATGAGGATGTGTTCCCTGTACGAGCAATACCAGCTTGGGCACTACCTATATTCCAATTCCTGAAAGATGGAACGTTACCCACTATGGAGGTGTTATCCAGGCAAACTAAGAGGAGAGCAAAGGCATACACAATTATCAATTCCGAGTTGTACAAACGGAGTGTCACCAATGTCCTCCAGCGATGCGTTGACCTAGAAGAAGGGCTTGACATCCTCCGAGATATACATCAAGGAGAGTGCGGGCATCATGCCTCGTCCTGAGCCTTGGTGGCAAAAGCATTCTGGCATGGATTCTACTGGCCCAGTGCCTTAGAACAAGCAGAAGATCTGGTGAGAAAATGCAAAGGTTGTTAGAGGTACGCTACCAAGACACATATGCCAATGTCGGAACTCAAGACCATACCAATTACATGGCCATTCGCCGTATGGTGCTTGGATATGGTTGGCCCGTTCAAACCAGCAAGGGGAAATATGACTCACATTTTGGTCATGGTGGATAAGTTCACGAAGTGGATCGAAGTAAAGCCTATAAGGAAATGTGATGGAGCTATGGCCGTAACATTTCTCAAAGACATCATCTTGAGGTACGGTTACCCACACAGTATCATAACTGATAATGGCACAAATTTTACGGAAGGAGCATTTGTGTGTTTCTGCCAGGATAAGAAGATCAAACTCGACGTAGCCTCGGTAGCCCACCCCGCATCGAACGGACAAGTGGAAAGATCCAACGGATTAGTATTATCCGGGATAAAGCCCTGGATCATTGAGCCGCTGCAAAGATCAGCGGGGTGCTGGATAGAAGAACTACCAGCGGTATTGTGGAGTTTAAGAACAACTCTGAATCGATCAACAGGCTATACGCCGTTTTTTCTAGTATATGGGGCAGAAGCTGTATTACCAGCCGACATAGAGCATGATTCGCCTAGGATCACCCAATACACAGAAGCCGAAGTGCAAGAAGCCCGGCAAAATGATGTTGATCTGCTGGAAGAAGCGAGAGAATTGGCATTGTCCAGATCCGCCATATATCAGCAAAATCTCTGACGCTATCATAGCCAGAAAGTAAGCCCCCGAGTCTTTCGGGAAGGCGATCTGGTGCTCCGGTTGGTACAACGTACTGCCGGCATGCATAAATTATCCCTCCCATGGGAAGGGTCATTCATCGTGAGCAAAGCATTGCACAATGATTCTTATTATCTTATCGATGCAAAGCCACAGGAAAAGAACAAGGCGGACAGGTCCGGCGAGGAATCCAAGCGTCCATGGAATGTAGCTCTACTTCGTCCTTTCTACACTTAGCAGAGAAGTGTATGTATCCGAGTATTCTCATATGTCGGTATGTATGCCGGCAATGAGCTTATCAATGAAATACTGGCACCTCGGGCAGTAACTCGGGGACTGCCTTAATAATATTTGTTGTCTTTTATTATTTATAAGTCAGCTGGGATAAGTTGTTCTACTTAACAAGAATTAGTAATGTGTGAGCACCAAAAACCCAACTCTTCGACTTGCTACTGTCCAACAAGATTTGGCTTCATGGCAAGCGAGAGAACAAGTTTGGAATTGCGTAGCACATGAAAAACAAATAAGGAAAAGAACTTAATCGAACCGACGTTTTTTTCGGACTAACCTTGTATTTACTTTCAAACTATTATGCTAAATTATTTTGAGCTAAGCCTAAAAGTTTCTAAGTATCGTTAAAACAATTTTCGAAGCTCGGATTCGTAAGTTGTAAAACCGAATCAAGGTAGACACGAACCGAGCCAAAAGATTGGACGAACAAGAAAATGAAACTCAGGGACTACGTCCAAGTTAATCCGGCATATAAACTTAGTAGCAAAATATCACATAAGTACGAGATACATTTCCACCCGGCATACCGGGGATCTGATAAGTTTTCAGGTGTTTTTACTTAAGGAGCAGCAGGAGGAGGAAGTTCGGCGTCATCTTTGCCTTCTTCGATATCGGAGGCATCATCCTCTCCATCCTCGTCTGAATCATCTTCAACATTCTCGACCTCTTTGTCGCCAGCGGCTTCCAGGAAGCTCGGACCCTCAGTCCGTTCATGAATGGGAGCATATTCAATGAGGCTATGGGCGCAAGCCTGGCGCCGAGCTACCCATTCCGGGTCATCGGTCCACTTGGATCCGGTGCGCACGCACGTCAGGAGGCTGAGATCGATCTTCTCATACCACGTGAGTATGTGGTGAAGAACGGTCTCAGCTGCAGCACGTCCAGCAGACTCCCTCCAAAGGTCGAGCTGGGTCTCGATCTCCGTCAGCTTTTTAGCAAGGAGTGCGATTCTCTCCGGAGTGTCCTCGCGGGCCAGAACGTGTTGAAGACTCAGACTGAAACGTCGAGGAGATCCTTGCCGTAGTTCTTGATGATTTCCACGCGAGATGACATGCTGACCAATAGGTCCTCCATGTCATAGGGAATGTCCTCACCGTCAGGAGCGACGGGAGTACCCCTCTCTCGGCGGAAATTGGCAACAGCGGCGCTCGCAATGGGAGTACCCTCTGGAAATTTGCCTAAAAACGGGACAAGAGAAGCAAGTAATGAAAAGACATGTGAGATAACCTGAAGAAATATGCCGGATAAGGAAAAGGAACTTACGTAAAATGTGGCTGTGGATCTAGGTCAATTCATTAGTGCAATCATCACGCCTCTTGCAAAGCTGCGCAAGCTCAGCATTCGCCGACCCAAGCTGGAGGTCGGACTCCTTGAGTAGATCCTGGTCCTTGGCGATCTGGAGGTTGAGGCGTTCGCGCTCTTCTGTGTAATCCTGGCTAACTTTCTGGAGTTCGGACTGGTGCTGAGCTTTCATTCTGTCCATCTCGGCCCTGAGCCTAGCGATCTCATCGTCCTTGGTCCGGAGGAGGGCGAGCTCATCATCTTTCTTCTTACGCTCGGCTTGGTGCTGCCCTGCTTGTTCGAGAAAATGCAGCATCATATCAGGCACGGGCACACTATCTTCAAGAGATGCTGAAATAGTATATTGACCCGGCAGAGCCGAGGTATGAATGTTTGCCGAGCCAAGGAGAAGAAGATGGAAAGCATGGTAAGGTCGGACAAAAAGGACTTACCCTTGATTTGCTCCAGGTTCTTTCGCATAATCTTGTTCTCAACCTCCACCCCAGCTGCGGAAACCGAATAATGAGATTAGTTCGGCAGAAGAAGATGAAGGAAAACGGAGAAGCGCCAAGGGAGAAACTTACCCCTTTTCTTGTGCTCCGTGAGAAGTGCAACGTGCTTTGCGCGTAGCATCTTGTGGGTATCCAGCAGGCGTTGGAATTCAGCACTCCGGCGATTGGTGGTCACCTGAAAAGAGTACAAAAACATAAATTAGCTAGGTGTGTGCATATCCGAAGTATACAAGATCCGGGCCAAGTGGAACTAAACCCGGCTCTAGGTATGTGCATATCCGAAGTGTACAAGATCCGGGCCAAGCGGAACTTAACCCGGCTCTAGGTGTGTGCATATTCGAAGTGTATAAGATCCGAGCCAAGCGGAATTTAACCCGGCTCTAGGTGTGTGCATATTCGAAGTGTACAAGATCCGGGCCAAGTGAAACTTAACCTGGCTCTAGGTGTGTGCATATTCGAAGTGTACAAGATCCGGGCCAAGTGGAACTTAACCCGGCTCTAGGTGTGTGCATCTTCGAAGTGTACAAGATCCGGGCCAAGTGGAACTTAACCTGGCTCTAGGTGTGTGCATATTCGAAGTGTACTAGATCCGAGCCAAGCGGAACTTAACCCGGCTCTAGGTGTGTGCATATTCGAAGTGTACAAGATCCGGGCCAAGTCGAACTTAACCCGGCTCTACGTGTGTGCATATTTGAAGTTTACAAGATCCGGGCCAAGTGGAACCTAACCCGGCTCTAGGTATGTGCATATTCGAAGCTATCACGGGATTACGTTAGTTTTCTAAGGAGCATCCGGCCGAGTAACAAATTACTCCCCCGGAGGCTCGGGGACTAATGGTTATTATCTACAGCATCTAAAGGGGAAGTGACGTACCTCCATCATCCGGCCCGCGAGGTTGATTGCCTTAGCGGCTGTATTCATCTGGAAAATTCGGCCAAACCAAACCTCTTCGGGAGATCGTCGTCATGGACGAACTCAGCCTTGTTCCAATTGTTGACGAATTCAATCAACATCGGAGGGTACCGCTCGCCGGTGGGCATATGGGGCGCCACCAAGCCCTTCGCGTGCGCCTCCTTCCTCTCAACCAAGGCAAGGGCTGGGCTGGTATGCAGAACCATCTGTTGTGCGTCAGTTGGCTCGGTAGGGGCGTCCTTTGTTGTGGAAGCTTTCTTGGGAAGCATGGACGCGAGGGTACGCTGCCCAGCTTCAACGAATGCTGCCTTAGAAGCGTCAGGAGCCTTCTTGCCCTTTGCTTGCTGGGAAGAGGAAGTGGTTGCAGCGGATTGTCCCTTGGGAGCTGTCGGGGTACTTCCTCACCGAGATTGAGGTGACTCGGACAAGGAGGAGGAGCTTGGTGCTGGTGCTCTGGTTCCTAGACTTGGTGCCGCTGCGGATTTTCTTGCTACCGGAGTTGGTGCTGGTTTGGTCGTTGGTGCTGCAGTTGGTGCTGGTGCCGGAGCTGGTGCTGGTACTGCTGCCGAGGTAGTCTCAGTGGTTGCTGGTTGCGGCAATGACGAAGTTGTGGATGTCGCCGCCTCGGTTGGACCGGTCTCCCCCGCTCCGAGGTTACCCTCCTCTTGACGAGGTGGAATAGAACAAGGAGCAGCCGCAGAACCCTCTGGGATAGGGCTCAGCGGGCGTGACTCGTCGTCACGAGGGGGAGAAGAGCTAGGATGGAGCGGCGAAGAGATGCTAGATCCACTCTAAGGGACCTCCACCGCAGCCCTGCCAAATCAAATAATGTCAGAAGAGAAATTACAACAATGCAAGAAAGAACAAGTTGCAGAAGAAAAAGAGACTTATGCGTCCGAGGTTTGGGGCTCCTTGGGTTTCCGAGCCCTTCGTGCTGGGGCCTTGCCTGCAGGCTTGGAAGCAGTTTTGTCTTTGGATTTCTTTCGCCTTTTGGAGGGCTGAGAAGGTCCGGAGGAGGAACTTGATGCAGCTCCACGCCTCTTCTTCGGCGCTGCCGGAACAGGTTCACCCGTGGCAAGGGGAGGGTCCTCGTGGATCTGCCCACCAGGGTTAGCTGATGCTGGAAAAGCATAAGAAAGGGGGACAGCATCAACAGGTTCAATCACCTCGACATCCGAGTCATCTTCATCATCGGGCCAATCTCTAATAGAAGAGGGTTTACCGGTGGGTCGCTTCGTAGCGTCGGTCATCGGGAGGAACATCTCCTGGTCCAGCTCTTCCTTGTCCAGGGTCTCGCGGTCGGGCACCCATTTAAGGGTCGGATCGGTGTCGTCCTCGAGGGTCTGCTGAAGGAATAACTGGGAAAAAGAATGAACAACGGAGTCAAAATGGAACAATGACCGACATATAATTAACCCGGAGTAAATTTGCGCCACGAAGCTTACCAAGGGAGGAAGCCTATCCCGGCAGAAATGCTCAATCCCCCACGTCCACTCAGAGGAGAAGTCCTTGTGGGTGGTCAGAGAGCCTTGACCCGGCGATAGATCTCCGAGTTGCTCAACTCGAAGGACGAGGTCCGGTTGGGGTCGCGGCCGAAGCTCATGTGGCACACCTTGTGGGTGCGCCTCTGGAGGGGGGAGATTCGGTTGTGCACGAACGTGATCATAGCATCTTCGTTGCGCAACCCGAGCTTCTTCAGCTCCGCAAACCTCTTGCTGACCTAGTTGGCCAAGGCTGTAGGCTTCTTGGGGACGACGTCCCACAATTCCAGGTTAGGTGGACCCGGAGTATGAAGCAGCCCGATTAGATCCTCGGTCCCCGTATTCCGGACGTAAAAGAAAGTCCAGGCCCACCCTTTGCAGGAGTCCAGCCCGGTGACTTGGGGGAAAACGGAAAACCTCCGGGGTGAGATGGACGCAGCTTTGAATTGAGTGAGCTGCTTGTCCTCCGGATCTAGCTCTACATTCGGAATGACATTACGACGTAGGCCGAAAAAACCGGATCCATAGCTCCTTCGTGGGCCATAGTCCGGCATAGCCCTCGATCGTGGAGGCGAAAACGGAAAGAGAAGTTATGGCGTTGGCAGGAAGGTGGTACGGCTGGAGTTCGTAAGTACTAAGCCAATCCCGGAAGAAGTCGCTGACCGGCAGACCGAACCCCCGTTGGAAATGGGACAAGAACACGACATACTCACCCGAATTGGGTGAGGGGGCCAGCTCGGCGGAGGCAAGGCGAGCGGCAACGCCGGCGGGGATGCGTCTGGTCCGGTAGAGCCAGTCCAGGTCATCTTGGTAGACCCAGGACCCGGCCCACGCACCACGGTCCGCAGCGGCGGTGTCCTCCTCCATCTCCTGCTCAGCAACGACGAGCTCCTCCTCCGTCATCTGATGATCGCTGCCCTCGCTGGCGCTAGCGGCGGCGGGGGCAAAGCCCTAGATTGGCAGCGACCCATGGTGGAGGAGGCGTGTAGCGGTGGCGACGATGTAGAGATGTGGGGGAAAAGATGCGGCGGCGGCGCTGCTACTTGGGAGCACTGGCGGCGGCGCGGTCGCAAGGAAGACGAAGAAGAAGAGCAAAGGGCAGAGGGGCGCAGAAAGGGGAAAAAGCCTAAGGGAAGCGCCTCTCCCCTATTTAACCTCTCCCACGAGGAGAAATTGGGATCGCGTCCTGTGGGCACGCCACACGCAGTGGTCGTGTATCACCTGCATCGACCAATCAGCAAGGAGCCACACGGAAGGCCACGGAGTGGAGTTGGTCCCATGACGTGACGCGTTGATGCGGTAAACGAGGAGGCAGGCGTGACGTGACCCGCGCATAGTGATGACTGACAATTACTGCGGCGGTTACTGTGCTGACCCTTAAAATGAGACAACATAATGATTAGCCTCCACGTGGGTTGGCGTATGAGAGAAGGAAGCAAGACCTAGATAGGACCGTGATAACCCGGCCAGCAAGTGAAAACTTGGAATGTGCAGAGGGAAAGTAAAACCATGAGGTCCGAGTTGAAATGGTAACCCGGCCGGCAAGTGAAAACTTGGAACGTGCAAGGGGAACGTAAATCCATATAATCCGAGACAGGAGGTAACTCGGAAATATCGTCCAAAGCTCAAACATAATTGAACCTGATGTGGCCTTAGCGGCCGAGGCAGCTAAGACCGCACCAGCTTCGGGGACTAATGTTGGGGGGATACCCCCGGGTAGGGTCACGCCGGGGTATAAAGGCCGAGTTAGCCGAGGTTCGGCAAAGCCAAAGCGGATGCTGGCCGGGTCACCTAAAGGCAGGCCGAATCACGGGGTAACCCGGACCAGGGGGCGTTCGCCTAACTAAGTCTCAACCGACTTAAGCAGTAAGTCGGAAATGCATGTTTAACTTGTATGCATGAACGGGTGTGGCCGGATCAACTATGATCCGGGTCGCATCTAGCTTCTAGGAGAAGGAAGGAATCTCGCTGGTCAAAAGAAGCCCCGGTACACATTGCATGAGCGAAGCAAAAGAGGGCAGGACCACCGAGGTGTGGCCGACAATGGTGACGATGCCCGTGTCGGCTGACGCGGGCGCCACAGAGGCTCACGTAGCCTCTGCATGTATGACGCGAGGAAAAGCACCCCAGTCGGTTTGCTATTTTGGGAGGAGGCATATTCCCTGGAATATGCCTCCACGTATGCCCTAAGTAGAGACCTAGCCACCCCTATATAAGGAGGGCTAGGACCTTTGTAGAAGGGGGTTCCGATTTTTCTGCTTGGGCAAGGGTTGTAGTGTGATCTGTGAGTGAGAGTAAGAGAGCTCCTTCTTCCTCCTCTCGCCAATACAGCTCTAGGAGCACTTGTAACCTTGGAGGCAAAGCAAATATAAACTTCTGTGTGGAGAATCACTTCACTATCCCTCCCTGGATTCCCCTAGCGTGTATTAGTCCCCACCTTTAGCGTATCCATGGCATCTTCCGTGACACCACCACGACAGCTGGTAATACAGCTTCTGCCCCATATACCAGAAAGAATGGCGTATAGCATGTTGATCGATTCGGAGTTGTTCTTAAACTCCACAATACCACTGGTAGTTCTTCTATCCAGCACCCCGCTGATCTTTGCAGCGGCTCAATGAGTCGGGGTTTTATCCCGGATAGTACTAATCTGTTGGATCTTTCCACTTGTCCGTTCGATGCAGGATGAGCTACCGAGGCAACGTCCAGCCGGATCTTCTTATCCTGGCAGAATCGCGCAAATGCTCCTTCAGCAAAATTTGTGCCATTATCAGTTATGATACTGTGAGGATAACCGTATCTCAAGATGATGTCTTTGAGAAATGTCACGGCCGTAGCTCCATCACATTTTCTTATTGGCTTCACTTCGATCCATTTTGTAAACTTATCCACCATGACCAAAATGTGAGTCATATTCCCCCTTGCTGGTTTGAACGGGCCAACCATATCCAAACACCATACGGCAAATGGCCATGTGATTGGTATGGTCTTGAGTTCCGACATTAGCATATGTGTCTTGGTAGCATACCTCTGACAACCATTGCATTTTCTCACCAGGTCTTCTGCTTGTTCTAAGGTGCTTGGCCAGTAGAATCCATGTCAGAAAGTTTTTGCCACCAAGGCTCGGGACGAGGCATGATGCCCGCACTCCCCTTGATGTATATCTCGGAGGATGTCAAGCCCTTCTTCCGGGTCAACGCATCACTGGAGGACATTGGTCACACTCCTTTTGTATAGCTCATAATTGATGATTGTTTATGCCTTTGCTCTCCTCTGAGTTTGCCTGGATAGCACCTCCTCAGTGGGTAAAGTTCCATCTTTCAGGAATTGAAATATGGGTAGTGCCCAAGCTGGTATTGCTCGCATAGGGAACACACTCTCATCAATTTCCATCTGATCCACCGGCATAACTTCAACCGGATCACGCTGAGCAGTCCCCGGGTCCTGCGAGGCAGTCCCCGAGTTCGCTGAGGCAGTCCCCGGGTTTGCTGAGGCAGTCCCCGGGTCTCACGCACCACACCTCCCATGTCAATGTCCATGGGCATAGCTCCGAACTACGGATCCTCCGGGACGTAGATTGAGTCGGTTTCTGGGGACGGTCTAATAGATGGTTTTCTGAGGTGCTCTAATGCTACACCCAGTGGAATTTCTGGTCAGGTTGATCCGAGCTTCGACAATACGTCGGCAGCCTCATTCTCCACCTGGGGTACATGGCGAAATTCGCATCCCTCAAAGTAACCAGATATTTTCTGCACATGGAATCTGTATAACACCATGTTTGGATCAAGAGCGTCCCACAGCCCCGACACTTGCTGAACTACCAAATCCGAGTCGCCAAAGCATTGGATCCGACGTATCCCAATTTCTTTTGCCACTTTGAGCCCATGCACAAGTGCTTCATATTCAGCGACATTGTTCGACGCTGCGAAATGGATATGTAGCACATACTTCAACTGGTCATTCTTTGGCGAGGTAAGCACAACTCCGGCACCTAACCCGGTTTTTGTTTTTGACCCGTCAAAGTGCATCCTCCAGTAGTTCAGATCTGGTAGCGGTGGTTCATATTGTACCTCGGCCCAGTTCACAAAAAAGTCGGCCATAGCCTGAGACTTGATTGCTTCTCTTCTGTCATACTGTGGCGCATAGGGAGCTAGTTCAATTGCCCATTTTGCAATCCTGCCATTTGCATCCTTATTACTCATTATCTCGGATATGGGAGCTTCACATATTACTTTGATGGGGTGCTCCTCAAAATAGTGTTTTAGCTTCTTTGCCGACATATACACACCATACGCCACTTTCTGATAGTGCGGATAATTTTGCTTCGATGCTGACAATACCTCGCTCAGATAATACACTGGCCTTTGCACTAACTTACCCTCTTCGTCGCGCTCTACCACAATTACTGCACTTACAACTCGGTTGGTTGCGGCTATATAGAGCAACATTGGCTCCTTTGATAGTGGAGAGGCTAACACTGGTGCAGTGGCTAACATTTTCTTTAATTGTATAAAGGCTTCATTGGCATGCGGCGTCCAAATGAACTTGTCTGACTTTTTCATGAGTTGATAGAGAGGCAATGCCTTCTCTCCCAACCGACATACAAACCGACTTAACGATGCCAGGCAACCAGTGAACTTATGGACATCGTTAAGACACTTCGGCAGTTCCATTCGTTCAATGGCCCAGATTTTAGTTGGATTAACTTCGATACATCGGCTAGAGACAAGGAATCCGAGTAATTTTCCAGCCGGGACACCGAAGGTACATTTTTCCGGGTTAAGCTTCATCCGGAACCGTCTTAGGTTCGCGAACGTCTGCCTAATATCGTCAAGGAGCATTTTGTTTTCCTTGGTCTTGATAACCACATCATCCACATACACCTGTACATTTTGACCAATTTGGTCGTGCAAACATTTCTGCATACATCTTTGGTACGTTGCCCCTGCATTACGTAAACCAAACGGCATGGTGCCATAGCAATAAGCCCCATACGGGGTGATAAATGCAGTCTTTATTTGATCATACGGATTCAGAGGTATCTGGTGGAAACCAGAATATGCATCAATGAATGACAACAGTTCACATCCAGCAGTTGAGTCTATGACCTGATCTATCCTTGGCAGTGGAAATGGATCTTTTGGACACGCCTTATTCAGGTTCCTGTAATCAATACACATACGCCAAACCACTGCCACATTCAGATCATCCTTCTTCTTCTCCACCAGCATCGGATTAGATAGCCAATCCGGGTAAAGCACTTCCATGGTAAATCCTGCTGCCAGTAACCGAGCTACCTCATCTCCAATGACTTTTCTCCTATCCTCGGCGAAGCGGTGGAGAGGTTTCTTCACCGGCCTTGCTCCGGGTCTCACGTTCAAAGAGTGCTCGGCCAACTCCCTCGGAACACCTTGCAAGTCTTGTGTGGACCAAGCAAAAATATCCCGATTCTCACGGAGGAAGTTGACGAGCTCGCTTTCCTATTTATCATTTAACCCGGCACCAATTGTTACGGTGTGCTCTGGGAACATATCATCAACAGGCACTTTCTTGGTATCCTTTGTGGCTTGGAACGAAACGCTACCATGCGGATTACTCAATGCCGGCATATATTGCTGCGCAGACTGAGCCAGGGCCGCCACCTCCTGGATTTTCCTTTTCTCTTGCGCAATCACGAGTGACTCGGCTAGGTTAGACCCGGCTGACGCACACTCAATGGAACGTCGGAAATCTCCAGCAATGGTAATCACCCCATTTGGCCCGGGCAACTTCATCTTCAGATAACTGATGTGGCAGCTTGCCATGAACTTGTTCAGTGCTAGTCTTCTGAGTAATGCGTGATACGCACTTTCCAAATTCACCACTTCAAACTCCAAATTCTCAGTTCGGCAGCTATCTCTCGTGCCGAATAATACGTTAACCCGTACTTTGCCTATTGGCTCACAAGAAATACCTGGCACAATGCCAAGGAAAGTTGTCCTTGTAGCTTGGAGCATGTTCTCCAAGATGCCCAACTTGTGCATTGTATCCGCATACATGATGTTAATGCTACTGCCATTGTCAATCAGTACCTTGGAGAACCTCACATTGATGTTAGGCCCAATGAATGTCGGATCCAGCACTAGCGCATATGAACCAGGACTTGGCATAAGTTTGGGATGATCTTTGATGCTCCAGGTAATTTCCTGGTCCGACCAAGGCATATACCTCGTCACTGCTGGCATTACCGCATTGACCTCCATATGTCGGCGCTGCAAGCTCTTTCTATCTGTTTCCTCAGTGGTGAACACACAGTAACTCTGATGATGCTCCATGTACTCATTCCTCCCCTCATTTCCGGGGTACCTCTGATCCGGCTGATGCTGGTCTTCCACGTGATGCACTGCATCCCTTCTCTCATGGTTATCATACCTCGGCGGAGGGGGAGGCAACATTAGCTGTTGCATGTTCGCTTCGGAGAGCAATTGCTGCTGGGGTAACTCCTGTCGAGGTTGATCGTTCCGAGGTGCCTGAGCATTCCCCGAACCCCCTTGTTCTATCTTACGCATCCACTCACATTACCTCGTTGTATGACTCGCTGGGTTACTCGGATTTGGCGTGTGAAACTTACATGGCTGATCCAACATTGACTCATAAGTATACCTCGGACGGTCTTTCTTTTCCTGCCACTGTTTCTTCTGCTCTGGCGTCCAAGTTTTCTTGCCATCATTTCTCGGTGTCCATTATTGGCCCCCAGTTTTCTGACATTGATTTCCCCTGCTTCGGGCTGATCTTGATTTACAGCAGCAACTTGCTGCGAATTATACCGGTAATCCGGTCTGTCATCTCTTCTTTTACCCCGGTAATCATTCCTCCAGGATGACCCGGCTCCATCTCTCTGGTAACACTCCTCATTTGACTCATTTGACACGAGTCTAGGTTGAGTCGGATAACCCAATGCATACGAATCTGCAATCCGGATCGTCTCTGCCAATGTAGTCGGCATATCCCTTTGCAATCTTTGCCACAACATGCTCGCATATCTGCATCCTTGCGCGAACCATGCTATGGCCTGTGACTCTATCACACCCTCACACGAGTTTCTCATGGTACACCACCGGGTTAAAAACTCTCGGTCCGTCTCGTTCGGTCTCTGCTTACACATAGCTAGGGTCTGTGGCCTATTTGGCCTCTGATACGTACTTGAGAAATTGCTGATAAACATTTCTTCAAAATCGATCCAGCAGTTAATACTTCCGTGCGGCAAATTGTTTAGCCATACCCTTGCTGGCCCCTCCAACATCTAGGGTACGTATCTCATAGCCCATCTCAAGTTGCCTGTAGCAATTTTCACAGCTGTAGCATAGTTTATCAACCAATCTTCCGGCTTAGTACTGTCGTCATACGTCTTTGTGCCTCTAGGTAACTGGAAGTTGGGTACTGGAGGCTCCTTCATGATCCAGGGTCCAAAACACGCAGGACCCGGGGGACCTTGACATTCAATCTGCTCCGACCTATACAGCCAATCGTGTTTTAACCTTGCATCATCAGGCATCAAATCCCTGCTTCCCAATCTTGACCCTATCACATGATAGTCCGGCCTTGGGTATCCTGTGTTCGTCATTTCCGAATCTCCATCGTTATACCGGTCTTGCTCTCGTGGACCACCTCTCTGTTGCATACCTCGGCCGGCACTTTGCTCTGGCCTTGGTATATTCCGCTGCTGCGGTTGTCCTGCCGAGTTGCGCTGTCCGGCATTGCCATTTACAGTGTTTCCTTGACCGGCATTTCCTTAGTCGCGGTTACCTCTGCCAGCTTCACCTCGGCTCACACTTCATCGATCATCGTTTCTCTGTACTTCTTTTGCTTTTCCTGCCCTTGTCGGGTCATACGGGACGATCTGTTTGTTTCTCCTGGCCGAGGTTACTATCTCTTCTCTCCTAGGACCACCATGAGGAGACGATGCAGCTCCAGCGGATTTCTCCGGGTTACCGATCGCCGAATGAACGATCTTGGAGGCCCCAGCACTTTCCGGGTTAGCCCTGAGCAACTCCTCATTTTGCCTATTCGCGATCCGAACCAACTCATTGACCCTATCTTGCTGTCTCTGACGGGCTTCACCCATTAGACCCTCTAACTCGGACGCAGCTGCATCCGCAGCTCTGAGGTTTTTTGCCGGGGTACTATACTTCGGCAGCCCCACGGATAAACAGTTCTCTGACTCCTCAATCCTAGTATCACCCTCTTTGTTCATTTCACTCATGAGATTTCTCCCCTTCACTTTTACAGCATCTACTTTATTTGCCTTCGCGTACTCACGCAGCGTCATGTTCAACGACTGCTGAGCCGCAGCTATCTTTTTGGCTCCCTCTAGAATTTTTTGCCCAGTTTCCTCTAGCTCGGCCTGTGCCTGGGCCGGATCTACCACAGCTGCTACCGGGTTTGCCAAGCTATCCATCGCTTCTCTCAATACATTCTCAGGCCTCTCTAGTGGAGGACCTCTACCTTTCCTCGGTACCTTAGGTGTTACCTCCGGATCTGGTGTCGGATCCTTGCTTGCGCCCGCACCAGGCGTGGTCATCATCACCTCAGCACGGTCCGGGGAGAGAGTGATACGAGCCCCGTGAACCACGCTAAGGGGTGGCTCCCCTGCCTCGACGACGTGTCGCGGATGAACGCATGACACATCGACAACAACGTAGACCTTGTGCGTGCCGAGCTTGACGAAGAGGCCGTTGCATGGAAGTGGGCGCGTGCCGAAGCAGCCAGCGTTGTCGCTGACAAAGTCCAGCGCTCCAAAGCGCTGAACGAGCCCAGAGACGACGCGTTCGCCGATGCCGATGAGGTTTCCCGTTCGGATCTTGACCCCTGCTAGCGCTGCTAGCCCCACGGTGGGCGCCAACTGTCGTGGTGGTGTCACGGCAGATGCCATGGATAGGCTAAAGGTGGGAACTAATTGCACTAGGGGAATCCAGGGAGGGATAGTGTGGTGATTCCACACACAGAAGCTTTGTATTTGATTCACTTCCAAGGTTACAAGTGCTCCTCGAGCTATATTGGAGAGAGGAGGAAGAAGGAACTCTCTTACTCTCACCGCTAGCTAGCCCTCAGGAACCAAGTAAAAATCTAGCCAATAGAGATCAACCCTTCAAAGACCAACCCCTTCTACAGAGGCCCTAGCCCTCCTTATATAGGGGTGGCTAGGTCTCCACTTAGGGCACATGTGGAGGCATATTCCTGGGAATATGCCTCCTCCCAAAATAGTAAGCCGACCGGGTCGCTTTTCCCCCGTGTCATCCATGCAGAGGCTACGTGAGCCTCTGCGGCGCCTGCGTCAGCCGACATTGGCGTCGTCACCTTTGTCGGCCACGCCTCGGTGGTCCTGCCCCTGTCCGCTTCGCTCATGCTGTGCGTACCGGGGTTAATTTTGACCAGCGAGATACCTTCCTTCTCCTAGAAGCTTGCTATGACCTAGATCGTAGTTGATCCGGCCACACCTGTTCCTGCATACAAGCTAGATTCATCCATCCAACTTACGGCTTGAGTCGGTTGAGACCCAGTTAGGTGGACATCCCCTGGTCCGGGTTACCCCAAGATTCGGCCTGCCTTGAGGTGACTCGGCCAGCATTCGCTTTGACCTTGCCGTACCTCGGCTAACTTGGCCTTTATACCCCGGCGTGACCCTACCCAGGGGTATCCCCCCAACCAAGTCATCTCAATCTGTGGTCAAACCTATTATGCGGATCTTTATGTGATCCCATTAAGAGGAATAACAATAGTGATGGGAATGGATTGGATGACGGACTATGGAGCTCAGATCAATTGTGAGGAGAAAACCATTTCAATCAAGTCTCCAAGTGGAGGAAGGATAGTCTATCAGGCAGATAAACATAGTCATATCATGGTGGATCTGAAGTTGAACTCAATGAAGGAGGTCAAATTGGAAGATATTCCTATAGTGAAGGAATTTCAAGATGTTTTTCCAGTAGCGTTACCAAGAATGCCACCTGATCGGGAATAGAGTTCACTATTGACCTAATACCGGGTACAACACCAATAGCCCAAGCACCATATAAAATGGGACTGAAAGAATTAAAAGAGCTTAAGGAGTGATACATTGCAAATGTATCTATAATTTTTGATGTTCCATGCTTGGTTTTATCTACTTTCTTGTATTTTGTCCACACTTTGGAGTACTTTTCATATGATTTCTTGGACTAACCTATTAACAAGAGCCATAGTGCCAGCTGCCTGTTTTCTACTGTTTTTGGCAGGAAAGTCAGAAAATGAATATTCTCGGTATTGGACGGGAAAAGCCAAAGTCATTATTTTACCAAGGGACACCTGGAGCCAGAATACGAGACGGAGAGGGGCTGGGGCCCGGCCACACCACCTGGCCGCGCGGCCAGGCCTGGCCCGCGCCAGGGGGTGGTCTGGCCGCCCTAGGCACCCCCTTGGCCTCTCCTTCCGCCTATATATTGCCTCTGATACGGAAACCCTAAGGACCCGATCAAAAATCCATGAAAGAGTCTGTAGCCACCGTCATCTCCATCCCTAGATCGGGAGGGATCTGAAGCTCTTCCCGGCACCCTGCCGGAGAGGGGAATTCACCCTGGAGGCCTTCTTCCTCATCATGCAAGCCTCTAGTGTGATGCGTGAGTAGTTCATCTCTGGACTACGAGTCCATGTAGTAGCTAGATGGCTGGTTCTCCTCCTTTGTGCTTTCATGTTTAGATCTTGTGAGCTCCGTTCATGATCAAGATCATCTATTTGTAATTCTACATGTTGTATTTGTGGGGATCCGATGGATACTGAGATACTATTTTAGATTGATTATTGATTCTATCATGTCTTTGTTATTTGTGATCTTGCATGCTTTCCGTTGTTAGTAGCTATCTTGGCCAAGTAGATGCTAGCAACTCCAAGAGTTAGTATTTATGCTCGATAGTGGGTTCATTCCTCTGGTAATCTGGGGAAGTGACAGAAATCTCTAAGGTACTAGATGTGCTGTTGCTACTAGGGAGAAAACAACAATCCTTTGTTCATAGAACAATCATATTGTTTAATTTACACGCAATTCGTAATGCAATTATCCGTTGCTTGCAACTTAATACTGGAGGGGGTTCGGATGATAACCTGAAGGTGGATTATTAGTCATAGATGTAGTTGGATGACGGTCTATGTATAATGTTGTAATGCCCAATCGAATCTCAAATAAGTCAAGATGAGTAGTATATGCTTGTATGCTTTCTCGATGTTTGTCAACTGCCCCGTTGTAATTTGTTCACCCAGCATGTTATCTATCTTAAGGAGAGCCACCTCTAGTGAACTATGGACCCCGGTCCTTTCCTTTACTATCAATCTACAATCAACTATTTACTGCTTTGTGTTTACTTTCTGCAAACTATTACTTTCTTCCACTCGATACGTTTAATCCTTTGTTTTCAGCAAAACCGGTGAGATTGACAACCTCATCGCAAGTTGGGGAGAGAGTTCTGTGGTTGTGTTGTGCAGGTCTCCACATTGCTGCTGGCACCGGTAGTGCGCCCTGCCAACGTTCAGCTAGCAACACCTTTGGGGTGTTTCCTTGCTCCTACTGGTTCGATTAAACCTTAGTTTCATACTGAGGGAAAACTTGTTGCTATGCTCATCATACCTTCCTCTTGGGGTTCCCCAACGAGCTTGATATGAAACCAAGGTGTTGCTAGATGAGCCTTGGCAGGGCGCACTACCGGTGCTAGTAGCAATGTGGAGATCTGCACAACACAACCATAGAACTTTGTCCCCAACTTGCGATGAGGTTGTCAATCTCACCGATTTTGCTGAAAACAAAGGATTAAACGTATCGAATGGAAAGAAGTAATAGTTTGCAGAAAGTAAACACAAAGCAGTAAACAGTTTGTAGATTGTATGTAAAAGAAAAGACCGGGATCCACAGTTCACTAGAGGTGGCTCTCCTTAAGATAGATAACATCCTGGGCGAACAAAGCGGGGCAATTGACAAACATCGAGAAAGCAACACATGCATATACTAATCATCTTGACTCCTTTGGAACTTGATTGGGCATTACAACATTATACATAGACCGCCATCCAACTGCATCTATGACTAATAATCCACCTTCAGGTTATCATCCGAAACCCCTCCAGTATTAAGTTGCAAGCAACAGATTATTGCTTTACGAATTGCGTGTAAAGTAAACAATACGATTGTTCTATGAACAAAGGATTGTTGTTTTCTCCCTAGTAGCAATAGCACATCTAGTACCTTAGAGATTTCTGTCACTTCCCTAGATTACCAGAGGCATGAACCCACTATCGAGCATAAATACTAACTCTTGGAGTTGCTACCATCTACTTGGCCAAGATAGCTACTAACAACGGAAAGCATGCAAGATCACAAATAACAAAGACATGATAGAATCAATAATCAATCTGAAATAGCATCTCAATATCCATCGGATCCCCGCAAACACAACATGCAGAATTACAAATAGATGATCTTGATCATGAACGGAGCTCACAAGATCTAGACATGAAAGCACAAAGGAGGAGAACCAGCCATCTAGCTACTACATGGACCCGTAGTCCAGAGATGAACTACTCACGCGTCACATCGGAGGCTTGCATGATGATGAAGAAGGCCTCCAGGGTGAATTCCCCTCTCCGGCAGGGTGTCAGGAAGAGCTTCAGATCCCTCCCGATCTAGGGATGGAGATGACGGCGGCTATACCCTCTTTCATGGATATTTGATCAGGTACTTAGGGTTTTCGTCCTGAGGGCAATATATAGGCGGAAGGAGAGGCTGAGGGGGTGCT
Organism: Avena sativa; assembly: GCA_916181665.1. Lineage (NCBI taxonomy): Eukaryota > Viridiplantae > Streptophyta > Magnoliopsida > Poales > Poaceae > Avena > Avena sativa. The sequence goes on from OV702290.1 coordinate 454,734,049, forward strand.
GGGGTCAGCCAGACCTCCCCCTGGCATGGGCCAGGCCTGGCCGCGCGGCCAGGTGGTGTGGCCGGCCCCCATCCCTTCTCCGTCTCGTATTCTGGCATCTAATGACTTCCGGAAAAATAGACACTTTGGCTTTTGTCCTGTCCAATTCCGAGAATATTCATTTTCTGACTTTCCTGGAACCAAAAACAGCAGAAAACAGGCAGCTGGCACGGTGGCTCTTGTTAATAGGTTAGTCCAAGAAATCATATGAAAAGTACTCCAAAGTGTGGAAAAACACAAGAAAGTGGATAAAACCAAGCATGGAACATCGAAATTATAGATACATTTGCAATGTATCAACATCTCCAAGATTAACTCATGCTCGTCCTCGAGTAGGTAAGTGATAAAAAGAAAGAATAATTTTTGAGGTGACATGCACCATCAAAGATTTGATAAAACATTCAAAGCTAGGATCATAGTACTTCAATCATAACATGAAAGACAAAGTTCTAGCAATAAGACAAAGAAACTATGATGCAACATGAAAAGACACAAACAAAAGATTCATGAATAACAATGCTTTGCAAGCCGTTTGTTTGCTTCACATAAAGAAAACATAGCATAATAGTAGTCAGCTTGTCCCTCATAGAGTACCAAATATAAATGCATAGGACACCTTCAAAGTTCATAAGGGTGACTAGATACAAATAGTTTAAAACAAGCAATATCAAGTTATGCATCAATCAACTAGTCTTGGGACAATGCACATAGAACTAAGAATGGCCACTATGCTCTCAAAGTAGGTGCATAAAGGTAGAAGGTGGAGACTCAATATAATGGTGTAAGAAAGGCCTTCATAGAAGGAAGTAGGGATTCAAGTCTCATAAAGAGCTTCCAAAAATTATGGTACTTATAGCTTTCAGCTCTCATTGCCCCTATCATAAGCATCTTGAAGTGATTAAGGTTAAAGTGTACAAACTATGGTGTACATGCTTGACAAAATATAAGTTATAAATCTCATGTCCCTTGTATACGAGGGCCGCTCCTCATGCTACTCAAGTTTAGTCACCGGTAAGTTCTTGTCATCATAAGTACATGTGTATCATAGAGAACCGCCAACGGGGTACCCCTTGCCCAATGATACAGAAGAATCCCCATATCAAAATGACAAGGCAAGCAGACAACGAGCATCTCAGCAATCTTCTTATTTACCATGGGAATATGGTGCTTTTTTCTCTCTTTCCTCTTTTCATAATATCTTTTTTTTCTTTTTCTCTTTTTTTTCTCAGTATAGGACTCTTTTTTTTATAAGAAGAATGCTTCATAGACAGCTCATTATGGTTACGCTGCAGGTTTCCACCATGTCAGCATGGATTAGACCAGCGACCCAGGCGTTTCTCTAACACATATACATAACTCCATGGACTTACAAGCTCCCCTTTCATTTCACACCGACGACATCCATATACAAAAGAGCATGATATCAACTAGGTACAAGTACCAAGTGCAATGTTGAAAGCGTTCCCCATGACAGCATGGTTCTGCTAATTCCCAACAAATAAGTGCAAGCATATACAACATAGACGACACAATGGTTCAAGTTTATTAAGGGCAAGAAAAGTAAAGTGTGCCATCAAGTTCGTGGGAGCTTTAATCACTAGTTTTATCATAACAAGTTTAATTTGGAAGGTAAACAAAAGCATGAATATACTTGGAATAGCATATGCTAGTAGGTATGGTTGGTGGACTCTTTGGAATAACTTGGTTTAGGGAGTTGGATGCATGAGTGGAACTCATACTTGGTTGTGGAGGCTAGCAAAAGACTGGGAGCGACAAACTAAGAGAGCAATAATGGCCATAATCATGCAGAGTGACAAAACATCATTGATCAAAGCATAAAGTGATACTACAAGTTGAAAACTAAAGGATCATAAAGGCTATGGTGACTTGAGATAGTCATAACATGGTGTGAGCATGTGCCAAGTCAACCCAAATAAAGCATCAAAGGAGAATACCACTATACTATGCTTTAATATGCTAAAACAACGCATGATTCATCCAAGGCACATTAAGCAATCTCAATTGTTTATAACAATTCATGCTACAGCAAAGAATACTAAGCATAAAGCCAAAATTATATCAAGCATGGCATGACAAAGCATAGGCCACAGTCAAAAATAAGCTCTCTTTACCACATAAGCATGAACTTTCCTACTCTTTTCCAAACCAAACCAAACTATTTGAAAACCAATGTATGAAAGAGGGGGTCCAACCAATTTATTCAGAAAACTAAGAAAACCAAGCAAACGAAAAACCCAAACAAAAATGAAAAAGAAGACTCTCCAAGAACAACATAACTGTGCATGAAACAATAAAAATGAAGCGTTTGGAAGAAACCTGGGATTTTTATTGATGAAGAAGGGGATGCCTTGGGCATCCCCAAGCTTTAACGCTTGTAGTTCTTGGATATTTCCTAGGGTGACACGCGTGGCATCCCCAAGCTTGAGCTTTAGTCCATCCTTCATCTCATTACTCACTCCTTCCATACACCTGAAATTTTTCCTTCATACAAAACTTCACACAATCTTTATTAGCAACATTAGTGCACTCAAGATAAATAAGTCTTAAGGTTCAGTTCTAACACACAATAAACTTCCATTAGAACACTAGCTACTGAAGCACTTCCCTCAAAAATCTCAATTCCCCAAAAGAACTCAAAAAGGAATCAACAAGAAACAAATGCAGAAAATAGCAGAAATCTGTCAAAACAGACCAGCAGGTAAAGACGAATTTTTTCGAAGACCTTCTATTGCTCAAATCAAAAAGTGTTGAACTAAAGAAAGTTAGATAACAACCTGGGGCAGAAGCACAAAAATTCATGGATCAAAAGGACGTTCAGAGATTTTACACGGAATTTTACAGTGAAGCATCGAAATCTATTTCAGGACAGCAACTTTCCCAATCATTACTTCTCTCTCATTAGAGGTTACTCTTGGCACAAAAAGCAAATAAAAAAGATAAGGAGCAGTTATTACTGAAGTAATAACTTCCAAGACTCATCTAAAACTTTTTGGGTTATCTCCCAATAAGTACTTTTCTTTAATGCCTTTAAGTTAGGCATAAGAAGCAAGAAAGAATCAAGTGTTCTCAAATGAAGAAGCATTAAGATCAATACCAGAAATATCTTCAACAAGACAAGGTATCTTATCCAAATAAGTTCTAGACGATCCTCTCTCAGTGCTCTTAGGTTCACTACTTTCATCAAACGGGTTTTCAGGAAATATCCAATCAAGATTCTTTTCTATGGCTTCATGCATTGCTACTACTTTGAAAGGTGTTGGTATCTTAATTTCCTCCCCATTAGGTTCAGTTTTACTCATCTTTTCTCATGTACCAACAACATCTACACATGAGCCTAGCATATTGAAACGTTCAAAGACTTTTCTAGCCTCTTTGACAACATCATAGAATTCCTTAAGCAAAGTTTCTAGAATAAAATCCCTCTTTTCGGGGTCCTCAATTTCTTTAAGCTTAAGAAACATTACTTGCAATAAGGGGTTTAGGTTAACAAACCTAGCTTCTAGCATGTGAACTAAAGAAGCTACAACAATCTCATAATTTGGATCAAGTTATGCAAGGGATCTATCCTCAATATCCTCATGTTTACTAACATGATTAAAGAATTCTTCAATATTATCTTTTCCAATTATAGAACCACTACCTATTGAAAGGTCTTTCAGGGAGAATTTGGGGATCAACATGGTGAACTAAGGAAGAGGCAACAACTAAGGGAGACTTAATTTTTCTTGTGTTTTCAAATAAGAAAGCAAACTATTAAAACTAATTTTTGTGTGTTTTTGATAAAGAAACAAGCAAACAAAGAAAAAAAGAAACTAAGAAAAACAAAAATAACAAAGTAAAGAGATTGGTTATGAGGGACTCCCCTTGTGAAGATGTCCTTGACTCCCCGGCAACGGCGCCAGAAAAGTGCTTGGTGGCTCAGTGTTGATGTAGAGCTCGTTGGGAACCCCAAGAGGAAGGTATGGTGAGCACAACAGCAAGTTTCCCTCAGTTATGAAACCAAGGTTTAATCGAACCAGTAGGAGCAAGGAAACACCCCAAAGGTGTTGCTAGCTGAGCCTTGGCAGGGCGCACTACCGGTGCTAGTACCAACATGGAGACCTGCACAACACAACCACAGAACTTTGTCCCCAACTTGCGATGAGGTTGTCAATCTCACCGGTTTTGCTGAAAACAAAGGATTAAACGTATCAAATGGAAATAAGTAATAGTTTGTAGAAAGTAAACACAAAGCAGTAAACAGTTTGTAGATTGTATGTAAAAGAAAAGACCGGGATCCACAGTTCACTAGAGGTGGCTCTCCTTAAGATAGATAACATGCTGGGTGAACAAATTATAGCGAGGCAATTGACAAACATCAAGAAAGCAACACATGCATATACTAATCATCTTGACTCCTTTCGAACTTGATTGGGCATTACAACATTATACATAGACCGCCATCCAACTGCATCTATGACTAATAATCCACCTTCAGGTTATCATCCGAACCCCCTCTAGTATTAAGTTGCAAGCAATAGATTATTGCTTTATGAATTGCGTGTAAAGTAAACAATACGATTGTTCTATGAACAAAGGATTGTTGTTTTCTCCCTAGTAGCAACATCACATCTAGTACCTTAGAGATTTCTGTCACTTCCCCAGATTACCAGAGTCATGAACCCACTATCGAGCATAAATACTAACTCTTGGAGTTGCTAGCATATACTTGGCCAAGATAACTACTAACAACGGAAAGCATGCAAGATCACAAATAACAAAGACATGATAGAATCAATAATCAATCTGAAATAGCATCTCAATATCCATCAGATCCCCACAAACACAACATGAAGAATTACAAATAGATGATCTTGATCATGAATGGAGCTCACAAGATCTAGACATGAAAGCACAAAGGAGGAGAACCAGCCATCTAGCTACTACATGGACCCGTAGTCCAGAGATGAACTACTCACGCATCACACCGGAGGCTTGCATGATGATGAAGAAGACCTCCAGGGTGAATTCCCCTCTCCGGCAGGGTGCCGGGAAGAGCTTCAGATCCCTCCTGATCTATGGATGGAGATGACGGTGGCTACAGACTCTTTCGTAGATTTTTGATCGGGTAGTTAGGGTTTTCGTCCCGAGGGTAATATATAGGCAGAACGAGAGGCCAAGGGGGTGTTGGGGTCGGCCAGACCACCCCCTAGCGCGCGCTAGGCCTGGCCGCGTGGCCAGGTGGTGTGGCCGGCCCCTAGCCCTTCTCTGTCTCGTATTCTGGCATCTGATGACTTCCGGAAAAATAGGCACTTTGGCTTTTGTCCCGTCCAATTCCGAGAATATTCATTTTCTGACTTTCCTGGAACCAAAAACAGCAGAAAACAGGCAGCTAGCACTATGGCTCTTGTGAATAGGTTAGTCCAAGAAATCATATGAAGAGTACTCCAAACTGTGGACAAAACACAAGAAAGTGGATAAAACCAAGCATGGAACATCAAAAATTATAGATACATTTGCAATGTATTAGTAATCCCTTGTCCTCCTCCTGGTTTCCAGGTGATGTTCCTTATGTTCATCATCTAAGGTCTTTCTCTCCCCCTGCATCCTTTCTTCAGGGGTCTCCTTTGCTTCTATGGGCTCTATTTTCATCAGTTGTCCCCAAATTCTATTCTCCACATCTCCTGCTTCATTACTCTTTGCGAGCTTTGGCCTCTTCAAGAGGCTTTTTAAGCTGAAACGCCAGTCGGCGTCCGGTTTGGTAGTCTACGACGTAGGAGGCTGCGGGATCCACGTCGAATCCTCTGTCGCCTACTTTGATATCAAGCTCACTTTGTCCGTCCAAGGGTGGAGAGACAAGTGGTTCTACATCCGCGACCAGAAGGCCGACGGAGAGCACTATGGACTCGCGCCCTTCGATCCCACGACGTCGTGCAAGAGGAGGCATTCTTGGAAGAATATCATGATGTATGGCGAGTCTGAGGAAACGGATGTGCTATATAAGCGTGTCTGCGACCTTGAGAGTCGCATAGGCAAAGAAGAGGGAGGCGCTGCCCTCATTCGCACATGGTTGTGCCACCGTGTCCAGCCTCTGCAGGCCAGAGTCCACCCCATGTTCCGCTGGGCCAATGCGAACGATTCCACTTGCGTATCTGCCGATGGCATTTCTGCGGGTGAGGTTGATAAGAGGGTGCGACTAGTGACCAAATACACCACTAAGGAGGTTCTCCCAGGCGAACCAGTCGTGCCTCCTTTCGACGCCTCTAACCCTCCTCCTGAGGTAGAACTATACTATGAAGTAGTTTCCGTTTTCGATTGCCTTTTATGATGCTTTGATATATAATATTGTATCTTCTGAATGCAGGACTAGAAGGTGTCTCCCAATTTGCCCCCTCATCCTGAAGGTGTTATCCCTCGTGAAGTGGATGAAGACGATGAGTCGGAGTCGACCGTCCCAATTGAAGAAGAAGAGGGAGCCCCCGAGTCCAGCGACCAGGACACTCGCAAGCGTTCTCGGAGCAAGGATTCTGACACTACTTCTCTGACGACACCAGAAGGTCCTTCTACTACTGCAGAGGAGCCAATCCCTGCTATTCCGGTGTGTTCCATGGCTCCTCCTGCCCGGAAGAAAATGTGACTTCCGAAGGAGTCGTCGAAGTCGGAGGAGCAATCCTTCGACCTTGATAAATTTGACTGGTGAGTTCTGCATTCGCGAATTTGTATTGGTTTCTTTTTGGAGCTGCTTTCCCTGAAGTTTTTGTTGGATGTGTTTTGTAGTCAAGCGGCATCGTCATCTTCTAACGACGTCCAATTTGTGAAGGAATCCGGAGTCGCATACTCCAAGGCCAAGGAGGTGGCCGAACGATCTTCCTCTCCTCCATTGGCGGCCCACTCTAGGCACAAATCCTCGAGTTCCCTGCATGCTGGGGGACACCAGATGGTTGCCCGGATGACTGCGCAGCAGTCATCTTCGGAGTCTCTGGAGGATCATGTAAGCATCCTTTTGTTGTTTTGGCAGTCAAATATATACTTGGTGCTGTTGCTGAACTTTGTTTTCTTCTGATGTAGCTCATCATGAAGGAAGCTGCTCGCCTGGCGGAGCAAGTCCTTGATATGGGTTGATAGCATGCGCGGCTGGACAATCGCCATCGCATTGTTGAAGGTTAGTTTTGGCTTTGTCTTTGTCTTTGTGAAGTTTCTAGATTCGATTGATGATACGTTATGTTCCTTGTAGTTGAGCATAACAAACTTCTTCGTCATGATGCTTCCCTCGAAAAGGCACTTGTCGCGGCGGCGAAGAGTCGCGACGAAGCAATCGCGGACCTGGAGGAGTCGCGAAAGTGCGAAGAGGACTTGCGAAAACGCGAAGAGGACTTGCACGCCTCCAATGCTGAGAGGGAAAAGTTGTTCGGGGAGTAACTTTTCTCGATTGCTAAGTCCCTCTCAGGTACTCTTTCAGCTGAATTTTTGTTGTTTCTTGCTTTGATATCGTGTTATTGTGCTAACACTTTGCTGTATGCAGATGCCAGTGGCCTAAGCTTTGACGCCCAGGCCCTTCGCCGCGAAGATGCATTGGCTGGTGTTGTCGCTATAGTCGAAGACCGCATCGCTTCCCTTTAGGGGATGCTGACGAAGGCCAATGGTGTGCTCAGTCGCATACGCGAAGATCTAACCCCCAAGGCTGAGCTGATTGACAACCTTGAGGACCTGGTGGAATCCCTTGCTAGGGGTATTCCCATGGACTTCAGGAAGTCCCAGCGGTCTGTCGGTGCCACCATGGCACTCGCGATGGTGCAAGCCCATGGCGTGGAGGTGGACCCCGCCACGATCTCCAAGGCGATGCCCGTCGGTGTAGACGGCCAACGGGTACTGTTTGCTCCCTTCGCTACTAGTTGTGGTAAGTATGGGCCGTAGCTCATCAATACAGTCGCCAAATACTCCGAAGAGCTGCAGCAAGCGAAAGGCTACGGCTTCAGGGGCTGGCACCAGAAAGTCTGTGGCGTCAGAGACCGCCACGGATTCGATGAGGGCCCTGAAGTCCAAGTCAAAGTCGAAGAAGCAAACTGCTCCTTAGTAGCTAATCTGTAATAGTTGTAGTTTATTTTCGTGTTGAAACCATGCTTTTGTGGGGGTATCCCTATCGATACTTTGCCGTGCTTGAACACATTCGAGCCTTTTATCAATGTATTCTTGGTCCCTTATTTGCTCTTGCTTGGTTTGTGATAGGGTACGGCGAGTGGTCCTTCGAGTGATCCTCGTGATCCTTCACCCACCGATGAAACCTTGGCGCAGCCGCGCTCAAAGGTGGAGGAGTTGTCCTTGCTTTCATGACTGCGCGATCGCATTAAGCAACTGGAGCGTGAGTTGCCATTCCTTCGTGGTAGCCCAGATGTATGGAAGTCGAAGGCGGAGAAGGCCAACGCCCGCGAGAAGTATCTCTTGGAGGAGGTGGCGCAGCTGAGTGAGCAGTTCAAATGTTAGCTTTCTGCCCTCTTATATTTTCTTTTAGTCAGTCGCGGTGATGCCTTGTCTTCATACTTTGCCCTTTTATTTGGTGTAGTTTTCAGTGCTCGTCATCCGCAGGATGAGAAAGACCGAATTGCCATTTGAATGAACGATCTGACCCAGGAGCAACTACAGGCGAGTGGGTACTTTTGGGTGGATCACGATCGTGCGATCGCGCTTGCGACCCTGCAGGATCGTGCTTCTCGAGTACTTCACTTTTTGAGGAAGGCGTAGTCGTGCCTTAGGCATATCTATCAAATGATGTTTCCGCTGGACGCCGTCCCTTCAAGTCTATTGGCTCTTCTGGCGAAGTTCCAAGATTTGAGTGCGGTTCGCGAGTGCGTGCGACAGTTGTTAGTAGCTGGAGCTAAGGCTACATTGTCGCTGGTGCGACTGCATAGGCTGGATGTAGATGTTGCAGCTGTTGCCCCTGGGCCGCCACCTCCGCCAGAAGGTATGACCTGGGACATGGTTCCGCACTACCAAGCGGTTGATCACCCAGCGGAAGAAATTGTCGACTTCTTCGAGGAACAAACGAACGTTCTTCTATTGCAGCAGTAGCTTGACTTGTATCCTGTACATAATTGTACAAGTGTTGTAAAGTTCATATGAATATGTTGGATGTAATTAATACTCATTGATATGTGAAGAGCTTGCTAGCTTTTATATTTTGTGAGTGTATTTGTACTTTGTAGTTCCTTTTTGTTAGCCTGTGTTATCTCAGCTCCCTGCCAACCTATCAGGTGCGTTGTAACTGGGTTTGTGTTTATCAAGGGTTCGATTAATGTTGTGTCAGCTACTCAGGAAACTGCAATTTGTTCGTAGAACGAAAGTGTAAAGGGTGACACAACCCCCGAGTGATCAATTTGCAAGAAAATAAGGAAAACACAGAGTTTTGGGGCACTTAGCTTTATTTATTTGCAGAATAGTACGAGGTACAATGTGTGGCTAAGTAGCCTGGCTGAATAGCCTTATTTGTAAATGTAAAAGAAAAACGACTAGGGGTAGAAGCGACGCAGCTGTGCGACGTTCCAGGGATTGGAGTATACGACTCCTGTCTCGAAATCTTTAAGGTGATAGGCGCCACCTAAGATTACTTATGTAATCACATAAGGTCCCTTCCAAGGAGACTCGAGCTTAAGATGACCTTGTTGCTTGAGTCGCAGGACCAGATCTCCTTCGACGAAGGATCTTGGGCGTAGCCTTCTGCTGTGGTAGTTGCGGAGGCTTTGCTGGTAGATCGTTGATCTCTCCGCTGCGATTTCTCGTGCCTCGTCCAGGAGGTCGACGGAGTCTTCAAGTGCAAGAGTTGACTCCTGCTCGCCGTAAGCAACCACTTATGGGGCTTTGTAGCATACTTCTGCGGGTAGCACCGCTTCAACACCGTGCACCATGAAGAACATGGTGTATCATGTGGCGTTGTTTGGAGTTGTGTTGAAGCTCTAGAGTACGGATTGTACCTCGTTCGGCCAGCATCCGGCGGCTTGTTCGAGTGGCCGGAGGAGTCGTTTCTTGATTCCACCGTAGACGAGGCCGTTGGCCTTTTCGACTTGACCATTGGTCTACGGGTGCGCTACCGAGGCGTAGGTTATGTTGATTCCCAGGTTTTCACAGAATTCCTGGAACTCCTTGGAGGTGAAGTTCGTCCCATTGTCCGTGATGATGTTGTGTGGCACTCCAAAACGGTAGACAATGGATCCGAAAAACTTAACAGCGCTGGCCCCTGATTGATTTGTCACCGGCATGGCCTCGATCCACTTGGTGAATTTGTCGAATGCGACCAAGAGGTAGACGTAACCTCCTCGTGAGGATTTCAGGAGCTTGCCGACCATGTCGAGTCCCCATTGTGCGAAGGGCCAAGCCAATGGTATTGGCCGGAGTTCCGCGCCAGGTGCGTGCGGTTTGTCCGTGAATCGCTGGCAAGCGTTGTAGCACTAGACGATGTCCTTGGCATCGTGCATGGCCGTGGGCCAGTAGAATCCAGCTCATAGAGCTTTGGTGACAAGGGCGCGACTGCCAGCATGGTGTCTGCAGGTGCCTTCGTGGATGTCAAGGAGGACGGCCCTTCCGTCCCCGTTGGACACGCACCGTTGGAGAACTCCTGTGATGCTGCACTTGTACAGTTCACCATTGATGACGGTGAATGCCTTAGATCGTCGCGCGATGTGTCGCGCGTCAGTCGGATCATCTGGCAGCCTCTTGCTGAGTAGATATGTGATGTAGGGTTGTGTCCAAGATGGCTCGATCATCATGACACCCATTGGTCCTTCGAGTCTTGTATCAAGCTCCAGGTCGTCGAGTGTCATTGGCTCATTGGGTGGCGTAGCCCCCGAGTCCGTTGACGCGCTTGCTTTCTTCTCTAGAGCCTTTGGCTTGATGGAGCGTTCGTAGATGCGCTCGAGAAATACCCCAGGTGGTATGGGGGCGCAGGTGGAGCCAATATTGGCAAGGAGATCCGCCTCTTCATTGCTTTCGTGACCCACATGTCGCAACTCACAGCCATCAAAGTCCCCTTCGAGTGTGTCGTAGAGGTCGTGATAGGCGACCATGTTGTCGTTCAGTGCGTCGCACTCGTGCATCGTTTGGTTGACCACCAGTTTGGAGTCGCCGTAGATGATGAGCCTTTTGGCGCCGCAGGCTTTCACCATCCGCATCCCATGGACCAGAGCTTCGTACTCAGCTTCATTATTGGAGGCGGTGAACTGAATTCGCAGAATGTATTCCAGCTTATCTCCCTGGGGCGATGTCAGTATGACACCTGCGCTAGCTCCGTCCTTTCGTTTGGACCCATCGAAGTGCATTGTCCAGAGGTAGGACATTTATGGCTTTTCGGGGAGCTGGTTCTCCATCCAGTGCACGAGGAAATCAGGGAGGACTTGCGACTTGATCGCGCCGCGCTTTTCGTATGTGATGTCTCATGGAGACAGTTCGATTCCCCAAAGCGTGACTCACTCGGTAGCATCAGGGTTATTGAGTATATGCCCGAGCGGGGCATCGTTGACCACCACGATTGAGTGCTCTTGGAAGTAGTGGCACAGTCGCCTGGCTGTCATGAAGACACCGTACGCCAGCTTTTGGTAGTGCAGGTACCGCTGTTTTGTTGGCATGAGCACCTCGCTGAGGTAGTAGACTGGGCGCTGGACCCCGTGGACCTTATTTTCTTCGGCTCGTTCCACCACAAGCACCGTGCTAACCACCTGGTTGGTGGCGGAGATGTAGAGCAATAGCGGCTCTTTTTCGCGTGGAGTCACCAATACTGGCGAGGTGGATAGTAAACGTTTGAGGTCCTCGAATGCTTCTTGCGCCTCGTTTGTCCACTCGAATTTGTCAGTTTTGCAGAGAAGTTGGTAGAAGGGCAGTGCCTTTTCACCCATGCGACTGATGAATCGATAGAGCGCCGCAATTCGCCTGGCCAGCTGTTGGACGCCTCTCATGTTCTTCGGCTTCTGCATGGCCAGTATGGCCTTTATTTTCTTCGGGTTTGCTTTGACCCCTCTTGCGGAGATGAGGTACCCGAGTAACTTCCCAGATGGCATGCCAAAGGCAAATTTTTCCGGATTGAGCTTGATCCGGTAGCGGTCGAGGTTGGCGAATGTCTCGCGTAGATCGTTGATTAGCGAGGCTTCCTCTTTGGTTTTGATGATGATGTCGTCAACGTAGACTTGGATGTTGCGACCAAGTTGATTCTTGAGGCAACTGATACGTCCATTTTGCATCATTATTCATAATTTACTGTTATTCATTGATATATTTCATATTAAGAGATGATACTTACGTGATTTCATCTGTTTTTGCTTGGTTGATGACTTTTGGAGCATGGACCATTGTAGTCAAGATTCTGATGGAAAAGGTGCTATTTGGAGGCAAAATTCGTGAAGATCAGAAAATCCGGGAAAATACATGCAAAATCCTATTTTTCCAGAAGATGAAGGAAGCCAGAAGGGGAAGCTGAGGTGGGCCACAGGGGGCCCACACCACCCCCTGGCGCGGGCCACCCTAGGTCACGCCACCAGGTGGTGTGGCTGCCCTGGTCCACCCCTGGCTCTCCCCTCTGGCATATATAATCCTCTCGAAACCCTAATACTCGGGGAGCAACCATAGAAAGATTTCACTGCCTCTGCGGGGCAGAAAACACCAAGAGAGAAAGATCTCTCCGGCAGATAGAATTCTACTAGGGGAATTCCTTTTCGGAGAGGGGAGATCGTCGCCATCAACACCACCATCAAGTTGGACTTCATCAGGATCATCATCATTAGCAGCAGCACCCTCATCACCATCTCCATATTGCTGTAACAATTGGGTTGAATCTTGCATAGTTCTTAGGGGAAACTTTCCTGGTGTTGATTACTCCTTGTAGTTGATGCTATTGAGTGAACCATTGAATTATTGTTTATGTTCAGATTGTTATACATCATTATTCCTTCTTTGATCATGATCCATATGATGTCTTGTGAGTAGTTCGTTTTGTTCTTGAGGACATGGGAGAAGTCATGTTGTTAGTAGTGGAGTTGTGTTGACAAAGATTCAATAGTTTGATATTTAAGTTGTGGTGTACTTCTTCTAGTGGTGTCATGTGAACATCGACTACATGACACTTCACCTATATGGGCCTAGGGGAATGCATTGTGTATTTGGCTACTAATCGTAAGGGTTACCGGAGTGACAGAAACCTAAACCCCCGTTAGGAAACCATTGCACAAGGGACGTCAGGGTCTTAGAATTTAAAGCTATGGTTAGGTTTCTACCTTAATTACTTTCTTGTACTTACGGATGTTTGCACGGGGTATAATCACAAGTATGTATTAGTCCTAGGAAGGTCGGTACATTAGCACAGGTTCACCCACACAACACTTAGCAAACTAAAGAAGATTAATCAACTATATGAAGCGGAAGCACTTGACAGTCTTCCCGTGTGTCCTCGAGAACGTTTGGTCATCTTAAGTAATACAACCGGCTTGTCCTTTGCTGAATAAAGGATTGGGCCACTTGCTACATTTATTCCTACTGTCTTTTATTTGCTCGTACTTTATTTACTTGCATTATCAAAAACCCCTAAAAATCCGTTTGCTAAGTGTTTATAGAGAATTCCTGATCCATACCACTAGCCAGCACCTTCTGCTCCTCGTTGGGTTCGACACTCTTACTTATCGAAAATACTATGATGCACCCCCTATACTTGTGGGTCATCAAGACTATTTTCTGGCGCCGTTGCCGGGGAGTGAAGCGTTATTGGAGAGTGGAACTGGTAAAGGAAACTTCTACTGTGTGTATTGTTTATTTCTGTTAGTTGCTTTATTTTTGTTATGGAAAATTCGCTGAATTTCTTATTTTGTAATGCTACTACCACTGCTAAGGTAGTAGATGAACCACCACCTGCTGAGAATGATGCTTTTAATATACCTACAAGAATTATTGATCATGTTATGGATTACTACTATGTTGGGGATGGAACTATCCATCCCGGTGATCATTTGCTCTTTATACACGAATTATGCGGGTTGTTCAAGTGTGCAGGTATTACTATAGATCAAGTTAAGAAGAAGTTATTCTCATTATCACTGAAAGGAAGATCTGAGGAATGGTATAAGCTGCTGAAGAATGGTCAAGCTCTGGAATGGGAGGAAATAGTTCCTCTCTTTTATTCAAAGTTTTATCCTCCTAGTGAGATTCATAAATATCGGAATCAAATATACAACTTTTGGCCTCTTGATGGAGAGAGTACAGCTCAAGCTTGGGGGAGATTGAAGTTACTAATGCTCAAATGTCCCATTCATGAGCTCCCCAACAATATTATTATCAATAACTTTTATGCAAGGCTCCCTCTATATGATAAAGATTTATTGGATGCTTCTTGTGTTGGATCATTCACTTGCATGGAAGAAGAAGCTAAATGGGATCTTCTAGACCGTATTCAAGACAATGCTGAAGCATGGGAGAATGACAAAGGTAGAAAGTCAGGTATAAATTATGATTATGAATGCATTGAATATTTTATGGGAACTGATGACTTTCAAAACATTAAAAATGCTTATGGTCTAAACTCTCAAGCTATTGCAACTTATTTTAAGGCTTTTGCTTCCTACATTGAAGTGCCTAAAAAGAAGTGGAATAAGTATCATGAACCTTATAAAGATGTTGTCAAGTGTGTTCCTGCAAGAAATACTAAAGTTTATACTGCTAATCACGTCTTACATGAACCTTACATTGAGAAAATGCCTTTCCCAGTTAAGATAAAGGAACATTCTATGATAGCTAGTATGGTTAATGAAAGTACAAATAAAGCTGGTTGAACCTGATAAACAAATGGATGATGAACCTATAATAGAAAATGTGGAAGACTTTGTCACTAAATACGTTGAAGGGGGACACACTGTCCTTTGTAAGGATATCCCTAATATTGTCTCACAAGGTATTGTTATGAGAGCTAGTGTTCCTGTGTTTTCTGTTAGAATAAGTGATCATTGTTACGATGGTCCTTGTGATAGTTATATTGTTAAGTTTATGCATGATACTGAAAGTTATTATGAGAGAGGGAAAAGTACTCTAATGTATCTCAATAATATCAAGTTTCCTCGTTTTATGCTGAAAGTTTTTATGTTGCACTTCTTTTGCCTTCCTATGCTAGTATTCTCTGATTTCAACAACTTGTTTGTTTACAAAATTCCCTTGCATAGGAAGTGGGTTAGACTTAAACGCGTGTATTTTTGCTTCTTAAATCCTCGCTTTCACTTCAATTCATATTCCTAAGTGAGCATCTTCAAAATTATCATGCCCGTCTTAATGGCTATAAAGAAAGAGCTTTTTGGGAGACAACCCAATTTATTTTTGCTTTCATTTTGTTTTTGTTTCTTTGAGTCTTGGAAGTTATTAATTCGGTAATAACCTCTCCTTATCCTTTTTGTTTGGTTTTTGTGTCAAGATCAACCTCTAATGAGAGAGAAGTAATATTTGGGGAAGTTGTTGTCCCGAAACAGATTTTTTTGCTTCACCGTAAAACTTTATGAGAGATCTCTGTATGTCGGATTGAGCTGTAATTTTTTGTGCTTCTGCCCCAGGTTGTTATTTAACTTTCATTAGTTTTGCACTTTTTTATTTGAGCAACAGAAGATTTTCGAAAAAAATGATCTTTACCTGCTGGTCTGTTTTGACAGATTTTGCCACTCTTGCATTTGCTTCTTTAATCGATTTCCTTTTTGAATTCTTTTTGGATTTTCAGAAGGAGTTGCTACAGTAGCTTATGTTTTGATGATTCTCAGTTGAAATTGGACTCAAAAGGTTTTATCACTTCACTTATACTAATGTTGCTAATGAGAACTGTGTGAAGTTTTGTGTGAAAGAAATTTCCAGGTTAGTGGAGATAATGGTGTAATAAGGAAGTGAAAGGTTTCATGACTCAAGCAATAAGTGTATGAAGATGAAGATATTGATGTTATTCAAGTGGTGATTATGAAAGAATCTACTAAATACCAAATTCAGAGACCTGCAGAGTCTGTTTTCAAATAAGTAACAGTTCTGGTAAGAAAAGTTCTGCGAAAGATCTATCCAGTTATATTTTTGCAATTTTTAGCCAACAAGGAAAGCTACGAAGTGAAAGAGGGATGGAAACGGAGCCAGGGTGGCTCACACCACCCTGTGGCGCGGGCCCACCCCTGGCCGCGCCACCAGGTGGTGTGGCCACCTCGGACTCCGTCTCCGACCCGTTTTCTCCCAGTACCTTCCTTTTGTTGTGAAACTTCATAATATATAATCCCCCGGATCCCCCGAGGTTCATATATCGTGTTATGATCGTGTTTTTGTTTCGGTCTGTTTTGTTCAGATGTCGTCCAGGGGTTCATCTTCAAAGGATTACGAGCTGCGACGCCGTCGCGAGCTCCATCACAATCTTGAGCAGAAGACCTTCGTAGGATGGGTGGAAGAAGAAAGGATCACAACTAGGCGCGAGGACATGGATCGAAACGGCAGGGAGGAAGTAAAGGACATGACAGCAGGCATGAAGGGGCTGATACCTCCAACTCTAGATCTCAGTTCTTGCCCTGCAGCAGTGGAAGCTCTACGAGTCACTGATGAGTTCTGCGACAAGTACCAAGTCTTGAGGAAGAAGGTGGATATGCTTCAAGAGGAGAATAACAGGCTTCGCAAGATGCTAGAAGATTTCCTCACGCCAACCGAGAGAATACCACCACCACCGAAGGAGTAATTCGTCATCAGGTTTGGCATCCCCTTGGTTTGTTCCAATCATGGGGAAGTGCTGCGGTATCACATCACTATCTTCTATCTTTTTACCTTTTAGTAGAGTCATATCATGAATAGAGAAGTTATCATGTAGGATGTTTTGCATTATGTAAGTGTCCCCTCTCTCGTTAGATATGTATCCCTTGGTGTGAGTTGCCGTTATGGAATATTAATGAGAAGTTCTATCATTCATTCTTTTGCATATCTTATATTAGTTTTCAATTCGTGGTTATATGATTGATCTTGTCGTTAGTATTGGTATCACTTTGGGATCATTGAGTTAATTTAGTTGGTTTTGGCAAACCTGGCTTGGTCAGTAGCAACACTATTTTTGAGAATTGAATGAAAAAGATAGAAGTACTGTTAAAGAAATATAATTTCATCATCTTTCTTTCTTGATTTGCTCATAAGTTTAGTATTCTCTGGTTAAGATCTTTTGTGCTTCCAAGGAAGATTGCATGTTTGTTTTTATCACTTGTATGTTTGTTTGTTTCCTTCAACTCTTATACTTGCTACCCAGCCTTGCTAGCCAAAAACCTGTACTGAGAGGGAATTCTTCTCGTGCATCCAATCCTTAAACCAAAACCTATGCCATTTGTGTCCACCATACCTACCTATTAGCATTATTGCTATTCCAAGTAAATTCATGTTTTTATCTACCTTCCAAATTAAACTTGTTATGTGAAAATTAGTGATTAAAGCTCTCATGAACTTGATGGCACACTTTACTTTCTTGCACTTAATAAACTTGAACCATTGTGCCCATCTATGTTGCGTATATGCTTGCGCTTTGTAAGTTGTGAATTAGCAGAACCATGCTGTCATGGGGAACGCTTTCAACATTGCACTGGTACTTAGTACCTCCGAGATGTTTTCTGTGGAGTTCTTGATGATACCACCTCTAGATGTACGAGCGTAGCGATTCGCCCGATCTTTGCTGGCAGCTTCTCAGTTCTTCGATTGACGCGGGCCTTTTGTAAGTGCCTTTCAAATTGCGCATGAACCTGTAGACCAGCTCTTCCCAGCTGTGAATGGATCCGCGCGGGAGGTTGTTGAGCCATGCGCGAGCGGTGCCCTGCAGTTGTAGCTGCAGGCATTGCATGGTCGTGCTTCGACTCCCTCCATGTAGTCTGACGGAGGAGATGTGGTCCTCCAACCAGATTTTAGGGACCTATAGACCGTCGAATTTTGGGTTATCCGATGGGAGTTTGAACCCCTTAGGCATTCACTTCTTTCTAATGGCCCTGCTGAAGCATCTGGCGCCGCAGAGCTTAGTCTCGTCTTCTTCTGAGTCAGTCGAACGAGCGCGTCTTGCCCGCATCTTATCGACTTTGCGCTGCGTGAGGTTGTCATGCGCATCGTTGTCGCGGTCATGCCGCCGTGAGCGACGCCACCGTGATAGATCGTGACTGTCGTCACTGGAGGAGTACAAGTAGTATTTTTCCAGAGCCTTACTTTTCTTCGGCTCCAGCGTTGGCTCTTTGTCGAGGGCGGCCTCGATTAGCCCCAAGCCCGCGATCGTAGATCGGTGCATGGCAGCTTGCGGGTCTCCAGCCGGAGGCTGGTTGTTGAGGAGGTACACGGTGGCCGCCGTTACCGCGTCTTGCGGTGTTTTTGGGAGCACGTTGCCCCGCGTGTCGACTGTCATAGAGCTGAAGTCGAGGACTTTCGTAGCCTCTACACATTCTTTCTCGGTGAGGTGGGCCAGTCGAGATCGCCTCTTGTTAGCAACGTACTCGTTGCCTTTGGAGGAGGATCCTCCGTGGGAGGAGAGCCCAGCTCGTCGAAGACTCAACTCATCTGCTGCCTTTCTGCGCGCTTCGAGTTGCACGATCACCTGTTGCTGGCGCTTGAATTCCTCCTTAGCCAATGGTAGCCCATTAGCATGTCCTGCGGTGTGTTGGGGGGTAGAGGATTGCCCCTTAGAGCTTCACGACAACGGGCCCACTCATTGTCATTGAGGTGGATCTACATGCGCTCGCCAGTGTTCTCATTCACTGTGAGCGTCGGTCCCCCACCGGTTTCGTTGTTGACGGGCACACTGTTGCCACCGTTGGGCATATTACCATTGGGTGGTACGGTGCCGTTGGGCGTGCTGCCGTTGGGTGGTCCGGTGCCAGATCCGGTGCCAGCGTTTTCGTGATTGGCGGTAGTATCGCCCGCGTTGATGACGACGCACATGAAGTGGTTGGGGAAGCTGTTGCTCCCGCAACTTTCAAATCTAGAGCCATAGGCTCCGTCTTCAGTGGCTAGGTCACCTAGATCGGATCCACAACTACTGTCGATGTCCATGCTCACAACTGTTGCCGAGGCGTTGAGTTCGCTGAGGGTGCCGATTGGTGGCAGGAACCACGATGC
Source organism: Avena sativa (assembly GCA_916181665.1). NCBI lineage: Eukaryota > Viridiplantae > Streptophyta > Magnoliopsida > Poales > Poaceae > Avena > Avena sativa. The sequence goes on from OV702290.1 coordinate 454,753,183, forward strand.
TGGAGCAATCGCGGGTGTCGTCGGCTGGTCAGGCATGCGAAGCGTGCCCATCTGACCAACCTGGAAGCGGAAGCTGCCAATCGCCAGGCTGATTCCATCACCCACAGACTCGAAAGCCGGGCGAGTGGCTGGCGTGTGGATGGTGAAGTCGAACGCGCTGAAGAGCTGGCGAATGTCCGCTATTGCGGAGCTATAGATCGCGGTTGACGGGGCCGAAGAAGCCGCGACATCAGCACTCCCTTTTCCCATAGACGGTGCCAATTGACGAGGGTTTAACTCGTCAATGCCCATTGTTATGGACTTGGGTTTTGGAGAAAGAGGGAGCGCTGGAGGCATCAATCGGCTAGCAAACAAGCACACATGGACGCAAGTTTTACCCAGGTTCAGGCCTCGTAGAGGTCCCTACTCCTTCTTGTCTGCTCTTGGAATTAACGGAGCAATCGAAGATTACAGGGGCGCGCAGATGCAATCTGGCGAGAGTTGTGGAAACTAGGGTGGTGATTGTCCTCCTCGTCGCCCCTCCTAGCCTTTATATAGATAGGCTAGGTCTCAGGTAGCAGGTCGAGTTGGTTACAGAGTAGGGTTTTCCCTTTGAACTTTCTATCTTAAGCTTCTTCTTGTCTTGCAAGCAATCGAGAGTCCGTGGGCCACTCGAATTCTCCACTAGGCCTTGGCAACGCCGTGGGCTTCTGCCGTATCTGGACCATATATACCAAACTCGAGTACCTATAGGGTATACCCATGTCACTTAACCTCTTTGGTTTCTCAAGAAGAGCAAGTTGATGTGAACTTTATTAGAAATAATAATGTTAGCAACAATGCCTACAGGAATAATTTTGGTAATAATAACTATAGGCCATATCCTCCCAATAATTATAATGCTTATGGAAAATCCTACAATAATAATAGAAGTGCACCCTCTGAACTTGAAGTTATGCTTAAAGATTTTATTAGTAAACAAACTACTTTCAATAAAACTATTGAAGAAAAACTCCCTAATGTTGAAAGAAATATAGCATCATTGTCTGAAGCACAATCTTCTTTGAATAAAATGGCTACTAAACCTGAAACTATTGAATATCCCTTTGCTTCTACTAATGCCATACAAGTTAGAATTGATGAAAATGTTAGACTGTTAGCTGAATTGCATGCTAAGTGGGAAAGAGAAGATGAAATTGCTAGAAATATTAGTATTTCTACTATCACTACCACTAATGTTGAAGCTAGTAAACCCAATGGGACCTTTTCTAATAAAAATGCTGAAATTCTTAGAAATATGGGAAACAATAGCTCTACTACTTTAGATGATAATTATGATTTTGATCTTGATGGTTGCAATATCTCTGAAGTAATTATGTTCCTACAAAAGCTTGCTAAAAGTCCTAATGCTAGTGCTATGAATATGGCCTTTACAAAACACATTGCTTGAAACATAAAGCTTCTATTCCTATGAAATTAGAAGATGGTTGGGAACCCATCATTAATATGGAAGTGAATGATTTTGATCTCAAAGCTTTATGTGATCTTGATAGTAGTATTTCTATTATGCCTAGAAAGATTTATGAAATGCTTGATTTACCATCGTTGGAGGATTGTTATTTAAATGTCCAACTTGATGATAATGCTAAAAAGAAACTCATGGGGGGTATTAATGATGTTCTTATTATGGTTAACAATGCCTATGTCCCTGTTGATTTCTATGTTTTGGATGTTGAATGCAATGCTTCTTGTCCTATTACTTTGGGAAGACCTTTTCTTAGAACTGTTGGTGCCATTATTGATATGAAAGAAGGCACCATTAAATATCAACTCCCACTCAAGAAAGGTATATAACACTTACCTAAGAAGAGAGAGAAGATTCCTTTTGCCTCTCCTATTAAAACAAAATTTGCTCTTAATGTTTCTTCATTTGAGAATACATGATTCTTTTCTTGCTTCTTATGCCTAGCTCAAAGGCGTTAAAGAAAAGCACTTATTGGGAGATAACCCAAAAGTTTTAGTTGAGTCTTGGAAGTTATTTCTTCAGTAATAACCACTCCTTATCATTTTTGTGTGGTTTTTGTGCCAAGAGTAACCTCTAATGAGAGAGAAGTAAGACTTGAGAAAGTTGTTCTCCCGAAACAGATTTTTGTATTTTGCTCTACAAATTTGTGAAAAATCTTTGTATGGCGGTTTGAGCTGAAATTTCTTGTGCTTCTGCCCCAGGTTGTTATCCAACTTTTGTTAGTTCAACACTTTTCGATTTGAGCAACAGAAGGTCTTCGAAATTTTTTGTTTTTACCTGTTGGTCTGTTTTGATAGATTTCTGCCATTATTTGCATTTGCCTCGTAATCTCTTTCTCTTTGAGTTCTCTTTGATCATTTGAACTTTTTAAAGGAAGTGCTACAGTAGCTTGTGTTTTAGTGGAAGTTTTACTTGTGTTGAAACTGAACCAAAAGACTTATTATCTTGAGTACACTAATGTTGCTAATGAAGATTGTGTGAAGTTTTGTATGAAGGAAATTTTAAAGTGTAGGGAAGAGTAATGTGATAAGATGAAGTATGGACAAAAGCTCAAGCTCGGGGATGCCACCCGTGTCACCCCAAGAAATATTCAAGAAGTACAAGCGTCAAAGCTTGGGGATGCCCAAGGCATCCCCTTCTTCATTAATAAAAATTTCAGGTTTCTTCCAAACACTTCATTTTTATTGTTTCATGCACAGTTGTGTTGTTCTAGGAGCGTCTTCGTTTTAGTTTTCGTTTGCTTAGTTTGCTTGAATAAATTGGTTGGACCCCCTCATTCATACATTAGTTTTCAAATAAGATTGGTTTGGATTGGAAAAGAGTAGGAAAAGTTCATGTTTAAGTGGTATAAAAGCAGTTTGTTTTGGAATGTGACTTAGACTTTATCATGTCATGATTGATATTGTTTTGGCTTTATGCTTAGTGATTTTTTCTGTAGCATGACATGTTATAAACAATTGAGATTGCTTAATGTGCCTTGAAAGAATCATGCGTTGTTTAGCATATTAAAGCATAGTATTGTGGTATTCTCCTTTAATGCTTTATTTGGGTTGACTTGGCGCATGCTCACACCATGTTAAGACTACACCAAGTCACCGTAGCCTCTATGATCATTTAGTTTTCGACTTGTAATATCACTTTATGCTTTGATTAACGATGTTTTATCGCTTTGCATGATTATGGCCATTATTGCTCTTTTAGTTGGTCACTCCCAGTCTTTTGCTAGCCTCCATACCAAGTATGAGTTCCACTCATGCATCCAACTCCAAATAAAACCAAGTTATTCCAAAGAGTCCACCATACCTACCTATTAGCATTTGTTATTCCAAGTATATTCATGTTTTTATCTACCTTCTGAATTAAAATTGTTATGTGAAAATTAGTGATTAAAGCTCTCACGAACTTGATGGCACACTTTACTTTTCTTGCCCCTAATAAACTTGAACCATTGTGTCATCTATGTTGTATATGCTTGCACTTATATGTTGGAGATTAGCAGAACCATGCTGTAATGGGGTACGCTTTCAACATTGCACTTGTACATTGTACCCAGTTGCTATCATGCTCTTTTGTTTATGGATGTCGTCGGTGTGAAATGAAAGGGGAGCTTGTAAGTCCATGGAGTTATGTATGTGTGTTAGAGAAATGCCTGGGCCGCTAGCCTAAGCCATGCCTAATCATGGTGGAAACTTGCAGCATCATCATAGTGAGCAATCTATGAAGCATTCTTCTTATAAAAAAAGATAGAGATTGAGAAAAAAAAGAAAAAAAGAGATGAGAAAAGAGGAAAGAGAGAAAAAAGCACCATTTTCCCATGGTAAATAAGAAGATTGCTGAGATGCTCATTGTCTGCTTGCCTTGTCATTTTGATTATGGGATAGCTCCTGTATCATGTGCAAGCGGTACCCGTTGGCGGTTCTCTATGATACACATGTACTTACTATGATAAGAACTTACCTGTAACTAAACTTGAGTAGCATGAGGAGTGGCCCTCGTATTCAAGGGACATGAGATTGCCAACTTATACTTTGTCAAGCATATACTCCATAGTTTGTTCACTTTAACCTTAATCACTTCAAGACTTATGATAGGGGTAATGAGAGCTGAAAGCTAATAAGTACCATAATTTTTGGAAGCTCTTTGTGAGACTTGAATTCCTGCTTCCTTCTATGAAGGCCTTTCTTTTACTTTTATGTTGAGTCTCCATCTTCTATATTTATGCACCTATTGAGAGACCATAGTGGCCATTATTAGTTTAATGTGCATTGTCCCAAGACTTGTTGATTGATTCATAACTTTGATATTGCTTGTTCTTAAACTATTTGTATCTAGTCACCCTTATGAACTTTGAAGGTGTCCTATGCATTTATGTTTTGCTACACTATGAGGGACAAGTTGAATAACATTCTTATTATGTTCTCTATATGTGAAACAAACAAACGTCTTTCAAAGCATTGTTATTCATGAATTTTTTGTTTGTACATTTTCATGTTACAACATAGTTGCTATGTATTATTGTTAGAACTATATCTTTCATGCTATTTTAGAGTACTATGATCCCAGCTATCAATGTTTTACAAATACCTTGATCAAGATTATGATGGTGCATGTCACCTCAAAAATTATTCTTTTCTTTTTTATCACTTACCTACTCGAGGACGAGTAGGAGTTAAGCTTGGGGATGTTGATACGTTGCAAACGTATCTATAATTTTTGATGTTCCATGCTTGTTTTATATCTACATTCTTATTTTTTGTCCACACTTTGGAGTATTTTTATACACTTTATGGGACTAACCTATTAACAAGATGCCACAGTGCTAGTTGCCTGTTTTCTGCTGTTTTTGGTTCCAGAAAAGCCAGAAAATGAATATTCTCGGAATTGGACGGGACAAAAGACAAAGTCAATATTTCACAGAGGGGGACACGGAGCCAGAAGAAGAGACGGAGAAGGGCCTCGAGGGGGCCACACCCCTGGTCGTGCGGCCTGGCCTGGCCCGCGCTTGGGGGTGCAGCCGCCTCGGGCACCCCCTCAGCCTCCCCTTTCTCCTATAAGAAGCCTCCGATGCAGAAACCCTAAGTACCCGATCAAAAATTCCACGAAAGAGTCTGTAGCCGCCTCCATCTCCATCCTAGACCGGGAGGGATCTGAAGCTCTTCCCGACACCCTGCCGGAGGGGAGAGATCACCCTAGAGGCCTTCTTCATCACCATGCCTGCCTCCGGTGTGATGCATGAGTAGTTCATCCCTAGACTATGGGTCCATGTAGTAGCTAGATGGTTGATTCTTCTCCTTTGTGCTACCGTGTTTAGATCTTGTGACCTCCGTTCATGATCAAGATCATCTATTTGTAATTCTACATGTGTTTGGGGGGATCCGATGGATATTGAGATGCTATTTCAGATTGATTATTGTGATTCTATCATGTCTTTGTTATTTGTGATCTTGCATGCTTTCTGTTGTTAGTAGCTATCTTGGCCGAGTAGATGCTAGAAACTCCAAGAGGGAGTATTTATGCTTGATAGTGGGTTCATGCCTCTAGGAATCTGGGGAAATGACATAAATCTCTAAGGTACTAGATGTGCTATTGCTACTAGGGAGAAAATAGCAATACTTTGTTGATAGAACAATCGTATTGTTTACTTTACACACTTTGCTTAATGCAATTTTCTGTTGCTTGCAACTTAATACTTGAGGGGGTTCGGATGATAACCTGAAGGTGGATTATTAGTCATAGATGCAGTTGGATTATGGTCTATGTATAATGTTGTAATGCCCAATCAAATCTCACAAGAGTCAAGATGATTAGTATATGCATGTATGCTTTCTCGATTTTTGTCAATTGCCCTGCTATAATTTGTTCACCCAACATGTCATCTATCTTAAGGAGAATCACCACTAGTGAACTATGGACCTCGGTCCATTCTTTTACCAACAATCTACAAAGCTATTTACTATTTTGTATTTACTTCCTGCAAGCAATTACTATCTACCACACAATACATTTAATCCTTTATTTTCAGCAAAACCGGTGAGATTGACAACCTGACTGTAAGTTGGGGGCAAAGTTCTGTGGTTGTGTTGTGCAGGATTCCAAGTTGGAAACAACACCTTGGAGGTGTTTCCTTGCTCCTACTGGTTCGATAACCTTGGTTTCATAACTGAGGGAAAACTTGTTGTTGTGCTCATCATACCTTCCTCTTGGGGTTCCCGAACGAGCTCTACATATTGAGCAAGCAGTAGTTATAGCTCTTGTTAGTGATTGCTATGAATTTTGACATGACCTTTAGGAATTATTAAGTTTTTGGGGAAGTTATTTTGAATTCATATTTGAAATTTAAATCAATTTGAAAGTATATGAAATTTAGAAGTTAGTAATATTGAATTGTTTTCCAAAATACCTTATTAACATTGTTTGGTTAAATTATAGATATTATAGACAACAGTAAGGATTTAAGACAAGGAAAATTAAATAAGAAATGAATTCTTATTTTCTGATTCCATAATAATATTACAAATGGTGATAAATACACCAAAAACAGAGTATTATAGAGAATAGAAATAAAACTTCATTAACTTATAATAATATCTTTACAAGATTCTTTACAAAAAGAATAAAAGGAAGGTTACAATTAAAACCTATACTACATATCTACTCCTATACTAAATCTTGTGCATCCAAATCTTGTTCCTGCAAATAAGATAAAACAACTAAAAGGAAAATAAGGGTTAATTAGTTAGTTTTACTCTCAATGGTGAACGGTGAAATGCATTGTTCAAATTACATCATTGAGTAATAAAAGAGGGGAAAGTTTCACCAGGGCAGTAGCTAGTAAAAGGGTAACAGGTGAAGATTATTTCACTTGATCTGATCCACACGACCAGACCACACAGCCATACAGCTCAGTCACCAAAATGCATGGAGTGTGTTTTCAAGACAGCATCAGCAGTACAAGCACTCAAACAGAGCACTTAGTCGAAGCACATCTATAGGAAATACATCTCTCCTTCTCAAGCACACGCTCAGAGTTCATTGAGTTTGCCAAAGCCTTCACAAACCACCAGCCACTCTACCAAATCAACCATCAGTTCACCACAAGATGGTGACATAAGGAGGGGGTGGTGCGGGAGGATAACAAGGGAAAGTTCCACATCACAGGAGACTAGGAGGAGCAGGAGCAGCACCAGGAGGTGCAAGCCAAGATCAAGCCAGCAAGAACCAGTCCACAAGATCAAGCCACAAGCAGCACCATCACAGCAACAACAAGCAACATGTGTGGTGAGTTATACAAAACCATCACATGCTAATTCTCAGATGAGCATGTGTTGTTTTATACATGATCCTCTCAGATTCACCCAAGTGGGGTGTATCCATCATAGAGGGATTTGAACTAAAGCCAAACAATCAATCTTTGCAAACAATACCAAGATCTCAGCCTATGCATCATTGATCTTGGTGAAATACACAGATTTGTACAGCCAAGTTGATAGTAGTCTTAAGTAGATAATTCTGGGCACATCCCATGGATGGTAGCACCTCAGAAGTAACTGTAGCTTCAGGATCCAGCTCAAACAGTAGGGATCTATCATATTAAACCTACCAAGAACCACCGAAGTAAATTCCACAAGCATTGTAGGACTGATACCTAGAGGTATCCATCACAGATCATCAAAGAAGTAAAGCAGCAGGTGAAAACAGCTACTTTTCTGTAGCTTTGCCTCAGACCAGCATCATAGGCTAATTTATCCAATAGAATGTTCTGCAACTTTCAGACATTATAGAGCATAAATAAAAATAGCCTAGTATCTAGATGCAGCCCGTGTATCACTGAAATGAGGGTGTCACAATAACCCATCCTAACCAAGCAGTTTCTACCAAGGATTCCATAATACAATGCTTCAAAAAGAACACTTAATCATTTTCCTAACATAACAATTAGGAATCATACTTGACACGTTTGTATTCTATCCTCTGCAATTATCAGAGAGTAATTGTATTAGATATCCAACTCCAAATATTTCATACCAAAGCATATCCACAAGAATCAGAGAACTAATCTCAACCCAGATCATAGCCATGATACATGACAGTAAGTAAAGTCCAATTAACAGATTACTGATAGAAATAATTGTCAACACTGAGAACCACAGCACAGTAGTGAACCCTACACAACTAGATTCACTAGGGAACCACCTCAGATAAACATGGCATCAAGGGATGAACCCTAGCACAGAGGGATGAACCCTAGTGTCATGGACAGATTCAATTAGGGTTCAAATATTGCAAGCACTCAGAGGGTAGAAAGGTAAGCTAGAGAATAAAAGAGGGAGAGGAGAAGAAATCACCCATGGTCCTCGTTGTAGTTAGAAGAGGAAGCAGAGTCACCGACGAGCGCACACGACAACACGAGGAGCACCCGAGGGCGCTGCAACCCGCGCCAACCCATGGCACAGCGGCCACAGCCACACGGGAAGCAGTGGAGGCACCATAGGACCGTCAGGATCCCAGCACGGCACCACCATGGTGGCGGAACTCCACATCGTCGGCAACCCCCAAACCCTAGGGTTCAGGTGGAGTTAGTCTGGACGGGAGAAGGGCTCGCAGCCGAATCGAACAGGACCAGATGGCGGAGCAGCGTCGGCTACCTCGCCACACACCATGACGGTAGCCGGAGTAGCCCAGGGCGACCGGAATCGAGCAGCAATCACATCGGCAGCATGGCGGCTCTACGGGGCGAGACAGAAGGTGAACGAGAGAGAGAAGGGGAGGAATCGAGTGGCACTGGGCCGCTCGAGGCAGAGGGGTTTGACCAGCCGAGATGGGCCGAGTCAGGGCTGGGCCAGCCCATGGGCTAGGTCCAGTTTTAAAAGGAAAAAATATAATTAAATTGTCAAATGACCAAAATAACCCTAGGAATTAAATGGTTCTAAGAAATAAAATAAAAATCCTAAAAATATAAATAAAATATCAATGGACTTATAGAAATGTCCTCTATTTAAGAAAAACAACAAATGGAATTTTAGGTAATTGAATTTAAAATTCTTATTATTAAGGTATATATTCCTTTGGAATTTTATAAAAATATACCAAACACATAAAATTGAATAAAATTCATTTTTACAATTCTAAAAGGGAGTGCTATTATATAAAAAATACTAATTTGTATTTTTGAAATGTAAATTAAGTGTGATAAAAATAAAGTCTTATTTCCTTAAAGGAATTTTAGTTAAATATTTAAAAGAGTTAAAAACTAAATAAATTAAATTTTAAACTCTTTAAATAATACTAGTCTTTATAAAAATACTAAATATAATGTTTATGAAAATTTCAAAGACTTTAAGTAATAATTTTCTTTTAATTAAAGAAATGCAAACTTTTACTATGAGGGTAACACATGCAAATAAGCAAATAATAAACCCATGCATGACATTACTATGCATTGCATATTGCTTCTTTAAATATTGTCCTTACCGGGCAATAATGGTTCTTTGTAGAAACCAGAGTTCAAGGTCAGGTGGAAGCATCCGACTTCACTACCTTGCAGTCATAAGGCAAGTTCATCACTTGTTCATGTCCTTTGAAGAGTCTTTATCAAAGATATTGCAAATTGTGTGTTATCATCTATGATCCGGAGAAAGAAAATATTATCTTCTCAAATAAATAAGATGTGGTTATCATCCTAAGTGATGGTAAATATAAGATTGACAATGGAACTTAGGTTTCCAATTGCACGAGTCATCATAGGAATTAACAACCCATGACATCAGTGATTCTAGCGTCGTATATTACGCATTAACCATGAGATTTGGAACGGGACAAAGAAGTTAGCTGTATCTTCTCCCTTTCATATGTAGGTAAGATGGCCTTAACGTGACACTGTGATTCCTTGTGCGGATCCAGCATATGGGTGGGCACCCTTATGCCCCACGATTTTGGTATCTAGATTATCTATGAGCGACTGCCGGGGGTATAGTCCGACCTTTATGGAGCTTGCCAAGGGCATAACTGGCTCATAGAGTCTTCGAGAACTCATCAGAGTTGTAGCTTGCCCGAAAGGGGGCTTAACGGAGGTGTAGTCAGCCCCGAAGGATCGTGCAGACATATGGGATCACAGAGAGGGTAGTGATTGGCTTGGATCACCTACTGGGCCCCACATCACGGAATTGTGGATAGGAAAGTACGCCCAGTTGTGCAACAAGGAGTTGATCTCTCATGGGTAAAGCAACGCACCTCTATAGAGTGTAAGAACTGTAACTTGTTACTCCCTATTCCAGGAAGGAGCTACGAACATGGCAGGAAAGGAACTCCATGAAGTTATGGTCAACCTGTGAAGGCTGATGGGCATAGCTTTTGATAATAAAATCAATCTTTGAAGAAATGTTTATGAAAACTGCATAGAGCCAAGGACTGATAGTCCGAGGTGGTAGATAGAGCATCAAACTTCCCACCTTGCATATAATGAACTTGCTGGTTACTCACCCTTTACTTTGAACCCCGTGCTTAGACTCTGAGGAGCCAGAGGACACTTCGATGTACGCGGCTGAAGGGCAAGAGGATGTCTACTACGAGGAGCCAGACCTATCCAGAGGAGTGGAAGGGGTGACTACGAAATACGCTATGGAGTGGGGGGCAACGAGTCCGAGTAGTTGCCTTAGTTATTAGTAAACCAGTTGAGCCGAGCAACCTAAACCTTATAAAATAAGTTGTTGAGCTCAATTCGGAGTATGAGTTTGAACTTTATAGCTTCCGCTGAAACTACTTAAGTTTGGTTTGTAATTTTGTATCACTTGAAGTTTGGAACTTCTGGTTTTGTAATAATAATGAAGTGTGTATGTTTGTAATGTGGACCCACAATGTTTCTGTTGTACCACTCTGAGGGATGTGATATTTACAGAACGGTGTTCTGTGGATGTCATGTCAACGACTATAGTGTACTACACATGCAGTGGTATGATGGGTCACCGCAAGGATGCTGCTAGTCGCCGCCGTACCCCTGCCCATGCTGGTGCCTGAAGCCTGGATTGTAGCCGCCATTATCGCCTTTCCCACAGCCACAACCATATGCCCACGACCGTTATTGAAGGAGATATGCCCTAGAGGCAAATAATAAATAGGTTTTTATTGTCATATCTCAATTAGTTTATAATAGTTTCATATTATGCTATAACTGTGCCAAGTAGAAACATTGGTACAGGTGTGGTATGAAACAACTAAGTCCCTAGTAGCCTCTATTCATACTAGTTCGTTGGTCACGAAGATGATCTGGGTTTCAAGATCATGGGCATTTATGCCAACGAGATCATATCATTGGAGAATGATGTGATTGGACATTCCTCGAAGGATTGCAACACGATCAAGTCATCTAGTTCATTGTTGCAACAGCTATACCTTGAATCCTTCTCCTTGGACCGTGAGCTCATATTACTCACTATTTCCCTAGGCTGCTTAGACTGCATCAACCGTCATCTGGTAATACGGTGGCCATAAAGGTGTATGTTGGGTATTCCGAAGGAACAGTAGATGAAATGTGACTGCAAGACCGGGATTTGTTCACCCACATGACGGGTAAAGATACATACGGCCGGCTTGGTGAGATTACATCCATGAATGTTGCAACATGTGACTAGGTCACGGGGATGTAATATCACGGTAACAAGAAAACAGAACTTGTTGTGAATGAGATTGAACAAAGGTATGGGATACCAATGATCGGATCTCGGACAAGTTGTATCGAGAAACAAAAGAAAGAGGATGCTACATTTAGACGGTTCAAACGACATTGTCATCAGGAATGCATAGGGATCACATGGATATCCCTGGTCCCTTTGTTGATCATTGATACAGATCATGTCTAGAGCATTCCCGAGCCATGAGAGGATACACTTAAGGGTACGATGAGAGCGATCATTCGTAAGATGGAATCATAGTAGAGAAAGAGAAAGCCGGAATCATTCCACAGAGAGATCCGAAGTTGTTCGGAAAAAGAATAAAGGACCGGAATCATTCCGGGAAAGATCCGAAGTCGTTCGGAGGAAATGGAAAGGGAACCGAAAGGTGTTTCGGGTCAAGACGGATTTTGCAATATGTATTTACATATTAATTAGTGTAATTAATATTAAATATAATATTAAAATCTAATTTGAAGGGTTATTCTACTAATGGGCCAAACTTCCTAGTGAATAAAGGCCCATGAGGGAAAACCGAAGGGGGAAGGGCCAAGGCCCAGGCGCCTGAAGGGGGCCCACCCGGCCAGCCTAGGGATATGCCCGGGGTGGGGCCCACCCCAGGACGGCTAGCCCATTAAGGCCCATGCGCCTCCCCCCTTCTCCCTTGTTTAGTCCCACGTGGGAAACCCAAAGGGGAGGGCACACCCCCTCCCCCTATATAAAGGGGTGCCCATGGGTGGGATGAGACACACCAACAATTGGAGAAGTCCTTTGGTTGACTTTCTCCTTCTCTCTCCCTCTCTATACCTCGTGACTATGGCCCCAAGTCTAGGTTGTGTGATCGAGGCACACCTGCAGTACGCTATTGTGCTGCAGGGATTCCTTGCCGGATATCAACTTCCGCACTCCCAGTGGGATCAGGGATACGGAGGTCTCATCATGCACCGGATGTGTACGAAGACACGAGGCGCAACACTTGGGGCGCTAGAATGTCGTGAGCCGGAGCTATTGCACAATGAAGATAATGAAGATCAAGAAGGAGCAAGGGTTGACCTGCGAGGAGCTTCGCGACCTTGAGGTCGGCTTAGAGTACGACTACTTCAACCACGTTCCCCGTGGAACATTAACCGCGTACGGTCTACAAGGGTATGTATTCTCTACACAATGGCCGTTATCGCATTACTACATAGATAGATCCTAGGCTAGTTTCTGGGGTTCCGTCGTAGGAATTTTTTTGTTTTCCGCACCGATCCCCTACAGTGGTATCAGAGCCGATCTATGTGTAGGAGTGTTGTACGGCCAGTACGCACAAGTTTTGTGCGGGCATTGATCCCTTAGTTGTTACCCTCTAACGTGTACTTGTTTATATCGCGGTATTGTTTGATGAAGCGGCCCGGACCGACCTTACGCGTATTCGTACGTGAGACTGGTTCCACGCTCAACATACGGCTGTACCGTATAAGTGGCTAGCAGGTGTCTGTCTCTCATTCGATAGTTGATATAGCATTTACAACGGAGGGCCCCGAAAGGGGTGTAATAGAGACAACTGTGGGATCCATGTTGTGGTTGGAAAGTTCGTAGTTTACTAATGGTTCTAGTGCAAAAGCCCTAACAACCACGTAAAACTTGCAATAGATAAAGTAGAGGCGTCTAACTTTATTTTGCAGGGGACATGTGATTATGATATGGCATTGGTCGTTACGAAGGTAAAGTAGTTTACTTTTCTGTTACTAAGTAGTATAGTGATAGTCATCGTTCCGATGAACGACCTGGTGGAGGCGTCGTGGACTTGGCGTCAAACCAAGGGCAAGATGGAGATCATGCCGGAGCACTCGATGGAGATCAAGGCGCAAGAAAGACCATATCATATCACATTATACACATGATGTTGATACCAGTTTTTACATCTTATTGTGTGCTAGTATTTAGATACTCAACGGTAGCAAATAAGATAATCCCTTTTTAATTCCAATGTTCCGTGTTCCCCTTGTGTGTGCACCACCAAGAAAGTTCTTCGGTATGAGGCGATCCAGGGTTACAGGCCTGGGTGTTAGACATATCTACGTTCGCATACAGTCGGTGTAAGCCATGTTGCACAGCAAATACACACAAGTTAGATTTGGCGAGCCTAGCACGCTAGAGAAGCGTGGCCTCGGAACAAAAGAGATCGAAAGATCGAGCATGAGTCACATGGATGATGTGATTGACATTAGGGAATGTCTACCTTTGATACTACACTGATGGTCGTGATGATCGGGGGAGGTGTAGAGGATTGGGATCATGCGATCACCAAAATCGTCCAGGGGATGACAATTTTAGTGGAGACCAATTATAAATTGATCTCTTATTATAAACTTAGTCTAGATGTTTGTTTGCAATTATCTTAGTAGATCATAGCCTATCCCATTGAGGTTCTTTGCGACCATGGGAATATATTGCTTAATTTAGAACTTATCAAAAGGGTCAAACTTCATAGATTAATACCCACGCCTGAGGGATATCCTCGTAAAAGGTGATCTTCTCTTCTTGATACGATAACCATTAGGAGATAATTCGATGACTCTGGAATGTTTGTGTTTTCTCCATAATCATCCAATAAGCCATTCTCCATTCGATGGAGAGTTGGGCTACATTTTGTATTCTACAGAATAAGGCACATAGAGTATGAGCCATTGGATGGGTTTTCCTCCATCATGGATGAAAAGAGAATGTTTGGAAAAACACTTAGTGATCTTGCATTAGAGTTGAGAACTCTTAGAAGGGCTTGATTGCAAATGGAGGTCATGTAAGATATACAAATTATAAATGTGGTTCTTGCAAAACTCGTTGCAGTTTGTAAAGTATTTGATACTTGTCCCGTTTTGTAAAAACAGAGGATCTGCTTGAGAATTGCTAGATTTGAGGCAACATGACTTGATGGCGGCAAGCAAAACAGTTGATGGCCGACATCACCTCTTTCCTCAAAGTTTGTCATTTGGATTAGTGGACTTGAATATAATTTGTAATCCTTATATCTGTGTCTTGCTTTTGGCGAGACGATTATTCATATGAACAAGTTACAAACCAGTTTGTACTATTCTTATGAACAATACCATTATGGTCACGTTATGATTATAGATAAGTTATTCTCATCACTGTGTTAATGATAATAGTTTAATCATTTATAAAAGGATTAGAATGCTAAAACATATCCAAAGTTTAATAATGAAATGACACTACAGTTTAAGACATTTTGGTTATTGCAGGTTCTTTATGAACGATGGGGGTCCTAGATGCTTAATCTAGAGACTTTGCAAAACCATGCCTCTTGGGCAGAATGACTAAAACTCTGCATTCTGGTAAAACGGTGATATGCGAAGAAATGTTGAATCTTATACATAGTGATGTATCATATTTTCAACAAGTAGTGGAAATCATTTATTGTGGACTTAAGTGAATAAGTGTATTTACTTAATGAAACATGAAATTTGAAATGATTTGAATTGTTCAAATGAGTTCATGACTAAATGGGATATTGAATTAAATGAATTAACAAGTCTCTTCGATTTGATCGACATGACTAAAGTATTCAAGTTAAGTTTAGCATAAAAGGAACTTGTGAAAGATGTTTCACAAATTATGATAATTGGACGAATTCAAACTATGTTGAAATGTCTAAACATCATAATCATTATGTATTAGATACACATGGTATAATATCATCTCTTATAGGGGTTATAGTTATCGTTTAGAGTTAAAGATCGAAATAAGCAAACACTCATTTGAAATACAAAGGAACATCTAAAGATTCATGGAAACAACACCATAAGTGTTATGGCAAGTTCGAGTTTTTGGAGATTTCGATAAGTCGAAATCGTGGCGAATAAACAAGTCTTTGTAAAGCATTCTTAGGAAGCTATGAATGCATCTTCCACAATAAGGGGCAAACCTATTGTTATCCTAAGTTGACGTGTCTTGATGAAGATACAGGTGGAAGAAAGTAAAAGATCAAAACAAGGTATCTGACCTTACCTCCGAATTGTTGAGTGGCGCAACGGAATTTGTTTCGTGAATCCAAACTCTACATACAAAGGATAAACCAATGATAATGATCATAAAGTTTCAGTGAATACTTTTACTAAAGAAAGTAGGATTCAACTATATATTCTACAAGTTTGTGGAATTATATTATTAATTCACTTGTCATGTTTTGAACAAGACATACCTACAAATTACAAAGAAGCGTGATGAACCTGAGTGCGAGAAATGACTAGGAGTCATAAAATCCTATATTAAGTTACATTTAAGATTTCAAAGTAACATGTTACTTGATCTTATTAAAGTAAAGAAGTTTACTTGATACTTCTGAATGACTGCAAAGTCATAAGAAGGAAATGAAACTTAATGAATGACAAAAAGCTCGATTTGTCACAAGTTTGGACAAATTCAAGGAATTGACTACAATAGTAGTGATGCTTAAGTCTTTTGGATTTACACTAGAAATATGTGGATATTGAAGTCTCGTAATTGGAATTCTCAAATTGATAATGATCAAAGAATTTTGGAATGTCCAAGATTATCGAGAGGACCTAGACTTGAGTGGGAGCAAATCAGCTTGGCTAATTCATAATATGTAGCTAGCATATTTTGAGTGGGAGCTAAGTGAAATCCCTAGATCTCAAACATGAATGACATATTTGAGTGGGAGCTAAGTAAAATCCCTGGATCTCAAACATGAATGTCATATTTGAGTGGGAGCATGAAATCACTCTGGGATATGTGCACGACATATGTGAATGATGTGATTGGTGTTAATAACATTTAAGTTAGATAAATAAGGATGAAGTTGAAGTTATTAAACAAAGAAATCTATCAGGATAGATTGATGACTTTAATAAACACTAAATGTCGAATGCTTCCTGGACTTGATTCTGAAAGATGTTCAAAATGTCCTAAGCAAGATTCCGAAGAAGTTCAGAATGGAACAAGGTAAGAAAGAAGTTCTTACCGTATGAAGCATTGAGTTAGTATTGCAACTATGGTTGAAAGAAAGAAATGTGTTGCATCTCCTATGCCTCAGTCATAGGTTCTTCCATATAACCATGTTATATACTCGACATAAAGTGACCCGAGGTTCTGGTTGGAAGGACTAGCTCTTAACTGTAAGAACGTGTCTTTAAGTGATTCCTGAGTTGATCACTGAACCTGGATTAAGTTTGTACATAAATAGCAAGAAACAATGTAAGTGGCATAAATGTATTTCATGCACTAGGATCTACATAGATATAGAAGTATAAAGGCTACATCTGATGTGATATATAATGTTATGGCGGGGCTAGTTCGCTTTTAACGTAGAATGATGTGTCCCAGGGCCCAGTGCCCATGAGAAAGCCCTCGAGGTTGATCTAACGTCACTGTAAGCTCCTGGAATCTGGCCTTGTTCTGCTGCCATGACTATAGTATATACACAAAGGATATCAAAGTGTGTTTTGAAGTTTAGATGACAACGGTGAAAACGACCGTCATCACAAACACTAGAAACAAAAGTCTCGCTTTGTCGCCAAACAAATACTTCGACCCATTATAAGATAATGGTGTGAATGTCAAATTAGGAAGACATTAACGATTTGCAAAAGACATAATGATCTGGTAAAACAGAACATGGACATGACGTTTCCCATGAGCATGCATGATCTGTAAACGCATATGGCATATGGTTTATATGAGTAAAATGCAAGCTAGGTTATTTGTACTCTAGTGCAAGTGGGATACTGAAGGAGATATGCCCTAGAGGCAAATAATAAATAGGTTTTTATTGTCATATCTCAATTAGTTTATAATAGTTTCATATTATGCTATAACTGTGCCAAGTAGAAACATTGGTACAGGTGTGGTATGAAACAACTAAGTCCCTAGTAGCCTCTATTCATACTAGTTCGTTGGTCACGAAGATGATCTGGGTTTCAAGATCATGGGCATTTATGCCAACGAGATCATATCATTGGAGAATGATGTGATTGGACATTCCTCGAAGGATTGCAACACGATCAAGTCATCTAGTTCATTGTTGCAACAGCTATACCTTGAATCCTTCTCCTTGGACCGTGAGCTCATATTACTCACTATTTCCCTAGGCTGCTTAGACTGCATCAACCGTCATCTGGTAATACGGTGGCCATAAAGGTGTATGTTGGGTATTCCGAAGGAACAGTAGATGACATGTGACTGCAAGACCGGGATTTGTTCACCCACATGACGGGTAAAGATACATACGGCCGGCTTGGTGAGATTACATCCATGAATGTTGCAACATGTGACTAGGTCACGGGGATGTAATATCACGGTAACAAGAAAACAGAACTTGTTGTGAATGAGATTGAACAAAGGTATGGGATACCAATGATCGGATCTCGGACAAGTTGTATCGAGAAACAAAAGGAAGAGGATGCTACATTTAGATGGTTCAAACGACATTGTCATCAGGAATGCATAGGGGTCACATGGATATCCCTGGTCCCTCTGTTGATCATTGATACAGATCATGTCTAGAGCATTCCTGAGCCATGAGAGGATTCACTTAAGGGTACGATGAGAGCGATCATTCGTAAGATGGAATCACAGTAGAGAAAGAGAAAGCCGGAGTCGTTCTGTAGAGAGATCCGAAGTTGTTCGGAGAAAGAATAAAGAACCGGAATCATTCTAGGAAAGACCCGAAGTCGTTCGGAGGAAATCGAAAGGGAACCGAAAGGTGTTTCGAGTCAAGACGGATTTTGTAATATGTATTTACATATTAATTAGTGTAATTAATATTAAATATAATATTAAAATCTAATTTGAGGGTTGTTCTACTAATGGGCCAAACTTCCTAGTGAATAAAGGCCCATGAGGGAAAACCGAAGGGGGAAGGGCCAAGGGCCAAGGCCCAGGCGCCTCAAGGGGGCCCACCCGGCCAGCCTAGGGCTGTGCGCGGGGTGGGGCCCACCCTAGGCCGGCTAGCCCATTAAGGCCCATGCGCCTCCCCCCTTCTCCCTTGTTTAGTCCCACATGGGAAACCCAAAGGGGAGGGCACACCCCCTCCCCTATATAAAGGGGTGCCCATGGGTGGGATGAGACACACCAACAATTGGAGAAGTCCTTTGGCTGACTTTCTCCCTCTCTATACCTCGTGACCATGGCCCCAAGTCTGGGCTGTGCGATCAAGGCACACCTGCAATACGCCGTTGCGCTGCAGGGATTCCTAGCCGGATATCAACTTCCGCACTTCCGGCGGGATCGGGGAGACGGAGGTCTCATCGTGCATCGGATGTGTACAAAGACACGAGGCGCAACACTTGGGGCACTAGAATATCGTGAGCCGGAGCTGTTGCACGATGAAGATGATGAAGATCAAGAAGGAGCAAGGGGTGACCTGCGAGGAGCTTCGCGACCTTGAGGTTGGCTTCGAGTACGACTACTTCAACCACGTTCCCTGTGGAACGTTAACCGCGTACGGTCTACAAGGTCTACAAGGGTATGTATTCTCTACGCAATGGCCGTTACCGCATTACTACATAGATAGATCCTAGGCTAGTTTCTGGGGTTCCGTCGTAGGAAATTTTTTGTTTTCCGCACCGATCCCCTACAGTTATAGCCGTCGCGGTTGTTCTTCCTATAGTTGTGTTGTTGGTCGTAGTTATTCCGCTGGCCACCATCGCGCCCCTGATGCTGCCCGCCACCATGGACATTATAGTCATGGGCCCCGCGGTCACCACCTCTAGGGTAGTTCCTGGAAAGGTGGTTAGGCTCGCCGCAGTTATAGCAGTTCCTGCTGAAGAAAAATCCAGATGAAGGATGGGAAAGGATTCAAAGACTCAAGGAGCTCCTGCTGCACCTTGAAGCGATCATCGAGGCTTTCGATGAGCCGCATCGTGGGCTTCTTGTCGGTGACCGGAGCGCCGATGTCGGCCAGCTGGTCGGCGACCTCCTCGAGTTTGTGGCAGTAGGCTACCACATTCATCTCTCCCTGGGACGCGTTCTAGAACTCCTTGGCAAGTTGGATCTCGCGCCCCTCCGCGTTCTCCATGAAGAAGTGTTGCAGGGATTGCTAGGTGGTGTAGGCGGTGCTGTCCTCGACCAAGATGACGTCCTGGAGCTCGTCAGAGATGGTGGTGTAGATTCAGAGCACGACGTCAACGTCCGTAGAGAGCCACTTCTCGGAGACGAGGTGCGGCGAGGTCTCCTCCTCGACATGATCTCGGTCGTTGTATTTGGAGAGGAAGAACAAGAAGAGATTGTGCCACTTGTGATAGTTGTCGGCGGCGGTATCGAGTTTGAATTTAATGTATCGGGTGATGTGAACACTATTTATGGTAGGAGGAGAGGCTAGAAGCTGGATAGATGTATTGACAAGATGAGCGGAGAGAGGCTGAGCATCAAAAACACCATTGTCGACAGCTTGAGAAACAACATCACAGTCGGTAGCCATGAGGAAGGTAGCCATGAGGAAGAAGGAGAGATCCTCTGATACCAAACTAAGCTTCATGAATCACCACACATCTTATCAATCACAAGTTGTACGTATAAAAACTCCCTGCGTTTAGAAATATAAGACGTTCTAGCTTTGTGGATCAAATGTATCTAGACGTCTACTAGTGTATAGGTTCATAAAGGTTCAGAGTGAATCTATACACTAAAAAGAATCTAGATACATTCATTTTACAAAGCTAAAACATCTTATATTTCTGAACGGAGGGAGTATATAAGTCTCCGAGGACGTGGGCAGTACATCGCCGGATCTAGACTAGTTCTACCTAGCGTACAATTATTGAGGACGTACAACACATGGTGACAACACATGTACAATAATACAAGTCGTACACTTGAACAGAAGAATGGGTTGCCCACAACATCGGGTACACTGTGAAATGTGCGTCCTAGGTGGCGTTAACGGTCGGGTAGAGTAGAGAGAACCACCCATCACCCTGACAAAGTGAGGCCATCGTATATGGTTTAATATATTTTTTTGCGGGTAGTATATGGTTTAATGTGGCGAAACTGAAATAAAACAAGAAATCGTTCAATCTGACACTGCGTTGCAAATTTATAGTGTATATAAAAGCAGATTTTCCTCATTATTAAAAGAATGCATCTAAATTAGTAAACCAATCAAACGGCAAAAGATATCCCCCTCTCAATAAACAACCCAAGAGGGCCGCCACTGGCAAAATGGGAATCAGATTCTACGGGTTCTCTCTGACTCTGTGGAGGTGAAGATAACGTGACACTGAAAAACATAAACGCAGGGCGACAAGGCCGACATTCCGTGCAGCCTTCCACCAACCAAAATTTACTGCGCACGCAGCCCGACGCGCCCTCTTCTGCCCAAACTTCTGAGCCGGGGCCATTTTCGTCACAGAGGTTGAATCGTAACGGGCTAATCCAGCCCATAGCCGTTTCTAATCCCTCCCTCCGCAGCTGTTACTGACCCTGGGGAAGTTTCGTCTGTACTACTAGTACTAGCGAGAGCGAGTGAGAACACACTCATCCCTCGCACTCGCACTGCGCCTTTTTATGGCTGCCTCTTTTGGCCTTTTCCATCTTTGATATACTCTCACATCGCTAAAGCAGCAGCAGCAGCAGAACCGCCTTTGTTTGCTTTCGTCGTCCTCAGCGAATTTTGCGGCTGATCACATTCGTTCCCCATCTGAGCGAGGTCTCTTGCGTCACTCTCGCCGTTTATCTGCCGCACATTGCCCCTAGTTTTTGCTGCTCTCCCCTCCGAGCCCGGCCGATTCGCGTCCGCGGAGAAGCTGTCTCATCTTGGTTCTTGCAATCTCTGAGCTCGTCCTCTGCGATTGATGCTCCGCCACTCGCCGTTTTCTTTAGGAGCATAATAAAAAGGGGGGCATCCTTCGCCAGGTACTACTCGATTACAGATTTGTTCAGTCTTCTAATCTTGTCGTGCCACTAATCGAGGAATTGATAGCTCAGGATCATCACTCTTCTTTTCGCAGATCGGTAGAGAGGGCTTCTGCTCACTCTTCAGTTCCCATCGAGGAGCTCCGGAGCATCTCTGCTACTTTCCCCACCGTTTCAAGCAACCAAGCTAAAGGATTCTTCTCTTTCAGCACAAGAAAAAAAAGTTCGATTGAGGAATGGCCGAGGTGAAGCCTGACGAGATGGTCCATCATCCGCCCATGGATCAGCTGCAGGGGTTTGAGTACTGCATAGACTCCAACCCTTCTTGGGGTTCGTCTCATCTCATCTCTCAACCGTCAGGCACTATATTTCATCCACTTGTTATATGTACTGCTGATGCTGAATTTACTTTTGTGGGTGTTGCAGGGGAGGCAATTGCTCTGGGTTTTCAGCATTACATACTGGCCCTGGGCACCGCTGTCATGATCCCCTCAATGTTGGTTCCTCTTATGGGTGGAAACGATGTGAGCATTTCCTCCTTACTTTTTCCTTATGCTTTGTTATTAGGCTCATCGCTTAGTTTGGTACACCATGTTTTAACTGCAATATGTGTTTGGTTGATTCTTGAAGCGTGACAAGGCGAAAGTGGTTCAGACACTGCTATTTGTAACTGGGATAAAGACGCTGCTCCAGACACTGTTCGGCACTCGCCTTCCCACTGTCATTGGCGGCTCGTATGCGTTTGTTGTTCCAGTCCTCTCCATAATCCATGACCGCTCCCTCGTGCAAATAGCTGATGGCCATACTGTAAGTACGCAATGATTTTTCTGCTCCATCTTATATCTTACACAACAAGAATGCCAAATAAGCCGTCACACTAATGCAATTTTTCATGTTATTTATTCAGTTCCTCTTTTGTTCTATTTGCAGAGGTTCATTCAGACAATGAGAGCCATACAGGGGGCGTTGATAGTCTCCTCGAGCATTCAGATAATTCTTGGTTATAGCCAGTTGTGGGCAATATGCTCTAGGTACAAGGAACCCTGCCTTCTCCTTAACTGATGTATGACAGATTTTTCAGTTCAAAAGTGCATACTTCTTGACTTGTGTCAGAACACTAGTAGTGTATTAAAGTCCTATATTGTAGCAGACAGATTGTTTCTTTAAATTTCTTATGCTTTAACATCACATGTTGACACGTGTTCATATATACTGGACCCACAGGGCCAATATATGAATCATTTTTTATCATTATTATGCTATCCTAGCCCCCCCTAGTATTATCCTTCCACTTTATGTGCCCATCAGTTTGAATAGTGGGAATCACTTTAGATAAAGTCAATATTCTGATTTATTAATCAAAGGGTGGGCAAGATATCCAAAAGCTGCTGGAACATGGTTACTACCTTCCCTTCGGGTCGACGGCAAGAATAAGAACATTAACAGTATGGTCTGCATGTTGCAGGTTCTTTAGCCCACTTGGAATGGTTCCGGTGGTTTCATTGGTGGGGCTTGGCCTTTTCGAGAGAGGATTCCCAGTGGTAAAAGCTCTAGTGGACTTACTTTACCTCTGTACAAAAGGATATCAGTCGCCTTGACGTTTGGAACTCATCATACTGAAGAACCCAAGAAAATCTTATTTTGTCTTACCATTTATAAACATTTCCCGAACTGCATGGCACTACTGTGTAATGATATAGCTGTCGGTTTATCAAAGTTTATTAATCTCTTATCGTTTGTAACAACACTTGACAATAGATTGTTTGTTACACGTTTTATGTTGCATGTAGTACCAAAATCTTTATTTCTTCTGGAACATTTTTAAAGGTTCCTGGAGAAATCTTTAATGCATTGAAAGTAAATACCTGTATTGGAGTTTTCCTGCACACATCAAAAGTTCAATGTCATCTATTATACATCAACTGTTCATCTATACTCAGCTCACCTTTTTTCTTTATCTGGGAAAAACATCTATCACCATGCTACTTATGTTGCACTAAAGTGAGTTCATGAGCTAATTAGCAAACGAACATTCAGATTGGGAGCTGCGTGGAGATTGGCCTTCCGATGCTTATCCTATTTGTTGCTCTTTCCCAATATCTCAAGCATGTACATGTTCGACATGTTCCCATTCTGGAGAGGTTCTCAATGCTGGTGTGCATCGCTCTTGTCTGGGTCTATGCCCACATTCTAACAGCAAGTGGTGCATACAAGCACACTGCGCTGGTCACCCAGATCAGTTGCAGGACAGACCGTTCCAACCTCATCTCTTCCGCATTATGGTTTGTAAACTGCCATGTATATCAATTGTTCATTTTCACATCCATATTATATATCTCAATGGACTTTTTCAATCATAAGGATAAGCATTCCATACCCGTTGCAATGGGGCGCACCAACATTCAATGCGGACCATGCATTCGGCATGATGGCCGCTGTAATGGTGTCACTAATAGAGGTACCATGACATACTCGTCGAATACGTGACATTTCTTTTTGCCAACTGATTTAGTTGAAATTATTATCCATCTGATTTAGTTAAAATTATTTGAGTTCTTCAGTCAACTGGCGCATTCAAAGCTGCTGCTCGGTTGGCAAGTGCGACGCCCCCACCGGCATATGTCCTGAGTAGAGGAATCGGATGGCAGGTTATTGCATTCTCCTAGCCTTTTGCAGAGTTCTTTCAGTATTCCAAGTCCAACAAGTGTCCTGAATATCAGATAGATTTCAGTGAATCATTTACAGCTGCACAAGTGCTTAATAATAACTGCTTTTTCTTAAATTAAATGAGAATTTATGATGTTTGAGTTTGACTGAGTAGCGTTTCTCTTATACTGCTCAAATATGTTTGCATTCAGGGAATTGGTACCCTACTGGATGGGCTATTTGGTACTGGGACTGGCTCTACTGTATCTATGTGAGTGCATCTTAGTTTTTGTTCTAAGATTGTTCTGTAGTGGCATGCCTAATATTATGCAGAATATTTGGATGCAATGTAGTGAGAATGTTGGTCTTCTTGGATCTACAAGGATTGGTAGCAGGAGAGTGGTACAGATTTCTGCTGGTTTCATGATCTTCTTCTCCATACTAGGTAACATTTTTCTCTACCCGGGGACACACATTCGCATTGGATTTTTCAGAGATCTGAACATGTCATTGTTGTAGGAAAATTCGGAGCTCTTTTTGCCTCCATTCCTTTCACAATATTCGCTGCCATATACTGTGTTATGTTCGGTATTATTGGTAAGTATCCTACCAGGCAAAGTGAAAGTTGTTTTTTCCTTAGCAGTGTCTGAGTTCTTCTGAATTCTACAACTGATTTTTCTTTTTGTTCTGTCTCCAGCGGCTGTGGGGCTATCTTTTCTGCAGTTCACCAACATGAATTCTATGCGCAACCTCTTCATTGTTGGTGTTTCACTCTTTCTTGGCTTATCTATACCGGAGTACTTTTCTCGGTATATGTCCAGTTCTCGATCGGGACCAGCGCACACAAATGCTGGATGGGTTCGTAACATCACTCTCTGACATTTCAATTTTAGAAGTTCTGGAATTAATTGCTCTTTATCCTCAAGGATCCCTTACACCCTTAAACTGTAGCATGGACTCCCACAAGACTACTACTCTATCTAGAAAGTTGAATTCGAAATTGCATGCAACAAAAAGTATCAAAATCTTGTATGTAGCACAATCTTAAATGACGGTGAAAAGTTATGGTATATGAATAATTTAGTTAAAAAATGGTCTTATTTAAACCAGCAACCAGCTTGTACAAAATCTGTATTGGACAAATTTCAGGATTCTAATGTATTCATACATCGAAAGTGGACTGTCAATATTTCTTAAAATATCTGTTATCTCCAAGTTGAGTTTGAGATTTCTCATCCTTGTTCCTTGATGCAGTTCAACGACTACATCAACACCATCTTCGCATCGCCCCCAACCGTGGCTCTCATCATTGCTGTACTCCTTGACAACACGCTCGATGTCAGAGATACGGCAAGGGACAGGGGGATGGCATGGTGGGCACGGTTCAGGACATTCCGAGGGGACAGCAGGAACGAGGAGTTCTACACCCTGCCGTTCAACCTCAACAGGTTTTTCCCACCATCTTGAGCAGAAGCTTCCAAGTTCCAAGTTCTGGGTAATGAGAGCGAAGTAGAAAGGAGGCAATCTTTGCATTGCATTACCTTCTGACTCTGATAGAGTAGAAGAACAGATGCTGAAATGAGGACGCCGTTTTACTAGCAAGGATGGAGGAATTTCCCTTGTAGGTCTGTCCATTGTACATAGATCTTAGTTTTTGATGGAGACTTAGAATTTTGAATTTGCTCTGTGCATTGCCAGATATTCTTTAGAAAATGAAGCCTCATTTCTACAGATCTCTCCACAAACTAAGGAGCATACAACCACATTATTACTGCTGTATTTCAAATTCGTAAACTCAAGCAAGACTGAAAGAAGAACCCGTGATGGCATGCTGTCCCGAAAACGAGGTGTACAGGAGCATGTTCTTCAATATGATTCCTCTGCTCCGACCCAATATCTATGAACTTAAACATATTCTGAACAAATACTGTCAGACGATACTGAAGCAAAAAAAAAAAAAAAACACAATTGACAAAACGTGGCTCACAGAATGGTACTATAATGTTTGGCAACAAATTAAACCCGATTGATCCGTTACGGGAAATTAGGATTTGCTTGTGTTAGTAGAGATGACAGAACAGGTTAATGGCAAGAGATCAGGTCGTACGTCAAGCAAAAATCATGCAGAAGGTTTATGGCACACATGATAATGCTACCTTGTCCAGCAAGAGTGCAAGATGACAAATAATCAGTTGAAATATACGCTTTCGACCAGATTTATACAAATATATAGTCTGTTTTGAATTGTTTAGCACAAGCCGACCTTAGCTCGGTTGGTAGAGCGGAGGACTGTAGTATGACGCAGATAAATCCTTAGGTCACTGGTTCGAATCCGGTAGGTCGGATATTATTTTAATTTTGTTTTCTAATTCATTTTGACAAATAAAATGTGTCCTTATCTTCCAGTTCCGTACAATTCCGGTGCAGCTATGTGTCTGTCATGAGCTAAGTTATGAGACTCGCCATTCGATTTTTTTTTTTGAAAAACACAGTTCAATCATAGACGCTCACAACACGTACATGCACCCACCCCTATAAACACACACGTATACTCTACCCTATAAGCACCTCAGAGAGACTGAGCCGGCGGATCGGGTCTTGAGATTGATGAAGTCGTTTAGCCTTCACAAAAATCCTTAATTATGGGCATCCTCCGGTAACATCTGCAGTATGGTTGACGACTTTTAATAGTCGCTTATAAGGATGGTTTTCTTTAGGATATGTACAATGCTAGAGAGAGCATGTCTTTTCTTTGCTATCCATGGAATCTACACAAGGTATTAGAGATAAAAAGTACAACGTATTGTCTCTAACTATTATCTCTAGCAATTAATGGAAGTTAACTATTTTTAGTATAAAATTGTGTCGTTAAGGGAAGACATATGGTAAATGGAAAAATAGTCTTCTCTTATTACATAAGTGATCACTAGGGCGTCAAGCGGGACGGGTTGCGTCTCTACTTTTTTACTAGCCCTTCTTTAATTTTACTAACTTTTTAGACCTCTTTTTTCCTATATTTTGCTTCGCAAGTTGTTATGCGGGTGCCGCTTGACACCCTAGTGATCACCCCTTGACTAAGGAAAGACACCAACTAAACAAAAATCCCATGTGGCAACTCAAAGAGAGACGTAGATGCCTTTAGTGACGAGTCACCTGCCACCTTAGTTTCTCTTAAAAAAGACTTAGTGATGCAGCTGGGCAATTCCCTAGTTTTTTTATTAAAAAAATCTCCCCTGCGTGGTACGAGGTGTGAGTTGCATATGTTTCAATACTGCTAATCCTAAATTATGCCCATAAAATCTTGTGCCGGGTAGCATTGCAATATTTTCTCTATTCATCAGTTTTGCTATTCTAAAAAAAGTTAAAATTAAATAATTAGAAGAATCAAAAAAAATCAGAACAGAACTTTAGAGCACGGGAATTGAAACAAGGGAATGGGAGCATGGGGTAGAAAAATGAAGAGGATCCGCAGCGGAAGAAAAATCTATTGCAATCCAAACATCCAGATATATCTACGAGTTAATTCAGTAATAGAAATAGAGAGCTGGTTACGTATCCTTGTACCCTTGTAGACTATACGTGGTTAATGTCTCGTAGGAACGTGCTTGAAATAGTCGAACTCCTGGCCGACCTTAAGGTCACAAAGCTCCTCGCTTGTCACCTCCTGGTCCTTGAAAGATATCCCAACGCCACAAGTGGCAGCGTTATTCAAGGTATCGCACACGTACGGTGTTCGACGACGACTCTCATTCTCACTGATCCAACCGGGATGCGGAAGTAGACCCTTTTAAACTGGGATCCATCAGCGCGACTACATGCCGGTGTTGTCAACTCTCTCATGCGCAGTTCTTCGTGGAACCGCACTCGTAAAAATTAACTGAGAAAGAGGAGGGAAAATTCCCTAAAGAAAATAGTTCTTAGGAAATCCTATTTTATTTTTATGTGTCTTTTTCTCACCAATATATACCCCTTTATATAGGCGAAAAAGTAGGACTCACACCCCTAAAGTCCCGGGGTGGGACTAACGGAAAAGGAGAGAAGGAGGGGAAGTCGGCAGCCGGGTGTGCCGCGCGTGCCAGCCCACCCGCGGCCTGTGTGGCTGAGGCGGTGTGCCGGGTAGGCCTTGGCCCTGCCCGCTCGCTCGGTGCGGCCAGCGTTGCGCGCTGCCGTCCGCCATGGGCCGGCCCGCTAGCAGCTGCCCGCCGCCCCCGCGCGAGCACACGCCCGTCAGCCCGAGTAGGCCACGACGAGGCCCAGCAGAAGTGGCTGCGGTTGTTGCCCGGGGTGGCCTCCCTCTTGGGTTGATTTCTTCTGGAGATTTGGCCCATTAGCGGAGGTTGCCCCTTAATATTAATTTAAATATTTTATTTAGTATATATTAATTCATAGTTAATATATATAAATGTATATTTATATCCCTATTAATCCAAAAACACATTTCGGCTTATTCTTTCTTTCGATATAACTTCGGATCCTCTTCGGAACTTTTCTGGCAACGTTTTATCGGAACGATTTCGATTCTCTTTTTCTATCTGTGATCCCTTCGCTTTCATAATGATCTTAGAACGTCGTCGGACCCTTAAGCGTGTTACCCTATGGTTCAGGAATGGCATAGTCATGATCGAGATCACTCTCGATCAATGATCAAATAGCGGGACCGGGATGGCCATAATAACCCCCATGCATTCAACAAAACTCTGTCGTGTTTGAACCATAAACTCCATGTCCCTATCCCTTTGTTTCTTTGATGCATAACTTGTCCGAGATTTGTTCTATGATATCAACATACATATCTCGTTACCAACAATTCCACTTATCTCGTTATCATGATATTGTATCCCCTGATCTAGTCAATGGTTGCAACCTATTGGATATTGTTTCACCAAGTGGGCTTAGTGTATATTCCCTCACGCGGGTGAAAAATCCCTATATTGATTCACATACCTCAAATGTTCATCTAGAATACCCAGCGTACGCTTTTATAGTCACCTAGTTACGGACATGACGGTTGATATAGTCAAAATAGCCTCAAGAGACAGTGATTAATATGATCTCACGGTCTAAGGAGAAGGCCACTTAGTTTCTAAGGATTGCAACGATAAACCATGTGACTTGATCACACTGCAATACTTAAGTGGTAATGTCTATCATATCATTCTCCAATGATACAACTCCGTTGTCAATTGGCATAAGTGCTTCATGACCAGTTAACCTTGATCATCGGTCTCTCAACAAACTAGTTGCATAGAGGCCACTAGGGACTTGGTTTGTTTATATACCACACATGTATCAATGTTTCCTCTTGATATAGTTATAGCATAATAAGGAACTATTATAAACTAATTTGAGATATATGATAATAAACCTATTTATTATTTGTCTCTAGGACATATATCCTTCAAAAAATAACCCTCTCGTCCTGAGTTGTCCTTGTGCGGGCGATAGGGCAGAACCCTAAATCGCGTCATCGGACCCTTAAGTGTGTTACCCTACGGTTCGGGAATGCCACAATCATGATCGATATCACTCTCGAACAATGATCAATAGCAGGACCAGGATATCCATAATGACCCCCATGCATTCCATGAAACTCTATCGTGTACGAACCATAAACTACATGTCCATGTCCCTTTGTTTCTTTGCTACATGACTTGTCCGAGATTTGATCTATGGTATCAACATACCTATCTCGTTACCAACAATTCCACTTATCTCGTTATCGTGATATTGTATCCTCTGACCTAGTCAATGGTTACAACCTATTGGATACAATTTCACCAAGTGGTCCTAGTGTATCTTCCCGTCACGTGGGTGAATAAATCCCGGTCTTGATGCACGGGCCATAACCGTTCCTCTAGAATACCCAACGCACACTTTTATAGCCACCTAGTTATAGAAATGATGGTTGGTGTAGTCAAAGCAGCCTCAGGAAACAGTTATTAATATGATCTCATGGTCTAAGGTGAAGGTTGAACTAGTTGAATAGAGCCCACTAGGGACTTGGTTTGTTTACATACCACACATGTATCAATGTTTTCTCTTGATACAGTTATAGAACAGTATGAAACTATTATGAACCAATTTGATATATGATAATAAACATATTTATTATTTTTCTCTAGGGTATATCTTCTTCAGTCTCCCACTTGCACTAGAGTACAAATAATCTAGTTGCATTTTTACTGATCATAAACACAACTATTTTGGTCATGCTTGCTTATAGGAAACTTTCTGTCTTTGATCTATTTTACCAGATCCATATGTATTTTGCAAATCATTAAGTGTCTCATAATGTTACACTCTCATAATGTGCCGAAGTACTCACTGGGTGGCAAAAT
Source organism: Avena sativa (assembly GCA_916181665.1). Classification (NCBI taxonomy): domain Eukaryota; kingdom Viridiplantae; phylum Streptophyta; class Magnoliopsida; order Poales; family Poaceae; genus Avena; species Avena sativa. The sequence continues at coordinate 454,783,713 of OV702290.1, forward strand.
GAGATTTCTGTTTCTGAGTATTTTCAATGACGGTCGGTTAATCACGAGGACTTTCACTATCGTCATTATACTAGAAACGTGTTAGCTGAAGTCAAACTTCATTTATCCAAACTAATCGTATTTTAGTCACCTACTTCAATATATATGTAGATTCGTTCCTAAGTCTTTGTGATTCGCTTATTAGCAGTTTAGTGATTTCACGAACCACCTCAGAACCAGTTATATTAAGAACCATGGGTCACATTCTAGCCAACTATACAACTTGTTGTTTTTGTGGAAGAGACATATGACATATTCATATGGGATAAATATATCCATCAACATTTGTTTATACCAATGTTTTCTCCTAGTTCAATAAGCAAAACAACTTTGTTTGTTCTTATTCTGAAATCTCTTCAGAATCTAAGCTAGGCTATTTTGAAACATCTTCAGAATTGAAATGGAAACATTCTAGCTTTGATGCTTATTAAATATACCAATCTATCTTGATAGATTTTAATATTTAATATTTTGTTCAACTTCATTCACAAAATATTTAACCTTTAAATATCAATTACGCCATCCAATATATGTCAAACACATATATTAGGGTGTTCATCATGCTCCCACTAAATATGTCATCACATATAAGTCATTTCCGATATCCATATACTTCCCACTCAAAAACTTCACAAGTATGGGCTTTCTCGATATTTTGGAAATCCCCAAAATCATTTAATCCAATTATCAAATCGAGAATCTCCCATTATGAGATGTTTTGGCATCCATGCGATTTAACAAACCTTTGCCTATTGTACTGATTACAATCTTTCTTCAATTTCAAATTGAAGAATTTGCAGATTTTGTAAAATCGACCAGCAATTCATAATTACATTTTAATTGCTAATTAAATCCTCCGGTCTTCAAGCATCGCTATATTTCTGTAGTTAACCATTAAAATTTTCAAGACACTACTCTTCATGAAAAATTGAGCTTTCAGGTCTTTTCTAATATTACATTTCTTCCTTATAACTCTAAGTTATTTGGGAAGTATCAAGTAACCATTTACTTTGATAAGATCAAATAATCACATTACTTTTGAAATCTTAAATGTAACTTACATTGGATTTTTCATTTCTTGCACTTAGGTCCACCATCACTTCTTTGTAATCTGTAGGTATGTCATGTTCAATTAACATGTCAAGTGAATCAACGTATCCACAAGTTTGGAAAAGCTCCATTGAATCCTACCTTTGTAAGTAAAGTATTTAATCGAAACGTTATGATCAACATCAGTTGCGCCCCTTTTTCTAATAGAGTTTCGTTTCTTGGAACATATTTTGTTGCGTGACTAATTTGGGTAAGATTGAACATCTTGATTTCAATCTCTTAGACTCTTACTTTCTTCCATCAAATTCTTATCTAGAAACTTTTCTTGATAAGGATTCCTTGGATAACAACCATTTTGTCTTATGGAAGGTTTTGTATTCATAATTACTTATAAATACTAGTACAAAGACTAACTCGCACCGACTTTATCAAATTCTCTAGAAAACTTGAACGTGTCATAACACTTATGGTGTTGTTTCTGCGAATCTGGATGATTTCCTATTTTCAAAAGTGCTTGTGAATTCTGTGACTTACATCTCTAACTTTATATGATAACTTATTCAGAGATTCTCTTTAGACCATATGTGTCTAATACACTATGATTATGATGTTTGAGGTATATCAACACGCTTTCATACATCCAATCAACATAATTTGTGAAACGGTTTTCACAAGTCTTTTATGTGCTAAAATTTTAACTGAAATGTCGTTCTCTTTTGATCAAATCATAGAGACCTACATTTTCTTGTTAATATTATATCCACCTTTAATCCGAAAACATTTGAACATTTCAAATTGTTTCAAAACCATGCTTTATTGGGTGAATACTTTTATTCACTTGATTCTGCAATTCTTTTAAAAAATAATGGTTTCACCCTATTGATGAATAATACATCACTCATTATAGTATTCAACAATTTACACATTTTGTATTACTAGAACGCATTAGTTTTTAGTCATGTTTGCCTAGAGGGCCTAGTATTGTAAATGTCAAAGGATTTGAGCATACCATATGACGAGGGTTTAACTCATCAATGCCCATTTTTATAGACTTGGGTTTTGGAGAAGGAGGGAGCGCTGGAGACATCTATCGGCTAGCAAACAAGCACACAGGAGACTCGAAGATTTACCCAGGTTTAGGCCTCATAGAGGTCCCTACTCCTGCTTGTCTGCTCGTAGAATTATCAAAGGAATCGAGGATTACAATGGTGCGCAGATGCAATCTGGCGAGGGTTGTGGAAACTAGGGTTGCGTGTGTCCTCCTCGCCGCCCCCTCCTAGCCTTTATATAGATAGGCTAGGTCTCGGATAGCAGGTCGAGTCGGTTACAGGTTAGGGTTTTCCCCTTTAAACTTTCTATCTTTAGCTTCTTCTTGTTCTTCAAGCAATCGAGAGTCCGTAGGTTACCCGAGTTCTCTATTTGGGCCTTGGCGACACCGTGGGCTTCCGCTGTATTCAGGCCGTATATACCAAGCTCGAGTACCTGTAGGGTATACCCATGTCACCATGACTTCATGTTTTCACAAACATGAATGCATACAACACTATTATGACTTAAACTATTGGTTATTCATTATTAAGTTTGGATATCTTTTAGCTTTATAAATGCATAAGGTACTATCATCAAGACTATAATGAGAATAACACATTCATAATCGAAAAATGTGATTTATAATAGAAATCATTCATAATAATCGAACAACTAATTGTTACAAATTCATCATGAATAATCGTCTCGCGAGATGCAAGACACACTAGTATGTTCACACTCTCAAATCGATTACAAATCTATTATACTCTCAACTAATTAATCTAGATGATAAATACAGAAGTAGATATGTCGTCGGCTATAAACATCATGTATGCCATCAACACACCTTGTCTTCTCCATGCAATGCTCTTGCAAACGGTCCTATTTTCATAAAACAAGAACAAGTATCAGTATAGTTGATAAAACCGCAAAAAAGTTTTGTGAGAGACACATTTATAAACTGTATATCACATATATCTGCTCAATCAATGATTTCCCCATCGATGGGCACTACTGTCACAGTTCTCAACTGCTATAGGAACTCATAAAAGGAGGCCTCTTCCTCTTTGATGATGCATCCTTTGACAACATTCTCGTAGCTGGGGGGAAGCGAACGCAACACCCCATATATCGCGAGCTTGTCATCCATGCAGTAGAGTGTATCATATATGAGCGACTCATGCAAGTCATGCATAATCTCCAAGTGATTTTCCATACATGTGTTCTCTTCCATCTTTCGTGAAAGAAACTTGTCAAGGAGCTCAAACTTCATAAGCCTGACTTGTCCATCGAACATCGCTCTTAACTCGACCATTATCTCATACGATTGAGTGTCCATAAACAGCCCATGTAGTCCAAGAACAATGTTGAACCGTATGGCGCCTCTAACACATATGTACTTTGCATGACGATCGTGGTACTCGTCACATTGGTCTTGACTTGCATCAGCATTTGGAGGATCTTCAAGTGGATCTTGTATGGTAAGGAGCACGTCATTCCTTATAAGGACTTCTTCCAAGAGGTCATACTAGTCTATGAAGTTAGACCCGTCTACTCTAATCAACTCACCACCAAAAAGGGAACCATGGTTGAAACACAAAGGTTTTAGTGCCATTATCTATAAGGACATTTGCAAATACATAAGACTAGTTCATAATTTTGGGTTCTAGTTTTATAATCAAATTACTACAAGAACTCCAACTAAAATCATCGCCCCTAAGATGGTTTTAGTGATCACACGACCCCTTTACACCACATCATCCCCGATCTTCACGACCTTTGATGTAGCTGCTAGGATGGACTATATCCATCGATCACATTGTCTATGTGACTCGTGCTCGATCTTTCGATCTTTTCGTGTTCCGAGGCCATGTCTGTACATGCTAAGGTTGCCAATTCAACCTAAGTGTATTTATTGTGCATACATGGCTTGCACCACTGTATGTGAATGAAGAGGTGTCTAACACCTGATCATCATGGTCTGCTTCATAACAACGAACTTTCTTGGTGGTGCACACTTTAGGGAGAACACTAAAGTTGGTATTATTTAGGGATCATCATATTTTACTACCGTCGCATATCTAATACAACCAAGCAAAACAAGATGCACAAAATAACATCACATGCAATTTTATAACTATGATGTGACGTGGTCCTTCATGCCATGTGGATGATCATCATCACACCCCACCAGTATGATGCCATTTGTGTGGTGCTACCAGCTGGTCATTCTACATGAAGTTCTTGAGGACATGACCACATCACATTACTAGCCCTTCCCCTCAAATAAAGCTCCTACTTTATTAGTTGTAGATTTTATGTGGCTGCTAGGGCTATCGAGATAGAACCGTTCATACCTACGATTATCAACCACAACATTGATCTAGTAGTTGTCTTATTACTCCCATCACGAGGCCTGCCATATTAACTATTGGAGGGGTTTCGTGGCAGAAAACAAAAAAAATCCTACTACGAGAATGTACCAACCCAAGATCTATGGATAAGTACAGTAATGAGTGGGATACGGTGTTCATTCCTTTGAAGACCGGACGCGGGATTACGTTCCTGCAAAAATGTTGCTAATGAAACTAAGCATCGTAGACCTCGAGGTCTAGAAGGCTCCAAGCACCCAACACCACTAACAATAGTGCATCGTCGAGTTTTACACGCGTACAGTGTAAATACATATCCCGGCCCCCGGTCCAGTAAGGCAGCGGAAGAAGAAGCTCCATACCTATTCCAGCAGCACGACGACATGCACTGGGTTGAGAAAACTCTACCTCGTAGATCACGTTCCAAACTTTGGAACATGATTGATAGGGAGAGATAGAGGGAGAGAGATAATGGCAAAGGCCAACTACGTGATGAGGAATTGGGGTGAATGGCACCTGAAAGTGCATGTGTGCCCCCATGTGTGGTTTTGGTAATTAATGACAATCTCTATGGACTAATGTTTGAATCGAGATTCACTTGTATAATTTTTCCATTAGCATTGCTTGGTCCATATGTTGGTTTCAAGGTTGAAAATGAAGAAATGAAGAAGTAGCAATGTCCAAGGGCTTTGTGCCCATTGGAATCATGTAGAAGAAGAAGAAGGAAGAAGAAGAAGGAAGAAGAAGAAGATCAAGCGTGTCTCTAAGAAGAAGATGGAGTTCCTCATGGTTATCTTCAATACATCATCCTAACGGAGTTAGAAGAAATGAAGTGCAATCTCAAGATGCACCATCCCTATAATATCACATGCTTGAAGCTTGCCATCCTCGGTGATCATGGAGTGATGAAGACAAGTTCAAACAAGAGGTTTCCCCATGGAGTATGGGGGAGCAATTTACAAGTCTTCATCAAGAAAGCATGAGCAAATGCAATCAAGAAGGGTGTTCCTTCTTGAATAAGACAAGATCGTGTACATCAAGCTCAAGTGTAATGCTGAAGGCAAAGGTATGATCTTGATAGTTTTTGTATTTTACCGGTCTCTTATAGTTGTTGGGAGACCGGGTTTAGGATAGATAGCCGTACTACCAAGAGGGGCTCTCGAGTGAGTTGCTCGATCGTATCTCTCAGAGAGAGCTCAAATCTTTGCATACCTAGCATCATGTTTCTTGATTGTTGTTTGTATCTTGTGAATGTGAGGATCTAGATCTTGTGGTTATCTTCATAACAAGCTCTAGTTCATCAAAAATGGATTACCCTTGAACATCTTTTTGCGTTTTTGATCATGCGGGTTTTCCGTCTCCACACCTTGGGAGATGTCTCACATATATACATGATATTTTCTCCCCATGCGGTACCCAATATTTTGAACAAAACTGGTTTCATCTTATTTGGAGTTCGGATGCAAAAGTTATGGCAGTTTTGGTTCTGGAGTTTCCCTGATCGGAACTACTGCTACTTTACTGGAAGTACCGCTAGGTCACTTTTGGCGCCGGTAGTACCGGTCTAGTTCCAGTGAGCATGTGAACGCCCCTAGCACCCATTCTATTTTTGATGCATATTTACCGGAACTTGGGCTGGTAGTTGACCGAAAGTACTGCTCAGGCATATTTTGCCACCGGTACTACAGGTGGAATTACCAGCTCACTTCCACTCAACCCTATGCACCCCCACTATAAGCTTTCTATTTGGTCGCGTCTTTTTGTCAGTAATTGGCTGGTAGTGGAATGGTAGTACCGGCCGAAAGTTCTGGCCCAGGTCGGGCAGAACTTCTGGCCTGTACAACCAGGTCATTTCAATAGTTTTTCAAGCCATTGGAACCGGGTTGGACAGAACTTTCGGTGGATCACCATACTAACGACCAGGCGCATTATTACCCAAACGGTCAGATCTAGGATCCCTTTAAAAGGGGCTCCTCTTCCCTTTCGTGGTTACTAGCTCTTTTGGTCCGTTTCTATCGCTCCTCCATTGTTGACCATGAAGAGCTTGTCCTCTCCCTTCCCCCTCCTATGATTCTTGCATCTTTTTGAGGGATTTGAGAGAGGATATCTAGATCTACAACCCCACCCAACCAAATCCCTTTTTTGTGAAGGAATCCTTGGGATCTAGATCTTGGTGTTCTCCTCTTGTGTTCTTCCTCTCTTATTCCCCCAATAGATTTTCTAGCTTTGGTGGAATTTGAGAGTGAAGGACTTGCCTCTTGCATTTGGTGCATAGGTTTGAGTTCTACTCGGAGATTTGGTGAGTTCAAGTTTTAGGGCTTGTTTCTCTTGGATTCTTGGAACCCTAGCTGGTTGTGTGGTAGTGGTGTGATACCCTTGGGGCCTCCAATTGAGTTGTGGAGATTTCTCAAGGTCGAGGCCTTTGTGGTGATTCTTGGGAGCCCTCCAATTGAGCTATGGAGTTTGCCCCAAGCTTGTACGGGTTTGGTGACCTCCCTCAAGTGTCCCATAGTGGATCATAAGTAAGCCTTTGTGGTGAGATCACGAGAGAATAGGGTGAGCCTGTTGTGGCATTGATGAGTTGCGTGCCTTTGCATCTTGGGGTGAGGCCTTGTGTGGCGTTCGGTGAGCATCGAGCCACCACACCTCAAGGTGAGCCATTTGTGGCGTTCGGAGAGCATTTCACCACCGCACCTCTCCAATGGAGATGTAGCTTCTTTGGAAGTGAACTTCGGGGTAAAAATCATCATCTCCACGTCCATTGGGTATCTCTCAACCGAGCCCTTTACTTATGAAATTTACATCGTGATAGCCATCATGCTTGAAGTATTATATCTTGCTATCACCTTGTTGCTTATCTTGCTTATCATAGGTTTTTGGTGCACTTAGTGAACCTAGTGATTTTAGTTTTTGTGCTCTGATAAATTAAATGTTAGTTTTATTCCGCATTTATTAGATCCTGAATCATAATTATTTTAAAATCATATTCACCCCCCTACACGACGTCAATTGTCCTTTTAGCACCCCTATATATAGGAAAAACTGAGGCACTCCCACGCTCCAAGTCCCAGGGTGGGACTAAACATTGGAGGAGAGGTGGGAGGGATGTCCGCTGGCAGGGTGGGCCCCACCCGGGCTCCCAAGCCCACCTAAGGGTGGTCGATGGGGTGGGAGCCCTCGCACCCTTGGCCGCACGACCCCCTTGCCCCTACGCGCCTCCCTCTTGGGCCTCCTCCCTCCTAGGAAGGGCCCATGTGGGGTTTTCCCTTTTTCTTTTATTTAAATAAATTATATTTAATATTAATTCATAATTAAATATTAAATACGTATTATTTAATTCCTCTTTATTCAAAACTCTTTTTTAACAATGTCCGAACACTTCTGTATATCTCCGGAACCCTTCTGATTCCCTCTCTTCCTATTTGTCTATTGGTATCGGATCAACCCGTAGCGTCTTTACCCTTAAGCATGACACCCATCCGGTTTGGGAATATTCATACATGAACGAGACATCTCTTTGATTAATGACCAACATCGGTATCTGGAAACACATGACGGCCCCTGCACATTCCACGAATTTGGTTGTTTGCTTGAACCTTCTAAATGTCGAGTCTTATTCCTTTTGCACAACGATACTTGGTTTTTCCAAGACCTGATCTCTTGTATCCATATACAGTTCGATCTTGTTACTGACAAACACATTTATTCATTTCCATGATATTACATCCTCATGACCTAGTCACATACTTGCAAGCTCATTGATGTAATCTCACCGAGTGGGCCTAGAGTATCTATCCGTCACTCGGATAGGAAAATCCCGATCTCGATACATACACCTCAACTATTCCTCTGGAATACCCAATGTACACCTTTATAGCCACCTAGTTACGGTCATGGCGGTTAATGCGATCAAAGAAGCCACGAGAGATAGTGATTAAAATGATCTTATGGTCGAAGGATTAAGTCACTATTTTTTACTAGATATCGCAGCGTTGAACTTTGTGACTAGATCAAACTACAATTCTATGGTCAGGTGTGCCCATCACTTCATAAGTGACCTTGTTGCCAATGGACCTTTTAGTCAAATCATGATCGGGGAACCTCGATCATCATCTGCCCAACGAACTAGTACTACAGGACACTTGGGACCTGTTTGTTTATATACCACACTTGTATTAATGTTTTTGTTTAATACAGTTATAGCATGATACAAAACTATTATGAAATTAGAGATATATCAATTAAACAACTTTATTTATTGGCCTCTAGGGCATATCTCCTCCAGTCTCCCACTTGCACTAGAGTACAATTACACTAGTTTTACAACAGGCAATAATCTAACACCAATAGCATCCCAGTGTTGAACATGCTTTTCTTGTGGAAGAGGCTTTGTGAATGGATCAGCTACATTCATATCTATGTGTACTTCGCAAAGTCTAATGTCACCATTTTCAACGTAATCTCTTATTACATGGTAACGTCGGTGTATGTGCTTGGCCATGGAGTGGAACCTATGGTCCTTCGCAATCACAATGCCCCCCATGTTGTCGCAATAGATGCACACACGGTCCCGCGCGCTTGGGAACACTCCAAGTTCAGTAATGAACTTCCTCATCCAAACAACTTCGTTAGTTGCTTATGTGGCAGCCATGTACTCCGGCTCCATTGTAGATTGAGCCACCGAGCTTTGTTTCCCGCTCCTCTAGCTCACCGCACCACCATTCACCAAGAATACGTATCCTGTCTGAGACTTTGAGTCATCTGGATTAGTGTTGAAGCTTGCATCTAGGTAACCTGTTACAAAAAGCTCTTATTCACTTCCTCCATAGACTACAAGTTGAAGGGAATATGCTCTGAGAGGCAATAATAAAGTAGTTATTATATGTATTCCATGTATATGATAGATTTTTATTTTGCATGCTATAATTGTATTAAAAGGAAACGTTAATACATGTGTGTTTAATAAATAAATAAAGAGTTCCTAGTTATGCCTCTATTATAAACTAGCTCGTTGATTAACAAGATGATCAAGGTTTCCTGATCATGGATATTGGATGTTGTTAATAACGAGGTCACAACATTGGTGAATGATGTGATGAACATTCATCCGAAGTATAGAATTACGATCAAAGTCATTATGTTTATATTGCTATAAGATCATATGAAGTAATCTTAGTCCCTAGACCATGAGATCATGTTAATTGCTAACACCGGAAGAGTGACTTGATAACATCAAACATCACAGCATAAAAGGGTGACCATAAAGGTGGGTTCAGATACTCCGAAGATGTTATGTTGAGGCTCATGGATCAAGAGTGGAATTTGTCAATCCCGATGACAGACAGATATACTCTGGGCCCTCTCGGTGATATCACATTAAGATAGCTTGCAAGCAAGTGATGTGATCACTAGAATGTTATATCACGGGAACAAGAAAAGAGTGCACGTCGGTAACAAGATAAATCTAGGTATTGAGATACTAATGATCGAATCTCGGACATGTGATATATCGTGATACAAAGGGATTTAGTTACTATCGTTAAAGGTTCACACGATCACAGAAGTCATCGTTGAATGTGTGGGAGTCAGTATGGATCTCCAGGTCTCGCTTCTGATTATTGATCTAAGAGAGGTCTCGATCATGTCTGCATTATTCGTGAACCGTAGGGTGACACACTTAAGGGTTGACAACACCATTTGGAGCAAATATGTTCTAGACGAAAGAATTGCAAAGCGCTGGAATTATTTCAATGGACACCGGAATTGTTTCGGGTGAAATTGCTGAAATTGGTTATGCATATGATATTGAAATGTTGCAGGGGGTTTTATGTGAATGTTCGTTAATTAAAGTAATTAAGAAAATTCTGTATAAAATAAATAAAGAGTTGCATTAAATTTGGTGGAAATTTAATGCATTTTGAGTTGGATTTTGAGTGTTGCAAATGAAGAGGCAAATTTATGTGAGTGGAGCTTCCACCACATGAATGAGGAAGAGGTGGGGGCACCCCCATGGGCGCCGGCCATGGGAGGGGGGCAATCCCCCTCTCCTATAAAGGCCCCCCTCTCCTTCCTTCTCACTTACACTCCTCGTGAAGGATCTCTCTCCCCCTCTAGAATTTTTCCCCATGGTCTCAGATTAGCGAGATACATGTTCCCGATGGTATTTCGTCTGGAAGGAGTTGTTGCTTCCGCTGCATCGCTGGAGCGAGGATGTGGAGGTTGTTTGGTGGCCTGAACGTGTGTGCGAGGATGGATGCGCTGCTGATTTGCGACACTAGGACTTCCACACAATCTTGAGATCGGCAAGCATTCGACTACATCATCCACGAGTTCAATCTCGCTACACTTTGTCGGTCTTCGAGGGTATGTTCTCTATGGATGTATATCCACCTGTTGCTTGTATCTAGTAGATAGATCTTGGCATATAATAGTTCACATCGTAGGAATTTTTGTTTTCTATGCTGCGAACCCAATAGTGGTATCAGAGCCTAATCTATGCGTAGATGCTTTGCACGGGTAGTACACATATGAGTATGTGGGCGATGATGATCATGTTATTGCATCTTATATGTATTTTGGATATTGGTGGCATAGTTGGATGAAGCGGCCCAGACTAACTTTACATGTCCTCGCACATGCGACCTGTTCCACGCTTAACATGCAACTAGTTTTGCATAAGTGGCTAGCGGGTGTATGTTTCTCCTACTATAGTCAATATCTGATTTATAATGAGTTGCTAATAATTTGGTTATGATTGTTGTGGTTCCATGTTCATAGGTAAGACCCGTTCTATCTTTGAAAGCCCTAAGCCACGTATAACTTGCAATTGATAAATTAGAAGCGTCTAGTTTAGATCGTTGTTGGGCTAGTGTCATGATATGGTAATACTGTAAGTTGATGTATAGTTGATACTCTTACAACACACCTAATGTGTAAGTTCCATAGACCTTGGCCTTACACACAAAGGAATGATAAAGATCGTACCACGATGCACATGATAGTGATCAAGTGCAAGAACCATGTCATTTCACTTTACACATATGATGTTTGTGTCTTATATTGCTTGTTTGGCATTTTAGTAGCATTATAAGATGATCCCTCATTTAAATATCAAGATAAAAATGTGTTCTTCCTTAAGTATGAACCGTTCTATGGATCGTTTTTCGAGACATCACGTGATGATCGGGTGTACTCAACTCTACACTTTCATACAACGGGTGTAAGACAGTTTTACACGCGAGTACTAAGGTTCTTACGTGGAGAGCCTAGCATGTACAGACATGGCCCCAGAACATGGACCGAAAGGTTAAGCATGAGTCATATAGTTGATATGATGCCCATATAGATGCTTGCCTTTGAAGCTACACCAACTCACATGATGATCGTACTTAGTGTAGTGGATTTGGTTCAGGTAATCACCAAAAATACACGAGGGATGTCGTTTTTGAGTGGGAGTTCATTTGTAATTTGGATTAGTTGAACTCGATCTATCATAAACTTAGTCTAAACTTTACAAATTATGTTGTAGATGGCACCACCTACTTTTAATTTCAATGTGTTCATGGAGAAAGAGAAACTTGCGGCAAATGGTAGCAACTTTACCAACTGGACCATGAATTTGAGGATTATCCTCACTGCTGCACAAAAGCAATATGTCCTAGAAGCGCCACTAGGCCCCCCACCAGCTCCTGATGCCCCTGACAAGGAAAAGAACGTCTATTTGACTCGTCAGGAGGACCACAACTTAGTTCATTGCGGCATACTATATGGGCTAGAGTCGGAAATTCGAAAGTGTTTCAAAAATGGCAATGCCTTTGATACCATGGGTGAATTGAAAATGATTTTTGATACCCATGCTACCGTAGAGAGTTATAATGCTTCTAAAAAGTTCTTTAGCTGCATGATGGAAGAGAACAGCTCCGTTAGTGAGCACGTACTCAAAATGTCTGGGTACGCCGATAAGCTTGTGTCCTTGGGAATAATGATTCCCATTGACTTAGGCATACATCGTGTTCTCCATCTCTGCCACCTAGCTACAAGAGCTTCATGATGAACTATAATATGCAAGGCATGAAGAAGTCTCTCCCCGAGCTTCTGTCAATGCTTAAAACTGTACAAGTGGACATCAGGAAAGAACATCAAGTGTTGATGATCAATAAGACCACCGGTTTGAAGAAAGACAAGAAGGGAAAGAAGGGTGGAAAATATGTTGCCGCACCTGAAAAGAAATCCTGAGCTGGCCCTAAGTCCGATACCGAGTGCTACTATTGCATGGGGACTGGCCATTGGAAGCGCAACTGCCCTAAGTATTTGGCGAACAAGAAGGCCAGCAAGGAAAACAAAGGTATATGTGATATACATGTTATTGATGTGTACTTGACTAGTACTCGGGGTAGCACTTGGGTATTTGATACGGGATCGGTTGCTAATATATGTAACTCGATTCAAGGGTTGGGGAACAAGCGACAACTAGCAAGGGATGAGGTCACGATGCGTGTTGGCAATGGGTCAAGAGTTGATGTGATTGTCATCAGAACGCTGCCTCTCGATATGCCGTCAGGATTAGTGATAAATCTAAATAATTGTTATTTGGTGCATGCACTGAGCATGAACATTGTATCCGGATTGTGTTTGATGCGAAGTGGTTATTCCTTTAAATCTGAAAACAATGGTTATTCGATTTATATGAATGATATCTTTTATGGTCATGCACCTGTGATGAATGGTTTATTTCTGTTGGATCTCGATAATAGTATTACGCATATTCATAATGTTGATGCTAAAAGGATTAAACTTGATGATGATATATGTGCATATATGTGGCACTGCTGTCTAGGTCATATTGGCGTTAAACGCATGAAGAAACTCCATTCTGATGGACTTTTGGAATCACTTGATTTTGAATCATTTGATACATGTGAGCCATGCCTTATGGGCAAGATGACTAGAACGTCGTTTTCTGGTTCAATTGAACGAGTGACAGATTTATTGGAAATCATACTGATGTATGTGGACCAATGAGTGTGTCGTTTTCTATTTGATGAAACACAAGTCTGAAACCTTTGAAAAGTTCAAAGAATTTCAGAATGAAGTGGAAAATCATCGTAACAGAAAGATCAAATTTCTGCGGTACGACCGTGGAGGAGAGTATCTTAGTGACGAGTTTAGCGCACATATGAAAGACTGTGGAATAGTCTCACAACTCACGCCTGCCAGAGCACCACAACGTTATGGTGTGTCAGAACGTCATAATCCTACTTTATTGGATATGGTTTGATCTATGATGTCTCTGCCTGACTTGCCACTATCATTTTGGGGTTATGCACTAGAAACCGTTGCATTCACTTTAAATCGGGCACCATCTAAATCCGTTGAAACAACACCGTTTGAATTGTGGTTTGGAAACAAACCTAAGCTGTCATTTCTGAAAGTTTGGGGTTGCGATGTTTATGTGAAGAAACTTCAGCCTGATAAACTTGAACCCAAAGTGGAAAAATGCGTATTCATAGGATGCCCTAAAGAAACAATTGGGTATTCCTTCTATCACAGATCCGAGGGCAAGGTTTTTGTTGCCAAGAATGGACCTTTTCTAGAGAAAGAGTTTCTCGTGAAAGGCGTGTGTACATGGAAGGTAGAACTCGAAGAGTTTATTGAACCTTGTCTTCATGAAACGGCAAGTGGCGTAGCGCCGGAAATTGTTCCAGAGTTGACTTCATTGAATGAAGAGGGAACTAATGATAATGATCATGAAACTTCGAAAGAGGACACTACCGAACCTCGCAGGTCAAGCAAGACACGTGCAGCTCCTGAACTGTACGGAAATCCTGTTATGAATTTCATGGTTGATGAAATAGATGACCCTGCAACGTATGAAGAAGCGATGATGAGCCCAAATTCCAACAAATGGCTAGAAGCCATGAAATCCGAGATGGAATCCATGTACGAAAACCAGGTATGGACCTTGGTGGACTTACCTCACGATCGAAATGCCGTTGAGAATAAATGGATTTTCAAAAGAAAAACTGATGCTGATGGTAATGTAACCATCTATAAAGCTCGACTTGTCACAAAGGGGTTTCGACAAATTCAAGGAGTTGACTACGATGAGACATTCTCTCTCGTAGCAATGCTAAAGTCGATTAGGATTATGTTAGCAATTGCTGCATATTTCGATTATGGCAGATGGATGTCAAAACTGTGTTCCTCAATGGTAATATTGAAGAAGAGTTGTATATGATACAACCTAAGGGTTTTATCGATCCTAAGGATGTTGATAAGGTATGCAAGCTTCGGCGATCCATCTATGGACTGAAGCAAGCATCCCGAAGTTGGAATCTCCGCTTTGATGAGGTGATCAAAGAGTTTGGATTTGTCCAAACTTATGGAGAGGCTTGTATTTACAAGAAAGTGAGTGGGAGCAATGTGGCATTTCTAATATTATATGTGGATGACATATTATTGATTTGAAATGATATAGATCTTTTAAACAGTGTTAAAAGTTATCTAAACAACAATTTTTTTATGAAGGACCTTGGTGAAGCATCATATATATTAGGCATTAAGATCTATAGAGATAGATCAAGGTGCCTAATTAGGCTATCGCAAAGTACATACCTTGATAAGATATTAAAGAAGTTTAATATGGACGGAAGTAAGAAGGGTTCTTACCTATGTTGCAAGGCAAGACATTGAGTAAGACCCAAAGTCCGGCTACAACAGAAGAAAGAGAGATAATGGACAAGATCCCCTATGCTTCAGCCATAGGCTCTATAATTTATGCCATGCTATGTACAAGACCGGATGTTGCACATGATATTAGTTTGACTAGTAGGTACCAATCTGATCCAGGTTCGGAACACTGGATAGCGGTCAAGAATATCCTTAAGTACTTAAAGAAGAACTAAGGATATGTTTCTTGTATACGGAGGTGAAGAAGAGCTGGCCGCTAAGTGTTATGTCGACGCTAGCTTTGACACCAATCCAGATAACTCTAAGTCTCAATCCAGATACGTATTTCTCTTGAACGAAGCAGCAAATAGTTGGAGGAGTTCCAAACAACTTGTGGTGGCCGGATCAACAACGGAGGCGGAATATGTTGCTGCTTCAGAAGCGGCACATGAAGCGGTTTGGATGAAGGAGTTCATCACAGAACTAGGTGTGGTTCATAGTGCGTTGGACCCAATGGTGATCTATTGTGACAACAATGGAGCCATAGCCAATGCCAAGGAACCAAGGTCTCACAAGAATTCCAAGCATATTAAGCACCGGTTTCACTCCATCCGTGAGCATGTCAAGGATGGAGATATAAAGATTTGTAAAGTACACACGGACCTAAATGTAGCAGATCCGTTGACTAAAGTTCTCCCTAGAGAAAAACATGATCAACACTAGAACTCCATGCGTGTTAGATTTATCAATATGTAAACTAGATTATTGTCTCTAGTGCAAGAATGAGATTGAAGGGAATATGCCCTGAGAGGCAATAATGAAGTTGTTATTATATGTATTCCATGTATATGATAGATGTTTATTTTGCATGATATAACTGTATTAAAACGAAACATTAATACATGTGTGTTTAATAAACAAATAAAGAGTTCCTAGTTATGACTCTCTTATAAACTAGCTCGTTGATTAACAAGATGATCAAGGTTTCCTGATCATGGACATTGGATGTTGTTAATAACGAGGTCGTAACATTGGTGAATGATGTGATGAACATTCATCTGAAGTATAGCATTACGATCAAAGTCATTATGTTTATTTTGCTATAACATCATACGAAGTAATCTTAGTCCTTAGACCATGAGATCATGTTAATTGCTAACACCGGAAGGGTGACTTGATAACATCAAACGTCACACCGTAAAAGGGTGACTATAAAGGTGGGTTCAGATTCTACGAAGGTGTTATGTTGAGGCTCATGGATCAAGAGTGGAATTTGTCAATCCCGATGACAGATAGATATACTCTGGGCCCTCTCGGTGATATCACATTAAGATAGCTTGCAAGCAAGTGATGTGATCACTAGAATGTTATATCACAGGAACGAGAAAAGAGTACATGTAGGTAACGAGATAAAACTAGGTATTGACATACTAATGATCGAATCTCGTACATGTGATATATGGCGATATAAATGGATTTAGTTACTATCGTTAAAGGTTCTCATGATCATAGAAGTCATCGTTGAATGTGTGGGAGTCAGTATGGATCTCCAGGTCTCGCTTCTGATTATTGATGTGAGAGGGGTCTCGATCATGTCTGCATTATTCGTGAACCATAGGGTGACACACTTAAGGGTTCCCAACACCATTTGGAGCAAATATGTTCTAGACAAAATAATTGCAAAGCGCTGGAATTATTTCAATCGACACTGAAATTGTTCCGGGTGAAATTGCTGAAATTGGTTCTGCATGTGATATTGAAATGTTGCAGGGGTTTTATGTGAATGTTTTTTAATTAAAGTAATTAACAAAATTCTGAATAAAATAAATAAAAGAGTTTTATTAAATTTGAGTTGCATTAAATTTGGTGGAAATTTAATGCATTTTGAGTGGAGAAAATGGAGAGGCAAATTTATGTGAGTGGAGCTTCCACCACATGAATGAGGAAGAGGTGGGGGCACCCCCCATGGGCGCTGACCATTGGAGGGGGGCAGCCCCCCTCTCCCTCCTTCTCACTTACACCTCCTCATGAAGGATATCTCTCCCCCTCTAGAATTATTCCCCCAATGTCTCGGATTAGAGAGATACATGTTCTCGGTGGCATTTCGTCTGGAAGGAGTTGTTGCTTCCGCTGCATCACTGGAGCGAGGAGGTGGAGGTTGTTCGGTGGCCTGAACGTGTGTGCGTGGATGGATGCGCTACTGATTTGTGGCGCTAGGACTTCCACACGATCTTGAGATCGGCAAGCGTTCGACTACATCATCCACGAGTTCAATCTCATTACACTTTGTTGGTCTTTGAGGGTATGTTCTCTATGGATGTATATCCACCCGTTGCTTGTATCTAGTAGATAGATCTTGGCGTATAATAGTTCCCATCGTAAGATTTTTTTTGTGTTCTATGCTGCGAACCCAACATAAGTATATCCTTAGTTCTTTTTAGATACTTGAGGATATTTTTAACTTCATACCAATGAACCGACCTAGGGTTTCTTTGGAAACAGTTTGTCAAGCTAAGAGCCAAGGCAACATCTGGTCTAGTGCTCAACATGGCATACATGATGGAGCCAATGGCCAAGGCATAAGGAATGTATCTCTTTGCTTCTCCATCACAATATGTTACTAGGCATTGAGTCACACTCAACTTATTACCTTTCATGACCGACAATGAACCCTTCTTTGCCCGATCCATTCTGAATCGTATCTGAATATTTTCTAGGTAAGTGCTCTAACCAAGTGACAATAGACGCCTTGATCTATCTATATAGATCCTGATGCCTAGTATGTAGACAGTTTCACCCATGTCCTTCATAGAGAATTTAATGTTTAAATAATCTTTCACGCTTTTCACAAGATCCACGACATTCCCTATTAACAATATGCCATCCACACATAGTACTAGGAATGCCACCGACTTCTCATTCACTTTCTTATATATGCAAGCTTCTTCATTTTTAACAAATTTAAAACCTTTGATGACTTCATCAAATCGAAGATTCCAAATTCGACATGCTTGCCTCAGTCCATAAATGGACCTCTAAAGCTTGCATACTTTACTAGCATCCTCTGGATTAAAAATACCCTCCGGTTGCATCATATACAAATCTTCCTCAATGTTGCCATTAATTAAGGTGGTTTTCACATCCATCAGCCCTATTTCGTAATCGAAATGTGCAACAACTGCTAGTAGAATCCGAACAGACTTTAGCTTCGGTACAGGAGAAAATGACTCTTCATAGTCAATTGCTTGAATTTGTCGGAGACCTTTTGCAACAAGTTTGAAATGGATCGTATGGGCACCTAACGGGGGGGGGGGTGAATAGGTGCTACTTCAAATTTTAATGATTTTTCAATTTTAGGCTTAACACAAAAGGTAAATTCTCTACATAATTACTTAGAAGAATTTCCCTATATGCAAACCTAGCTACCAGCGAGTAAGAGGTGAGTGGAAAGAGGAGAACCGTAGAGAAGCACGTGGAGACACAGGATTTGTTTTACTGCAATTCCTTCATTGTTAAGGGAAGTACATCTGTGTTGGAGGGGTGGGCGGTACTACGCCACAATAGGCCTCACCCTGTTCTCCGATGGATCCCGCCACCAAAGGCCTGATCCACCTTTCCACTATAGGAACCCTTCGAGGCGGGTACCAGCGCCTTTACACAACTAGTGGGGCACAACTCCACAACCAAATTGGAGGCTCCCGTAATGACAACAAGTTGCCACAAGAACAAGTTATCAATAACAAAATACAAGATCTAGATATTAGCAAGAATACTAGATTGGGGATTTCTCCAAATGAATGGAGAGGAGTTGATGCGCTTGATTCGTGATGGCGATGAAGATTGTCTCCTCCTTCAATTCCCCAAAAGATCGAAGCCTTCGGGTGGTTGAAATGGGAGATCTAGAGAGAGAGCTCTTGCAATGGGTCTGACAATTTTTGAATGAATCAAGGAATCTGCTCGATGGGGATGAAGGGGCTTTTATACCCCCTTTCCAAACCAAGCCGTTGGAGCCTTTGGGGGCTGGATTATCCTACCCAAGTGAGGGCCGGATTATCCGGCCTGGGGAAAACTCCGTCCTAGACTCGGATTATCCAGCAGAAAATCCGCCTACGGATAGAAGCTCGCGCAGGCTGGCCCTTGACACCTTCTCCTGGGGACCGGATTATCCGGCCCTAGGGGAGGGCCGGATTATCCGGCCGGGGGAAAATCCGCCCCAGCCACGGCTGGGGGAAAATCCGCCCCAGCCACGGAATATCCGGGGGAAATTCTGCCCCCAGACAGAAGCTCGCGCAGACGCTCTCTTGGGTGATTCCCATGGGGCCATATTATCAGGCCCAACATGAGGGCCGGATTATCCGGTCTAGGGAGAAAAACCGCCCCAGAGCCGGACTGTCCAGGGGAAAATCTGCCCCCAGACAGAAGCTCGTGCAGCGCCAGTCCTGGCCAAAAAGGTCTGGCCGGATTATCCGGCCCATGATGGGAGCGGATAATCTGGCCCCCCAAATGCACAAAACTTTCCTACAACACTTAGTACACATTAGAACTTCCATGCTATTGTTATCTAACACACAAAAAATAGGAAATCATGAAATGTTGTTTCAATCTCCCCCTTTTTGGTGTTATATGACAATACTAGGATTTGCAAGAAAGTTCACAAGACCATCAACAAAGAATACATGAAAGAGACTCCCCCTCAATGTGTGCATACTAGAAATTTGTATTTGAATACAAATGCACACAAATTGGTGCGAGTCTATTCCATTGAAATATGAACAACATAATCATACCACCGAGATAGGGAGTGGCGTCCTTGATATAGCCACTATTATCAATGTGATAACCAATATAAGCGCCTTCCTCGAGATAGATACCCAACATTATAGGATATGACAGATGAATCCATAGGCGTAATCCACGAGATAAATCCAGAATTCCATAGACACAAAGTTTCACACAAACCACAAACCACAAATTAAAGTTCAACGCTAAATGGGCACAAGTAAGAAAACGACGAATCAAAAAGTGCAAATGCTTGTGCCCGACCCATGCAAATCCTCAGAGACCTAATAGAACTACTTGTCCCCTTTGGCATTGAGACGCCAAAAAGGAAGAAGAGCGATGATAACGCCCCAAGGTATCACTCCTAGTCGTCATCCTCATCCTCGTCCTCATTCCCATCGTCGTCCTCATCCTCAAGCTCCTCGGTGTCATCGTCCTCATCATCAGCAGTGGCTGCAGAAGGGAACAAGTGACGCTCCAGCTCTCCATAGTTAAGCCCAGAAGAAGAGTTCCACCAGGAATATGGTGTAGGAGGAGTAGGAGCCGGGGGATCACCAGAAGCACCGAACACATGGTGAAGGATGAGCTGCTGAGAGTGGGCCAACTCAAGTCCCCAATCAACACCCCCACAAGATGTACAAGGGACTTGTGTGCATGAATAGATGGCTTAGGGGTAGGAAAAAGGCTTCGGATTAAGAGATCCAAACTAAGATGGTACTACACACTCAAATTTGCAAGAATCAAAGCAACTAAAAGCCAAAAGTGAGTGTGCTTCCCATAAAAACATGAGAGGAGCTAAAAACGATCAAGAAGATCCAAATAAATCCAACTCTTCTCATGAAAGAGGGCGGTGGCCAAAGCCACCTTGTTGGAGTGTATGGTATGACACCACGAAGATATATCTTGGGTTCATGACCAATACTCATCAATAAGCTCACATATTGGGCTAACCACTCAGATGCAAACAAAATGTCAATCAATGATATTAAGAGAAATGATTTGACTTGCTTTCGGCATTATGGGGGGAGGGTTATCCCAATCAATTAGGATCACACTCCCCCTATATCCATGCCCACATCTAGACCAAATAAGACTAAGATGTACGAGTGAGTGCATGGGTAATCAAGACAAGCTCCTTGAATCAACGATATTTAGCTCATTCCTCAAGTAGAAAAACCTTGCTTCATCAAGTGGCTTCATTAAAATATCAGCAAGTTGGTTCTTCGTGCTCACAAAAGATAGATCAATATCGCCTCGAGCAACATGGTCCCGAATAAAATGATTCCAAATCTCAATATGCTTTGTCCTTGTGTGCTGTACCGGATTGTATGCAATTTTGATTGCACTTTCATTATCGCATAAAAGAGGCACTTTGTCACAATTGACATCGTATTCCTTTAAAGTTTGCCTCATCCATAATAACTGAGTGCAGGCAAGCAGTAGCAACATATTCAGCTTCAGCGGTGGAGAGAGAGATACAATTCTACTTTTTAGATGACCAACAAACTAGAGTTCTTCCCAAAAACTGACAAGCACCAGAAGTTGATTTCCGATAATCCTTATCACCGGCCCGATCTGAATCAGTATAACCACATAGAGAGAAATTGGAGCCCTTGGGATACCATAGACCAAAGTTAGGAGAATGAACCAAATATTGGAAGATCCTCTTGACCGCCACTAAGTGGCTTTCTTTAGGAGTTGCTTGATACCTTGAACACACCCCCACACTCAACACAATATCGGGTCTAGATGCGCAGAGGTAAAGGAGAGAGCCGATCATGGACCAGTATACCTTTTGGTCCACATCTTTACCGTGGGGTTAAGTTCAAGGTGACATTTTGTTTGCATCTGAGTGGCGATGCCATTGAGATCTGTCATCTTGAATCTCTTGATCATTTCTTGGATGTATTTAGCTTGATTGATGAAGGTCCCTTCTCTAAGTTGCTTGATCTCGAATCCAAGAAAGAACCATAACTCCCCCATCATAGACATCTCAACCTGTCAGTCATAAGCTTTGAAAATTCATCATTAAAAGCTTTATTAGTAGAACCAAAGATGATGTCGTCTACATATAGTTGGCATACGAAGAGCTCCCCCTTAACCTTCTTAGTAAAAAGAGTGGGATCGATTTACCCAACTTCGAAGCCACGGTCTAGCAATAGCTCTTTAAGGTGCTCATACCATGCACGTGGGGCTTGGTTAAGGCCATAGAGTGCCTTATCGAGTTTGTAGACATGGTTCAGAAAGTTAGGATCCTCAAATCTCGGGGGTTGCTTTACATATACCAAGTCATGTAGAGGACCATTAAGAAAAGCACTCTTAACATCCATTTGCTACAATTTAAAATTGTTATGGGCAGCATAAGCAAGAAGGATACAGATGGACTCAAGCCGAGCCACAGGAGCATAGGTCTCGCCGAAGTCAATGCCCTCAACTTGGGAATGGCCTTGTGCCACTAGTCTCGCCTTGTTGCTCACAACAATGCCATTCTCATCTTGCTTGTTTTAAATATCCATTTAGTGCCAATAACGTTGCGAAAATCCTTAGGCTTCTCCACTAGTTTCTAGACCTTGTTGCGCTCAAAGTTATTCAACTCTTCATGCATAGCAACAACCCAGTCCGGATCTTCAAGAGCTTCAAACACCTTCTTAGGTTCCACCATTGAGATGTGAGCTTCATGCTCACCAAAACTTGCCAATTCCCTTCTTGTGGAAACCCTTCGTCGAAGATCACCAACAACTTTGTCAAGAGTATGACCCCTTAACTCAAGGTTCCGATCAGCACGAGCCTTACGACAAAGTTCAATAAGCTTGTTGTCTCTTGGTGGAATAGTTTCATCACTTGAGTCTTTGTTGGAATCATTTGCTTGACCTTGATTTGAAGTCTGATTATCAGTAGTAGGAGATGACGAAGCATGCCCTTGAGGTGGGTCATCAGCCGTAACAGGAGGTTGCTGATCATCAGGAGTTTCAGGGCTGGATAATCCGGCCGAGGGTGAGGCCGGATAATCCGGCCTGGGAGAACTTGATGCAATTTCATCGGGTTTCCTGGGACTTGCTTGAAATGGCAAGGGGCCGGATAATCCGGGGTCAGCCGGAAAATCCGGCCTGGAGCTTGTAGCAGTTTCTTCGATAAGATGCACAGTTTGGTCGTCAGGGGAGTGGTGGCCAGATAATCCGGTGTCGACCGGATAATTCGGCCTGGAGCATCCAGGAGCATGTTCTCCTTCAGCAATTTGTGGAGTTGGTGTAGAAGTTACTCCCGTGGTTGGAGCATGTTGAGTATGTGTAGATGAGGGCTCTTCATGAGTAGAGCATTGTCCTTCCCGATCCGCCACAAGGGGTTCCTCAATGGGGCGGAAAAGTCCCACGCCCATTCTTCTTATGGCATCTTGGGGTATTTCAACATCTGCATCACAAACATCAACTTGCCCCGCACGGGAGCCGTCATTTTCCTCGAACACCACACTACAAGATTCTACAACAGTTCTGGAGAGCTTATTATAGACTCTGTAAGTGTGGGATTCGGCACCGTAACCAACAAAAATACCTTCTAAAGCCTTAGACTCAAATTTAGATAAACGAACTCCCTTGATGAGAAAGAAACACTTACACCCAAATACCCGAAAGTATGAGATGTTTGGCTTGTTACCGGTAAGTATTTCATACGGAGTCTTGTCCAAGATTTTATGGAGGTATAACCGGTTGGATGAATGACAAGCGGTAGAGATTGCTTCAGCCCAGAAGTTATATGGAGACTTGAATTCGGCTAGCATAGACCTTGCCATATCCATTAGAGTCCGGTTCTTCCTCTCGGCAACACCGTTTTGTTGAGGGGTGTACGTAGCGGAATATTGATATCTTATCCCCTCTTCACTTAGGAACTCATTTAAGGTGTAGTTCTTCAACTCGGAGCCGTTATCACTTCTTATTGCCAGAATAGGGACGTTGTGTTGATGTTGAACCTCGTTGGCAAAGTCGGTGACCGTTTGTTGAGTCTCGCTCTTCAAATTGAAGAAATAGACCCAAGTGTATCTTTAGTAATCATCAACGATCACAAGGCAGTACTTCTTCCCACCAAGGCTTGCATGAGATGGAGGTCCAAAGAGGTCCACATGAAGGAGCTCTAAGATCCTTTTTGACGAAATAGTAGTCTTCCTTCGATGAGGAGAGTCATGCATTTTCCCTTCAACACAAGCCCTGCAAACACGATCTTTGGCAAAGGAGACAGTTTCTTTTAGTCCAAGGATGTGACCACCCTTGTGGAGACTTTGCAAAGTTCTCATATTGACGTGGGCTAGTCGGCGATGCCATAACCAACCCGCGCCAGCCTTTCTGAAAAGACACATCGGGTCTGACATGGGTATACCCTACAGGTACTCGAGCTTGGTATATACGGCCTGAATACAGCGGAAGCCCATGATGTTGCCAAGGACCAAATGGAGAACTCGAGTAACCTACGGACTCTCGATTGCTTGCGGAACAAGAAGAAGCTAAAGATAGAAAGTTTAAAGGGAAAACCCTAACCTGTAACCGACTCGACCTGCTACCCGAGACCTAGCCTATCTATATAAAGGCTAGGAGGAGGCGGTGAGGAAGACACACGCAACCCTAGTTTCCACAACCCTCGCCAGATTGCAGCTGCGCACCATTGCAATCTTCGATTCCTCTATTAATTCCACGAGCAGACAAGCAAGAGTAGGGACCTCTACGAGGCCTGAACCTGGGTAAATCTTCGAGTCTCCCTGTGTGCTTGTTTGCTAGACGATTGATGCTTCCAGCGCTCCCTCCTCAAAAACCCAAGTCCATAACAATGGGCATTGATGAGTTAAACCCTCGTCAATTGGCACCGTCTGTGGGAATTGGGAGTGCTGATGTTGTGGCTTCTTAGGCCCCATCAACTTCGATCTACAACTCCGCAACAGCGGAGATTCTCCAGCTCTTCAGCGCATTCGACTTCACCGTCCACACGCTAGCCACTCGCCCGGCTTTCGAGTCCATGGGCGATGGAATTAGCCTGGCGATCGGGAGCTTCCGCTTCCAAGTTGGTCAGATGGGCACGCTTCGCATGCCTGACCAGGCGACAACACCACTGATTGCTCCAGCATCGTGGTTCCCTCCACCGATCGACAGCCTCAGTGAGCTCAATGCCTCGACAACTGTCGAGAATACGACCAGCGACAGCAGTCGTGAATCCGATCTGGGCGATCTGGCAATTGAAGATGGAGCCTACGGCTCCGGATCTGAAAGTTGTGGGAGCAACAACTTCCCCAACCACTTCATGTGCACTGTCATCAACCCTGGTGACTCCTCTGCCAACCGCGACAACACGGGCAACGGTGACAATGGAACCGACCCGCCAAACGGTGGCATACCTAATGGCGGGCCACCCAATGGCGGACCACCCAACGGCGGCCCCACTAACAGCGCCCCCGTTAACAACGGAGGGGAAGTCGAACCTCCAACTATGGTGAATGAGCAGACTGGTGAGCGTGTCGTGATCAGGCTCAACGATCTCGAGTGGGCCCGCTGCCGAGAAGCCCTACAAGGCAACCCTCTACCCTTTGGCTCCTTGCAAGAACTGCTGATGGGCTACCATTGGCTCCTGAAGGAAGAATACAAACACCAACTGCATACAATCGCACAACTCGAGGCGCGTAAAAAGGCGGCAGACGAATCGAGCCTTCGGCGAGCTAGGCTCTCCTCCCACGGAGGATCCTCCTCCAAGTGCAATCAGTACATCGCTAACAAGAGGCGATGTCGACTGGCTCACCTCACCGAACAAGAGCGTGTAGAAGCCGCAAAGGTCCTCGACTTCGGCTCCATGACGGTGGATACGCGTGGCAATGTGCTTCCAAAAACCCCGCAAGCCGCAGTAACGGCTGCTACCATGTACCTCCTTAACAACTAGCCGCCAGCTGGAGATCCTCGAGCTGGCATGCACCGATCTACGATCGCAGGCTTGCTGCTAATCGAGGCCGCTCTCAACAAAGAGCTGACGCCGGAGCTGAAGAAAAACAAGGCTCTGGCAAAACGCTATTCCTCGCCCTCATCCAGCGACGACAGTCACGATCTGTCTTGACGCCGCTGCTCACGGCGACACGACCACGACTACGACGTGCGTGATGACTGATGTCTACGCACTTCTATTCTTGTAGACAGTTGTTGGGCCTCCAAGTGCAGAGGTTTGTAGAGCAGCAACAAGTTTTCCCTTAAGTGGATCACCCAAGGTTTATCGAACTCAGGGAGGAAGTGGTCAAAGGTATCCCTCTCAAGCAACCCTGCAATCAAGATACAAGAAGTCTCTTGTGTCCCCAACACACCCAATACACTTGTCAGGTGTATAGGTGCACTAGTTCGGTGAAGAGATAGTGAAATACAAGTGGTATAGATAATTATAAGTAGTAACGGTGATAGAAAATAGCTTGATGGCATGGAAAAGACTAAAGGCAAACTGAAATAAAGATGGAAGCAAGCAAACATGTAATAGATCTAATAGCAAATGGTGTTTCAGTGCTTAGAAACAAGGCCTAGGGATCACACTTTCACTAGTGAACACTCTCATATAAATATCTTCTCTTTATGATACTACTCTGAACTACTCTGTGGTTGGACACTCTAATCCATGGTAGGGCTATAACAGCACACCTCAAAGTAAGCCTTTCCCCTCTAGATAACCCCACACTGTCACCTTGAGAACTAGATGGGTCCAACAAACACCACAATTTCATAAAGACATCCAACTCCAAATATAACTCATAACAAGTATTTGTAATCTCTAGCCTAAGTGCCACCATGTTGTGCACACTGTCAACTTCACACACGAGCAAAGATCTATTAAAGCACTTGAGTAGCAAGGTAGATCTATAGATTATAAGCTCATGATCTCAATAAGATCATGCATAGAGAGAGAGATGAACACATAGCTACCGGTAGAACCCTTAGCCCCGAGAGAGAACTACTCCCTCCTCATCATGGGAATCAGCAATGGTGATGGAGATGGTGGTGGAGATCGATGGATATGGCTCCGGGGGCACTTCCCCGTCCCGGCAGGGTGCCAGAACAGAGACTTTCTGTCCCTCGAATCTCCCCTTCGATGGCGGCGGCGCTGCGGAACTTTTCGTGGCTGGAGGCTTGATGATTTTAGGGTTTTTTCATCGGGGGCATCTAATAGGCGAAGAGGCAAGGTCGGTGGGCGGCCAGGGGGCCCACACCACCTGGTGGCGCGGCCAGGGCTAGCCCGTGCCACCATATGGTGTGGCCACCCTATGGCCCCTCTCCGTCTTATCTTCTGGCTCTGTGAGTCTTCCGGTAAAATATCGACTTTGGCTTTTGTCCGGTCCAGTTCTGAGAATATTGATTTTCTGACTTTCCTGGAACCAAAAATAGCAGAAAACAGGCAACTGGCACTGTGGCTCTTGTTAATAGGTTAGTCCAAGAAATCATATGAAAATTACTCCAAAGTGTGGACAAAACATAAGAAAGTAGATAAAACCAAGCAAGGAACATCAAAAATTATGGATACGTTAGCAACATATCAACATCCCCAAGCTTAACTCCTGCTCGTCCTCTAGTAGTTAAGTGATAAAAAGAAAGAATAATTTTTGAGGTGACATGCACCATCATAAACTTGATCAAAGTATTTGTAAAACATTCAAAGCTGGGATCATAGTACTTCAATCATAACATGAAAGACAAAGTTCTAGCAATAAGACAAAGAAACTATGTTGCAACATGAAAATACACAAATAAAAGATTCATGAATAACAATGCTTTGCAAGACGTTTGTTTGTTTCACATAAAGAAAACATAGCATAGTGGAATTCAGCTTGTTCCAAATAGAGTAGCAAACATAAATGCATAGGACACCTTCAAAGTTCATAAGAGTGACTAGATACAAATAGTTTAGAACAAGCAATATCAAAGCTATGCATCAATCAACAAGTCTTGGGACAATGCACATAGAACTAAGAATGGCCACTATGCTCTCAAAGTAGGTGCATAAAGATAGAAGGTGGAGACTCAACATAAAAGTAAAAGAAAGGCCTTCATAGAAGGAAGTAGGGATTCAAGTCTCATAAAGAGCTTCCAAAAATTATGGTACTTTTTAGCTTTTAGCTCTCATTGCCCCTATCATAAGCATCTTGAAGTGATTAAGGTTAAAGTGAACAAACTATGGTGTATATGCTTGACGAAGTATAAGTAAGAAATCTCATGTCCCTTGAATACGAGGGTTGCTCCTCATGCTACTCAAGTTTAGTTATCGGTAAGTTCTTGTCATAGTAAGTACATGTGTATCATAGAGAACCGCCAACGGGGTACCCCTTGCCCGATGATACGGAAGAATCCCCATATCAAAATGACAAGGCAAGCAGACAACGAGCATCTCAACAATCTTCTTATTTACCATGGGAATATGGTGGTTTTTTTCTCTGTTTCCTCTTTTCATAATCTCTTTTTCTTTTTCTCTTTTTTCTCAATATCGGACTCTTTTTTTATAAGAAGAATGCTTCATAGACAACTCATTATGGTTACGCTGCAGGTTTCCACCATGTCAGCATGGATTAGATCAGTGGCCCAGGCGTTTCTCTAACACATAAACATAACTCCATGGACTTACAAGCTCCGCTTTCATTTCACACCGACAACATCCATAGACAAAAGAGCATGATATCAACTAGGTACAAAGTACAAGTGCAATGTTGAAAGCATTCCCCATGACAACATGGTTCTTCTAATCCCCAACAAATAAGTGCAAGCATATACAACATAGACGACACAATGGTTCAAATTTATTAAGGGAAAGAAAAGTAAAGTGTGTCATCAAGTTCGTGAGAGCTTTAATCACTAGTTTTCTCATAACAAGTTTAGTTTGGAAGGTAAACAAAAACATGAATATACTTGGAATAGCTTAAGCTAGTAGGTAGGTATGGTGGACTCTTTGGAATAACTTGGTTTAGGGAGTTGGATGCATGAGTGGAACTCATACTTGGTTGCGGAGGCTAGCAAAAGACTGGGAGCGACAAACTAAGAGAGCAATAATGGCCATAATCATGCAGAGCGACAAAACATCATTGATCAAAGCATAAAGTGATATTACAAGTTGAAAACTAAAGGATCATAAAGGCTTATGGTGACTTGGGATAGTCATAACATGGTGTGAGCATGCGCCAAGTCAACCCAAATAAAGCATCAAAGGAGAAGACCACAATACTATGCTTTATTATGTTAAAACAACGCATGATTCTTCAAAGGCACATTAAGCAATCTCAATTGTTTATTACAAGTCATGCTACAACAAAGAATACTAAGCATAAAGCCAAAACAATATCAAGCATGGCATGGCAAAGCATAGGCCACAGTAAAAAACAAGCTCTCTTTACCACTTAAGCATGAACTTTCCTACTCTTTTCCAATCCAAACCAAACTATTTGAAAACCAATGTATGAAAGAGGGGGTCCAACCAATTTATTCAGCAAACTAAGAAAACAAAGCAAACGAAAAACCAAAAACAAAAAACGAAGATGCTCCAAGAACAACACAACTGTGCATGAAACAATAAAAATGATGTGTTTGGAAGAAACCTGGGATTTTTATTGATGAAGAAGGGCATGCCTTGGGCATCCCCAAGATTTGACGCTTGTACTTCTTGGATATTTCTTGGGGTGACACGTGTGGCATCCCCAAGCTTGAGATTTAGTCCATTCTTCATCTCATTACTCATTCCTTCCATACACCTGAAATTTTTTCCTTCATACCAAAACTTCACACAATCTTATTAGCAACATTAATGCA
The DNA here is from genome assembly GCA_916181665.1 of Avena sativa. Taxonomy (NCBI): domain Eukaryota; kingdom Viridiplantae; phylum Streptophyta; class Magnoliopsida; order Poales; family Poaceae; genus Avena; species Avena sativa. Next base: position 454,813,444 of record OV702290.1, read on the forward strand.
CTCAAGATAATAAGTCTTAAGGTCCAGTTCTAACACCAATAAAACTTCCGTTAAAACACTAGCTACTGTAGCACTTCCCTCAAAAAGCTCAATTCACCAAAAGAACTCAAAAAGGAACCAACAAGAAGCAAATGCAGAAAATGGCAGAAATCTGTCAAAACAGACCAGCAGGTAAAGACAAATTTTCTAGAAGACCTTCTGTTTCTCAAATCAAAATGTGTTGAACTAACAAAAGTTAGATAACAACCTGGGGCAGAAGCACACAAATTCACGCCTCAAAATGACGTACATAGATTTTACATGAATTTTTACGGTGAAGCACAGAAATCTGTTTTGGGACAACAACTTTGTCAATCATTACTTCTCTCTCATTAGAGGTTACTCTTGGCACAAAAAGCACATAAAAAGGATAAGGAGCGGTTATTACTGAAGTAATAACTTCCAATACTCATCTAAATTTTTTGGGTTATCTCCCAATAATTACTTTTCTTTAACGCCTTTAAGTTAGGCATGATAGTTTGAGAAGATGCTCACATAAGAAATATGAATTGAAGTAAAAGAGAGCATCAAGAAGCAAATTCAAAACACATTTAAGTCTAACCCACTTCCTATGCATATGAATCTTGTAATGAAACAAGTCATGAAAGCACAAAGCAACAAGGATAGGAAAGCAAAACAAGTGCAACTTCAAGACTTTCAATATCAAGAGAGGAAACTTAATATTGTTGAGACACATAAAACCATGTTTCCCTCTCTCATAATAACTTTCAGTAGCATCATGAATAAAATTAACAATATAACTATCACATAAAACATTCTTATCATGATCCACATGCATAAAATGATTATTACTCTCCACATAAGCATAGTCATTCTTATTAATTGTGGTGGGAGAAAATTCAACAAAATAGCTATCATTATCATTTTCATCACCATAATCATCAAATATAGGAGGCATATTGTAATCATAATTAATTTTCTCCTCAATAGTAGGTGGACTGAAAATATCATACTCATCATTGTAATCATCATATATTGGAGGTTTGGTATCATCATAAGCAATAGAATAGCTATCTTCCAAAGCTGGGGAACTAAAAAGATCATTTTCATAAAAACTAGCTCCCCAAGCTTAGACTTTTCCATAGCATTAGCAATAATGGTGTCCAAAGAATTCATACTAACAACATTGCTATTAGCATGCAAATAAAGTTCCATAGGTTTTTTAATTTTCTCTTCAAACACTTCATGTCCTAACTCAAGATAAATACTATAAAGCTCCCTAATTTTGTTCTTGTTTTCCATTAAGCCTAACTAGTGAATAAAAACAAGAAACAAAAAGACAAAATTGCAGAATCTAAAGGAAATAACTTCGAGCACTCACACCGGAGGATATGAGTACCTTTTACCTTACCTCCCCGGCAACGGTGCTAGAAAATAGCTTGATGTCTACGCACTTCTATTCTTGTAGATAGTTGTTGGGCCTCCAAGTGCAGAGGTTTGTAGAACAGCAGCAAGTTTTCCCTTAATTGGATCATCCAAGGTTTATCGAACTCAGGGAGGAAGTGGTCAAAAGTATCCCTCTCAAGCAACCCTGCAATCAAGATACACGAAGTCTCTTGTGTCCCCAACACACCCAATACACTTGTCAGGTGTATAGGTGCACTAGTTCGGCGAAGAGATAGTGAAATACAAGTGGTATAGATAATTATAAGTAGTAACGGTGATAGAAAATAGCTTGATGGCGTGGAAAAGACTAAAGGAAAACTAAAATAAAGATGGAACCAAGCAAACATGTAATAGATCTAATAGCAAACGGTGTTTCAGTGCTTAGAAACAAGGCCTAGGGATCATACTTTCACTAGTGAACACTCTCATATAAATATCTTCTCTTTATGATACTACTCTGAACCACTCTCTGGATGGACACTCTAATCCATGGTAGGGCTATAACAGCACACCTCAAAGTGAGCCTTTCCCCTCTAGATAACCCCACACTGTCACCTTGAGCACTAGATGGGTCCAACAAACACCACAATTTCATAAAGACATCCAACTCCAAATATAACTCATAAAAAGTATTTGTAATCTCTAGCCTAAGTGCCACCATGTTGTGCACACTGTCAACTTCACACACATGGGGAGAGCAGAGATCTATTAAAGCACTTGAGTAGCAATTAGATCTATAGATTATAAGCTCATGATCTCAATAAGATCATGCATAGAGAGAGAGATGAACACATAGCTACCGGTAGAACCCTTAGCCTCGAGAGAGAACTACTCCCTCCTCATCATGGGAATCAGCAATGGTGATGGAGATGGTGGTGGATATCGATGGAGATGGCTCCGGGGGCACTTCCCCGTCCCGGCAGGGTGCCAGAACAGAGACTTTCTGTCCCCCGAATCTCCCCTTCGGTGGTGGCGGCGCTGCGGAACTTTTCGTGGCTGGAGGCATGATGATTTTAGGGCTTTTGCATCGGGAGGCATCTTATAGGCGAAGAGGCAAGGTCGGTGGGCGGCCAGGGGGGCCACACCACCTGGTGGCATGGCCAGGGCTAGCTCGCGCCACCATATGGTTTGGCCACCCTGTGGCCCCTCTCCGTCTCGTCTTCTGGATCCGTGAGTCTTCCGGTAAAATATCGACTTTGGCTTTTGTCCGGTCCAATTCTGAGAATATTGATTTTCTGACTTTCCAAGAACCAAAAAAAGCAGAAAACAGGCAACTAGCACTGTGGCTCTTGTTAATAGGTTAGTCCAAGAAATCATATGAAAAGTACTCCAAAGTGTGGACAAAACATAAGAAAGTAGATAAAACCAAGCATGGAACATCAAAAATTATGGATATCTTAGCAACGTATCAATGACATCACGCAGTGCAAGATCGACAAGTCAAGGGCGCGACGTGCCCGATTGACTGACTCAAAAGACGAAGACGTGGAGCTCTATGGCGCCAGATGCTTCAGCAGGGCCATCAGGCAAAAGCGAATGCCCAAGTGGTTCAAGCTCCCATCCGAGAACCCAAAGTTTGATGACCTGCAGGACCCGAAAATCTGGTTGGAACACCACATCTCCTCCGTCAGGTTCCACGGTGGGAGTCGAAGTACAACCATGCAATGCCTGCAGCTACAGCTGCTGGGTGCCGCCCGAGCTTGGCTCAATAACCTCCCACGCGGATCCATTTGCAGTTGTGATGAGCTGGTCTATAGCTTTGTGTGTAACTTCAAAGGCACCTACAAAAGGCCCGCATCAATCGAAGAGTTGAGATGCTGCCAGCAAAGGTCGGGCGAATCGTTACGCTCGTACATCCAGAGGTGGTCCATCATCAAGAACTCCGCAGAAAATATCTCAGAGGACCGGGCAATCAACGCATTCAACGGCGGCGTTCGTCGCATAGAGCTTAGGGAGGAGCTGGGCCGCTCGAAGCCCAAAACCATTGACCACCTGATGGAAATCGCGAATCGGTGGGCAAATGGCGAAGATTCAGTGAAAAATCGCGTCCACTCCGACGATGAAGCAGAACTCGAGCACAGACGCGACCGCCGAAGCAAACGTCAAATGCGCATCTACGATGACCGCGACAATGTCAACATGGTCGCAGCCGGCTACGCCGACAGACGCGATGACAACCGCAACAGCGGCTACCGTAGCGGTGGACACCGCGACTCCGGGAAAACCACGCAAGTGTGGCAGCACCGCACTCGTGACGAGGCACCCGCAACATCCATTGAGGATAAGCTGTCCGGGCCATGCACCGTGCACTTCTACATCGACAAGCATGACGACAAAAAGAAATCCAGCCACCTCGTCAAGGACTGCCGCGAGTTCCTTAAACTTCATGAGGGTCTGGCTCGGATGAATTGCGACGCGATCGACAGGGGCTACGGGGCCACCCCAGGCGCTGTGGCACATGGAGCTCCTCCACCACCACCCGGACCACCGCCAACCGCAGCTGCGCCTGACCAACATCACGGAGGCGAGCCGTACCCACGGGCCATGGGCACCATGATGATCCAAAAGGGCCGCCCCTCCAATCGGGTGCAAAAGGCCATCACTCGCCAAGTCAATCTGGCGACAAACTCACCACCATCCACCACTGAGTACCTCAGTGGAAGCGACTCCTGCATCACCTTCGACAAGCGCGACCATCCGCACCAAGTACCTCGTCCAGACCATTGTCCCCTCGTACTCGAGGCACAAATTGGAGGCTTCGACATGAGCCACGTCTTCATGGACGGCGGAAGTGGCATCAACCTTATGTTCGCGAGTACCTTGCGAGCAATGAGGATCCCTCTGACCTGCCTAGAGGCCTCGGACACAACATTCCACGTCATCGTCCCAGGCAAGGGCGTATATCCCCTTGGCAAAATCAACCTCGACGTCATCTTTGGCACGCCAAAAAACTTTCGACGCGAACGCATCGACTTTGAAGTCATCGACTGGCCCTCATAGTACCACTGCATCCTCGGACGTGTCACGTTCGCTAGGTTCATGGCAGTGCCACACTACGCCTATCAGCAGATGAAAATGCCAGGCCCCAACGGCGTCATCACAATCAACGGGAGCTTCAAGAGGTTCGACAGTTGCGACAGGGAATTCAACAGAATTTCCCAGTCCTTCGGCATGCAGGAAGAACTCGCAAGATTAAAGGAGTCAATAGACAATAGTCTGCCTCCCCTGAGCCGGCCAAGTTCACCCGACCTATCCTTCGACTCGTCGGTGCACACGAAGAAAGTTCAGGTCCACCCATCGGACCCCGCCAAGACGGACCTCATCGCCAACAACTTGAGTCCCGCATAGGAACTCGTGCTCGTCGAATTCCTCCGTGAGCATTGGGAAATCTTTGCCTGGTGTCCAGCGGACATGCCAAAAGTTCCTAGGGAATTCGCCGAGCACACACTCAATGTCAACCCAGACGAAAGGCCAGTCAAACAAACAATTAGGCGATTGTCTGAGCCAAGAGCAAAAGCGGTCGGGATGGAGATCAACAGACTCCTCGACGCCAAATTCATACGCGAGATCAAGGAAAGCACTTGGCTCACCAACACGGTGCTAGTACCAAAAAAGGACACGGATATCCTACGGATGTGCGTGGACTTTACCTCTCTGAACAAGCACTGCCCAAAGGATCACTTCCCGGTGCCACGAATCGACCAGATCATCGACTCCACCGCGGGATGTGAGTGCCTCTACTTCCTTGATGCCTACTCAGGCTACAATTATATTCGAATGAAGGAGGATGATCAAGAGAAAATGGCGTTTACAACGCCTTTTGGTGTGTTCTGCTATAACACAATGCCCTTCGAGCTAAAAAAACGCAAGAGCAACCTATCAGCGGTGCATGCAGGATTGCCTCAAGAACCAACTTGGTTGCAACATCCAAGTCTATGTTGACGACATCATAATTAAGACCAAAGAGGAAGCTTCACTAATCGACAATTTACGCGAAACCTTTGCCAACCTCGACCGCTACCGGATTAAGCCCAATCCGGACAAGTGCGCCTTCGGCATACCATCTGGGCAACTACTCGGGTATCTCATCTCTGTGAGAGGGATCAAGACGAACCCGAAGAACATAAAAGCCATACAGGCCATGGAGAAGCCGAAGAACATAAGAGGCATCCAACAACTAGCTAGGCGAATCGCGGCGCTCAGTCGATTCATCAGTTGAATGGGCAAAAAGGCACTGCCCTTCTATCAACTTCTCCGCAAAACTGACAAGTTCGAGTGGACCAACGAGGCATAGGAAGCATTCGAAGACCTCAAGCATCTGCTGTCGACCTCACCAGTACTGGTGACCCCACGCGAAAGGGAACCACTGTTGCTATACATCTCCGCCACCAACCAGGTGGTCAGCATGATGCTCGTGGTAGAATGAGCTGAAGAAAACAAGGTCCATGGAGTATAGCGTCCAGTCTACTATCTCAGCGAGGTACTCATGCCAACAAAGCAGCGGTACCCGCACTACCAGAAGTTGGCATATGGCGTCTTCATGACAGCCAGGCGACTGCACCACTACTTCTAGGAACACCCAATCGTGGTGGTCAACGACGCCCCGCTTGGACACATACTCAACAATCCCGACGCCACCGGACGAGTCGCGCTTTGGGGAATCGAACTGTCTCCATGAGACATGACATATGAAAAGCGCGACGCAATTAAGTCGCAAGTTCTCCCTGACTTCCTCGTGCCCTGGATGGAGAATCAGCTCCCTGAAAAACCAGATATGTCCTACCTCTGGACAACGCACTTCGATGGATCCAAGCAAAAGGACGGAGCTGGCGCAGGTGTCATACTGACATCGCCCCAGGGAGACAAGCTAAAGTATATTCTGCAAATGCAGTTCACTGCCTCCAACAACGGAGCTGAATACGAGGCCCTGCTACACGGGATGAGGATGTCAAAGGCCTATGGCGCCAAGAGGTTCATAATATACGGCGACTCCAAGCTGGTCGCCAACCAGACAATGCACGAGTGCGACGCACTGAACGACAATATGATCGCCTACCGCGACCTCTACGACACACTCGAAGGGGACTTTGACGGTTGCGAGCTGTGGCACATAGGCCGCGAAAGCAATGAAGAGGCAGACGCACTCGCCAACATTGGCTCCACCTGCACCCCCATACCACCCGGGGTATTTCTCGAGCGCATTTGCGAACGCTCCATCAAGCCAAAGGCCGTAGAGAAGAAAACAAGCGCAACAACGGACTCGGGGGCTGCGTCGCCCAATGATCCAATGGCACTCGATGACCTGGAGCTTGACACAGGACTCGAAGGACCAATGAGTGTCATGATGATCGAGCCATCTTGGACTCAACCGTACATCACATACCTTCTCAGCAAGAGGCTACCGGACGATCTGACTGATGCACGGCACATTGCGTGGCGATCCAAGGCATTCGCTGTTATCAACGGCAAACTGTACAAGCACAACATCACAAGAGTACTCCAACGATGCGTTTCAAACGCTGATGGAAGATCTATTCTCCTCGACATCCATGAGGGGACTTGCAGGCACCACGCCGACAGTCGTGCCCTCGTCGCTGAAGCTCTACGAGCTAGATTCTACTGGCCTACGGCCATGCGTGACGCCAAGGACATCGTCCAAAAATGCAACGCTTGCCAGCTATTCGCGGACAAACCACACACACATGGCACGGAGCTCCGGCCAATCCCATTGGCCTAGCCCTTCGCACAATGGGGACTCGACATGGTCGGAAAGCTCCCAAAGTCCTCGCAAGGAGGCTACGTCTACCTCTTGGTTGCAGTCAACAAATTCACCAAGTGGATAGAGGTTGTGCCGGTGACTAACCGGTCAGGAGCCAGCGCAGTCAAGTTCTTCGAGTCCATCGTCTATCGCTTCGGAGTGCCACATAGCATCATCATGGACAACGGGAGGAACTTCACCTCCAAGGAGTTCCAAGAGTTTTGCGAGAACCTGGGAATCAACGTAAGCTATGCCTCTGTAGCTCATCCACAGACCAACGATCAAGTCGAAAAGGCCAACGGGCTTGTCTGCGGCTGAATCAAGAAGCGACTCCTTAGGCCACTCGAACAAGCCACATGATGGTGGCCAGACGAGCTGCAATCAGTACTCTGGAGCCTACGCACAACCCCTAACAGTGCCACGGGGTACACCTCGTTCTTCATGGTGCACGGTACTGAAGCGGTGCTACCCACAGAGTACGATACAAGCACCGCGAGTGGTCGCTTACAACAAGCAGGAATCAACTCTCGCACTCGAAGACTCCGTCGAACTCCTTGATGAGGCACGGGAAATCGCCGTGGAAAGATCAATGACCTATCAGTAGAACCTGTGCAACTACCACAGCAGAAGGCTACGCCCCAGGTCCTTCGTTGAAGGAGACCTGGTCCTGCGACTGAAACAACAAGGGCATCTCAATCTTGAGTCCCCCTAGGAGGGACCATACGTGATTACAAAAGTAATCCCAGGTGGCGCCTATCGCCTTAAAAATTTCGAGACAGGAGTCGCGTACTCCAACCCCTGGAACGTCACGCAGTTGCGGCGCTTCTACCCTTAGTCGTCTTTTATTTTTTTACATTGCAAATAAGGCTATTCAGCCAAGGCTACTTAGCCACACATTGTACCTCGTACTATCCTGCGAATAAATAAAGCCAAGTGCCCCAAACTCTGTGTTCTTTTATTTATTTTTTGCAATTTATCCACTCGGGGGCAGCGCCACCCTATACACATCTGTTCTATGAACCAACGCAATATCCTGAGTAGCTGACGCATTAATCGAACCTTGACAAACACCAACCCAGTTGCAACGCACCTGACAGGTTGACAAGGTGCTGAGATAAACACAAGTCAGGCTAACGAAAGGGAATCGCATAGTGCAACACACTCGCAAAACATACGAGCTAACAAGCTCTTTATATACATCAATATCAATCAATTATACATAGCATATATATATGAACTTTACAATACTAGTGCAACTATGTGTAGGATACAAACTAAACTACCGTTGCAACAAAAGAACATTTGTCTGCTCCTCGAAGAAGTCGACAATTTCCTCCGCTGGGCGATCCACCGCCTGGTAGTGAGGAACCATGTTCCAAGTCGAACCTGCTGGCGGCGCTGGCGGTCCAGCAACAATCGCTGCAACATCCACATCAGGCATGTGCAGTCGCACCAGCGATAGAGCAGCCACTAACTGTTGCCGTACACACTCGCGGACTGCACTCAAGTCTTGAAATTTTCCAAGAAGGGCCAGCAGGCTCGATGGAACAACGTCCAGCGGGAACATCGTCTGATAAATATTCCTTAAACACGATTGCGATTTCTTCAGGAAATGAAGCACTCGCGACGCACGATCCTGCAAGGTCGCCAGTGCGATTGTGCGGTCATGATCCACCCAGAAGTACCCACTCGCCTGAAGCTACTCTTCAGTCAGGTCATTCATGTGAACGACAATCATGTCCTTCTCGTCTTGCGGATGGCGTGCACTGACAACTATACCAAGCAAAGGAAAAAGTATGAAGACAAAGAACTACCGCGAGTGGCTACAAGAAAAGATAAGGAAGCAGAAAGCTAACACTTGAATTGGTCGCCTAGCTGCGTCATCTCCCCTAGCAGATATTGCTCTCGGGCAGTGGCCTTCTCCGCCCTCGACTTCCATACATCCACGTTACCACGGAGCATGGGCAGTTCGCGCTCCAACTGCTTCACACGGTCACGAAGTTGTGAGAGCAGAGATAGCTCATCCACCCTTGAGCGCGACTGCGCTAAGGTATCATCAATGGATGGCATATACCGAGGTTCACTCGAAGGACCACTCGATGTGCCCTATCACAAGCCAAGCAAGAGATAATAAGAAGACCAAGCAATACATGGGGAAACACTCAAAGTGCATTCAAGCGTAACAAAATATCAACAGATACACCCGCCAATGGCATGTTCAAGACAAAAGGAGTCAAGCTATTAACTATTACAAATATGACTACTGAGGAGCAACCGACTTCTTTGACTTAGACTTCGGTTTCAGAGGCCTCGTCGAGTCTGTGGTAGTATCAGATGCCAAAGACTTCCCGCCGGCCCCTGACGCCGCAGCCTTCGTCGCCTTCTTGGCTCGCTGCAGCTCCTCAGAGTACTTTGCGACTGTGTTGATTAGCTGCGGCCCGTACTTGCCACATGTAGTTGCAAAAGGAGAAAAAACTACCCGTTGGCCATCCACGCTGACAGGCATTGCCTTGGAGACCACAGCAGGATCAACCTCGACTCCATGGGCTTGAACCATCGCGAGTGACATAGAAGCACCAGCCGCACGGAGTGAGTTCTTGAAGCCTGCGGGAATGCCTCCAGCAAGGGACTCCACCAGATCGTCTACATTTTCGATTAACTCAGCTTTGGGCGCCAGCTCCTCATGGTGGCGACTGAGTACGCCCTTGGCCTTGATCAGCGTCCCCTGAATGGAAGCACTGCGATCTTCGACTGCCGCGATGGCACCTGCCAAGGCATCATCACGACGGAGAGCCTGGGCATCGAAGTTTAGACCACCGGCATCAACTCAAAAGCAAAGTGTTGGCACAAAAAGTCAGCACAATAACAAATTCGAAAGAAGGGACATGACGGAAATCAAGACAAAGGAATACCTGAAAGAGCCTTGGCAATCGAGAAGAGTTGTTCTTCGAACAACTTCTCCCTAGCCACGATGGAGGCGTGCAAATCCTCTTCACATTTCTGCAATTCGTTAAGCGCTGCGACTGCCTCATCGTGACCCTTCACCGCTGTGGTGAGCATCTTTTCGAGGGAAGCGGCATCGCGAAGTAGTGCGTTATGCTCGGCTGCGAAACAAATAAAGACAGACCATCAGTCGAGTATACCACAAGGAAGAAGAAGAAGCAAAAAACACTCACTTTCAACCACGCGATGGCGACTGTCTAGCATTGCATGCTGGCGACCCATTGCAAGCACCTTCTTCGCTAGGCGAGCGGCTTCCTTCACAATAAGCTGCGACGAGAGAAAGAGTAAAAGATCAGGAGACGGTATGGATGATAAATTCGACTGCAAAAGATCAGAAGAAGCAGCATCACACATACGTGATCCTCCAGTGACTCCGAAGTCAATTGACGCGCAGTCGTCCGGATAACCATCTGGTGCTCCACATCGTGTGGAGAACTTGATGAATTGTGTCCGGAGTGGGCCACCAATGGAGGGGAAGGAGTCCGCTCAGCCACTTTCTTGGCCTTGGAGTCCGCGACCCTAGATTCCTTCAAAAACTGGACGTCGCCAGAAGATGACGACGCCGGTTGACTGCAACACAAAACCAAACTCAGGAAAATGCAACTCCAAAAAGGAACCAAGAAAAGAATTGTGTACTTACCAATCAAACTTGTCAAAATCAAAGGTTTGGCCCTCTGATTCCGACGATGACTCCTTCGGCAGCCGCATCTTCTTGCGGGAGGATGGTGCCACAGCACTCACGGGAACGGCAGGTATCGGCGACTCCGCACCAATAGCTAGGCCTTCCGGAGTCGAAGGAGATGACGCATCCGAATCCTCGCTGCGCGAACGCTTGCGAGTGTCCGGACTGCTAGACTCAGGGGCTTCCTCCTCCTCTTCAAATGGGACGGTCGACTCCGACTCATCTTCCTCATCTACTTCGCGAGGAATAACCCCCTCAGGAAGAGGGGGCATACTGGGAGACACCTTCCAATCCTGCATACAGACAACAAATCAGCACAAGTCTAGAAAAAAGAAGCACTCGACAAACAAAGCTACTTTGTAGCACAACTGTACCTCAGGATGAGGATTAGCAGCATCGAATGGAGGAACGACTAGTTCACTAGGGAGCACATTCTTGGCGGTGTACTTGGTGAGCAGTCGCACCCTCTTATCTACCTCACTCGCGGAAATGCTATCGGCAGATACACGAGTGACATCGTCTGTGCCAGCCCACTAGAACATAGGGTGGACTCTGGCCTGCAGGGGCTGGACGTGACGGTGCAACCACGTGCAAATGAGGGCGCAGCCTCCCTCTTCTTTACCCATGTGACTCTCAAGGTCACAAACGCGCTCATACAGCACGTCTGTCTCCTGGGACTCGCCGGGCATCACAACGTTCTTCCAGGAGCGCCTCCTCCTGCACGGCTCCATGGGATGGAAAGGTGCGAGTCCAAAGTGGTCTCTGTCGGCCTTCTGGTCGCAGATGTAGAACCACTTGTCCCTCCACCCTTGGACGGACGCCATGAGCTTGATGTCAAAATAAGTGACGGAGGAGTCGACGTGGATATCGCATCCTCCTACATCGTAGACTACGGAGCCAGACGCCGACTGGCGCTTCAGCTTGAAGAGACGCTTGAAGAGACCAAAGTGTGGCTCGATTCCGAGCCAGCACTCGCAAGTGTAATGTAGCAAGCAACATGGAGGATGGAGTTGGGGGACGGCTGGTGCAGCTGGAGCCCATAGAAACAAAGGATGCCCCTGAAGAAAGGGTGCAGGGGTAGAGAAAGACCACAGATGATGAATGCTAGGAACATCACCCGGAAACCAGCCGGAGGACAAGGAGTTACCTCACCACCTGGGACTCGCGAGTCACCGGCCGCAGAAGAAAGAACTCCGTCTTGGCGCAGGAGACGGAGCTCAGATGACTTGATGATGGACACGTGCAACGTGCCATTGGTGACGTGAGTGCCCGCGCCCTTCTTCTTCCCGGCGACGGTGGCGCTGGTGCCCGCAGCGGCGAAACCGCCCTTCTTTTTGGCAGCGACGGTGGCGGCGGCGGATTCAGCCGCATCACCTCCTTTCTTCTTCCCCATCTTGCGGTGGCAATACGACTGGAGGAAGTAACTAGGGAAAATGCGGAGCTGATCCAGTGCCGCGAAGAAGATGAACTCTAGGAAGCAGAGGAGCAGCAGCAATGGCGACGAAGGCAAAGGCAGAGAAAAGAGCAGATGGGAAAAATTACCGCCGCAACACTGCTACTTAACCCCCTAGAAGATGTAATCCAACGGCCAGCAAAAACCCTATCAGATGCGTGGCACCCATCGTGATCGACACATGGAGGACCTGAAGCACGAACCGTCCCCCACTACCCCCATTACATGCGGAAATCGAGGAGGCATAGTTAAAACAAAGATTACGCACGCTCGGTCAAGTCAGGGTCAGAGAATGGGACCCACCGCTCGTCACGTCCCGTCAAACCCGCTCACATGGGCAACTGAGATCAGCACATCGTTAGCGCTGATGTCATCAAAATTGAGCAGTAGAAGACTTCGACTACTTTAGTCCTTGCTCGAGTCTTCGACTCCACCAAGAACTCGGGGGCTACTCCCATAGGGAGCGCTGGTCGCGCACCGTACGATTTTTTCTTTTTCTCTTCTGCAGGAATATGGACATTCAAAGCATACCCAATCACTTGAATCCACGATTTGACTATGGACATGGGTTACTCCCATAGGGAGCACCACAAATAAATTCGACTGAAACCAGCAAACAAAAAGACGACAGCAGTCACAAAAGTTCTTTAGTCCCTGCCTGAGTCTTCGACTCAACCAGGCACTCGGGGGCTACTCCCATAGGGAGCGCTGGTCGCGCACCCTATGATTATTTGTACATCGTACTGTGTGTCGATAACATCCACACTCGAAGTTTATGGCGACACCGCCTCATGATTTTTCCCTACAAAGAGATTGCGTCTCCTGGGTCACCCGAATCATCTCCGCGATGACAAAATTCGGATGTCACGCTTGTAGCATGAAGATAAGACCTGAATAAGGCCTGGCAAAACATTTGCTACGCACTACCAGAAATGTATCCGTGCCTACAGGTACGATGAACATGCCTTGTCAGACGCGTCGAGTGCTCACACCCATATACTGGAATTCGACTCCTGTAAGACCTCCGCGGCTTGAGTCGAATTACACCAGCACTTTTTCTGAATTCGAGTCTGGGGTCTCGAGTTCGTGTAGATTGCGTTATTTTACCCTAAGGTAGTTAATTGGTACCGATACATCGGTTAAATCAGGCACGCACATCAACAATCCCTATGACACAAACAGAGCAGTCGAAAAAAATACTCAGTCATGCACTCGAAAGGCTTCATAAAGTCTCCAGTCCAATCTGTGATTCCACTGGAGACTCGGGGGCTACTGACATGGGTATACCCTACAGGTACAAGCTTGGTATATACGGCCTGAATACAGTGGAAGCCCATGATGTTGCCAAGGCCCAAATGGAGAACTCGGGTAACCTACGGACTCTCGATTGCTTGTGGAACAAGAAGAAGCTAAAGATAGAAAGTTTAAAGGGAAAACCCTAACCTTCAACCGACTCGACCTGCTACCCGAGACCTAGCCTATCTATATAAAGGCTAGGAGGGGCGGCGAGGAAGACACACGCAACCCTAGTTTCCACAACCCTCGCCATATTGCATCTGTGCACCATTGTAATCTTCGATTCCTCTGTTAATTCCACGAGCACACAAGTAGGAGTAGGGACCTCTACATGGCCTGAACCTAGGAAAATCTTCGAGTCTCCATGTGTGCTTGTTTGCTAGCCGATTGATGCTTCCAGCGCTCCCTCCTTCTCTAAAACCCAAGTCCATAACAATGGGCATTGATGAGTTAAACCCTCGTCAGGGCCTGTAGTGGTTTTCCCCGAAAAGTCCACCACATACAGGTCATTTTCGACATATCCCACGAAAGCGACTTTTAGAGACTTGCTCCACAAGAGTACAACCAAATCAGCATCAATAAAAACTGCAAAGCCCATCTTACCAAGGGAGCGAACTGAAAGTAAATTTTAACCGAGGGTCTCAACAAGCATGACGTCCACGAGAGAGATATTGTGAGCCACCACAACTTTGTCGAGACCCAATACCTCAGATTTAGACTTGTCACCATAGGAGACAGTTATATGATCATGATTTGGCCGCATCTCCGTGATGATCTCCTTGCTTTTGGTCATATGACTCGTGCATCCACTATCGAGTACCCATTTAGACCCACCGGAAGCATAGCCCTGCATGAAAGTTACTTTTAGGTACCCATTTTTCAATGGGTCCTCTCACGTTAGTGACAAGGGTCTTGGGAACCCAAATGGACCAAGGAATGTAACAATCATAAGGACCTACATAACTAGCATAAACATCACCATAATGATCACAATATAACTCAAAGTTAGGATTGTTAGCCCATGCAAAACCATCATAATTAGACTTGTCATTGGTGGTGGTGCTAGTCTTTGGTTGAGCAGTCTTGCTCTTCTTCTTGTTCCTGTTCTTCTTGTTCTTCTTGTTCTTTGTCTTGGGAATATAACCAAAACCCTCTTTTCCATTGTTTGGTCTTTTCTTGCTAAGTATCTCATCTAGAACTTCTTTACCTTTGTGTTGAGATCCTTTTGCAAGTTCTTCTTTTCCATAAGATGATGTGGAGGTGTTGGGCACATCATAGTTCCTCAATTGATTTTGGAGCTGGTCATGAGACTCTTTTAGAGTAGAGTGTTCACTCTCCAATGCCTTGTGAGCAATGTCAAGTTTCTCAAACTTCTCCGAGAGTCTGGCATGAGTAGCCCCAAATTCAATCTTTTCCTTCTTTAGTTTCTTTACCTTGGCAAGAGCGTTGTCACGTTCTTTGATGAGCTGAGCCACAACTTCTTCATGTGACTCCTCAATGGATTCGAGTCTCTCTTCCAGAGATACTCAAGCTTCCTCTTTTTCTTCCAAGGCATTCTTCAAAGAAGCTATCTCCAAGGCATCTTCTCTTTCAATTCTACCCTTTTCTTCAAAAAGATCTTCGGCTTGGGCAAGTTGACTCATAAGAGCATCAAAATGAAGTTTGTGCTCACCTTGCAAGTTAGTGAAAAAGTTGTCCAAAGCAATAACTTCTTCTTTCATTTTAAGACTAGTATGATCATCCATATCCATATTTATGTTAGTCTTAGGGAATGAAGGACTAGAAGTTGATACCTTGGACCCTCTTGCCATAAGACAAGTGATGTTGTTGTTGATGACGTTTTCGTTTGGCGAGTCGAAGAGAGATGATGGAGTCGATGTGGTAGCTATAGCAGCCACCTCGCGAGAACTATCTTAATCCTCTTCATCTTCACTTGCAGAGGAGTATTCTTCTTGTGCCACCAAGACAATCTTGGGTTGCTTCTTTTAAGGGCCATTCTTTTTGATAAATGGCTTCTTCTTAGGTGCCTTTGATTTTTCTTTAAGGATGAGCCTGCCACCATTGTCTTCTCTATTTTGATATGGACACTCAGCCACAAAGTGCAGCCTATCTCCACAATTGTAGCATGTTCTCAGTTTTGGGACACTTTCTCTTCTTCCACTTGACCCATTCTTGCGCTCGAGTTCCGACTTGGCCTTGACAGGATCCTTCCAAAAGTTCCTTGCGTAAAACGCCATGTACTCACCATGAGCACGTTTGACTTCATCGGGGCAGTCCATGGAGGCACTCTCAAAAGCTCTTTCGTCCTCATCTTGCTCAACAACATTAGCCTTGAGAGCAACATTGACCCCTTTTTGCATTCCAATGGCATGAGCACGGGCATCTTCCGTGTTCTTTGCAGCAACCTTGAATGATGCCATTTCTTGCATGACTTCATTGGACGTCATTTGATGGTAGTTGTGTCTACCTTGCAAGCTCTTCAAGTCCGTTGGCTCAAAAGGCATTAGAGCACTCACGTATTTCCTTTTTATCCAAGCATCATCAATGTGAGTGGCTCCATGCTTTCTAAACGTTGTTGTGATGCCCTTGAGTCTTCTATACATGTCTTCATGGTTTTCACCATCCAACATGTAAAATCCTTCAGCTTCATTACTAAGGGCATCATACCTATTCCTTCTCATGCTTTCATTTCCAATAAATAGATCGATGAGAGCATCCCAAGCTTATTTAGTTGTGTTGAGATGTTCAATGTGGGGAATGTCCTTGGGACCCACTCCGAGCTGTATCATGTGAAGGGCCGTAGCATTCAATTGGCTATCCACAACTTCTCTTCTTGTCAGGTTGGTGTGATCTCCAATATGAAGACCCTCTTCGATAATTCTCCAAAGTTCAATAGAAGAGCTGCAAACATGAGACTTCATTAAGAATTGCCATTGAATAAATGAAGATGTAGTAAGCTTGGGTGGATCACCCCTATTGTTTATATGAGGATGAGGGATAGGTGGGCCGGGGGAATATAAGTGATGAACCTCATTATATTCCTCCTTACCACTTCCCTTCTTGGAGGTGGAACCATTATGTTTTTCACCTACCACTTCATCTTCCTTGGATCCGATGTTAGCCTTATCCTTGGATGAGGGAGTGGCGGCCTCAGAGGAGGATGGAGATGGGGCTACAGATGATGTCAGGCGAGCAATCATTTGATGCATATCCTCCATCTTGGTCTCAAAGGATTTCAACAAGGTTGTTTCCAACGTATTGAGGTCATCCATTGTGACCTTATCCACAACCTCATTCCCATTCTCCTTGGTACCCATACTTCTCTTAGGCGGTTAAGCCTGAATAAAGAGTTAGGGCTCTGATACCAATTGAAATGGATCGTATGGGCACCTAGAGGGGGGGGCGAATAGGTGCTACTTCAAATTTTAATGCTTTTTCAATTTTAGGCTTCACACAAAAGGTAAATTCTCCAGATAACTACTTAGAAGAATTTCCCTATATGCAAACCTATCTACTAGCGAGTAAGAGGCGAGTGGAAAGAGGAACGAGTGAACCATAAAGAAGCACGCAGAGACACAGGATTTGTTTTACCGTAGTTCCTTCCTTGTTAAGGGAAGTACATCTGCATTGGAGGGGTGGGCGGTACTAAGACCACCATGCCACAATAGGCCTCACCCTGTTCTCCGACGGATCCCGCCACCAAAGGCTTGATCCACCTTTCCACTATAGGAACCCTTCGAGGCGGGTACCGGCGCCTTTAAACAACTAGCGGGGCACAACTCCACAACCAAATTGGAAGCTCCCGTAATGACAACAAGCTGCCACAAGAACAACTTATCAATAACAAAATACAAAATCTAGATATTAGCAAGAATACTAGATTGGGGATTTCTCCAAATGAATGGAGAGGATTTGATGCGCTTGATTCGTCATGGCGATGAAGATTGTCTCCTTCAATTCCTCCAAAGACCGAAGCCTTCGGGTGGTTGAAGTGGGAGATCTAGAGAGAAAGCTCTTGCAATGGGTGTGACAATTTTCGAATGAATCAAGGAATCTGCTCGATGGGGATGAAGGGGCTTTTATACCCCCTTTCCAAACCAGCCATTGGAGCCTTTGGGGGCCGGATTATCCGGCCTGGGGAAAACTCCGCCCCAGACTCGGATTATCTGGCAGAAAATCCACCTACGGAGAGAAGCTCGCATAGGCTGGCCCTTGACACCTTCTCCTGGGGACCGGATTATCCGGCCCTAGGGGAGGGCCAGATTATCTGGCTGGGGGAAAATCCGCCCTAGCCACGGAATATCCGGGGGAAATTCCGCCCCCAGACAGAAGCTCGCGCAGACGCTCTCTTGGGCGATTCCCCTGGGGCCGGATTATTCGGCCCAACATGAGGGTCGGATTATCCGGTCCAGGGAGAAAAACCGCCCCAAAGCCGGACTGTCCGGGGGAAAATCCGCCCCCAGACAGAAGCTCGCGCAGCGCCAGTCCTGGCCAAAAAGGTCTGGCCGGATTATCTGGCACATGATGGGGGCGGATAATCCTGCTCCCCAAATGCACAGAACTTTCCTGCAACACTTAGTACACATTAGAACTTCCATGGTATTGTTATCTAACACACAAAACATAGGAAATCATGAAATTTTCTTTCAAAGTTGAGCTTTATACACAGTGATATTTCCATCAACGCTCGTCTTCTTCTTGAAGATTCATTTATTCTCGATAGCCTTTCGGCCTTCGGTAATGTCAAAGGTCCATACCTGGTTGTCATACATGGACTTCATTTGGACTTCCATGGATTCATGCCATTTATCAGGTTCAGGTCCTTCCATTGCTTCCATGTAGGTTGCTGGTTCATCATGTTCAACCAACATGACTATGTTCACAAGATAACTATACCAATCAAGAGTGGCACATTTTCTTATTGACCTACATGGTTCGATAGGTATTTCCTCAAGAGGTTCATGATCATCAACATTTTTCTCCCACTTCAACTAATGAGGGTGGATCTAGAACAACTTCCATTGTGACACTCAGTATTTGAAGATCCAGGTTGACAATCCCATCGAGTTCTATCTTCCTTCCACTTACACCTTTGGCGAGAAACTCTTTCTCGAGGAAGGTATCGTTCTTTGCGACAAACATTTTGCTCTCAGCTTAGTTGTCGAAGGTATATCCAATAGTTTCCTTTGGATATCCTACAAAGATGAATTTTTCTGATTTCGGTTCGAGTTTGTTAGGCTGTAGTTTCTTAACGTAAGTCTCACTTCCCAAAACCTTCAGAAAAGACAATGTTGGCTTTGTGCCATGCCACATATCATACGTCGTGTCTTCACAGCTTTGGATGGCGCCCTATTTAGAATGAATGCATCAAGCTCAAGTGCATATCCCTATAATGATATAGATAAGTCGGTAAGAGACATCATAGACCGTACACTGTCCAACAGAGTGCGATTAAGTCGCTCGGACAAACCAGTACGATGTGGTATTCAAGATGGAGTAAGTTATGGTATGATGAGTGCATATTTGCATCATGTTTTACACTATTATTTTGCATTGTAGATGTAGGATCTTGGTATTTTACGGTGCTCACACGCACATTTTATGTTTGTTGTCACCAGGATCAGGACAGATGATGGATCCAATGGATACAATTCTTGGATCAGTTGTACTGTGGAGAAAATGAGTCAAAAACAACGTAAATCGCTTATTTGGGAAATATTAATAATACTAGAAGAAAACCAGAAGCGAACAAAGAAGGCAGAGAGTTCAACGACCAACTATACGACCGGAGCAAATTTTCCGGTCATATAGCTCTAGCCATATAGTTGGCACCGCCTCCGCCTCCTCAAATAGTTTCACCCCGTGCAACTGGTTCGAAGAGACGACATACAGAACACCCAAAAATCATAGAAACCTCACCTCCGAAAGGCATCTGGAGGGGGAACTCATCCACTAGGGATCCATCTTTGCTCTGCGTAGATCTGGGAGGCTAAGGCATCGATCTTCATCATCCACCGCTGTATCACCACCATCTCCATCCATCCCATATACACCTTGTCTAGATCTTGTTGTAATTTCCGTACTCGTTGTGGATTTATACAAGTACTATTCATCTATGATAGATTCTATTGTTATTGCTTTGATGTTGATTGCCTCCATGTCTGAGTAGATCATTAGTTCTTGAGGAGACTGAGAAACCCTAGTATGAGATTGAAATAAGATAAAGTCTATTATGATATTCATCGTTGTGACCATGTGTTAGATTTTCTACATATTGATGTTGAGAGAAGTCGACCTCTCAATATTTGCCTCTCGTGGGGACTTGATGGAGGAAACTACTTGTTGGTAGACAGATGTATGCTCGCACTTACAGTGACTATAAAGTTGTTGGCACCCCTTACGTATCAACTTGGGAAACCGAGGAAACTCACGGAACACTATCCATGCCATGGGATACGTCCTACGGGATTATGTCCCTTAATGGCACAGTAATTCGATTGATGTCGATTGCTGACTACTGTGGTTATGAGGATGATGTGAGCAGCGGTTGCTGCCTATTTGTCCACATTAGGAGTTCCTCCCACACATACATAGTTGAGAATGTTCATGATGATAATCTTTATCTTAGCTCCTTATAATACTAGTGGTGTATCCGCTACTCCCTAACAACACTTTTCCCCTACTGCAGTTCCAATCTCTCTTACATACGCGATACTTACTTTCTGTATTCAGTTGTTTTACTTTACTTTATTATTGCTCTTATACCTAAAACCCAAAAACACATTTTTACACAATACTCGCATTTTATCTTGTCACTTAGAACTTTATCTAGCATTTCTATCGTAATATTTATTTCAAGAGTTATTAGACTTCAGACTCCTGCTCCCTGTGGGATCGATATCTTTATTTCGAAACTAGATACAAACAATCTGTGCACTTGTAGTCATTGATTTATTCGCACTTCTATTCTTGTAGACAGTTGTTGGGCCTCCAAGTGAAGAGGTTTGTAGAACAGCAGCAAGTTTTCCCCTAAGTGGATTACCCAAGGTTTATCGAACTCAAGGAGGAAGTGGTCAAAGGTATCCCTCTCAAGCACCCCTGCAATCAAGATACAAGAAGTCTCTTGTGTCCCCAACACACCCAATACACTTGTCAGCTGTATATGTGCACTAGTTCGGCGAAGAAATAGTGAAATACAAGTGGTATGGATATAAGAGAACGGTGCCAGAAAATAGCTTGATGGCGTGGAAGAGACTAAAGGCAAACTGAAATAAAGATGGAAGCAAGCAAACATGTAACAAATCTAGTTGCAAATGGTGTTTCAATGTTTAGAAACAAGGCCTAGGGATCATACTTTACTAGTGAACACTCTCATATAAATATCTTCTCTTTATGATACTACTCTGAACTACTCTCCGGTTGGACACTCTAATCCATGGTAGGGTTATAACAACACACCTCAAAGTTCGCTTCCCCCATCTAGATAACCCCACACTGACACCTTGAGCTCTAGATGGTTCCAACAAACACCACAATTTTATAGAAACATCCAACTCCAAATATAACTCATAACAAGTATTTGTAATCTCTAGCCTAAGTGCCACAATGGTGTGCACGCTGTCACTTTCACACACATGGGGAGAGCAGAGATCCATTAAAGCACTTGAGTAGCAAGGTAGATCTACTTTATTACAAAGCTCATGATCACAATATGATCATGCATAGAGAGAGAGATGAACACATAGCTACCGGTAGAACCCTTAGTATTGAGAGAGAACTACTCCCTCCTCATCATGGGAATCAGCAATGGCAATGGAGATGGTGGTGGAGATCGATGGACATGGCTCCGGGGCACTTCCCTGTCCCGGCAGGGTGCCGGAACAGAGAATTTCTGTCCCCCGAATCTCCCCTTTGGTGGCGGCGGCGCTGTGGAACTTTTCGTGGATTTCTGATTGATGATTTAAGGTTTTTGCATCGGGAGGCATCTTATAGGCGAAGAGGCAAGGTCGGTGGGCGTCCAGGGGGCCCACACCACCTGGTGGCATGGCCAGGGCTAGACCGTGCCACCATATGGTGTGCCCACCCTGGTGTCCTACTCTGTCTCTGCTTCGTGTTTCCGTGTGGCTCCAGGAAAAATAGGCGTATTGGCTTTTGTCCCGTCCAATTCCGAGAATATTCATTTTCTGACTTTCTGGAACCAAAAACAGTAGAAAACAAGCAACTGGCATTGTGGCATCTTGTTAATAGGTTAGTTCTAGAAAATACATAAAAGTATCTCCAAATGTAGACAAAACATAAGAAAGTAGATATAAAACAAGCATGGAACATCAAAACTTATGGATATGTTAGCAACATATCAGTCATCAAGCGATTTTCTGGCACCGTTTTCGAGGAGCTAAGCGCCATAGGTCTTTTAGTTTTTGCTTATTTATTTTTGAGTTATAGGTTTCCACCAACATGATGGAGTTTGAGCATATGACTAGTGCAAACCCACTCAACCACTTTGGGAAGCCCTATGATATTTATAAAAGAGACAACTCCAATGAGAAGACAAGGGGGTTTGAAATAAATCCTCTACTACTTAATATTCTACATTAGAAGCAATTTACTAGAGATGAAGAAGATCCTGACCCATATGAGCATATTGCATGTTTCAAAGATATATGTGGTACTTTTCTATTGACGGGATATACCGTTGATAAGGTAAGGGTTAAACTTTTTAGTCAGACTTTGACTAGTACAGCTCTCTCATGGTATAGATCTCTACCACCTGAAGTCACTAAAGACCCACAAGTATAGGGGGTGTATCGCAGTATTTTCGAGGGAAGTGAAACCAATTTATTGATTTGACATAAGGGGAGCCAAAAAATATTTATAAGCCTTAACAACCGAGTTATCAATTCAACTGCACCTGGAAACAATCTTGCTCACAGCAGTTTATCAGTAGCAACAGTTTTGTAGTAGCAATAGTAAAGTAACAGTAGTAGTAAAGTAAAGACAGTAGTAACAATAGCAGTAAACAGTAGGATTCAAGTGCGGTAGGCATAGGGATGGATGGACGGGCGTTGCATGGACAAGACAATTCACATAGCAATCAGAACATAGGGCAATTGCAGATAAATAAGATAAATCATCCAAGTACTAGATAATCATAGGCATGTGTTCCATATATAGTCATACATGCTCATAATGAGAACTTGCACAACATCTTTTGTCCTGCCAGCCCGTTTGCAGCGGGGCCTCAAGGGAACTACTGGCAATTAAGGTGCTCCTTTTAATAGAGCACCGGAGCAAAGCATTAACACTCCGTGAACACATGTGATCCTCACATCCAAGCCATTCCCTCCGGTTATCCCGATTTTTGTCACTTCGGGGCCATTGGTTCCGGACAACAACGTGTGTATACAACTTGCAGGTAAGACCATAAACAATACTATCATAATGAATCAATAACATGTTCAGATCTGAAATCATGGCACTCGGGCCCTAGTGACAAGCATTAAGCATAACAAGTCGCAACAAAGTCAAAAAGCACTAATAGTAGATACTAGGCACCATGCCCTAACAATCTGATGCCATTACATGAAGGATCTCATCCAATCCCTACCATCCCCATATCCTACAGCGGGGGATTACTCACTCATAGATGGGGGAAACATGGATGGCCGATGGAGAAGCGATGGTGGTGATGATGGTGATGATCTCCTCCAATTCCCCGTCTCGGCAGGGTGCCAGAATAGAGTTTCTGGTTCTAAATCGTGGAATCTGGTGGTGGCGGCGGAGCGGAAGTCTTTCTGGAAAAACGTCGAACCCCCCTGAGTTTTTAGGTCAGAAGGCAACTTATAGGCGAAGTGGGAGACCGAGGGGGTGCCTGGGGCGGCCAGACCACCCCCTGGTGTGGCTAGGCCTAGCCCACGCGACCAGGTGGTGTGGCCTGGGCCTAGCCCCTCTCCGTCTCGTATTCTGGCTCCGGGAGTCTTCTGGTGAAATAGGATTTTTGGCATATTTTTTGGGATTTTTCCTGATAGTTGATTTTCTGCACAAAAACTAGACACCAAGGCAATTCTGCTGAAAACAATGTCAGTCCGTGTTAGTTGCATCCAAATCACACAAGTTTAGAGGAGAAACAATAGCAAAAGTGTTCGGGAAAGTAGATACGTTTTGGACGTATCAACTCCCCCAAGCTTAGCTTATTGCTTGTCCTCAAGCAATTCAGTTGAAAACTAAGTGCGATAAAAGAAACTTTCATGAACACATTTGCTTCATATGATGTATATATTCTTAGCATGTGATCAACTACTTAGACAATTCATAATAAGGGGTATGCAACTAAGTTTACTTAATAGGCATTGCAAGCTATGAAGAGATTCCAACTCAAAAATAATAGGTAGCATGAAGCATAAACATAAGCAACATTACAATGCTCATAACAAGGTATGATAGAGTGGTATCTCGCTTGCCTTTGATTATGAATGCCATGGCACCTCTATAGTTCAGGTGAAGACTAGAAGTAAAGATATCAAAGATACAAGAATCAAAGTCATAACACAAATAATCAAGTTTTGAGACAAGCACATTACACTAAGAATGACAACTATGCTCTCAAGAAGGTGCTCATATAATATGTGGAGACTCAACACGGAAATGAAAAAGGTTTTGAATAGTTTGAAAGGCTTCCAAATTCTGAAAGTATGGTACTCATTACCTTTGAGCTCTCATTGCCCCTATCATAAGCATCTTTAAATGGTTAAGGTTAAAGTGACACAACTAAGAGGATATGCTTGACAAGTTATAAGTTAAAATCTCATGCCCCTTACTTACGAGTACCGAACCTCATGCTACTCAACTTCAGTCACAAGTAAGCTCTTGTCATTGTAAGTACATATGTATCATAGAGAACCGCCAACGGGGTACCCCTTGCATATGATACTGGATCTATCCCATAATCAAAATGACAAGGCAAGCAGACAATGAGCATCTCAGCGATCTTTTTATTTGCTATTTGCATAGGTTTTTATGGAGGATGCTTCATAGAATGCTCATTATGGTTATGCTGCAAGTTTCCACCATGATTAGGCATGGCTTAGGCTAGCGGCCCAGGCATTTCTCTAACACATATACAAACTCCATGATCTTACAAGTTCCCCTTTTATTTCACACCGCCGGGATCCATAAGCAAAAGAATCATGATATCAACGAGGTACAAAGTACCAGTGCAATGTTGAAAGCGTTCCCCGTGATACATGGTTCTGCTAACTTCAACTTGTAAAGCACAAGCATATACGCAACAAAGATGGACGCAATGGTTCAAGATTATTAAGTGCAAGAGAGTAAAGTGTGCCATCAAGTTCATGAGAGCTTTACTAACTAACTTTCTCATAACAAACAAACATTTTATTCAGAAGAAAACAAGGCATACTAAGCATGCACGGAATAGCAAATGATGCTAATAGGTAGGTATGGTGGACACTTTTGGCAATATTGGTTTTTGGGAGTTGGAAACACGAGTAAAGCTTATACTCAGTGCAGGTGAAGGCTAGCAATAGTAAGGGATCGACAAATGAGAGAGCAATAACTGTCATAATCATGCTTGCAACAAAACGGGACTAATCATGGCATGAAAGTGATTCAAGACCCCCGAGGCAAAATAATTCATCGAGGCTTAACTAATTATTGTTTCAGTCATATGCATGCATGAGCATTTGCCAAGTCAATTCAAGTGAAACACTCAGAGGAGGATACCACGGTGTCATACCAAGTTATGAATAGAGCAATGCAAGCAAACATTCATATGACATGCTACAAATTATTAGCGAGCTGGAGCTAATCATAAGAAAGCAAGAACTACTAAGCATCCATAAATAACACACACCCTACATGAACAGACTAAGCATGCCCACAATGATGGGTATATGTACAAAAATGAAAACAAGTAGAGTTTGTTACCAGCCTCTTACCACACCTCAAGTTGTCCTTAATCCTCATTATTGCCCTTCACTTGTGTGGCTTGAATAATAACATGAAACCAAAATCCACTGAGGACTGCTGAACCCTCCAACAAACTTCACAAAACCAAAGAAGAACAACAAATATTTTTGGTGTTTTTAGTTTTCAAAGACAAGAACAAAAAGGAAAAACAAACAAAGCAAAATCTTTTTGGGTTTTTCGAATAATTAAGACAAAACCAAAAGGAAAAAGCAACCCAAGGCAAAAAGAAGCAAACAAAGAGAAACAACAGAAATATTGTTGGTCTTTTTGTGTTTTAGAAAGCAAAAGTAAAGAAAGAACAAAAACTAAAAAGGGAGCGAAACATGGATATACAAAGTACCGATGAAACATGATATGGAGATGAGTGTGACGGTGTACCTCCCCCCAAGCTTAGGCTTTTGGCCTAAGTGGGTATCAATCCCAAGCTGGCCAAGATGGAGTGCCTCCGTAGTACGGTGAGGAGGTACCCTCGTCCTGGTGCGAGCTCGAGGACGCCCCACCCTAGTGCGCAGAGTAATCGTAGGAGGGCACATCCTCCTGGTGCTGCCTGTGGAAACCAAGCAAGCAGAGCTGCTCATCCACCTCCTCCTTGGAACGCGACCACGGCCTCCTGTGAACACTGAACAAAGTAGATTGCGGCAAAGGAATCTCCCTTTCATCCCCATCAGTAAACAACATCCTGTATACTAAACTGTCCGTATCAGAGTCAGCAGTGACGAAGTGATGTGTTTTCATGGCAGCAAGATCAAGCCTTTGTGGTGCTAATTGATACATTGCAAATGTATCTATAATTTTTGATGTTCCATGCTTGGTTTTATCCACTTTCTTGTGTTTTGTTCCAACTTTGGAGTACTTTTCATATGATTTGTTGGACTAACCTATTAACAAGAGCCACAGTGCCAGCTGCCTGTTTTCTACTGTTTTTGGTTCCAGGAAAGTCAGAAAATGAATATTCTCGGAATTGGACGGGACAAAAGCCAAAGTGCCTATTTTTTCGGAAGGTATCAAGTGCCAGAATACGAGACGGAGAGGGGCCAAGGGCCAGCCACACCACCTGGCCATGTGGCCAGGCCTGGCCCGCGCCAGGGGGTGGTGTGGTGGCTCCCGGCACCCCCTCGGCCTCTCCTTCCGCCTATATATTGCCCTCGGGACAAAAAACCTAAGTATCCGATCAAAAATCCACGAAAGAGTC
Source organism: Avena sativa (assembly GCA_916181665.1). Lineage (NCBI taxonomy): Eukaryota > Viridiplantae > Streptophyta > Magnoliopsida > Poales > Poaceae > Avena > Avena sativa. The sequence continues at coordinate 454,840,262 of OV702290.1, forward strand.
TGTAGCCGCCGTCATCTCCATCCCTAGATCGGGAGGGATCTGAAGCTCTTCCCGGCACCCTGCCGGAGAGGGGAATTCACCCTGGAGGCCTTCTTCATCACCATGCAAGCCTCCGGTGTGATGCGTGAGTAGTTCATCCTTGGACTACGGATCCATGTAGTAGCTAGATGGCTGGTTTCTCCTCCTTTGTGTTTTCATGTTTAGATCTTGTGAGCTCCGTTCATGATCAAGATCATCTATTTGTAATTCATACATGTTGTGTTTGCGAGGATCCGATGGACATTGAGATGCTATTTCAGATTGATTATTGATTCTATCATGTCTTTGTTATTTGAGATCTTGCATGTTTTCCGTTGTTAGTAGCTATCTTGGCCAAGTAGATGCTAGCAACTCCAAGAGTTAGTATTTATGCTCGATAGTGGGTTCATGCCTCTGGTAATCTGGGGAAGTGACAGAAATCTCTAAAGTACTAGATGTGCTGTTGCTACTAGGGAGAAAACAACAATCCTTTGTTCATAGAACAATCGTATTATTTACTTTACACACAGTTCGTAAAGCAATAATCTGTTGCTTGCAACTTAATACTAGAGGGGGTTCGGATGATAACCTGAAGGTGGATTATTAGTCATAGATGCAGTTGGATGGCGGTCTATGTATTATGTTGTAATGCCCAATCAAGTCTCAGAGGAGTCAAGATGATTAGTATATGCATGTATTGCTTTCTCGGTGTTTGTCAATTGCCCCACTGTAATTTGTTCACCCAGCATGTTATCTATCTAAGGAGAGCCACCTCTAGTGAACTATGGATCCTAGTCCTTTGTCTTTACATACAATCTATAGACTGTTTCTGCTTTGTGTTTACTTTCTGCAAACTTTTACTTCTTTCCATTCGATACGTTCAATCCTTTGTTTTCCGCAAAACACGGTGAGATTGACAACCTCATCGCAAGTTGGGGACAAAGTTCTGTGGTTGTGTTGTGCAGGTCTCCACGTTGCTACTAGCACCGGTAGTGCGCCCTGCCAAAGCTCAGCTAGTAACACCTTTGGGGTGTTTCCTTGCTCCTACTGGTTCGATTAAACCTTGGTTTCATAACTGAGGGAAAACTTTCTGCTGTGCTCATCATACCTACCTCTTGGGGTTCCCAACGAGCTCTACATCGATCGTCGAGTGCATCACCAATATAGTATCATTAGGATCCAGAGAAAGTTCTAATGCAGTAACCATACGTGAAGCAATAATGCCCCCATAAATAGGTCCCCTAGCAGCTAGGCGGTGAGCAATGAGAGAGCCAAGATTGTATCGAGTGTCATTATTAAGTGTAGCAACTAGGAAGGCTAAATGATAATTGGAGATATTACTCGTATTCTCCCTACCAAGAATGCTAGTAGCAATATAATAAGCGAAGTATCTAAGAGCTGGGAGTTGGATGTTTCTTATCTTCCCGCACTAAGCTACGCGGTCATCGTCATTTGTCACACTTCAATAGAGCTCCAGCAAATCAGCGGGTCGCCCTTGGATCTTCTTCATGGTCCCCATCATGCCTATACCTATAATGCTGCAAAATCTTTCTAGTGACATGGTAATAGGCTGATTATAAATTCTGAAAGAAACAGTTGACTGATAGGGGGTGTTAGTGAAAACGAAACTCTCAACAAAAGTTTTGGTGAGCACGGCATATTGCTCACTCTCATCTTCCATGTATGAGGTTAAACCGACCCTCTAAACCAGTAGTAAGAAATCATCGAGGATCCCTGTAGCTTGCAAAAAAGGTATAACAAGGAAAAGTAGATGGGTGAGCATCCCCCTCATCTCCTTCATTTCCAAAGCATAGTGCAATGAGATCTTCATTGTATGAAGGCCTAAATTGAGAGGCTGATCTTGAGGGCCTTGACCTCCTAGGTGTGTCCCTCTCAAATATTTCTCCAAAGGTGTGGTTGTTCATCTTTGATATTCGAAGAACAAATGCTCCAAATTTCCGCAACAAAGATGGGCTGAGCAAGGAGATCAAAAAGTCGTGGGCAAGAACACGATTTCAAGCAAAGAACTGATGTTTTCTCGGGAGAGAGAGAAGAAAGTGGGAAGTGAGAGAGTGAGTGGAGGGCCAGGGGTGGCCCACACCATGTCTAGGCACGCCCCTAGGTTGGCCGCGCCACCAGGTGGTGTGCCTTCCTGGTGGCCCCCCTGGTACTCTCCAAGCACTTCTCTGCCCCTTTTTCACGTAAAAATTTAATATGAATTTTCTGGAATTTTTCGAGACACTTTATTTTTGAGAATTTTTCAGGTATAGATGAATGATTTTCTGACAGAAAAAAGTTTCTAGAATGATGCAATGACAAAACAAAGCTAAAACTTCAGAAGTTCTAAGACACTGTAATATGCAAGCAACTAACAATAGAAAAGTAAACTAAACGAAAGCAAAAACTAAAACGGATAGAATGGAAGTAAACGGAGATAATCATGGTGAAAACATTGTTTTGTTCATTAAAATCCCTTTGTTAACAAGGTTGATCAGGTCTTGTTACCAAAACAATTTTATATGAAACAAAACTTTGTATTCCACTAATGATTATGTTACCTCAACCTTGATAGCAATGGTCCCAATCATAATAGTTTCATATTTTTCTCGTGGTATGGGACAATATATTTCTCCAACTTGAATGCCCTCAACATATTCAATTGAATTCAAACCATAAGTTCTATCAATCTTCTTGGGGAAATAGACAGTATGCTCCTTGTCGTTAACATTAAAAGTCACCTTTCCTTGATTACAATTAATAACAGCTGCTGCAGTGTTAAGAAAAGGTCTCCCAAGAATAATAGACATATTATCATCTTTAGACATTTCAAGCACAACAAAATCAGTTAATATCAAGCAATTATGAGCCACTTGAATAGGTACATCCTCACATATACCCACAGGAATAGTAGTAGATTTATCAGCCATTTGCAAAGATATATCAATTGGTATTAGTTTTTCCAGTTGAAGTCTCTTATAGAGAGAAAAAGGCATAACACTAACTCCTGCTCCCAAATCACACAAAGCAGTTCTAACATAACTATTTTTTATAGAGCAAGGAATGGTTGGAATCCCTGGGCCTCCAAGTTTCTTTGAACCTTACCATTAAAGGAATAATTAGCAAGCAAAGTAGAGATTTCTTCATTAGGGATCTTCCTTTTATTCGAGACAATATCCTTCATATACTTTGAATAAGGAAGCAATTTAATAGCATCAGTCAAAGGAATTTGCAAGAATAAAGGTTTCATCCACTCACAAAACTTATTATAGTGTTCATCTTCCTTTCACTTGTGTTTCTTATCAGAGAAAGGCATAGGTTTTTGGACCCAAGGCTCTCTTTCACTACCATGTTTCTTAGCAAAAAAATCTTCTTTAGTGTATTTAGTATTCTTAGTGTGCTTTTCAGGTTCTTCTTCAACTTTTTCTTTATCAGGAGCATCATTTTCTTCATTACCACTTTCAGTTTTAGCATTAGAGACAGATATACTATTAGGATCTTTAGCAGGTTCAGAGGGTTCTACAATAGTTTTATGTTTCTTCTTTCTTTTCTTAGGAGTAGTACCACTATTTTCAGCTTGTTGAGAATCCTGCTCAATTCTTTTAGGATGCCCCTCGGGATATAGAGGATCCTAGGTAGTAGCACCACTTCTAGTTCTAATTTCATAAGCATGTTTTTCTTTAGCAGCATTAACTAGCAAGTCTTTTTGTACTTTAATAAGCTGATCAATTTGAGTTTGAACCATTTGAAAATGTTTAATAAGCATTTTAACATCATTAGAGGTTCTTTCCACAATATCCTTCAACTCAACAATAGCTCTAGTGTTTTCCATCAAATGATTTTGCACCCTTTTATTAAAATTATCTTGCTTAACAATAAAAACATCAAATTCTTCTAAGCATTGATCAGGAGTTTTAGAGTAAGGGATATCACCTTCATCAAAATGTTGGAGAGAGTGTACCTCAATAGTGGATGAGTGGGGAATTGGCTTACATAATTCTTCTATAGGAGGTAAATTCTTCACATCTGCAGCTTTAATTCACTTCTCCTTAAGACATTTCTTAGCTTCCTTCATCACTTCATCATTTAGTTCAATAACTCCCCTCTTCTTAGATGATGGTATAGGCGTAGGTATAGCTGGTTCAGGTATAATTATTTCAGGTATAGCTGGTTCAGGAGGAGTCCAGTCTTCATAATTCTTGCTTATTTTAGCCATTAATTCCTCAGCTTCCTTGAGAGTCCTATTCCTGAAAACACAATCAGCACAACTATCCAGGTATGTCCTAGATTCTTCAGTTAGTCCATTATAAAATATATCAAGAAGCTCATTCTTAGGTAATGGACATCTAGCCTGTGCATGAATCAAAGCGCAAAACCTTGCACATGATTCAGGCAATATCTCTTTTTCTGCCTGTTTAAAATCGAAAAGTTCCTGCAAAATAGCATGTCTAGCACTAGGAGGAAAAAATTTCTGCAGGAAAGTACTAATCAGGCAATCAGGGCTATCAATAGATCCAGGAGGTAAATTATTAAACCAAGTTTTAGCTTCTCCTTTCAGTGAAAAAGGGAACATTTTAGCAACAAAGTAGGTGCGCATCTTAATATCATCAGAAAATAAGACACTCATGGTAGAAAGCTCAGTCATATGTGCTACGACACTTTCATTCTTAGTCCCACAAAAAGGTTCTTTCTCAACAATAGTTATGTAAGATAGATCAAGAGAGAAATCATAATCCTTATCTTTAATGTTTATGGGAGATGCAGCAAACTTAGCATTAGGAGACAATTTGGGTTTTATAGTACGCCTCTCAAGGAGACTCTTAATAGCACTCCTATCATGGGTGTTTTGACATTCTTTAATAAATTCATCGGTCATCTCTATATAACCATCTTCAATATCATACCTTTCTCTAGACTCAGGTGAACTAACAGGTGTAGTAGCATCTTCATTAGGAGTTTCAGTATTTCCAACTATAGTTCTAGCAATCGTAGCATCTAGTAAAGGACCTAATGAACCACTCTTATCAAGCACAGTAGAAGCAGCGTCATAAGTATCAGAAGTTTCAGATTCAGCAGTAGTAGCAGTGTGTGTAGCATGTGTATGTGGTGGTGTAAGGAGCTTACTCATAATAGATGGTGAATAAAGAGCAATAGAGGTGTTCAGAACCGTACCTCTTCTTGTAGTAGATGGTAAAATAGGGACCTTGCCATCACGAGACTTACCCATGATGGATGGATGGCAGCGAACAATAATGATTCCAAGTGGACTTGATAAATAGAGATATGCTCCCCGGCAACGGCGCCAGAAAATAGTCTTGATGACCCAGAAGTATAGGGGGTGTATCGTAGTATTTTCGAGGGAAGTCAAACCCAATTTATTGATTCGACACAAGGGGAGCCAAAGCATATTTATAAGCCTTAACAACTGAGTTGTCAATTCAGCTGCACCTAGAAACAATCTTGCTCACAGCAGTTTATCAGTAGCAACAGTTTTGTAGTAGCAATAGTAAAGTAACAGCAGTATAAAGTAAAGACAGTAGTAACAATAGCAGTAAACAATAGGATTCGAGTGGGGTAGGCATAGGGGATGATGGATGAGCATTGCATGGACAAGACAATTCACATAGCAATCATAACATAGGGCAATTGCAGATAAATAAGATAAAGCATCCAAGTACTAGATAATCATAGGCATGTGTTCCATATATAGTCATACGTGCTCATAATGAGAACTTGCACAACATCTTTTGTCCTGCCAGCCCATTTGCAGCGGGGCCTCAAGGGAACTACTGGCAATTAAGGTGCTCCTTTTAATAGAGCACCGGAGCAAAGCATTAACACTCTGTGAACACATGTGATCCTCACATCAAAGCCATTCCGTCCGGCTATCCCGATTTCTGTCACTTCGGGGCCATTGGTTCCGGACAACAACGTGTGTATACAACTTGCAGGTAAGACCATAAACAATACTATCATAATGAATCAATAACATGTTCAGATCTGAAATCATGGCACTCGGGCCCTAGTGACAAGCATTAAGCATAACAAGTCGCAACAAAGTCAAAAAGCACTAATAGTATATACTAGGCACCATGCCCTAACAATCTGATGCCATTACATGAACGATCTCATCCAATCCCTACCATCCCCAAAGCCTACAGCGGGGATTACTCACTCATAGATGGGGGAAACATGGATGGTCGATGGAGAAGCGATGGTGGTGATGATGGCGATGATCTCCTCCAATTCCTCGTCCCGGCAGGGTGCCAGAATAGAGTTTCTGGTTCCGAATCATGGAATTTGGTGGTGGCGGCGGAGCGGAACTCTTTCTAGAAAAACGTCGAACCCCCCTGAGTTTTTAGGTTAGAAGGCAACCTATAGGCAAAGAGGGAGACCGAGGGGGTGTCTGGGGCGGCCAGACCACCCCCTGGCGCGGCTAGGCCTAGCCCGCGCAACCATGTGGTGTGGCCTGGGCCCAGCCCCTCTCCGTCTCGTATTCTGGCTCCGGGAGTCTTCTGGTGAAATAGGATTTTTAGCATATTTTCCGGGATTTTTCCTGATAGTTGATTTTTTGCACAAAAACTAGACACCAAGGCAATTCTGCTGAAAACAACGTCAGTCCGTGTTAGTTGCATCCAAATCACACAAGTTTAGAGGAGAAACAATAGCAAAAGTGTTCGGGAAAGTAGATACGTTTTGGACGTATCATCCACTACTACTTGGGATAATCTAGCCTGTAAATTTCTAGCAAAATATTATCCATTATCAAAATCTTTTGGAATTAGGTGTCTTATAATGACTTGGAAGAATTGTTCTAATGAAGGACTAGTAAGAGCTTATATTCGATTTAAAGATTTACTACATCTATGTCCTCATCATGATTTGCCTAAATGGTATTTACTACATATATTTTATGGCGGTTTAATTGAACCTAATAAAATTGAACTAGACTCTTTCGCAGAAGGAGCGTTTATGAATCTTCCTATACCTAAAGCTTGGGCTTTACTTAATAGAATTCGTGATCATAGAGTTTCATGGAATTTTGGTCTAGGAAGTGAAGGAGGTGTAGAAATAGAACATGATTGTATTCATGACTATAATAAAAAGGCCATGTTAAAGAATTATATAAAGACCTTTATTTGGATTCAAATCTTGTGTTGCAAGTTGTTAAAGCTTTTATAGAACATATAAAAGCTCCAAAGGAGGGTCCAGTCAAGTATGATCCACCACCTGAACCTGAAAAGAAAAGAGAAGGTAAAGCAACACTAGCCTCCCTACAACCAATATATGAAATGCCTTTCCCTAACACTGCACAAAAGCATATTCTTGAATATGAACAGGTCAAAGCAATACAGGAGAAGAAGGAAGAGGAAAGCATGCCAGAAGTCGTTGAATATCTGGAAGAAACCAAAGATGAAGAGGTAACCAAGGTAGCAATTATGGCTATTTACACACATTATAACATAGTTGAACTTGATGAAGAGACTTCCGTATTGGTTAAAGGTAAAACAAAGGTAAGAGATGTGGTAAGCCTATTCTTCCCTGCATATTTAAAGAAACCTCGGATTACGGTTTATGTGATCTTGGCACCGAAGTTAATGTTATATATTATGACTTCTACTTAGAAATAAAAGAAGAAATAGAACCGGCTACAATTGAAAATACTGATATGACAATTATGTTAGCCAATAAAAATCTTAGAATTCCAATGGGAGTAGTTGAAGATGCAACTGTCACAATTGGCAATAAAAAATTTCCTATCGATTTTGTAGTTGTTGATATGCCAGCTGACACTCTTTGCCCAATTATATTTGGAAGGAATTTTTTGGGTGATATAGGTGCCTATGTTAATTTCAAGAAGGAGATTGTGTCTCTTAAGTTTGGGGGAATGAAAAATAAATTCCACTTTTCCAAATTTAAAGACAGGCCTCCACAAATACAAGAAGAAGAGGAAGAGAGAACTATTGAGGAAATGGTGGCTCTTTTCTTTAGAAATCAAGAAGAAGAAATAAATGAAGATCCAAATTATGAAGAGATAGTTATGGAGGACAAGTCCCTAGAAGAACTAGAAGATGAATTTGATTCACTTCCCATTATGGGACCTCCAACCGATGAGGCTTTTGAAGAGCCAGAAAAGAGAGGGGACGAGGAACTACCACCCTCAGAGTTGAAGACTCTACCAGAAAATCTTAAATACAGGTTTTTAGATGATACAAATAAATTTCTTGTTGTGCTAAAATTTTAGGAGAAGAAGAAGAACTCATGAAGATACTTAACGAGCATCACCAGGCCTTTGGGTACTCAATGGATGACTTGAAGGGCATCAGTACCATGATAGCTGTCCATCGAATATTCATGGAAGAAGGTGCTAAACCAGTTGCAGAATTTAATAGAAGTTTGAAGCCTAAAATGAAAGAAGTGGTAAGAAAATAAATTATACGCCTACTAGACGTAGGTATAATCTATCCTATTAAAGAAAGTGAATGGGTATGTCATGTTCATTGTGTCCCTAAGAAGGGCGGTTTTACTGTTGTTCCTAATGAAAACAATGAATTGATCCTACTAGAACTATTATTGGGCATAGGATGTGCATAGACTTTAGAAAATTAAATAAAGATACTAGGAAAGATCACTATCCATTACCGTTCATAGATCAAACTTTAGAAAGGTTAGCAGACCATACTCATTTTTTCTACTTGGACGGATACTCTGTTTTTTCTCAAATAATTGTTCATCCCAATGACCAACTTTAAACATCTTTCATTAGTCCTTATGGTTTACATGCTTACCGACATATGCCTTTTAGTTTATGTAATGCTCCAGCTACTTTTCAAAAGATGCATGACTGCTATTTTTGCGGATTTTATAGAACTTATAATGGAAGTATTTATGGATGACTTTTCTGTCTATGGAACTTTGTTTACTAGTTGCTTGGATAATCTCAAACGAGTTTTGCAGTGTTGTGAAGAAACTAATCTTGTTCTAAACTGGGAGAAATGCCATTTTATGGTCAAAGAAGGTATAGTCCTTGGACACAAAGTTATCAGGTAAGGGAATTGAAGTTGATAGAGCTAAGGTTGAGGCAATAGAGAGAATGCCACAACCTAGGGATATTAAAGGTATAAGAAGTTTCCTTGGTCATGTGGGTTTTTATAGAAGGTTCATTAGAAATTTCTCTGGAATATCTAAACCTTTGACTAACCTCCTGCAAAATGGAGTAAGATTTAATTTTGATGATGAGTGTCTTCAAGCCTTTGATAGACTCAAAAGTGCTTTATCTCGTGCTCCCATTATTAAACCACCTGTCTAGGATACCACCTTTGACTTAATATGTGAAGCTAGTGATGATGTTGTAGGAGTAACTCTAGGACAACATATTGGTCATAGATTTAATATTATACATCATGCTACTAGAACTCTTAATGGTGCTCAAAAGAATTACCCTAAGGAAGAAAAGGAACTTTTTGCTGTATTTTCTCTTGTGATAAATTTCGTTCCTATATAGTTGATGCAAAGGTAAGAGTTCACACGGATTGTGATGGCTTAAAATAACTCCTTGAAAGGAAAGACCATAAGACAAGACTGATTCATTGGATTCTTTCACTTCAAGAATTTGAGTTGCAGATTATGCAGAGGAAAGAAATAAAGATGTTAGATGCAGTGTCCATGATTTCCCAACAAGACACCAATCTTGTTGAGGGGAACCTTAGTCCTGGTGATTTTCGTTTACGAAAATTATTCAATGAATTAAGGTCAATTCCTCCAAGAGATAAGAAGTCTTTGTTGTTGGAGGAACTTTTCATCCCTGAATAAAAAAATGGTAAGTGCAAGGTAAGTGTTCTTACCCAAATAAGTGATTTGTTTTCACAATTTTTACTTTTGAAAATTCTGCCTTTGAATTCCTTGTGTTTTTCTGAAGTTTTAGAGGAGTTTTACCAACTATACGGGCGACACTATACGACCGAAGAGGAAGCTCCTGCCGTATAGTTGGTCGTTAAACTCTCTGTATCACCTTTGTGAAATTGTTTTCGATATCTGATCCTATATGATCGCAACTATACGAACGGAGCCAAAGTACCGACCATATAGTTGGCTATTAAACTCTCAGATAGTTTTGCTTTTTGGTGTCTATATCTATACGGTCGCAACTATATGACCGGAGCCAAAACTCCAGTCGTATAGTTGGTCGTTAAACTCTCAAACACTTTTGATTTTCGGTGTTTGTATCTATACGGTCACAACTATACGACCAGAGCCAATTTTCTGGCCGTATAGTTGGTCGTTAAACTCTCAGAAAATTTCCGTTTGTCTTTTCGTTTATTCATCTAAAAAACGTTATTGTTGGTTCCAAGTCGTGATTTAATCGACCTGGACTCGAGATATTTGGAAATATCTTCCCAGAACCAACTATACGGCCGGAGCTATATGAGTCGCGCCCGTACAGTTGGTCGTTACGCGGCAGGACTCTTCCAAATCCGTGATTTCTCTCCCTTTCTGTTAAGATTCTTTTCTTGGACGACAATTTGTTGTTTCTCGTGAGCTTTACCGATCTCTGACCCCCTTATATACTGCCATTGTCTCTCTGTAATCATAATCTCTAGAAACTAATCTACCTCTTATTCACACATGAGGGCTCTAAACTAAGGGATAGAGGTCAATAAGAAAAGCTCCTATGGAGATCGGGAGCAATAGCGATCAAGGCAAGGAGATCAAGACCATCCCTATAGAGTTCCTCGACACCGACCGTGGGTGTCGGAAGAGGGATTTGAAGGCCTTAGAGCAGAAGATTGAAGAGTTGGACAAGGAGAAGCTAGGGACACCCAAACACCTTCGATTGCTATGATTTTATCTTTATAAACTTGATGAAGATATCAAGCGGACAACCGAAGCAGGTTTTTCTATGAGTCTTAAGGCGCTACAAACACTTCAGGATAACAACGAGTTCATCAAAGAACAAGTGAAGGTGCTAGAGAGGAACAATCTTTTCTACAAGCTACGTGTTAAATAATTAGAAGCTGTCAATCAATCCCTCCGCCTCAGGCTGGCCCATGAGGAGAAGATACCACGTGCCATGGCACCACAGTGATCTACAACAATCACGGTATCAAATAATCACAAGGGATTATTTGATCCTGCCTGGCTTGATTCCAAGCTTGGGGAGATCTTTAAGACCTTGTAATCTATCCTATAAGTTCTTATTATTACTATTTTTGCATTAGTTCAAACTAGAATTAAAGTTTGCATCATTAGATTCCCTTCAGGAATAGTTGATCCTTTTTTATGAAATTCCAAGTTATTTATTATATATGGAGCAATATTGAGTTTGTGTTTGCTTTATTGATATATGAATGGCTCTAGTATAATTTTACTTGCACTTGATGATAGCAATAGGAATCTTCCACACCATTGGTATTAATGGAACACCTAAAGATAATTTGGTCAATATGATGTAAGTCTACGGTTTGATTTACAAAGAAAAATTATCTATTCAGTTAAGTTAAAAAAGAAACCTTGAACAAAGGAAAATGAAAGTGCTATCAAAATAGAGTGAGAACAAGTCGAGGTAGAATCTTCAAGTCATAAGAATGCTTCACATACAATTGGAATTTGATAATTGAGATCGTTAAACTTTGAATTCCTACATGAAGTGGAATGTATGGCTAGCTCCTTTGCACAACACTTAAACAAAAGTGTGAGCATATATACGAAAGAAAAGAAAAAGAAAGAAGAAAAAGGGCGAGTGTGCAAAGAGCAAGTAGGCATATATCACTGTATTGTAGTATGACAAAGAGACACTTTTGATATTTTGAATCCCAAGTGAATACGTTGATCCTAAAAACACTTGGGACTACCTCGCTAAATCATTCGGTTGAATCGGATACTTTTACATTATGTTGAGATTTATCTTTTATGAAATGTTCATCACTAAGGTGTGGAAGCCTGCTAATACTATTCAGATGGTTCGAGTAAGGTACTATTCATGAACTTATTCCTATGTATCGTATATGATAAATACATGCTGCAACTGCCTCATTTATTTTACCGACTCAGCTTCATGAATATGAGGATCACATCCATTAAGCTAAAACTTGCTCGGGACGAGCAAGAGTCTAAGCTTGGCAAAGTTGATGAGTGCATATTTGCATCATGTTTTACACTATTATTTTGCATTGTAGATGTAGGATCTTGGTAATTTATGGCGTTCGCGCGCACATTTTATGTCTGTTTTCACCAAGATCGGGACAGATGATGGATCCAATGGATACAATTCTTGGAGCAGTTGTACTATGGAGAAAAAGGAGTAAAAAACAACATAAATCGTTTATTTGGGAAATATTAATAATACCAGAAGAAAACCAGAAGCGAACAAAGAAGGCAGAGAGTTCAACGACCAACTATACGACCGAAGCAAATTTTCCGGCCGTATAGTTGGCGCCACCTCCGCCTCCTCAAATAGTTTCACCCCGTGCAACTGGTTCAAAGAGACGACATACAGAACACCCAGAAATCACAGAAAACTCACTGCCGGAAGGTATCTGGAGGGGGAACTCATCCACCAGGGATCCATCTTCGCCCTGTGTAGATCCCAGAGGCTAAGGCATCGATCTTCATCATCCACCGCTGCATCACCACCATCTCCATCCATCCCATCTACATCTTGTCTAGATATTGTTGTAATTTCCATACTCGTTGTGGATTTATACAAGTACTATTCATCTATGATAGATTCCATTGTTATTGATTTGATGTTGATTGCCTCCATGTCTGAGTAGATCATTAGTTCTTGGGGAGATGGAGAAACCTTAGTATGAGATTGAAATAAGATAAAGTCTATTATGATATTCATCGTTGTGACCATGTGTTAGATTTTCTACATCTTGATGTTGAGAAAAGTCGACCTCTCAATATTTGCCTCTCGTGGGGACTTGATGGAGGAAACTACTTGTTGGTAGACGGAGGTATGCTAGCACTTACAGTGACTATAAAGTTGTTGGCACCCCTTACCTATCAACTTGGGAAACCGAGGAAACTCACGGAACACTATCCATGCCATGGGATACATCCTACGGGATTACGTCCCTTAATAGCGCAGTAATTCGATTGATGTCAATTGCTGACTGCTGTGGTTATGAGGATGATGTGAGCAACGGTTACTGCCTATTTGTCCAAATATGGAGTTCCTCCCACACATACATAGTTGAGAATGTTCATGATGATAATCTTTATCTTAGCTCCTTAGAATACTAGTGGTGTATCCGCTACTCCCTGAGAACGCTTTTCCCCTACTGCGGTTCCAATCTCTCTTACATACGCAATACTTACTTTCTGTATTCAGTTTTTTTACTTTACTTTATTATTGCTCTTATACCTAAAACCCAAAAACACCTTTTTACACAATACTCGCATTTTGTCTTGTCACTTAGAAGTTTATCTAGCATTTCTATCATAATATTTATTTCAAGAGTTATTAGACTTCAGACTCCTGCTCCCTATGGGATAGATATCTTTATTTCGAAACTAGCTACAAACGATACGTGCACTTGCAGTCATCAAGGTACAATGCCACAAGACTTTAGATGTGTGCCAAACTCGTGACTCAAATACTCGCCTCCTCGATCAATCCTAAGGTGCTTGATTTTCTCGTCGAGTTGATTCTCAACTTCACTTTGAAATTTCTTGAACTTTTCAAAGGTTTCATACTTGTGCTTCATTAAGTAGATATACCCGTATATACTCAAATTGTTAGTGAAGGTGACAAAGTAATGATAACATTGCGCATGGAGACGCTCATTGGTCCACATACATCTAAATGTATGACTCCCAATAAGCCTTCAGCCTGTTCCATCATTCCATTGAATGACATCTTGGTCATTTTACCCATGAGGCATGGTTTGCTTGTGTCGAGAGATTCGAAATATAACGACTCCAAAAGTCCATCAGAGTGGAGCTTCTTCATGCATTTCACACTATATGACCCAGACGATAATTCCATATGTACATGGAATTATCATCACCATGTTTACATCGCTTGGCATCTATGCTATGGATGTGTGTATCATCACAATCAAGATTCAATAAGAATAAACCTTTATTTTATCGCGCATGAGCATAAAACACATTATTCATATAAATATAATAGTCTTGCAACAAGAAAGACCCACTAATAATATTCATGCTCAATGTTGGTACATAGTAACACTTATTCAAATTCAAAACTAATCCTTAAAGGATACGTAGAGGGAGGGTGCCGACAGCAAGGAATTCAACTTTGTTGCCGTTGCTAACGCGCATCGTCACCTCGTCCTTCACCAAGCGCCGCTTATTCAGCAACTCCTATTGAGAGTTACAAATATGAGAAACATAACCAGTATCAAATACTCAGGTGTTGCTCCTCGCACCAGTAAGGAAAATATCAATAACATGTATATCATATACACCTTTATCTTTGGCAACGATCTTACCAGCCTTCTTATCATCTAGATACTTGGCGCAGTTGCGCTTCTAGTGAACCTCACCCTTGCAGTAGAAGCACGTGGTGCCGGGCTTGACCTTGAGTGCCCTGGAAGAAGAGGCAACATGATTACCGTCGTTCTTGGGTTTCCCCTCTTTCCCTTGCCCTTCCTGGCGGACTTCTTGAAGTCAACGGTTTTGTTGACCATCAAGACATCATGCTCCTTCCCGATCTCCACCTAAGCACTCTTGATAATGGCGAACAACTTAGAGAGGGTCTTATCCATATCCTGCATGTTGTAGTTCAACACGAAACTCTTGTAGCCAGGGGCAGCGACTGCACCACCCTATCAACTGCTAGCTTGTCATTGATTCTACAATCAAGGTTGTCCAGGCATTGAACATAGCCATACATTTTGACCACGTGATCACTCAAGCTATTGTGCTCTTCCATAATGGCAAAGAAGAAGAGGTTCGAAACCTCATACCTCTTAGACTTGGCGCGAGGCGCAAAGATGGCCTTGAGATCGGTAAAGATCTCAAAGGCGCTCTAGTTCCCAAAGCACTTCTACAGGACAGCCTCCATGGCGTAGAGCACGCCACTATGGACACAGACGTTATCATTAGCCTTCTGCTGATAAACATTTTTATCAGCCTGAGAGGCGTTGGCAGAAGGTTGGTCACCTATGACAGCATCAAGTATGTAGGAGAGTTTCTGGGGACGAGGAGAATCTTCATATTGTGGAACCAGGTGGTGAAGTTTGTCTCGTCAGTTTTGAGCTTTTCTTTCTCAAGGAAAGGGTCAAGGTTGATGGTAGGGCAAGACATCAACAAAAATATTTGCAAAGTAATCAATCTTAATGTTCATAATATGGGTTCTTATTTAGTCACACTAAAATACTAGAACTCCCACTCAAATGAGCATCCCTCAACATTTGTTTGGTGACTACATGATCCCTTTACACTGCATCATCCCGATCATCGTGGCCTTTGATGCAGCTGCCAGGGTAGATATCAACATATCGATCACATCATATGTGATCCATGCTTAACCTTTCAGTCATCTGTGTTCCGATGCCATGTCTATACATGCTAGGATCGCCAAATTTAACCATAGTGTATTGTTGTGCGTACATAGCTTATACCCACCGTATGCAAACACAGAGATGTCTAGTAGCCCATCATCATGGCCTGCTTCATAACTATGAACTTTCTTGGTGGTGCACACATGTGGGAAAACAAGAATATTGGAATTATAGTATGATGGATTATCTAATTATGTTACCATCGTAAGTATAATACTAGCACACAAGGTCCACACAACGGCTAACATCTAATGTAAACAGTTGTATATGTGTGATATGTAGTGATTTTGTCGCGTCTTGATCTCCATCGAGAACATCGTCATTTGCACCAGCTTCACGGTGCTACCTTTCCTTCGACTGTTCATCCCATAAACACTTACCTAAACCATACATATCACTTGCCCTCCTGCAAAACAAAGTTAGACGCTTCTACTTTATCTTTCCAAGTTTTACATTATTGATTAGGATTTCGCATAAGAACCATTTCTTACCTATGAATCCAACTAGAACATGGATTAACTAGTTGTCGCTTTTAATCCCTTTTTAGGGCCACCCTTTGTAAATGCCATATCAAACTAATGTCGGAGAGATAGATACTTTGCCAGCCACTCATATGGTACAAGCCATATATCAGTCGTGGAACCGGTCTCGCGTAAGGTTATGCGTAATTTTGGTCCGGGCCGCTTCATCTGACATTGCCGTAATATTAGAAAGTACACATAGGAGGGTAGCAATTAGAAAATCAATGCCCACACAATCCACGTGTGTTCTACTCGTGCTAGTACATCTACGCATAGGTCGCTCTAATACCACTGAAGGGGTTCTATGGTAGAAAACAAAAAATTCCTACTACGAGAACGCACCAACCCAAGATCTATCTATGGAGAAGTACAGTAACAAGCAGAATATGGTGTTCATACCTTTGAAGACCGGACACGAGATTATGTTCCCGCACAAATATTGATGATTAAGTCGAGCGTTATAGACCTCGAGGTCTAGAAGGCTCCAAGCATCCAACACCACTAACGGTAGTGCCTCATCAAGTTTTACACGCGTATGGTGTAAAGACGTCTCCCGGGACCCGGTCCAGCCAGGCAGCAAAAGAAGAAGCTCCGGACCAATTCCAGCAACATGACAACGTGCGCTGGGTTGAGAAAACTCTACCTCATAGAGCATGTTCCAAACTTGAGAACGCACTTGAGAGGGAGGGAGGGAGAGAGGGAGAGAGATAATGGCAAAGGCCAATTGTCGTGGGATGAGGGGGTGAATGGCACCCCTATATATAGGAAAAACTGAGGCACTCCCACGCTCCAAGTCGGGGGTTGGACTAAACATTGGAGGAGAGGTGGGAGGGCCAGAAGCTGGCGGGGTGGGCCCCACCCACGCGCCTAAGCCCACCTAGGGGTGGATGTCAGGGTGGGAGCTCTTCCACCCTTGGCCACATGGCCCCCTTGGCCCTAGGTGCCTCCCTCTTGGGCCTCCTCCCTCCTAGGGAGGGCCCATGTGGGGTTTTCCCTTTTCCTTTTATTTAAATAAATATATTTAATATAAATTCATAAATAAATATTAAATACAAATTATTTAATTTCTCCTTGTTCAAAACTCCTTTTGAACAATGTCCGAACACTTAGGTATATCTCCAGAACCCTTCCACTTCCCTCTCTTCCTATTTCTCTATCGGTATTAGATCAACCCGCATCGTATTTACCCTTAAGCGTGACACCCATCCAGTTCAGGAATTGACGAGGGGTAACCTCGTCAATGCCCATGGTTATGGACTTGTGTTTCATAAGAAAGGAGAGCACTAGGAATTTTGTTGGCTTAACAGACAAACAAGGGAGGCAATTTACCTAGGTTCAGGTCCTCGTAGAGGAAACCCTACTTCCTATTTGTCTGCTCATATTATCATTGGAGAGTACAAACCCATTGAGTCAACTAGATGCGATCTCGCCGAGAGAGATGTGTGTATTTGATGTCTATCATCTAGATCTTTTGTCAGGTGTAGCCTATATCCCCCTCATTGGACCCTCCTAGCCTTTATATATGGGTAGGCTAGGTCTCGAGTACCAATACGAGTTGGTTTACAAGCTCGGGGCATTAGGAAAATGAAAAGGTCTCGCGTGATAAACAAAATCTCATATATATTTATGACCTTTTTGCTAAAAACAAAGGCAACATATTACTCAATGAATGCAAACACATACAATGTACACGTAGAAAAAATTCAGATGGCGAAGTTTAGGAAGAAATCTTCGTCTTCCTCCAGACACCTCCAGACAATCCTGATGGCAGGCCTGCGGGCAGCTGCGTAATGAGGGGCCATACTAACCAACCCACCGTCAGGAGGGGAAGGTAATCCCAGCGATACAGCATCTAAATCCAATAGAGGATGATGCATGTGCACCCAAGAATGCACAATTTTAGCACCCGCCATAAGCTGTAGCTTCACAAAGTGGCGAATCCTTTCACCTTGCCAAAACTCCGCCATCAGATCAGCCAAGCTCTGGGGCTGAGGATCCCGGGAAATCATAGCATCATACACAATAGCCAGAGATCTACGACATCACTCGACGAATTGCTCCACCTCCAACACACGATCCTGCAGCAAGGCCACCGCATACGCGCTGCGGTGATCAGTTTAGAAATCAGTATCGGTGCCTTGAGAGGTAGCCACCAGAGCATTCATTCGACTGCCAGATGTTGGTTTTCCTTCCTCTTGCACAGTCGAATACCTAGAGAAAACAAAAAAGATCAATTCACACGACTAGGCAAGGAATGCTCGGAAGCATTAGGGAAAAACCTACATAGCATCTTTTCGCTCGCCCTGGAAATTTCCTCCAAGAAATATGCTTCACGATCCAGGGCCTTGCACATATTTGACTAGGACACATCTACCATTGCTTGAACAAACCAAAGATTTCCCTCGAGCCTCTTCACCTGCTCAATTTTATCAGCATATAACAACGGATCAACCACACGAACAATGGTAGTCTCGGATGCGCCCACCCCAGATGAAGATGGATGCACATCCGAAGCCCGAGTAGACCTAGACGGAGCTGCTGAGTCACAAAATATTGGGAGAGCAGATGGAAAATATAGGAGTTTCAGTACAAGAAAGGAAATTTGCACACACAATAAAACATATACAATAGATCTTTCTTAGAAAAAGGAGTGATTAAACAAAAGGAACCAAGTTTATTACATGGCAGAATAAAAACAAAGACCCCTACAACTACAAACTAAACTACGGGGCAGTTTTCTATGTAGACACAGTGGCACTAGTAGGTGGAGCATCAGCCGAAGAAGGAATGATTAGGGCGGTACTCGCCAAAGGAGAGCTAGCCGAAGAGTGGGCAATGGATTTTGTCGGCCCTACACCTATGCCCAGGAGCCGCCAAGAATACTTCTTGGCCTTCTTAATGAAAGTTTTTAAGTCAACTGCCTGGCCTTTGTTGGTGACTGGAACAGAGGAGCTAACCTTCTACTAGTCGACCTTCTCACCATGCGCCATTGCCAAAGCCATGGAGGTCTCGGCGCTGCTCTTCAACTACGTCATGTTGTAGCCCACCAATGGGTTTGGATCAGCACTGAAAACAGTGACAAGATCATTCAAATCCGCTGACACCTCCTTGGTTGGAAAAATCTCGTCATGGAGACACTTGAAGGCGCGGCATGAATGGATCATAAGATTGCACCAATGAACACCGTTGGCTTCCAAAGTACCAACAATATCCAATAAGGGGTCAACCCTCTTGTCCTCATCCAACACCAGAGACTGACCCTTGAGCTCTGCGATACAGAGACTTATAAGGCCAAGAACCAAAGGAAAACATCAGAGACAAGACACAAATTATCTTTTGAAGACAAGAAAACTCACGAGTCAGAGAAGTGTTGAGGGTTTCCAATCTCTTCTGAAGAATTTCATATCGTTCGATAAGAGTAACCATTTGTTTCTCTCTCTCTCTTCAGCGTCAGCCTTGGCCTTCTGCTTGGCCTCCTCCAGAGCTTTCTCAATGACCCGTAGTTTGGCCTCCAAAGCATCGACACGCTTTATTGCCTCGTGTCGGATAGCCTTGGACTCTTTGGCAGCAGTTGGACAATCGAAAGGGGGCATAGAGTTAATAGAAGTAAAAAATACAAATTTCTCAAGGACGAAGGAAACAAACATTTGAATTCTTCAGCTTTGTCGCGGATCTTGATAAAGTGAGAGGCCATATCAACCATCTCATGCATCAAAGGTTGTCAATACAAAGAGTAGGAAGTCAGAAAAATAAGAACAAGGATGAAGCCACAACTACAGTATCTGAAAAATACTTACATCCTGTATGTCAACCTTGATGGGATTTTTGGATATCACCACACCCTTGCCCGCAAGTCTTCTTCTTTTCTGCGGTGGCTTCGGCGAAGTGGCAACATCCTTTTGGATCGTGTTTTACGCTGGAGATGCATGTGTTTCCTTTGGATCCGTTGATGGTTCAGGAGATTTAATCGGAGGAGGAGCAACAGAAGTACCAAGAGGGACATGGGAAGATCTTCCCCCTCATCACCACTACAGAAGCAAAACAAGAACTCTATAAAACTACCATCCGCAAGAATCAAGAAAGGTCAAGCAATACTTACGAGGAAACATCCTGCGTAAAGCGGAATAGAATCATCTGTGGCTGAACCGACGAAACAAGAGGAGTGCGCAACGACTTTGAGCCTGTCGAATCATCTGAGTCTTCAATAGTTTCTGCGGCATCAACGCACTTCCTTTTTTTGCTAGCTGGCACCACTCGAAAATCTCCAGACTGTGCTGAAGCCACAGACTAGGTACGCGACGAAGATTCAGCGACATATGCCTCCATTGCTTCATCGGTAGCAGTCCTAGCCTAAGTTAAATATTTGGATAGAGAGGGGTGATAGATTGCAAATGTATCTATAATTTTTGATGTTCCATGCTTGGTTTTATCCACTTTCTTGTGTTTTGTCCACACTTTGGAGTACTTTTCATATGATTTCTTGGACTAACCTATTAACAAGAGCCACAGTGTCAGCTGCCTGTTTTCTGCTGTTTTTGGTTTTAGGAAGTCATAAAATGAATATTCTCGGAATTGGACGGGACAAAAGCCAAAATCAATATTTTACCGAGGGACACTTGGAGCCAGAATACGAGATGGAGAGGGGCTAGGGCCCAGGCACACCACCTGGCCACGCGGCCAGGCCTGGCCCGCGCCAGGGGGTGGTTTGGCCGCCCCAGGCACCCCCTCGGCCTCTCCTTCCACCTATATATTGCCTCTGATATAGAAACCCTAAGTACCCGATCAAAATTCCGCAAAAGAGTCTGTACCCGCCGTCATCTCCATCCCTAGATCGGGAGGGATCTGAAGCTCTTCCCGGCACCCTTCCGGAGAGGGGAATTCACCCTGGAGGCCTTCTTCATCATCATGCAAGCCTCCGGTGTGATGCGTGAGTAGTTCATCTCTGGACTACGGGTCCATGTAGTAGCTAGATGGCTGGTTCTCCTCCTTTGTGCTTTCATGTTTAGATCTTGTGAGCTCTGTTCATGATCAAGATCATCTATTTGTAATTCTGCATGTTGTGTTTGTGGGGATCCGATGGATATTGAGATGCTATTTCAGATTGATTATTGATTCTATCATGTCTTTGTTATTTGTGATCTTGCATGCTTTCCGTTGTTAGTAGCTATCTTGGCCAAGTAGATGCTAGCAACTCCAAGAGTTAGTATTTATTCTCGATAGTGGGTTCATGCCTCTGGTAATCTGGGGAAGTGACAGAAATCTCTAAGGTACTAGATGTGTTGTTGCTACTACTGGTTCGATTGTGCCCTGCCAAGGCTTAGCTAGCAACACCTTTAGGGTGTTTCCTTGCTCCTACTGGTTCGATTAAACCTTGGTTTCATAACTGAGGGAAACTTCCTGATGTGCTCATCACACCTTCCTCTTGGGGTTCCCAACGAGCTCTACATCAACACTGAGCCATCAAGCACTTTTCTGGCGCCGTTGTCGGGGAGTCAAGGACATCTTCACAAGGGGAGTCCCTCATAACCAATCTCTTTACTTTGTTATTTTTGTTTTGCTTAGTTTCTTTTTGTTTTGTTTGCTTGTTTCTTTATCAAAAACAAAAAAAAAATTAGTTTTACTAGTTTGCTTTCTTATTTGAAAACCCAAAAAAATGACTACTCTTGAAAACACTAAGTTGTGTGACTTCACTAGCACCAACAACAATGATTTTATGAGCACACCTATTGCTCCACCTGTGCCTGAAGATACTTTCTTTGAGATAAAACCTGCTTTGCTCAATCTTGTTATGAGAGAACAATTTTCTGGTATTGGTAATGAAGATGCTGCTACCCATCTAAATAACTTTGTTGAACTTTGTGAGATGCAAAAGCATAGGGATGTAGATGGTGATATTATTAAGCTGAAATTGTTTCCTTTCTCTTTGAGAGGAAAAGCTAAAGAATGGTTGAATTCCTTAACTAGGAATAGTATTGATTCTTGGACTAAGTGTAAAGATGCTTTCATTGGAAAATACTATCCTCCTGCTAAGATTATATCTATGAGAAGTGAAATAATGAAGTTTAAACAATCTGATAATGAGCATGTTGCTCAGTCTTGGGAAAGAATGAAATCTTTGGTAAAGAATTGTCCCACTCATGGACTGACTGCTTGGATGATCATCCAAACTTTTTATGCAGGATTGAACTATTCTTCAAGGAACCTATTGGACTCTGTTGCTGGAGGTACCTTTATGACCATCACTTTGGGTGCTGCAACAAAACTTCTGGACAATATGATGGTTAATTATTTTGAATGGCATACTGAGAGAGCTCCACAAGGTAGGAAGGTAAATTCTGTTGAGGAAACTTCCTCCTTGAGTGATAAAATTGATATTATTATGTCTATGCTTGTGAATGGGATAGCCCATATTGATCCAAATAATGTTCCTTTAGCCTATTTGGTTGCTCAAGAAGAGCAAGTTGATGTGAACTTCATAGGAAATAACAATTTTGGAAAAAATGCTTATAGGAACAATTTTGGTAACAACAATTATAAGCCATATCCTCCCAACAATGGTAATGCTTATGGAAATTCCTACAACAATAATAGGAGTGCACCCTCTGAACTTGAAGTTATGCTTAAAGACTTTATTAGTAAACAAACTGCTTTCAATAAAACTATCGAGGAAAAACTCTCTAATGCTGAAAGAAATATAGCATCTTTGGTTGAAGCTCAATCTTCTTTGAATAAAATGGCTGCTAAACCTGAAATTAATGATAATCCCTTTGCAGCTACCAATGCTATACAAGTAAGAATTGATGAAAATGTTAGACTATTAGCTAAATTACATGCTAAGTGGGAAAGAGAAGATGAAATTGCTAGAAACATTAGTGTTTCTACTATCACCACCACTAGTGTTGAGGCTAGTAATAGTTCTACTACTATAGATGATAAATTTGATTTTGATCTTGATGGTTGCAATATCTCTGAAGTTATTAAGTTCCTACAAAAGCTTGCTAAAATTCCTAATGCTAGTGCTATGAACATGGCCTTTACAAAACACATTACTGATGCTCTCATAAAGATTAAAGAAGAAAAGCTGAAACATAAAGCTTCTATTCCTATAAAAAAAGAAGATGGTTGGGAACCCATCATTAATATGATAGTGAATGACTTTGATTTCAATGCTTTATGTGATCTTAATAGTAGTGTTTCTATTATGCCTAGAAAGATTTATGATATGCTTGATTTGCCTCCACTTGAAGATAATGCTAAAAAGAAACTCATGGGGAGTCTTAATGATGTTCTTATTATGGTTAACAATGCCTATGTCCCCGTTGATTTCTATGTTTTGGATGTTGAATGCAATGCTTCTTGTCCTATTACTTTGGGAAGACCTTTTCTTAGAACTGTTGGTGCCATTATTGATATGAAAGAAGGCTCCATTAAATATCAACTCCCACTCAAGAAAGGTATAGAACACTTTCCTAAGAAGAGAGAGAAGATTTCTTTTGCCTCTCCTATGAAAACAAAATTTGGTCTTAATGCTTCTTCATTTGAGAACACTTGATTCTTTTTCTTGCTTCTTATG
The DNA here is from genome assembly GCA_916181665.1 of Avena sativa. Taxonomy (NCBI): domain Eukaryota; kingdom Viridiplantae; phylum Streptophyta; class Magnoliopsida; order Poales; family Poaceae; genus Avena; species Avena sativa. Next base: position 454,863,907 of record OV702290.1, read on the forward strand.
CCTAACTTAAAGGCGTTAAAGAAAAGTACTTATTGGGAGATAACCCAAAAGTTTTAGATGAGTCTTGGAAGTTATTACTTCAGTAATAACCGCTCCTTATCCTTTTTATTTGCTTTTTGTGCCAAGAGTAACCTCTAATGAGAGAGAAGTAATGATTGGGAAAGTTGTTGTCTCGAAACAGATTTCTATGCTTCACCGTATAAATTCGTGTAAAATCTCTGAACATCTTTTTGAGGCGTGAATTTTTGTGCTTCTGCCCCAGGTTGTTATGTAACTTTCATTAGTTCAATACTTTTTGATTTGAGCAACATAAGGTTTTCGAAAAAAATTGTCTTTACCTGCTGGTCTGTTTTGACAGATTTCTGCCATTTTCTGCATTTGCTTCTTGTTGGTTCCTTTTTTAGTTCTTTTGGGGAATTGAGATTTTTGAGGGAAGTGCTACAGTATCTAGTGTTCTAATGGAAGTTTATTTGGTGTTAGAACTGAACCTTAAGACTTATTTATCTTGAGTGCACTAATGTTGCTAATAAAGATTGTGTGAAGGAAAAATTTCAGGTGTATGGAAGGAATGAGTAATGAGATGAAGGATGGACTAAAGCTCAAGCTTGGGGATGACACGCGTGTCACCCCAAGAAATATCCAAGAAGTACAAGCGTCAAAGCTTGGGGATGCCCAAGGCATCCCCTTCTTCATCAATAAAAATCCCAGGTTTCTTCCAAACGCTTCATTTTTATTGTTTCATGCACAGTTGTGTTGTTCTTGCAGCGTCTTCTTTTTCATTTTCATTTTGGTTTTTAGTTTGATTGGTTTTCTTAGTTTTCTTAATAAATTGGGTGGACCCCCTCTTTCATACATTGGTTTTCAAATAGTTTGGTTTAGTTTGGAAAAGAGTAGGAAAAGTCCATGCTTATGTGGTAAAAAGAGCTTGTTTTTGACTGTGGCCTATGCTTTGTCATGCCATGCTTGATATTGTTTTGGCTTTATGCTTTGTATTCTTTGATGTATCATGACTTGTTATAAACAATTGAGATTGCTTAATGTGCCTTGGATGAATCATGCGTTGTTTTAGCATATTAAAGCACAGTATAGTGGTATTCTCCTTTGATGCTTTATTTGGGTTGACTTGGCGCATGCTCACACCATGTTATGACTATCTCAAGTCACCATAGCCTTTATGATACTTTAGTTTTCAACTTGTAGTATCACTTTATGCTTTGATCAATGATGTTTTGTCGCTCTGCATGATTATGGCCATTATTCCTCTCTTAGTTTGTCGCTCCCAGTCTTTTGCTAGCCTCCGCAACCAAGTATGAGTTCGACTCATGCATCCAATTTCCAAAACCAAGTTATTCCAAAGAGTCCACCATACCTACCTACTAGCATATGCTATTCCAAGTATATTCATGCTTTTGTCTACCTTCCAAATTAAACTTGTTATGAGAAAACTAGTGATTAAAGCTCTCACGAACTTGATGGCACACTTTACTTTTTTGCATTTAATAAACCTAAACCATTGGGTCCTTCTTTGTTGCGTATATGTTTGCACTTTATAAGTTGAAGTTAGCAGAACCATGTATCATGGGGACGCTTTCAACATTGCACTTGTACTTTGTACCCCGTTGATATCTTGTGCTTTTGCTTATGGATCCCGGCGGTGTGAAACAGAAGTGGAACTTGTAAGATCATGGAGTTTGTATGTGTGTTAGAGAAACGCCTGGGCCGCTAGCCTAAGCCATGCCTAATCATGGTGGAAACTTGCAGCATAACCATAATGAGCACTCTATGAATCATCCTCAATAAAAACCTATGTAAATAGCAAATAAAAAGATCGTTGAGATGCTCATTGTCTGCTTGCCTTGTCATTTTGATTATGGGATAGCTCTTATATCATGTGCAAGGGTTACCTTGTTGGCGGTTCTTTATGATACATATGTACTTACAATGACAAGAGCTTACTTATGACTAAAGTTGAGAAGCATGAGGTTCGGTCTTCGTAAGTAAGGGGCATGAGATTTCGGTTTATAACTTGTCAAGCATATCCTCTTAGTTGTGTCACTTTAACCTTAATCACCTTCAAGAGGCTTAAGATAGGGGCAATGAGAGCTAAAAGCTATAAGTACCATAATTTTTGGAATCTCTTTATGAGACTTGAATCCCTACTTCCTTCTATGAAGGCCCTTTCTTCCACCATTACATTGAGTCTACACCTTCTATCTTTATGCACCTACTTTGAGAGCATAGTGGCCATTCTTAGTTCTATGTGCATTGTCCCAAGACTTGTTGATTGATGCATACCTTGATATTGCTTGTTTTAAACTATTTTTATCTAGTCACTCTTATGAACTTTGAAGGTGTCCTATGCATTTATATTTGCTACTCTATGAGGGACAAGCTGAATACTACTATGCTATGTTTTCTTTATGTGAAACAAACAAACGTCTTGCAAAGCATTGTTATTCATGAATCTTTTGTTTGTGCCTTTTCATGTTGCAACATAGTTTCTTTGTCTTATTGCTAGAACTTTGTCTTTCATGTTATGATTGAAGTACTATGATCCCAGCTTCGAATGTTTTACAAATACTTTGATGAAGTTTATGATGGTGCATGTCACCTCAAAAATTATTCTTTCTTTTTATCACTTACCTACTCGAGGACAAGAAGGAGTTAAGCTTGGGGATGTTGATACATTGCAAATGTATCTATAATTTTTGATGTTCCATGCTTGGTTTTATCCACTTTCTTGTGTTTTGTCCACACTTTGGAGTACTTTTCATATGATTTCTTGGACTAACCTATTAACAAGAGCCACAGTGCCAGCTGCCTGTTTTCTGCTGTTTTTGGTTTCAGGAAGTCAGAAAATGAATATTCTCGGAATTGGACGGGACAAAAGCCAAAGTCACTATTTTACCAGGGGACACTTGGAGCCAGAATACGAGACGGAGAGGGTCTGGGGCCCGGCCACACCACCTAGCCGTGCGGCCAAGCCTGGCCCACGCCAGGGGTGGTCTGGCCACCCCAGGCACCCCCTCGGCCTCTCCTTCCGTCTATATATTGCCTCTGATACGGAAACCCTAAGTACCCGATCAAAATTCCGCGAAAGAGTCTGTAGCCGCCGTCATCTCCATCCCTTGATCGGGAAGGATCTGAAGCTCTTCTCGGCACCCTACCGGAGAGGGGAATTCACCCTGGAGGCCTTCTTCATCATCATGCAAGCCTCTGGTGTGATGCGTGAGTAGTTCATCTCTGGACTATGGGTCCATGTAGTAGCTAGATGGATGGTTCTCCTCCTTTGTGCTTTCATGTTTAGATCTTGTGAGCTCTGTTCATGATCAAGATCATCTATTTGTAATTCTGCATGTTGTGTTTGCGGGGATCCGATGGATATTGAGATGCTATTTCAGATTGATTATTGATTCTATCATGTCTTTGTTATTTGTGATCTTGCATGCTTTCTGTTGTTAGTAGCTATCTTGGCCAAGTAGATGCTAGCAACTCCAAGAGTTAGTATTTATGCTCGATAGTGGGTTCATGCCTCTGGTAATCTGGGGAAGTGATAGAAATCTCTAAGGTACTAGATGTGTTGTTGCTACTAGGGAGAAAACAACAATCCTTTGTTCATAGAACAATCGTATTGTTTACTTTACACACAATTCGTAAAGCAATAATCTGTTGCTTGCAACTTAATACTGGAGGGGGTTCAGATGATAACCTGAAGGTGGATTATTAGTCATAGATGTAGTTGGATGGCGGTCTATGTATAATGTTGTAATGCCTAATCAAGTCTCAAAGGAGTCAAGATGATTAGTATATGCTTGTATGCTTTCTCGATGTTTGTCAATTGCCCCGCTGTAATTTGTTCACCCAGCATGTCATCTATCTTAAGGAGAGCCACCTCTAGTGAACTATGGACCCCGGTCCTTTCTTTTACATTCAATCTACAAATTGTTTACTGCTTTGTGTTTACTTTCTGCAAACTATTACTTCCTTTCATTCGATACGTTTAATCCTTTGTTTTCAGCAAAACCGGTCAGATTGACAACCTCATCGCAAGTTGGGGGCAAAGTTCTTTGGTTGTGTTGTGCAGGTCTCCACCTTGCTGCTGGCACCGGTAGTGCGCCCTGCCAACATTCCGCTAGCTACACCTTTGGGTTGTTTCCTTGCTCCTACTGGATTGATAACCTTGGTTTCATACTGAGGGAAAACTTGCTGATGTGCTCATCATACCTTCCTCTTGGGGTTCCCCAACGAGCTTGATATATTTTGGGCCATCAAGGGGCTGGCAGGAAACTCTCCACTTTCAGGAAGAGGAGGAAGTGAAGAGAGATGATCATAATCCTACACCATCAAGTGATGTATAAGCGACAAAGTACAACGGCATGAAAAGCAAAGGAAAAAATCAATGGAAACTTACGTCTGGGAGACGATTCTTCTTGCCAAAGGGCACTACCCTACAATCCGAAGGAACCATTCTTTTCTTGGTCAGCGTCATGAAGGAACGAACCCTCTTCTCATATATCTTGATAGTCAGGTCATCCGGTGAAATCCGCATAGGATGCTTCTTGCCGGTGTAAGCCCACATACCAGATAACCTTGCTTGAAGAGGCTGAATACGCACCCGAAGAAAATATGCAGGATCCGTAACCTCAATAACTCCTTGCCAATATCAATGCACAACTTTTCTATCCGCGCTAGCAAGGGTTTGATCTCTGTCATTTCTTCGGGAGTGGGGCGCTGATCCCATGAATCAAGCCTCCGACAGGTCCTTTTTGGGTCAAAAGGGGCCAACCCGAAGTTCTAGCCCTTGCTTTTCTGGTCCTTGATGTAAAACCATTTGGTTTTCCACCCTTGGACAGAATCCGAAATTTTGAAGTTGATATAATCAACATCAGATCGAACAGAGAAAATGGCATCACCAACATCATGAACAAGAGTATCGGTGGCATTGCGGTGGACATAAAAGTAATACTTCCACAAGCCCCAATGGGGTTAAATCCCGAGGAAGCACTCACAAAGGGTGATGAACCAAGCAACATGCAGAATGGAATTGGGCGTGAGCTGGTAAAGCTGCACGCCGTAAACAAAGAGAAGACCGTGGAGGAACTCATGAATGGGAAGGGAGAGGCCGCGATACAAAAACGAAAGGAACATTACCCACCAGCCAGATTTGGGGGTCAGGGCAGCCTCGTCCCCTGGGAGCTTGTAGGAGCCCTCCTCAAGGAGATTGATGTTGTGTGCCTCGCGCAGATCCCGCAGAGTACACTTCATGGGATCCCATTCGGGGGCTCTCCTCTTCGTGGTCTTGGCGGCGCAGTGGTAGTTCCGACCTTGCTTTTCCCCATGGTGGCTGGAGAGCAATGCAAGTGTAGCACAAGGACGAAGGAATATGCGAAAGCAGCAAACACATGGGTGGTCCAAGGAAGAAGAAGCAGGCATCAAAGGGAAGTAGTAAAACAGTAAAAAGCTTCTCCTCCCGTTTATAAAGAGAAGAAGCTCAAAGCTTAGTCGTTCGATAAAAACAGTGAACCGCCAAAACACACAGGATGACAAAGCGTGTCAAGGTCTCACAGAAGGATAAAAACCGTGGGCAGTTATTACCACGGTAAACATAGAGGAAATCTCCATGATGCCTCGATCTTCGCGCGTAAAGGGGGGTGTGTGGTCAAAATCTCCGCTGACATACCGCTCAAGCGCCATCATTACTGTAGCATGGGCCCACAATTGAAACATCCCATCGGGTTTTGTTTCTCGGAAGCCACGGCATAACAACTTCGTCAGCAATGATGTCATAAAAGAGCAGTGACAAAACTTTGGCTCAATTTTAGAAGGACCTGAGAAAGTAATTATAAAGACCTGAGTTGAAGTAAATTCCTCAGCTGAAAACCTTGAGCCTACAATCAAATACAAATATTCGACTGTAGCCTCGGGGGCTACTCCCATCGGGAGCACTGGTCGCGCACCCGATAAAAATGACATAACAGTCCTAGAAAAATAACTGAAAGTGAAGGTTTCCTCGGACGGTTAGAAGCTTCAAGCCTATGTCCCGATACAGGCATCCGAACATAGCCTCAGGGACTACTCCCATCGGGAGCGCTGGCCGCTCACCCGATAGAAAACTGAGATTTATACGCGCCAAGGAAAGATTATGCTTGTGTATGGAACACACCTGATAAACTTAAAACTACAGTAAAATTAAAAAATAAGAACTTGTGAGTATTACATCAGTGTATTCTCAAAAGGTTACTTCCATCAAGAGTGTATTTATCATCCAGAAGCAACAGCAAACAGATAAACTTCAGTAATTCCAACAGCCAAACAAGGCAGTCAATAAAATCATACCAAAATCTCGGATCGTGCCCGACACAATAAAACTCCGAATGTCATGTCCATGACATGAAGATAAGACCCCAGGATTCATCCTGTGTGGCCTGGTAATCGCACAAGGATGCGCTCTGCTAGTAAAATATCTGTATCGATGATACGATGAAAAATTCCAACAGACGCATTGGGTACCCGATATAATAGAACTGGAATTTAGTATTCGATAAGAACTCAACGCCTCAAATTGGATTACGCTAGTAAAATTCTGAGTTCAACCATGGGGACTTGAATTTGATGTAGATCTATAGTGTTTTTGCCCAGGAGCATATGCCATGGGTAGGCTAAAGTTGGGGCCGATGGACGATGGAGGAATCGGAGGAGGGATGATGAAGTGAAGACCTCATACAGAAGAACTCAGAGAGACACGATATACCCAGGTTTGAGGCTCTCCTAGTGAGATAACACCTCTACTCCTACATCTAATCTCATATATCTTGCCATGCTTGTGGCTACAAAGGTGCTCCTTGAGCTACACTCTTATGCCTCTCATGGAGAGACCAGAGGAAGAAGAAACCATGCTCCTAGTGAGAAGAGGGAGAGGAGCCCTTCGGGGGCCTCCCGTGTAATGTTACCCCTAGTGCTCCTTATAAAGGGGAGCCTAGGGGACATGGTATGTCATCACAAGTACTCCTATGAGCTGTCTAGTGGGTCCTTGCCCGGTCATCTTGTCCCTTAGTGAGTCACCGGTCTTATCCCTTCGGCATATTCCTTAGCATCTTAGGAGATTCCCGGCATATTCCCTAGCATCTCCCAAGATGCCCAGCATATTCCTTAGCATCTTGGACTAACGGGGCCAGTCTGAGCCAGGGGCATCCCAAGACTGGCACCTGACGTAGGCTTGACTTGACTTGGAAGCATGTCGATGTAGAGGTTGATGGAGGGTCCAAATATGAGCAAAGTGGCATCCGGAGCGAAGTAATTCGGCCTAGGGAAGTGAAATTCAGCCCAGGGGAGAAATAACTTGGCCTGGGGGTGAAATGGGGCCTAGCCAAGTTAAGAAGCAACCCAGCTGAGTTCTGGGGTAATTCAGCCAGCACCTGAAAGCGGCCCAGCCCGTGGCGGAGAAGTAAGTCAGCCCGGGTGAGGAAAAGAGCCAATCCTGCGGTGGGCCAAGGTCTGGCTCGGTCGGCCCCCCAGGAATCCTTATAGGCGGCGTGGCGTCCCTTCGTAGAAGTAGAGGAAGGCCCGGGGTGGGCCGTGTCACCTGTGTCAGCCCACCCGGGAGGTCGCACTGATCGCCAGGAGAGAAGACCCGGTGCTGGCGAGATGTTCTCCATGGCAGGCCGAATATGGCCCACCTAGGGAAGCCGGTGTGGCAAACTTGGAGAGGATTCGATCGATGAAGCGAAGCGGGAGCCGGCGAGGTGATGCGTGAGAGTGAGGCGGTTCGGTGGGAATGATAGCTCGGCTCGTGGTGGGCTGGGATAGGTTGAATTCGGCCCACCCGGGGCATTGTGAGGTGGACGACCTGTGCTGGGCCGGTTGAGGGACATCCCGGCATAGTCGGGTTTTGAGTCTAATCCGGCTTAATATGGCCAGATTCGGCCAATTAAAGTACTGTACGGGCCGAATTTAGCATAATTCAGCCTAGAACTATTTCCCTCCTCTTTTATTTATTCTATTCTTTTTATTCCTCAACTCCTTACTCATAGATATTATTTTTCCACATATTCCTTCTATCAAACTTCTCATTGCTCTATTTGAGTCACTCGTTAGACCAACTCTGGGGTACCTGGGGTTACATCCCCAACATTAGTCCCCGAGGCTATGTGGGATTGGTAGAATCGTGCATAGGATTCATAAAAAGTATCTCTAGAGTTGTTTCCGACCTATAATCCTTTTTCTCTGTTTTAATATATCCTTGGCAAGAATTGACTCAAATTGACATATAGCCTTCATGGGCATTCGTCATATGACCCTCTTTGGGTAAGTTTTTGGCTTCTGGCATGATTTGGCTCTAGCCTTAACCCATTTGGGTACGTCATTTAGCTTCTGGCCTGATTTGTCTATGGCCTTAACCCATTTGGGTAAGCCTTTTGGCTTCTGGCCTGATTTGGCTCTGGCCTTAACCCATTTGGATAAGCCTTTTGGCTTATGGCCTGATTTGGCTCTAGCCTTAACCCACTTGGGTAAGTCTTTTGGCTTCTGGCCTGATTTGGCTCTAACCTTAACCCATTTGGGTAAGTCTTTTGGCTTCTGGACTGATTTGGCTCTGGCCTTAACCTATTTGGGTAAGTCATTTGGCTTCTAGCCTGATTCGGCTCTAGCCTTAACACATTTGGGTAAGTCTTTTGGCTTCTGGCCTAATTCGGCTCTGGCCTTAACCCGTTTGGGTAAGTCATTTGGCTTCTAGCCTGATTCGGCTCTGGCCTTAACCCATTTGGGTAAGTCATTTGGCTTCTGGCTTAATTTGGCTCTGGCCTTAACCCATTTGGGTAAGTCATTTGGCTTCTAGCCTGATTTGGCTCTAGCCTTAACCCATTTGGGTAAGTCTGTTGGCTTCTGGCCTGATTTGGCTCTGGCCTTAACCCATTTGGGTAAGTTTTAGGCTTCTGGCCTGATTTGGCTCTAGCCTTACCCCATTTGGGTAAGTCATTTAGCTTCTAGCCTGATTCGGCTCTGGCCTTAACCCATTTGGGTAAGTCATTTGGCTTCTGACCTGATTTGGCTCTAGCCTTAACCCATTTGCGTAAGTCTTTTGGCTTCTCGCCTGATTTGGCTCCAGCCTTAACCCATTTGGGTAAGTCTTTTAGCTTCTGGACAAATTTGGCTCTGCCTTAACCCATTTGGGTAAGTCATTTGGCTTCTGGCCTGATTCGGCTCTGGCCTTAACCCATTTAGGTAAGTCTTTTGGCTTCTGGCCTGATTTGGCTCTAGCCTTAACCTGTTTGGGTAAGTCTTTTGCCTTCTAGCCTGATTTGGCTCTGGTCTTAACCCATTTGGGTAAGTCATTTGGCTTCTGGCCTGATTTGGCTCTAGCCTTAACCCATCTGGGTAAGCCTTTTGGCTTCTGGCCTGATTTGGCTCTAGCCTTAACCCGTTTGCGTAAGTCTTTTGGATTCTGGCCTGATTAGGCTCTGGCCTGATTAGGCTCTGGACTTAACCCGTTTGGGTAAGTCATTTGGCTTCTGGCCCGATTTGGCTCTGGCCTTAACCCAACTGGGTAAGTCATTTGGCTTCTGGCCTGAGTTGTCTCTGGCTTTAACCCTTTTGGGTAAGTATTTTGGCTTTTGGCCTGATTTGGCTCTAGCCTTATGAATTGCAATCCGAGTTATCTCACTCAAGATATAATTGCTGAGTTACATGACTCAAAATTGACACGAGTCTCTGTTTTGAGTTACTTGACTCAAAATTCGAGTTACTGGACTCAAATCTGAGTTACCTAACTTAAATCTGTGTTACTTGGCTCAAACCTGAGTTACTTGACACAAATCTGAGTTACCTGACTCAAATCTGAGTTACTTGACTCAAATCTGAGTTACCTGACTCAAAATCCGAGCTACTTGACTCAAATCTGAGTTACTTGACTCAAAATCTGAGTTACCTGACTCAAATCTGAGTTACTTTACTCAAATACAAGTTACTTGACTCAAAATCCGAGTTACTTGACTCAAATCCGAGTCACGGTTGCTGAGATATGATATGGCCTTACGATATGCTGGCAAACTGCCATAGACTTGGATCCGAGATACTGATCCGAGATGTGATTTTGAGTTATGACATGACTTTGTGATATGGTGGCATACTTCCATAGATATGGATCCGGGATATAGATCCGAGATTGAATATGATGAGTTATTGATATGCTCGCACACTGCCATCCAAGATATGGAACAAACTGATTTGAGGTATAAGATAACCTGGCAAGCTGAGTTAAAATCCGAGTTACCAAGTAACTTGGCAAGCTAAAATAAAATCCTAGTTACCCTGTAACTAGGAAATTGAAGCAAATCCGAATTACCTTGTAATCAGGCAAACTGAAGTAAAATCCGAGTTACCATGTAACTAGGAATCTGAAGCAAATCTGAATTACCCCATAATTAGGCAAATCGAAGTAAAATCTGAGTTACCATGTAACTTGGCAAGGCGAAGCAAATACCAATCCAAATTAAGGATGATCTGGCAAGCTGAAAACACCAATCTGAGTTAAATCTGAGTTACCAGGTAACCCGGCTGACTAAGTCAAATCCGAGTTATAAGGTAACTAGGCAAGCTAAAGTACAATCCTAGTTACAAGGTAACTAGGTGAGTTGAGTTAAATCCGAGTTATAATGAGCCTAACTGACTTGGTGAGCTATCTTATCATCCAAGGTATACTAAAGACACAAAGCAGCTAATACATACGAGATCATGGCATATCTTAAGTCTTCTCTGAGTTATTTTTCTATGCATGGAGACGTCGAGTCCCCGAGATACTTTTTATACCCATAGGTGACTCAAATGACATGTTTGCTAGTCCCTGGGTTGAGTTATCTCATACCTGGGGTGAACAGCTAGGTGATTGAGGGTGATAGTCCCCGAGTGACATTCAGGGGTATCTCATGTGCATGTTGGTTGAGTTACTCGTTACGCACTGCATCTTTGATGAGGAGGTTGAGTTATCTAGATTGAGTCACTCCCATTGAGTCAGCTAACACTTACAGTATTGTTGGTGAAGAGGTTGAGGAACATGTTGAGTCACCTCAACAAGGGAGGCTTATATGCCAACTCCCCTGCTCTCTATACATTGAGGAAGAGGATGTACAGACTTTTGATCGATGGTGAAGCAGAGCTTGATGAAGACGTTCCCGTCCGGATGGTAACCCAACCAGCGCCTCTGATCAGCCCCACGATGGGCGCCAAATGTCATGGTGGTGTCAAGGCATATGCCATGGGTAGGTTAAAGTTGGGGTCGATGGACGATGGAGGAATCCAGGGAGGGATGATGAAGTGAAGACCTCATATGGAAGAACTTAGAGAGACATGATATACCTAGGTTCGAGGCTCTCCTAGTGAGATAACACCTCTACTCCTACATCTAATCTCATATATCTTGCCATGCTTGTGGTTACAATGGTGCTCCTTGAGCTATACTCTTATGCCTCTCATGGAGAGAGCGGGGGAAGAAGAAACCATGCTCCTAGTGAGCAGAGGGAGAGGAGCCCTTCGGGGGCCTCCTGTGTAACGTAACCCCTGGTGCTCCTTATAAAGGGGAGCCCAGGGGACATGGTATGTCATCACAAGTACTCCTATTAGTTGTCTAGTGGGTTCTTGCCCAGTCATCTTGTCCCTTAGTGAGTCACCGGTCTTATCCCTTCGGCATATTCCTTAGCATCTTAGGAGATGCCCGACATATTCCCTAGCATCTCCCAAGATGCCCAGCATATTCCTTAGCATCTTGGACTAACGGGACCAGTCTGAGCCAGGGCGTCCCAAGACTGGCACCTGACGTAGGCTTGACTTGACTTGGAAGTGTGTCGATGTAGAGGTTGATGGAGGGTCCAAATATGAGGAAAGTGGCATCTAGAGCAAAGTAATTCGGCCTAGGGAAGTGAAATTCGGCCCAGGGGAGAAATAACTCGGCCTGGGGGTGAAATGGGGCCCAGGTGGGCCGTGAACAGTGCCCCGGCCGAGTTATGGTGCAGCCCAGCCAAGTTAAGGAGCAGCACGTGTGAGGTCTGGGGTAATTCGGCCAGCACCTGAAAGCAGCCCAGACGGATCTGGCCTTGTTCGGCCCGTGGCGAAGAAGTAAGTTGGCCCGGGCGAGGAGAAGAGTCAATCCCGCGGTGGGCCGAGGTCTGGCTCTATCGGCCCACCTGAGAATCCTTATAGGGGGTGTGGTGTCCCTGTGCAGAAGTAGAGGAAGGCCCGGGGTGGGCCGTGTCACATGTGTCGGCCCACCCGGGAGGTCGCACTGATCGCCAAGAGAGAAGACCCGGCGCTGGCGGGATGTTCTCCGCGGTGGGCCGAATATGGCCCACCCGGGGAAGCCAGTGTGGTGAACTTGGAGAGGATTCAGTCGATGAAGCGAAGTGGGAGCCGGCGAGGTGATGCGTGGCAGCGAGGCGGTTTGGTGGGAACGGTAGCTCGGCCCGCGGTGGGTCGGCATAGGTTGAATCTGGCCCACCCGGGGGAATACACTGTGAGGTGGCTGGCCTATGCTAGGCCGGTTGAGGGACATCCCGGCCCAGCTAGGTTTTGAGCCTAATCCGGCTTAATATGGCCAGGTTCGGCCCAGGAAAGTACTATATAGGCCGAATTTAGGATAATTCGGCCCAGAACTATTTCCCTCCTCTTTTATTTATTCTATTCTTTTTATTCCTCAAGTCTTTACTCATAGATATTCTTTTTCCACATATTCATTCTATCAAATTTCTCATTGCTCTATTTGAGTCACTCGTTAGACCAACTCTAGGGTACCTAGGGTTACATCCCCAATAGAAACCGACATTGTGTTGGTGTTGTAATCGTAAATATGTAACCTATCTGTATATGGCTTTGGGACCCAACCTATTATATATAGGCTAGGAGGAGCCAATGAAGAGGTACCAAAAAACTCCCAAGCAATCTATAATAACATTTCCCATCGATAATCAGACGACTTCGACTCCCTTGTTTTTCTGACGTCCGACGAAACCCCCATCGTTCTCTTTTCCTCAAAACCCTAAGTCCATAACCATAGGCATTGCCAAGGTTACCCCTCGTCAGGAATATTCAGACATGATCGAGACATCTCTCCGATTAATGACCAACAACGGTATCTGGAAACACATGACGACCCCTTCATATTCCACGAATTTGGTTGTTTGCTTGAACCTTCTAAACGTCGAGTCTTATTCCTTTTGCACAACGATACCTAATTTGTCCAAGACCTGATCTCATGTATCCATATACAGTTCTATCTTGTTACCAACAAACATGTTTACTCATTTCTATGATATTACATCCTCGTGACCTAGTCACATGCTTATAAGCTCATTGATGTAATCTCACTGAGTGAGCCCAGATTATCTATCCGTCACTCTGATAGGCAAATCACAACATCGATACGTACGCCTTAACTGTTCCACTAGAATACCCAATGCATACCTTTATAGCCACCCAGATACGGTCATGGCAGTTAATGCGATCAAAGCAGTCGTAGAAGATAGTGATTAACCATGATCTCATGGTCGAAGGATTAAGTCACTACACTTTACTAGATATCGCAATGTTGAACTTTGTGACTGGATCAAATTGAAATTCTATGGTCGGGTGTGTCCATCACTTCATAAGTGACCTTTTAGTAAAATCATGATTAGTAAACCTCGATCATCATCTGCCCAACGAACTAGTACTAAAGGATACTAGGGACCTGTTTGTTTATATATCACACCTATATTAATTTTTCCACTTAACACAGTTATAGCATGATAAAAACTATTATGAATATTAGAGATATATCAATAATTTTTTTATTTATTGGCCTCTAGGGCATATCTCCTTCAACTATTGCGAGAGAGACATACACCCGCTAGCCACTTATACGGTACAAGCCTTATGTCGAGCGTGGAACCAATATATTGTAGGATTATACGTAAAGTCGGTTCGGGCCGCTTCATCTCAGAATGCTGCAATATGAACAGGTACACGTGGGAAGGTGACAACTATGCGATCAACGCCCCACATTCAACATTTCATATACCCGTACTAGCATAACTATGCATAGATCAGTTCTGATACCACTGAAAGAGATCCGTGGCAGGAAACATAAAATTTCTACTGTAGAACAACCCAAACGTACATATCTATCTACGAGTTAATGCAGTAACGGGAATAAAGATTCGGTTACATACCCTTGTAGACTAAACGCGGTTAACGACCCAAGGGAACGTGGCTGAAGTAGTCGAACTCGTGGCTGACCTCAAGGTCATGAAGCTCCTCGCTCATCACCTCCTGGTGCTTGAAATACATCCCAGCACCACAAGTGGCAGTGCTATGTATGGTATCGCACACGTACGGTATCTGACGACGACTCACGTTCTCCCTAATCCAGCCGGAATGCGGAAGTAGACCCTCTAGAACTAGGATCCAGCAGCGCGGCGGCGTGCCAGTGTTGTCAACTCTCTCGTGTGCAATTCTTCATGGAACCACACTCGGTGAGAATCAACTGAGAAAGAAGAGGGGAAATTCCCTAAGCAAAATAGTCCTTAGGAAATTCTATTTTATTTTTGTGTGTCTTTTTCCCACCAATATATACCCCCTTTATATAGGCGAAAAATTAGGACTCCCACCCATAAAGTCTCGAGGTGGGACTAAACGAAAAGGAGAGGAGGAGGGGCAACCGGTGGCCGGGTGGGCCACCCACGTGTGCCAGCTCACGCTCGCGGCCTGCGGTCTGCATGGCTGAGGCAGTGCATCGAGTGGGCCTCGCCTCCGCAGCCCGCCAGCCCCACCCGCTCACGCAATGCAGCCCGCTAGCGCACTGCGCGCTGCCGCCTACCAGCAGCTGCCCACCACCCGCCCGAGTGGGCCGGGACAAAGCCTAGCAGCGGTGGTTGCGGTTGTTGCCTGATGAGTCATATTTCCATCATGTTTTATATCATTATTTTGCATCGTAGATGTAGGATCTTGGTATTTTACGGCGCTCACGCGCACATTTATGTCTGTTTTCACCAGGATCAGGACATATGATGGATCCAATGGATACAATTCTTGGAGCAATTGTACTGTGCAGAAAAGGAGTCCAAAACAACATAAATCACTTATTTGAGAAATATTAATAATACCA
Organism: Avena sativa; assembly: GCA_916181665.1. Lineage (NCBI taxonomy): Eukaryota > Viridiplantae > Streptophyta > Magnoliopsida > Poales > Poaceae > Avena > Avena sativa. The sequence goes on from OV702290.1 coordinate 454,879,034, forward strand.
GAAGAAAACCAGAAGCGAACAAGGGAGGCAGAGAGTTCAACAACCAACTATGCGGGCGGCGAAATTTTTCCGTCCATATAGCTTTGGCCGTATAACTGGTGCTGCCTCCGCCTCATCAAATAGTTTCACCCCGTACAATTGGTTCGGAGAGACGACATACAGAACACCCATAAATCACAGAAACCTCACCTCCGGAAGGCATCTGGAGGGGGAAGTCATCCACAAGGGATCCATCTTCACCCTGTGCAGATCCCGGAGGCTAAGGCATCGATCTTCATCATCCACCGCTGCATCACCACCATCTCCATCCATCCCATCTACATCTTGTCTAGATCTTGTTGTAATTCCTATACTCGTTGTGGATTTATACAAGTACTATTCGTTTATGATTATTACCATTGCTATGATGTTGATTGCCTCCATGTCTGAGTAGATCTCTAGTTCTTGGGGAGATGGAGAAACCCTAGCATATTACTGAGATGAGATAGATATTATTATATTATACATGATTATGTGTATGTGTTAATTGTCTTCATCTTGGTGTTGGGAGTTGTGCACCTCCTTAACATTTGCCTCTCACGGGGACTCGATGAAGGTGATTACTTGTTGGTAGACGGAGGGATGATAGAGCTTACTGTGACCATAAAGCTGTTGTCATTCTTTACGTAACAACTTGGGGAATCAAGGAGAACTCATCAAGCCATGTCCATGCCATGGGACAAATCCCTTAATAGCGCGGTAACACGGTGGTTGTCGGTTACTGTCTGCTGTGGTTATGAGGATGATGTGTGTAGCGGTTGCTGGCAAATCGTCCATATATGGAACTCCTCCCACATACATACACATTATGAGAATATTCGTTATAATACTCTCGATTACTTAGTCTAAATTGTTAGCGGTGTATCCACTATTCCCTGAGAACGCATTTTCTCTATTGTAGTTCCAAAGTTCTCTTACACACGTGATTCTTACTTTCTGCATTAAGTTTTGCTTTACTTTAAATCACCTTGTTCAACCAAAAACCCAAAAACAACTCTACTTTTCTTGCATCTTAAAGTTATTCCTTAAGTACTCCGTTTAGTTATAGTTAAAAGCATTTTAGTCTTTTGCCTACTGTTCCATGTGGGATCGATATCTTTATTTCGAAACTAGCTACAAACGATCTGTGCACTTGCAGTCATCAAGCTATTTTCTAGCACCGTTGCCGGGGAGCTTAGCGCTATAAGTCACTTTACTTTTAGTTATTTACTTTCGTTGTACTAATTTTTACTTGAGTTGCTGGACCGCAACAATGGACACCACTTAGCATTTAAATCAGCTTGAGGCAGTAAGGAAAATGGGTTCGCCCATGGACGCTTTTATAACTGTCAACAAAAGCATAAATCCGGATGGAGTCGAGATCCATCCTTTATTATTTGAGTTATTACATTATAAGAAATTTGCAGGAACCAATGAAGAAAGTCCATATGGACACTTACAATTCTTTGAAGACATTCTTAGTTCCTTTATTTTCGACGACTGTAATCTTGATATGGTTAAAACCCAGTTGTTTAGACAAACTCTCTCTAATAATGTTTGCAACCGGTATAGATCTTTTTGTGTAGAAGCACCAAGGACTTGGGAGGAATTGACAACCAAGTTCCTATCAAAATATTATTCTGAAAGCAAAGCTCACAGGATGAGAGGTATTATTATCAGTTTCAAAAATAATCCTAGTGAGAGCTTATATGAAGGACATCTAAGGTATAAAAGCTACCTAGATAATTGCCCCCATCATCGTTTACCTGATTGGTTAATCACCCATACCTTTTATGGAGGGCTAAGTATTGAAAATAGAACGAATCTAGACACTGCTTCTAATGGCAGTTTTCTATCTTATACTTACGATGAGGCTTGGAATCTAATAATCAAAATGAGAGAAGCAACTAAAAATTTTAAAGATAAGGAAAATATTACAAATAGTTTTTCTGAATAGGCTTGCATTAACGATTTCCTTGCAGATGAGAGGACAGATACAATGATTAAAACCCTCAGTATTGATTCTTACTCAGTAAAGAAAATTATTGAGAATTATGCAGGGCATTTGCAGGTACCTACAGAATGGGAACCTCATAAACTCCTCGAAGATAAGAAGCATGCAAGAGCACTAATGGAAGAGTTCTCCTCAATACCTATATAGGGGATCTCTGAAAAAAGACAAAGAGAGGAAGTACAAATAAAGAAGAGACCGAAGAAACCAGAAAGGAATTCTGAAGCTACAAATATAAATAATGTTATAATGAAGGATCTTATGGAAGAACGAATAGTGGAAGATGAGGTGGTTATGTTAGACCTTGAAACATCAGAATTCATCAAAGGTAAGGTTCGAGGTAAACTAAATCTATGACCCCTATATATTGTGGAGAAACTTTCTTATATGGAATTTGTGAACCAATATCCACTATAAATATTATGCCTTCATCACTTTATGAGGAACTTCGCTACAATTTAAGTAATCCAGATGTGGAACCGGTGGACACTATTTTCAAATTGTCTAATAGAACCAATATAAAACCAGAAGGAGTAATCAGAAATATCTATGTCTTTATCGACTCACTCATGTACCCCCTTGATTTTCCTATAGTTGATATGCCTCGAGATTCTTTTTTGTCCTATTGTTTTGGGCAGGCCTTTTATTTCCATCACTAAAGCTCGAATAGATAATCAGAGGGAAACTATTTCACTGAAGTTTGGAGAAGTGGAAATGACATTCCACTTCGCCAAACTAAAGAAGAGGCCATATGAAGTGGAGGATATCAAGGAAGAATAGACGATTGCCGAGTTAGCGGTAATTCATTTCAGTACTCCACAGGATGAATTAGAAAGAAGCTTGATTAATTGGGAAGAGGCACCAGATGATGAGAAGAAAGAAGACATGGATGATTACCTTGATTCAATTCCGGAAGCACAAAATCCACATGACTATGAAGAACTGGTAAGAACGGGAGATGAAAAACCTCCACCAATAGAATTAAAAAAACTTCCAAACAATATGAGGTATGAGTTTTTAGATAATGAAAATAAATGTCCTTTTATTATTAGCAAGAATCTATTAGAAAATGAAACGAATAAACTCATTTCAGTTTTGGTTAAGCATTATGAAGCCTTTGGATATGCACTGAGTGATATTAAATGAATAGATCCATCTATTGTAACACATAATATTACCATGCTTGATGATGCTGAACCCGTAGTAGATACGCAAAGAAGGCTTAATCCTAAAATGAAGGAAGTAGTAAGAAAAGAAGTTATACCCTTACTAGATGCTAGCATAATATATCCTATTTCTGACAGTATGTGGGTTAGCCCAGCTCACTGCATACCAAGACAAGGTGGTCTTGATGCTGCTATGAATGAGGATGGTGAGCTAGTTCATGTTAGACCAATTGTAGGATATCGTATGTGCATTGATTTTAGGAAGCTAAACCATGAGACACAGAAAAATCATAAACCTATACCATTCATGGATAAAATTTTAGAAAGACTTAGTAATAATTCTTACTTTTGTTTTCTCGACTGTTATTCTGGATACTCTCAAATTGCCATACAACCGGAAGATCAAGAGAAAACAACTTTCACTTGTCCTTATGGCACATATGCTTATAGATTAATTCCATTTGGCTTATGTAATGCAACAGCAACTTTTCAGGAATGTGTTCTAAAGATTTTTGATGATTTTGTTGAGAAGACTATGGAAGTCCTAACAAATGATTTTGTCGTTTGTGGAACAACTTTTGATAATTGCCTCTACAATCTGACCAAAGTTTTGTAGAGATGCAGGCAATCAAACTTGGTTTTGAATTGGGAACAATGTCGTTTCATGGAAAGAGAAGGTAAATTTTTTGGGCACAAAGTTTCTAAGAAGGGAACAGAAATAGATAAAACTAATATAAATGCTATAGAAAATCTCCCCATACCTCAAGACATTAAAAACTTAAAAATGGTTCTAGGACATGCAGGTTTTTATAAGCGGTTTATAAAAGATTTTGCCAATCTTGCTATGCCCCTCACCAATCTTTTTGATAAAGAGACTCCATTTTATTAGGTCATGACTGCATTGCAGCTTTTGAGAACCTTAAGGATAAACTAGTTTCAGCACCTATCATGCAACCTCCAAAATGGGGTGAACCTTTTGAAATTATGTGTGATGCTAGTGATTATGCTTTAGGGGCTGTTTTGGGTCAGCGAGATGGAAAGAATTTGAATGTTATTTATTATGCTAGTAGACCTCTTAATAAGATTCAGAAACATTATGCTACTACAGAAAAAGAATTTCTAGCTATAATTTTTTCTTGCGACAAAGTTAGATCTTACATAATTAATTCTAAGGTAATAATTCATACAGATCACCAAGCTTTGTGTCACCTCCTTGTAAAAAAGGATGCTAAGCCCAGGTTGATTAGGTGGGTTTTATTACTACAAGAATACGATTTGCAAATAGTAGATAGGAGGGGTAAGGATAATCCTGTAGCAGATCATCTCTCTAGGATGGAGGCAATAATTAATGACCTCGTACCTATTAATGAATCATTTCTAGGAGAATATTTAGCAAAAGTAGAAATTGCTGATCCATGATATGTAGATTATGCTAACTATCTAGCAACAAAATTTATACCTCTCGGTATGTGAAGAAATCAAAGAATGAAATTCTTTGAAGATCTTAAATATTATTTTTGGGATGATTTGTATCTATATCGTCATGGACTTGATAGAATGATTCGGAAGTGTGTGCCTAATCACGAAATGAATGCGATATTGAAGGCTTATCATGACAGTCCATATGGAGGGCATCATGCAGGTAAAATAACTCCTGCAAAGGTACTTCAATCTAGATTCTACTGGCCCACGTTACTCAAGGATGCACACATGTATGTGGAATACTGCGATGCTTGCCAAAGAAGAGGTAATATAGGCAAGAGACAAGAAATGACAATGAATTATAGTCTCATAATTGAACCCTTTGATGTATGGGGAATGGATTACATGGGACCATTTATAGAGTCAAATGGTTATACTCATATTCTTGTTGCTGTTGACTATGTTACTAAGTGGGTTAAAGCTACCCAACAAATCATGCAGATGCAGCTACCTCTGTGAAGATGATCAAGGATGTCATATTCCCCAGGTTTGGAGTGCCTAGATTTTTAATTACTGATGCTGGTTCTCATTTTATGGAAGGTACTTTCAGGAAAATCCTCAGCAAGTATGGAGTAACTCACCGCGTTGCTTCACCATATCATCCCAGACAAGTGGTCAAGTGGAACTCTCTAATAGACAACTGAAGACCATACTCGAGAAGACGGTGGACAAATCAAGAAAAGATTGGTCATACAAGTTAAATGACACTTTGCGGGCATACCGTATTGCGTTCAAAAATCCAATGGGTGTGACACCTTATAAAATGGTGTACGGTAAGGCATCATTTACCTTTAGAACTAGGACACCAAGCTTTTTGGGCAATCAATAATCTAAATTATGATCTCAAAGCAGCAGGGAAAAGCGTTTATTAGATATGCATGCTTTAGATGAGTTTACAAGTGAAGCCTATGAGAATGCTAGGTTGTTTAAGGAAAAATTTAAAAGATGGCATGATAGAAAAATAGAGAATATTTTTTTTAAAAGTGGAGACAAAGTGTTACTCTATAATTCTTGTCTTAAGTTGTTTCCAGGAAAACTCAGATCAAAAAGGGAAGGTCCATATGTAGTTGAAGAAGCCTATCCAACAGGAGCAGTGAAGCTCCAAGGGAAAACACCCTCTCTTGCATGGGTGGTAAATGGACAATGCTTGAAGCATTATCGGGTGAAAGAAGATATAAGTGCAATCACCATAGAATTGAGCACCCCCGAAGAAGTGATAAAGAAAAGATATACGAATAATGGTAATTATAAGAAGAATGGACTCAAGACGGAATGAGATGTACTACGATCAAGCTATTGACCATAAAAGAGCGCTTCATGGGAGGCAACCCATGTGAAATAAAGGTTTGAGTAAGTTTTTAAATTTTTAGCTAAAGTTTAGTTTTAGTATTGTGTTAAAAGAGAAACAATTCATGCTCTAGCAAAGAAGAAGGAAGATTGATGATGCCAAAATTGGTTGGAAATTTAAACTGGCATTTCTTTGTCAAAACTCGATATTTCATTAAGTTTCAGATTAATAAAAATTCTAGGAGAAACAGGAAATTTTTGGTGAACACAGAAGGCTTAATGACCAACTATACAGCGGGAATAAAAATTCCGGCCGTATAGTTCCGGTCGTATAATTGTTGCGACATCAACACTTCCATCCACAAAAGGTACTGAGAGTTTAACGACCAACTATATGGCCGGAACGACAAATTCCGCCCGTATAGTTGCGATCGTATAGTTGTCAATGCCTTTGACAAAATAATTTCTGGGTTACTGAGAGTTTAACGACCATCTATATGGCCGGAATTAAAAATTCCGCCCATATAGTCGTGGTCGTATAGTTGTCGACCCCTCTCCAAATTTTTTATGTAGGATACAAAGAGTTTAACAACCAACTATACGGCCGGAATTAAAAAATTCTGCCCGTATAGGTCCGGCCGTATAGTTGAGTTCCACCGTAGATCCAATCTATAGTCGGTTCATAACTATACGGCGGGATCTATATGGGCCGCGCCCGTATAGTTGCTCGTTACGCAAGGTGGCTAGGGTTTTTGACCCCTCATTTTAAAGCTGATCGCATATAACCTTTTTCATTAAGTTTTCGCATAGATACAACCTCTAGCCTCGAAAGATCTTCGTCATCCCTATATAGGTCCCTTTAACAAACATCCGTACAGCAAAGCCATGCAGCCCTTCCACGTCAACAAGATCTGGAAGAAGAAAGAAAAGAAGCCCATGAAGAGGATGGAAGAAGCAGAACCAAAAGGATCGTCATCATCATCCGGCCCAGAGATCAAGCCTCTCCCAAATTGGGAGGACATGTTCCCACAAAGGATGGAGATGATGAGACAAGCTGAGCAGGGAAGGAACAAGGATGAGTACCTCCCTAATCCTTATCGTTACAACATAGGATCCTATTATAAACCTCCTCTTGATCCATCACCTCTTAAACCTAAAAAGGTGCGACAAGATGAGATTCATGCTAAGATCTATGACTTGGAAAAGGCTTCTAAGGCATGTGTTGAAACAATTGGAGAAGGGATTGACTCCTACTGGATGATGAGCAAAGACCTTGAGAAAAAGGTCGATGACATTGATGGTAGAGTTGGTTTCTTAATTAAAAATGTGTTTGAGTTGACATATGAGAAGAAATTCCTCAAGAGAAAAATGTTGAATCTCCAATACGACATGGCCGAGCTCAGCATTCGCTTTGCAAGAATAGTTAAAGAGGGCAACATGAAAGAAGAAAGCGATGCTCTTTCTACCCAGGAGGAAGAATAGGTACCAGCAAGGAGTTAATTGATCCCACCTGGTTGATTCCAAGCCTGGGGAGATCTTTAAAGACCTTGTAATCTTTCTTACAAGTTTTATACTATCATTTTTGCATTAGTTCAAACTACAAATAAAGTTTGCATCATTAGGAATCCTTTCAGGAATAGTCGATCCCTTTTATGAAATTCCAAGTTTATTATTATACATGGAGCAATTTTGAGTTTGTGTTTGTTTTTATTGATATACGAATAGCTTGAGTATAATTTACTTATACTTGATGGTAGCAATAGGAGTCTTCCACATCATTAGTATTAATGGAACACCTGAAGATAATTTGGTCAATATACTGTAAATCTACGGTTTGATTTATAAAGAAAAATTATCTATATGATTAAACTGAAAAAGAAATCTTAAACAAAGGAAAATGGAAGTGTTATCAAAATAGAATGAGAATAAGTGCAGGTAGAATCTTCAAGTCATAAGTACGCTTCATACACAATTGGAATTTGGTAATCGAGATTGTTAAACTTTGAATTCCTGCATGAAGTGGAATGTATGGCTAGATCCTTTGCACAACACTTAAAAGTGTGAGCATATATACAAAAGAAAAAGAAAAGAAAAAGAGCGAGTGTGCAAAGAGCAAGTAGGCATATACCACTGTGTTGCAGTATGACAAAGAGATACTTTCGAGATTCTAAATCCCAAGTGAATACGTTGATCCAAAAACACTTGGGACTACCTCGCTAACTCATTCGGTCGAACCGGATTCTTTTACATTATGTTGAGATTCATATTTTTGTGAACTATTGATCACTAAGGTGTGGAAGCCTTCTAATACTATTCAGATGGTTCAAGTAAGGTACTATTCATGAACTTATTCCTATGTATCATACATGATAAACACATGTTGCAATTGCCTCATTTATTTTATCGACTAAGCTTCATGAATATGAGGATCACATCCATTAAGCTAAAAACTTGCTCGGGACGAACAAGAGTCTAAGCTTGGGGAAGTTGATGAGTGCATATTTTCATCATGTTTTATATAATTATTTTGCATCGCAGATGTAGGATCTTGGTATTTTATGGTGCTCGCGTGCACATTTTATGTCTGGTTTCACCAGGATCAGGACAGATGATGGACCCAATGGATACAATTCTTGGAGCAGTTGTACTGTGGAGAAAAGGAGTCCAAAACAACATAAATCGCTTATTTGGGAACTATTAATCATACCAGAAGCAAATAAGGGAGGCAGAGAGTTCAACGACCAACTATACTAGCGGAGCAATTTTCTGGCCGTATAGCTCCGGCCGTATAGCTGGCGCCGCCTCCACCTCATCAAATAGTTTCACCCCGTGGAATTGGTTCGGAGAGACGACATACAGAACACCTATAAATCACAGAAACCTCACCTCTGGAAGGCATCTGGAGGGGGAACTCATCCACAAGGGATCCATCTTCGCCCTATGCAGATCCGGGAGGCTAAGGCATTGATCTTCATCATCCACCACTGCATCACCACCATCTCCACCCATCCCATCTACATCTTGTCTAGATCTTGTTGTAATTCATATACTCGTTGTGGATTTATACAAGTACTTTTCATTTATGATTATTTCCATTACCATTGCTATGATGTTGATTGCCTCCATGTCTGAGTAGATCTCTAGTTCTTGGGGATATGGAGAAACCCTAGCATATGACTGAGATGATATAGAGATTATTATATTATACATCATTATGTGTATGTGTTAATTATCTTCATCTTTATGTTGGGAGTTGTACACCTCCTTAACATTTGCCTCTCACGGGGACTCGATGAAGGTGATTACTTATTGGTAGATGGAGGGATGATAGCGCTTACTGTGACTATAAAGCTGTTGTTATTCTTTACATACCAACTTGGGGAATCAAGGAGAACTCATCAAGCCATGTCCATGCCATGGGAGAGATCCCTTAATAGCGCGGTAACGTGATGGTTATCGGTTACTGTCAGCTGTGGTTATGAGGATGATGTGTGCAGCGTTTGCTGGCAAATCGTCCATATATGGAGCTCCTCCCACATACATACACATTATGAGAATATCCGTTATAATACTCTCGATTACTTAGTCTAAATTGCTAGTGGTGTATCCACTATTCCCTGAGAACGCCTTTTCCCTATTGTAGTTCCAAAGTTCTATTACACACGTAATTCTTACTTTCTGCATTAAGTTTTGCTTTACTTTAAATCACCTTGTTCAACCAAAAAAAACCCAAAACAACTCTACTTTACTTGCATCTTAAAGTTATTCCTTAAGTACTCTGTTTAGTTATAGTTAAAATCATTTTAGTCTTTTGCCTACTGCTCCCTGTGAGATCGATATCTTTTTTTTCAAAACTAGCTACAAACGATATGTGCACTTGCAGTCATCACTCCCCGGGGTGGCCTCGCTCTTGGGCTGATTCCCTCCAGGGATTCAGCACATTAGCGGAGGTTGCCCCTTAATATTAATTTAAATATTGTATTTAGTATATATTAATTCATAGTAACATATGTAAATGTATATTTAAACCCCTATTAATCATAATACACTTTTATGCTTATTCCTTCTTCCGATACAACTTCGGATCCTCTTCGGAACTTTTCCGGCAATGTTTTATTAGAACGATTCTAATTCACTTTTTCTATCTGTGATCCCTTTGCTTCCATAATGATCTTAGAACATCGTCGGACCCTTAAGCATGTTACCCTATGTTTTGAAAATGACATAGTCATGATCAAGATCACTCTCGATCAATGATCAATAGCGGGACTGGGATGTCCATAATGACCCCATGCATTTAATGAAACTTTGTTGTGATTGAACCATAAAATGCATGTCCCTATCCCTTTTTTTCTTCGATACATGACTTGTCTGAGATTTGATCTATGATATCAACATACCTATATCGTTACCAACATGTCCACTTATCTCGTTATCATGATATTGTATCCCCTGACCTAGTCAATGGTTGCAACCTATTGGATACAGTTTCACCGAGTGTACCTAATGTATCTTCCCTCACGTGGGTGAACAAATCTCGATCTTGATGCACATGCCTCAGCTGTTCCTCGGGAGTACCCAATGTACACTTTTATAGCCACCTAGTTACGTATATGATGATTGGTGTAGTCAAAGCAGCCTCGGAAGACAACGATTAATATGATCTCACGGTCTAAGGAGAAGGTTACTTAGTTTCTCAGGATTGCAATGATAAACCATGTGACTTGATCACACTGCAATACTTAAGTGGGTAATGTCCATCATATCATTCTCCAATGATACGACTCCGTTGTCAACTGGCATAAGTGCTCCATGATTGATAACCCCCAAGTGCAGGGGATCACCGTAGTACAATTTGATAAGTATTTGAGTGTCAAACCCACGAGGAGCTGAAGGTAAACTATATATTCTCTAAAGCCCTATAACCATCTTATATGGCCTTGTATGTAAAGCTAGGATCTAAGTGTGTGTTTTGTTTTGGTACTAGGTAGAAAATAAATAAAGTATGTGTTAGTGGAAACGACAAATAAACTAGTGTAAGTTAAATTGATCTAATAAAGTGGAGTGTAGTGGTGGCAAGTTTTCTCAAGTAGCAAGTTTCTCTAAGGGAGTAAATGTTTAGGCAATTATTATTTCATTCGTTTGTTTGGTTGTTTATCATTTCTTCCAGGACGGAGCCTTAATCAGGTGTAGCCAAATAAATGTGCTTACATAACTCTTATGATGGATCCTAAGGCCATATTACTGAGCAAACATAGGAATTATTAAGACATAATTGTCCCACCAAGGGTCCCCGATATATGTCCCCCCAATGTAACCATATGGATTGGACCATGGTTTTCTGTCCTCCATGGTCCTCCCCACTCCATTATATAACTATGATCACCTTACATGCATTCCCCAACATATGCACGCACTCATGTATTGTATAAGAAGACAATCATAAAAGATAACAACACTAAATGCAACCAATAAAAACACTATTTTACTTTGCCATAACAATTCACTACTCAAACAAAGACATGGAGTCACAATAGATCAAGGGAAGATAAAATATTGCTTCACACATCATGTTTGCCAAGATATTACAGTAGGGGATGGAGATGATCTTGTTGTAGGTGTTGATGATGAACACGCTGGAGGGGGATGGAGCCCTCCAGAGTCGATTCCAGCAGCGTTTCCCCCCTCTGATCTTCTTCGGCGGTAGCCTCCTGACTCTTTATTTCTGTGTTTTTGATTGTCGCCTTCGTCCGTGTCCAGGATCGCTGAAAGGGGTATATATAGTAGGTTTTAGGTCAATACAAGTCATTTGGCGAAAGAATCGATGACATCGGTGACTCGAGGGGGGAAGGAGCATACCCAGTCGTGACCAGGGGTGGGCCGCGGCTGCTGTGCCCGTTTCCTCCTCAGTCTTCTTTTCTCACGGATCTTTGGCCCATTTTTCTTCATTCTGATAAATGCTAGGTCCTATGAAGTTTCAGGTTAATTGGACATTGTTTAGGTACCTGAAAGTAAAAAACATTGAAATAGGGGTTTTCTGCCTCAGAAGGGTTAATTCCAAAGCAACATGGGAAGTGTGAATTATTCCCAATAATCATTAGAAAACATGAATATAACCCATATATGATGTAAATATGTTGGAATATCAAGTAATAAAGTGCAAAGTTGATGTATGCATTTTACATGCATCAACATCCCCAAGCTTAACCTATACTCGTCCTCAAGTATGAAGGTGATAAAACTAACATGGACTTTGTACTTTAATACTATTTTGGATATCAAAACCGATTAATATTTCTACACAAAGTCAAATGATTCATTCTTCAAAGGATTAGAAATATGCAAGATAGATAATGAAGTGATATCTCATATACAATGAAAGGATGATCAATAGTAATTCACAAAGTGTAACATATAAGAAAGATCTATGGACCGAATGAATGCAAAATGCAAAAGTAAAGTAAAAATATCCTATACTGGTCATAGAGTTTTCTTCTAAATTCTGAATATAAAAGTGGACACTTTGGAAAGATAGATAATAAGCAGAGATTAATCATGAATAAGTTTCATATAGCTTCCAAACGCTTCCTATTATGATTATGTTTGAACTATGGTATTCATTAGCTTTGATCCCTCATTGCCCCTATCAATCAGTCATATGCTTGACAAAGTATAAGTCGAATGCCCCATGCCCCTTGCCCCTGCTTGAATACGAGTACCTACACCACATGCAACTCAACTTAGGATCCTAAGCAAGTTCTTGTCATTGTAAGTTTATATGTATCATCGAGAACACTAACGGGGTACCTCTTGCCCCATGGTATGGAAGGTTTCCCATACCAAAATGACAAGACAAACAGACAATGAGCATCTTAGCAATTCTTTTTATTTACTATTAGCATAGTTTTTTATTGAAGATGCTTCATAGAATGCTCACTATGGGATGCTGTAAATTTCTACCATGAATGATGCATGGCTTGGGTTAGCGGCCCAAGCATTTCTATAGCACATATACAAACTCCATGAGCTTACAAAGGTTCCAATTCATTTCACAATGATAGGCATCCATAACAAAAGAACATGATATCAACTAGATATGAATAAGTACAATGTTGAAAACATGCCTCGTGAAATCATGGTTATGATAACTCCCAACTCATAATTTGTCAAGCACACAACTTCATAAATTAGTCATGATGGTTCAAGTTTATTATGTGCAATAAATAAAAGTGTGCCATCAAGCTTGTGAGAGCTTTACTAACCAATTTTCTCATAGAAAACACATTCATAAGCATTTTAATTTGGAAGCTAGATAAAACAATAAACCATGAGAAATATACTTGGAATAGCAATTATGCTAGTAGGTAGGTATGGTGGACACTCTAGAAAAACTTGGTTCAAAGGGAGTTGGATAAACAAGTTTTAACTTGTTGGATTTATTTTTGGGTTAGCAAGAGGGAGAAAGTTGACCATCTACATGCATGCATAAGAGTACATAGTTCTAATCAATCCATGTCAAACAATGTAAACTAATAGCAAGCATCTAAACATGAATAAAATATAGCTCTACATAACTCACTTGCAAATTAATATTCATCCAAAGCATATGAATCATGCAACTATATGTATCCTTTTTGAATCAACTTCAACATCCCTATTCAAACTCTTTTACAGCATCCAACTTAATTTAATTCTACATAAATTATAAATTGATAATAGTCTTGTCAACATGAACAAAATGAAAACTAAAAATCAAGGAAGTAAGACACAAACGCTCCAAGTTTATGCGATAGTAATGTGTTGCTCGAAAAACAGAGAGTAGATGTGTGAAAACCGAGAGTGTGGTTGGTCCAGTGGGGTATCTTGGGAATCCCCAAGATTATGGTTTTCACCATCCTTGGATAGATTTTGGTGCATATCCTCTAACCACTGTGAAAAAACTTCAACACAAAATTTTCTCACATCTCTTTTCTATGGGGTGACATTAGTAGGTACAAAAGGCATAATGTTTGCTGCAAGAAATTCCTAAAAAAAGTATATATGAAGTGTCCAGTAGGTATATAATGTTATATGCTCTCTCATGAACTACAATTAATCAAAAATATTCAACTTAAAATCTCAAAGAACACATAAAACAAAATAGGACAGAGTCTGTCCAGAATTTTAGTAGCAGCAAAAAACAATTGGTTACCCTACTTAAACATGTCCAATTTTTTGCAAATTTACGATCATACATAGGATGAAAAGTTGTAACTATAGTTAAAATTTGAGATCAATCGGAGTTATAGAGCAGAAATGAAAAATCATATGGTAAACAGATTCATGCAGGAATATGCAACTCCATATATAAGTTCAACTTTTTCAATCCAAAATGGGTAAAACTTGGTACTTTATTAAAAATTCCAGAACAAAAACAAAAACTAAGTTCTCTTGTTACAGCAAGAGGACACAAATAAAATCAAAACAAAAATAATCGGGTTGCTTCCCGCAAAGCGCTTTCTTTATAGCCATATAGCTAGGCTTACTTACTTGATATCAAGATGGTTTGAGTTTATGAGGTAGCTTGGACATCCCCAATCTTGAATGCTTGTATTCCTTTTTGATACATGTGGGGTGATCCCAGGGGTAACATCCCCAAGCTTGAGCGTTCGTCCCTCTTAATCTTCATTCATCACCCTCAACTCTTTTACTTAAAAACTCTTTCCACACATAACTCATGATAAAACTTGATTAGAGTGGTTAGTGCCTCCCTAAATTAAATCACAATAGGTACAGCAAAGACATATCATGAAATAAACATTAGCTACCGTTGTTTATGGTTTTGTATTGCTCTTTGATAAAAAGTAACCGCACAAAACAAAGACAATGAGACTAATACATAATAGAGATAAAATCCGTCAAAAACTGGACAGTCTGTAAAGAGCGAATTTTCAGAGGCACTTACGTTGCGCAAATAAAAAAACTTTGAACTAATGAAATGTGCGTAAAGATCTTAATATTGCTGACATGAAATTTCAGGTCAAAATTCCTCTTCTATGATTTTTGACATTATTTTGCAGTGAAACTCGGGAATATATTTTCTAGACAGCAAGTTACAATTGTTTGATCTTACCTCTCAAAAGAGGGTTTTTTTGGCACAAAGATGATAAAGTAAGATACAAAGGTGATGTTTTAGTAATAATAAACACTCTTTTATTTTTTTTATGATGGGAGAAGTTTTAATGATAGAGATTTTGCAATGGTTCTATTGGCATGAACAACACATGTTCAAGGTCGACCCGGACTTCTGCATTGCTCATCTTTCTCATTTACTTTCCCAAAATTTATAAAAAGTGAAAATCTTAAACTAATTTCTAGAAATCAGTAGGTAAAGTTATTTTGCATGTTACATGTATATCAAGGTGTGCTCAAATTTAATAGTATTTGAAACATGTGGAGCACATAGACATTAACTTTTAAGTCTAGATCTCTTCCTATGCATTGGCATTTTATGTGTGAATAAATAGTAGCAAGGTTGTGGTATCCAATGCATATAATGATCAATAGCTTGCATTTAAAATAACATATAAATATAAAGAGGTCTCTTATCTAATCCTCTCTCATAATAGTTGCAAGCATCAAAATCAAACTTAATCTCATAGTTTTGAATAGATTCATTATATAAAGACAAGTCATCTAATGAGCATATTGGATCATCTAACTCAATTATATCACTTTCATCCTCCCATATATTAGTCATAATTGTTCCACATAGAGGACTACTAGACAACTAAAGATCACCATCATTAATAAGAATGTGTTCATTACCATTGTTGGGTGTAGGAGATGGGTAGCTACTCCATTCTTACTCCACTTGTTCTTCCTTTTCCTCTTCTTCTTGGGGTGGCATGGACATCCCCAAGCTTAGGATTTTGTCATCTCCTTCCTTGCCACTTTCAACATTATCTCTTGCATCCAAAAGGTTAGTGCCCAAAATAATATATTTGACATAAAAATCATATATCTCATGATTAATCTTGGAAAAAGGATCCATCTAATTTTTGGGGGTTTTAGTTTTATGTAAAATAAAAAGGTACTAAAAATAAACTAGCAATGCAATCAAGAATATAAGCCTAGCTCTATGCTCCCCGACAACGGCACCAGAAAAGAATCTTGATAACCCCCAAGTGCAGGGGATCACCGTAGTACAATTTGATAAGTATTTGAGTGTTGAATCCACGAGGAGCTGAAGGTAAACTATCTTATATCCTCTAAAGCCCTATAACCCTCTTATATGGCCTTCTATGCAAAGCTAGGATCTAAGTGTGTGTTTTGTTTTGGTACTTGGTAGAAAATAAATAAAGTATGTGTTAGTGGAAACTACAAATAAACTAGTGCAAGTTAAATTGATCTAATGAAGTGGAGTGGAGTGGAGTGGTGGCAAGTTTTCTCAAGTAGCAAGTGATGACTGCAAGTGCACAGATCATTTGTATCTAGTTTCGAAATAAAGATATCGATCCCACAGGGAGAAGTAGGTGAAAGACTAAAATGCTTTTAACTACAACTAAACGAAGTACTTAAGAAATAACTTTAAGATGCAAGAAAAGTAAAGTTGTTTTGGGGTTTTTTATTGATCAAGGTAATTTAAAGTAAAGCAAAACTGAATGCAGAAAGTAAGAATCGTGTGCGTAATAGAACTTTGGAACTATAGAGGGAAAAGGGCGTTCTCGGGGAATAGTGGATACATCGCTAGCAATTTAGACTAAGTAATCAAGATTATTATAACGAATATTCTCATAATATGCATGTATGTGGGAGGATCTCCATGTATGGACGAATAGCCATCAACCGCTGCACACATCATCCTCATAACCACAACAGATAGCAATCGACATCAATCGAATTACTGCGCTATTAAGAGATTTCTCCCGTGGCATGGACATGGCTTTATAAGTTCTCCTTGTTCCCCCAAGTTAGTACGTAAAGAATGACAACAGCTTTATAATCACAGTAAGTGCTATCATCCCTCCATCTACCAACAAGTAATCCCCTTCATCGAGTCCCCATAAGAGGCAAATATTAAGGAGGTGCAAAACTCCCAACATCAAGATGAAGACAATTAACACATACACATAATGATGTATAACATAATAATCTCTATCTCATCTCAATCATATGCTAGGGTTTCTCCATCTCCCCAAGAACTAGAGATCTACTCAGACATGGAGACAATCAACATCATAGCAATGGTAATGGAAACAATCATAGATGAATAGTACTTGTATAAATCCACAATGAGTACGGGAATTACAACAAGATCTAGATAAGATGTAGATGGGATGGATGGAGATGGTGGTGATGCAGTGGTGGATGATGAAGGTCGATGCCTTAGCCTCCTGGATCTGCGCAGGTTGAAGATGGATCCCTGGCGGATGAGTTCCCCCTCCAGATGCCTTTCGGAGGTGAGGTTTCGGTGATTTATGGGTGTTCTGTATGTCGTCTCCCCGAACCAGTTGCACGGGGTGAAACTATTTGATGAGGCGGAGGCGGCGCCAACTCTACGGCCGGAATATTTGCTCCGGTCGTATAGTTGGTCGTTGAACTCTCTGCCTCATTTGTTCGCTTCTGGTTTTCTTATGGTATTATTAATATTTCCCAAATGAGCGATTTACGTTGTTTTTGACTCCTTTTATCCACAGTACAACTGCTCCAAGAATTGTATCCATTGGATCCATCATCTGTCCTGATCCTGGTGAAAACAGACATAAAATATGCACGCGAGCACCGTAAAATACCAAGATACTACATCTACAATACAAAATAACTGTGTAAAACATGATGCAAATATGCACTCATCAACTTCCCCAAGCTTAGACTCTTGCTCGTCCCGAGCAATTTTAGCTTAATGGATGTGATCCTCATATTCATGAAGCTGAGTGGATAAAATAAATGAGGCAGTTGTAGCATGTGTTTATCATATACGGTACATAGGAATAAGTTCATGAATAGTGCCTTACTCGAACCATCTGAATAGTATTAGTAGGCTTCCACACCTTAGTGATTAACAGTTCATAAAAGATGAATCTCAACATAATGTAAAAGTATCCGATTCAACCGAATGAGTTAGCGAGGTAGTCCCAAGTGTTTTTAGGACTAACATATTCACTTGGGATTCAAAATATCAAAAGTGTTTCTTTGTCATACTACAGTATGATGGTGTATGCCTATTTTCTCTTTGCACACTCGCTCTTTTTCTTCTCTATTGTATATATGCTAACACTTTTGTTTTAAGTGTTGTGCAAAGGAGCTAGCTGTACATTCCACTTCATGTAGGAATTCAAAGTTTAACGATCTCAATTATCAAATTCCAATTGTATATGAAGCATAGGTATGGCTTGAAGATTCTACCTTGACTTGTTCTCACTCTATTTTGATAGCACTTTCATTTTTCTTTGTTCAAGGATTCTTTTTTCAACTCAATTGTATAGATAGTTTTTCTTTGTAAATCAAACCGTAGACTTACAACATATTGACCAAACTATCTTTATGTGTTCTATTAATACCGATGGTGTGGAAGACTCATATTGCTTATCATCAAGTGCAAGTAAAATTATACTCAAGCCATTCATATATCAATAAAGCAAACACAAA
The DNA here is from genome assembly GCA_916181665.1 of Avena sativa. Classification (NCBI taxonomy): domain Eukaryota; kingdom Viridiplantae; phylum Streptophyta; class Magnoliopsida; order Poales; family Poaceae; genus Avena; species Avena sativa. Next base: position 454,897,628 of record OV702290.1, read on the forward strand.
CTCAATATTTCTCCATATATAATAATAAACTTGGAATTTCATTAAAGGGATCGACTATTCCTGAAGGGAATTCTAATGATGCAAACTTTATTTCTAGTTTGAACTAATGCAAAAACAGTAAAATAAAACTTATAAGAAAGATTACAAGGTCTTTTAAAGATATCACCAAGCTTGGAATCAAGCCAGACGAGATCAATTAACTCCTTGTTGGTACCTATTCCTCCTCCTAGGTACAAAGATCATCACCCTCATCTTTTATGTTGCCATCTTTAACTATGCTTGCAAAGCGAATGCTGAGATCGGCCATGTTATATTGGAGCTTCAACATATTCTCTTGAGGAATTTCTTCTCATCTGTCAACTCAAAGACAGTTTTAATTAAGAAACCAACTCTACCATCGATGTCATCGACCTTCTTCTCAAGGTCTTTGCTCATCATCCAGTAGGAGTCAATCCCTTCTCCAATTGTTTCAACGAATGCCTTAGAAGACTTTTCTAACTCATAGATCTTATCATGAATCTCATCTTGCCGCACCTTCTTAGGTTTAAGAGGTGATGGACCAAGAGGAGGTTTATAATAGGATCCTATGTTGTAACGATAAGGATTAGGGAGGTACTCATCCTTGTTCCTTCCCTGCTCAACTTGTCTCATCATCTCCATCCTTTGCGGGAACATGTCCTCCCAATTTGGGAGAGTCTTGTTCTCCGAGCCGGATGATGACGATGATCCTTTAGGTTCTGCTTCTTTGATCCTCTTCACGGGCTTCTCTTCTTTCTTTTTCCAGATCTTGTTGACATGGAAGGGCTGCATGGCTTCACTGCACGGATGTTGCTAAAGGGGCTTGTATAGGGATGGCGAGGATTTTTCGAGGCTGGAGGCTGTAGCTCTGCGAAAACTTAATAAAAAGGGTTAGATGCGATCAGCTTTAAAAGGAGAGGTAAAAAACCCTAGCCGCCTTGCGTAACGAGCAACTATATGGGCATGTCCCATATAGCTCCCGCCGTATAGTTTTGAACCGACTATAGATTAAATCTATGATGGAATTAACTATACGGCCGGAACTATATGAGCGGAAATTTTTATTCCCGCCGTATAGCTTGTCGTTAAACTCTCTGGACTCTAAATAAAAATTTTGGAGATGGATGATAACTATATGACCACAACTATACGGGGAATTTTTAATTTCGGCCGTATAGTTGGTCATTAAACTCTCAATACTCAGGAAATTATTTTGTCAAAGGCGTTGATAACTACACGACCCAGCTATACGGGGGGAATTTTTAATTCCGGCCATATAATTGATCGTTAAACTCTCAGTATATTTTTGTGAATGGAAGGGTGATGTCGTAATAACTATACGACCACAACTATACGGCTGGAATATTTATTTCTGCCGTATAGTTGGTCGTTAAACCTTCTGTATCCATCAAAAAAGTTCTGCTTCTCTAGGGATTCTTTATTAATCCGAAACTTAACAAAATATTAAGTTTTGACAGAAAAATATCAGCTTAGATTTTTGACTAATTTTGCATCATCAATCTTCCTTCTTCTTTGCTAGAGCCTTAATTGTTTCTCATTTAACACAATGCTCAAACTAAACTTTAACTGAAAATTTAAAAACTTACTCAAACCTTTATTTCACATGGGTTGCCTCCCATGAAGCGCTCTTTTATGGTCAATAGCTTGACCGTAGTACTGCTCATTCCGTCTCGAGTTCATTCTTCTTGTAGTTGTCATTCCTCGTATATCTTTGCTTTATCACTTCTTCTGGGGTGCTCAATTCTATGGTGACTTCACTTATATCTTATTTTACTCGATAATGCTTCAAGCGTTGTCCATTTACCACCCATGCAAGAGAGAGTGTTTTTCCTTGGAGCTTCACTGTTCCCGATGAATAAGATTCTTCAACTATATATGGGCCTTCCCACTTTGATCTAAGCTTTCCTAGAAACAACTTAAGACGAGAATTATAGAGCAACACCTTGTCTCCACTTTTAAAAGTTTTATTCTCTATTTTTCTACCATGCCATCTTTTCACTTTTTCTTTAAACAATCTAGTATTATCATAGGCTTCACTTCTAAACTCATCTAAAGCATGAATATTTAATAAATGCTTTTCCCCTGCTGCTTTGAGATCGTAATTTAGGTTCTTGATTTCCCAAAAAGCTTTGTGTTCCAGCTCTAAAGGTAAATGGCATGCCTTACCGTACACCATCTTATAAGGTGTCATACCCATTGGATTTTTAAACGCGGTACGGTATGCCCATAGAGTGTCATTTAATTTATATGACCAAACTTTTCTTGATTTGTCCACTGTCTTCTCTAGTATGGTCTTCAGTTCTCTATTTGAGAGTTCCACTTGACCACTTGTTTGGGGATGATATGGTGAAGCAACACGGTGGGTTATCCATACTTGCTAAGGATCTTCTTGAAAGTTCCTTTCATAAAATGAGAACTACCGCCAGTAATTAAAAAATCTAGAAACTCCAAACCTGGGGAATATGACATCCTTGATCATCTTCACTTAGGAACTTTGGAACTATAATGGGAAAAGGGCGTTTTCGGGGAATAGTGGATACATCGCTAGCAATTTAGACTAAGTAATCGAGATTATTATAACGAATATTCTCATAATATGTATGTATGTGGGACGAGCTCCATATATGGATTTATAGCCAGCAACCGCTACAAACATCATCCTCATAACCACATCAGATAGCAATCGACATCAATTGAATTACTGCGCTATTAAGAGATTTCTCCCGTGGCATGGACATGGCTTTATGAGTTCTCCTTGTTCCCCCAAGTTAGTACATAAAGAATGACAACAGCTTTATAGTCACAGTAAGTGCTATCATCCATCCGTCTACCAACAAGTAATCCCTTTCATCGAGTCCCCATAAGAGGCAAATATTAAGGAGGTGCACAACTCCCAACATCAAGATGAAGACAATTAACACATACACATAATGATGTATAACATAATAATCTCTATCTCATCTCAATCATATGCTAGGGTTTCTCCATCTCCCCAAGAACTAGAGATCTACTCAGACATGGAGGCAATCGACATCATAGCAATGGTAATGGAAACAATCATAGATGAATAGTACTTGTATAAATCCACAACGAGTACGGGAATTACAACAAGATCTAGACAAGATGTAGATGGGATGGATGGAGATGGTGGTGATGCAGCGGTGAATGATGAAGATCGATCCCTTAGCCTCCCGGATCTGGCAAGTTGAAGATGGATCCCTGGCGGATGATTTCCCCTTATAGATGCCTTCCGGAGGTGAGGTTTCGGTGATTTCTGGGTGTTCTGTATGTCGTCTCCCCGAACCAGTTGCACGGGGTGAAAGTATTTGACGAGGCAGAGGCGGTGCTAACTATACGGCCGGAAAATTTGTTTCGGTCGTATAGTTGGTCGTTGAACTCTCTGTCTCCTTTGTTCGCTTCTGGTTTTCTTCTGGTATTATTAATATTTCTCAAATAAGCGATTTACGTTGTTTTTGACTCCTTTTCTCCATAGTACTACTGCTCCAAGAATTGTATCCATTGGATCCATCATCTGTCCTGATCCTGGTGAAAACAGACATAAAATATGCGCGCGAGAACCGTAAAATACCAAGATCCTACATCTACAATGCAAAACAACAGTGTAAAATATGATGCAAATATGCACTCATCAGCAAGTTCCTCAAGTAGCAAGTTTCTCTAAGGGAGTAAATGCTTAGGAAATTATTATTTCATTCGTTTGTTTGGTTGTTTATTATTTTTTCAGGACGAAGCCTTAATTAGGTACAACCAAATAAATGTGCATCCACAACTCTTATGATGGATCCTAAGGCCATGTTACTAAGCAAACATAGGAATTATTAAGACATAATTGTCCCACCATAGCTATAAACTCTAGGGTCCCAGATATATGTATGGATTGGACCATGGTTTTCTGTCCTCCACGGTCCTCTCCACTCCATTACATCATGGTGATCACCTTGCATGCATTCCCCAACATATGTGTGCACTCATATATTATACACGAAGACAATCATAAAAGATAACAACACTGAATGCAACCAATAAACGAACTATTTTACTTTGCCATAACAACTCACTACTCAAACAAAGACATGAAGTCACAATAGATCAAGGGAAGATAAAATATTGCTTCACACATCATGTTTGCCAAGAGATTATAGTAGGGGGATGAAGAGGATATTGCTGTAGGTGTTGATGATGAACACGCCGGAGGGGGGTGGAGCCCTCCGGAGGCGATTCCGGTGGTGTTTCTCCCCTCCGATCTTCTCTGATGGTAGCCTCCTGACTCTCTATTTCTGTGTTTTCGATCTCCGCCTTCGTTCGTGTCGAGGATCGCTGAAAGGGGGTATATATATAGTAGGTTTTAGGTCAATACAAGTCGTTTGGCAAAAAAATCGACGGCATCGGAGACTCGAGGAAGGAAAGAGCATACCCAGCCACGACTAGGGGTGGGCCGTGGCTGTTGTGCCCGTTCCCTCCTCGGTCTTCTTTTCTCATAGATCTTTGGCCCATTGTTCTTCATTTTGATAAATGCTGGGTCCCGTGAAGTTTCAGGTCAATTGGACGTCGTTTGGGTACCTGAAAGTCAAAAAATATCAAAATAGGAGTTTTCTGCCTCGGTAGGGTTAATTCCAAAGCAATGTGGGAAGTGTGAATTATTCTCAATAATCATTATAAAACATGAATATAACCCATATATGATGCAAATATGTTGGAATATCAAGTAATAAAGTGCAAAGTTCATGTATGCATTTACATGCATCAATGATCAGTTAACCTTGATCATCGGTTGCCTAATGAACTAGTTGCATAGAGGCTACTAGCGACTTGGTTTGTTTACATACCACACTTGCATTAATGTTTCCCTTGATATAGTTATAGCACAATATGAAACTATTATGAATTAATTTGAGATATATGATAATAAGTCTATTTATTATTGACCTCTAGGGCATATATCCTTCAAAAAATAACCCTCTCGTCCCGAGTTGTCCTCATCGGGCGACAAGGCAGAACCCTACATCACGTCTCCGCACGCTACCACCCCTCCACATTCCCTGTCATCACGGCAGACGCCATAGGGCAAATCCACCGAGGTGTTAGTGGGATCCTCTTTCCACGTCGTGTAGCTCTGGTCTAGTAGGAGATCCGAGTGGCATTGGTGCAGCTCGGGAATGATGGTGGGCTCGACTTGCAACAGCCTGGCGATAACGAGATGCCCTCTACCCCCAAGCGATGTGGTAGTAGGGCTGATTCACGATGGTGCTTCGGCGCCGGCTCGGGGTGGCGAGTCTGCGGTAGGGCGGTCATGTCCTCCGGCGGCAGAGCACGACGACGGACGACCAGTGATGGAGGGTTTGGGCATGCACTCCCTTGTACTCGGACGACGACGACGGCCGAGGCACATCAGCGTTGCAAGGCTGATTAGATCTCGATCTGGGTCTCATGTGGGCTAAACCTAGGTGGATCGGCCCTGCTGCTACATCCGGACAGTGACCACCTCGGGTGGATATGGGCAGTTCCCCTCACCTGGGTTGATGCGCGATCTCATGGAGATAGGCTCTTATGCTCGCTCCTCTCGTCCAATTCATCGACCTCTCTGTGTGATGTTGGTCGTGGCATGAGCTCTAGTTCGTGGTTGCCGGGGTGGTGACCTCGGAAGGTGGACCACACATGTGTCTTCGGCAAGCGACATGGTGGTGATGATGGTCTTCATCCTTGGTCACCGGGGTGGCGAGGAGTGGATAGTGGGAGACCTTGGTGGTGGCGGCGCTCCAGCTATGACATCTCCCAGATTGTGTTCTGATGACAGGGCTTGGAGTGAGCGGGTGACCCGTTAGTGGCGTGTGTGTAGGATTCTTCGGCGAAAGCTCTTTGTTTGACGTCGACGATGCGATGCCTGCGGGTGTCGTAACCCTTTTGGGTGCGTCATTGTGGGTACCTCGCGCACGAGGACTCCGAGTGAAAACCCTAAACCGTTGGTCTCATCGGTGGCGGGGTGTTGTGTCGTTACCCTCTGGGGGCGGTGGCGTTGAGTTCTTTTCCCCTAGGTCTTGATGCTGTATTCGGTGGCGAGCCTGGGTTTTATTGTACTTTGTTGTTTATCTTTGATCTATTGTGTAAGAGGGTTTCGTCGTTACCTTGTATCGGTTCGGTCATGTGTTATTTTATTCGAGAGAGTTTGAGGTACATAGACTCCTAATCCGCAAATTGTTTCAGGGGAATGGGAGTTAGAGCATCTCCAAGGGAGATCCCCAAATTTGGTCCTTTTCTGTCCGCACGAACACCGTTTGGGGGAGAAAAAGGACACCAGTCCGCCCCTTGTCCCCACCTTGCACCCAATGGTGTCCCCGTAAATCTTGTCCTATGGATTTCCTTTTTCTTTTCTCATTTCTTTGTCATTTTTCCGATGAGTCAAATTGAGCCCAAATCACAACCACCAGCCCACCACACAGCTAGCAGCTAGCACTGCGCGCACTCGCGAGGGAGGAAGCGGTGTCTGCATAGCGCATGCTTGAGCGGCGGCTCCCTGGAGGAAGCGGCCGACGGGTGGATCTCAGGCACATCTCACCCAGTCTGACTTAAGAGGGAGAGATGGAAAGTGTGAGAGCTCCCACCTACCGCCGCCTACCACTCGGTAGCGGCATCCACAACCCCACGACGGCGACCTCCCCGGGGTTGGCGACCACCTCCCTGGCCACGTCCAGGAGCAGTTGCATGCTCGTGAAGGAGTGCCGTCGAGGTAGCGGCTTGGTTCGCACGAACCTACTCCAGCGTAGCCTGTGGAAAACAACCGCTACATCGCGACCGCATCTGCGTGCTAGCCGTCCATCTCCTCTGGCACGACGACGCGACTCCTAGGCCTTCCCTGCGGCGGCGCGGTAGCCCGGGGAGAAGGCCCTAGAGGATTTGATGCGGCGGTACACCGGCGACGACATGGGATGTTGATTTCTGTGATTGGCGGGTGGGCCACGACAGTCGACGGAGGACATCGATTTTGTGAAAATATGGTTTGTCCGAGGGAGGACCACATTAGAAAGACCCGTTGAGTGCTGTTTTTTTTGCACGGACCGGAACGCTTTTCGGGGAGCTCAGATGTTCTTAGGGTAGGAATGGAGAAGGGTTCACATACTAATCGCCCAAAGATCTCTTACCTTGGATAGGACAGGTAATTAAGAGGGGGAAAGGGAATTAGCATTAAAATTCCCATTCCCATACCCATTTCCCTTCCCTACACTTGCGAAACACGCTGTGCTACGCGTGGAACCCACGCCCCGCACGTCACCGCCAGCGTTCCTTACCCGATTCTCCAATTCCACCGGAGCCACGCCGCATAGCATCGGCGCCCACCGACGGCGATGGCCTCGGCGAGCCCCCCGCTCCTCCGCCGCCTCGCGCTATTGATTAACGGCCGTATCCGCGCCAACCACCGCCTCGTCGCCTCCTACTCCGCCTCCTCCTACCCCACAGCCGCCGCCGCCACCACCACCGAGACGCCGACGCCCGCGGAGCCGGAGGCCGTCAGCATGACGGAGAACTGCGTCCGTGTAGGTATCTCTCCGCATCTTCGTTTTAGTAACTACTCCATGTTTTGCTGCTTCTGAGGGATTTTCCCCCATAAACTTGGGGATCTACTTTTAGGATTTTGTATGGAGGGCTTATCAAATCATTTTCTGGTTAAGATTTGACTCGGGATTCTGTTTATATATTTTCCCTAAGTTGTGTAATAACTAGAAATTCAGGGGGTTGAAAACTTAAAATAGGGTTTTATCATTTAAGGACATTCTTTGAGTTCTTAGAATTCTGTATATGCTTGGCAGTACAGGTCATATAGATATTGTGTGCATGATTTACAGAGAAGTTGTTGTTGTAAGAGAAGGTGTCATTTCTAATACTATTTATGCTCTGTATTTTACTGCTTCAAGTTAGTTTGTTATGTGCAGTGTGTGATCATGGAATTTGTTTGCTGCAGAAACTGAAAGAGTTACACACTAAAGAACCGTCTGCTGAGGGTAACATGCTGCGCTTGAGCGTTGAAGCTGGTGGGTGCTCTGGATTCCAATATACCTTCTCACTTGATAACAAGAAAAATGCAGATGACAGGTTAGCTGCTACGTATGCTTCAGAGTTCAGAATGAGGCTTTCACTTTCTTTATTCACAGTATTTTTTGTCACAAAAGATGGATCTCAGAAATGCTTTGTTGGGAAGCAATGAAGCGTCGATCTTAACCACCATAATTTTGACGATTCTACACTTACATGCCTTGTTTTAATTTATTTTAACCACAGAATCTTCGAGAAGGATGACGTTAAGTTGGTTGTCGATAATGTCTCATACGACTTCGTGAAAGGTTCAACTGTGGATTACGTAGAGGAACTGATACGCTCGGCATTTGTGGTTAGTTTTGAACTTCATTCGTGGCTCGCTGTATATCTGAATTCGGAACACTATTTAAAACCACCCAAATGTCCTAAGAATTGACCTACACTGTACTCCCACCGTTCTCTTTTAATCGTTCTACCAATTTAGAGACAAATTAGCAAGTCATACTTTGATACCTGAACAACCAATCCATGCTACATTAAATTTAATGACATCCAGTAGAGATAGTAAGACTGCTTTGTTTTGTGTGTTGTTGTTGATTACAAAGGTAGAATGTAGACTAATATGGAACAAAATTTTAGTCTAGAATGTAGACTAAATAAGAACAGAGGAAGTAGACTTATTGGTTGTCATGTTATTTAAAGGATAATTCCCCTTGCACCTATCTGAGCTTGTGGTTGACATGTCTGATGTCTTTTACATAATTAAGCATGGTATATATTTATTTTTCCAATACAATAACATCATTAAATCAGCTAATCAGCACTGATATATGATTGAAAGTAAATATTGTACTGACTTGACGGTGATGTTTTACCTTCGAAATGTTACTGGCATTTGACCCAGCTCAAATATTGCCGAGACCCATTTAGCTAATTTTATACAATGTGTTTTCATCACCCCGCATGCTTGTGCTTTGTATTTTTAGAAACTTAAATTGTGCTAATTAGACTTCCAAATTCTACATTACTGATCCATTGTGCCAGGTGAACACCTGATCTTGTTAACCTTTTTTTAGGCAGTGTGTTGTTAAAATTGTAGGTCCTTATCAGTCATGACCTCTATATTGATGTAATATCAAAGTGGAATTCTATATTGCTGGAGTACTGATACCATATTAGCGATTTTGCACTATTAGCTGTTTCTTTCTATATAAACATGTGTGCATTTCATGTGTTCTGCATATCTCATGTTTATGATACTGTAATACACATCAAATATCATTGCTAGATTTAAGGGGACATTTTACCAATGCTAACTTTATGTGCCATTCTAGATGAAATATTTATATGCACATTCTACATAAATGGTATTATAAATAATTAAGGATGTTATTTTCATCTGGCAATTTGACTGTGACCCTACTGTTCTTTGCTTAGGAATGCTCTCCTCATTTATATTTGCACACTGTGCAGGTGTCAACCAATCCGAGTGCGGTTGGAGGCTGCAGCTGCAAGAGTTCCTTCATGGTTAAATAATTTCGACAATAGTAACTTGAAGAGAGGTAGCATGTGAGATCTCTGTGTTGCAGAGTATAATTATTCTTGTGCAGTTGTCTACAATACTTTGATAGTTCCAAATAAGTCCCTACTATTTCTGCTGTATTTTATAAACCATATGCATTCTACTGCTTTGCTAGAATGTAATATTTTTGTGGGGGCATCCTCATCAACGGCATGGGCCTAGCCGCCAGATTCTTAGTTTCGTCCAACCTCCCTAAGTCTCGGTTCCCAGGTCTGGGACTTCCATGGCCCTTAGATATCTCTTAAAGATAATATTATGATTTCTTTTACAAGTTTGTCATGCAATCTATCTGTATAATCCAAGATACTTGTTTTATGGAAAATCAATAGAGAAGTTTTTTGTCCGAAGGCCCCTTCTCTCCTGCCTACCCCTTTTACCCTTCTCCAACTGTACAAGCAACATCTTCTGCTGGTCGATGCTTCGTTGTCAGATTGTAGTGCAAGTCCAGTTGCAATAGAATTGGATATTTCGCACATCATTTTGAAGATACTGGCATATTGACTTCAGTTATTTCAATAAACCATTTTTTTGATGGTTCTGTTTTTATGGGAAATTGTGTACAATTGAGAGAGCTAGTACTGCAGCCACATGCTCATATTAGCTAAACACAGCTTCCTCGCGCTTCTACAAACATTTGTGTAAGATAATCTACAAATCTGCTGCTAGTTACAAATGTACTCGCATAGGGGAAATGTATGAACAGTTCACATAACACTGTACGATGGCCATTCAAGTCACGAAAAATGCTACTTACAAAGACCCATTCCAATACACATTTTGAGCTTTCTATTTTGTGGCTGATTTAGTATTCACGTGCCCATGTTGTGGATGAAAGTTCATGCCCATGTTGTGGATGAAAGTTCCATGAAAGCCATATGGTACTCTTTGTGGCAATGTTATTTTGGCAACAGGTGCATCTTCAAATCTCTGGGTGTCAATAATGTGCACCTGCGAACATAAAGCTTTGAAATTAGACTTGTATTCGTATAGGAATCGGGGTGTGTCTATACAATGTTGCAGTGAAAACTTGCCTGTGATGTATTTGTTCTTTCATCATGTACAAAAGAAATTATCCACCCATCATCTTCATGTGGGCCACCAACTCTTGGGACAAATGATGCTCCAGAGCAGAACTGATCTTCATTGAGCCGATGAAATTCCATCTTCACTAGATCTTTGTCCGATGTCTGGTTTACAGCTTGAACTTGAGTGATGAAATCTTTGTTAAACAGTAGCTGAACTGATGAACACAGCATTTTTACGTACCTCTGTTACACTCGCTTTCTCTTCCAGGCATAGTTTTGCAAAACTTCCATATTTTGGGAGTACTGCAAGATGTAATGAAAGAATCATTCAAGCTGTGATGCATAATGCTGTAAACTGAAAAATATGCATATGCACCCAATATTAGTGAAGCGTGGCTTGATTTTAGCAGTACCTTTTTCACCAGCATCTCCAGATCTTGTTAAAGAATCCACTATTTGTGCATAAGCATAATTTTGTCGCATGCCTGTGTAGTGGTTGTTGATCATTGGGAATTCCAAAGACCACTCTGTTCCAGTCAAATATTTCCCAGAAATAGTCTTTGTTTCTAGGTTTAATCTCCATTCGTATAAGCGAGAGAATAAGTTCTCGTTAATTTCTTGTTTCATGGTCTTGCCATCTTTTGTAAGTTCTGTTGTTTCATGGAGCATATCCTGTCTGTTTAGTCTCGGCCCTGGTATGATCGAGTCAGCTGAACGGAAGCCTTGGACAACAACCTAAGTCACCAGGAAAGGATAAATTTTGCTGTGTAGATAGTTGGAAGTTGGAATAACTTGAAGGTAGGAAAAACATTACAAGTTTAATAAAGTTATAAGCATATGAAACAAGCTGACAATCTGGAGAATGCTATGTACCTCATCACCCTCTTCGAAGCAGTTGATAAGATGGAACATGCAGAATGGTTCAACGTCGAACCACATAACTGATTCTGCATCACCGTAGCGGGGCATAACCCCAATTCTTGCATAGCCTTCCTTCTCAAATTCGATCAGCCTGTGCAAGGGTAATATTCCATTTTGACTTTGCAATTTAAGGAAGCTGCTTATTTGTTGGGACATGTTTATCTGAAATACTTACTGGCCGCCTTTAGTGAGTCTATCGATGTCAATTGTAAGAGGTAAATCCAAGATTATATTGTACCTACATCAAGAGGACAATATATGTGAGTTGCTTTCATTGTTTGCTGGATTATACTAGTCTAATACTACTATTTTGGTATCTCCCATCAACAAGTTAATATTTGATAAATAGCATGCACTGAAGTCAAGAGCAAGTGATGTTTCTTAAATTCACATACTTCAGAGTAACTCCTATGTCATGACAAAGTGTAGATCTGTCCAGCTTTAGGTCAACTTTATGTTTTAATTTGGTTCCATCATCTGCAGTCAAATAGAAATATGAGTGTGGTTACAATTTGATTTCAACCATGTAACATGGCAGATGGTATAAAATTCTAGAGAGTTACAATGAACTACCTGAGACAACTCCAACAACTAGGAAAGGCTTCTTTGCATCTGAACCAAAGATTACAAGCTCCCCTGATCCAGGAGCTACCTACAGCCATTTGAACAAAGTGCCTTAAAGCAACCAGACAGATTGAACAAGGACAACACAAAAACATGGAGCAAACTGATCATACTTAGATGTAAAGAGGTGTGCCTTTTACAGCAGTTGTGTTCTTGTGCCTACACATGCTGGAAAGTAAACTTACGCAGGATACATCTACTGGCCGGCGGTTCATACCTTTGGGTGAGCAGTGAAGGCCCGATCCCATTCTCCGCCGATGTCCCAGGTACTGCCCGTCTCAAGATTCTGTATGCAGATTTCCTGCGGCTCGTGGCTCTCAGCAACAACGTACACCCTACCGGCATGTTCAAACACGTTGGTGTTGCTGATGTTCTTGTTCACCTTGCCAAACCTCAGCTGCATCGCATTGCATGTTCACTTGCTTGATGTCTAGGGTTTCCGAGAAACGTCACATATATATAATGTGGGTCTGCAGAGTGTCACTTACATAGTTGAGAATGTAGGCGACGATGATGGCCGCAGAGTCGCCCTCGATCGCAGGGAGGAAGCACGGCTTCTTGCGGGCCTGTTCGATCTTCAGTGTTTCGGATTGCACATAGCGGTTGTTGTAGGAGACCGACCAGGAAGCTGAGCTGCCACGCTTGGCGAAGTAGAGGGCGTGGAGCATGCCCTCGCCCTCCACCCATATCTCGCTGGACTCTCCAAAGACCGAGACCGTCGAGTGGAGCGCGCCAAAGAGGGGATTGGAACCTGTTGCAGTTATTTGACATTTTTAGATTTCTGTTTCAAACCTTTTTTTGCTGCACTTGTTCAACACTACTACAGTAATAGTCCGAAGAGATACTACAGTAGAAGGTCAACCATTTCTGATGTATACGCCCTCCGGGAAATCTTCGGGTATCTCTCCTTCGATGTGGAGTATCTCTACAGGTCCGCCGATCTCATCCACTGGTGCAAAGTTGCTCTGCGAACTTGTCACAGGTGGTCGTTAATTTTGGCTGAGTTGTTAAAATTCCTACTAAATGGGAAAAGTGCAATAATGGAAGGACTTTGAGTTTCCTGGACTGAATTTTTACCTCAGATGGGAGCAGAGTTTGATCAGTAAACTTGAAGGTTGAGTCAACCACTGCATCCAAAAGCATCTGCGGCGCATTCTTCAGCACCTTCGAGGCTTCATCTACCCTGAAGGAAAGCTGCGTTCGGAGCTCCTGGAACAAAGATCTCTGAAGCAAGAAAGGAAGAAAACATTAATTTTGAAGGCATCAAATCCAAGAGGCCCTGTCAAAGTTCTTGTGATAAAAGGTCAAAGTATCATCCCGTTTGCTACCATGGAGATTTCGCAAGAAGGAACAATCCAAAATTTCCCGTGGAAAGAAACCATGAAAACTTCCAAGAAAGTGGGGGATGGAAATGACCTTTGGGTTCGAGGTTATGGACGAAGACGAGGTTCTCGCGCTGAGAGAGAAAGCAGGCTTCCTGTAGGCACGGGACGGTGTAATCGTACGGGGCGAAGTGGTTCTCAACATTGTGACAGTGACAAGCCTAATCCCTTGAGCAATCATGAGGAGGATTTGACCCCAATTTATAGCCCATCGGTAAAGCCTCCTGGGAGTAGAGACAAGGGGCAGCAAACGCCTTGGACGTCTTGGAATATCCGAAATGGGTTCATACTGGTTGGTGTTATTCGAGCATTGTGGAATGTGGACACGTGATGGCACCAGAAATGAGCAATCAGTTTAAAATCGTATCATTGGCTCCAGTGATGCCAACATCTGCCGGCCAAACTACAACTTTGTTCCCAGAACGATTACTAGAAGTAGAAGCGGTGCCATCCAGATCTTCTCATGTGTTCTTGGCTTGCTGTCCCAAGCTTCTAACAAGTAATTTTTTCAAGTCCGATCAATTCTTGCTGGCTGGTCAATGTAGAACTAGTTCGTGGTAATCAATCTATGGCACATGTAGAATATACCTATGCGTACAGAACAAAGTCTTAGAGCACTTCCCAGCGTGTAGAGTATAGTCTTAGACAGTACCGATGCTGATGGAGGGCCGGCGCTGAGGGGCCGCCACCCTGGCATTGGCCAGGGGCCCACGGCCGGAGGGGGCCCACAAATTTGTATCATGTACTTCCTTTGTATGCAAATAAATGTACTTCTAATCTTGTTCTAAGTCAAAGTTAATAACGTTTGACAAATTTTTATAGAAAATGTAGTGATACTTATGACTCTAAATTATTACCAATAGATGTGTTTTAAAATTTAGTTTCACGATATGTTAATCTGATGTACTCCCTCTGATTCATATTAGTCGACTTGGATTTATTAAAATTTGGATGAATAAATAGTGTCTAGATTCATCCAAATTTAGACAAAGTTGAGCCAACTAATATGGGTCAGAGGGAGTAATATATGTTGCTATATTATCTATAAAGTTAGTCAAATATATATATATATATATATATATATATATATATATATATATATATGGGTATACATCTGGTGCCCACGACGCGAGAAACGAGTAGGGCCCTGAAAACCAGACACAACGCGTCGAGCAGGAAATCAAAAAGGCTCACTACGACACGAGGCACAAGACTTACGAGTTACAATGCGTTACGACGCTGGCCGCATGGGTTACAATGCGTCGCGAACTTATGATCTCCCTTCTCTTCTCTTCTCCTCGACTATTCGAAAATCGGTCGGACTCCGTGCCTCGATCTCTAGGGCCCTATCTCCCTGACTCGATCGACGATCGCAGATTCGCAGGTCATCTATCGTCTATCGGGGATCACCAATTCACCAGCGGCAGGCTCTGATCCTCACTCCTGACTTATTATCATTGGAATTATTTCTTATTTGAGGTAATCAAACCAGCAACAAATACTATTTATTATATTTTGAGAATAAAATGTTTGGTTGGATGTTAACTTTTAGTTATTTTAAAAGTACCAGTAGATATATATGATAATTTTTTCTAATATGTCTCTATATACGTTATCCTTAAGGGCTCATGCCGCCGACTTTGCCTAGGGCCCTGAAAAACATAGAGCATGGGTGGATCCAATTTGACGCGCCGTATTGGTGACGTCGCTTGACCGAGGGCTTGCAGCTCTCAAATGGCATCGACTGATTTCAGATCCTCTTCGCAAGGTCGCATTGGCATCTTGTCTGCACGCTGGCGTTTGAAGTTACAAAATCGTGGATCTTTTTTTCCGAATCACACACCCCCAAAAAAACTTTTAGAGCTCAAGTTCCACGGAGCTCGTTTTTTTTAAACATCGGTTCAAAGTTTCCAATGACTAAGAGTGTGTTTGGTTGAGCTGTGGATTCTGAAAAATCCGTTGTGGACGGTGAAAAAGCTGCTGTGAGTTGAAAACTCTAGATTTTCTGAAAGTTGTTTGGTTGTAGCATTGAATTTGGTTCAAAATGTCTGTAATGCCCCTGAGATCTAGAGAAGACTGTTTGTATACTAATTGATCGGAAACCAATAAGTTGATTGATTCATACGTAAATCTCCATTCCGGGACAATATTTTTTAATTTTTCTAATGTATAATTATATATAATATTAATAGAAAGTGATGTTCTCAAATTATTACAAAAGACATGTATGATACAAAGACATGTTCACACGATAATGTTCTGCATAAACATAGACATTCTATTCCTCTCTCGCCATAAGCAAAGCATCAGTGATCCTAATCCGAATGTCGTTCATGGATTCCTCGTTGGGACATCATCACCTTGTGTTTGTGGTGTTGTACGTGCTGCTTTGGGTAGATAATCCTCACCTTCATCACACTTATCAAACTCCTTATCACGCAATTTACTATCGCGAATAAAATTATGCAACGCTATGCAAGCTAGAATGACATGCTTCTGTGTACGAGGTGCGAAACTTGGCATGACCTTCAATATACACCACTTTTGCTTCAAGACTATGCACACTCAATGACATTTCGAAGAGATGATTGCAAGAAATTAAATATCTCAAACTTTCCTTGTAGTGCACGCCCAAGGGAAAGACGAAACTCTCGATAGATGGTATGTACTCCCTCTGAAAGGAGCAAGGTATCCAATTCAGTTTGGATAACCAGAGTCAACAAGGTAGTACTTTCCTGAAAATAAACATGAAGTGAGCATAGGAAAATAAAATTGATGTTATTTGTTGCATCGATAATAATGATATACCTTTAGGAGCTAGAGGAAATGATGGAAAATTTGCTAATGCATGGTGTAGGATAATTGTGTCATATGCGGAGCGCGGCCAACCAGCCTGCAAAAGTAAACCTCATGTCAAAGTCATATATGGAAAGCACATTCTGTGATGTATACCCATGCTGACATGTGTGGTTAACTACCTTGTCCGCAGGAACTGAACATAGTACATGTGATCCATCTATAGCACGAATAACGCCTTTGAAGTGAGGCCAAAAACGATCCTCCTTGACCTTTGCATCCTCTCTACTGAAAGTAGGACCTCTTGGTTTGATGTTGTCTCTTGCTAACTTGCCCAAACAATATACACTTCCTTAAACTTGGTGTGTACTGTCCATGGGAATCTTGTAAATTGGTTTTCGGCTTGTGCAAATGCCTGCGGGCCTCCAACAATCCATAAGAACATGGCTAGTGATTCAATGGATGGCACATTGTTTGTTGATTTCAGTCCATAGTTAGAGAACAAGCAAATCACGGAGTGCCATAAACACCTCCAGAGTCATGGGAAACATCTTGTAAAAATATCTAGGATGACCAAAACATCTCATGACCCATTGAAGTCCAATTTCAGGAGTTTCTCTATACGAGTCTTTGTGCAAATAACGCTCAGTATAGAGTTTACCCATGTTCTCAATGATGGTAGCCTGTTACACAAGATCATCTAGAAGTTTAAGTGTCACCTGTGAGGCCCCCGGATTAATCCTTCGAGAATTCATGTTATGCATACACCACGATCCCATGATCAGTTAGTCGTGGCACATAACCGACAAGTAACAAAGTAAACATCCATTACTTAAGCGGATACATGTCATACCTTATATGTCATTATGGCTACATCGATCATTATCAGCGGAACTTCATAAAGCGTAGAGCCCGAGCCATGCCTTAACCTACAGGCAACTGACTGAGAGAACGTCCTAGCTGGCATAGTCGTCCTCATCACCATCTTCATCAGATATGGCCAAGTTAATAGCCAGGGACAATGCCAGTGAGTACTTTGAATATACTCGCAAACCACCTTAAGAGAATAATAATAACAAGAGGATATGCAATATGGCTGTGGTAGTAGGAAGGCTACAAGAGAGGTTCTTTTCTCAAATAGTTTCTCTTGTAGATATAGCATCTACAGATCTATGTTGAGAACTTATGTAAAACATTTTGGAAACCTTTTTGAAAAGTTTTGGAAAACACTAGGATCGGGTTACCCATTTGTTCCCTTCTTCCGGTCATCGCATGACCAAACCTTTTCCTTCCTTTCCGACCATCTCATGGTCAAAACATGTATCCTTTCTGACCATCCCATGGTCAAAACATTTCCAAAAGCCTTTGCTTTTCCAAAATCCTTTTTGAAAAAAAACCCAGCACCGCTCTACAGCAACCTTCTCCACCGTCCATGACCTTGGACACGTCTATTCGAATGGATTTACACTCTGCAGAGGTTGTACACTTTACCCACACCATCCGGGTACCCTACCCTGATATACACCGATCGTGGGTCGAGCAACCGATCAAGACTCTCCGGATGCCTGATGTCTACGCACTTCTATTCTTGTAGACAGTTGTTGGGCCTCCAAGTGCAGAGGTTTGTAGAACAGCAGCAAGTTTTCCCTTAAGTGGATCACCCAAGGTTTATCGAACTCAGGGAGGAAGTGGTCAAAGGTATCCCCTCTCAAGCAACACTGCAATCAAGATACAAGAAGTCTCTTGTGTCCCCAACACACCCAATACACTTATCAGGTGTATAGGTGTACTAGTTCGGCGAAGAGATAGTGAAATACAAGTGGTATAGATAATTATAAGTAGTAACAGTGATAGAAAATAGCTTGCTGGCGTGTGGTTGACGTGGAAAAAGACTAAATGCAAACTGAAATAAAGAAGGAAGCAAGCAAACATGTAACTGAAATAAAGAAGGAAGCAAGCAAACATGTAACAGATCTAATAGCAAACAGTGTTTCAGTGCTTAGAAACAAGGCCAGGGGATCATACTTTCACTAGTGAACAGTCTCATATAAATATATTCTTCTTTATGATACTACGCTGAACTACTCTCCGGTTGGACACTCTAATCCATGGTAGGGCTATAACAGCAGACCTCAAAGTAAGCCTTTCCCATCTAGATAACCCCACACTGTCACCTTGAGTACTAGATGGTTCCAACAAACACCACAATTTTATAAAGACATCCGACTCCAAATATAACTCATAACAAGTATTTGTAATCTCTAGCCTAAGTGCCACCATGGTGTGCACGCTGTCACTTTCACACACATGGGGAGAGCAGAGATCTATTAAAGCACTTGAGTAGCAAAGTAGATCTACTTGATTACAAAGCTCATTATCACAATATGATCATGCATAGAGAGAGAGATGAACACATAGCTATCGGTAGAACCCTTAGCCTCGAGAGAGAACTACTCCCTCTTCATCATGGGAATCAGCAATGGTGATGGAGATGGCGGTGGAGATCGATGGAGATGGCTCCGGGGGCACTTCCCTGTCCCGGCAGGGTGCCGAAACAGAGACTTTCTGTCCCCCGAATCTCCCCTTCGGTGGTGGCGGCGCTGCGGAACTTTTCATGGATTTCTGATTGACTATTTAGGGTTTTTGCATCGGGAGGCTCTTATAGGCGAGAGAGGCAAGGTCGGTGGCTGGCCAGGGGGCCCACACCATGGCCTGGCGCGGCCTAGGCTGGCCCGCGCCAAGGAGTGGTGTGGCCATCCTATGCCCCCCCTCCGTCTCGTCTTCTGGCTCCGTGAGTCTTCCGGAAAAATATGAACTTTGTCTTTTGTCCCATCCAATTCCGAGAATATTCATTTTCTGACTTTCCTGGAACCAAAAATAGCAGAAAACAGGCAACTGGCACTGTGTCATCTTGTTAATAGGTTAGTCCAAGAAATTAAATGAAAAGTACTCCAAAGTTGGAACAAAACACAAGAAAGTAGATAAAACCAAGCATGGAACATCAAAAATTATATACATTTGCAATGTATCAACATCCCCAAGCTTAACTCATGCTCGTCCTCGAGTAGGTAAGTGATAAAAAGAAAGAATAATTTTTGAGGTGACATGCACCATCATAAACTTGATCAAAGTATTTGTAAAACATTCAAAGCTGGGATCATAGTACTTCAATCATAACATGAAAGACAAAGTTCTAGCAATAAGACAAAGAAACTATGTTGCAACAATGCTTTGCAATACGTTTGTTTGTTTCACATAAAAAAACATAGCATAGTAGCATTCAGCTTGTCCCTCATAGAGTAGCAAATATAAATGCATAGAACACCTTCAAAGT
Organism: Avena sativa; assembly: GCA_916181665.1. Taxonomy (NCBI): domain Eukaryota; kingdom Viridiplantae; phylum Streptophyta; class Magnoliopsida; order Poales; family Poaceae; genus Avena; species Avena sativa. Next base: position 454,917,380 of record OV702290.1, read on the forward strand.
TCATAAGGGTGACTAGATACAAATAGTTTAAAACAAGCAATATCAAAGCTATGCATCAATCAACAAGTCTTGGGACAATGCACATAGAACTAAGAATGGCTACTATGCTCTCAAAGTAGGTGCACAAAGATAGAAGGTGGAGACTCAACATAAAAGTAAAAGAAAGGCCTTCATAGAAGGAAGTAGGGATTCAAGTTTCATAAAGAGCTTCCAAAAATTATGGTACTTAATAGCTTTCAGCTCTCATTGCCCCTATCATAAGCATCTTGAAGTGATTAAGATTAAAGTGAACAAACTATGGTGTATATGCTTGACGAAGTATAAGTTGGAAATCTCATGTCCCTTGAATACGAGGGCCGCTCCTCATGCTACTCAAGTTTAGTCACCGGTAAGTTCTTGTCATCGGAAGTACATGTGTATCATAGAGAACCTCCAACGGGGTACCCCTTGCCCGATGATACGGAAGAATCCCCATATCAAAATGACAAGGCAAACAGACAACGAGCATCTCAGCAATCTTCTTATTTACCATGGGAATATGGTGCTTTTTCTCTCTTTCCTCTTTTCATAATCTCTTTTTCTTTTTTTCTTTTTTTCTCAATATCGGACTTTTTTTTATAAGAAGAATGCTTCATAGACAGCTCATTATGGTTACGCTGCAGGTTTCCACCATGTCAGCATGGATTAGACCAGTGGCCTAGGCGTTTCTCTAACACATATACATAACTCCATGGACTTACAAGCTCCCTTTCATTTCACACCGACAACATCCATAGACAAAAGAGCATGATATCAACTAGGTACAAAGTACAAGTGCAATGTTGAAAGCGTTCCCCATGACAACATGGTTCTGCTAATCCCCAACAAATAAGTGCAAGCATATACAACACAGACGACACAATGGTTCAAGTTTATTAAGGGCAAGGAAAGTAAAGTGTGCCATCAAGTTTGTGAGAGCTTTAATCACTAGTTTTCTCATAACAAGTTTAATTCGAAAGGTAGATAAAAACATGAATATACTTGAAATAGAATAAGCTAATAGGTAGGTATGGTGGACTCCTTGGAATAACTTGGTTTTAGGAGTTGTATGCATGAGTGGAACTCATACTTGGTTACGGAGGCTAGCAAAAGACTGGGAGCGACAAACTAAGAGAGCAATAATGACCATAATCATGCAAAGCGACAACACATCATTAATCAAAGCATAAAGTGATACTACAAGTTGAAAACTAAAGGATCATAAAGGCTATGGTGACTTGGGATAGTCATAACATGATGTGAGCATGTGCCAAGTCAACCCAAATAAAGCATCAAAGGAGAATACCACAATACTATGCTTTAATATGCTAAAACAACGCATGATTCTTCCAAGGCACATTAAGAAATCTCAATTGTTTATAACAAGTCATTCTACAACAAAGAATACTAATCCTAAAGCCAAAACAATACCAAGCATGGCATGAAAAGGCATAGGCCACAGTCAAAAACAAGCTCTCTTTACCACTTATGCATGAACTTTTCCTACTCTTTTCCAATCCAAACCAAACTATTTGAAAACCAATGTATGAAAGAGGGGGTCCAACCAATTTATTCAGCAAACTAAGAAAACAAAGCAAACGAAAAACCAACACGAAAACGAAAAAGAAGACGCTCCAAGAACAACACAACTATGTATGAAACAATAAAAATGAAGTGTTTGGAAGAAACCTGGGATTTTTATTGATGAAGAAGGGGAATGCCTTGGGCATCCCCAAGCTTTGACGCTTGTACTTCTTAGATATTTCTTGGGGTGACATGCGTGGCATCCCCAAGCTTGAGCTTTAGTCCATCCTTCATCTCATTACTCATTCCTTCCATACACCTGAAAGTTTTCCTTCATACAAAACTTCACACGATCTTTATTAGCAACATTAGTGCACTCAAGATAATAGGTCTTAAGGTTTAGTTCTAACACCAAATAGCTTCCATCAGAACACTAGCTACTGAATCACTTCCCTCAAAAAGCTCAATTCCCCAAAAGAACTCAAAAAGGAACCCACAAGAAGCAAATGCAAATAATGGCAGAAATCTGTCAAAACAGACCAGCAGGTAAAGATGAATTTTTTCGAAGACCTTCTGTTGCTCAAATCGAAAAGTGTTGAACTAACAAAAGTTAGATAACAACCTGGGTCAGAAGCACAAAAATTCACGCCTCAAAAGGATGTTCAGATATTTTACAAGAATGTTTACGGTGAAGCACATAAATCTGTTTCGGGACAGCAACTTTCCCAATCATTACTTCTCTCTCATTAGAGGTTACTCTTGGCACAAAAAGCAAATAAAAAGGATAAGGAGCGGTTATTACTGAACTAATAACTTCCAAGACTCATCTAAAACTTTTGGGTTATCTCCCAATAAGTACTTTTCTTTAACGTCTTTAAGTTAGGCATGATAGTTTGAGAAGATGCTCACATAAGAAATATGAATTGAAGTAAAAGAAAGCATAAAGAAGCAAATTCAAAGCACATTTAAGTCTAACCCACTTCCTATGCATAGGAATTTTGTAAAGAAACAAGTCATGAAAGCACAAAGCAACAAGCATAGTAAAGCAAAACAAGTGCAACTTCAAGACTTTCAACATAAAGAGGGGAAATTTAATATTGTTGAGATACATAAGACCATGTTTCCCTCTCTCATAATAACTTTGAGTAGCATCATGAATAAAATTAACAATATAACTATCACATAAAACATTATTATCATGAGCCACATGCATAAAAGAATTAATACTCTCCACATAAACATAGTCATTCTTATTAATTGTAGTGGGAGCAAATTCAACAAAATAGCTATCATTATTATTCTCATCACCATAATCATCAAATATAGGAGGCATATTGTAGTCATAATTAATTTCCTCCTCAATAGTAGGTGGACTGAAAATATCATATTCATCATTGTAATCATCATATATTGGAGGTTTGGTATCATCATAAGCAATAGAATAGCTATCTTCCAAAATTGGGGAACTAAAAAGATCGTTTTCATAAAAACTAGCTTCCCCAAGCTTAGAATTTTCCATAGCATTAGCAATAATGGTGTCCAAAGAATCCATACTAAAAACATTGCTATTAGCATGCAAATAAAGTTCCATAAGTTTTTTAATTTTCTCTTCAAACACATCATGTCCTAACTCAAGATAAATACCATAAAGCTCTCTAATTTTGTTGTTGTTTTCCATTAAGCCTAACTAGTGAAAACAAGAAACAAAAAGAAAAAATTGCAGAATCTAAAGGAAATAACTTTGAGCACTCACACCGGAGGATGTGAGTACCTTTTACCTTACCTCCCCGGCAACGGCGCCAGAAAATAGGCGTTTGCCATGGGAGGTTCTTCTTCTTTAATCCTCCGGTGTGAATACCTTTTACTTTACCTCCCCGGCAACGGCGCCAGAAAATAGCTTGATGTCTATGCACTTCTATTCTTGTAGACAGTTGTTGGGCCTCCAAGTGCAGAGGTTTGTAGAACAGCAGCAAGTTTTCCTTAAGTGGATCACCCAAGGTTTATCGAACTCAGGGAGGAAGTCGTCAAAGGTCTCCCCTCTCAAGCAACCCTGTAATCAAGATACAAGAAGTCTCTTGTGTCCCCAACACACCCAATACACTTATCAGGTGTATAGGTGCACTAGTTCGGCGAAGAGATAGTGAAATACAAGTGGTATAGATAATTATAAGTGGTAACAGTGATAGAAAATAGCTTGCTGGCGTGTGGTTGACATGGAAAAAGACTAAAGGCAAACTGAAATAAAGAAGGAAGCAAGCAAACATGTAATAGATCTAATAGCAAACGGTGTTTCAGTGCTTAGAAACAAGGCCTAGGGATCATACTTTCACTAGTGAACGGTCTCATATAAATATATTCTTCTTTATGATACTACGCTGAACTACTCTCCGGTTGGACACTCTAATCCATGGTAGGGCTATAACAACACACCTCAAAGTAAGCCTTTCCCATCTAGATAACCCCACACTGTCACCTTGAGTACTAGATGGTTCCAACAAACACCACAATTTCATAAATACATCCGACTCCAAATATAACTCATAACAAGTATTTGTAATCTCTAGCCTAAGTGCCACCATGGTGTGCACGCTGTCACTTTCACACACATGGGGAGAGCAGAGATCTATTAAAGCACTTGAGTAGCAAAGTAGATCTACTTGATTACAAAGCTCATGATCACAATATGATCATGCATAGAGAGAGAGATGAACACATAGCTACCGGTAGAACCCTTAGCCTCGAGAGAGAACTACTCCCTCCTCATCATGGGAATCAGCAATGGTGATGAAGATGGCGGTAGAGATCGATGGAGATGGCTCCGGGGGCACTTCTCCGTCCCGGCAGGGTGCCGAAACAGAGACTTTCTGTCCCCCGAATCTCCCCTTCGGTGGCGGCGGCGCTGTGAAACTTTTCATGGATTTCTGATTGACTATTTAGGGTTTCTGCATCGGGAGACTCTTATAGGCGAGAGAGGCAAGGTTGGTGGCCAGCCAGGGGGCCCACACCATGCCCTGGCACGGCCTGGGCTGGCCCGCGCCAAGGGGTGGTGTGGCCACCCTGTGGCCCCCCTCCGTCTCGTCTTCTAGCTCCGTGAGTCTTCCAGAAAAATATGAACTTTGGCTTTTGTCCCGTCCGATTCCGAGAATATTAATTTTCTAACTTTCCTGGAACCAAAAATAGCAGAAAATAGGCAACTGGCATTGTGGCATCTTGTTAATAGGTTAGTCCAAGAAATTAAATGAAAAGTACTCCAAAGTTGGAACAAAACACAAAAACGTATTTAAAACCAAGCATGGAACATCAAAAATTATAGATACATTTGCAATGTATCAATGCCCACTCCAATATAAGTGCCTACCCTATGAGTGTTTTCCCCTCAACACCAGGACGCCCTATATAGTTCCCAAGTCAACCGGAGCACTTTTTCCACTGCACAAAGTGTGCGCTTTCAATGAGGGGCTCATAGTAACACGTGGAGGCCCGTAGACCCTACGTTCCTTCTCCAAGTCGATGTCTCACATGGAACTTTACAGGAGAAGGCCCACCCTCCAGGGATTTTCTTTCATTCCCCTGTAGTTGTTGCGAGGCAGTTTATACCAGAATAAACAAACTTCAAATCCAGCCCTGTCCCATTCCAGAGTAATGTGGTTGCACGTGTTAATTATTCTAGCAAAACTGCAAAGAACCAGATGCGTTTTTGTAAAGCTTTTTCCTCCATCTTTCCTTCAGAATTTTGTAAAACAAAACCCTTTTTATTTCCTCAAATATCTCTTGGTAGGTCTAACCTCACCAAGGTTTTGCCATAAACATTTTGCACAACTTTTTTGCGGGTCTTCCCATCCTCTAGTTTTTCTTCGGTTAAAACAAGGTCTCCAAATGGGTATGGTGTAGTACACCATCTACCATACTAGGGACAAGTAGGTATCATCGAGGGGGTTGTACTTAGTAGTACCATTGGGTAATGGGTTGGAGAAGTCAAGCCACTACCAGAGCCAACTCATCATATAATAAAACAATGCAATTTCATAAACAGTAGATAAAACATGCATCAGTAAAACAGTAGGACAAGGCTTATGAGCAAGAAGGTGGCTTGCCTGTACTTAGAAATCTGGCAATATATGTCCCTGGACTTCCTCTTAGAATACCACAATAACCAATAATAATAACCATCTTCTTCTAGTCTCCGATATAATCGCATCTATTGTCGTTATGGATCACATGCAAGCAAACAAAGGGCACGATCAACACAAGGCATACACTCACCAATACTAGATAGAAAACAAACATACAACACATTAGTCACTTCAGTAGGTTTTGATAGATTGAGATCATAGCATTTGGAAATACTTTAATTGCCTTTGTGGATTTGCCTTTGTGATTTATTTGTCAATTACCACCCAATGAAGGGGGGTTTGAACTAAGTCTTGGGTATGTATGATATCATTATATAAAAATGATACCATTAGATAGGTAATGATAATATGAACCTAACAAAAGTGGTTTCACTATTTTATCAATTTCCTTTGATTTATTATGCATTTTCTAGTGATAAAGGCTCTAGTTTTAGGAAATAATTCACCAGAAGATTTTTGTGTGTCCAAAAATTATTTCCTTGGATGGTTAAGTAGTATTTGATGGACTGGTTCAGTGGGATTTAGAATCACTTAAAAATATGTAACAGAATGCCCTCAGGAAATCCCCAAAGGCAGTTCTAGAGGGTTTTTGTCTTTTTCACCATATTTTTTCTACATAATCTTTTAATGTGAGTCCAATGTAACATTGTAGGTATTTTAAATATCTCTCTGTAGGAATTAGGTTTACTATTTTTGGGGTTGTAAAGCTCATGTAGCTATTTTTCTACTAAAACAACTATAGACAAAATAGTTTTATTAACTAAAAAAACAACAAGGCTTAATAAATTTTGGTATACTAGGGTTTGAAGGGTAAGGTTGTGTATAAGCTCTTAGAGTTGGAATTAGGTCAATACGACTTTTGTTTTGACCTGGGGAATTTTCTAGGTGCTGAAATGGCTTGTTTTTGTTATTTTTGTCAAACTAATACTAGTGCTCCACTTGGCATGAGACCAATGCCAAAAGGTGGTAACATCAACACCTACTAGAGGGAAGTGGATTCGCTCCATTTTGGTTTCTAGGATTTGCTGGGGAATATATTTATTGCAAAGGATACTACTTAGCATATTAAATCTCAGAAAAAGAACAAAAAAAACTTGGTCAACATTTTGTACTGCATATTCAAGAAAATAGTAAGGAACCGTAGGAATTTTATATCTAGGCATTTGGAGTCATTTCAATTTTTAAATTGATTTAAACTATCTTGTCAAATTGCATATCTGGAAAATTAATAAAGGAACCAGGGGGTCGGGCTAGATTTGGTAGCTGATGTCTACGCACTTCTATTCTTGTAGACAGTTGTTGGGCCTCCAAGTGCAGAGGTTTGTAGAACAGCAGCAAGTTTGCCCTTAAGTGGATCACCCAAGGTTTATCGAACTCAGGGAGGAAGTGGTCAAAGGTATCCCCTCTCAAGCAACCCCGCAATCAAGATACAAGAAGTCTCTTGTGTCCCCAACACACCCAATACACTTATCAGGTGTATAGGTGCACTAGTTCGGCAAAGAGATAGTGTAATACAAGTGGTATAGATAATTATAAGTGGTATCGGTAGAAAATAGCTTGCTGGCGTGTGGTTGACGTGGAAAAAGACTAAAGGCAAACTGAAATAAAGAAGGAAGCAAGCAAACATGTAACATATCTAATAGCAAACGGTGTTTCAGTGCTTAGAAACAAGGCCTAGGGATCATACTTTCACTAGTGAACTGTCTCATATAAATATATTCTTCTTTATGATACTACGCTGAACTAATCTCCGGTTGGACACTCTAATCCATGGTAGGGCTATAACAGCACACCTCAAAGTAAGCCTTTCACATCTAGATAACCCCACACTATCACCTTGAGTACTAGATGGTTCCAACAAACACCAGAATTTCATAAAGACATCCGACTCCAAATATAACTCATAACAAGTATTTGTAATCTCTAGCCTAAGTGCCACCATGGTGTGCACACTGTTAACTTCACACACATGGGGAGAGCAGAGATCTATTAAAGCACTTGAGTAGCAAGGTAGATCTATAGGTTACAAGCTCATGATCTCAATAAGATCATGCATAGAGAGAGATGAACACATAGATACCGGTAGAACCCTTAGCCTCGAGAGATAACTACTCCCTCCTCATCATGGGAATCAGCAATGGTGATGGAGATGGTGGTGGAGATCGATGGAGATGGATCCGGGGGCACTTCCCCGTCCCGGCAGGGTGCCGGAACAAAGGCTTTTTGTCCCCCGAATCTTCCCTTAAGTGGCGGTGGATGGAGGCTTGGCGATTTAGGGTTTTTGCATCGGGAGGCATCTTATAGGCGGAGAGGCAAGGTCGGTGGGCGGCCAAGGGGGCCACACCACCTGGTGGCGCGGCCAGGGCTACCCCGCGCCACCCTGTGGCCCCTCTCCGTCTCGTCTTCTGGCTCCGTGAGTCTTCCGGTAAAATATCGACTTTGGCTTTTGTCTGGTCCAATTTCGAGAATATTGATTTTCTGACTTTCCTGGAACCAAAAACAGCAGAAAACAGGCAACTGGCACTGTGGTATCTTGTTCATAGGTTAGTCCAACAAATCATATGAAAAGTACTCCAAAGTTGGAACAAAACACAAGAAAGTAGATAAACCAAGCATGGAACATCAAAAATTATGGATACATTAGCAACGTATCAGTAGAGAGATGGGCCGGGGAAACGAATTCGGCCCATGGGGGTGCGCTACACATGGGAGGGGTATTTCAAACCCCTGTCTACAGGGCCCACCGGTCACAGACTCCCGACGTCGAAGGGGTATCGGCTGATCGCAGCCGTAGAGGTAATTTAGATCCGACGGCCCGCGGTCGTCATCCTCCTAGGGAGCGGCGGCAGGGTTCGAAACCTTAGCTGAGCTCGGGGCGGTGCGGTGGGGCGTACCTGAGCGAGGAGAGAGGCTAGGGTTGTCGTAGTTCGACACGGCACGCGATGACGACCTCGAAGACGGGCGGCTTGGCGGTTTTTGGTGTGGAAAAGAGGTGGCGTGCTGGTGCCGGCGAGTGATGTCATGGTGCTCGACGGCGGCATCGGTAGGGGTGGTCCTGGGCAAGGATAAGAATAGTATTAGATGCAGGCAGACCAGGGGATCTCAGCAGGACTTCATGCAGGTTGGGAGGAGCCAGGGAGAGGAGGCACGTGTCAGATCTTTGCCGAGGCCAAGGAGCCTTCTCCTCCTTATCCTGAGCGAGGCAGGGCAGGGAACAGGATGAGGAGTTCGGGGAGGGTAGGTGGGGAGTGAGAAGATGCAAATGAGGGGCAGAGGCGTGCTAGCGTGGCATCTGGCCTTTAAACCAAAGGGAGAAAGTCTATGGGGGACTATGTCCACTTAGTGCAAGGGAGGATAGGGGAGGGCTCTAGTTGGCTCGGGAGACGGTGGAGAGGTAAGAGGTGGGGCTATGAGTCGAGCACTGAGTGGAGGGGAGGGTGGTGGCTGCTGCCTCACTTATTCCTATGTTTAAATTTAATTAGCTATGACTCTCTCCTTCCAAGCATAAAGGGACAAGGTTGAGCAGTGTCCTGCTACAGTGGCGTCGACCAGAGAGGTGGAAGGTGTTCTATGCAAGTTTGTTTGACCCATATGGTGTAGGTTTGGTGGTTTTGAAAGTGGGATTTTGAATGATTTCAAATATTGACCAAGTAGGGGTTTGTGAAGCCAGTCTAGAAAATTGTCTTTGGCAAGACAGAGAAATGATATTGATGGATAGATAGGGTCAATACATCTCTCTAGGATTCGTTTGATATTTTTCCAAGGTTTAAAAGTCCAATTATTATCATTTAAGCAAATAGTGCTGAAATGGTTTTCAGAAGCTAATTTAGTATATTTGAATTGAACAAGGTTGGTTTTTGATGTGAGAAGGTCTTAAATACCATATCACTCATTGGGTAATTTTCTTGCAATTTATTCAGATGGAAAAGTATTTTTAAGAAATTATTTATTGTTTCTACCAATTAAGAAAAATGGCAAAAAGAAATTATAAAGATTCTCAAAAATATTTATTTTTGAGATTGGTATGTAGGGTATGATATTTAGGCCTCAAGTGTGCTTAAAGTTGGGGAAGTTCTTTGTCAGAAACCAAACCTTCCTTTATAGATGGAGTTTTTGAGATTTTGCCCATTGAATGAATTAAATAGTTTTTGAGCCATAATAATTATGGATAATATTTGTTAAATCTTTATAATCAAGGTATATGATGTAAACAAGGTGTACATAGCATTTGCAACCTTGGCTATCGAGAATCCAACTTAAATCTGGTGAGGAGCAAGAATAAAGGAGCTAGGGTGATGTTATTTTCATACCATCAAAACATGGTTGTATCTTGGAGCTCAAAGCTCCCATTGGAACATAGGATATATGGATGGATATACCAAGTTGAGTAGATCATAATGGTACAAGAAGTTGAGCTTTATCATTCTCGAGTGCTCCAATAATTGATTTCAAACTTTGAATAAAATAAGGGTTCCAATCAGATTATCAAATAGCCTTCAAAACCTTGGGGGTTTTTGAAGCACAAGGATCCATGTGGAACAAGTGAAGTAGGTATTGCTATACCTTTATGAGTACAACACAATCATGCAAAGAGTTGCTCCAAAGAAGGTAGGATGAAGATGTGAGCTTCTTCCAAAGTAGGCTAGTTGATAAGATTTGCAGATTTTATTATTTTCTAGCCCGCAAAACCATCAAGAACAAGTGGGTTGGAGGATGAAATATCCAAGGTCAAGAGTGGTCCTTGGTAGACCTTAGAATGCTTTACAATATGGTTCGAGTGCATATCCAAAAATGCACCAGGGTTGAGAAAGAGAGGTATTCAAAGAAGTGAGGTTGAAACAGTTTCTAGACTTGGTCAAATTTGGCAGTTTGAGGAATTTGACTAGAGTACAAGAGGGGAAGTTTCTGATTGGTTGCAAGGTACCAAAGCATCATCAAGTGGGTGATGTTGAAGGGTAGATTGAGTAGAATAGATCCATGCTTGATATTGGTCTTCATTGACTTGGAAACTTCTAGAATGGATCTCTTCAGAATTGATCTGGTTAAGGGTTTTAGATGATCACCTAGTGGCTAGAGATCAGATCCATCTTGTATTCTTGTTTAGGGTTTGGTGATCTTAAAGTATCTAGATCCTAGAGGATGAGCTCCTAGAGTACCTCACTTTAGTTCCTAAGCAACAAGTTAGACGGTAGATCAAGGAAATTCATCTTAACAAATCAAGGCAACTCATCTTACAAGCAAATCAATCTAGTAATACTAAGGTTAGCATCAAGCTTAGCTTGAGGTAAGGATGGTATTTTGAAGATGTTGGAGTTTGAACATGGTAAGGTCCTTGGTACTTCTACCAAGAGTAGGATTCAAAAGCTTTATAGCAAGGTTTTGGAAAACCTAGAGGTAAGAGTAGTTGAAGATTCTATGGTGAGAATATGAGGAGATTAATAGCACTCCCTAGTTTTGTTAATAGAAGCTATTGAAATAGTTTTGGTTTACAAAGGCATCTTGGCTTAGGTTTTGAAATGCCAGAACATTTGAGAATATGTAAAAATAGCCAGGATAGTTTTGTTAAGTAGCTTTTGTTAACTTATGTTGAGGTAAGGAGTATATCCTATGCTATACATTCAGATGCATAAGAATAGACAAACAACAAGCAAACACTACAACACTTAACAAGAAAAAGTTTTTGTTCCCCCTAAGTTTTGCATTCTGGACAACTAATCAGGGTTGCTGAAATTGGGATGTTACAGACCTTTCCCCCTTAAAATAATCTCGTCTCGAGATTCGGGAGAGTCGGTTTAGGGGATTTGTAAGTCGGGGTCATACTATATGTCTCAAGCGTACTAACTTTTGGACTTCGTCTTTGACATGGTTACTATGTCGGTGAAGTTGAACTTCAATCTTCTTGGATGCACTAAGAGTTGAACAGGCTTTAGTCCTGATTGCGATGGATGATCTTCTTTTCCTTTCGGACTCGATATCTCAAGGGCTTAGGATGGGTGGACTACCTCGAATCTGAACTTCAGGGAGTACCCTTCGAAGGATAGAATCTATGGCTTGGTGTACCTCTCTCTAAGGATCCACGGTTGTTCCTTAGGGGCGTAGCATATCCTATTTAACGACCTTAGGATCGAAACTCCTGAGTTTTCTTCTGGCAAAAGGTTACTCTATTTTTGTGGGAAAGGCGCAGTCTTTCCCCCTTAGGATTAAGCTAGGGTAGATCGGAGAGTTGACTTGGTCCTTCCTTCTTAGAGTCGTAGGGTGATTCTTTTGAAGACGGGTGCCAACCTTTCTTCCGGAGTTGGAAATATTTTGATGAGGTCTGTCAGCTGGTCATGTGAGGCACATATACTATTTAACTCATACTGAGCCTATCAGAGCAGTTGAAGTCGCAAAACCTCTAAATGGGTTAGAACTGAGGGGTTAGGGAATCTATGGTCCTTCAGGTGGGTCTTCAACTGAAATAGCCAAGGGGCTTCGTAAAACTTTAGTTATTGTCTGATCTAGTGATTCGAGAGTTGATGCTTGGCGAGAAGGCGTTGAATCTAGCACCCTTCTGAAGTATCTTCTTGTAGACAGTTTCCTTGAGTTGAGTGGAAAGACGCAGTCTTTCTGTTGGTTCCGCAGCATAGAAAACAAAAAAATTCCTACAATGAGAACTACATGCCAAGATCTATCTACTAGGTACAGAGCAACGGGTGGACATACATCCATCAAGAACTTACCCTCGAAGATAACGAGTTTTGTTAACGAGTAGGAACTCGTGGTTGATGTAGTCGTATAGTTGCCGGTCTCAAGATCGTGTGGAAGTCCGAGCGCTGCAACTCAGCAGCGCATCCATACTCGCACACACGTTCAAGCCACCGGACAACCTCCACCTCCTCGCTCCAGCGATCCAGCGGAAGCAGCAACTCCTTCCAGACGAAATGCCACCGGGAACATGTATCTTGCTAATCCGAGACCATGGGGGAATAATTCTAGAGGGGGGAGAGATCCTTCACGAGGAGGTGTGAGGAAGAAGGAGGAAGAGGGGGGCCTTTTATAGGAGGAGGGGGGGTACCCCCTCCCCATGGTCGGCACATGGGGGTGACCCCTCACCTCCCCCATTCATGTGGTGGTAACCCCTCCACATTAAAATGCCTCTTCACATTCCCTTTTAAAGTCCCCACTTTAAATGCATTAAAATTCTCTAAGTTTAATGCTCTCTCATTTAATAAAACTCTTTTATTAAATTTATTCAGAATTTTGTTAATTACTTTAATTAACAAACATTCACATATAACCCCTTGCAATATTTTAATATCACATGCAGAACCATTTTCTGCAATTTCACCCGAAACAATTTCCGGTTTCTATCAGAACAATTCCTGCGCTTTGCAAATCTTTCGTCTGAAACATATATGCTCCAAAATGGTGTCCGGTAACTCTTAAGTGTGTCACCCTACGGTTCACGAATAATGCAGACATGATTGAGACTCCTCTCAGATCAATAATCAGAAGCGGGATCTGCAGATCCATACTGACTCCTGCATATTCAACGATGACTTCTGTGATCGTGAGAACCTTTAACGCTTGTAATTTAATCCCTTTGTCTCATGATATAATACATGTCCGAGATTCGATCATCGGTATCCAAATACCTAGTTTGATCTCGTTACCGACATGGACTCTTTTCTCGTTCCCGTGATATAACATTCTAGTGATCACATCACTTGCTAGCAAGCTATCTTAATGTGATATCACCGAGAGGGCCTAGAGTATATCTATCCATCATCGGGATTGACAAATTCCACTCTTGATCCATGAGCCTCAACATAACACCTTCGTAGCACTGAACCGATCTTTATAGTCACCCTATTACGGTGTGACGTTTGATGTTATCAAGATACTCTTCCGGTGTTAGCAATTAACATGATCTCATAGTCTAAGGATAAAGATTACTTCGTACGATGTTATAGCAATGTAAACATAATGACTTGATCGTAATGCTATACTTTGGATGAATGTTCATCACATCATTTCACAAATGTTGTGACCTTGTTATTAACAACATCCAATCTCCATGATCAGGAAACCTTGATCATCTTGTTAATCAACAAGCTAGTTTATAAGAGAGGCATAACTAGGAACCCTTTTTGTTTATTAAACACACATGTATTGACGTTTCCGATCAATACAATTATAGCATGCAAAATAAACATCTATCATATATAAGGAATACATAATAATAACTTTATTATTGCCTCTCAGGGCATATTTCCTTCAGTCTCCCACTTGCATTAGAGACAATAATCTAGTTCACATAGTGATAAATCTAACACCCATGGAGTTCTGGTGTTGATCATGTTTTGCCCTAGGGAGAGCTTTAGTCAATAGATCTGCTACATTTAGGTCCGTGTGTACTTTACAAATATTTATGTCTCCATCCTTGACATGTTCACGGATGGAGTGAAACCGGCGCTTAATATGCTTGGAATTCTTGTGAGACCTCGGTTCCTTGGTGTTGGCTATGGCTCCATTATTGTCACAATAGATCACCATCGGGTCCAATGCACTAGGAACCACACCTAGTTCCGTAATGAACTCTTTCATCTAAACCGCTTCCTGGACCGCTTCTGAAGCAGCAACATATTCCGCCTCCGTCGTTGATCCAGCCACCACAGGTTGTTTGGAACTCCTCCAACTAACTGCTGCTCCGTTCAAGAGAAATACGTATCCGGATTGAGACTTAGAGTCATCCGGATCGGTGTGAAAGCTAGCATCGACATAACACTTAGCGACTAGCTCTTCTTCACCTCCGTATATAAGAAACATATCCCTAGTTCTTCTCAAGTAATTGAGGATGTCCTTGACCGCTATCCAGTGTTTCGAACCTGGATCAGATTGGTACCTACTAGTCAAACTAATAGCATGTGCCACATCCGGTCTTGTACATAACATGGCATACATTATAGAGCCTATGGCCGAGGCATAGGGGATCTTATCCATTATCTCTCTTTCTTCCGCCGTAGCCGGACTTTGAGTCTTACTCAATGTCTTGCCTTGCAACATAGGTAAGAACCCCTTCTTACTTCCGTCCATATTAAACTTCTTTAATATCTTATCAAGGTATGTACTCTGCGATAGCCCAATTAGGCGCCTTGATCTATCTCTATAGATTTTAATGCCTAATATATATGACGCTTCACCAAGGTCTTTTATCGAAAATTTGCTGTTTAGATAACTTTGAACACTGTTTAAAAGATCTATATCATTTCCAATCAATAATATGTCATCCACATATAATATCAGAAATTCCACATTGCTCCCACTCACTTTCTTGTAAATACAAGCCTCTCCATAAGTTTGGACAAATCCAAACTCTTTGATCACCTCATCAAAGCGGAGATTCCAACTCCGGGATGCTTGCTTCAGTCCATAGATGGATCACTGAAGTTTGCATACCTTATTAGCATCCTTAGGATCGACAAAACCCTTAGGTTGTATCATATACAACTCTTCTTCAATATTACCATTGAGGAACGCAGTTTTGACATCCATCTGCCATATTTCATAATCGAAATATGCAGCAATTGCTAACATAATCCTAACCGACTTAAGCATCACTACGGGAGAGAATGTCTCATCGTAGTCAACTCCTTGAATTTGTTGAAACCCCTTTGCGACAAGTCGAGCCTTATAGATGGTCACATTACCATCAGCATCAGTTTTTCTTTTGAAAATCCATTTATTCTCAACGGCCTTTCGATCGTGAGTTAAGTCCACGAAGCTCCAAACCTGGTTCTCGTACATGGATTCCATCTCGGATTTCATGGCTTCTAGCCATTTGTTGGAATTGGGACTCATCATCACTTCTTCATAAG
Source organism: Avena sativa (assembly GCA_916181665.1). Classification (NCBI taxonomy): domain Eukaryota; kingdom Viridiplantae; phylum Streptophyta; class Magnoliopsida; order Poales; family Poaceae; genus Avena; species Avena sativa. The sequence goes on from OV702290.1 coordinate 454,932,912, forward strand.
TCGCAGGGTCATCCATTTCATCAACCATGAAATTCACAACAGGATTTCCGTACAGTTCAGGAGCTGCACATGTCCTGCTTGACCTACGAGGTTCGGTAGTGTCCTCTTTCGGAGTTTCATGATCAATATCATTAGCTCTCTCTTCATTAGGTGAAGTCAACTCCGAAACAATTTTTGGTGCTGTGCTACTCGCCATTTCATGAAGAGAAGGTTCAATAACCTCTTCGAGTTCTACCTTCCGACTACTCACACCTTTCGCGAGAAACTCCTTCTCAAGAAAGGATCCATTCTTGGCAACAAAAACCTTGCCCTCGGATCTGTGATAGAAGGTATACCCAATCGTTTCCTTAGGGTATCCTATGAAGACGCATTTTTCCGCTTTGAGTTCGAGTTTATCCGGCTGAAGTTTCTTCACATAAACATCGCATCCCCAAACTTTAAGAAATGACAACTTAGGTTTGTTTCCAAACCATAATTCATACGGTGTCATTTCAACGGATATAGATGGTGCCCGATTTAAAGTGAATGCAGCTGTTTCCAGTGCATAACCCCAAAATGACAGTTGCAAGTCAGTCAGAGACATCATAGATCGAACCATATCCAATAAAGTACGATTACGACGTTCCGACACACCATTATGTTGTGGTGTTTCGGCAGGCGTGAGTTGTGAAACTATTCCACACTCTTTCATGTGTGTGCTAAACTCGTAACTTAGATACTCACCTCCACGGTCAGACCGAAGAAATTTGATCTTTCTATTACGATGATTTTCCACTTCATTCTGAAATTCCTTGAACTTTTCAAAGGTTTCAGACTTGTGTTTCATCAAATAGATATACCCGTATCTACTCAAATCATCCATGAAAGTAACAAAATAACGATATCCACCTTGCGCCGACACACTCATTGGTCCACATACATCAGTATGTATGATTTCCAATAAATCTGTCGCCCGTTCCATTGAACCGGAAAACAGCGTTCTAGTCATCTTGCCCATAAGGCATGGCTCACATGTATCAAATGATTCAAAATCAAGTGATTCCAAAAGTCCATCAGAATGGAGTTTCTGCATGCGTTTAACGCCAATATGACCTAGACGGCAGTGCCACATATACGCAGATATATCATTATCAAGTTTAATCCTTTTAGCATCAACATTATGAATATGTGTAATACTACTATCGAGATCCAATAGAAATAAACCATTCAACAGAGGTGCATGACCATAAAAGATATCATTCTTATAAATCAAACAACCATTGTTTTCAGATTTAAAGGAATAACCACTTTGCATCAAACACCATCTGGATACAATGTTCATGCTCAGTGCAAGCACCAAATAACAATTATTTAGGTTTATAACTAATCCCGATGGCATATGGAGAGGCAGTGTACCGACGGCGATCACATCAACTCTTGATCCATTGCCGACCTGCATCCTGACCTCATCCCTTGCTAGTTGTCGCTTGTTCCATAGCCCCTGAATCGAGTTACATATATTAGCAACCGATCCTGTATCAAATACCCAGGTGCTATTGCGAGTACTAGTCAAGTACACATCAATAACATGTATATCACATATACCTTTGTTTGCCTTGCCGGACTTCTTGTCCGCCAAATACTTGGGGCAATTGCGCTTCCAATGGCCAGTCCCCTTGCAATAGTAACACTCGGTGTCAGACTTAGGGCCAGCTCGGGGTTTCTTTTCAGGTGTGGCAACAGATTTGCCACCCTTCTTTCCCTTGTACTTGCCTTTCTTGTCCTTCTTGAAACCGGTGGTCTTATTGATCATCAACACTTGATGTTCTTTCCTAATCTCCACTTCTGCAGTCTTATGCATTGACAGAAGCCCGGGAAGAGACTTCTTCATGCCCTGCATATTATAGTTCACCACGAAGCTCTTGTAGCTAGGTGGCAGAGATTGGAGAACACGATGTATGCCTAAGTCAATGGGAATCGTTATTCCCAAGGACACAAGCTTATCAGCGTACCTAGACATTTTGAGTACGTGCTCACTAACAGAGCTGTTCTCCTCCATCATGCAGCTAAAGAACTTTTCTGAAGCATTATAACTCTCTACGGCAGCATGGGTATCGAAAATCATTTTCAATTCTCCCACGGTATCAAAGGCATTGCCATTTTCGAAACGCTTTCGAAGTTCTGGCTCTAGCCCATACAGTATGCCGCAATGAACTAAGTTGTGGTCCTCCTGACGAGTCATATATACATTCTTTTCCTCGTCAGGGGCATAAGGAGCTGGTGGGGGGCCTAGCGGCGCCTCTAGCACATATTGCTTTTGTGCAGCAGTGAGGAGAATCCTCAAATTCATAGCCCAGTTGGTGAAGTTGCTACCATTCGCAGCAAGTTTCTCTTTCTCCATGAACACATTGAAATTAAAAGTAGGTGGTGCCATCTACAACAGAATTTGTAAAGTTTATTTAGACTAAGTTTATGATAGAGTGAGTTCAACTAATCCAAATTACTAATGAACTCCCACTCAAAAACGACATCCCTCGTGTCCTTTTGGTGATTACATGAACCAAATCCACTACACCAAGTCCGATCATCACGTGAGTTGATGTAGCTTCAAAGGCGAGCATCTATATGGGCATCATATCAACTATATGACTCATGCTTAACCTTTCGGTCCGTGTTCCGAGGCCATGTCTGTACATTCTAGGCTCGCCAAGTAAGAACCTTAGTATTCGCGTGTGTAAAACTGTCTTACACCCGTTCCTATGAAAGCATAGATTCGAGTACACCCTATCATCACGTGATGTCTCGAAACATGATCCACAGAACGGTGCATACTTAAGGAACAACACATTTTTATCTTGATATCTAAATGAGGGATCATCTTACAATGCTACAGAAAGCGCCAAACTAGCAGTATAAGATGCTAACATCTAATGTGTAAAGTGAGATGATATGGTCCATGCATTTGATCTCTATCATTTGCATCGTGGTATGATCTCTATCATTCCTTTGTGTGTAAGGCCAAGGTCTATGGAACTTACACGTTGAATGTGTTGTACGAGTATCTATCATACATATACTTACAACAATACCATATCAATACACTAGCCCAACAACGATCTAAACTAGACGCCTCTAATTTATCAATTGCAAGTTTTACGTGGCTTAGGGCTTTCGGAGATAGAACCGTTCTTACCTACGAACATGAACCACAACGAGGATAACCAAGTTATTAGCAACTCGTTGTAAATCATATATTGACTATAGTAGGAGAGACAGACACCCACCAACCACTTATGCAAAACTAGTTGCATGTCAGTCGTGGAACCGGTCTCATGTACGATGACATGTAAGGTTGGTCCGGGCCACTTCATCCTACTATGCCACCAATATCCAAAATACATAGAAGATGCAATAACATGATCATCATCGCCCACATATAAACATAAGTGTACTACCCGTGCAAAGCACCTACGCATATATCAGGCTCTGATACCACTGTTGGTTCCGCAGCATAGAAAACAATAAATTTCCTACGATGAGAACTACACGCCAAGATCTATCTACTAGGTACAGAGCAACGGGTGGACATACATCCATCTAGAACTTACCCTCGAAGACAACGAGTTTTGTTAACGAGTAGGAACTCGTGGTTGATGTAGTCGTACACTTGCCGATCTCAAGATTGTGTGGAAGTCCGAGCGCCGCAACTCAGCAGCGCATCCGTACTCGCACAAACATTCAAGCCACCGGACAACCTCCACCTCCTTGCTCCAGTGATCCAGCGGAATAAGTAACTCCTTCCAAACGAAATGCCACCGGGAACATGTATCTCGCTAATCCAAGACCGTGGGGGAATAATTCTAGAGGGGGAGAGAGATCCTTCACGAGGAGGTGTGAGGAAGAAGGAGGAAGAGGGGGGACTTTTGTAGGAGAAGGGGGTACCCCCTCCCCATGGCCGGCGCATGGGGGGTGACCCCTCACCTCCCCCATTCATGTGGTGGTAACCCCTCCACATTAAAATGCCTCTTCACATTCCCTTTTAAAGTCCCCACTTTAAATGCATTAAAATTCTCTAAGTTTAATGCTCTCTCATTTAATAAAACTCTTTTATTATTTTTATTCAGAATTTTGTTAATTACTTTAATTAACAAACATTCACATATAACCCCTTGCAATATTTCAATATCACATGCAAAACCACTTTCTGCAATTTCACCCGAAACAATTTCCGGTTTCTATCGAAACAATTCCTACGCTTTGCAATTCTTTCGTCTGAAACATATGTGCTCCAAAATTGTGTCCGGTAACTCTTAAGCGTGTCACCCTACGGTTTGCGAATAATGCAGACATGATTGAGACTCCTCTCAGATCAATAATCATAAGCGGGATCTGGAGATCCATACTGACTCCTGCATATTCAACGATGACTTCTGTGATCGTGAGAACCTTTAACGCTTGTAATTTAATCCCTTTGTCTCATGATATAATACATGTCCGAGATTCGGTCATCGGTATCCAAATACCTAGTTTGATCTCGTTACCGACATGCACTCTTTTCTTGTTCCCGTGATATAACATTCTAGTGATCACATCACTTGCTTGCAAGCTATCTTAATGTGATATCACCGAGAGGGCCTAGAGTATATCTATCCGTCATCGGGATTGAAAAATTCCACTCTTGATCCATGAGCCTCAACATAACACCTTCGTAGCACTGAACCCATCTTTATAGTCACCCTGTTACGGTGTGACGTTTGATGTTATCAAGATACTCTTCCGGTGTTAGCAATTAACATGATCTCATGGTCTAAGGATAAAGATTACTTTGTATGATGTTATAGCAATGTAAACATAATGACTTGATCCTAATGCTATACTTCGGATGAATGTTCATCACATCATTTCACAAATGTTGTGACCTTGTTATTAACAACATCCAATGTCCATGATCAGGAAACCTTGATCATCTTGTTAATCAACAAGCTAGTCTATAAGAGAGGCATAACTAGGAACCCTTTTTGTTTATTAAACACACATGTATTGACGTTTCCGATCAATACAATTATAGCATGCAAAATAAACATCTGTCATATATAAGGAATACATAATAACAACTTTATTATTGCCTCTTAGGACATATTTCCTTCACTTTCCACCTTAGAGCTTCACTAAGGTCTTTCAAGAGTGATGCCGATCTTCCGTCTTGAAGTGCGGGCGTGGTGCTAAGGAAGATTGTATCTCCCTGGGGACGTTCTATTGCACAAACCTTATCGTTGGGGGGGGGGGGGTTTCCTAATGAAGCCTTAAAGAGTTAGCTCCTGGCAAGTTAGCGGTTTACGACTCTTCTTGCTAGTCTTTAGTCAGGGTAGAGGCATTCTGCTTCAGGGGAGTGGTCTTCACTTTAACTATTGAAGTTGCTTCTGCTCGATGGCGAAGTAGACTCGATGTCTTCATCCATTCTTGTCTTCAAGGTTCTGGAGTATTCTGGCCCTCTGGTACGAAACTTCCCATTGGTTTGGGTCGGGTTGACTAGAATAGTTAGTCCTTTAGGGGCCATCGGAAGTACCAATATACCGAAGATTAGTGGAGTCAGGTCTTCACTTCTTGTGTTGGTTAGAAATCTTGTGGTTTCTCGTGAGTAGTGGGGAGCCTTTGGTGATAGTATTTCGGTTTCAGCGGGACTCTTTGTCTTATCGACAGGGGATTGACAGTGTCCAGTGTTGGTGACGAGTCTTGAGAGTTGAATTTGATGAGGTAGACCATCCTGCTAAGGAGGAGTCTTCGAGTTGTTCAAAATTGACGATGTCGAGGACCTGGTTTCTTGGGAGGATTTTCCTCTTGGAACTCCCGAGGTTAGTAGGAGTCTCGCTATCGACAGCTAACAGGCGAGTCTCCTGAGTCACTAGGTGGGGTATCGCTCCTCGAGTCACATTTTATGGAGGTCAAAGCAAACCAGAACACACATACAAGGTGAACAGAGCAAGGGGATCGCAATGTCCTTGGCAAACAACACACACATCAAGCAACACATGATGCACTTAAGCAAGCAAACACGGCCAACTAGGAGGACCAAGGGGTTGCTTCTCTCCATCTCTTCCTCAAAGTCTTCACCGGGTTGTAGGTCCTAGTTATTTGAAATCCGTAGGTTTGAAATTTGGACGAGAGATAGAGGAAATCATGTTTCGAAATCCTTTAAATTAGAAGAGGATAAGAAGTAGAACTTTTCTAAAAGATTTTGAGAAAGTAGTTTTCAAAAGCCAGTGTTTTCAAAAATAGTTTTCCTGTCTAACGACCATGCTAACTAGGGTTCTCCTACCGTCAGGATGGCTCTGATACCAAGTCTGTGAGGCCCCCGGATTAATCCTCCGAGAATCCCTGTTATGCATACACCACGATCCCATGATCAGTTAGTCGTGGCACATAACCGACAAGTAACAAAGTAAACATCCATTACTTAAGCGGATACATGTCATACCTTATAGGCCATTATGGCTACATCGATCATCATCAGTGCAACTTCATAAAACGTAGAGCTCGAGCCATGCCTTAACCTACAGGCAATTGACTGGGAGAACGTCCTAGCTCGCATAGTCGTCCTCATCACCATCTTCATCAGATCTGGCCAAGTTAATAGCCAGGGAAAATGCCAATGAGTACTTTGAATGTACTCGCAAACCACCTTAAGAGAATAATAATAACAAGAGGATATGCAATATGGCTGTGGTAGTAGGAAGGCTACAAGAGAGGTTCTTTTCTCAAATAGTTTCTCTTGTAGATATAGCATCTACAGATCTATGTTGAGAACTTTTGTAAAACATTTTGTAAACCTTTTTGAAAAGTTTTGGAAAACACTAGGATCGGGTTACCCATTTGTTCCCTTCTTCCGTTCATCCCATGACCAAACCTTTTCCTTCCTTTCCGACCATCCCATGGTCAAAACATGTATCCTTTCTGACCATCCCATGGTCAAAACATTTCCAAAAGCCTTTGCTTTTCTGAAATCCTTTTTGAAAAACAAAACCAGCACCGCTCTACAGCAACCTTCCCAACCGTCCATGACCGTGGACACGGCTATTCGAATAGATTTACACTCTGCAGAGGTTGTACACTTTACCCACACCATCCGGGTACCCTGATCTACACCGATCGTGGGTCGAGTAACCGATCAAGACTCTCCGGATGCCCACTCCAATATAAGTGCCTACCATATGAGTGTTTTCCCCTCAACACCGAGATGCCCTATATAGTTCCCAAGCCAACCGGAGTGCTTTTTCCACTACACAAAGTGTGCGCTTTCAATGAGGGGCTCATAGTAACGCGTGGAGGCCCGTAGACCCTTCGTTCCTTCTCCAAGCCGATGTCTCACATGGACCTTTACAGGAGAAGTCCCACCCTCTAGGGATTTTCTTTCATTCCCTATAGTTGTTGCGAGGCAGTTTATACCAGAATAAACAAACTTCAAATCCAGCTCTGTCCCATTCCAGAGTAATGTGGTTGCACGTGTTAATTGTTCTAGGAAAACTGCAAAGAACCGGGTGCGTTTTTGTAAACCTTTTTCCTCCATCTTTCCTTCAGCATTTTTTTTAAAAAAAACCTTTTTATTTCCTCAAACATATCTTGGTAGGTCTAACCTCACCAAGGTTTTGCCATAAACATTTTGCACAACTTTTTCGCGGGTCTTCCCATCCTCTAGTTTTTCTTCGGTTAAAACAGGGTCTCCAAAGGGGTATGGTGTAGCACACCATCTACCATACTAGGGACAAGTAGGTATCATCGAGGGGGTTGTACTTAGTATTACCATTGGGTAATGGGTTGGAGGATCCAAGCCACTACCAGAGACAACTCATCATATAATAAAACAATGCAGTTTCATAAATAGTAGATAAAACATGCATCAGTAAAACAGTATGACAAGGCTTATGAGCAAGAAAGTGGCTTGCCTGTACTCAGCAATCTGGCAATATATGTCCCTGGACTTCCTCTTAGAATACCAAAATAACCAATAATAATAACCATCTTCTTCTGGTCTCCGATATAATCGCATCTACCGTCATTATGGATCACATGCAAGCAAACAAAGGGCACGATCAAGACAAGGCATACACTCACCAATAATATACAGAAAACAAACATACAACACATTATTCACTTTAATAGGTTTTGATAGATTGAGATCATAGCATTTGGAAATACTTTAATTGCCTTTGTGGATTTGCCTTTGTGATTTATTTGTCAATTACCACCCAATGAAGGGGGTTTTGAACTATGGCTTGGCTATGTATGATATCATTATATAAAAATGATACCATCAGATAGGTAATGATAATATGAAGCTAACAAAAGTGGTTTCACTATTTTATCAATTTCCTTTGATTTATTATGCATTTTCTAGTGATAAAGGCTCTAGTTTTAGGAAATAATTCACCAGAAGATTTCTGTGTGTGAAAAAATTATTTCCTTGGATGGTTAAGTAGTATTTGATGGAATGGTTCAGTGGGATTTAGAATCACTTCAAAATATGTAATAGAATGCCCTCAGGAAATCCCCAAAGCTAGTTCTGGAGGGTTTTTGTCTTTTTCACCATATTTATTCTACAGAATCTTTTAATATGAGTCCAATGTAACATTGTAGGTATTTTAAATATCTTTCTATATGAATTAGGTTTGCTATTTTTGGGGTTGTAAATCTCCTGTAGCTATTTTTCTACTAAAACAACTATAGACAAAATAGTTTTATTCACTAAAAAAACAACAAGGCTTAATAAATTTTGGTCTACTAGGGTTTGAAGGGTAAGGTTGTGTATGAGCTCTGAGAGTTGGAATTAGGTCAATACGACTTTTGTTTTGACCTAGGGAATTTTCTAGGGGCTGATATGGCTTGTTTTTGTTATTTTTGTCCAACTAATACTAGTGCTTCACTTGGCATGAGACCAATGCCAAAAGGTGGTAACATAAACACCTACCAGAGGGAAGAGGATTCGCTCCATTTTGGTTTCTAGGATTTGCTAGGGAATTTATTTATTGCAGAGGATACTACTTAGCATATTAAATCTCAAAAAAAGAACAAAACAAACTTGGTCAACGTTTTTGTACTGCATGTTCAAGAAAATAGTAAGGAACCGTAGTAATTTTATATCTAGGCATTTGGAGTCATTTTCATATTTTATATTGACTTAAACTAGCTTGTCAGATTGCAGATCTGGAAAATTAATAAAGGAACCAGGGGGTCGAGCTAGATTTGGTAGCGAGATGGGCCGGGGAAACGAATTCGGCCCATGGGGGCGCACTACACGCGAGAGGGGAATTTCAAACCCCTGTCTATGGGGCCCGCCGATCAGAGACTCCCGGCGCCGAAGGGGTATCGGCTGATCGCAGTCGTAGAGGTAATTTAGATCTGACGCCCCATGATCGTTGTCCTCCTGGGCAGCGGCGACAGGGTTCGAAACCCTAGCTGAGCTTAGGGCGGTGCGGTGGGGCGTACCTGAGCGAGGAGAGAGGTTGGGGTTGCCGTAGTTCGATGCAGCGCGTAATGATGACCTCGAAGACGGGCGACTTGGCGGTTTTTGGTGCGGAAAAGAGGTGGCGTGCTGGTGCCGGCGGGTGATGTCACGGTGCTCGACGGCAGCGTCGGTAGGGGTGGTTCTGGGCAAGGATAAGAATAGTATTAGATGTAGACAGACCAGGAGATCTCAGCAGGACTTCATGCAGGTTGGGAGGAGCCAGGGAGAGGAGGCACGGGTCAGATCTTTGCCGAGGCCGAGGAGCCTTCTCCTCCTTCTCCTGAGCGAGGCAGGGCAGGGAACAGGATGAAGAGTTCGGGGAGGGTAGGTGGGGAGTGAGAAGATACAAATGAGGGGTAGAGGCATGCTAGGGTGGCCTCTGGCCTTTAAACCAAAGGGAGAAAGTCTATGGGGGACTATGTCCACTTAGTGCAAGGGAGGATAGGGGAGGGCTCTGGTTGGCTAGGGAGACGATGGAGAGGTAAGAGGTGGGGCTATGAGTCGAGCACTGAGTGGAGGGGAGGGTGGTGGCTGCTGCCTCACTTATTCCTATGTTTAAATTTAATTAGCTATTACTCTCTCCTTCCAAGCATAAAGGGACAAGGTTGAGCAGTGTCCTGCTACAGTGGCGTCGACCACAGAGGTGGAAGGTGTTCTATGCAAGTTTGTTTGACCCAAATGGTGTAGGTTTGGTGGTTTTGAAAGTGGGATTTTGAATGATTTCAAATATTGGCCAAGTAGGGGATTATGAAGTAAGTCTAGAAAATTGTCTTTGGCAAGACAGGGAAATGATATTGATGGATAGATAGGGTCAATACATCTCTCTAGGATTTGTTTGATATTTTTCCAAGGTTTAAAAGTCCACATTATTATCATTTAAGCAAATAGTGCTGAAATGGTTTTCAGAAGCTAATTTAGTATATTTGAATTGAACAAGGTTGGTTTTTGATGTGAGAAGGTCTTAAATACCATATCACTCATTGGGGAATTTTGTTGGAATTTATTGAGATGGAAAAGTATTTGTAAGAAATTATTTATTGTTTCTACCAATTAAGAAAATGGCAAAAAGAAATTATAAAGATTCTCAAAAATAATTTTTTTTGAGATTGGGAGGTAGGGTATGATATTTAGGCCTCAAGTGTTAGGGAAGTTCTTTGTCAGAAACCAAACCTTCCTTTGTAGATGGAGTTTTTGAGATTTTGCCCATTAAATGATTTAAATAGTTTTTGAGCCATAATAATTATGGATAATATTTGTTAAATCTTTATAATCAAGGTATATGATGTACACAAGGTGTACATAGCATTTTCAACCTTGGCTATCGAGAATCCAAATCTGGTGAGGAGCAAGAATAAAGGAGCTAGGGTGATGTTATTTTCATACCATCAAAACATGGTTGTATCTTGGAGCTCAAAGCTCCCATTGGAACATATGATATATGGATGGATATACCAAGTTGAGTAGATCATAATGGTACAATAAGTTGAGCTTTATCATTCTCGAGTGCTCCAATAATTGATTTGAAACTTTGAATAAAATAAGGGTTACAATCAGATTATCAAATAGCCTTCAAAACCTTGGGAGTTTTTGAAGCACAGGGATCCATGTGGAACAAGTGAAGTAGGTATTGCTATACCTTTATGAGTACAACACAATCATGCAAAGAGTTGCTCCAAAGAAGGTAGGATGAAGATGTGAGCTTCTTCCAAAGTAGGCTAGTTGATAAGATTTGCAGATTTTATTATTTTCTAGCCCGCAAAACCATCAAGAACAAGTGGGTTGGAGGATGAAATATCCAAGGTCAAGAGTGGTCCTTGGTAGACCTTATAATGCTTTACAAGATTGTTCGAGTGCATATCCAAAAATGCACCAGGGTTGAGAAAGAGAGGTATTCAAAGAAGTGAGGTTGAAACAGTTTCTAGACTTGGTCAAATTTGGCAGTTTGAGGAATTTGACTAGAGTACAAGAGGGGAAGTTTCTGATTGGTTGCAAGGTACCAAAGCATCATCAAGTGGATGATGTTGAAGGGTAGATTCAGTAGAATAGATCCATGTTTGATATTGGTCTTCATTAACTTGGAAACTTCTAGAATGGATCTCTTCAGAATTGATCTGGTTAAGGGTTTTAGATGATCACCTAGTGGCTAGAGATCAGATCCATCTTGTATTCTTGTTTAGGGTTTGGTGATCTTAAAGTATCTAGATCCTAGAGTATGAGCTCCTAGAGTAGCTCACTTTAGTTCCTAAGCAACAAGTTAGACGGCAGATCAAGGCAATTCATCTTAACAAATCAAGGCAACTCATCTTACAAGCAAATAAATCTACTAATACTAGGGTTAGCATCAAGCTTAGCATGAGGTAAGGATGGTATTTTGATGAGGTTGGAGTTTGAACATGGTAAGGTCCTTGGTACTTCTACCAAGTGTAGGATTCAAAAGCTTTATAGCAAGGTTTTGGAAAACCTAGAGGTAAGAGTAGTTGAAGATTCTATGGTGAGAATATGGGGAGATTAATAGCTCTCCCTAGTTTTGTTAATAGAAGCTATTGAAATAGTTTTGGTTTGCAAAGGCATCTTGGCTCAGGTTTTGAAATGCCAGAACATTTGAGAATATGTAAAAAGATCCAGGATAGTTTTGTTAAGTAGCTTTTGTTAACTTATGTTGAAGTAAGGAGTATATCCTATGCTATACATTCAGATGCATAAGCATAGACAAACAACAAGCAAACACTACAACACTTAACAAGAAAAAGTTTTTGTTCCCCCTGATTTTGGCATTCTGGACAACTAATCAGGGTTGCTGAAATTGGGATGTTACATCACCCGTCCTTGTTTGGCCATGCTTGCATCCATCTACACACATATAAACATGTACAGGTTAAAAAGTTCATGGCAGAAAATATTGAACCTGATGTTTTACTTAATGAGAACTTTATACTACCTAAGTCTATGCATCTTTGTATGGTCAGGTTTATCGATAACACAAGCGTTGCGCGAGGAGGAGGAGAGTTGCAGCAAGAAGGATAAGTGCTGATTTCCAATATCAACAAGTGCGCGAGGGAGGAGCAGGAGGCATGCGCACTAGGAGGCAATGAGGAAATCACGTATGATCAAGAGAGAGAGATGGCGCACCAAGAATTACATGTTTGAGGTGTTCCACGACGTTTGGACTACGTGCCAATAAGGCCGAAACCATATATGGGTCGGTATGTATCAGTTTGAGTTGAACCGAGTCAGTTTGGGCCAAGATATGGCTGTTTTTAGGCCCGTTTAGAGGGGAGGACGCCCCAGCCCTCATATAAACCTCCGTAGTCGTCACAAGTTAGGGTTCAGACCACGTTAAAATATTTTGGAGTTGTTTATTTAATAGAACCTCTGAAATTACCCTGTGTTCGAATCTACCAACTATAATTGAGTGTGATCTGTTATTCCATTGGGAATTAGTAGATTGTATACTATCGTTCGTGGTCACGGCTGCGTGCGCAAGAGTGTGGTGTTGTAAATATCCTACAAGGTTCGAGAGCTGTTGCATTGGCATTAGGGATCAAGCGGGAGAGTTCATAGCTACAGGCTAGTTATCTATCATCCACCATCACCATCGACAAGTGCTTGCTGAGAAGATCGGGCCACCCCATATCATCTTGGTATCAGAGCACTTGTCGATGGTGATGGCAGGAGGCATGCGCACTAGGAGGCAATGAGGAAATCACGTATGAGCAAGAGAGAGAGATGGCGCACCAAGAATTACATGTTTGAGGTGTTCCACGATGTTTGGACTACGTGCCAATAAGGCCAAACCCATATATGGGTCGGTATGTATCAGTTTAAGTCGAACCGAGTCAGTTTGGGCCAAGATATGGTTGTTTTAGGCCCGTTTAGACGGAGGACGCCTCAGCCCTCATATAAACCTCCGTAGCCGTCACAAGTTAGGGTTCAGACCATATTAAAATATTTTGGAGTTGTTTATTTCATAGAACCTCTGAAATTACCCTGTATTCGAATCTACCAACTATAATTGAGTGTGATCTGTTGTTCCATTGGGAATTAGTAGATTGCATACTACCGTTCGTGGTCACGGCTGCGTGCGCAAGAGCGTGGTATTGTGAATATCCTACAAGGTTCGAGAGCTATTGCATTGGCATCAGGGATCGAGCGGGAGAGTTCATAGCTACAGGCTAGTTATCTATCATCCACCATCACCATCGACAAGTGCTTGTTGAGAAGATCGGGCCACCCCATATCATCTTGGTATCAGATTTCTAGTGTTGCCTCGGTAAGCATACACAAATCCATGCATAGATTAGTTGTTTTTGTCCTATATAGAAAAAGCCACACAAAAATATTAGGGTTCATAGTTCATTGCCATAGCGTAGATAACACTGTTCGTGAGTTCTAGTTGATGATCGTAGTACTTTTGTGTAGCCTTTATTCTAAATCCGAGTCGTAGTTTTTGTCTAGTTTTCGTCTAGTTTTGTTCCGCCGTCGGATTCCCTAGACTGTTTCTAGACTGGTTCTCGAGTTCTTGAGACTGTTCATCGTGTTCTTAAGTTTTAGATCTACTAGATCTATTTTCTAGTTGTTTTGGAGAGTTTTAGATCCGTTTTGAAAGAAGAAAAAAAGAAAAGAAGAGAAAACCGATCGTAGTATGTGAGCTTCTTTCACGTAAAAGAAAGAAGAAAAAAAACGATCGAAACTTCTTATACGTGAGTATCTCACGTTGAAAAAAAATCGGATCTCTAGGCTCACGCCTTACCGCAGACATCTCTGTGCTCCTACGTGAGTTTCTCATGTTCATACGACAAAAATCGGACCCTCGCTGCACCACAGACAGGTCTGTCCTCATACGACAAATTTTTGTGTCTGCCGACATCCTACCGCGGCAGCACTTTGGACCTTTTTTCTGCCGTGGCAGAGACCAATTCTCAGGTCAATTTTTTTCTTTTTTATTTATTTTTTTACTGAGTCCACATAGCGTACCTATTTTTGTGAGCCTTAGTAAGTCTTTCTTTGTGTCTAAAACTATCCTACGAGACTAGCGTGCTTAGTGCTCTACGGGCTGCTCAGTTTAGCAATCTTGTGTCCGTTTCGTTGAGACATTGCTAGCGTCTCTCCTTGTGCATTGCAACACGAGCGTTCCTCCGACATACCTCACTTTATTGAGCTCATTTTCATAGTTGCAATTGCCCCATTTATCTCCATCGTGTGTGTTTCCGTGGGTCTTTGTCATACGATCAACACTAGGACTTGTTTACGGTGTAGTTAGGATACCTTACCTACAGCTCCACCATAAATAACCTGTGCGCCCTGCGATCGTTCTCTATACCTTTGGTATTCACTTCATCACATCAGTGCATCAGTCTTTGATTTTGTTTGGTAGAGCATCTCTATTTACTTTGGAACGGTAAAATCTCCTTTCTTATCAGTTGTGAGTGAGTTATGAGAGTTTCCACCATACTGATTTTGATTTGTGCACTAATGGACTAATCATGTCTTCTAGTAGTGTTGATGTGATGCAGAAAATGGAGGCATGTGATGTTACAAATAATGTGGAGACCTACAGTTACAAATTCTTCGACAATTGGCGTTGAAGAACGCGGTATTTTTGATGGTGATGGTCTTTTCCACCATAGTGTGATGATTGGTGAGCGATGTGCTTCCATTACCATTGATAGCAACTCTACTCTTAATTTGGTCAGCGTTGAAGTTGTACAAAACCTGCAGCTACGCACAAGTGATCTTGCGGTGCCATATCTATTGCATTCATCATATGGCACATTGCTGATTTCACACACCGCTGATATTCCTATGACTTTTAAAGAGCATACTGAGATTGTGCGCTGTGATGTATCTCCTATACCACTTGATTCTTGTCACATACTATTGGTAGAACCTTGGAGCATAAGGTTTGACGCTCAAATATGTCCTGTTGTTGGAAGGATTTCTTTCAAATGGAACATGAAGAGGCGTGCTATGCTTAGGATTTCAGCCGACAAATTTCATGAGTATCATCTTCTTCGCAAGGAGAGGACAAAAGAGTTCAGTTTGTCTGCTAAGTACAAGGTCATGATGAATGGTGACAATTCTATTATTTGTCATCTTGAACACGGTGTGCATTACAACCCATGTGAGAATGAGAGCCACATAGCCAAGCTGAGTGAGAGTGTTATCAAAAGTGAGCTATGTGATTCCACTAAACGTGAGGTTGAGAGCATCCATTCTAAGAGTATGAGAGAAAAAGAAAACATCAATGCAGTAGCTGCTAATACATGTGAGGATATTTCTACTAATATCATCATCTCTACTACTGGTATTGTTTCTTGTGCTATGCAGGTTGCTTTTGAAGAAAGGGACCAATCTATTTTACAACCTGCATCGTCGGACTGTGCATTGTCACTTGAGGAGGATGTTTTAGTACCTACTACAACTGAGGAGATTGTTGATGACATTGGTACTGATTTGGAGCTTCAGCCAACATGTGCGACATATTGTGAGTCTTTTTCTTTACTGAAGCCTCCTTGTGATTTTCATTGCACTAATGTTTCAACATCATATGATAGTTTACCCAATTCAAATTTTGATCATGTGGTACTGATTACACATAAAGAAATACTTGCTCAAATACCACCTACTGATATTGTGTATTCCATCATGCTAAATGAACCTATAAGTATGAGTTGTGCTATGGATAAGATTCCTGAAATTTCATTTCTGAATTCTAGCACATATTCTCCTTGTTTCACTTTCAATCTGATTGGTGAATATAGCATGCATGAAATTTTCTTGTGGATCACATATGCATTACTTGTGATAGAATTGCTGAACTGAAACATGCTGTTTTCAGCCATACATCACAAAATGTTTGCTATGGGACAATAGTTCATGTTTCAAATATTATGGAAATACATTCTGGTCTAGTTGATATATTGCAACCAACACAAGTCATTTTACCTATGTTGAATTGTTCTAATCTTGCTAGAATAGGATCCAAGTTTTCATATTCTTTGTGTTTGTCCCAAAAGTCTTTGTCTAGTTTTGTTACTACTTTAGACTTTCTTGATATTTGCAAATTGAGTTGCATCTTACATACTGGACAACATGATCATGTTCATAATAATCAGAGTAGCGCAGTTGAAGCATGTCATGATTCAATTTGGTTTTCAGACATATTGAATTGGTTTGATCTTGTTCACAAATTTGATCATAGATCTTCTTTGAGAAAACTGAATTTAATATTGAAGAACAAGACTATCTATTTAGTTGTTTTTCATCATGATCATGATTCTTTGTACTTCACTTATACCTGTAATTTAAGTTGCTTGATGTATACTGGACATATTTTTCATGTGAACAACATTAATACAACATGTTATATATACATATACTTTGCGTACCCGTTGTTCTTTTTGTTTCTCCCACTTTTAGCTTACCTAAAGCCGAGGACGGCTTTTCATGAAGAAAGGGAGAATGATGAGGATATATACAGGGATTATGATGATTCTGACTGCCTAAACTGGAAGGAAATATTGAGTCAAATCAATAATGACTATCAGGTGAATTTATTCCTAATTGAACCTGATGTTTTATTTAATGAAAACTTTATACTACCTAAGTCTATGCATCTTTGTATGATCAGGTTTATCGATAACACAAGCGTTGCGCGAGGAGGAGGAGAGTTGCAGCAAGAAGGATAAGCGCTGATTTCCAATATCAACAAGTGCGTGAGGGAGGAGCGGGAGGCATGCGCACTAGGAGGCAATGAGGAAATCACGTATGAGCAAGAGAGAGAGAGGACGCACCAAGAATTACATGTTTGAGGTGTTCCACGACGTTTGGACTACGTGCCAATAAGGCCAAACCCATATATGGGTCGGTATGTATCAGTTTGAGTCGAACCGAATCAGTTTGGGTCAAGATATGGTTGTTTTGAGGCCTGTTTAGAGGGGAGGACGCCCCAGCCCTCATATAAACCTCCGTAGCCGTCACAAGTTAGGGTTCAGACCACGTTAAAATATTTTGGAGTTGTTTCTTTCATAGAACCTCTGAAATTATCCTGTGTTCGAATCTACCAACTATAATTAGTGTGATCTGTTGTTCCATTAGAAATTAATAGATTGCATACTACCGTTCGTGGTCACAGCTGCGTACGCAAGAGCGTGATGTTGTGAATATCCTACAAGGTTCGAGAGTTGTTGTATTGGCATCAGGGATCGAGCGGGAGAGTTCATAGCTACAGGCTAGTTATCTATCATCCACCATCACCATCGACAAGTGTTTGCTGAGAAGATCGGACCACCCCATATCAGCAAAGGTAACAACACAACTTAAATAAACATGGCAGCAACAATATTATGTTAAGATCACAAACATGGTAGCAGTAACACTTATATAAAATTTATGCAATAAATAATGGTTCACACGACAAGATATAAATGGTTCACACACAACACAAGAAAAATGATACTAAAATGTTCTATACGCACTTCATCTCCTTCTCGTGCTCCCTCTCCAACAAATCACACCAGAGATGAGCACCTAATCAGTTCAAAAAACGCGTCACTGGCTTGGAGGTTCCACTGATGCCAAGCATCTGCTGGCCAGACTGAAACTTTGTTCCCGGAACGACTACTAGAAGTAGAAGCGGTGCCATCCAGCGAGATCTTCCCAATGTGTTCTTCTTGGCTTGCTGTCCCAAGCTTCTAGTAACAAGTAGTAGTAATTTTTTCAAGTCCGATCAATTCTTGTTGGCAGGTCAATATGGATGGCACTATAGAACTAGTGGTAATCTATCTATTGGCACATGTAGAATATACCTATGCGTGCAGAACAAAGTCTTGGAGCTCTTCTCAGCGTGTAGACTATAGTGATGATCTGTACGACAGTACTGATGCTGATGGTGGATTTAATTTGACGCCCCCCCCTGCAGCTCAAATGGCATCAGCTGATTTCAGATCCTCTTCGCAAGGTCGCATTGGCATCTTGTCTGCATGCTGCGTTTCAAGTTACGAAATCGTGGATTTGATGGGTTGAATAGCGGAAAACTGGTACTCCCTCCGATCCAAATTAATTAACTTAGATTTATCTAGATTCGATGTATCTAGTACTAAAACTTTTAGAGCACGAGCAAGGCCTAGAAAGGTTCGAAGTTTCACAAAATTCTAGATGTAGATAATGATGTACTCTACCAACTTTAAAAACTCACTAGCCAAATATCTATATTCCATGTGTAACAAAAATGACTAAATCTAACAGATTTTGGAGGATTGAGCTTTAGATGTCAGATTTTGTTATTTTTCTGTAGCCCAAAATACTAGTTATTTCGGACTATGAATTGTCCGGGTTGGTCGAGTACATTACTTTCTACATCTAGAATTGTTTTTTTTACTGAAAAAAAATCTAGAATTGTTTTTCATATTTTTCTAAAGCTTTGAAGTGGTATTTTCGAATTGCTCAAAAAGGGGGCTACATGTAACCCTAACTCCAAACGATCCGCACTCCATAGAGCCTCCTTTGTTTACAGAATTAGGTTTGTCATATTGTAGGTGACGTTTTGTCACACCGTGCAAGTAAACCTATTATAAAAAGCATACAAAATAAATGTTAAAAAAATTCGAAAGAAAATTTTGCGTGTATATCGGGATATTTTGTGTTCACATATAAGTTTTCGAGGAAACTGAACATGTCACGAGGAAATACATTTGTGCTTGTACACATGGATACCAAACCTATCTTGTACATTCATAGGCTACTCTTATCCTTTTCGCCGGTTCCAGCGCCATTTCCTGCCGCTTCGCGCGAGCTTTTCCACCGGAACAGTTGCCCTGCTATAAAAAGGGGTCAAGGTTGTGGAGGAGCCAAACACGTGGATGATACTCACGGCGACCGCTCTGGCTCACTACCCGGCACTGGAGGAGCCACAACAGCTAGCGCAACCACGGCTAGCGAAAGCGGAGGACGACGACGGCCTCGACTGCCTCGATGAGCCCAGGGAGGAGCCCATGGATCAACGGGCTATCCTCGCCGACATCTAGACGTTGCGCCAGTGGAGGGAGGCGCAGCAGGCTACTGCCACTGACTTTGACTTCGGCGACTACTACGCATAGGCCGAGGCGCCCATTGACCAACAGGTGCTCGAAGAGTCCATCCAGGCGGCGCGGCGTGCCGCCAATGATCCGAGGGAGGTGGTCGCCCTCTCATGTGCATACCATGCCGTCGGCGAACAACGGGGCCTAGGCTGCCAAGAGCTTCATCGCACGCCACTAGGCGCGATGGGCAGGCACCACCTCGAGTCCCCTCCTCAGTGATGGAGCTGGCGGCGAGATGGGAGAGGAACCGCCTCAACGCACTGTCGCGGGAGGACAGGGATCACATGGCTACGGCGAGGCACCAACGCCGCCATGCCGAGACGGTAAGGAGGCAACGCGCCTACCTAGACTGCGAGAGAGAGTTACGGGCATAGCATCAAGCCGACTTCGACGCCTGCATGTAAATTTCCCTAATGTATCTAGGATTTAGAAATTATGTATTAAAAAATAGTATTTTAATTTAGTAGAAATGAAATGAATAAAAACATTTACATGTTTGGTGTCACCGGAATTTGCAAATGATGGGTCTGAGATACAAATCAGATTTACACATGGGGATATTTCGATGGATTTGCCAAATAAAATGCTGCCCAATTTCATGCCAACCAAACAACATAGGAATGGAATTACAAAATGAATTACAGGATTTCAGGTCCAAACGATGATACCAGGAAATTGATCGTTGGAGACTACTGGTATGAGGCGGCTTCTCCGAACCGACGACAGTTTGGACATCGGTTCCAAAGTCACCGCCGACAATCTTGCCGGCCACAGAGGGTGCCAGTGAGATGCTCTAATGGAAGCAAGGTTCATTTGCAAAGTAAGCAAAAACTTAAATAATGGTGAAACAAAAAAAAAAGTGATACCAACGGAAGCAAATCTGCACGCTGGAAATTTTGATCGAGTTGTTACTTTCATTCCTAACAGTTCCTATCAAAGACGAAATCTTCACACGGAATGTCCTGCAGAATTTGGAGCTCCACCAAGCAGGGCCTTCAACATAGAAGGAAATTTCTACCGGTCATGGCCCCTAACCAGTGTAAGCTGCTTATCCATTTTACTCACACGGCTAGCCACCTCTCATGTAGGGTTTAGTGGTCGGTGTTGCTTTAAGCTCTACGGAATTTAAGCTGCCATTACTGTTCAGTGGGTCCATGAATTCTGCCTGCCCCCTTGTAGCGGCGTTTTTTCTTCTCTGTGACTGTTTTTCTCCCAAATGCTTAATGGTTGTTTGGTTGTTGTGGCAGGAGAAGGGTGAAGACGAGGAGATGCCACAGGCTCGTGCTGATTTTAGTATTCCAGCTGCCGCTGAGGTAACCAAGGAATTATAATAACTAACTGAATCTGCACACTAGTCCCTACAGCCGGAAGTTGCCTCTCACCTGGCTACAACTTTGGGGATACATTATTGACTTTGCAGTAAACATTTTGCTATGCACACTACTCAAAGCATGACCTAAAACGGAAGGATCCTAGCTACTTGGGTAGTGTGTGGGTTGCACCAACAAGGAGCATGTATATTTAGTACTTTAGAAACCGAACAAGAGCAAGGTTGGTAGTGAAACCAAAATCATTAGCTGCAGAAATAAACCAACAACACTAATAGTAAACTCTGAATTAATGGACGTTGTTGTAACAATGAACCCAATTAGATATATAAATAGAACAAGATAGCTAGGGTAAATAGTCTTGAGCTACGCACGTGGAGCTAGTTACTAAGAATGCACGAAAAATGTTGTGTTGATCACTACAGCGCGGTTGCCAGCTTGTTCCTTCTTCCAGCTCACCTCCACCATCTTCTCCATCTGCACATCCATCTCCTCAAGACATCTTTGAGGATCGACACCCTCAACTCGAGGTCTCTCAACTACGCAACACAAGCATGCCCTACCTTCACCTCCTCGTACCCCTTAGGCATCACTAATGTCCATGACGGAGAACTGAGAAGGCCAAGGAGGTCGTCGACACGCCTGTGCATGAAGGCGATGTCCATGTCCATGGGCTTGACTGACTCTAGGGTCTTCTTCCACGCCGCAAGGTCCTCGAGGGAAGCAGCAAAGGAGGGATCCAAGACGGTAAGGACATCAGCAATAGAGTATTCCTCGATCACCTTTGCGGGGCATATGATGATCTCTGCTAGGCCCGAAAGGCGTTCCTCCACGGGCATCTGCTAAAGAGTATATACCCCGCACTTGCTTCAATGGTGTTCATAAAGATGACCAACATCGCTGAGCCTCCCTTATTTGCTGCTTCCTTCGAGGACCTTATGGGGTGGAAGAAGACCTTGCAGTCACTCGAGCCCATGGGAATTAATGTCGCCTCCATGTGCATGCGTGTTGGCGACCTCCTTGGCCTCCTCAATTCTCCGTCGCAGACATCCCTTGTAGCTAAGGGTTATGGGGAACAGGCCGGGCATTCTCGTGCCGCAAAGAAGTTGAAAGACCCCGAGTGGAGGGTGTTGATCCTCAAGAATGGTCTCAAAGAGATGGTTGTGGAGATGAAGAAGATGGTCGATGCGAGCGAGAAGAAGGAACAAGCTATGGTGCTCCGACTCAACATTTTGCGTGCATGCTTAGTAACTAGCCCCACGTGCGTAATTCAAGATTGTCACCCTATCTATCTTGTTGTATATCTAGTTGGGTTCATTGCTACAACGACGTCGACGATTTCCGAGTTAACAATTAGTGTTGTTGGTTTATTTGTGCAGCTAATGATTTTGATTTTACTACCAACCTTGCTTCGGATTAGTTTCTACAGTAATGAACATACATGCATAGTTTACTATTAGTGTTGGCCATGAAGAAATGGGCAATCCTCAAGTGCACCAACCTCTTCAAGCAAGCAAGACCTCCAAGGCGTCATGCACGTGACGACCAACCGCGTGGAAGATAACCAAACCGGCAAGCTCAGCCTATCCAACACCAATGTGAGCCAAGTGAAGCAAGCATGCACCAACACCGCAATTGCAACTGAGAAATGAAGGAAGAAATATTTGGCAAACTCAATTTTGTCATGCCTAAATTCAACAGCGAGCAAGAGGCAGATGCATGCATACCTTGATTGGGATCTGACGATAGAGAAAATCTTCCTCTATCGTGGAGAATCAGACGAGCCGCCCGCCCGTCGGCGGCGCGCCTCCATCCACGACGCCTGCCTCCACGTGTAGCTTCCACGACACGTGCGCCTCCTACCGCCTTCACTGTAGGGTTCGTGAGCGACCGTGAGGTGTGGGGAATGGAAGTGTTTCCTGCGTCTTGAGTCAGGGTGGGGAATTGATGGAGCATCGCGCTGAGTCACATGCATATTGATATGGGTGTATAAGGGAAGTATATGACCCCGTATTGGAGAACATTGCATATGGAGAGGTATAGAAAAGTTGCAGTGGCATGTTTTTCAACTTCGCCTTTTGCAATGGCATTTTTCCAACACGTGAAAATTGTAGTGGCATGAATCCAATTAGCCCTAAATATTAAGCATAGGTGGCCAGGTGGGTGTTTTTAGATGGCCTCTATAATCTTTAGCGATGGAAAATTACTTTGGGAATTTGTTAGAGTGGATTTTTCTCTATTTTAGTAATTCTTTTGTCAGAGGGAATTTGCCAGAATGTTTCATAGATGTGCCTAAGACAGAAATTGGATGCCACAGGCTCTTCGCACACGGGTGGCGCTGATCTCGTTTTCTCTGGCGACGAGGCTAGTCTTCTCGGCTGCGCGTTCTGTTCGGATGTGAAATGGCAATAAAGGGAGTGTCAGAGGAGTAGACATGCGATTTTGTCGCCGGCGCCTCTGTCTCCTTTGTCCCCTCCGTGGTGATTTAGTTCGATCCTCTGTCATTGCTTTAGAATTGTTCGCTTCTTTGATTGAGGCAAGCGTTCTCCGTTTTGGTTGCTCAAGCTAAATCATCAGGTTTGCACATGATTGGGCATAGTTCAAGTTTTCGATTAGTGCATTCTCTTGTGTTCTCCTTAGACCTGATGGACTGATGCATTGTCGTGGAAATATTACATCTCAGTAGTTTTCCTGCTATGCCATTGACAGTGTAGTTGAAGTTATTTCAGTCAATGTTTAGGTTTTTGTTAAGACATCCAGCATTCATTTTATTCATGATTTTTTATCAGCTTCTTTTTTAATGGTACCAGCTCAAAGGGATCCATCCATGAGCCATTGCTACTAACGAGAGATGCATTGGGGGAAAAGCACAACGTGATCCCATGGCTATTTGATGTAGTGGTGAATACACCCTGTTCCACGATGATGATGACTATGATTAGAGAAGGGCTGGAGATGTTACATAAGAGTGAATTCATAAGAAAACCATATTTTTTGCTTTAAGTTACACACGAAAAAATTCCTCTCATTGCATAACCACTGTGAAGATGGTGTGCATGCCGAGGAACTCGGGTTAGCGTGTCTTGTCGGTCGGTTCAGATTGGAGATATTTTGCAGAGTACTTCATTATTAAAATTTTAAGTTGATCCTTCTTTTCTCTTAATAGCAGCAGTGAGCCGGTAGAGGGCACCGACTGATCCCTTAGTTATCTATTCAAAGTTTGCGCACTCTGTTTCTTCACTCATGAGTCTCTTTCTCAGTTCTTTCCTTATTTTCAGTTAGGTCGTTGTTAGTCTTATAGCTGGTGAGGTGCTGACATCAGTCTCTTTATTGAGTTATTTTCTTTTACTTCAATCTTTTTCTTGTTTTTGTTATTTTCCTCATTACAACAGTTTTCAGCTTTATTCATCAGCCTGATTGTATTGTTTGCCTTTTTCTAGTTCAGAAGAAAATGCAAATGACAACTGTCCATCGCGCAGCCTGGTCGTAGTGTTTGCCTCTTTCTCGCAGTCTAAAGAAGGACCAGATGCAGAAAATGTTTCAGTACTAAATACCTGGGGATTCAGCTTTGCTGGTACAAGGAGCTGGCTTTGATCAAGGTAAGTCACACCCATGTGCCTTGGTCAGTAGTTCTTCCCTTCATTTCTTGTATCACTCTTTCCCGAGCACCAAATCTTGATTCCAAAGAAAGTAAAAGCGACTAACGTATGAGAGAAGTGGCACGCACTGGGCTAGAAAAACCCATTTAACACTAGAATAACATGTTACTACTTTTCACCTCGGGTGGGGAGCAGCATGGTGGCTTTGCGGGGAAGCTGAGCAATTACACATCTCATTCTGATGGTACGCGAAGCTGACTGTTAACCAAATAAAAAACATCTAGGTGTTAATTAGATGCTCCGGGCCTATCCTTTTGGGTAATGGCTTACAACTGAGAGAGCTAGATCTTCAACCATATGCTCATGTTATTTAAACACAGCTTCCTTGTGCTTCTAGAAAAAAATGTACAAGTTACGAAGCTTAGGTAGTTGCAAGTTTACTTGCATAGGAGAAATGTATGAATCGTTCACCTAATACAGTACAATAACCATTCAAGGCACAATAAGGTGCTGTTTATAAACACCCGATTCAATTTTTAATTTCTGTCAAATTTTTGCTGTTTCCATATTCATGTGCCCGGTCATGTTGCTATGGACAAAAGTTCCATGGAAGCCATAGGGTACTCTTCGTGGCAGTGCTATTTTGGCAACAGGAGCACCTTCAAATTCTTGGGTGTCAATAATGTGCACCTACAACATAAGACATAAAGCTTCAAAATTAGATCTACTCTCTCCGTCCGGAAATAAGTGACTTGCATTTTTCTAGATTCGGATGAATCTATACACCATGGATTTCGAGTCAAAAGACTAGTCGACGACTAGTCTACGAGTCGCATTTGCAAGGTCGACTCGGCCAGTCGACTCGACTCATTTGATGAGTCGATTGACTAGTCTTGACTAGTCCAGGTTTGTGAGTCGGTCGACTTAAAAAATGACCCCACATGTCATAATTTTTTCCATTCTTTCCTCCCCTACCTATTTCCCCCCGTGAATCCTAGATCCAGAGACAATTTCCCCCGCTCGACCCCAAAAGCCAAAACGCATCTGGGCCTTCTCTCCCTTGGCCGCCTCCTCTGCTGGTTCATGGACAAGAGGAAGGCCTTGGCCATTGGAAGGAATTACCTAGGTTTTCCCCAACTCCCCTGTCCCCAGCCTTATATTTATATCCTACATTATACATATTAGTAATTTAGTATTAAACATGAGTCTTGCCTAGTCAAGACTTGACTAGTCTCTGAGTCGCTGCCCCAGAACGACCCGTCGACTCGAAATCCATGCTATACACTAGAATATGTATAGATACATGCGAATCTAGACAAATTCAAGTCACTTATTTATGGACGGAGGGAGTATTTTTCTTTTATATGAAAATTATTTACATTCTGTTGCAAAGAAAACTTGCCTGTGATGTATTAGTTTGTTCATTATGTACAAAAGAAATTATCCACCCATCATCTACATGTGAGCACCGACTCTTGGAACACTTTAATAGATCGTCGGTCGATGTCTGGTTTATAATTTGAATTTGAGTATGAAGTATAGTTTAAGTTGTAGATGAACTGACGCAAAAAGCGCATTTGTACTGCAAGATATAATACTCCCTCGGGTCCATATTGGCCTCAACTTTGTCTAGATTCATATGTATCTAGTCTAAATACTTAACTAGATACATGCGAATCTAGACAAAGTTGAGGCCATTAATATGGACCGAAGGGAGTACAAGAATTGGTCAAGCTTGGGGCATAACAATGTCAACACACACACAAAAAAAGACATGTACCCAACTTCCATGCCATTAATATTATAGACAATGCTGTTTTATATTAGCAATAGCTCTTTCAGTACTACCTCCCGATCTTGAAGAATCCACTATTTGTGCATATGCATGATGCACACGAGGGAGGCCCTGATGCGCCCAACGATGTTACTCGTCTCCCACTATCACCGTTAAAGTGAGCATGAGGCTTATCTGTTTCGGCAGATGCCCGTGGACAAACGCTTTTCGTGCCTGGAAGATGTCGTAGTATATCCTTTGCAGGTGATTAGGGAGTACTCCGTTGCTGACGACCTTACCGTTGCCGACGACGATTTTGAATTCCACGAGCCTTTTCGCGGCAAAGAAATCACCAGTGTCTGGACCATGAGATATGATGCTACCGCCTGCTGCCTATCCGCTCGCTAGGTTGCGCTTAGCAGATTTGGAACTTGCTGACTCGTCTCTTCTTCTATAAGATAAGCAATCACAACAGAACTTGTTAGGCTATTTCAATAAGATTTTTCTTGACTCAGCCATCCGTTTTAAAACTTGTTTTATAAGGATTTGAATAGGAAAAATGTCTAAAATTGAAGCTATTTGAAATGATTGCATGTTGTACCGTACCTCTGGCTGAAAATCATCATCCTTGTCTCTTTCCCTTACTACTGATGTTGCCCTTGTGAACAAATAATTTTTTTGCTCCACTTTGCTCCTGGAAAATTTGAAATATGGTGGGTCTCTTTCTATGTAACATAATCATGGAAACCGGAGCAACATCCCACTAGTCTATTTCTCAAAATAGAACTTTTTTTTGCTCATCCAGCCAAAATGCAAGGTGAGACATAGATACGCCATTTAATATAAAAAAATTCTTACCAATGAAATTTTAAATTATTTCAAGTAAGGTCTTACCGTCGTCGGTGGCTTATCCTTGTCACACACGTGTCGCACCGACTCATGGAGGAAACTGTACCCAGCGACGGTTGTTGTGTTGCTACATTTCTCTCTATGGGTAGGCGCACGACACTTGAGTGACGAGGGTGATGATTTTAAGCCACCGTCTCCAACGACAAAGCTTACTTGAAATAATTGTTATTTTCTTTGGTTAAGACATATTTGCTATTAAAGGACTAATCTATGCCACACTTTGCATTGTGGCTAGCTGAGCAAAAAAATTCCTATTTGAGAAATAGACTAGCGAGAAATTGCTCCGCTTTGAATGGTTATCTTATAGATGGAGAGGAAGCCTAACATGTTTAAAATTTGATAAGAGCAAGGTGGAACAAAACCTTTATTGGTTCACAACATCAACATCATTAGTGAGGGAAAGATAGATAATGATGATGATTTTGAGCTGGAGGTACATTACAATATGAAATCATTTCAAATTGCTTCAACTTTAGACATGTTTACTTCCCAAATCTTGAAAAACAGGATCTTCAATGGTTGAAGAGTCAAGAAAAATCTAACGGAAGTAGGCTAGCAAGTTCTTCTGTGATTGCTTCTTATCTTACAGAGGAGAGGGAGGTCAGCAAGTTCCCAGTCTACCAAGCGCACCCTAGCGAGCAAAGAGGCAGCTGGCAGCGACATCATATCTCCGGGTTAAGACATTGGTCATCTTTTTGCCGTGTGAAAAGACTCGTAAACTTCAAGATCATCGCCGGCGACGGTAAGGACATTAGCAACAAATTATTCCACGATCACCTACGCAGGGCATACGATGATCTCTGCCAGGCTCGAAAGGCGTTCCTCCATGGGCATCGGCTGAAAAATATAAGCCCCACACTCGCTTCAGTGGTGCTCATAAAGACGACCAACATGGTTGAGCTACCCTTCTTTGCTGCTTCCCTCGAGGACTTTGTGGGTAGAAGAAGACCCTGCAGTCACTTGAGCCCACGGGCATTGGCGTCGCCTTAATGCGCATGCGCGTTGACGACCTCCTTGGCCTCCTTAGTTCCCCGTTGCGGACATCAGTTGTAAAGATGTTGGGACATTCTCCTGCCGCGAAGAAGTTGAAAGACCTCAAGTCGAGGGCATCGATCATCAAAAATGGTCTCAGAGAGATGGTTGTGGAGATGAAGAAGATAGTCGATGCGAGCGAGATGAAGGAACAAGCTATGGTGATCTGACAGAACATTTTGCGTGCATGCCCAATAACTAGCTCCACGCGCGTAACTCAAGATTGTCACCCTATCTATCTTGTTCTAGTTGTATATCTAGTTGGGTTCAATGTTACAACGACGTCAGCTTTTAGTCTTATAGCTCGTGAGGTGCTGACATCCGTCTCTTTATTGAGTTTTTCTTTTACTTCAAAACTTTTTCTTGTTTTTGTTATTTTCATCATTATAACAGTTTTCAGCTTTTAGTCATCAGTCTGATTGTATTGTTTGCCTTTTTCCAGTTCAGAAGAAAATACAAGAATCCAAATAAAGTAAAAGCGTCTGACTTATGCGAGAAATGGCACACACTGGGCTATAAAAAACCCATTTAACACTAGAATGACACGTTACTATTTTCCGCCTCGGGTGGGGAGCGGCGTGGTGGATTTGGGGGAAGCTGAGCAATTACACGTCTCATTCTTATGGTATGCGAAGCTGACTGTTACCCAAACAAAAAACATCTAGGTGTTAATTAGATGCTCCTGGCCTATCCTTATAGGAAATGGCTTACAACTGAGAGCTAAATCTTCGGTCATATGCTCAAGTTATTTAAACACAGCCTCCTTGTGTTCCTAGAAACAAATGTACAAGTTAAGAAGCTGAGGTAGTTGCAAGTTTACTTTTTTTTTGAGAAAACGCAAAAGCTTTGCGTTTCATTATATTGCAAAGGAAGAGTTTGTTACAGCCCTCCGAGGAGGTACACAGCCAAGGTACAAATGAACCAGTTTAATGCACATCCCAAGTCGTCGGTATTATGACACCAAGCCCCTTGGCTCCTGCTAGCACCCAAGCTGAGGCTTCGTCTTTGATCATGGCAATCAGGGGGAGGAGCAGCGGCTGGGCTCTCTCGAAGACGCAGTCATTGCGAAGCTTCCAAAGCATACAGGGTACCAGGAGCGTGGTCGAGGCCAGACCTCCATGCATTGGCTTGGGGGTTTGCCGTGTCGCTGCCGTCCACCAATCGAAGAGGGAGGGCTCGTCATGGGGTGGGGTGCAGGGCAAGCGCAGCCAAGCGAGGGTTTCCTGCCAGATCTGCCTAGAGAAGGGGCAGGTGATCATCAGGTGGTGCATAGTTTCCATGGCCTGATCGCAGAGCATGCATCAAGGGTGGTGTTGTAGCTGGCGTCTTGCGAGCCGCTCCGCCGTCCAACAGCGATCTAGATTTGCCAACCAATGGAAGAACTTGACGCGGTTGGACGCCCAAGTCTTCCATATCAGCTTCCAAGCTGCACACCTATTGGACCCTTGGAAGGCTGCCAGGTATGCAGATTTAGCCGTATACTTGCCATCAGCCGTCCAACGCCAGACCCATTTGTCCTCTTCAGTGGTGAGCACCGTGGGCAGGATATGATGCCAGAGTTGCAGATATTCGCCCACCTCCTGGTACCCTAAAACCCCCTGAATGTCTCGGGCCCAACTGTTCCCAGCGAGTCCGTCGGCGACCAACCTCCTGCTGCGTCGGCCATGCGGGATGCAGGCGTAGAGGGCCGGTGCGATTTCACGGACAGAGTGTCAGTTGATCCAGCGGACCTCCCAGAAGCGTGCGGTCCGGCCATCCCCTAGCTCAATGTGGATGGAGGCGAAGAATAGGTCGCGCTCGGCTCTGGTGAATTGCATGTCGAGGCCACTCTAGGCCCTGTTGCTGTCGGTCTCGCTAAGCCAGAGCCATCTTAGCCTCAGTGCAATGCAAGATAGTCGAATGTCCTGAATCCCGAGGCCACCTAGCTTGGTAGGCCTACTGACAAGGCACCAATTGACGTGGCAGTTGCCGCCATTGGTCTCTTTCTTCCCCTCCCAGAGGAAACCACACTCAATTCTTTCCATGGCCTTGATGGTTTTGGTGGAAGGTGACAACACGAGCAGCTGGTGTATGGGGATAGCTCCCAGGACGGACTTGATCAGGGCCAGCCTCCCAGGCTTCTGCATAAGACGTGCCTTCCAAGTAGGTAATCTGGCGGCCATCCTCTCGACTAGGGGTTCCATCTGCGCTGATGTGGGCTTGCGGATCATGAGTGGAATCCCAAGGTAGGTGATGGGGAACTCAACGATAGGGCATCTGAGGGGTTGCAGCAGAGTGTCGGCCTCGTCGGTCTCGCAACGGATCAGCGTGGCGGAGCTTTTGGTGTAGTTCACCTGGAGACCAGAGGCCTGGCCGAAGAGCTGGAGAATTGCTTTTATCGCCGCGATATCGCCTGCACAGGCGTGGCAGAACAGGATCACTTCATCTGCGTATAGCGAGACAGACGGGATCGTGCACCGAGGGTGTAGCTGTTGCAATATCCCAAGGTCGATTGCGATGACGAAAAGCTGAGGCGACAAGGGGGCGCCCTGGCGCAGCCCTCGCCGATGCCAGATGGGCGGGCCAGGTTCCCCATTGATCAGCACCTTGGTGCTGGCCGAGGAGAAAAGGATGGCCAGCCAACCAATGAAACGGTCGCCGAAGCCCATGTGCTGCAGGATCTCCAAGAGGAAAGGCCAGGAGAGGAATCGAAGGCGCGTGCCAGGTCCAATTTGAGCAGTGCCCGTGGCTCCCCGAGCTGGTGCAGTAAGTGTGCCGACTGTCGGACGAGGACGAAGTTGTGTTGCAAGTTTACTTGCAATGGAGAAATGTATGAATTGTTCAACTAATACAGTACAATAACAATTCAAGGCACAAAAAGGTGCTGTTTATAAACACCCGATTCAATGCGTCAATTTTTTGCTATTTCTGTATTCATGCGCCCGGTCATGTTGCTATGGACAAAAGTTCCATGGAAGCCATAGGGTACTCTTCGTGGCAGTGTTATTTTGGCAACAGGAGCACCTTCAAATTCTTGGGTGTCAATAATGTGCACCTGCAGCATAGGACATAAAGCTTCAAAATTAGACCTACTTTTCTTTCATATGGAAATTATTTAGACTCTGTTGCAAAGAAAACTTGCCTGTGATGTATTAGTTTGTTCATTATGTACAAAAGAAATTATCCACCCATCATCTTCATGTGAGCCACCAACTCTTGGAACAAATGATGTTCCGGAGCAGAACTGATCTTCATCAAGTGGATGAATTTCCATCTTTACTAGATCTTCGGTCGATGTCTGGTTTACAATTTGAATTTGAGTTATGAACTATAGGTTAAATTGTATCTGAACTGACGCACAAAGCGCATTTGTACACACCTTTGTTACATTCTCTCTTTCTTCAAGACATAGTTTTGCAAAACCTCCATATTTTGGGAGTACTGCAAGATATAATACAAGAATCAGTCAAGCTGTGATGCTTAACAATGTCTAAAAAAAAATACATGTACCCAATTTCCATGCCATTAATATTATAGACAATGCTGTTTTGTTTTAGCAATACCTCTTTCACTACTGCCTCCTGATCTGAGAGTAACTCCTATGTCATGACAAAGTGTAGGTCTGTCCAGTTTGAGGTCAACTTTATGTTTTAGTTTCGTTCCATCATCTGCAGTGAAATAAAATTTGGTTACAATTTGATTCCAACCCTGGCACATGTAAGATGGTATATAAATCTAGAGAAGTACAATGAATTACCTGAGACAATCCCAACAACTAGGAAAGGCCTCTTTGCGTCTGAACCAAAGATGACAAGCTCCCCTGATCCAGGTGCTACCTACAGCCATTTGAACAAAGTGCCTTAAAGCAACCATACGGCTGAACAAGGATGGCATGCAGGGACGAAGCCAGGAAAAAAGGCCGCCGGGGTCAAAACTAACAAGTATGATTAATTCATAGCTCATAATGATATTAAAAAATTGTAGCTCATAGTAACTCAGATGAATGTATAGCGTATATTATAGCATCTCACATCAACGAAAAGTTTGGTCTATTATATTTTGGGTATCTGCCAATTTGAAATTAGCAGGAGGTCATTGGTACATGAATATTTAAACCGGGGCATCTATGATTCATGGAATATTGGAGGAAAGACATAGGAATAAGAAATTTTCCTTTGGTTGCACTATTTATCCATTTGATTTATAAGAATGGAACATAGGAAAAGTGGATTTTTTCCTTAGCTTTATATTAGGCTATAAAGGGAAAACAACCGAATTTCAAAATCCATCTAAATCTCCTTTTTACATTCCTATGCAGAGCGAATGCGGCAAAACCAATGCGGCAAAACCCATAAATTGCAGGACAATGAATATTTATTTTAGCCTTCATTTGCTTACGCCCTTAATCAATGAAACACTCAGTTTCACAAAACTCTTGTGGTCTTACAATTCTTTTCTTTACATATGTAATCCTATGCTATTTTTATATTTTCCTATTTCTAAGATTTCGTAATCATGCAAATTAAATAAGCCCTTAATATAGAGACATTATAGTGCAAATCCTACTTATTAGCTTGTCTGACATTGTGACGCGGCCACGCGGGGCGCAATTTGTGGCCTAATCTTCAGTGCTAATATACCTAATCACAGATTCAAACTTTCACAATTATGAAAAAATCAGCACGTGTAATAAACCCTAAGATACTAGGAGAACTAGAAATTTAGAAGATTAAATCTTTGCTCGGGATGAATAGATCAGATTTAGATGCACTTACAGATCAGAGCTGCGGACAGAATCATCAATTAGTTTTTTGTATATTGAGAGTGTCATGCGGTGAAGAGGGATGGGCGGACTCGGTCGATCGGCCATGGGGTAGCTTGTCTAATTCGTCTAACGGACAAAGAGGTGGCAGGGCAAAGTATCATCTGGGAAGGAAAATGAGTGAGGCGTGAATTCGGGAAAAAAACGAGCAGTCGTTTTTGTCCAAGGCTCTGAGCCTCTGAGCGATCTATTCCTTCAGCGATAGAGTAGAGCAATTTGTGAGCTAACTGCCTTGTATTTTGTCGGTCTAGATAAAGTAGTGGCCCATAGGATTGTACATTTACAGTTGCGCATAAGCTCATGGCCTGGGTGCTGGGGTGAAATTCGTTTTTTCACTGGGGACATTTTTCTATACTGGTTTATATGCACAGGTGTTTGGCCCAAAGCCATTGGTGTCAATTGACCCCGGGAGGATACTGTAGCTCCACCCCTGATAGCATGATGTGCATCTATTTGGAAACATGGAGCAGATCCAAAGTGATGTGTATTTTGGCCGCAGTTACTCATTATTACATACAACGTATATGATTGTGTAAAATAGGCTACCTCTTATTTTTCAAAGTGATGTGCATCTTATATAAGCGGTGCACATATAAATATTTTTCTTTTAAGATAAATGAATATTTTTAGTGATGGCCCATCATGCAGGATGCATGAAGGGGTGCTTGGAGCCATTGTGTCATGATGGTGGTCCAGATAGACGCACTATGGAACAAATTGTTTTTGATTCAATCGATAAGATGCACGATATGAGAGATTCTTTCAGAAAATGTACTCCCCCCTTTCAAATTATAAGATGTTTGTCTTTTTCTGAAACGTATATATCTATGCCTTTTAGTGCATAGGTTTGGAGCAAAATGAGTGAACCTACACACTAAAAGTCATCTAGATACATGTGTTTCAGAAAAAAGCTAAAACATCTTATATTTTGGAACGGAGAGAGTATATTGAAAAGCAATTTCGTTTCTACATTTTCTCATATGTGTGTGCAACTTATGTAAATCTATTAAATGATAGAAATTGTTGGCATGTAGGTGGTGTAACTCATAGGGGTTATCTCAGTAAAAAAAAATTATGCTTTCGATGTTCTCTATTGAAAAGCAATTTCGTTTCTTCATTTTCTCATATGTGTGTGCAACTTATGTAAATCTATTAAATGATAGAAATTGTTGGCATGTAGGTGGTGTAACTCATAGGGTTATCTCAGTAAAAAAAATTCTGCTTTCGATGTTCTCTATTCATTATTAATTACACGGTTTTACATATCATGGATGAATCTGACAGAATGCTGAAATTGTATCCATAGTCATGTTTTTTTAGTGAAAATCTACCTATGCATGGAGCTACTCTGTACTTATTTATTGACCTTGAAAGTTGTCTGAGAACCTATCATTGGAGAATTGCTCAACTTCCCAATTATGGCAGATACAACTTAGCATTAGCACCAAGTGGACTCAGATATCATTCCAGCATGCGCACTCTGAGATACTTCCTCTGTTTCAAAATATAAGATGTTTTAGCTTTTGTGAAACGAACATATCTTAAAGGGATCTAGATACGTTCGTTTTACAAAAGCTAAAACATCTTATATTTTGAAACAGAGGGAGTAATTCTGTATCGTTGCACCATGTAGTGTTACATGTATATTTATGAGTTTTAGAAAATAGACATCCCGTGCATGTGCAAAGATTGATGACTAGTAAATGTAATCAAGATGATAGATAGATGCCAAATATAATCAAGAGGATAAATGAATGTCACATGGCTGCTCGTCCCCCTTCTATCCAGAACACATTTGGGGTAACCTATCTTCTGTACTGCATCCCATTTCATGCCAGACCTTGGCTCTAGTGTTCATTTAATTTTTGAGAAATCGTATGGAATAAAATATGCAAAACACAATTGTAACTGAAAATATATGTTTACTCTTTGGTGTTTAAATTAGTTTGTATGACACATGTTGTTAAATAATTTTGTTTTCTGGCAGATTTATCAGTATGTTATACTTCATTAACTTACAGTATCAAGTTACTACCTGCCTACAATGCTTGTACCTTCAACAGTAGTTCTGTTCCATTGACCAATACATGCTTGAATTACTGCTCTTGTTAGTCATGCAGGTTGCACGGGATAGAGCTACTGGTAATCCATACCTTCGGGTGAGATGTGCAGGGGCGGTCCCATTCCCGTTGGATGTCCCAGGTTTTGCCTGTCTCGAGATTTTGTATGCAGATTTCCTCGGGCTGATGGCTCTCTGTGATAGCATATAACCTGGCCCGATGTTCAAACACATTTGTGTTGCTGATGCTCTTGTTCACCTTGCCAAACCTTAGCTGCATAGCATGAGACTCACTTGATGTTAAGTTTCCAAGAATCATCATGTGTAAATGAGTGTTAGTTACATAGTTGAGAATGTAGGCCGCAATGATGGCTGCAGAGTCGCCCTGGGCTGCAGGGAGGAAGCAGGGTTTCTTGCGGTCTCGTTCGATCTTCAGTGTTTTTGATTCAACATACCGATTGGCATAGGATACTGACCAAGAATCTGAATGGCTCTTGGTGAAGTAGATGGCGTGGAGCATGCCCTCTCCCTCAACCCATATCTCATTAGACTTTCCAAAGACTGAGACAGTCGAATGGAGGGCGCCAAAGAGGGGATTGGAACCTGTTATAATCTCATTGTTTATGAGTCCTTTCTGCACCTATTTGATACTACCATAATCAGAAAACATCAAGATCATACCATTTCTGATGTATACACCCTCCGGGAAATCTTTAGGTATCTCTCCTTCAATCTGGAGTAACTCAATGGATCCACAGATCTCATTAACTGGTGCAAAGTTGCTCTGCAAGCTCGTCGATGTTAGAATTTCTTGATGGGGAAATTGCAATGGAAGGACTAGTTTACTGAACTGAAGTACCTCGGATGGTAGTAGAGCTTGGTCAGTAAATTTGAAGGTTGAGTCGACTATTGCATCCAAAAGCATGTGTGGCGCATTCTTCAGCACCTGTGAGGCCTCATCAAACCTGAAAGAAAGCTGCCTCTGAAGCTCCTGGAACAAGGATTTCTAAAGCAAGAAAAGAAACCATTAGATAAAGATGTCATAGTTTTGGAAGCATTTATTTCACGAGCACCTATCCAATTTTCGTTTGGCTGGTCATGAAGTATACAATATCTGGTGTACATCAAGTTTACAGCGTAGAAAATTCACAAGAAACAATTCAATTCAATTATTTCTTCATCGAAAGAAACATGGAGCTATGGTGAGAGGGAAGGACCTTTTGTTGAGAGGTTATTGATGCGGATGAAATTCTTGCAGTGATAGAGAAAGCAGGTCTACAGGCCTGGGAAGGTCTAATGGTACGGGGACTTGGAGGCATCAACATTCTGACTATGACACCCTAATCCTCCTGCAATCATGAGGATAATTGGTCCCTATTTATAGCATGTCGATAAAATTTGTTAGGAGTAGAGATGATGTGCAGCAAAAGCCTTGGATACCTAGGAATATTCGTTCATCTTGGCTGGTGGCGTTCATGTAGTTTGTAGTTTTGGACAAGTGATGGCAGCAGAGATGAGCACTTTATCCATTGAGAATCACAACATGGGCTTGGAGGTTTCACTGCTACCAAAATCTTCTGGCCAATTTAGAACTTTTTTGTGCGGAGCGAGTAGTGGAGGTAGTTGAGATATCATCCAAGATCTGAAGTGTCGTGTTTTTTCTTGCATTAATGTCGGGGTGTCCAATCTGTTAATGTTGGCTGTTGAGGGAACAATGTCTTTGCCACTACAACAAGTAGCAATCTGTTACACCGGTAGAATATAAAGCCTTGAACCAAAGTGTATAGTAATCTATGCTGACATGTGTTGATGCTGATTGGTGGAACAACTGTGGCCGCCCTTTCTAGACCGAGGCTTGGAGCTGAAGTGGCATCCTTTAGTTTGGGATGCTCTTCACCAAGTTTCATTGACATTTTGGATGCACTCAGCATTTTGAATCTACAAAGTGGCCCAATTGTATAGTAAACCAGTTGCCATATGGCCGTCGTTCTTTTCGGAGTCACTCTAAAGAGGAGCAGTTCATGTCTTTATCCTTTTAAAGTTGCAGCATCGGCTTGGAGGTTTCGCTGATACCGAAATCTTCTTGCCGAACTTAAACTTTATGCATTTAAAATCCCAGTTTCCGCCTGGAGGTTTCACTGATACCAAAATCGTGTGGCCAAACTAGAAGCTTTGTTCTGTACCTCTATATTCTAATAATATCTTGTTGGAAGTTCTTATAAGTAGTAATTTTTAGAGTCCAACTAGTGATTGCTGGCTGTGGAATGTAGATGGCACTTGAACTAATAGTAATCTATCACACATGTAGAGTATGAAGGTACAGAACATCCTTGAGCTTAGTGTATGGTAAATCTATTGTGACACATGCGGATGCTAATTGGTGGAACAAATTTAGCGCCCTTTCTTATGGACGTAGGTAGATCGAAGCTTGGAGCTGAAATGGCATCATTTGGTTTGAGATACTCTCCACAAAGTTGCATTGACATTTGGCTGTACTTGCATTGGAATTTACAAATCGTGGAATATTCTGACATGTTGCAAATCGTTAGTCTTCATGCTATCTTTGCCTTCCAACCGTCGCATAGCATCTAGGCACTGCTGTGACCAATGGAAGGAGCCAAGAAGGATCACCAACCAATGGCAAAGTGTTAGACTTCATGCGTGAACGGTCACTCCACAGATCTGTGAACCGGGTTTCAGGAGCGCCCGAGCAAAGCGGGCAATAGAGACTGTTTTGGATTCCACGGATTGCCAGGTTATCAACACTCAGGACTCCAGCCGGTTCAGTTGCGTTGTTCCAGTGTTTTGAGCCAGTCAAACCCTTGCGTAACCAACTCCACTGCTCTCATCCTTGTTCATACGTGAGGGTGACTATTGAGGGTGACTATTGTCTCATATATGACGCAGTGTAGGCCATTAGAAGAGGGTAGCTCTATTTTTCATGTGAAATATCACGCGGAATTTAGGCATGTGAGGTATCGGTAAATTTGCAACGGGCTGGGTTCTCCTTTACACCGTCTACAAACCTTAATACGTTTGTTGTTAAGTGTGGATCATATCAGAGATGACTTTAGCCTCCTGGGGTAGGCGACGAGGAGGTAGTTGCGACTTGCGACTACTCCTCCAGTACAACCATGCACTGGGGTACCTGTGGACTAGGGAAGTTACATGTTCTCCTGTCTCCTACTTCGTTTCAGCTTCTATAGCTTTCAATCAATAGTCTCCGAATAGTCATCTTTTTTCGAGAATCAAAGGAGACTATCTGTTGCTGGTCGTCAAAGTGTGGATGATAATAGCTGGTTTAGTTCGTCGTTTTGCGTGGCTTAATGGTGTTCATCAGCAGTATAGTCAGCAAATCAGGTTTATGGTTGCATATCTGTGTGGTCACCCGTTCACCATGTAGGGCAACACATTTGAAGCGAAGAAAAGGTATCGGTTGCTCGAGGAGCCTAGAGCTGCATGCATGCCCCGGCCACACTCTAAGATGGCGCTGTCAAGTGCTGCAGGCCTACGGTGCTTGCTCGAAGACGGCTCGATACATTTTCCCAGAAAATAAGACACTTCTTTCTGTTGCAAGTTTCCACTGTAACCCAAGAAAACTACGTTTAGTTTGTTAATAGCAAAAATGGCATTTTTTGGGAGAAGGAAAGAGGACATGAAGTAAACTGCATTGATTTTTCGACAAGATAATTTCGAGCTAGCAAGATAATTTCGACACTTAACATTGATTTTTTTGAAGGCAGGGGAACGGAGCCAATTAATTGTGTGAAAGGCCTAAGAAGACTTGATATTAAGAGATCTAGACATTTCGTTGTATTTCGTCGATTGGTACTAGAATATGGCATCTCGATGATAGTTTTATGCATGTTTTACTTTTCCTATTAAAAATCTCAATATTTGTAACATTTTGTATACGCCATCGATATTCAAGGAGATTTTGCAGTACTTATAGAACTTGGAGGTTGATGGAGTCACTCACTTAGCAACCTTACCATGCATTTTTTTTCTGATATAGTTGACTCTCTAGTTTGGCAGTACGTATTTGGTAGGCTGAATTATTCAAGCTCTATGTATGTACTGATTTTAGACGGACTGCTCTTGTACTCATTTTATATTGTCTGGAAAAGTCAAAATGGCACAACAAATCTTGATTTTCTTTTGCCTAATGTCACATAAATAAATTATGAATAGAGATAACTTGAACGAAATAAATATCGACAAATCTCTCTCATTTTTCTTTGTCTGAGCATTTCCCTTGAAATTGAAAGTGTATTTGATGGCGAGATATAGATCAATTGTTGCTGGCTGTTCAATGTGTATGGCACTAGAACACGTAGTTATCTCTCTCACACTGGTTGAATATAGAGGTTTATAGCAGAGCTGTGAGCCCAATTGTACAGTAATCTATGCGCCATCGGTGTAACAAATTCATCGCCCTTCGTAAAGTTGGATTGGCGTTTTGGCTGTCCTTTGTGTGAGAAATAATGTGTAGGGGTATTGCACGGTACCTCAAAGGGTCCGGCCTATCTCATTATATATGGGGGTAGTGTTACAATACAGGTACAAGTACATGTTAGTAGAGTCCTATACAGATACGTCTATCACCCTCCCTCAATCTCAACAAGGATACAAATGTTGAGATTGCGTCTACATAACTGAAACAATGGTAATGAGAGAGGTTTAGTAAATATGTCTGCCAACTGATCCTTGGATGATATGAACTGAATCTGCAACATCTTATGTGCAACTCTTTCTCGAACAAAGTGAAAATCCACCTCAATATGTTTAGTCCGTACATGAAATACTGGGTTTGAAGAAAGGAACGTTGCACCAATATTGTCACACCATAGCACCGGTGGACAACGCTAAGGAACACCAAGTTCAGCTAGCAAGGCTTGTACCTATATCAATTCTGTAGTGGCATTAGCAATCGCCTTATACTCAGATTCAGTACTAGAACGAGACATTGTAGCTTGCTTTTTAGCACTCCAAGAAATCAAATTACCACCGTAGAAGATGGCATATCCCCCTGTTGATCACCGATCATCAGGATTACCAGCCCAATCCGCATCGGAGAAAGCGGATAAAATATCAGGAGGCGACGTAGGCCGTCTCAAGTGCAGACCATATGTCAATGTACCATGAACATATCGCAGAATACACTTCACTGCTGCCCAGTGAGTACAACGAGGAGCAGAGAGAAACCGACACACCTTATTCACCGCAAAGGCAAGATCAGGCCGGGTCATAGTAAGATACTGCAAGCCACCAACAATGCTGCGATAACGAGTAGACTCATCTGCTGAAAGTAAAGTGCCATCAATAGAATTCAGCTTATCAGTAGAAGCCATAGGAGTAGTCACGGGGGTACACTTCAACAGACTAGCACGCCGGAGGAGCTCAGAAGCATATTTCTGCTGACTAAGATGAAGACAACCAGGGGAACGCTTCACCTCAATGCCAAGAAAAAAATGGAGCTCACCAAGATCTTTGAGAGCAAACGAGGACCCCAGCTGGACAAGAAGGCGATCACTAGCAGTAGAGGAGGAACTCACCACAGTAATATCATCAACATAGACAAGCAAGAATATATTGATCTCAGGCCTCTGAAGAATAAAGAGGGAAGTGTCAGCAGTAGATACAACAAACCCAAGACCAGAAAGAACATCACTCAACCGAGCATGCCAAGCACGAGGAGCCTGTTTCAGTCCGTAGAGAGCCTTATCAAGTCGACAAATATAACTAGGACATGATGAATCCTCAAAACCAGGGGCTGACGCATGTATACCTCCTCCTCAAGAACGCCATGCAAGAAAGCATTCTGAATATCTAGCTGCCGAAGATACCATCCACGTGTAAGAGCCATAGACAGCAGTAACCGAATAGTAGTGGGCTTGACAACAGGGCTGAAGGTATCCTCATAGTCAAGTCCATATCTCTGTTTAAACCCCTTTGCAACCAAGCGTGCTTTGTATCTCTCAATAGTACCATTAGATTTCTGCTTGATCTTGAAGACCCACTTGCAGTCAATGATATTAATTCCATGGCAAGGAGGAACGAGTCGCCAAGTCTTGTTGGCTTGTAGAGTAGAATATTCAGTCTCCATAGCAGCACGCCAGTGAGCACAAGTCATAGCATCATGATGATTGCGGGGCTCATTATGAACAAGATCAACAACCCGAGACGCATTCCAAGCGACGGTACCATCTGTCTGCTTCTTAGGCTGACGAACGCTACGCATAAGTCTGGTGGTCATACCAGGAGGAGAGGCAGGTGATGCTGACGGCATTGCAGACGGCGTGACAACCGACGGCAAGGCGGGCGACATGGAGGAGGTTGCTGTACCAGGTGAGCGCTCGGGCGTAGACGGGCCGGCAGACGGCGACCCAGCTGGAGGCGAGCCGGGCGGGGACGGGCCGGCCTCGGGTGCATGGCCAGCGCCATGCATGTGATCGACGTGATCGACGTCGACTAGATCTGCATCATCCAATAGTTCGAGACGAGCTCCTCTTCCAACACCTGCACCATGGTTAGGCAAAAGAGACGGTGTATATGCAGCATCAACAAATTGGTCAGGAGTCGAAGGAGTTGTAACGGTAGACGGTATGGTGGAGTTTTGTGGTAAGTGAGCAAAGGGAAAAACTGTCTCGTCAAAAACAACATCACGAGAGATATACACTCGGTTGGTAGGAATATGGAGACACTTGTAGCCTTTATGGATTGAACTATAATCAAGGAAGACACATTGTTTAGAATGGAACTCAAGCTTGCGACGATTATATGGGCGGAGATGCGGCCAACATGCACAGCCAAAGACTTTGAGAAAAGTATAATCAGGTGTCTCTCCAAGGAGGCGCTCAAGAGGAGTCTCCATATTAATGACACGGCTAGGTAAGCGATTAATAAAAAAACACGCTGTGGAAAAAGCATCACCCCAAAAACGATACGGCACCGAGGCTTGTGCAAGAAGAGTTAAACCAGTGTCAACAATGTGTCTATGTTTGCGTTCAGTAGTGCCGTTCTGTTGATGTGTATGAGGACAAGAAACTCGATGTGAAATACCAAGATCAGTAAAGAACTTGTTTAGACGATGATATTCACCCCCCAATCCGACTGGACATGGATAATTTTTTTTGTTTAAGAGACGTTCAACATGTTTTTGAAACTCAATAAAGACATGAAAGACATCAAATTTGCGTTTCAGCAAGTAGAGCCATGTAAAGCGACTGTAAGCATCGATAAAACTCACATAATACTCATGTCCACTGGTAGAAATAGGGCCAGGGCCCCAAACATCTGAATATATAATCTTTAAAGGGAAAGTAGTAACACGAGTTAACAAAGAAAATGGCAATTGATGACTCTTGCCTTGCTGACAGGCATCACACACTACAACTTTATTGACTGACACTGAGAGAAGCTCATGATGGTGAAGAACATGTTGAACTATGGGGGTGGCGGGATGCCCTAAACGTGAGTGCCACTGTTCACGGGAAACTCGGACATCTCTGAAAGCTTGCTTGACGGTCTTCTCATCAAGACAATAAAGCTCACCACGGCAACCTCCTCTAAGAAGAACGTCTCTCGAAGTCCGATCCTTAACAAGAAAAAACCGGGGATGAAATTCAAAGAAGATGTTATTATCACATGTAAATTTTTTGACGAAGAGGAGATTACGTGTGATGTCAGGAACATGAAGGATATTTTTGAGATGAAGTGGATGTGATGATGAGGGAATAATAGAATGACCAATATGTTTAATGCGTATACCTGAACCATTCGCAGTTTGCATTTGTTCCTTGCCGTTGTAGGGCTCGTGGACGAAGAGCTTGGTGAGGTCGTTGCTGAAGTGATCGGTAGCCGCCGTATCAGCGTACCAGGCGGGATCGATCGGGTAGGAAGGTGTCGCGCCATAGGAGATGTTGTTGGTGTTGTTGGCGCGAGTGTTGGTGGCAGCGGCGTTGGCGGAGCGATTGGTGAAGGCAGCCAGCTGCCTCTCCTTGTAGAGCCCGTCATTGCCGGCACCTAGGTATGCGGGATCATACCGCTTGAAGCAACAGGAGGCGACGTGGCCGATCTTGCTGCAGATCTGGCAAGTGGGACAGTTGCCACCGCCGCCACCACCAGAGGGCGGGCCTCCGCCTCCTCCACTGCGAGAAGAACCGCCACCATCGCCACGCGACTGCGGCGGCGGTGTCGGTTGGTTGAAGAAGGAAGCCGAGGGAGGCGGCAGGAAGGCGGCACCACGCGCCCTGAAGTTGATGTTCGCCATGTGAACGTCGGCACCAAGTTCCGCACGGCGTGCGTTCATGCGCTTCTCGGTAGCGAGGAGCTGCGCGTAGACGTCCCGGACCGGCATCGGATCACTGAGCGCCCTTGCCGAGACCATCTAAACGAGAGCATCATAGTCACCATCTAGCCCTGCACACAAGTAACCAGTAAACTCGTCGGGGCGTAGCGGCTGACCAATGGAGGCCAGAACATCTTCCATGGACTTG
Source organism: Avena sativa (assembly GCA_916181665.1). Taxonomy (NCBI): domain Eukaryota; kingdom Viridiplantae; phylum Streptophyta; class Magnoliopsida; order Poales; family Poaceae; genus Avena; species Avena sativa. The sequence goes on from OV702290.1 coordinate 454,976,469, forward strand.
ATCTCATTGAAGAACACGAAGGCAGTCTTGTCTAGCTTCTTGGCCTTGTTGAGCTCGCCGCGGATCTGCATCGCACGCGCCGTAGATTGCGAGGCGAAGCTTGCGGCTAGGGTTTCCCACGCCTCGTGGGACGTGGCCACCATCGTCATCATCCCAAGCACACTCTCGTGGAGGGAGCACACGATGGCGGAGAGGATGGCCTGGTCCTGTTGGTGCCAGGCCGCATACTGCGGGTTGGGGATGGTCGCCGGTGCACCAGTGGTTCCAGCCGCAGGGTTAGGGATCGTCGCAGACGGACACCGGAGGGTGCCATCGACGAACCCAAAGAGTAGATTGCTCCAGAGTATCGGAACAACCTGGGTCTTCCAGTAGATGAAGTTGTTGGGGTTGAGGTGGACGGTGATCTGTCCCGTCAGATTGATGGGCGACGATGGGATGACCGAGGTCGCGACGGTGGCGCCGGCCATCGTGGAGCCGAAGAGGCCCGGGAAGGCGGCGCTGACGGAGCCCGAGGAGAGAGCCGAGGTAGCAGTCGAGGAGAGTTCGACATCGGCGTGAGGTCAGGCGGTAGGCGGAAGCGAGATCGCGGCGGCGCCGAGATGAGAGTTGGCGGCGGCGGCGATTTTAGGGTTTAGGCCGGTTTCGGCTTTGATACCATGTGAGAAATAATGTGTATGGGTATTGCACGGTACGTCAAAGGGTCCGGTCTATCTCATTATATATGGGGGTAGTGTTACAATACAGGTACAAGTACATGTTGGTAGAGTCCTATACAGATACGTCTATCACTTTGCAGTGAAATTACAAATTGCGGATTATTCTGCCAGCTGCAAGCCGTTGGTCCCAAACAAGTTGCTATATTCCGAGCAGCTGCACATTCTTATGAGCTTCTACTTCACAAAACTACACATCTTGAACTCGTGAAGTATGCAAGTATGTGCTAAATCTGAAAATAAATTTTCAAAAGAATTTTTCTGTACATGTGTTCAAATAGACAGTATTATATATCGACACACTAAAAACTTCAAAGCGTTTTTCCTCAATAATCATTTTGAAACGGCAACTCTTGAGATCGTGTATGTAGACATGTAATGATGCAGTACACGCAAGTACTATGGTTGGTCATTACTCATTTATAATATTCACTTCAGTCTGTCTGTAGCCTCACGATAAATGCTTAATATATAGTTGGTGGAGCCGCGCGTCATATATGGCGTATCGTCATGCAGAAACACCCAAGTAACCAGTGTAGGGCATTAGAACAGAGTAGCTCCATTTTTCATGGGAATATATAGTTGGTGAAATTTAGGCATGTGAGGTATCGGTAAATTTGCAACGGGGTGGGTTCTCATTTACATCGCCTACAAACCTCCATACGTTTGTTGTTAAGTGTGGATCATATCAGATATGACTTTAGCCTCCTGGATGAGGAGACGAAGTAGTAGTCTCGACTTCTCCACTGGTACAACCATGCACATGTGTTCGAATAGACAGTAGTATATATTGACGAAAATGTATTGCTGTTTTAAATTTCTGCTAGACTTTCTTAAGCTGCCTTTAGCAGGTGTCCATGGATCGAAGTTGGGGTTTGAGCCAGTGCCCTCGTTGTTTCACACACTAATTTTTAGATGGTAAACACTACCTATCGGGGTCCGGTCAGAGATAATTCGTCGGACCTCGCCATTGCCGTCGATCTCGTCTCAATCAAACGCTTGGTTTTTTATCTGTTTTTGCCCCCGTAATTGCACACGTTGATTCCGCATCGTCTCAGTCAAAACGCCTCCCCTAATGGAGCGAAAGCTGCCTCGCCTCTCATTCCCGCACTGCCCCCTTCCCCTCCGCTCCTTGCATCGCTCGGACCGCTCCCTCCGCCGTGGCAGAACTGACCGGCGGCCGGCGGAAGTAGGTGCCTGGGCGGCTCAACCGGGTCGTGAAGCCTCTGGCTGAAGCAGTGAGTAATTGGCTGTTTGCAGCGCTACGTTTGGGTTGATCATGGCATGCGGGTGGCTCACCTGCCGCCATGGAGGATCAGCAGCGCTAGAAGGTTACTTCGAATGTTCTAATTTTCTGTGTCTCTCTCTCTCTCTCTCTCTCTCTCTTGCAACGACGACGTGAATCGGCAACATGTGACCGCGGCAGACCGAGTCCTAACAAGTTGCAGAGACCATGTCACGAGTAAGTGGCATCCTGGTACATCTTCTATCAGCAGCAGCAGAAACAAGTTGGTGCACTTTTGCGACAGACTGCATCGTTCTCCACCTAGCAGCCGCAATTTGGCAAGTCGTCTATGCCAAGGTAACAACCACATGCTTTATATGCTTTCTTGATTTTCCATGTATGCTTCTGTTGTTTGTAACTCGTGCTTCCTTGTTTCTGCTATTGGTGTCTACCAAGAACGTCGTTCCAAGGGAGAAGGTCCCAACGCACTTCTAGATCATGTCAAGTGCTTCCCATAGTGCAAGCCATGGAAGGCAATATTCAACAGCACATGAATGACCACGCATCTGGGAGCATCATGTTGACTATCCTAGGACCGCCTGCTACTGTCTCGATGGCCGATGCCTCATGATCAATGGGAGCATCTATATATTTGTTAGAAACAAACTGTAATTGTATCGGAAGCAAATTCTCGTGTCGTCGGAAACAATTTCTTGCTGTATTTTGAAAGGATATTTTTCACTTTAGACCAAAAAATAATTTATTTGTAATAGAAGCAAATTCACTAACAAAACAATTTGTCCATGCATAAGCACCTGTGTCAGACTACTACTATATCACTCCTTAAACACCCATGAAACAATTAAGCATGAGATTGATTTCGGAACAAAATTGTCTAGGAAAGCACTAGGAATCGGACGCCGATACCTAGCTATCTATCGGACTGCTCCTTCGCCACACGATCAATGTCTCGTGAGACGTCCGATAGTATGGGCGTGGGTAGCTCGTTTATGTGTGCAAACTCTATCCCACAAATAACGGCTGGTAGTTAATGTCCGTATGTCAAATTTGCACTACTCACTAATTGCTACCGTGAATCACGTCAGCTCCAAGATCCGTTAATCGGTGTTGTTCTCCCTCCAACCTGCCGGGGTGCACGTGCTTCCTACTCCTCGCTACCAGAAATCCTTCGTATGGCATGTTTCAGCCCCTTGCACAATATGCTTCCTATTAACTCTATATTTGCTTCCTGGCTCGATTCTGCCACAAGAGTTTTCCTTAGTTCAGATAACACATATATTTCATAGTACATTCATGTGTGCTTGTGTAGTCATCGTTATAACAGAATAGATACACTAGCACGTATGACACATTCCAAATTTTATTACATTATTGTTTCTTTGTACAGACATATGTGCTTCTATCTAGCATAATAACGCTTCAATAGCCGTGCATCATGCTTCAACATTGAATATACAATTTATTCTAGTACTTGCATATATGTTCAAACTTTCAGTGGACAGATCCACATGCTTCGGTGACATACATCAGAATGCTTCAGTTCATAGAAGCATGTACGTGCTTCAGTTACACTCATATATGTGTAAACTAAGTCGCATGGACAATTGAACACTACCTATCGGGGTCCGGTCAGATATAATTCGTCGGACCTCACCATTGCCGTCGATCTCGTCTCAATCAAACGCTTGGTTTTTCATCTGTTTTTGCCCCCGTAATTGCACACGTTGATTCCGCATCGTCTCAGTCAAAATGCCTCCCCTAATGGAGCGAAAGCTGCCTCGCCTCTCATTCCCGCACCGACCCCTTCCCCTCCGCTCCTTGCATCGCTCGGACCGCTCCCTCCGCCGTGGCAGAACTGACCGGTGGCCGGCGGAAGTAGGTGCCTGGGCGGCTCAACCGGGTCGTGAAGCCTCCGGCTGAAGCAGTGAGTAATTGGCTGTTTGCAGCGCTACGTTTGGGTTGATCATGGCATGCGGGCGGCTCATCACCTACCGCCATGGAGGATCAGCAGCGCTAGAAGGTTACTTTGAATGTTCTAATTTTCTCTCTCTCTCTCTCTCTCTCTCTCTCTCTCTCTCTCTCTCTCTCTCTCTCTCTCTCTCTCTCTCTCTCTTGCAACGACGACGTGAATCGGCAACATGCGACCGCGGCAGACCGAGTCCTAACAAGTTGCAGAGACCATGTCACGAGTAAGTGGCATCCTGGTACATCTTCTATCAGTAGCAGCAGAAACAAGTTGGTGCACTTTTGCGATAGACTGCATCGTTCTCCACCTAGCAGCCGCAATTTGGCAAGTCGTCTATGCCAAGGTAACAACCACATGCTTTATATGCTTCCTTGATTTTCCATGTATGCTTCTGTTGTTTGTAACTCGTGCTTCCTTGTTTCTGCTATTGGTGTCTACCAAGAACGTCGTTCCAAGGGAGAAGGTCCCAACGCACTTCTAGATCATGTCAAGTGCTTCCCATAGTGCAAGCCATGGAAAGCAATATTCAACAGCACATGAATGACCACGCATCTGGGAGCATCATGTTGACTATCCTAGGACTGCCTGCTACTCTCTCGATGGCCGATGCCTCATGATCAATGGGAGCATCTATATATTTGTTAGAAACAAACTGTAATTGTACCGGAAGCAAATTCTCGTGTCGTCGGAAACAATTTCTTGCTGTATTTTGAAAGGATATTTTTCACTTTAGACCAAAAAATAATTTATTTGTAATAGAAGCAAATTCACTAACAGAACAATTTGTCCATGCATAAGCACCTGTCAGACTACTACTATATCACTCCTTAAACACCCATGAAACAATTAAGCATGAGATTGATTCCGGAACAAAATTGTCCATGCGGCCGAGTTTACACATATATGAGTGTAACTGAAGCACGTACATGCTTCTATGAAGTGAAGCATTCTGAAGTATGTCACCGAAGCATGTGGATCTGTCCACTGAAAATTTGAACATATATGCAAGGACTAGAATAAATTGTATATTCAATGTTGAAGCATGATGCATGGCTATTGAAGCGTTATTATGGTAGATAGAAGCACATATGTCTTTACAAAGAAACAATAGTGTAATAAAATTTGGAATGTGTCATACGTGCTAGTGTATCTATTCTGTTATAACGACGACTACACAAGCACACATGAATGTACTATGAAATATATGTGTTATCTAAACTAAGGAAAACTCTTGTGGCAGAATCGAGCCAGGAAGCAAATATAGAGTTAATAGGAAGCATATTGTGCAAGGGGCTGAAACATGCCATACGAAGGATTTCTGGTAGCGAGGAGTAGGAAGCACGTGCACCCTAGCAGGTTGGAGGGAGAACAACACTGATTAATAGATCTTGGATCTGACGTGATTCACGGTAGCAATTAGTGATTAGTGCAAATTTGACATACGGACATTAACTACCAGCCGTTATTTGTGGGACGGAGTTTGCACACATAAACGAGCTACCCACGCCCATACTATCGGACGTCTCACGAGACATTGATCGTGTGGCGAAGGAGCAGTCCGATAGTTAGCTAGGTATCGACGTCCGATTCCTAGTGCTTTCCTATTCTTATTGGGGAGATTTCAACTTGCTCAGATTTTCTTTCGAGAAGAGTAAAGTCTAGTTTGACAACCATTGCCTTTCTTATTCAAGATAGTCATTCACAACTTGGATTTAAGAGAGGTTTCAATGATAATGATAGGAAGGCATTTTACCTAGGAAAATGGTCTTCTTGAACTTATATACAAGAAGCTAGTCCATATATTGATATACTCAGATTGGGAAGTAACATTCTCTATAGTCTCAGTACGTACTAGAACGTACCGAGGCTCTCAGACCACGCTCTTATATTATTGACCATGGGATGCCTAGACCACAATGGCTTGCCATTTCAAGTTTGAACTTGGATGGTTACACCATGAGGGCTTCCATGACATGGTCAAACAGTATAGGAAAGACATGGTGCTGGGTGAACCCCAATACAAAGGTGGAATAATAAAATGCGTGCGACACGCAAACATCTTGGTGGTTGGACACAACACACAACAGGTATTCTTAAATAAGAAAACAACAACTTGCGTATGTTATTGATGACCTCGAAGCACTAGCGGACGTTCGGCCGCTTTCCGAGTATGAAACTGAGCTCAAGAGCCAATCAAATGGACATATAGCACGACTTCTACGCGAGGGGGGCTCAAATGTTACCGACTTTCTAAAGTCCAGTTCATACTGAAGGAGTTTTGAATACAAGATACTTCTATTGTATTGCCAATGGTGAACATAGGAAGAAACTTATTCACTCTCTAGTTCAGGATGAGGTAACAGTTGAGGGTCATGAGCAACTAAATTCGTACATTACAAATTACTACAAAGGTTTGTTTGGAGCTTACGAAGAAGATAACTTCTCCATGGATGAGTCCCCAAAAGACAATATATCCCACGTTTCTGATGAGGCAAACAACCTACTTACTACCCGATACTCCGAGGAGAAAGTGGAAAAGTTTGTTTTCCAAATGGAACACAACAAATCTCCTGATCTAGATGGTTTCCCGATAGAGTTCTACCAGAACTTCTGGGATGTCATCAAGTTAGACCTCTTAGAATTCTTCAGTTTTCTGCATGTTGGACAACTAGAACTATTTCACCTGAATTTCAGTGAGATAATTTTATTACCTAAGGTTAATGAAGCAGAAAGGATCCAACAATACATGCCTATCAGTCTTCTTAACCTTTTAAAATTTTCACCCAAAAGTGACAACAATCAGGATGAACACTGTGGATGACAATGTGGTTTGTCCTTCTCAATATTGCTTTCATGGAAGGCCACAACTTCGTAAATAGGGTGGTTAACCTTCATGAAACATTACACAGACTACATAGAATTTTTTTGAATGGGGTTATTTTGGAAATTGATTTCAAGAAAGCCTATGACAAGGTCAAGTGGTCTTTCCTACAACAGACTCTCGGAATGAAAGTTTTTTCTGCAGAGTGGCGTACTTTAATCCATAGCCCTGTGTCGGGAGGTAGTGTGTCCATAAAAGTCAATAATGGCATTGGAAAATATTTTCATATAAAAAAAGGGCTAAGACAAGGAGACCCATTATCACCAATACTATTCAATATAGTGACTAATATGCTAGCCTTCGAACAACTCTTGGGGGTCCAAAAACCAATTACATAAGAGTGAGTTTTCTTTGCTTCCGTGAGTCTCAAGGAGAGATCAATCTATATGCTGATTTATTTGGCTGCGGGTAAGCCAGTTTCCAATTAGGTATTTCGTATACCAATCCATTACCGGAGACTTACAAATGCTGATAGGAAACTTGTTGAGGCGAGACTATAATTAAGAATTAGCAGTTGGATACGTAAACTTGTTATCCTTGGGGTAGATTAGTGCTCATTAACTCAGTGATTCTTAAAACGATTGGATTACTTCCAATCAAAATTCTTTTGGCAAGGAACAGTGATAAAAAGAAATATCGACTCACTAAGTGGAGTGTAATTTATTTTCCAAAATATAAGTATGGGCTAGATATTCAGATAAAGAATACGACCTTTCTTACTAAATGGGTCTTCAAGTTACTTAACGTAGATGGGGTATGGCAAAATCTCCTTCATAAAAAATATGTTGACTCGAATGTGTTATCCCATGTACATTGGAAAACCTGGCGATTCAAGTTTCTGGGCTGGTCTAATGGCTACGAAAAAACATTTCTTGCGCTTTGAATCTTTTTTAATTAAGGACAAATTAGAGATGCGTTTCTAGGAGGAAAAGTGGCTAGGCAATGTTACACTACGAGAATAGTATCCTACTTTGTACGATATTATTCGTTATAAGGGTGATATAATCTCCATGATTTTGGTGTCTCTCCACCAAACGTGACATTAAGAAGAGATTTTCTTGGACCCATGTTTGCTTCTTGGAATGCCTTACTTCAACGCTTGGCTATAGTCAATTAACACATGGGCCCGATAAATTTCATTGGAGAATCTACACGAGAATGATAAATCTTCGGTTGTTTTCATGTACAATGCACTAGTGTCATACGGACTTACCAGTTGATAACAATAGGGAAATCTTGAAGATGAAGATACCTCTAAAGATCAAAATATTTTCTTGGTATGTTTATTGTTTGGTTATTCTTACTAAAGAAAACTTTGTTAGGTGGAATTGGCTTGGGAGTACGAAATGTGTTTTTTATCACGATGACATAATCAAGTATTTATTCTTCCAATGCAATTTTTGTTGTTCTATATGACCAGTCATCTAGGTAGCTTGAAACTTATGTCCACCTCGTAGTGTTGTCAATACTTTTGGAAATTGGCTATATGGTATAGATCACAAGTACAAAATTCTCCTGAGGGTGGGAACAATGCCATTATGTGGTCGCTTTGGCTATGTAGAAATCATAAAAAAATAATGATAAAAATATTTCTCTCTTGCAGGTTATCTATCGGTGTACCGATACACTTTATTTATGGTCGTCTCTATAATGCATGGAGTTTCGTAACCTATTTATGAAGTTGACTACACCACGAGGGACTTTTTATCCAACATGGATGAAAGCATAATCTTCGGATCGTCCCTTCACCACCTTAGGCCTGTTGAAGCTTCTCATTTTGATATATAATTCATATTTTTTCTGTTTTAGGACTTCTGGACTTGTGTCGGCTGTGTGCATCCTGTTATGCAGAGGCTGGCGTAATGCTTAAAACTCTTTAAGTAATAAAACTCCCTTTATAAAAAAAAGAACATTCATACCCCTATAGGAGAAAAATACTTCTGGGTGAACATTATGAACTTAAAATATTTCGAAAAATTTCAGGTTTGTACATGCTTCTGATTTTGAATGTTGTTTGTGTTTCAATCACATGAAGAGTTGTGGAGGTTGGAGAAGTGACATTATTTTTTAAGTTATTAAACCTGAGGAAGAGAAGATGGATTATTTCAGGGCTCTGAATTCGTGAATACTCAACGAAACCCCGAAGATCATTGTGGGGTGCATAAACTGGAAGTATCGAGGGTTCACCGTCTGAAGAGGGCTCTCAAGACTCCATGGAACAAGGCACTGACACACAACTATCAGCTGATTCTGTGCAACTCAAGAACATGAACAAGTGAACACCAAGATGCTCTCGAGAGGCAAGAACAAAGATGAACTATGAACTAAGTTAGTACAAAATCACCTGCGGCGGGCAGGGCGGAAATGCGGCGGCGGCGATTGACCTTGGCGCCTGGAGACCTGCGACCAGCATCGCCCGCTGCACCGGGATCTGGGTCGGTGTCCGGGTCGCGGTTCGCTTGTCTGGCCAACGTTCAGTCGGACGACGAGACCCTGGCGGCCATAGTAGCCCTAGATGGCCTTGACGATGAGGATGGGCGGCTTGGCTGGACGACGGTGTCGTGGCGGTGGCGGAGGTAGGACGAGGAGCTCCGGCAACAGTTTTGGGAGGAGATAGGATTCCCCACTCCTGCATCGCGTTTTTGGGAGAGGTCGCCGAGCTCAGCGGAATGTGGCGGAGCTTCATCGCCGCCTCCGCCGGTCTCGCCTCCGTCTTCGGGGGGCGGGTCTAGACGACGATCCGCGTCTCCTCTTCTTCGTCGGAGGCATGTGGTGTCTCCGGGGAGAGTGAGGCCCTGGCGGGGGCCGCTTCCTCCGTGGAAGACGTCGGTGCCGCCGGTGATGGGAGTGCTGATCGCCCAGGCGCTAGGGCGACCTGCCAACTCGGACGGTGGGGTCGGGTGTCGCGGTGGCTTCCACGTGGGATCTGGAGGAGGAGGTGGTTGCCTCGCAGGCGACTGACATGGCGGACTCGAGTGGGCCCACTTCTACGAGGAACGAGGCGGACTCGGTTATCGAGTTCTCCTGGACTCGGATCGCGTGACGTCTACAGGCGGCCTGGTCTAGGTCTTCGATACCTGATCAATCTACTTCGCCGCCCGTCTCGTTCCTCTCGCCCTCTTCGCTGCCTGCCTCTTTGTTGCCGCCGCCTCGGCTGCCGGCTCCGGCTGTGGTCTTTCCGCTTCTTCGTGGCCGCTCGTTCGCCGAGGTTCTTCGATCTCCGGCTCCAATGGCCGGGAACCAGCCGCGGGGACAGCCGCCTGCGGCGGTGCAGCCACCCCGGGGACCTACTGTACCTATGCCCCGGGGCATGGCTCCCTTCGCTGCCCCTCCTTTGGGCGGCCCGGCTCCATCCTTCGTCGCCCCGCCTCCTGGTGGTCGCCGGCTGCGCTAACCGTGGCATCAAGCTTGTCTCCACAGTTTCCCCCGGGGTTTCCACCGGGGATGGTTTTTCGGCCTCCTGCATCGCACTTTGCTGCTGGCCACGCGGTTCAGCAACAACTGCTCTAGGCTCCGTACCATGGCCCGCCACCACAAATCTACCCTAGTACGACTGGGGGTGGTCTGGGGGGCGGTGCGCCGTATGCGGGGGCACACGACAGTGCTCCACCGTTTGTGGCCGGTGCTGCTTCGACCGCTCCCGCTGCGCCCAAGAGGAAGAAGAAGAAGAAGCATGTCCATGGCCATCCGCAACTGACGGGGGTTTCTAGGGCTTTTATGCATCCGCAGTACCAGACTCTTCAGCCATAGATACAGGGACAACAGCAGTTCGGGTTTCCTCAGTTGCCCTTTACCCCGACTTAGTATCCTTTAGTTGAGCAGGGTGGGGTGTAGGGCTTGCAGCAGGGCGTGGACGCTAATGTCACGGCAGGGTCGCAGGGGGTGTTGGTGCCTCGTAATGCAACTAAAAAGAATAAGAAAGCTGTCAGGTGCTGGAAGTGTGCTTCGGACTCTCATGCGTCCAAGGAGTGTAAGGCAATACATTATTGTTACATTTGCGATGTTTTGTCCCATCCTACGCTCAGGTGTCCGGTTCTGAAGCAGCCCCGCCCCATAGCTTACATGGTTGGGGTGGGACATGATAAGACGCTCTTCGCGCAGATTCCTGATAGTGTGGTCCGACCTAATCTAGGGACTAGTAAGACCCCTATTGCACTGGTTCAGGTTTTGGGGGAGTCTATTTCTGCAGAGGTGGTGCAACAACAGTTTGCTAGGAAATGCCAGGTCAAATCCTAGTGGAAGTGGGAGGCACTGAAGCATGGTACCAATGATTTTCTTGTTAGTTTTCCTTCTTTCGAGGACCTTGACAGGGTGGACGGGAGTCAGTTTTCTATGCCACTTGGCAAGACTCAGTTGACGGTTTCTGCCTATATGATTCAGGAGGTGCCTCATAAGTGTGAATTGCATCAGGTTTGGCTGCATGTTGAGGGGATCCCTCACTCTCTGTGGACTTTTCTGGGTTTGTGGGCGGTCGGGGACTCCTGGGTAGCCCTTTGGACGTGGATTTGCTGTGCCTTAGACGGAAGGGCCTGGTTCGTATTTTGGTTGGTATGTTTGACATCTCCATTTTTAGAAGAAGGATGCACTGGGATCATATCTTACTTCTGATATTGTGGTATTGCTGAAGGGTTATGAGTTACGTTTTCGGTTGGAGCCTGCTAGTTTTGCTCTGGAGCCTGATTTCTCGCCGTATCTTTGGAGGAAGGGTCCTGATGGGTCTGGGGATGTTGGTGCTAGGCCGAATGGTGATGATGTGATGGATACCTCTGAGGTGGCTCCTATGCCACCTGCAGGTGGGACTTCGGCTGGGCAGTCATCTGGATAGGGTGCTTCTGCACCAACCTCTTCGCGTCAGACTTCTGTGCAGGTGTATGCTGTCACCCCATTCAATGCCTCTCCGACCACGCCGCGAGGAAATGAGTTGCTGGATGCCCTCCCGCTTGATTCACTTCTTCGTGGGGTTTCGCCCAAGGGGGCCGTACCACAGGCCACACATTCATAGCTTCAGGAGGCTTTGCATTTGGCGTGTCGGCCCTATAGGGATACTCCATCCCCTGCCAGGTCTCGACCAAATGTGCTTGGCAGAACTATTCTACGTGGGGTCGTGGATTCTTTCTCGGGACCTATTCTCATGGAGGTGTCCCCGGGGACTGATGAACCTATGTTGGCTCCGACCGGGGCTTCGATGCTTATTCATGATGGATCTTCTTTGGAGGGTGATCAACGGCTTGCGGTGCCGGCTGTGGACGTGGAGGGCCGGGCGGCTCGAGCGATCCAGCAGGTGGCCCACGAGGCTACGCGGGAGGACGCGGCAGTGGCCCAGGAGGGGCTGCTGTACGGCATGGGTACGACCCAGGAGGGGTTGAAGGCCCGCGCTCCCCGGGAGCCTCCGGCAGCGCGACCAGGTGGGGGAGCCCTGGCCCAGGCGGGGTCGGGGTCTCCTTCATAGGCCATGGACCCGGCGGACCCGAAGGACGAGGGCGCCAAGCTCTAGCTGGGGTAGCGGCGTGGTGACCTGACCCAGGTGGGGTCGGGGCATGGCCACGGCATCCGGACCTAGGTGGGGTCGGTTTCACCGGGGGCTGACGCTGCTGCACCGGATCGCAAGGGGACGGTGGACGGGACCCCGACGCGACGCAGTCTTCGACATGGAGTTGATGCTTTCGGTGCACCCGCTACGAATGGGGATTCGTTGGGGAAGGCTATGAGGAGGAAGGCGGAAAAGAACCTCGATCCTCAGGGTACTAAGAGCTCTTCGAAGTCGTTTCTTTCTTTCTCTACTCCTGTTATTGTTGATAAGCTATCCAATGTTGGTATTAACATGGGTAGATCTGTATCTGAAGTTAATATTTCTAGTTCTATCTGAGATATATGGAGGTTGACCGTCTAACGGTTACTCCTAAGGTTTCATTGTTGCCTGACTATTTACTAATTGAGGAGGAGGAGTTGCATGCCACAGTAGATGGTCAACTCCTTTCTCACTTAGTTGGTGAAGTGTCGGAAGTGGGCTTTGATGAGACGGGGCTAGACTCTTTGTATGAGCTTAAAGCCTCAAGTCGAAAATCAAAGATTCATAAGGCTCGGAAGAGACCTCGTGTATCCAAACAACCTATTGTTTCTCAATGAATGGCATGTTTTCAAATAGCAGAGGTCTTCGTGACTTGGCTAAGCATTTGCTTTTTGTCGATTGTGTGAGAGATCATCATTTGGATTTTCTGGGTATTTCTGAGACGGGTAGACGAGATTATTCACAAGCTTTACTCAATCGCCTTTCTGGTGGAGTGGACTTTACGTGGGTGTCTCGTCCACCACGTGGTCGTTCCGGGGGAATTCTGTTAGGCGTATGAGATGAAACCATGAAAGTCTTAGCTAGTTCGGTTGGAGATTTATTCATAAAACTCCACATCCGCAACAAGACTGATAATTTCACATGGTCTCTAATCGCCGTATATGGAGCTGTCCAGGAAGTTTTTAAGGCTGATTTTTTGCATGAGCTGGTAAATCTTGCAAATGACAATCCGTACCCTATTCTTATAGGTGGGGATTTTAATTTGATGAGATTCCCTCATGAGAAAAGTCGTGGCAGATTTGACGATCATTGGCCCTTCATATTTAACGCTATTATTGACAGCTTGAACCTACGAGAGGTTACAATGTTAGGAAGACAATTTACTTGGGCTAATAGTCTTCTAGAGCAGACATACGAAAAACTAGATAGGGTACTTATGGATACTGAATGGGAAGAGAAGTATCCCATGGTAACCGTAAGGGCTCTAGAACGTATTGAGGCTTTGTCAGATCACACCCCTTTACATTTAAATGTTGGGTCGCTGCCACGACATCCCAGGCATGAGTTCAAATTTGAACTAGGCTGGTTGATTTGAGACTGATTTTTTGAGATGGTTAAGGCAATTTGGATAAAACCGGTTGGTGGTCATACACCCATACAACGATGGAATAACAAAATATGTGCTTTACGTAATTTCCTTCGTGACTGGGCTAGACATACTGCTGGAATCCTGAAAAAGGATAAAATTCTCCTTTCCTCTATAATTGATGACCTTGAGTCCTCTGCAGAAGTTAGGCCGTTATCTACACAGGAGATTGAGCTCAAAAGTCAATCAAATGCGGAGATGGCCAGACTCTTGTGTGAGGAAGAACTCAAATGGTACCAACGCTCCAAAGCGAAATTTATTCTAGAGGGAGATGCCAATACAAGATATTTCCATGCTATTGCCAATGGCAAGCATAAGAAAAAATGTATCCATTCTCTCAACCAGGATGAAGGTATCATTGAGGGACAAGAACAACTTAAGTCGTATATTACTAGTTATTATAAATCTTTGTTTGGGCCACCACCAGAGAATTCTTTTACTTTGGATGAGTCTCAAACAACGGATATTCCGCAGGTTTCTGTCGAGGAAAATAACTTTCTAACCGCCCCTTACATGGAGGAAGAGGTAAATAAAGCGGTTTTCCAGATGGAACATAACAAAGCACCAGGTCCAGATGGTTTCCCAGCAGAATTTTACCAACAATTCTGGGAGATCATTAAAGTGGACTTAATGGCTTTATTTGGTTTTTTGCATGTTGGGCAACTTGATCTTTTTAGACTAAACTTTGGCAATATAATTCTACTGCCTAAGGTTAACAATGCAGAGCATATACAACCGTTAGCTTTAAGATTTTCACAAAAGCTGCCACAATTAGACTAAATTCATTTGCTGATCATGTTGTCCGACCTTCTCAAACTGCTTTTATGCAAGGACGAAACATCTCAGATGGTATGGTAATCCTACACGAAACAATCCATGAACTACACTCCAAAAAACAAAACGGGGTACTGTTCAAGATTGATTTTGAGAAGGCTTACGATAAAGTTAATTGGTCTTTCCTCCAGCAAACACTCAGAATGAAAGGTTTTTCGTATGAGTGGTGCAATCTCATACAATCTTTTGTGTCTGGTGGTAGCGTTGCCATAAAAGTCAATGAGGTCACTGGCAAATACTTCTAGACTAAGAAGGGTTTGAGGCAAGGGGATCCACTATCGCCGATACTATTTAACATAGTGGCGAATATGTTGGCTATCCTTATTGAGAGGGCAAAAGCTGAGGGCCAAATTGAAGGATTAGTTCCACATCTTGTTGATGGAAGACTGTCTATCCTTCAATATGCTGACGATACAATTCTATTTATGGAACATGATATTGAGAAAGCTAAGAACCTGAAGTTAATACTATCAGCCTTTGAGCAACTCTCTGGATTGAAACTTAACTTCCATAAGAGTGATTTGTATTGTTTTGGCAAGGCCTAGAGCGAGGCACACCTGTATGCTGAACTTTTCGGCTATGAACAGGGGCAATTTCTAATCAACTATTTGGGTATTCCGATACACTATCGGCGTCTCACTATTGCTGAATAGAAACTCGTTGAGGAAAGACTCCAAAAACGTCTTAATAGCTGGAAAGGCAAGTTACTATCCCTCGGTGGAAGACTAGTACTCATAAACTCAGTACTCACCAATATGGTACTATATATGATCTCGTTTTTCCAACTGCCAAAAGGGGTCTTGAACAAAGTGAATTATTTCCTATGAAGATTCTTTTGGCAAGGGGATAGTGAAAGGAAAAAGTATCGACTGGCCAAATGGAATGTGGTTTGCCGACCAAATGAATACGGTGGACTTGGTATTCATGACCTTCAAGTCAAAAATACCGCCCTCTTAGGTAAATGGCTGTTTAAGCTACTTAATGAAGAGGGAGCTGGCAAACTATAATTTGGAGAAAATATGTTGGATCCAAAGCTGTGTCTCAACTGGTATGGAAACCTGGTGATTCACATTTTTGGGCTGGACTTATGGCGTCTAAGAAACATTTTTTCTGATTTGGTGCGTATAATATTAAGGATGGATCTCAAATTAGATTCTGGGAAGATAAATGGCTTGGTCATAATTCTCTTCGAGAACAATACCCGGCTCTATATTCGATTGTTAGACACAAAGGGGACACCCTTTCACAGTGATGGAAACTACTCCTCCTAATGTATCTTTCAGAAGAAGTCTCATTGGTCCTAGACTAGTATCATGGAATAATCTATTATTACGATTATCCACGATTCAACTGTCGGATGGTGTAGACGAGTTCAGATGGAAACTACATGAGAGCGGTAATTTCTCTGTGGACTCGATGTATAGAGCTTTGGTTCAACCTAATATCTCAGTCGATGATAATAGTAAAATTTGGAAGATGAAAATCCCCTTGAAAATAAAGATATTTGCTTGGTATCTGCGTAAAATGGTAATTCTTATTAAAGACAATCTTGTTAAGCGGAATTGGCATGGAAGTAAACAATGTGTGTTTTGTCATCATGACGAGACGATTAAATATTTGTTTTTCCAATGCAAATTTGCTCGTCATATATGGTCAATCATCCAAGTTGCCTCTGGTTTATCTCCGCCACGATCGGTGGCCAATGTATTTGGTAACTGGTTGTATGGGATTGAGGATAAATATAGGATCTTGTTTAGGGTGGGAGCGCTTGCCATTATTTGGTCACTGTGGCTATGTAGAAATGACAAGATTTTTAATTCTAATGAGTCTTCAACGTTGTAGGTTATCCATCGTGCTACGGCTATTCTCCGGTCCTGGACTATTCTCTACAGATTCGAGTTCCATAATTTGTTTGTGGAGGGGTGTACACGATTGGAGGATACGGTGAGGGATATTTTTTCTCGACATGGATGGTTGCGTGATCTGTGGATTGAGTTACCTTAGTGATTTGTCCTAGACAATGTTGGAGTCTTTTATTTTTGTTTTTGCTATTCTCTAGGTTCACTATTGTATGAGTTGATCGGCTGTGTGCATCCTAGCTATACAGAGACCGGATGTAAACATTATGAAAGTAATAAAGCGCCCATTTCCAAAAAAAAGAAAACTAATTATACAGGAGGTGGATAGGGAAGATAGGGTAGTTGCTTGGATATTGTTTTCATTTCTATGTCAGACTGAGTTTGAAGAGCGCACACCAATGTGCATTGAAAAGTATAGAAGGACATACTAGCTGTGTTGAATTAATAAGCGGATGGCATCACTCTTTATATGGAGCATCACAGCTTCGGAACTGCAAGTGAAAGTACACGTCGCCATGGAAGAAATAGGGTTGGGAGGTGCCAGGATAGCACTCAGCGCAGCGTTCCTTGTACTGCTTGGAGAAGTTACTCATTGTTCTAGCACCATGAAAAGTTACAGTGAGATTTATCTGATCCTAGCTCGTATCTTCACAAGTTTGTTGCCGTGCACGCATGTGATTTTTACCTGATTTCTGATGTTGGTCTCCAGCAGGAGTCTTGTTACTCTAATCGTAAACAATATCACAAACGAACGGATGTTGTTAGGTTCTTCAATTAATTCGTGCAGCTAATTTAGGGGCAACCGTACTGTACATAACAAACCTAAGCTACTGAAGTTTGTTAACTATCAAAACCAATGGATGCTTGATGCTTGTACCCGTGTGACAATGGAAGAAATCAGTTTCCTAGCACATATTCTAAATAAAAATCCAATTAAATTATCGCTTATGTTCGCATTTTCACGGATGAAGGTAGAGAAATAAGAAGTGTAGTTACCACCCGTAAAATTTTCAATTACTTACAACTACGTGCTCTACTGTTAAATGTTCCACCAGTTTTGCTTGGTGCAACTCTATTACAAAAGTGTACAACCTCGATACAATTCAATGCTAGAAGCATAAACTTACCCTTGATAAAAGAAGCATATGAATGTCTATAGGATAAAACTGTAAGGATGTGCACATCTACTACGTGGCGACCCGGGAGAGCATTTTCTTTAATTTTATATAGATATAAGATAAATGTATGGGTATTCTAATTACATTGAATGTAATTTTCTTCTTAACTAGCACAGTGGCCCTCACAATCATCATATTTATTGTGTCGAAAGTGTTAATTATTTTTTGTCTTATACATGTATTATTATTTTTATGGTATTTCCTCTCCATTGTGAAATACAATAACATTTTATACATGCGTGTACATTAGGTGCATTTTTGCACGGATAGTTATATTATATGACTGGAGTTAACACAATTTAATAATCATGCACATTAGGTGCATTTTTGCATGGATAGTTATATTATATGACTGGAATTAACACAATTTAATAATCATCGATGTATTTTCCAATGAACAATACCATTTGTGCGCTAGCCTATTTGATCTCAATTTTGCGGAACAATGACTAATGAAATTTTAGGGAAGTGCATTATCGAACATGAAAATATTAGATCAATACATACAATTAATTTCACATGGTAGGTCGTGCATAGTGTTTTTATGTTACAGTATCAACACATGGTTGACACTCCAATCTATATTATAGTTAACATGGTATATTTTTTGATGTGAAATGATAATGCAGATATCGCTAAATGATAGTGCAGATATCGCTAAATGGATCGGCCCTCCACCACCTTAGGCATGTTGCGGTTTCTCATTTTGACATGTAATTTGTCTTTTCCCGTTTTATGATTTCTGGACTTGTGTCGGCTGTCTTCATCCTGTTATGTCGAGGCCGGCGTAATGTTTAAAACTTTTTAAGTAATAAAGCGTCCTTTATCGAAAAAAGAACATACATCCCCCTATAGGAGAAAAATACTTCTAGGTGAACATTATGAACTTTAAATATTTCGGAAAACATTTCAGGTTTGTACAGCTTCTGATTCTGAATGTTGTGTGTGTTGCAATCACATGAAGGGTTGTGGAGGTTGGAGAAGTGACATTATTTTTAAGTTATTAAACCAGAGGAAGAGAAGATGGATAATTTTGGGGCTCCGATTCCGTGAATACTCAGAGAAACCCTAAAAATCACTGTGGGGTGCGTAAAATGCCTCTGGTGGAAGTATCAAGGGTTCTCTTTTTGAAGAGGACGCTCAAGACTCCATGGAACAAGGCACTCACACACAAACTATCAGCTGATTCTGTGTAACTCAAAGAACATGAACAAATGAACACCAAGATGCTCTCAAGGAACGTAAAGACTCCATGGAACAAGGCACTAACACACAAACTATCAGCTGATTCTGTGTAATTAGGGGCAACGTACTGTACTTATAGAAGCCAAGCTACGGAAGCTTGTTAAGTATCGAAACCAATGAATGCTTGATGCTTGTACCCGTGTGACAATAAAAGAAACCAGTTTTCTAGCATCTTCTTATAAAGAAAAATCCAACTTAAATTATCGCTTATTTTCGCATTTTTACGGATGAAGGTAAAGAAACAACTATGTGCTATACTCTTAAATCTTCCACCAGTTTTGCTTGGTGAAACTCTATTAGAAAAGTGTACAACCTCGATACATGTCAAGGTTAGAGGCTTAAACTCACCCTTGATAAAAGGAGCATCTCAATGTCTAAGATAAAACTGTAAGGATGTGCACATCTATGACGTGGAGATCTGGAAGAGCATTTTCTTTAATTTTGTATAAACATAAAATAAAAGTATGGGTATTCTAATTACATTGAATGGAGATTTTCTTCTTAGGGCATGTACCGTAGGATGATCTCGGAATTATCTTAGGAATTGTCACATCAAAGCTTTTCTAAGTTTGACCAATTTTATAAAAATATATATCAACATCTCCACCGTCAACTCAGTTTTATTAGACTCGTCGTAAAATGTATTTTTGAACTATATAAATTTGACGTCATAGATTTTTCAAAAATGGGATATCCTCAGCCTTTGCATCAATCGATGCACATAGCCGCACTTGACGTTATGTATATTAGCATATATTTTCATAATATGGTCAAATTTAGAGAACTTTGACTTAGGATTAACCTAGAACCTCGATTATTTTGGATCAGAGAGAGTATGGTGATTTTTTCTCGAAATGGAGGCATAGCCTCGGCCTCTACATCAACTAATGTATGCGATCTTTTTAATATTTTATTAACCATTAGTTCTGACAAAGGGACGTACATCATGGGTCACACATGGTCGATACATGTATCGACGTATGTATCGACCATCTAAAGAAAATAGTAAAAAAATTACCTAGTATAACTTTAATATTCTATGAAGTATATATAAAGTTACTTACAAAAAGAAAACTCTCAAAAAATTGGTGGCATATTTAAAAACCTACCAAAGTCATGGTCTTATGTCTTAATATTTAGGGCGGTTTTTCTAAAGTTGGGGCTTCATTCCCATAAAGGGGCTTATTATGTGTGATCCAGATACTCCATGATGCTATAATGATGATTTTCATACAAAATGGCATTTGTAGCTTTGTTAGTGCCTTGAGAGGATTCAGGAATTGGCGTTTGGGTTATAGGTTATCATATTGATGCAGAGCCACTTTATGCCCTCCTTTCTATTTAGATGGTTGATACATGTATCAATCCTGTGCGATGCGATCCATGATGTAATCCTTTGTAATACTTTGACTATAATAAATTTAATAAAAAAAGGTCGTAGATGATATAGAGGCCGGGGCTAAGTCTCCATTTTGAAAAAGAAAAAAAATGAAATGGTAGAGTGTGAGTCCGAGAAGGAACTATATAGTTTCTTCCATGTTGCAAACAAAATGGTCCAGAATTTATTCGATGTTCCAGTTTGCCTGGGCACAATTATATGAATAAATTGCAAATGTTTTCTTCTCAACTATAATTTGTTGTGTTCAGCTTGTTATAAATCAGTACAGAGAAGAAAATTTACATGCTTTTAGTAACAACGTAGCATAAATAGTGAAGAAAACAATGCAATAGGACTAAGCTTTTGCTATTGATGGCATGCACAAGATCACCAGTCTATTAAGGAGCAACAGAGATCCACGCATGTGTTCTTTGAGGTGCACTTATGAGCTTTTGTTGAATAAGGCTCACCTATAGTATTTAAATAGCAACCACAATCCTTCAAACTAAATAGACCATGAAGTGTAGTCCAATTAGGAGAAGAGTTACATGAAACCAAGACATCCAATATTCGTAACCATCACAATCATTGATTTTAAGCTTAGGAGGCATCGAGAACCTTTTATCTCCCCGTTCTACATTCTATTCGAGTGGGAAATAACATAATTTCTCAAAGATTGGTCACTGATGACGCTATGTATTTACACCTTCACCTTGCTATTTGCAAGTTTTGGAGAATACAATTTCTCTGAAAAAGAACCCAGCCCCGACCCACAGTTTTACCTCGAGGCAACAGAAGTTTGTGTTGATATCCACCCGGGTGTGGGTGTAGTGGAATATATAAGCAATTTTACATTGGGTTTTACCTCACCGTCGTATTCTTCACTGGGTCAGTTAGAGATCAGTCTTGTTGAAGCTCAGCGGGCAGAAAGCAAAGGACTTAAATAGTATTAGCATGCACACAACGAGCAGGATTTTGTGGAATGTTCAGATACTCTTAACAATCCCAGAGAAGCGCCAAAAAAGGGATAATCATGCGATCAACATTCAACTAACTTGCTGGAAATGCTTAATTATTGGTTTTTATGTTTTTGGAACTTATGCAAGTCATTTGAATGTAGTTTGCAGTTCACAGCAAATCTTCGCGGATTGCATTTGAACAAAAGAGCCTAACTTTTTGGCACAATAGTGAATTATAGGACAGATTAATATATACATTCATGATGACATATTCTGGTGGTGAATACTCAAGCGCCTTAATATGATATGCATCTTTGAGGTGATTTTCTCATTGAATAATGTTGATTTAGCTCAATGCTTTCGTACATGTCCAACGAAAATTTAAGGGAGTAGATATCATCTTCCTCATGATTGGTATTCCTCCTTTAATGCTCGAATTAATTAATAGTTCCATTGTTAACGATTTGGAGGAATTTAGAAAACTATTATGTGCATTAAGCCATCTGAACTATAGATATCACATCTTGATATAGCAGTAACTAAAGAGCACATGGTGAATTGCAGGAGAAGGTTGAAGATGGAAAGCACATGGCTATGAATTGTCTTTCACTGAGATATGTGAGCATATAAATGATGATCTTCTATAATATTTATGATAACAGAGCAGAGATCGTGAAATTGACTTCAACAATAGGCACGAGCAGAGCCAGGATTTAGGATTTGAAAATATGCGAGAAAATTATGACCGCATAATAGTACGTACAAGAGACTAGGATTCCATGATCATATACCACATGCATTTTTATTCTAGTTTTGTGGGAATTTCCACTCGTTCCAACATATTCTATAAGGACAATATGTTTTGTGGCTTTCAGGTCTCTCTTTCCCGAGGGCGGTGTGGGCGATTCAATCCCTACCCACCATCACCCTCTCCCTCTCACTCCCTCTCACCTCTACCTGAGAAGATTGATGCCAAGACACATGACCAACAATGATGGATGCTGCGGGGCCTCTCCCTGGATGGTTTCTTGCCTAAGGGCTTGGGTGTCATGCGGGGACATGTTGGTGGCTCTCCAGCGGTCTACATGGAGGAAGTGTTGCATGTGTGCCTTGGACGCGAGAACGGCAAGGTGTGCAGCGGAAGGATGTCTTGGCAAGAGGCCCCATATCTGGGCATGACGGCTCACGATTGCAGTAACTAAAAATTGCAGGAGGGAGGACGTTCCTCTAGTTGAATGAGGAATAATTTATCATGTAGAGGATGGAGATGGAAACAAAATGGCTAAAAATTGTCTATCGCCGAGATATATGAGCATATAAATGATGATCTTCTGTATTCTGTATGATAACAGAGCAGAGATTGTGAGACTGACTTCAACAATTGGCAGGAGCGAAGCCAGGATTTGAGAATAGGCGAGAAAATTATGACCGCACAATAGTACAAGAGACTAGGATTCCATGATCATATGCCACATGCATTTTTTGTTCTAGTTTTGTGGAAATTTCTATTTGTTCCATCGTATTCTATAAGCACAAAATATTTTGTGGCTTTCAGGTCGCTCTTTCCCGAGGGCGGTTTGAGGACAATTCAAGCCCTATCCACCATCAACTCTCCGCCCTCTCCCCCTCTCCCTCACCTCCGCCGGAGAAGGTCGGATGCAAGCCAACCAACCATGATGGATGTTCTGAGGCCTCTCCCTGGAGGGTTTCTTGCCTAAGGGCTTGGGTGTCAGGCGATGGAGATCTGGCGGCTCTCCAGCGGTGTACATGGCGGCAGTGTTGCATGTGTGCCTTGGTCGTGAAAACGGCGAGGTGTGCATAAGAAGGATGTACTGGCAAGAAGCCGCATATCTAGGCTTGGCGGCAAGGGCAGGGGCTTTGTGTGGGGCCGTAGATGGTGCTAATGTAAATCTCAACCCGATGTGTCGGTGCAAGTGGTGCTGACGTCCGCGGGAACCACTTCTCTCTTTTTGGCATCGATGTGGCACCGTCTTCTCCCATTGCCAAGCTCGGGTGAAAACCCTGGTCTGGTATTCTAGGCCAGTCGGTGGCGGCGTAGCACGTTCTTTCCCCCTAGGGAGCATCATGGGAAGGCTTCTAGGTGCAGTGGCTTCTGTTTGAGGCTGACACATTACTGTGCCATCCTACGTACCATGTGCACGACATAATTTTTTAGTGCTCCCATTGATCTTTTTCGGCACAGTAATTTAGCCTACAGTTTCTGTATTTAGGGTTCCCCTAATATATCCCAAATCATAGAAAATCATAATAAAAATCACACATGATGCTCCCAAATTTCATAGCACAAACTCAAATATATAGCATAACATAATATCAAACACATACATCATATGTAAACTCTAACTGATATGTTCAGGACTGGTATAACCTAATGGTGGTTGCGAATCCACCACATAGTTGTAACAAGAAGTTAAGGAAACATCTTCGAGAAGCTCTGATGTTGCATGCCCTTTACCAAACCTGCTAGGATGCCTCACAAGATCTAGATATCGTGGGTATCCACACTCTTCTTGGACTTTCTCCTGAGCATGATCGTCTCATGCATACAAGGGGAGAGCATATATATACTAGCCTTACTTTGGCTTGTTGTCCACGCGGTCAGTTAGGCCCCGATCCCGGCCATCCTTTGTCGTGGCCCGGTGCTAGCCCACGCGCCAACGGTGCAATTGTGGATACCGGTATCCATTGTGTTGACAAATTTCTTTTTTTTAGAGCAAAAGGGCCCCGAAGGGAACACCGATCCCATTTTTATTGAAAACGAAACCAGCAACAGTCTGATCTTACAGCGTACCAACGCACAACTGAAAATAAAGAGTTTCTAACAACTACGAGACATACCCCTCTGGGCAAAGCTACTACCTTAGTTACCATAGCTCCTTTTTAACAGAGGAGTGAAAAACTACTGCTCGCGGAAAGCAAAACCTCAGCAGAGAACTTTCTTTTTTGTGTGCTCAGGCCACGTAACATCCACAGATTTCCCTGAGCTTCTTCTTCGTCTCGCAAGCTGGTAGCAGACCTGTCGGTTTCGACCATGCACTACACCAGAATGGCGTGAGTGGTGTAGAGGCTGATGTGTTGTCGATGCTCGGGGGAGTCAAGGGGCCTAAAGCTGCTGTTGCTCGAAGAGAATCCGCCAGGGACACCATGGAGATATCTCCAGTCATCTCCACTCGATGGGCCTTGGAGCTCGGAGTAGAGTAGTGACTTGATGGGAGAATTGGTCCATCTTCTCCAGCATGTGTTCTTTGTACAACAGCCTCCACTTTTTGATCGTTCTCAGAATGAGCCACCAGACCTGTTTGATACATAGCCAATTTTGATTGTCAAAAATAAGGGCATTCCTTGATTTCCAGATACACCAGATAATCAAAGAAAGACAGAGTTCAGCGCAAAATGCTTCTTATTTGCCACCCAAAATTTGGCTATGGATTCATAACAAGTGCCTAAACTACAGTCAAAAAATTCAGAGCTGACTTTCCAAATTTCTTTGGCAACAATGCAATCAAAGAATAGGTGATTAGAGGACTCATTTTCATTGCAGAAAACACAATCTAGTGGTTTTCCTGGGCACCTCTTTTGTAAGTTATCTCTTGTCATTAGTTTATTATGACCAAATAACCAAAGAAAGATATGCACCCTAGGAGGAACTACCAGCCCCCAAATAGATGGAATGAAGATGGGTACCACCCCTCTAAAACTGATAATTTTATAGAGGGAGTTGGCTGAATAAAACCCATTAGCAGTGTGTTCCCAGATTAAGGAGTCATAGTCACCAGAAAAGGAGAGACTCAGACAAATATGCTCAAGCTCGTACCGCTGCTCCATCATTTTGGAATTGAAGTTTCTCCTAAAAGAGAGCTTTACAGTCTCCCCATCAAAAACCTCAGCTATAGTGGCTAGCTGCTCATTGCAGATGCATTACAAATCCCAAAACTGAACAGATAATGGTGAAGTACCAAACTAGGTGTCTTCCCAAAACTTGATTTGAGTACCATCTCCTACTACCCATCTGTACCCAAATCGTGCAGTCCTAATGGCCCAGAGAAATCCTTTCCAGAACCTGGAGGTCCCTTGGGTTTTACAGGCAAAGATATTGGGTTGATTTGGGTGATATTTACTATCTACTACAGCTTTCCAAAGCTTCCCTTCCCCTTGGATGTATCTTTTTAGCCAAGAGGCTAACAAGCAAATGTTTAAATCTCTAAGAGAAGGGATACCTAGACCACCTTGTTCTTTAGAGAGACATACTAGTTGCCAATTTGCTAAATGAAGCTTCCTCTCATCTTTGGAGTCATTCCAAAGACAGTAGGACAACTGGGAATTAATAAGCTATATAGCCCATTTGGGAAATTTGAAAAAGGAAAGGAGGTAGATAGGTATACTAGCTAAACATGTTCTAACCAGCAGAACTCTTGCAACATGTGTTAGGAGTTTCCCCCTCCAACTAGAGATCCTTTTGAGAATCTTATCAATTATAGGTTGGAGGTCCTCTCTTTTTAACTTGTCATGATGCAAGGGGATTCCTAGGTATTTAATAGGAAAATATCCTATCACACACCCCAGGGCTTGTTGGAAAGCAGTGGTTTCCTCTTCCTCCAAATTAATGGGGATCAACTCACTCTTCCCATAATTAATTCTCATCCCAAATACTTTTTCAAAGCAGGTCATAACCCTTTTTAGATTCATGGCTTTCCTCAGATCTTCATCCACAAACAAGATGGTGTCATCTGCATATTGTAGACTGATCACTCCACTGGGGATAAATTGAGTGCCAAGACCTTTAATTAACTCATGATCAGCTGCTTTGCTAAGCATTCGAGTGAAAACATCTACTACAAAATCGAAAAGAAGAGGGGATAGGGGGTCTCCCTACCTGAGCCCTCTTTTTGTGAGAAAGGAGTTTCCTTCCACACCATTAAGTTTAACAGCTACTGATCCTCCCCTAGTCACCTTACTAATCAGGTTCCTAAAGAAAGTACTAAAGCCTCTCCTAAGTAATAGTTCATCTAAAAAGTCTAAATTAACCATGTCAAAAGCTTTTTCATAATCTAGCTTCAGGATTGCCCCTTTCTTCTTCCCTTGGTGCACAAAATGCAGAATCTCATGGGCTATCACAACACTCTCCAAAATATATCTGCCTTTGATGAAGGCAGTTTGATTGGGAGATATGAGCAGGTCTATAAGCAAGACCAACCTATTGGTGAGGACTTTAGATAAAAGTTTAAAAATGTAGTTAAGGATACTAATTGGTCTAAACTTTTTCATGACTGAAGCATCTTGTTCTTTAGGTATAAGGATAAGAATAGCAAAGTTAAGCCTGTAAATATCAAGGTCCCCTCTATGGAAATCATTGAACATGTCCATAATGTCTTTTTTGACAATGTTCCAAAATTTCTGGTAAAAGAGGAAAGAGAGCCCATCTGGGCCAGGGGCTCCTTCAACATATGAGCTGAGTAAGGCTTCTTTACTTCTGCCTTAGTAAATGGGGAGTCCAGGGAGGAGTTTCTCTCTTCTGAAACTTGTTCTTCCCTCTTGAAGAAATTTTCAGATAAGGAGAAACCTTGTCTATCCTCAAAGCTATAAAGATTTTTGTAGAAACAGGTGGCTATTTCTAGCATTTCCCCTAGGTCAGAAGTGGGGCCCTCATCCCCTTCTAAAGAGTGAATGAGGGTTTTCCTTCTTCTCTGATTTGCTACTGCATGAAAGTAAGTTGTATTCCTGTCTCCCTCAAGGATATCTCTATCTCTAGATCTCTGTTTTGCTTTGACTTCTTCTTTGAGCCAAATAGCTTGCATTTTAGAGTTAATCGCTTTCATTCTATCTAGCTACTGATCTGACAGAGGTTCTGATTCTGCTTCAATATCTAGCTCATCATATTCCTCCATCATTTCTCTCTTTAATTGTCTAAGGTCAGCTTCAATATTTCTACTCCATCCTTTTGTATTTTTCCTAAATCTCCTAACTTTCTCTTGCCACCTATCTAGATAAGTTCTCCCTTTGGTTGGGCCACTCTAGATTTTTGTGACCTCTCCAAAATCTTCTCTGAGCATCCACCATTTTTCAAATTTGTAGTTGAGGTTTTTTGGGACAAGTCCCATACCTGAATCCTAGAGAAGAGGGGAATGGTCACTACCCAGTCTAGTGCAGGCTTGGGTAGTGGCCAAAGGGAAGAGAGCATCTAATTCAGTATTGCAAAAAACTCTATCTATTGTAGACATAATGAGGTTTTCCTGATTATTGGCCTAGGTGTATTTCCTGTTTCCAATTTTTACTTCTAAAAGACCCCAGAAGTCAATCCAAGCATTAAATTTGTCACACCATTTTTGGTTAACAATTCCATTGCTTTTATCTTCTTGGAATCTTACTAAATTAAAATCTCCACTAATGAGAGTGGGCAGAGAGTTATCCAAGAACAGACTGTGAAGTTCTAAAATGAATTCCTCTTTTCCCTCTTCATATGGAGACCCATAAATAGAAATATGTCTCCAAACCTTGCTATCTATTTTATTTTGAACAATGCAGGTAATAGAGAAGGATTTAATATCCCAAGACAGGATATCAAACAGGTCAGCATCAATTCCTACCAAGATTCCTCCCGCAGTTCCAATGGCTGGGAGGAAGTTCCAAGAAAAATTTCTATTTAAGCTAATGGAGTTCAAAAATGAGTTAGAGAAGGTTTCTTTTTTTAGTTTCTTGAAAAGAAATTATAGAAGCATGAGTTTTGGCTAAGATATCATGAATACACTCTTTTCTACCTTTAGCTGAAATCCCCCTAATATTCCAGGAAAGGCTACTGAGACTAATCATGATAGACAATTTTCCTAGGGTGCTTGCCCCGTTTCTTTTTACCAATTTTTATCCATAACCTTTCACTATAGTCTTCTATATCATTAGAGTTGTAAGGAATATGAGGAGTGTAAGGGGAAACTATATCCATGAGAGAAACATTACTATCTTTTTTAAGTCCAGTAGGAGTTACTCCAGGATGCAACTCAGAAACAACTAAGTCTGCTGCATAGGGGATTTTACATCCAAGAGGTGTATCCTCTGCAGGAGCCAGACCTTTATCTAGAGCATAAAAATTAGTACCTTCTAATCTAGAATGTAGTAAGAAAGGACTATCAGGACAAGCCTCAGGAACAACATCAGCACCAATTTTTTCAGCTATATTCAGGAGAGCTTCCTCCTGAAGGATATGAAAGGGATTACAAATACCTTTAAGTTTTGAAGCTGCAGGTGTCTCTAGATTCTTCCTTTTTGTTGTCCTGAGCCATCTCCAAAATAGATTTCCCAGCATATCCTTGCAACCGGTCACACTGTCTTGAGCCTTGCACCGGGCCCTACTTGCATCTTTTGTTTTTGCCAGCTAGGAGATGAGGTTCCAGACAGTCTTCCTGCTGCTGCTGAGGTTCTTCCACTTCCATAGAGATTGAATCATGATCATAAACAAACCTTACCTCATCATTGATTAATTCCATTTCCTTTAGAAGATTATAATAGCGTTCTTCATCAGGATTTTCAGCCACCAGCCAAGTGATCATCTCTTTCTAAATGTCCCCCAGCTCCTGGGACTCTGGATCTTCCTGGCCTTGTTGCTCCTTGGCAGCCACTCCAGAATTTATGTGGTTTCCTGCTAAAGGATGGTTCGAAGGTCCTGGTCCAGCACTGGGAGGGTTTTTGGCGGTTCAGGCTTGTTTTTTGAGTTGTCACCAGCATCAGTGTCCATATCACTGTTTTTTCTTTTTGGGCCCCCATCATTGTTTAGGTCTACAAGGTCATCTGGCTCATCCCCATTTTCCCCATTGCCCACTTGTAGCTCAGCTGATATCCCAATCTTGTAAAATTTTGAGTTCCTTTCAAACAGATATTCTGGAGGGATGCTATTAGGGTCCTTGCAAATGATTTTGACTCTAACCACTTCATAAAAGTCTTGAAAGCTCCCTACCAATCCACATCAGTCATAATCCCAAATGCTGAGGTGAACTGTGCCAGGGTTTTCCATTTGCACCACTTTGGGTTCAGACCTCTTAATTGCAGCCAGATTTCTTGTGCTTCAAACTCAGCGTCTAGCTCACCATTCCACACCTCCACATTAACAGTGACACCTTCTTTGGTTAGGCCAAAGCATGGGTAGCCTGCAACATCCTCTACCTTCATGTCAGGTGGGAAGTTGACTAGATATGTCTAGTTGTCTAAGCTCCTAATCAGCCATGGCCAATTGGTTTTGTATATTATTGAGAACTCTCTAGCCAATTCCTCCTTGTTGATTTCCCGAGCTTCGATATAAACAATTCCAACATTGAAGACCTCAGGGCCAGCTGAATCCTGTCCTTCTATGTGGTAAAACTCTAGGTTTGAGTGTGCACTCCCAATAAACTTTGCACTTGGAAGAGATTGCTTCCTGGAGTAACAATCCTCCACTTTGTGAGTTGACTGATTGCAGATGAAGCATACCACAAGCTTGGAATAGGTAGTTTGTTGGTGACCAGGGTCTCCATAGTTTGAACAAATATAGCTTTCATAACTTTCTTTTCCCCTCTGCACCTCTTTTTCCTCGTTGTTGTTGTCCTTTGGGAACTCCCCACTTATCTTGTTCTTTCTTTGGTTTCTACCTTGAGATTTGTTTGCAGCAGGTTGGTGCATGGGATTGGGAGCAGCTGGTTGCTTTTGCTGAGCCTGCTGTCCCAAGGGGGTCTTCTGATTACTCTGCTCCAGTCCAGTCCCCTGACTCTGTTGAGCATTGACAGTGTTCATTGGGGGATTAACACTAGCGGTGGGCTGGTTAAGCTGGGGCTGAGCTTTCCAATTGCCTTGAGGAGGTACCCATTGGTTGGGACCAAGGAATGGACCCGGAAAATGTTGTTGAAAATTCCAGGGGGGTTGAAACCGTACTCGAAACCCATCTGCTGTGGGAAATGTAGTTGCATGTGTTGGGGGAACTGCTGCTGCTAGTTCCCACCCTGTTGCTGCTGCATCACCGATGGTGGGAGCAGAGGTGTTTCTGGCCTTCCCCTCTAGATTGCTTTGCCTCTTGCTCCGCCCATCATCTCCTGATTAACAATTGCGATTGGAGACGGGAGAGCCGTCGCTTGCCGGAAATGCCCCGAAGAGATCGAAGCAGGGTGTAGATATGTGGGAGAGAGGCGAGCTAGTGAGAGTTTGTATTTCCTCACCCAGGCCAGCTGCGGGGTGATGGCCCAAGATATCTCGAGCTCATTGGGGAACCCCAAGAGGAAGGTATGATGAGCACAGCAGCAAGTTCCCTCAGTTATGAAACCAAGGTTATCGAACCAGTAGGAGCAAGGAAACACCTCCAAGGTGTTGTTGCCAACTTGGAATCCTGCACAACACAATCACAGAACTTGGCCCCCAACCTACAGTGAGGTTGTCAATCTCACCGGTTTTGTTGAAAACAAAGGATTGAATGTATTGTGTGGAAGAAAGTAATACCTTGCAGAAAGTAAACAGAAAACAGTATATAATTGTAGATTGATGGTAAAAGAAAGGACCAGGGTCCATAGTTCACTAGTGGTGGTTCTCCTTAAGATAGATGACATGTTGGGTGAACAAATTACAGCGGGGCAATTGTCAAACATCGAGAAAGCATACATGCATATACTAATCATCTTGACTCCTTTGAGATTTGATTGGGCATTACAACATTATACATAGACCGTAATCCAACTACATCTATGACTAATAATCCACCTTCAGGTTATCATCCGAACCCCCTCCAGTATTAAGTTGCAAGCTACAGATAATTGCATTACGCATTGCGTGTAAAGTAAACAATACGGTTGTTCTATGAACAAAGGATTACTGTTTTCTCCCTAGTAGCAACAGCACATCTAGTACCTTAGAGATTTATGTCACTTCCCCATATTACTAGAGGCATGAACCCACTATCGAGCATAAATACTAACTCTTGGAGTTGCTAGCATCTACTTGTCCAAGATAACTACTAACAACGGAAAGCATGCAAGATCACAAATAACAAAGACATGATAGAATCAATAATCAATCTGAAATAGCATCTCAATATCCATCGGATCCCCACAAACACAACATGTAGGATTACAAATAGATGATCTTGATCATGAACGGAGCTCACAAGATCTAAACATGATAGCACAAAGGAAAAGAACCAGTCATCTAGCTACTACATGGACCCGTAGTCCAAGGATGAACTACTCACGCATCACACCGGAGGCTTGCATGGTGATGAAGAAGGCCTCCAGGATGAATTCTCCCCTTCGTCAGGGTGCCGGGAAGAGCTTCAGATCCCTCCCGATCTACGGATGGAGATGACGGCGGCTACAGACTATTTCGTGGAATTTTGATCGGGTACTTAGGGTTTTCGTATCGGAGGCATCTTATAGGCGAAAGGGGAGGCCGAGGGGGTGCCCTAGGCGGCCACACCACCCCCTAGCGCGGTGCGTGCGGCCAGGTGGTGTGGCGGCCCTCTGGCCCCTCTCCGTCTCGTATTCTGGCTCCGTGTCCCCCTCGGTGAAAAACTGACTTTTGCGTTTGTCCCAT
The DNA here is from genome assembly GCA_916181665.1 of Avena sativa. Taxonomy (NCBI): domain Eukaryota; kingdom Viridiplantae; phylum Streptophyta; class Magnoliopsida; order Poales; family Poaceae; genus Avena; species Avena sativa. The sequence continues at coordinate 455,008,220 of OV702290.1, forward strand.
CCAATTCTGAGAATATTCATTTTCTGACTTTCCTGGAACCAAAAACAGTAGAAAACAGGCAACTGGCACTGTGGCATCTTGCTAATAGGTTAGTCCAAGAAAGTGTATAAAAAGTACTCCAAAGTGTGGACAAAACATGAGAATGTGGATAAAAACCAAGCATGGAACATCAAAAATTATGGATACGTTAGCAACGTATCAACATCCCCAAGCTTAACTCCTGCTCGTCCTCGAATAGGTAAGTGATAAAAAGAAAGAATAATTTTTGAGGTGACATGCACCATCATTAATTTGATCAAAGTATATGTAAAACATTGATAGCTGGGATCATAGTACTTCAACATAAAATGAAAGATAAAGTTCTAACAATAAGACATAGCAACTATGTTGCAACATGAAAAGGCACAAACAAAACATTCATAAATAACAATACTTTGCAAGACGTTTTGTTGTTTCACATAAAGAAAACATAGCATAGTGGCATTCAGCTTGTCCCTCATAGAGTAGCAAACATAAATGCATAGGACACCTTCAAAGTTCATAAGAGTGACTAGATACAAGTAGTTTAAGAACAAGCAATATCAAAGTTATGCATCAATCAACAAGTCTTGGGACAATGCACATAGAACTAAGAATGGCCACTATGCTCTCAAAATCGGTGCATAAAGATAGAAGGTGGAGACTCAACATAAAAGTAAAAGAAAGGCCTTCATAGAAGGAAGTAGAGATTCAAGTTTCATAAAGAGCTTCTAAAAATTATGGTACTTATTAGCTTTCATCTCTCATTGCCCCTATCATAAGCATCTTTAGGTGATTAAGGTTAAAGTGACACAACTAAGAGGATATGCTTGACAAGTTATAAGCCAAAATCTCATGCCCCTTACTTACGAAGACCGAACCTCATGCTACTCAACTTCAGTCACAAGTAAGCTCTTGTCATTGTAAGTACATATGTATCATAAAGAACTGCCAACGGGGTACCCCTTGCACATGATACATGAGCTATCCCATAATCAAAATGACAAGGCAAGCAGACAATGAGCATCTCAGCAATCTTTTTATTTGCTATTTGCATAGGTTTTTATTGAGGATGCTTCATAGAGTGCTCATTATGGTTATGCTGCAAGTTTCCACCATGATTAGGCAATGCTTAGGCTAGCGGCCCAGGCGTTTCTCTAACACACATACAAACTCTATGATCTTACAAGTTCCCCTTTTATTTCACACCGCCGGGATCCATAAGAAAAAGAACATGATATCAACGGGGTACAATGTACAAGTGCAATGTTGAAAGCGTTCCCCAAGATACATGGTTCTGCTAATTTCAACTTATAAAGCGCAAGCATATACGCAACAAACATGGATGCAATGGTTCAAGTTTATTAAGTGCAAGAAAGTAAAGTGTGCCATCAAGTTCGTGAGAGCTTTAATCACTAATTTTCACATAACAAGTTTAATTTGGAAGGTAGATAAAAACATTAATATACTTGGAATAGCAAATGCTAATAGGTAGGTATGGTGGACTCTTTGGAATAACTTGGTTTTAGGAGTACTTGGTTATGGAGGCTAGCAAAAGACTGGGAGCGACCAACTAAGAGAGCAATAATGTCCATAATCATGCAAAGCGACAAAAAACATTAATTAAAGCATAAAGTGATATTACAAGTTGAAAACTAAAGGATCATTAAGGCTATGGTGACTTTGGATAGTCATAACATGGTGTGAGCATGCGCCAAGTCAACCCAAATAAAGCATCAAAGGAGAATACCACAATACTATGCTTTAATATGCTAAAACAATGCATGATTCTTCCAATTAAGCAATCTCAATTGTTTATAACAAGTCATGCTACAGCAAAAATCACTAAGCATAAAGCCAAAACAATACCAAGCATGACATGACAAAGCATAGGCCACAGTCAAAAACAAGCTCCTTTTACCACTTAAGCATGAACTTTCCTATTCTTTTCCAATCCAAACCAAACTATTTAAAAACTAATGCATGAAAGAGGAGGTCCAACCAATTTATTCAGCAAACTAATAAAACCAAGCAAACGAAAACCAAAAACGAAAACGAAAGCAAAGACGCTCCAAGAACACAACTGTGCATGAAACAATAAAAATGAAGTGTTTGGAAGAAACCTGAGATTTTTATTGATGAAGAAGGGATGCCCAGGCATCCCCAAGCTTTGATGCTTGTACTTCTTGGATATTTCTTGGGGTGACACGCGTGGCATCCCCAAGCTTGAGCTTTAGTCCATTCTTCATCTCATTACATCATTACTTCCATACACCTAAAAAAATTTCTTCATACAAAACTTCACACAATCTTTATTAGCAACATTAGTGCACTCAAGATAATAAGTCTTTGGGTTCAGTTTCAACACCAATAAAACTTCCATTAAAACACATGCTACTGTAGCACTTCCCTCAAAAAGCTCAATTCCCCAAAGAGAACTCAAAAAGGAACCAACAAGAAGCAAATGCAAATAATGGCAGAAATCTGCCAAAACAGACCAGCAGGTAAAAACCAATTTTTTAGAAGACCTTTTATTGCTCAAATAAAAAAGTGTTGAACTAACGAAAGTTAGATAACAACCTGGGGAAGAAGCACAAAAAATCACGCCTCAAACCGACATACAGAGATTTTACACGAATTTTTACGGTGAAGAACAAAAATCTGTTTTGGGACAACAACTTTCCCAATCATTACTTCTCTCTCATTAGAGGTTACTCTTGGCACAAAAAGCAAATAAAAAGGATAAGGAGCGGTTATTACTGAAGTACTAACTTCCAAGACTCATCTAAAACTTTTGGGTTATCTCCCAATAAGTACTTTTCTTTAACGCCTTTAAGTTAGGCATAAGAAGCAAGAAAAAGAATCAAGTGTTCTCAAATGAAGAAGCATTAAAAGCAAATTTTGTTTTCATAGGAAAGGCAAAAGAAATCTTCTCTCTCTTCTTAGGGAAGTATTCTATACCTTTCTTGAGTGGGAGTTAATATTTAATGGTGCCTTCTTTCATATCAATAATGGCACCAACAGTTCTAAGAAAAGGTCTTCCCAAAGTAATAGGACAAGAAGCATTGCATTCAACATCCAAAACATAGAAATCAACAGGGATATAAGCATCGTTAACCATAATAAGAACATCATTAATACTCCCCATGAGTTTCTTTTTAGCATTATCATCAAGTGGGACATTCAAATAACAATCTTCCAAAGGTGGCAAATCAAGCATATCATAAATCTTTTCCAATAGATATAATCTTAGGAAGAGGATATTATTTTCCAATGAAAGCATCTTTGCATTTAGTCCAAGAATCAATACTATTTCTAGTTAGGGATTGCAACCATTCTTTAGCTTTTCCTCTCAAAGAGAAAGGAAACAATTTAAGCTTAATAATATCTCCATCTATATCCTTATGCTTTTGCATCTCACAAAGTTCAACAAAGTTATTTAGATGAGCAGCAGCATCTTCATTACCAATACCAGAAAATTGTTCTCTCATAACAAGATTGAGTAAAGCAGGTTTAATTTCAAAGAAAGTAGCTTCAGTAATAGGTGGAGCAATATGTGTGCACATGAAATCATTGTTGTTGGTGATAGTGAAGTCACACAACTTAGTATTTTCAAGAGTAGTCATTTTTTTGTGTTTTTAATAAAGAAAGCAAACTTGTAAAACTATTTTTTTTGTGTTTTTGATAAAGAAACAAGCAAACAAAGCAAAAATAAACTAAGCAAAACAAAACAAGAAAGTAAAGAGATTGGTTATGAGGGACTCCCCTTGTGAAGATGTCCTTGACTCCCCGGCAACAGCGCCAGAAAAGAGCTTGATGGCCCAAGATATCTCGAGCTTGTTGGGGAACCCCAAGAGGAAGGTATGATGAGCACAGCAGCAAGTTTCCCTCAGTTCTGAAACTAAGGTTATCGAACCAGTAGGAGCAAGGAAACACCTCCAAGGTGTTGTTTTCAACTTGGAATCCTACACAATACAACCACAGAACTTTGCCCCCAACTTACAGTGAGGTTGTCAATTTCACCGGTTTTGCTGAAACAAAGGATTAAACGTATTGTGTGGAAGAAAGTAATAGCTTGCAGAAAGTAAACATAAAATAGTAAACAATTGTAGATTGGTGGTAAAAGAAAGGATCAGGGTCCATAGTTCACTAGTGGTGGTTCTCCTTAAGATAGATGACATGTTGGGTGAACAAATTACAGCGGGGAAATTGACAAACCTCAAGAAAGCATACATGCATATGCTAATCATCTTGACTCTTTTGAGATTTGATTGGGCATTACAACATTATACATAGACCGTAATCCAACTACATCTATGACTAATAATCCACCATCAGGTTATCATCCGAACCCCCTCCAGTATTAAGTTGCAAGCTACAGATAATTGCATTACGCATTGCATGTAAAGTAAACTATACGATTTTCTATGAACAAAGGATTGTTGTTTTCTCCCTAGTAGCAACAACACATCTAGTACCTTAGAGATTTCTGTCACTTCCCCATATTACTAGAGGCATGAACCCACTATCGAGCATAAATACTAACTCTTGGAGTTGCTAGCATCTACTTGGCCAAGATAACTACTAATAATGGAAAGCATGGAAGACCACAAATAACAAAGACATGATAGAATCAATAATCAATCTGAAATAGCATCTCAATATCCATCGGATCGCCACAAACACAACATGTAGGATTATAAATAGATGATCTTGATCATGAACAGAGCTCACAAGATCTAAACATGATAGCACAAAGGAGAAGAACCAGCCATCTAGCTACTACATGGACCCGTAGTCCAAAGGATGAACTACTCACGCATCACACCGGAGGCTTGCATGGTGATGAAGAAGGCCTCCAGGGTGAATTCTCCCCTCCGGCAGGGTGCCAGGAAGAGCTTTAGATCCCTCCCGATCTAGGGATGGAGATGACGGCGGCTACAGACTCTTTCGTGGAATTTTGATCGGGTACTTAGGGTTTCTGTATTGGAGGCATCTTATAGGCGAAAGGGTAGGCCGAGAAGGTTGCCTAGGCGGCCACACCACCCCCACTGGCGCAGCCAGGCCTGGCCCGCGCGGCTAGGTGGTGTGGTGGCCCTCTTGCCCCTCTCCGTCTCGTATTCTGGCTCCATGTCCCCCTCAGTGAAAAACTAAATTTGGCTTTTGTCTCATCCAATTCCGAGAATATTCATTTTCTGACTTTCTTGGAACCAAAAACAGTAGAAAACAGGCAACTGGCACCGTGGCATCTTGTTAATAGGTTAGTCCAAGAAAGTGTATAAAAATTACTCCAAAGTGTGGACAAAACATAAGAAAGTGGATAAAAACCAAGCATGGAACATCAAAATTATGGATACGTTAGCAACGTATCACGGCGGCGGGGAGGTAACCCAAGGTTTTCCTATGTGGATTGGAATCTCCAAGCTGCCAACCATGAAAACCTGCATCCCATCCCCTGTTGGTGTATTCTCCGTAGGCACAGCCACCTCTTGTCTAACACTCAAATTCGAAAAAACAGAAGAGCGGCATGGAGGATTCGTTCTCATACCCAGCTTCCTCTCCCGGACTAGCAATCTTCCTTGCATGCGTCTCGATTCTGATGCTCGCGGCGGAGTGGATGGTATCTCCAGCCAACTCAGAACTATCTCTCCCGGTGGGTGTCTGACTGGTTGAGCATGGCGGGCGCATTTACAATTTGCTGCTCGAACTCCTCTCTTATGGCCAGGTCACTCGAGGAGATTGGTCTTAGAGAGAAAATCAACTCTGGATCCTGACCCATCACGCTCGTAGCCTGTGCTTGGGTCATGGCCACTAGGCGGCGCTCTCCCGTCAGGCTGTTCTTCGACAGCACCACCACACTTTCCCCCAAATTTTCCCCTTCCACCGCTGTCCTTCTCATCTCCGCTGCGGTTTCCTTCCTGATCGCCAGAGCTCCTCTCAATTCTTGATAACCCACAAGTATAGGGGATCGTGTGTAGCCTTTTGGATAAGTAAGAGTGTCGAACCCAACGAGGAGCTAAAGGTAGGATAAATGTTCTCTCAAGTTCTATTAACCACTGATACAACTCTACGCACACTTAACGTTTGCATTATCTAGGAAATAAAACTAGAGCAACAATACGAGTAATAGAGATAGCTTTGCATTATAATAAATAACAAGAAAGTAAAGCTAGTTACTGCAGCAATAAAATACACTAAACTAACAGAACCATGAGCATGGAATAGTGGTGGTAATTATGGTGGCTTTATCCAAGTTTAAATAGCGAATAGATCAGGTTCATTGTCTTCGATGCAGTTTTCTATTTGAGAGAGGCTAAATATACATGCGCTTCACTACTTGGAATTACATATACTATATGATTGTATTGTTAACAAACATCCATAAGTACTAATCAATGCATTAAGGTTTCCCCAACCATAGTCTTAAGTTTAATGGTCCTCTTACTCCCATACGTGCAACGTTCCGGTTCGCGTCCTCAGGTTACTACAAACCCTATGATGTTTAATCCATGCACGCACAAATATAATGGACACCAAAGGACTGTACCATATCAACATGCAACTCTAATGAACCAAAGTCGTTCAACCATTCAATGTAAGAACAAAGAAACTACACAAACATGACATAGATCATAGGATAATAACTTATAGCATCAAACACCATGTTTGCATAGGACGGTACAGAGGTGTGTGGGAGGATGAACCACTGCATATTAGGAGGATTAGGTGATGGAGATGGCGGTGAAGATGGTGGATGGTGAAGAGGGCGGCGCGGGGGACTCCTTCCCCACCGCCGGTATCATGGGGGAGCACCGCCCCATAGCCCCCTTCCTTCATGGCTTCTTGGGAGCCCAACCCCATGGAGATGGGATACATGGGGGAGGAAAAAACGTGGCTTTGCTGGCTGCAAATTTGTGGGTGGAGATGCCCTAGGCGAATTAGGTTTCCTCCTTTATATAGCTTCTCGGATTCCTGTCACCCCATCTTGGGCTGCAGTAAATTGGGCCTAAAAGGCCCATCCGGACTCGGAATCATCTAAATTTTATGTCCAGAACATTTGTCGCAAAATTTCCAACAACTTTGTAGTAGAAGAGTTTTCCATTTGATGCCCTATTAGACCCGAAACTTGACCATCGTCAAAAAAAGTTCTGAGACAGATTTCTGGAAAAATCCCAATTTGACTCCAACAAGGTTTCCACTTGTATTCTTGGTAATTCCTACACATCAAAGTGTAAAACAAGAACATTGTGCACTTTTGCAACTATTAGTAGGTTAGTCCAAATAAATGATAAACTTTATACAAAAAGGAGTGTCAAAAGCATATTATTAGCATGAAACCATCAAAAATTATAAATACGTTATGGACGTATCAACATCCCCAAGCTTAATTCCTGCTCGTCCTCGGGTAGGTAAACGATCAAAACAATATAATTTTTGAGGTGACATGCAGACAACACAATTTTGATCATCATTATTGTAAAAGCATTGATAGCCAGGATTAAGGTACTCTAAACATGAATCATGAAAGATAGAGTTCTAACAATAAGACATAGCAACTATGTTGTAACATGAAAAGGCACAAAGAAAAGATTCATAAATAACAATGCTTTGCAAGACGTTTGTTTGTTTCAGATAAAGAAAGCATAATGAGAATGGTATTCAGCTTGTCCCTCATAGAGTAACAAAACATAAATGCATAGGACACCTTCAAAGTTCATAAGGGTGACTAGATACAAATAGTTTAGGAACAAGCAATATCAAAGTTATCCATCAATCAACAAGTATTGGGACAATGCACATAGAACTAAGAATGACAACTATGCTCTCTTAATTGGTGCATAAAGATAGAAGGTGGAGACTCAATATAAAAGTGGAAGAAAGGCCTTCATAGAAGGAAGCAGGGATTCAAGTCTCATAAAGAGCTTCCAAAAATTATGGTACTTATTAGCTTTCAGCTCTCATTGCCCCTATCATAAGCATCTTGAAGTGATTAAGGTTAAAGTGAACAAACTATGGAGTATATGCTTGACAAAGTATAAGTTGGAAATCTCATGTCCCTTGAATACGAGGGTCGCTCCTCGTGCTACTCAAGTTTAGTTACCGGTAAGTTCTTGTCATTGTAAGTACATGTGTATCGTAGAGAACTGCCAACGGGGTACCCCTTGCCCGATGATACGAAAGAATCCCCATATGAAAATGACAAGGCAAGCAGAAAACAAGCATCTCAGCAATTTTCTTACTTACCATGGGAAAATGGTGCTTTTTTCTCTCTTTCCTCTTTTCTCATCTTTTTTTTTCTTTTTTCTCAATCTCTATCTCTTTTTTTTATAAGAAGAATGCTTCATAGATTGCTCATTATGGTTAAGCTGCAGGTTTCCACCATGATTAGGCATAGATTAGACGGGCGGCCTAGGCGTTTCTCTAACACACATACATAACTCCATGGACTTACAAGCTCCCCTTTCATTTCACACCGACGACATCCGTAGACAAAAGAGCATGATATCAACTAGGTACAATGTACAAGTGCAATGTTGAAAGTGTTCCCCATGACAACATGGTTCTGCTAATCCCCAACATATAAGTGCAAGCATATACAACATAGATGACACAATGGTTCAAGTTTATTAGGGTAAGAAAAGTAAAGTGTGCCATCAAGTTCGTGAGAGCTTTAATCACTAGTTTTCTCATAACAAGTTTAATTCGGAAGGTAGATAAAAGCATGAATATACTTGGAATAGCAAATGCTAATAGGTAGGTATGGTGGACTTTTTAGGATAACTTGGTTTTATTTGGAGTTGGATGCATGAGTGGAACTCATACTTGGTTATGGAGGCTAGCAAGAGATTGGGAGCGACCAACTAAAAGAGCAATAATGGCCATAATCATGCAAAGCGACTTAACATCATTAATTAAAGCATAAAGTGATATTACAAGTCGAAAACTAAAGGATCATAAAGGATATGGTGACTTGGGATAGTCATAACATGGTGTGAGCATGTGCCAAGTCAACCCAAATAAAGCATCAAAGGAGAATACCACAATACTATGCTTTAATATGCTAAAACAACGCATGATTCTTTCAAGGCACATTAAGCAATCTCAATTGTTTATAACATGTCATGCTACAGCAAAAATCACTAAGCATAAAGCCAAAACAATATCAAGCATGACATGACAAAGCATAGGCCACCTAAAAAACGAGCTCCTTTTACCACTTAAGCATGAACTTTTCCTACTCTTTTCCAATCCAAACCACACTTATTCGAAAACTAATGTATGAAAGAGGGGGTCCAACCAATTTATTCAAGCAAACTAAGCAAACCAACCAAACTAAAACCAAAAACGAAAACGAAGACACTCCAAGAACAACACAAGTGTGCATGAAACAACAAAAATGAAGTGTTTGGAAGAACCTGAGATTTTTATTGATGAAGAAGGGCATGCCCAAGGCATCCCCAAGCTTTGACGCTTGTACTTCTTGGATATTTCTTGGGGTGGCATCCCCAAGCTTGAGCTTTAGTCCATTCTTCATCTTATTACATCATTCTTTCCTTAACACCTGAAATTTTTCCTTCATACAAAACTTCACATAATCTTCATTAGCAACATTAGTGTACTCAAGATAATAAGTCTTTGGGTTCAGTTTCAACACCAATAAAACTTCCACTAAAACACAAGCTACTGTAGCACTTCCCTTAAAAGGCTCAATTCCCCAAAGAGAACCCAAAAAGAAATCAACAAGAAGCAAATGCAAATAATGGCAGAAATCTGTCAAAACAGACCAGCAGATAGAAACCAATTTTTTCGAAGACCTTTTTTGATCAAATAGAAAAGTTTTGAACTAACGAAAGTTGGATAACAACCTGGGGCAGAAGCACAAAAAATTACAGCTCAAACTGACGTACAGAGATTTTACACAAATTTTTACAGCGAAGCACAAAAATCTGTTTCGGGACAACAACTTTCCCAAGCATTACTTCTCTCTCATTAGAGGTTACTCTTTGCACAAAAAGCAAAAAAAAGGATAATAAGAGGTTATTACTGAAGCAATACCTTCCAAAACTCAACTAAAACTTTTGGGTTATCTCCCAATAAGTACTTTTCTTTAACGCTTTTAAGTTAGGCATAGGAGCATAGATTAGACGGGCGGCCTAGGCGTTTCTCTAACACACATACATAACTCCATGGACTTACAAGCTCCCCTTTCATTTCACACCGACGACATCCGTAGACAAAAGAGCATGATATCAACTAGGTACAATGTACAAGTGCAATGTTGAAAGTGTTCCCCATGACAACATGGTTCTGCTAATCCCCAACATATAAGTGCAAGCATATACAACATAGATGACACAATGGTTCAAGTTTATTAGGGTAAGAAAAGTAAAGTGTGCCATCAAGTTCGTGAGAGCTTTAATCACTAGTTTTCTCATAACAAGTTTAATTCGGAAGGTAGATAAAAGCATGAATATACTTGGAATAGCAAATGCTAATAGGTAGGTATGGTGGACTTTTTAGGATAACTTGGTTTTATTTGGAGTTGGATGCATGAGTGGAACTCATACTTGGTTATGGAGGCTAGCAAGAGATTGGGAGCGACCAACTAAAAGAGCAATAATGGCCATAATCATGCAAAGCGACTTAACATCATTAATTAAAGCATAAAGTGATATTACAAGTCGAAAACTAAAGGATCATAAAGGATATGGTGACTTGGGATAGTCATAACATGGTGTGAGCATGTGCCAAGTCAACCCAAATAAAGCATCAAAGGAGAATACCACAATACTATGCTTTAATATGCTAAAACAACGCATGATTCTTTCAAGGCACATTAAGCAATCTCAATTGTTTATAACATGTCATGCTACATCAAAAATCACTAAGCATAAAGCCAAAACAATATCAAGCATGACATGACAAAGCATAGGCCACCTAAAAAACGAGCTCCTTTTACCACTTAAGCATGAACTTTTCCTACTCTTTTCCAATCCAAACCACACTTATTCGAAAACTAATGTATGAAAGAGGGGGTCCAACCAATTTATTCAAGCAAACTAAGCAAACCAACCAAACTAAAACCAAAAACGAAAACGAAGACACTCCAAGAACAACACAACTGTGCATGAAACAACAAAAATGAAGTGTTTGGAAGAACCTGAGATTTTTATTGATGAAGAAGGGCATGCCCAAGGCATCCCCAAGCTTTGACGCTTGTACTTCTTGGATATTTCTTGGGGTGGCATCCCCAAGCTTGAGCTTTAGTCCATTCTTCATCTTATTACATCATTCTTTCCTTAACACCTGAAATTTTTCCTTCATACAAAACTTCACATAATCTTCATTAGCAACATTAGTGTACTCAAGATAATAAGTCTTTGGGTTCAGTTTCAACACCAATAAAACTTCCACTAAAACACAAGCTACTGTAGCACTTCCCTTAAAAGGCTCAATTCCCCAAAGAGAACCCAAAAAGAAATCAACAAGAAGCAAATGCAAATAATGGCAGAAATCTGTCAAAACAGACCAGTAGATAGAAACCAATTTTTTCGAAGACCTTTTTTGATCAAATAGAAAAGTTTTGAACTAACGAAAGTTGGATAACAACCTGGGGCAGAAGCACAAGAAATTACAGCTCAAACTGACGTACAGAGATTTTACACAAATTTTTACAGCGAAGCACAAAAATCTGTTTCGGGACAACAACTTTCCCAAGCATTACTTCTCTCTCATTAGAGGTTACTCTTTGCACAAAAAGCAAAAAAAAGGATAATAAGAGGTTATTACTGAAGCAATACCTTCCAAAACTCAACTAAAACTTTTGGGTTATCTCCCAATAAGTACTTTTCTTTAACGCTTTTAAGTTAGGCATAGGAGCAAGATTCAAGTATTTTTGAATGAATAAGCATTAAGATAAATATCAGAAATATCTTTATTTTTCAAGGCTTCATGCATTTCTACAAGTTTTTAACTGAAAAGCTTCCATGGAAAGATTTGTTTTGGTTTTATAGGCATGAACACAAGTGTTCAAGGTCGACCCCCACTTAACCATTACTCATCTTTCCAATCACTTTCCTTTTTGAAAACGTTTTTAGGTAATAAGTACAACTATTTTTTTTGTAATTTGCATTCCCTATCCATACTAAGGTAGAGAACAACTTAAAACTGAAAGTAAAACCTACTTAGAGATAAAACAATCAAGTGCACACAAGAATATTCACCCACATGCTATTGCTCCCCGGCAACGGCGCCAGAAAAGGTCTTGATAACCCACAAGTATAGGGGATCGTGTGTAGCCTTTTGGATAAGTAAGAGTGTCGAACCCAACGAGGAGCTAATGGTAGGATAAATGTTCTCTCAATTTCTATCAACCACTGATACAACTCTACGCACACTTAACGTTTGCATTATCTAGGAAATAAAACTAGAGCAACAATACGAGTAATAGAGATAGCTTTGCATTATAATAAATAATAAGAAAGTAAAATTAGTTACTGCAGCAATTAAATACACTAAACTAATAGAACCATGAGTGTGGAATAGTGGTGGTAATTGTGGTGGCTTTGTCCAAGTTTAAATAGCGAATATATCAGGTTCATTGTCTTCGATGCAGTTTTCTATTTGAGAGAGACTAAATATACATGCGCTTCACTACTTGGAATTACATGTACTATATGATTGGATTGTTAACAAACATCCGTAAGTACTAATCAATGCATTAAGGTTTCCCCAACCATAGCCTTAACTTTAATGGTCCTCTTACTCTCATACGTGCAACGTTCCGGTTCGCGTCCTCAGGTTACTACAAACCCTATGATGTTTAATCCATGCGCGCACAAATATAATGGACACCAAAGGACTGTACCATATCAACATGCAACTCTAATGAACCAAAGTCATTCAACCATTCAATCTAAGAACAAAGAAGCTACACAAACATGACATAGATCATAGGATTATAACTTATAGCATCAAACACCATGTTTGCATAGGACGGTACAGAGGTGTTTGGGAGGATGAATCACTGCATACTAGGAGGATTAGGTGATGGAGATGGCGGTGAAGATGGTGAAGATGGCGAAGAGGGCGGCGCGGGGGACTCCTTCCCCGCCGCCGGTATCATGGGGGAGCACCGCCCCATAGCCCCCTTCCTTCATGGCTTCTTGGAAGCCCAACCCCATGGAGATGGGATACATGGGGGAGGAAAAAACGTGGCTTTGGTGGCTGCAAATTTGTGGGTGGAGATGCCCTGGGCGAATTAGGTTTCCTCCTTTATATAGCTTCTCCGATTCCCATTACCCCATCTTGGGCTGGAGTAAATCGGGCCTAAAAGGACCATCCGGACTCGGAATCATCTAAATTTTATGTCCAGAACATTTGTCGCAAAATTTCCAACAACTTTGTAGTTGAAGAGTTTTCCGTTTGACGCCTTATTAGACCCGAAACTTGACCATCTTCAAAAAGAGTTCTGAGACAGATTTCTGGAAAAATCCCAATTTGACTCCAACAAGGTTTCCACTTGTATTCTTGGTAATTCCTACACATCAAAGTGTAAAACAAGAACATTGTGCACTTTTGCAACTATTAATAGGTTAGTTCAAATAAATGATAAAATTTATACAAAAAGGAGTGTCAAAAGCATATTATTAGCATGAAACCATCAAAAATTATAGATATGTTATGGACGTATCAACATCCCCAAGCTTAGTTCCTGCTCGTCCTCGAGTAGGTAAACGATCAAAACAATATAATTTTTGAGGTGACATGCAGACAACACAATTTTGATCATCATTATTGTAAAAGCATTGATAGCCAGGATTAAGGTACTCTAAACATGAATCATGAAAGATAGAGTTCTAACAATAAGACATAGCAACTATGTTGTAACATGAAAAGGCACAAAGAAAAGATTCATAAATAACAATGCTTTGCAAGACGTTTGTTTGTTTCACATAAAGAAAGCATAATGAGAATGGTATTCAGCTTGTCCCTCATAGAGAAGCAAAACATAAATGCATAGGACACCTTCAAAGTTCATAAGGGTGACTAGATACAAATAGTTTAGGAACAAGCAATATCAAAGTTATGCATCAATCAAGAAGTCTTGGGACAATGCACATAGAACTAAGAATGACAACTATGCTCTCTTAATTGGTGCATAAAGATAGAAGGTGGACACTCAATATAAAAGTGGAAGAAAGGCCTTCATAGAAGGAAGCAGGGATTCAAGTCTCATAAAGAGCTTCCAAAAATTATGGTACTTATTAGCTTTCAGCTCTCATTGCCCTATCATAAGCATCTTGAAGTGATTAATTTTAAAGTGAACAAACTATGGAGTATATGCTTGGCAAAGTATAAGTTGGAAATCTCATGGTCCTTGAATACGAGGGTGGCTCCTCGTGCTACTCAAGTTTAGTTACCGGTAAGTTCTTGTCATTGTAAGTACATGTGTATCATAGAGAAGCGCCAACGGGGTACCTCTTGCCCGATGATACGGAAGAATCCCCATATGAAAATGACAAGGCAAGCAGACAACAAGCATCTCAGCAATTTTCTTATTTACCATGGGAAAATGGTGTTTTTTTCTCTCTTTCCTCTTTTCTCATCTCTTTTTTTTCTTTTTTCTCTATCTCTATCTCTTTTTTGTATAAGAAGAATGCTTCATAGATTGCTCATTATGGTTAAGCTGCAGGTTTCCACCATGATTAGGCATAGATTAGACGGGCGGCCCAGGCGTTTCTCTAACACACATACATAACTCCATGGACTTACAAGCAACCCTTTCATTTCACACCGACGACATCCGTAGACAAAAGAGCATGATATCAACTAGGTACAATGTACAAGTGCAATGTTGAAAGTGTTCCCCATGACAACATGGTTCTGCTAATCCCCAACATATAAGTGCAAGCATATACAACATAGATGACACAATGGTTCAAGTTTATTAGGGTAAGAAAAGTAAAGTGTGCCATCAAGTTCGTGAGAGCTTTAATCACTAGTTTTCTCATAACAAGTTTAATTCGGAAGGTAGATAAAAGCATGAATATACTTGGAATAGCAAATGCTAATAGGTAGGTATGGTGGACTTTTTAGGATAACTTGGTTTTATTTGGAGTTGGATGCATGAGTGGAACTCATACTTGGTTATGGAGGCTAGCAAGAGATTGGGAGCGACCAACTAAAAGAGCAATAATGGCCATAATCATGCAAAGCGACTTAACATCATTAATTAAAGCATAAAGTGATATTACAAGTCGAAAACTAAAGGATCATAAAGGATATGGTGACTTGGGATAGTCATAACATGGTGTGAGCATGTGCCAAGTCAACCCAAATAAAGCATCAAAGGAGAATACCACAATACTATGCTTTAATATGCTAAAACAACGCATGATTCTTTCAAGGCACATTAAGCAATCTCAATTGTTTATAACATGTCATGCTACAGCAAAAATCACTAAGCATAAAGCCAAAACAATATCAAGCATGACATGACAAAGCATAGGCCACCTAAAAAACGAGCTCCTTTTACCACTTAAGCATGAACTTTTCCTACTCTTTTCCAATCCAAACCACACTTATTCGAAAACTAATGTATGAAAGAGGGGGTCCAACCAATTTATTCAAGCAAACTAAGAAAACCAACCAAACTAAAACCAAAAACGAAAACGAAGACACTCCAAGAACAACACAACTGTGCATGAAACAACAAAAATGAAGTGTTTGGAAGAACCTGAGATTTTTATTGATGAAGAAGGGCATGCCCAAGGCATCCCCAAGCTTTGACGCTTGTACTTCTTGGATATTTCTTGGGGTGGCATCCCCAAGCTTGAGCTTTAGTCCATTCTTCATCTTATTACATCATTCTTTCCTTAACACCTGAAATTTTTCCTTCATACAAAACTTCACATAATCTTCATTAGCAACATTAGTGTACTCAAGATAATAAGTCTTTGGGTTCAGTTTCAACACCAATAAAACTTCCACTAAAACACAAGCTACTGTAGCACTTCCCTTAAAAGGCTCAATTCCCCAAAGAGAACCCAAAAAGAAATCAACAAGAAGCAAATGCAAATAATGGCAGAAATCTGTCAAAACAGACCAGCAGATAGAAACCAATTTTTTCGAAGACCTTTTTTGATCAAATAGAAAAGTTTTGAACTAACGAAAGTTGGATAACAACCTGGGGCAGAAGCACAAAAAATTACAGCTCAAACTGACGTACAGAGATTTTACACAAATTTTTACAGCGAAGCACAAAAATCTGTTTCGGGACAACAACTTTCCCAAGCATTACTTCTCTCTCATTAGAGGTTACTCTTTGCACAAAAAGCAAAAAAAAGGATAATAAGAGGTTATTACTGAAGCAATACCTTCCAAAACTCAACTAAAACTTTTGGGTTATCTCCCAATAAGTACTTTTCTTTAACGCTTTTAAGTTAGGCATAGGAGCATAGATTAGACGGGCGGCCTAGGCGTTTCTCTAACACACATACATAACTCCATGGACTTACAAGCTCCCCTTTCATTTCACACCGACGACATCCGTAGACAAAAGAGCATGATATCAACTAGGTACAATGTACAAGTGCAATGTTGAAAGTGTTCCCCATGACAACATGGTTCTGCTAATCCCCAACATATAAGTGCAAGCATATACAACATAGATGACACAATGGTTCAAGTTTATTAGGGTAAGAAAAGTAAAGTGTGCCATCAAGTTCGTGAGAGCTTTAATCACTAGTTTTCTCATAACAAGTTTAATTCGGAAGGTAGATAAAAGCATGAATATACTTGGAATAGCAAATGCTAATAGGTAGGTATGGTGGACTTTTTAGGATAACTTGGTTTTATTTGGAGTTGGATGCATGAGTGGAACTCATACTTGGTTATGGAGGCTAGCAAGAGATTGGGAGCGACCAACTAAAAGAGCAATAATGGCCATAATCATGCAAAGCGACTTAACATCATTAATTAAAGCATAAAGTGATATTACAAGTCGAAAACTAAAGGATCATAAAGGATATGGTGACTTGGGATAGTCATAACATGGTGTGAGCATGTGCCAAGTCAACCCAAATAAAGCATCAAAGGAGAATACCACAATACTATGCTTTAATATGCTAAAACAACGCATGATTCTTTCAAGGCACATTAAGCAATCTCAATTGTTTATAACATGTCATGCTACAGCAAAAATCACTAAGCATAAATCCAAAACAATATCAAGCATGACATGACAAAGCATAGGCCACCTAAAAAACGAGCTCCTTTTACCACTTAAGCATGAACTTTTCCTACTCTTTTCCAATCCAAACCACACTTATTCGAAAACTAATGTATGAAAGAGGGGGTCCAACCAATTTATTCAAGCAAACTAAGCAAACCAACCAAACTAAAACCAAAAACGAAAACGAAGACACTCCAAGAACAACACAACTGTGCATGAAACAACAAAAATGAAGTGTTTGGAAGAACCTGAGATTTTTATTGATGAAGAAGGGCATGCCCAAGGCATCCCCAAGCTTTGACGCTTGTACTTCTTGGATATTTCTTGGGGTGGCATCCCCAAGCTTGAGCTTTAGTCCATTCTTCATCTTATTACATCATTCTTTCCTTAACACCTGAAATTTTTCCTTCATACAAAACTTCACATAATCTTCATTAGCAACATTAGTGTACTCAAGATAATAAGTCTTTGGGTTCAGTTTCAACACCAATAAAACTTCCACTAAAACACAAGCTACTGTAGCACTTCCCTTAAAAGGCTCAATTCCCCAAAGAGAACCCAAAAAGAAATCAACAAGAAGCAAATGCAAATAATGGCAGAAATCTGTCAAAACAGACCAGCAGATAGAAACCAATTTTTTCGAAGACCTTTTTTGATCAAATAGAAAAGTTTTGAACTAACGAAAGTTGGATAACAACCTGGGGCAGAAGCACAAGAAATTACAGCTCAAACTGACGTACAGAGATTTTACACAAATTTTTACAGCGAAGCACAAAAATCTGTTTCGGGACAACAACTTTCCCAAGCATTACTTCTCTCTCATTAGAGGTTACTCTTTGCACAAAAAGCAAAAAAAAGGATAATAAGAGGTTATTACTGAAGCAATACCTTCCAAAACTCAACTAAAACTTTTGGGTTATCTCCCAATAAGTACTTTTCTTTAACGCTTTTAAGTTAGGCATAGGAGCAAGATTCAAGTATTTTTGAATGAATAAGCATTAAGATAAATATCAGAAATATCTTTATTTTTCAAGGCTTCATGCATTTCTACAAGTTTTTAACTGAAAAGCTTCCATGGAAAGATTTGTTTTGGTTTTATAGGCATGAACACAAGTGTTCAAGGTCGACCCCCACTTAACCATTACTCATCTTTCCAATCACTTTCCTTTTTGAAAACGTTTTTAGGTAATAAGTACAACTATTTTTTTTGTAATTTGCATTCCCTATCCATACTAAGGTAGAGAACAACTTAAAACTGAAAGTAAAACCTACTTAGAGATAAAACAATCAAGTGCACACAAGAATATTCACCCACATGCTATTGCTCCCCGGCAACGGCGCCAGAAAAGGTCTTGATAACCCACAAGTATAGGGGATCGTGTGTAGCCTTTTGGATAAGTAAGAGTGTCGAACCCAACAAGGAGCTAATGGTAGGATAAATGTTCTCTCAATTTCTATCAACCACTGATACAACTCTACGCACACTTAACGTTTGCATTATCTAGGAAATAAAACTAGAGCAACAATACGAGTAATAGAGATAGCTTTGCATTATAATAAATAATAAGAAAGTAAAATTAGTTACTGCAGCAATTAAATACACTAAACTAATAGAACCATGAGTGTGGAATAGTGGTGGTAATTGTGGTGGCTTTGTCCAAGTTTAAATAGCGAATATATCAGGTTCATTGTCTTCGATGCAGTTTTCTATTTGAGAGAGACTAAATATACATGCGCTTCACTACTTGGAATTACATGTACTATATGATTGGATTGTTAACAAACATCCGTAAGTACTAATCAATGCATTAAGGTTTCCCCAACCATAGCCTTAACTTTAATGGTCCTCTTACTCTCATACGTGCAACGTTCCGGTTCGCGTCCTCAGGTTACTACAAACCCTATGATGTTTAATCCATGCGCGCACAAATATAATGGACACCAAAGGACTGTACCATATCAACATGCAACTCTAATGAACCAAAGTCATTCAACCATTCAATCTAAGAACAAAGAAGCTACACAAACATGACATAGATCATAGGATTATAACTTATAGCATCAAACACCATGTTTGCATAGGACGGTACAGAGGTGTTTGGGAGGATGAATCACTGCATACTAGGAGGATTAGGTGATGGAGATGGCGGTGAAGATGGTGAAGATGGCGAAGAGGGCGGCGCGGGGGACTCCTTCCCCGCCGCCGGTATCATGGGGGAGCACCGCCCCATAGCCCCCTTCCTTCATGGCTTCTTGGAAGCCCAACCCCATGGAGATGGGATACATGGGGGAGGAAAAAACGTGGCTTTGGTGGCTGCAAATTTGTGGGTGGAGATGCCCTGGGCGAATTAGGTTTCCTCCTTTATATAGCTTCTCCGATTCCCATTACCCCATCTTGGGCTGGAGTAAATCGGGCCTAAAAGGACCATCCGGACTCGGAATCATCTAAATTTTATGTCCAGAACATTTGTCGCAAAATTTCCAACAACTTTGTAGTTGAAGAGTTTTCCGTTTGATGCCTTATTAGACCCGAAACTTGACCATCTTCAAAAAGAGTTCTGAGACAGATTTCTGGAAAAATCCCAATTTGACTCCAACAAGGTTTCCACTTGTATTCTTGGTAATTCCTACACATCAAAGTGTAAAACAAGAACATTGTGCACTTTTGCAACTATTAATAGGTTAGTTCAAATAAATGATAAAATTTATACAAAAAGGAGTGTCAAAAGCATATTATTAGCATGAAACCATCAAAAATTATAGATATGTTATGGACGTATCAACATCCCCAAGCTTAGTTCCTGCTCGTCCTCGAGTAGGTAAACGATCAAAACAATATAATTTTTGAGGTGACATGCAGACAACACAATTTTGATCATCATTATTGTAAAAGCATTGATAGCCAGGATTAAGGTACTCTAAACATGAATCATGAAAGATAGAGTTCTAACAATAAGACATAGCAACTATGTTGTAACATGAAAAGGCACAAAGAAAAGATTCATAAATAACAATGCTTTGCAAGACGTTTGTTTGTTTCACATAAAGAAAGCATAATGAGAATGGTATTCAGCTTGTCCCTCATAGAGAAGCAAAACATAAATGCATAGGACACCTTCAAAGTTCATAAGGGTGACTAGATACAAATAGTTTAGGAACAAGCAATATCAAAGTTATGCATCAATCAAGAAGTCTTGGGACAATGCACATAGAACTAAGAATGACAACTATGCTCTCTTAATTGGTGCATAAAGATAGAAGGTGGACACTCAATATAAAAGTGGAAGAAAGGCCTTCATAGAAGGAAGCAGGGATTCAAGTCTCATAAAGAGCTTCCAAAAATTATGGTACTTATTAGCTTTCAGCTCTCATTGCCCTATCATAAGCATCTTGAAGTGATTAAGTTTAAAGTGAACAAACTATGGAGTATATGCTTGGCAAAGTATAAGTTGGAAATCTCATGGTCCTTGAATACGAGGGTGGCTCCTCGTGCTACTCAAGTTTAGTTACCGGTAAGTTCTTGTCATTGTAAGTACATGTGTATCATAGAGAAGCGCCAACGGGGTACCTCTTGCCCGATGATACGGAAGAATCCCCATATGAAAATGACAAGGCAAGCAGACAACAAGCATCTCAGCAATTTTCTTATTTACCATGGGAAAATGGTGTTTTTTTCTCTCTTTCCTCTTTTCTCATCTCTTTTTTTTCTTTTTTCTCTATCTCTATCTCTTTTTTGTATAAGAAGAATGCTTCATAGATTGCTCATTATGGTTAAGCTGCAGGTTTCCACCATGATTAGGCATAGATTAGACGGGCGGCCCAGGCGTTTCTCTAACACACATACATAACTCCATGGACTTACAAGCTCCCCTTTCATTTCACACCGACGACATCCGTAGACAAAAGAGCATGATATCAACTAGGTACAATGTACAAGTGCAATGTTGAAAGTGTTCCCCATGACAACATGGTTCTGCTAATCCCCAACATATAAGTGCAAGCATATACAACATAGATGACACAATGGTTCAAGTTTATTAGGGTAAGAAAAGTAAAGTGTGCCATCAAGTTCGTGAGAGCTTTAATCACTAGTTTTCTCATAACAAGTTTAATTCGGAAGGTAGATAAAAGCATGAATATACTTGGAATAGCAAATGCTAATAGGTAGGTATGGTGGACTTTTTAGGATAACTTGGTTTTATTTGGAGTTGGATGCATGAGTGGAACTCATACTTGGTTATGGAGGCTAGCAAGAGATTGGGAGCGACCAACTAAAAGAGCAATAATGGCCATAATCATGCAAAGCGACTTAACATCATTAATTAAAGCATAAAGTGATATTACAAGTCGAAAACTAAAGGATCATAAAGGATATGGTGACTTGGGATAGTCATAACATGGTGTGAGCATGTGCCAAGTCAACCCAAATAAAGCATCAAAGGAGAATACCACAATACTATGCTTTAATATGCTAAAACAACGCATGATTCTTTCAAGGCACATTAAGCAATCTCAATTGTTTATAACATGTCATGCTACATCAAAAATCACTAAGCATAAAGCCAAAACAATATCAAGCATGACATGACAAAGCATAGGCCACCTAAAAAACGAGCTCCTTTTACCACTTAAGCATGAACTTTTCCTACTCTTTTCCAATCCAAACCACACTTATTCGAAAACTAATGTATGAAAGAGGGGGTCCAACCAATTTATTCAAGCAAACTAAGCAAACCAACCAAACTAAAACCAAAAACGAAAACGAAGACACTCCAAGAACAACACAACTGTGCATGAAACAACAAAAATGAAGTGTTTGGAAGAACCTGAGATTTTTATTGATGAAGAAGGGCATGCCCAAGGCATCCCCAAGCTTTGACGCTTGTACTTCTTGGATATTTCTTGGGGTGGCATCCCCAAGCTTGAGCTTTAGTCCATTCTTCATCTTATTACATCATTCTTTCCTTAACACCTGAAATTTTTCCTTCATACAAAACTTCACATAATCTTCATTAGCAACATTAGTGTACTCAAGATAATAAGTCTTTGGGTTCAGTTTCAACACCAATAAAACTTCCACTAAAACACAAGCTACTGTAGCACTTCCCTTAAAAGGCTCAATTCCCCAAAGAGAACCCAAAAAGAAATCAACAAGAAGCAAATGCAAATAATGGCAGAAATCTGTCAAAACAGACCAGCAGATAGAAACCAATTTTTTCGAAGACCTTTTTTGATCAAATAGAAAAGTTTTGAACTAACGAAAGTTGGATAACAACCTGGGGCAGAAGCACAAAAAATTACAGCTCAAACTGACGTACAGAGATTTTACACAAATTTTTACAGCGAAGCACAAAAATCTGTTTCGGGACAACAACTTTCCCAAGCATTACTTCTCTCTCATTAGAGGTTACTCTTTGCACAAAAAGCAAAAAAAAGGATAATAAGAGGTTATTACTGAAGCAATACCTTCCAAAACTCAACTAAAACTTTTGGGTTATCTCCCAATAAGTACTTTTCTTTAACGCTTTTAAGTTAGGCATAGGAGCATAGATTAGACGGGCGGCCTAGGCGTTTCTCTAACACACATACATAACTCCATGGACTTACAAGCTCCCCTTTCATTTCACACCGACGACATCCGTAGACAAAAGAGCATGATATCAACTAGGTACAATGTACAAGTGCAATGTTGAAAGTGTTCCCCATGACAACATGGTTCTGCTAATCCCCAACATATAAGTGCAAGCATATACAACATAGATGACACAATGGTTCAAGTTTATTAGGGTAAGAAAAGTAAAGTGTGCCATCAAGTTCGTGAGAGCTTTAATCACTAGTTTTCTCATAACAAGTTTAATTCGGAAGGTAGATAAAAGCATGAATATACTTGGAATAGCAAATGCTAATAGGTAGGTATGGTGGACTTTTTAGGATAACTTGGTTTTATTTGGAGTTGGATGCATGAGTGGAACTCATACTTGGTTATGGAGGCTAGCAAGAGATTGGGAGCGACCAACTAAAAGAGCAATAATGGCCATAATCATGCAAAGCGACTTAACATCATTAATTAAAGCATAAAGTGATATTACAAGTCGAAAACTAAAGGATCATAAAGGATATGGTGACTTGGGATAGTCATAACATGGTGTGAGCATGTGCCAAGTCAACCCAAATAAAGCATCAAAGGAGAATACCACAATACTATGCTTTAATATGCTAAAACAACGCATGATTCTTTCAAGGCACATTAAGCAATCTCAATTGTTTATAACATGTCATGCTACATCAAAAATCACTAAGCATAAAGCCAAAACAATATCAAGCATGACATGACAAAGCATAGGCCACCTAAAAAACGAGCTCCTTTTACCACTTAAGCATGAACTTTTCCTACTCTTTTCCAATCCAAACCACACTTATTCGAAAACTAATGTATGAAAGAGGGGGTCCAACCAATTTATTCAAGCAAACTAAGCAAACCAACCAAACTAAAACCAAAAACGAAAACGAAGACACTCCAAGAACAACACAACTGTGCATGAAACAACAAAAATGAAGTGTTTGGAAGAACCTGAGATTTTTATTGATGAAGAAGGGCATGCCCAAGGCATCCCCAAGCTTTGACGCTTGTACTTCTTGGATATTTCTTGGGGTGGCATCCCCAAGCTTGAGCTTTAGTCCATTCTTCATCTTATTACATCATTCTTTCCTTAACACCTGAAATTTTTCCTTCATACAAAACTTCACATAATCTTCATTAGCAACATTAGTGTACTCAAGATAATAAGTCTTTGGGTTCAGTTTCAACACCAATAAAACTTCCACTAAAACACAAGCTACTGTAGCACTTCCCTTAAAAGGCTCAATTCCCCAAAGAGAACCCAAAAAGAAATCAACAAGAAGCAAATGCAAATAATGGCAGAAATCTGTCAAAACAGACCAGCAGATAGAAACCAATTTTTTCGAAGACCTTTTTTGATCAAATAGAAAAGTTTTGAACTAACGAAAGTTGGATAACAACCTGGGGCAGAAGCACAAAAAATTACAGCTCAAACTGACGTACAGAGATTTTACACAAATTTTTACAGCGAAGCACAAAAATCTGTTTCGGGACAACAACTTTCCCAAGCATTACTTCTCTCTCATTAGAGGTTACTCTTTGCACAAAAAGCAAAAAAAAGGATAATAAGAGGTTATTACTGAAGCAATACCTTCCAAAACTCAACTAAAACTTTTGGGTTATCTCCCAATAAGTACTTTTCTTTAACGCTTTTAAGTTAGGCATAGGAGCATAGATTAGACGGGCGGCCTAGGCGTTTCTCTAACACACATACATAACTCCATGGACTTACAAGCTCCCCTTTCATTTCACACCGACGACATCCGTAGACAAAAGAGCATGATATCAACTAGGTACAATGTACAAGTGCAATGTTGAAAGTGTTCCCCATGACAACATGGTTCTGCTAATCCCCAACATATAAGTGCAAGCATATACAACATAGATGACACAATGGTTCAAGTTTATTAGGGTAAGAAAAGTAAAGTGTGCCATCAAGTTCGTGAGAGCTTTAATCACTAGTTTTCTCATAACAAGTTTAATTCGGAAGGTAGATAAAAGCATGAATATACTTGGAATAGCAAATGCTAATAGGTAGGTATGGTGGACTTTTTAGGATAACTTGGTTTTATTTGGAGTTGGATGCATGAGTGGAACTCATACTTGGTTATGGAGGCTAGCAAGAGATTGGGAGCGACCAACTAAAAGAGCAATAATGGCCATAATCATGCAAAGCGACTTAACATCATTAATTAAAGCATAAAGTGATATTACAAGTCGAAAACTAAAGGATCATAAAGGATATGGTGACTTGGGATAGTCATAACATGGTGTGAGCATGTGCCAAGTCAACCCAAATAAAGCATCAAAGGAGAATACCACAATACTATGCTTTAATATGCTAAAACAACGCATGATTCTTTCAAGGCACATTAAGCAATCTCAATTGTTTATAACATGTCATGCTACATCAAAAATCACTAAGCATAAAGCCAAAACAATATCAAGCATGACATGACAAAGCATAGGCCACCTAAAAAACGAGCTCCTTTTACCACTTAAGCATGAACTTTTCCTACTCTTTTCCAATCCAAACCACACTTATTCGAAAACTAATGTATGAAAGAGGGGGTCCAACCAATTTATTCAAGCAAACTAAGCAAACCAACCAAACTAAAACCAAAAACGAAAACGAAGACACTCCAAGAACAACACAACTGTGCATGAAACAACAAAAATGAAGTGTTTGGAAGAACCTGAGATTTTTATTGATGAAGAAGGGCATGCCCAAGGCATCCCCAAGCTTTGACGCTTGTACTTCTTGGATATTTCTTGGGGTGGCATCCCCAAGCTTGAGCTTTAGTCCATTCTTCATCTTATTACATCATTCTTTCCTTAACACCTGAAATTTTTCCTTCATACAAAACTTCACATAATCTTCATTAGCAACATTAGTGTACTCAAGATAATAAGTCTTTGGGTTCAGTTTCAACACCAATAAAACTTCCACTAAAACACAAGCTACTGTAGCACTTCCCTTAAAAGGCTCAATTCCCCAAAGAGAACCCAAAAAGAAATCAACAAGAAGCAAATGCAAATAATGGCAGAAATCTGTCAAAACAGACCAGCAGATAGAAACCAATTTTTTCGAAGACCTTTTTTGATCAAATAGAAAAGTTTTGAACTAACGAAAGTTGGATAACAACCTGGGGCAGAAGCACAAAAAATTACAGCTCAAACTGACGTACAGAGATTTTACACAAATTTTTACAGCGAAGCACAAAAATCTGTTTCGGGACAACAACTTTCCCAAGCATTACTTCTCTCTCATTAGAGGTTACTCTTTGCACAAAAAGCAAAAAAAAGGATAATAAGAGGTTATTACTGAAGCAATACCTTCCAAAACTCAACTAAAACTTTTGGGTTATCTCCCAATAAGTACTTTTCTTTAACGCTTTTAAGTTAGGCATAGGAGCATAGATTAGACGGGCGGCCTAGGCGTTTCTCTAACACACATACATAACTCCATGGACTTACAAGCTCCCCTTTCATTTCACACCGACGACATCCGTAGACAAAAGAGCATGATATCAACTAGGTACAATGTACAAGTGCAATGTTGAAAGTGTTCCCCATGACAACATGGTTCTGCTAATCCCCAACATATAAGTGCAAGCATATACAACATAGATGACACAATGGTTCAAGTTTATTAGGGTAAGAAAAGTAAAGTGTGCCATCAAGTTCGTGAGAGCTTTAATCACTAGTTTTCTCATAACAAGTTTAATTCGGAAGGTAGATAAAAGCATGAATATACTTGGAATAGCAAATGCTAATAGGTAGGTATGGTGGACTTTTTAGGATAACTTGGTTTTATTTGGAGTTGGATGCATGAGTGGAACTCATACTTGGTTATGGAGGCTAGCAAGAGATTGGGAGCGACCAACTAAAAGAGCAATAATGGCCATAATCATGCAAAGCGACTTAACATCATTAATTAAAGCATAAAGTGATATTACAAGTCGAAAACTAAAGGATCATAAAGGATATGGTGACTTGGGATAGTCATAACATGGTGTGAGCATGTGCCAAGTCAACCCAAATAAAGCATCAAAGGAGAATACCACAATACTATGCTTTAATATGCTAAAACAACGCATGATTCTTTCAAGGCACATTAAGCAATCTCAATTGTTTATAACATGTCATGCTACATCAAAAATCACTAAGCATAAAGCCAAAACAATATCAAGCATGACATGACAAAGCATAGGCCACCTAAAAAACGAGCTCCTTTTACCACTTAAGCATGAACTTTTCCTACTCTTTTCCAATCCAAACCACACTTATTCGAAAACTAATGTATGAAAGAGGGGGTCCAACCAATTTATTCAAGCAAACTAAGCAAACCAACCAAACTAAAACCAAAAACGAAAACGAAGACACTCCAAGAACAACACAACTGTGCATGAAACAACAAAAATGAAGTGTTTGGAAGAACCTGAGATTTTTATTGATGAAGAAGGGCATGCCCAAGGCATCCCCAAGCTTTGACGCTTGTACTTCTTGGATATTTCTTGGGGTGGCATCCCCAAGCTTGAGCTTTAGTCCATTCTTCATCTTATTACATCATTCTTTCCTTAACACCTGAAATTTTTCCTTCATACAAAACTTCACATAATCTTCATTAGCAACATTAGTGTACTCAAGATAATAAGTCTTTGGGTTCAGTTTCAACACCAATAAAACTTCCACTAAAACACAAGCTACTGTAGCACTTCCCTTAAAAGGCTCAATTCCCCAAAGAGAACCCAAAAAGAAATCAACAAGAAGCAAATGCAAATAATGGCAGAAATCTGTCAAAACAGACCAGCAGATAGAAACCAATTTTTTCGAAGACCTTTTTTGATCAAATAGAAAAGTTTTGAACTAACGAAAGTTGGATAACAACCTGGGGCAGAAGCACAAGAAATTACAGCTCAAACTGACGTACAGAGATTTTACACAAATTTTTACAGCGAAGCACAAAAATCTGTTTCGGGACAACAACTTTCCCAAGCATTACTTCTCTCTCATTAGAGGTTACTCTTTGCACAAAAAGCAAAAAAAAGGATAATAAGAGGTTATTACTGAAGCAATACCTTCCAAAACTCAACTAAAACTTTTGGGTTATCTCCCAATAAGTACTTTTCTTTAACGCTTTTAAGTTAGGCATAGGAGCAAGATTCAAGTATTTTTGAATGAATAAGCATTAAGATAAATATCAGAAATATCTTTATTTTTCAAGGCTTCATGCATTTCTACAAGTTTTTAACTGAAAAGCTTCCATGGAAAGATTTGTTTTGGTTTTATAGGCATGAACACAAGTGTTCAAGGTCGACCCCCACTTAACCATTACTCATCTTTCCAATCACTTTCCTTTTTGAAAACGTTTTTAGGTAATAAGTACAACTATTTTTTTTGTAATTTGCATTCCCTATCCATACTAAGGTAGAGAACAACTTAAAACTGAAAGTAAAACCTACTTAGAGATAAAACAATCAAGTGCACACAAGAATATTCACCCACATGCTATTGCTCCCCGGCAACGGCGCCAGAAAAGGTCTTGATAACCCACAAGTATAGGGGATCGTGTGTAGCCTTTTGGATAAGTAAGAGTGTCGAACCCAACGAGGAGCTAATGGTAGGATAAATGTTCTCTCAATTTCTATCAACCACTGATACAACTCTACGCACACTTAACGTTTGCATTATCTAGGAAATAAAACTAGAGCAACAATACGAGTAATAGAGATAGCTTTGCATTATAATAAATAATAAGAAAGTAAAATTAGTTACTGCAGCAATTAAATACACTAAACTAATAGAACCATGAGTGTGGAATAGTGGTGGTAATTGTGGTGGCTTTGTCCAAGTTTAAATAGCGAATATATCAGGTTCATTGTCTTCGATGCAGTTTTCTATTTGAGAGAGACTAAATATACATGCGCTTCACTACTTGGAATTACATGTACTATATGATTGGATTGTTAACAAACATCCGTAAGTACTAATCAATGCATTAAGGTTTCCCCAACCATAGCCTTAACTTTAATGGTCCTCTTACTCTCATACGTGCAACGTTCCGGTTCGCGTCCTCAGGTTACTACAAACCCTATGATGTTTAATCCATGCGCGCACAAATATAATGGACACCAAAGGACTGTACCATATCAACATGCAACTCTAATGAACCAAAGTCATTCAACCATTCAATCTAAGAACAAAGAAGCTACACAAACATGACATAGATCATAGGATTATAACTTATAGCATCAAACACCATGTTTGCATAGGACGGTACAGAGGTGTTTGGGAGGATGAATCACTGCATACTAGGAGGATTAGGTGATGGAGATGGCGGTGAAGATGGTGAAGATGGCGAAGAGGGCGGCGCGGGGGACTCCTTCCCCGCCGCCGGTATCATGGGGGAGCACCGCCCCATAGCCCCCTTCCTTCATGGCTTCTTGGAAGCCCAACCCCATGGAGATGGGATACATGGGGGAGGAAAAAACGTGGCTTTGGTGGCTGCAAATTTGTGGGTGGAGATGCCCTGGGCGAATTAGGTTTCCTCCTTTATATAGCTTCTCCGATTCCCATTACCCCATCTTGGGCTGGAGTAAATCGGGCCTAAAAGGACCATCCGGACTCGGAATCATCTAAATTTTATGTCCAGAACATTTGTCGCAAAATTTCCAACAACTTTGTAGTTGAAGAGTTTTCCGTTTGACGCCTTATTAGACCCGAAACTTGACCATCTTCAAAAAGAGTTCTGAGACAGATTTCTGGAAAAATCCCAATTTGACTCCAACAAGGTTTCCACTTGTATTCTTGGTAATTCCTACACATCAAAGTGTAAAACAAGAACATTGTGCACTTTTGCAACTATTAATAGGTTAGTTCAAATAAATGATAAAATTTATACAAAAAGGAGTGTCAAAAGCATATTATTAGCATGAAACCATCAAAAATTATAGATATGTTATGGACGTATCAACATCCCCAAGCTTAGTTCCTGCTCGTCCTCGAGTAGGTAAACGATCAAAACAATATAATTTTTGAGGTGACATGCAGACAACACAATTTTGATCATCATTATTGTAAAAGCATTGATAGCCAGGATTAAGGTACTCTAAACATGAATCATGAAAGATAGAGTTCTAACAATAAGACATAGCAACTATGTTGTAACATGAAAAGGCACAAAGAAAAGATTCATAAATAACAATGCTTTGCAAGACGTTTGTTTGTTTCACATAAAGAAAGCATAATGAGAATGGTATTCAGCTTGTCCCTCATAGAGAAGCAAAACATAAATGCATAGGACACCTTCAAAGTTCATAAGGGTGACTAGATACAAATAGTTTAGGAACAAGCAATATCAAAGTTATGCATCAATCAAGAAGTCTTGGGACAATGCACATAGAACTAAGAATGACAACTATGCTCTCTTAATTGGTGCATAAAGATAGAAGGTGGACACTCAATATAAAAGTGGAAGAAAGGCCTTCATAGAAGGAAGCAGGGATTCAAGTCTCATAAAGAGCTTCCAAAAATTATGGTACTTATTAGCTTTCAGCTCTCATTGCCCTATCATAAGCATCTTGAAGTGATTAAGTTTAAAGTGAACAAACTATGGAGTATATGCTTGGCAAAGTATAAGTTGGAAATCTCATGGTCCTTGAATACGAGGGTGGCTCCTCGTGCTACTCAAGTTTAGTTACCGGTAAGTTCTTGTCATTGTAAGTACATGTGTATCATAGAGAAGCGCCAACGGGGTACCTCTTGCCCGATGATACGGAAGAATCCCCATATGAAAATGACAAGGCAAGCAGACAACAAGCATCTCAGCAATTTTCTTATTTACCATGGGAAAATGGTGTTTTTTTCTCTCTTTCCTCTTTTCTCATCTCTTTTTTTTCTTTTTTCTCTATCTCTATCTCTTTTTTGTATAAGAAGAATGCTTCATAGATTGCTCATTATGGTTAAGCTGCAGGTTTCCACCATGATTAGGCATAGATTAGACGGGCGGCCCAGGCGTTTCTCTAACACACATACATAACTCCATGGACTTACAAGCTCCCCTTTCATTTCACACCGACGACATCCGTAGACAAAAGAGCATGATATCAACTAGGTACAATGTACAAGTGCAATGTTGAAAGTGTTCCCCATGACAACATGGTTCTGCTAATCCCCAACATATAAGTGCAAGCATATACAACATAGATGACACAATGGTTCAAGTTTATTAGGGTAAGAAAAGTAAAGTGTGCCATCAAGTTCGTGAGAGCTTTAATCACTAGTTTTCTCATAACAAGTTTAATTCGAAAGGTAGATAAAAGCATGAATATACTTGGAATAGCAAATGCTAATAGGTAGGTATGGTGGACTTTTTAGGATAACTTGGTTTTATTTGGAGTTGGATGCATGAGTGGAACTCATACTTGGTTATGGAGGCTAGCAAGAGATTGGGAGCGACCAACTAAAAGAGCAATAATGGCCATAATCATGCAAAGCGACTTAACATCATTAATTAAAGCATAAAGTGATATTACAAGTCGAAAACTAAAGGATCATAAAGGATATGGTGACTTGGGATAGTCATAACATGGTGTGAGCATGTGCCAAGTCAACCCAAATAAAGCATCAAAGGAGAATACCACAATATTATGCTTTAATATGCTAAAACAACGCATGATTCTTTCAAGGCACATTAAGCAATATCAATTGTTTATAACATGTCATGCTACAACAAAAATCACTAAGCATAAAGCCAAAACAATATCAAGCATGACGTGACAAAGCATAGGCCACCGTCAAAAACAAGCTCCTTTTACCACTTAAGCATGAACTTTTCCTACTCTTTTCCAATCCAAACCACACTTATTTGAAAACTAATGTATGAAAGAGGGGGTCCAACCAATTTATTCAAGCAAAATAAGCAAACCAAGCAAACTAAAACCAAAAACAAAAACGAAGACGCTCCAAGAACAACACAACTGTGCATGAAACAACAAAAATGAAGTGTTTGGAAGAACCTGAGATTTTTATTGATGAAGAAGGGGATGCCTTAGGCATCCCCAAGCTTTGACGCTTGTACTTCTTGGATATTTCTTGGGGTGACACGGGTGGCATCCCCAAGCTTGAGATTTTAGTCCATTCTTCATCTTATTACATCATTCTTTCCTTAACACCTAAAATTTTTCCTTCATACAAAACTTCACATAATCTTCATTAGCAACATTAGTGTACTCAAGATAATAAGTATTTGGGTTCAGTTTCAACACCAATAAAACTTCCATTAACACACAAGCTACTGTAGCAATTCCCTTAAAAAGCTCAATTCCCCAAAGAGAACCCAAAAAGAAATCAACAAGAAGCAAATCCAAATAATGGCAGAAATCTGTCAAAACAGACCAGCAGATAGAAACCAATTTTTTCGAAGACCTTTGTTGCTCAAATAGAAAAGTTTTGAACTAACGAAATTCGGATAACAACCTGGGGCAGAAGCACAAAACATTACAGCTCAAACTGACGTACAGAGATTTTACATGAATTTTTACAGTGAAGCACAAAAATCGGTTTCGGGACAGCAACTTTCCCAAGCATTACTTCTCTCTCATTAGAGGTTACTCTTGGCACAAAAAGCAAAAAAATGGATAAGGAGAGGTTATTACTGAAGCAATAACTTCCAAAACTCAACTAAAACTTTTGGGTTATCTCCCAATAAGTACTTTTCTTTAACGCTTTTAAGTTAGGCATAGGAGCAAGATTCAAGTATTTTTGAATGAATAAGCATTAAGATAAATACCAGAAATATCTTTATTTTTCAAGGCTTCATGCATTTCTACAAGTTTTTAACTAAAAAGCTTCCATGGAAATATTTGTTTTGGTTTCATAGGCATGAACACAAGTGTTCAAGGTCGACCCCCACTTAATCATTACTCATCTTTCCAATCACTTTCCTTTTTGAAAACGTTTTTAGGTAACAAGTACAACTAATTTTTTTGTAATTTGCATTCCCTATCCATACTAAGATAGAGAACAACTTAAAACTGAAAGTAAAACCTACTTAGAGATAAAGCAATCAAGTGCACACAAGAATATTCACCCACATGCCATTGCTCCCCGGCAACGGCGCTAGAAAAGGTCTTGATAACCCACAAGTATAGGGGATCGTGTGTAGCCTTTTGGATAAGTAAGAGTGTCGAACCCAACGAGGAGCTAAAGGTAGGATAAATGTTCTCTCAAGTTCTATCAACCACTAATACAACTCTACGCACACTTAACGTTTGCATTATCTAGGAAATAAAACTAGAGCAACAATACGAGTAATAGAGATAGCTTTGCATTATAATAAATAACAAGAAAGTAAAGCTAGTTACTGCAGCAATAAAATACACTAAACTAACAGAACCATGAGTGTGGAATAGTGGTTGTAATTGTGGTGGCTTTGTCCAAGTTTAAATAGCGAATAGATCAGGTTCATTGTCTTCGATGCAGTTTTCTATTTGGGAGAGGCTAAATATACATGCGCTTCACTACTTGGAATTACATGTACTATATGATTGGATTGTTAGTAAACATCTGTAAGTACTAATCAATGCATTAAGGTTTCCCCAACCATAACCTTAAGTTTAATGGTCCTCTTACTCCCATACGTGCAACATTCCGGTTCGCGTCCTCAGGTTTCTGTCACTCTGGCAGAACTCCCCCTTCCTTTTACACATACTACAAACCCTATAATGTTTAATCCATGCGCGCACAAATATAATAGACACCAAAGGACTATACCATATCAACATATAACTCTAATGAACCAAAGATGTTCAACCATTCAATGTAAGAACAAAGAAACTACACAAACATGACATAGATCATAGGATTAGAACTTATAGCATCAAACACCATGTTTACATAGAATGGTACAGAGGTGTGTGGGAGGATGAACCACTGCATACTAGGAGGATTAGGTGATGGAGATGGCGGTGAAGATGGTGAAGAGGGCGGCGTGGGGGACTCCTTCCCCGCTGCCGGTATCATGGGGGAGCACCGCCCCTTAGCCCCCTTCCTTCATGGCTTCTTGGGAGCCCTCTCCCATGGAGATCAGATCCATGGGGAGGCAAAAACATGGCTTTGGTGGCTGCAAATTCATGGGTTGAGATGTCCTGGGCGAATTAGGTTTCCTCCCTTTATATAGCTTCTCGGATTCCCGTCACCCCATCTTGGGCTGCAGTAAATCGGGCCTAAAAGGCCCGTCCGGACTCGGAATCAGCTAAATTTTATATCCAGAATGTTTGTCGCGAAATTTTCAACAACTTTGTAGTTGAATAGTTTTCTGTTTGACGCTGTATTCGACCCAAAATGTGACCATCTTCAAAAAGGGTTCCGAGACAGATTTCTGGAAAAATCCCAATTTGACTCCAACAAGGTTTCCACTTGTATTCTTAGTAATTCCTACACATAAAAGTGTAAAACAAGAACATTGTGCACTTTTGCAACTATTAGTAGGTTAGTCCAAATAAATGATAAACTTTATACAAAAATGAGTGTCAAAAGCATATTATTAGCATGAAACCATCAAAAATTATAGATATGTTATGGACGTATCACTTCTCCTCTCGGATTCCTCAGAATCAGAAGAGACCACCCCTGGAACTGCATCTGTGAAACACCTCCGCCATTGCTGCATACCTCAGAGGTGGAGGTTTCGCAAGCACTCGGAATGTTGCTGATGTCAGATCCCTGAAATGTTCTCTTGATCCTTCTAGATCTTCCCCCAAGATCACCTCCGCCAGATCCAACAAGGCCTCCGCTGTCTCCATCTCCCTCTGTCTGATCTCCTCCTCCTCCGTGGATCCTTTCTGCTTCATATTTTGATCGGTCTAGTGTATTCTCTGGCAGAATCAGCTCTCGGGGGTTTCGGTTGCTCAGAGTATCGAGGATGGATTTGGAGGCGAGAGGATGTGATGTGGGGATGGGGTTGGGGGTAAGGGGATAGGTCAAGGTCTCCTCTAGGCTAGGGAACCTCGGGCCATGGGCGGAACCTGAGGTGGTTCTGCCATGAACAGTGGTTGGGAGAGGGGAGAGGGAGGTGGTTCCGCCGTGTTCTCTATTTCTGAATGGTTAACCTCTCCAGGCGTACATTCCCCACCGAACAAAGCTCATCGACGGATTTCTTGGATCAGACCTTCTGAATCTTTTTATATTAGCAGAGATTATTCTATCTGAATGCTATGATTTCTCCATGTTTAGCTGTTTTTTCGTCCGTGACTAAGGCGCCTATGAGCGAACTCTGATCTCCCTTGCATGTTTGGTAATTAGAACGATGCATTGCCTGTTCAATTAGGTGAGGTCGTCCGTTATGTTGGCTGACCAAAGGAAAATGCAAATCAATCCCATAACCATTTAGTTGACAACTGTCGGGGGGATACCCCCAGGTAGGGTGACGCCGGAGTATAAAGGCCGAGTTAGCCAGGGTACGACGCGGTCAAAGCAAGTGCTGACTGGGTCACATCAAGGCAGGCCGAACCACGGAGTGACCCGGCCCATGGAGCATCTCCTTGACTGTAGTCCGGCTGGCATAAAATATATGACGGCCATGGTTGTCTATCTGTTTTGCAGGTAACTTGATAGCCGGGTTAGCCACATGCTAGCCGGACTATCCTATGGCTTCCAAGAGAAGGAATCTCCCGCTGGTTAAAAGGTGGTTTTATTAGCTGTAGCATGAGCGAAGCAAAGCAAAGAGGAGGACCAGCGGGTCAGAGGCCACCAAGGTGACACGAGCAGTGTCGGCTGACATAGCCCGTGTCTGGTGACGCTTAAAGACAAAGATTACATGGTGGGTTACGTCCAAAGCCCAGACGAGCCGTTAAAGAGAATAAAGAAGCATCTAGCTTTAGGCGAGGAGCATATTCTCCGAATATGCTACCACGTGTGCCCTAATATTGTAACCCGGGCTCCCCTATATAAGGAGCACCGGGGCCTCCATAGAGGGGGATCGATCATTTTCTGTGTCTAAGGTAGAACTCTAGAGCTAGTTGGTAGGGAGTAAGAGACATAGTCTCCTTCTTGCCAAAAGCTTGAAAAGTACTTGTAAACACCATTGATAGAGACAATACAAGAACATCTGTGCATGGAATCACCATGTTCTCCCTCCCTGGATTCCACTAGCACTCATTGGCCCCATCTTTAGCCTATCCATGGCATCTACCGTTCCACCACCACGACAGTTGGCACCCACCGTGGGGCTAGCGGTGCTTGCAAGGATGAAAATCCAGACGAGAAGCTTCTCCAGCACCGGCGAGCGTGTCGTCTCTGGCCTGGTTCAGCGCTTTGGAGCACTGTACTACGTCAGCGACAATGTAGGAAGCTTCGGCAGGCACCCCCCGCCACGCAACGGCGTCTTCATCAAGCTTGGCACGCACAAGATCTACGTCGGTGTTGACAAGTCCTGCGTTCATCCACGGCACATCATCGAGGGAGGCGAACAACCTCTCAGCGCAGCTTGTGGAGTGCGTATCACTCGCCCCACTAGCAGCGTTGAGGTCCTGATGACCGCGCCACAGGCGGAACCAAGAAAGGGCTCGACACCAGAGCCAGAAGCTACACCAAAGCAGACCAGGTCTAGGTTTCCTCCACTAGAAAGGCCAGAGAATGTGCTCCAGCAAGCAATAGATAGCCTAGCAATGCCAATAGCACATGTGGTAGATCTGGCTCAGGCACAAGCGGAGTTAGAGGAAACTAGGCGGAAAATGTTAGCTGGGGAAAAGAAGGTAGCAGAGTTGCATCAGTCTTTGAACATTACCTTGAGATAATATGCTAAGTCAAACCGCATAGATGGAGTGAAAATCCGAGGTAGGGACCTGATTACTGAGATTGACAAGGAATACGAGCCTAGGTCGGGTCAAACAGCCACGATAGTAATAGGAGGGATGGATCGGTACAGTACCTCGGCGAAGAACCTCAGGGCAGCAAATGCGGCCGCGTCCGAGTTAGAAGGTTTAACTAGAGAGGCCCGGCAAAGGCAACAAGAGAGGGTGAATCACTTGCTGAGAGTTGCTTGCCAGCAAAATGAAGAAATGAACAAGGCAAACCCGGTGCCACCAGGAGCGTCACATGTGATACATTCGGCTAGGAATAATCCGGCAAGATCCAGAGGAGCCACGTCATCTCTGGGTCACAATTCCAGGAGAGAAGAAGTAGTAAACTCCGGGATAAGAGACAAACAGATGGTTCCCTATGATCCAGTAAGGGCCAGAAAAGGCAAAGCAGTGCAAGTTGATGAAGATCGGCATAGTACCAGCCGAGGTGTGGCTGGCCAAGGTAATCGCGACCAAGGCAATGCCGGTCAGAGAAACAATGCCAACGACAATGCTGGACAGCGTGATCCCGTGGAAACGGGGCAAAATGTACCACGGCAGCAGCAACAGCGCGCACCTCGGCAAGAGGGAAGTGCAGGACAGGCAGCACAACAGCAAAATGCTTGCCCGGATCAGGAAAGATACAATGATGGTTATTCGGCTATGATCAATGACAGATACCCAGACCAGATCACCACATAATTGGGTCAAGGCTGGGAAGCAGGAACTTGCAGCCAGATGATGCGAGGCTGAAGCTGGATAGGATTTATAGGTCAGAGCTAATCGAGGTATAGGGTCCACCGGGTCCAGCATATTTTGGGCCCCGGATCATGAAGGAGCCACCAGTACCGAACTTTCACTTAGCCAGAGGAACTAGAACCTATGATGGTAGTACTAGGCCAGAGGATTGGCTGATTGATTACGCCACAGCGGTCAAGATCGCAACAAGAAATTTGAGATGGGCAGTAAGATATGTGCCACAGAAGTTGGAAGGACCAGCGAGAGTGTGGCTGAACAATTTGCCGCCAGGAAGTGTCAACTGTTGGATGGACTTTGAGGAGTTATTTGTTAGCAACTTCTCGAGCACCTACAAGAGTCCCAACAGGCCATAGACTCTGGCGCTATGCCGGCAAAGACCGAATGAGACAGACCGAGATTTCCTGACTCGGTGGTCCAACGTGCGTAACTCGTGCAAGGGAGTAATTGAATCACAAGCTATTGCCATGTTCGCCCAGGGATGCAGATATGGAAGTATGCTGTGGCAGAGGCTGCAGCGAGATATGCCAACCACTTTGGCTGAGACGATCTGGATCACGGATTCGTATGCCTTGGGAGATCCAACGCAACCCCGGCTAATGTCGAGCGAGGCAAACGAGGAATATTACAACCGAGATGGCTCTGGATCATCAAGGAGGAACAATTTTCGAGGAAAGAGAAGGGATGAGCACCCGGATTACCGATATAACTCACAGCAGGTGGCAGCTAGAGACCGGGATCAGCCCAATGCTGGTGCCAGCCAACGCCAAAAAACTAGAGGACAAAACTGGCAACAAAAAAATGAAGGGAAAAGGCCTTGGACCCCGGAGCAGAAAAAGCAATGGCAAGAGCGAAAATATAGACCGAGGTATACGTTCGAGTCTATGTTGGATCAACCTTGCAAGTTTCATACACCAAGTCCGAATAGTCCAGCAAACCATACAACCCAGCAATGTGAGTGGATGAGAAAGTTAGAGCAGCGAAGTTGGGGGAATGCTCAGGCACCTCGGAACAAGTCACCTAGGGATCAGGCACCACGACAACCGTTACTAACAGGGGGGAATGGACAGCAACTGATGTTGCCACCACCTCTGCCGAGGTACGAGAATCAGGAAAGAAGGGATGCAGTACATCAACTAGGTAATAACCAGCAACAAGGTCAAGGTTACCACGAGAATGAGGGACGAAACGAGTACAGGGAGCATCATCAAAGCTACTGTGTGTTTACCACGAAAGAAAATGACCAGAAAAGCTTGCAGCACCGGCATATGGAGGTAAACGTAGTAATGCCGGCAGTAGTGAGATACATGCCCTGGGCAGATCAAGAAATCATGTGGAGTATCAAGGATCACCCAAAGATCATGCCTAGCCCTGGGACCTATGCACTGGTCCTGGATCCAACGTTCATCAGGCCGAATCTCAATGTGAGGTTTTCCAAGGTACTGATTGACAATGGCAGTAGTATCAACATTATGTACAAGGACACCATGCACAAGTTGGGAATAACAGAGAACATGTTGCAAGGAATGAGGACCACCTTTCATGGCATTGTACCGGGTATTTCCTGTGAGCCAATTGGTAAGGTCCGGGTTGATGTGTTATTCGGCACGAGAGATAATTGCCGGACTGAAAATTTGGAGTTCAAAGTGGTGAATATGGAGAGCGCTTATCATGCGTTACTCGGCAGGCCAGCGCTAAACAAGTTCATGGCAACTACTCACATCAGCTACCTTAAGATGAAGCTGCCCGGGCCAAGGGGCGTGATAACTGTATTAGGGGACTTCCAGCATTTGATCGAGTGCGCCTCAGTCGGATCTAACTTAGCCGAGTCACTCGTGATAGCTTAGGAAAAAAGGAAGATACTGGAAGTAGCGGCATTGGCTCAATCCGTGCAACAGCATATGCCGGCTCTGACCAACCCACATGGAAGCATGTTGTTCCAAGCAACCAAGGACACAAAGAAAGTGCCAATCGATGATCAGTTCCCAGAGCGCATCGTAACCATTGGTGTCAGGTTAAGAAGCAAATAGGAAAGCGAGCTCGTCAACTTCCTCCGTGAGAATCGGGATATCTTCGCTTGGTCCACTCACGATCTGCAAGGTGTACCGAGGGAGTTGGCTGAGCACTCATTAAACGTAAGGCCCGGGGCTAAGCCGGTAAAGCAGCCTCTGTCGTGGTGGTGTCACGGCAGATGCCATGGATAGGCTAATGGTGGGGACAATATGCACTAGAGGAATCCAGGGAGGAATAGTGTGGTGATTCCACACACAGATGCTTTGTATTCTTCAAGCTAGATCGGTTTACAAGTGCTCCTTGAGCTATGTTGGGGAGAGAAGGAAGAAGAAACTCTCGTACTCTCTCCACTAGCTTGCTCTCAGGAACCAACTACCCAAATGCTAAACGGCCAAGAATCAACCAAGTAAAACTCAACCCCTTCTACAGAGGCCCTAGCCCTCCTTATATAGGGGAGGCTAGGTCTCCAATTAGGGCATACGTGGAGGCATATTCCTAGGAATATGCCTCCTCCCAAAATAGCAAACCGACCAGGTCACTTTTCCCCGTCGTAAGCCATGCAGAGGCTACGTGAGCCTCTGCGGCGCCAGTGTCATCCGACACAGGCAACGTCACCCTTGTCGGCCACGCCTCGGTGGTCCTTCTCTCTGTCCGCTTCGCTCATGCTCCAGTGTACAGTGACCACCTTTTGACTAGCGAGATACCTTCCTTCTCTTGCAAGCCTGATATAACCCGGATCATGCCTAGTTAATCCAGCCACGCGGGTACCTGCATACAAGTTATAGAAATCGTGCCGGCATACGACATAAGTCGGCCGGGACACGGTTAGGTGGACATCCTCCGGTCCGGGTTACCCCGTGATTCGGCCTGCCTTGAGGTGACTCGGCCAGCATTCGCTTTGACCTTGCTGTACCTCGGCTAACTCGGCCTTTATACCCTGGCGTGACCCTACCCGGGGATATCCCTCCAACATTAGTCCCCGAAACTGGTGTGGTCTTAGCAGCTCCAGCTACTAAGGCCACAGCAGGTTCAATTTTACCAGGCCTTTTGCTCCCTTTTTCCGAGTTACCTCATATCCCGGATTTCATTGGCTAGCTTTTCCCTTGGCACATTCCGAGTTTTCACTCGCTAGCCGGGTTACCCTTTAGTTTTCCGGATCACGCTTCCTTCTCTCGTACGCTTCCCCACGTGGAGGGTAATCATTACTTTGCCTCATTTTAAGGGTCTACACCAGTTACTGCCTTAGTTAATGTCAGGTGTTACTGTTGCACACGTCACATCGTGTTTGTCTCCTCGTTAAATGCATCACCACGTCGCGTCGTGGGATCCCCTGCGCCCTGTGGCCCTTCCTGTGGCTTGCCTCTGATTGGTTGATCCGGATAATACACGGCCACACCGTGTGGCCCTGGCGCACCGCACGATCCCACTACCCTCACTAGGGCGTGGTTAAATAGGGGAGGGGCACGCCCCTTGGTATTTTTCCCCTTCTCGCGCCCCTCTGCCTCTTCTTCTTATTCTCCCTCCTAGCGACAGCGCTGCCGCCCCGTGCCTTTCTGCACCCGCATCGCCGCCGCTCCTACGCAGCTCCACTGCCACGGGTCCGTGCCAGTCCAAGGCACTGCCCCTACCTCCGATAGGGCTGGTGAGGACAGTGACCTAGACATGACTGAAGAGGAGCTCATCGTCGCGTAGGCTGAGATGGAGGAGGGGGCGGAGAACGCCGAACATGGCGCCTGGGCTGGCTCCTGGGTGTGCCAGGACGACCTGGACTGGCTATACCGCAGGCGCCACATCCCCGAGGGCGTGGTTGCCCGCCTCGCCTCCGAGGAGCTCGCACCCTCACCCAATCCCGGTGAGTTCGTGGTGTTCCTCTCCCATTTCCATCACGGGTTTGGCCTCCCCGTTAGCGATTTCTTCCATGATTTTCTTGACATCTATGAACTTCAACCGCACCACCTTCCGGCGAACGCCATCACCTCCCTTTCTTCCTTTCCCTCCACCATAGAGGGTCATGCCGGATTATGGCCCACTAAAGAGCTCTGGATCTGTTTCTTCGGTCTATGAAGGAACGTGATTCCGAATAAGCAGCTTGACCCGGAGGACAAGCATCTGACTCAGTTTGGAGATGCCTCTATTTCTCCTCGGAAACAATCCATCTTTCCCCGGGTCACGGGGCTTGATTCTTGTAAGGGCTGGGCCCGAACTTTATTTTATGTCAGAAATGGCAT
Organism: Avena sativa; assembly: GCA_916181665.1. Classification (NCBI taxonomy): domain Eukaryota; kingdom Viridiplantae; phylum Streptophyta; class Magnoliopsida; order Poales; family Poaceae; genus Avena; species Avena sativa. The sequence goes on from OV702290.1 coordinate 455,049,935, forward strand.
GAATGAAGATCTGATCTGGCAACGCCCTTATGCTCCGGGTCCTCCTAATCCGGATCTGTGGGACCGGGTTTCCAAGAAACCCACTGTCTTGGCGAATCAAGTCAACAAACGGTTTTAGGAGCTAAAGGATGCGGGGCTGCGCAACGAGGACGCGATGATCACTTTCGTCCGCAGCCGGATCTCTCCTCTCCAGAAGCGCACACACAAACTGTGCCATATGAGCTGGCGACTTGACCCCAACCGGACTTCCTCATTTGAACTGAGCAACACCAAGATATTCCGCCGGGTCAAGTCCCTCTTCACAACTGACAAAAACTTCTCCGCTGATTGGGAGTGGGGAATTGAACATTTCTGTTGGGACAGGCTTCTTCCTACGGTAAATCTCGCGATTCAATCTTTTTTTGAGTTATTCCTCCTACATTTATGTCGGAGTATGTTATTTATCTGACCCTCTTGCATTTCTCTTCTTAGTTGTTTCTTCAGCAAACCCTCGAGGATGGCACCGAGCCTTCTCTCAAATGGGCGAATGATCGAGATGCCCCGGACGAGGAGGAGCCGGATCAGGAGATGTTCCTGCCGTTCCCCGATGCCACCAAGCGACCCACCGGTAACTTCTCTTCCTTAAGAGATTGGCCTGATGATGAAGATGATTCCGACGTTGAGGTGATGGAAGAATTTGACGCTATACCCCTTTCTTACGCCTTTCCGGCTTCAGCTAACCCAGGTGGGCAGATCCACGAAGATCCTCCTCTTGCCACGGGTGAGCCGGTCCCAGCCGCGTCAAAGAAAAGGGCAGCCGCTTCAGCTTCTTCTTCTGGACCTTCTAAACCAACGAAGAGACGAAAGAAGTCCGCATACAAAGCCGCCACCAAGCCTACGACTAAGGCCATGGCTTGGAGAGCTCGGAAGCCCAAGGAGCCATTGACTTCTGACGAGTAAGTCACCTTTCTCTCTGTCTAATCCTTTGCTTCGTGCTTTTCTTCTGTTGTAACTTATTATTCGTCGTTTGATTCGGTAGGGCTGCTGTGGAGGTTCCCCAGAGCAGATCCAGCATCGCTTTGCCCCTCCGGCATAGCCCATCTCCCCCCCCCCCGTGGTGATGATTCACGCCTGCTGAGCCCCATTCAGGAGGGTTCAGCGGCTGCTCCGGGTTCTAGCCCACCTCGTCCAGAGGGGGGCAACCTTGGAGCAGGGGGAAGTGGTTCTGCCGAGGTAGCAGATGCTCCCAGCTCCTCTTCGGCTCAGCCACAACCTGCCACCTCCGAGGTACCCACAGCACCCCCGCCAAAACCAGCACCAGCACCAGCGCCAGCACCAACAGCAGCAGCACAAGTACAACCAGTAGCACCAACTCCATCCGCCTCGTCCGAGTCTTCCAAGACTTGGCGAGAAGGCCCAGTTAGCACCAAGGCTACACCCAAGAGCAAACCCGCAGCTCAAACCTCAACCTCTCAGCAGCAGCCTAAGGCCAAGAAAGCTTCTGACGCTGCTAGGGCAGCATCTATCGAGGCTGGACAGCGCACGCTCGCGTCCATGCTTCTGAAGAAAACTCTGCCAAAGAAAGATGCCCCCTCCGGGTCAGCTGACGTGCAACTCGTATTGCACACCAGCCCCGCAGCTGCCCAAGTTGAGAGGAGGGAGGCCCACGCCAAGGGTTTGATTGCGCCGCATATGCTTAGCGGAGAGCGATATCCTCCGGTCTTAATTGAGTTTGTCAATAACTAGAACAAGGCGTAGTTCATCAATAACGACGATCTCCTGGAGAAATTTGGGCCTGTCGAATTTGCCACACAGATGAACACAGCTGCCAAGGCTATCAACTTTGTCGGCCAGATGATGGAGGTACGCTACTTCGTCTTTTCTTTAATATGTACTAATGCTTAGTCATATAACCATTAGTCCCTGAGCCTCCGAGGGAGTAACTTGTTACTCGGCCAGATGCTCCTTAGAGAATTAGCATAGCTCCCTAGTAACTTCGGATATGCACACACCTAGAGCCGGGTTAAGTTCCACTTGGCCCGAATCTTGTACACTTCGAATATGCACACACCTAGAGTCGGGTTAAGTTCCACTTGGCCCGGATCTTGTACACTTTGAATATGCACACACCTAGAGCCGGGTTAAGTTCCACTTGGCCCGGATCTTGTACACTTCGAATATGCACATGATCAAGTCAACTTTGCTTTTCTCAGGTTACCACCAATCGCCGGAGCACTGAGTTTCAATGCCTCTTGGACACACATAAGGCGCTACGCTCGAAACATTCTATGCTTCTCGCTGAGTTCGAGAAAAGGGGTAAGTTTTCTCCTTGGCTTTTTCCCATCTTACTTTGTCTTTTCCCGCCGAACTAATCTATTATTCGGATTGGGCAGCCGAAGTGGAAGCCGAAAACACCATCATGAGGAAGAACTTGGATCAAATAAAAGGTAAGTCAGTTTTGCTTAATCTTCTCCTGTGCTCTCTCTCCTTTTCTTCTTGGCTCGGCAGATATTCATACCTCGGCTTTGTCGGGTCAACAAACTGTTTCAGCATCTCTTGAAGATAGTGTGCCCGTGCCTGATATGATGCTGCATTTTCTCGAACAAGCAGGGCAGCATCAGGCCGAACTTAAGAAGAAGGATGATGAGCTCGCTCTCCTCTGGACTAAAGATGATGAAATTGCCAAGCTCAAGGCAGAAATGAAAAAGCTCAAGGCGCTCCACAAAACTGAGATGGAGAAAGCTGGCCAAGACTTCACTAAGGAACGGGAACGTCTCAACCTCCAAATTGCCAAGATCAAGAATTGCTGAAGGAGGCTGACGTTAAGCTTGAGTCGGCAAATGCTGAACTTGAGCAACTCCGGAAGAGGCGTGACAACTGCACCAAGGAGCTGACCCGGGTCCATAGCCATATTTCTCGTAAGTTCTTTTCCTTCAGCCGGCATGAATCTTTCCGGGTCAACTTCCTTTACTTATTTCACTTGTCTTGTTTTCAGACAAATTTCCGGAGGGTGATGCCATTGCGGCTATAGCCGTTGCCAAGTTCTGCTAGAAGAGGGGTACCCCAACTAGTCCTGGCGCTAAAAATATTCCCTATGACATGGAGGACCTGCTGGTCAGCTTATCTTCTCGCGTCGAGATTGTGAAGAACTATGGTAAGGATATCCTAGATGCGGCAGTCCGAATCTTCAATGCCCTTTGGCCTGGTGAAGATACTCTGGAGGGGTCTACTGCTCTAATTAACAAGTTAATGGAGTGCGAGACCCAGCTTGACCTCTGGAGGGAATCCGCCGGACGCGCTGGAGCTGAAACCGTCCTCCACTACGTGCTCACATGGTATGAGAAAATAACCCTAAACCTTCTCAAGCGCATGCGCACCGGATCAAGGTGGTCCACTGATCCGGATTGGATAGCTCGGTGCAAGGCTTGCGCCCATAGCCTCATTAAGTTTGCCCCTATCCATCAATGGAACAAGGGACCAAGCTTTCTTGAAGCTGTTGACGACGAATATGTCGAAGATGGTTCGGGTGAGGAGGAAGAGGACGAAGCCTCGGACGTCGAAGAGAACGAAGATGACGCTGAAGCTGAGGCCGAAGTTCCACCTACTGGCGCCGAGTTACCTCCTCCTGCTGCTCCTTGATCACCAGCAAACACTTTGAAGTTTATCAGATCCCCGGTATGTCGGGTGCACACTGATTATATTTGCTACTAAGTTGCTCGTGCCGGATTAACTTGGGCGTAGTCCCCGAGTTTCATTTTCTTGTTTCTCCAATTTCCTGGCTCGGCTCGTGTCTACCTTAATTCGGTTTTATGACTTACGAGTCCGAGTTTCAAAAATTGACTTAACAATACTTGGAAACTTTAGGACTAGCTCAAAATAACTCAACATAGTAAATATAAAGTAAGCATAAGGTTAGTCCAAATAACAAATGTCGGCACGATTAAGTTCTTTTCCTTAGTCGTTTTTCATGTGCTACGCAATTCCAAACTTGTTTTCTTCCTTGCCATGAAGCCAAATCTTGTTAGACAGCATCAAGTCGAAGAGTTGAGTTTTTGGTGCTCACACACTACTAATCCGGCTTAGGTAGAAGCAACTTACGCCAGTCAACATATAAATAAAAATACAGAAAACAACAAATATCACTAAGGCAGTCCCCGAGTTAGTGCTCGAGGTGCCAAGATTTCATTGATAAACTCATTGACGGCATACATACCAACATATGAGAAGATTCAGATACACACACTTCTTTGTTAAGTGTAGAATGGATGGAGTAGAGCTACATTCCATGGACACTTAGATTCCTCGCCGGACCTGTACGCCTTGTTCTTCTCCTGTGGTTTTGCATCGATGAGATAATAAGAGTCATTGTGCAATGCTTTGCTCACAATGAATGGCCCTTCCCATGGGAGGGATAACTTATGCATGCCAGCAGTACGTTGTACCAGCCAGAGTACCAGATCGCCTTCCCGAAAGACTCGGGGGTTTACCTTCTAGCTATGATAACGTCGGAGGTTTTCCTGATATATGGCGGATCTGGACAATGCCAATTCTCTCGCTTCTTCCAGCAGATCAACATCAATTTGCCGGGCTTCTCGCACTTCGGCTTCTGTGTATTGGGTGACTCTAGGCGAATCATGCTCTATGTCGGCTGGTAATACAGCTTCTGCCCCATATACCAGAAAGAATGGCGTATAGCCTGTTGATCGATTCGGAGTTGTTCTTAAACTCCATAATACTGCTGGTAGTTCTTCTATCCAGCACCCTGCTGACCTTTGCAGCGTCTCAATGAGCCGGGGCTTTATCCCGGATAATACTAATCTGTTGGATCTTTCCACTTCTCCGTTTGATGCGGGGTGGGCTACCGAGGCAACGTCCAGCCAGATCTTCTTATCTCGGCAGAATCGCGTGAATGCTCCTTCAGCAAAATTTGTGCTATTATCTGTTATGATACTGTGAGGATAGCCATATCTCAGAATGATATCTTTGAGGAATGTCATGGTTGTAGCTCCATCACATTTTCTTATTGGCTTTACTTCAATCCACTTTGTAAACTTGTCAACCATAACCAAGATATGAGTCATGTTTCCTCTCGCTGGTTTAAACGGGCCAACCATATCCAGACACCATACGGCAAATGGCCAGGTAATTGGTATGGTCTTGAGCTCCAACATTGGCATATGTGTCTTGGTAGCATACCTCTGATAACCGTTGCATTTTCTAACCAGATCTTCTGCTTGTTCCAAGGCACTTGGCCAGTAGAACCCATGTCGGAAAGCTTTTCCCACAAATGCTCTGGATGAGGCGTGATGCCCACATTCCCCTTGATGTATATCTCGGATGATGTCAAGCCCTTCTTCCGGGTCAACACACCGATGCTGGACATTTGTGACGCTCCTCTTGTATAGCTCGGCATTGATAATCGTGTATGCCTTTGCGCGCCTCTGAACTTGCCTTGAAAGCACTTCATCATCGGGCAAGGACCCATCCTTCAGGAACTGGAATATAGGCAATGCCCAAGCTGGTATGGCTCGCACTGGAAACACATCCTCATCCACTTCCATTCGATCTATCGGCATAACCTCTGCCGGGTCAGGCTGTGCAGTCCCGGGGTTCTGTGAAGCAGTCTCCGGGTTTGCCGATGTAGTCCCCGGGTCTCCTGAGGCACTTCCCACATCAATGTTCATGGGCACAGCTTCCGACTCCGGATTTTCCGGGATATAGATTGACTCGGATTCTGGGAGTGGCCTGATAGATGGCTTTCTGAGGTGCTCCAGTGCTACACCTCGTGGAATCGCTTGTCGGGTGGATCCGAGTTTCGACAGTACGTCGGCAGCCTCATTTTCCAGCCGGGGTACATGATGGAACTCGCATCCCTCGAAGTATCCTGATATTTTCTGCACATGGAATCTGTACAGTGCCATGTTTTCATCCAAGGCATCCCATAGCCCCGAGACTTGCTGAACTACTAAATCCGAGTCGCCAAAGCATTGGATCCGACGTATTCCAATTTCTTTTGCCACTTTGAGCCCATGCACAAGTGCTTCATATTCTGCAACATTGTTTGATGCTGCGAAGTGGATTTGCAGCACATACTTCAGCTGGTCTTTCTTGGGCGAGGTAAGCACAACTCCGGCGCCTAACCCGGTTTTCGTTTTTGATCCGTCAAAATGCATTCTCCAGTAGTTTGGATCTGGCAATGGCGGCTCATACTGCATCTCGGCCCAATCCACGAAAAAGTCGGCCACAGCCTGAGACTTGATCGCATCTCTCCTGTCGAATTGTGGAGCATAAGGAGCTAGTTCAATTGCCCATTCTGTGATTCGGCCGCTTGCATCCTTATTGCTCATTATGTCAGATATGGGGCTTCACATATCACTTTAATGGGGTGTTCTTCAAAATAGTGCTTCAGCTTCTTTGCTGCCATATATACACCATATGCCATTTTTTGATAGTGAGGATAGTTCTGCTTTGATGCTGATAATACTTCGCTTAGGTAATAGACTGGCCTCTGCATCGACTTACCCTCTTCGTCGCGCTCTACCACTATTACTGCACTTACAACTCGGTTGGTTGCGGCTACGTAGAGCAACATTGGCTCTTTTGATAGTGGAGAAACTAATACTGGTGTAGTGGCTAACATTTTGTTTAGCTGAATGAAGGCTTCATTTGCCTGTGGCGTCCATACGAATTTGTCTGACTTTTTCATTAGTTGATAGAGAGGTAATGCCTTTTCTCCCAACCGACATATAAACCGACTTAAGGATGCCAGGCAACCAGTGAACTTCTGGACATCGTTAAGGCACTTCGGAAATTCCATTTGTTCTATGGCTCGGATTTTCGTTGGATTAACTTCGATACCTCGGCTGGAGACAAGAAATTCGAGTAATTTTCTAGCCGGGACACCAAAGGTACATTTTTCCGGGTTAAGCTTCATCCAGAATCTCCTCAGGTTCGCGAATGTTTGTCTGATATCGTCAAGGAGCGTTTTGCTTTCCTTGGTTTTTATAACCACATCATCCACATATACTTGCACATTTCTACCAATTTGATCATGCAAACATTTTTGCATACATCTTTGGTACGTTGCCCCTGCATTACGTAAACCAAAAGGCATGGTGCGTAAGCCCCGTATGGGGTGATAAACGCAGTCTTTATTTGATCACTAGGGTTTAGAGGTATCTGGTGGAAACCAGAATATGCATCTATGAATGACAATAGTTCACACCCAGTAGTAGAATCTATGACATGATCTATCCTTGGCAGTGGGAATGGATCTTTTGGACACGCCTTATTCTGGTTCGTGTAATCGATGCACATACGCCAAACCACTACCACATTCGGGTCATCTTTCTTCTTTTCTACCAGCACCGGATTAGATAGCCAATCCGGGTAAAGCACTTCCATGATAAATCCCGCTGCTAGGAGCCGAGCTATCTCATCCCCAATGACTTTTATCCTATCTTCGGCGAAGCGGCAGAGAGGTTGCTTCACTGGCTTTGCTTCGGGTCTCACATTCAAAGAGTGCTCGGCCAACTCCCTCGGAACACCTTGCAAGTCTTGTGTGGACCAAGCAAAGATATCCTGATTCTCACGGAGGAAGTTGTCGAGCTCGCTTTCCTATTTGTCAGTTAACCCGGCACCAATTGTTATGGTGTGCTCTGGGAACAGATCATCAACAGGCACTTTCTTTGTATCCTTAGTTGCTTGAAATGAGACACTTCCATGCGGTTACTCAACGCTGGCATATACTGTTGTGCGGACTGAGCCAATGCCGCCACTTCTTGGATCTTTCTCTTTTCTTGTGCAATCACGAGTGACTCGGCCAGGTTAGACCCAGCTGACACACACTCAATGGAACGTCGGAAATCTCCTGCTATGGTAATTACTCCATTTGGCCCAGGCAACTTCATCTTCAGGTAACTGATATGACAACTTGCCATGAATTTGTTCAGGGATGGCCTGCCGAGTAATGCGTGTGATACGTTGCAAATGTATCTATAATTTTTGATGTTCCATGCTTGGTTTTATCCACTTTCTTGTGTTTTGTTCCAACTTTGGAGTACTTTTCATATGATTTCTTGGACTAACCTATTAACAAGAGCCACAGTGCCAACTGCCTGTTTTCTGCTGTTTTTGGTTCCAGGAAAGTCAGAAAATGAATATTCTCGGAATTGGACGGGACAAAAGCCAAAGTGCCTATTTTTCTGGAAGGGATCAAGTGCCAGAATACGAGACAAAGAAGGGCCAGAGGGCGGCCACACCACCTGGCCGTGCGGCCAGGCCTGGCCCGTTCCAGGGGTGGTGTGGCCAGCCCAGGCACCCCCTCGGCCTCTCCTTCCGCCTATATATTGCCCTCGGGACAAAAACCCTAAGTGCCCGATCAAAAATCCATGAAAGAGTTTGTAGCCGCTGTCATCTCCATCCCTAGATCGGGAGGGATCTGAAGCTCTTCCCGGCACCCTGCTGGAGAGGGGAATTCACCCTGGAGGCCTTCTTCATCACCATGCAAGCCTCCGGTGTGATGCGTGAGTAGTTCATCCTTGGACTACGGATCCATGTAGTAGCTAGATGGCTGGTTCTCCTCCTTTGTGCTTTCATGTTTAGATCTTGTGAGCTCCGTTTATGATCAAGATCATCTATTTGTAAATCTACATGTTGTGTTTGCGAGGATCCGATGGATATTGAGATGCTATTTCAGATTGATTATTGATTCTATCATGTCTTTGTTATTTGAGATCTTGCATGCTTTCTGTTGTTAGTAGCTATCTTGGCCAAGTAGATGCTAGCAACTCCAAGAGTTAGTATTTATGATCGATAGTGGGTTCATGCCTCTGGTAATCTGGGGAAGTGACAGAAATCTCTAAGGTACTAGATGTGTTGTTGCTACTAGGGAGAAAACAACAATCCTTTGTTCATAGAACAATCGTATTGTTTACTTTACACGTAGTTCGTAAAGCAATAATCTGTTGCTTGCAACTTAATACTGGAGGGGGTTCGGATGATAACCTGAAGGTGGATTATTAGTCATAGATGCAGTTGGATGGCGGTCTATGTATTATGTTGTAATGCCCAATCAAGTCTCAGAGGAGTCAAGATGATTAGTATATTCATGTATTGCTTTCTCGGTGTTTGTCAATTCCCCCGCTGTAATTTGTTCACCCAGCATGTTATCTATCTTAAGGAGAGACACCTCTAGTGAACTATGGATCCCGGTCCTTGTCTTTTACATACAATCTACAACCTTTTACTGCTTTGTGTTTACTTTCTACAAACTTTTACTTCTTTCCATTCGATACGTTTAATCCTTTGTTTTCCGCAAAACACGGTGAGATTGACAACCTCATCGCAAGTTGGGGACAAAGTTCTATGGTTGTGTTGTGCAGGTCTCCACGTTGCTACTAGCACCGGTAGTGCGCCCTGCCAAAGCTCAGCTAGTAACACCTTTGGGGTGTTTCCTTGCTCCTACTAGTTCGATTAAACCTTGGTTTCATAACTGAGGGAAACTTGCTGCTGTGCTCATCATACCTTCCTCTTGGGGTTCCCAACGAGCTCGCCGTGCATTGAGCCATCAGCGTGATATGCACTTTCCAAGTTCACAACCTCAAACTCCAAATTTTTAGTTCGGCAGTTATCTCCTGTGCTGAATAACACGTCAACCCGGACTTTGCCAATGGGTTCGCAGGAAATGCCTCGCACAATACCATGGAAAGTTGTCCTCGTGGTCTGGAGCATGTTCTCCGAGATATCCAACTTGCACATGGTATCCACGTACATGATATTAATGTTGCTGCCATTGTCAATCAGCACCTTAGAAAATCTCACATTGATATTGGGCCCGATGAACGTTGGGTCCAGCACTAACGCATATGAACCAGGACTCGGCATAAGCTTGGGGTGATCCTTGATATTCGATGTAATTTCCTGATCCGACCAAGGCATATACCTCGTTACTGCGGGCATTACCGCATTCACTTCCATATGTCGGCGTTGCAAGCTCTTCCTATCTGTCTCCTCCTTGGTAAACACACAGTAACTCTGGTGATGCTCTCTGTATTCATTTCTCCCCTCATTTCCGGGGTATCTTTGATCTGGCTGATGCTGATTTTCCACCTGATGCAATGCATCCCTTCTCTCATGGTTTTCATACCTCGGCGGAGGTGGTGGCAACATTAACTATTGCGTGTTCGCTCCGGAGAGAAATTGCTGCCGGGGTAACTCCTGCCGAGGTTGATCGTTCCGAGGTGCCTGAGCATTCCCCGAACCACTTTGTTCTATCTTCCTCATCCACTCACATTGCCGAGTTGTGTGACCCGCCGGGTTACTCGGATTTGGCGTGTGGAATTTGCACGGCTGATCTAGCATTGCCTCATATGTATACCTTGGACGGTCCTTCTTTTCTTGCCTCTGTTTCTTTTGCTCTGGCGTCCAAGTTTTCTTGCCATCGTTTCTCGGAGTCCATTGTTGCCCTCCAGTTTTCTGACGCTGATTACTCCCTGTTCTGGCTTGATCTTGATTTACACCAGCAACTTGTTGCAAACTGTACATGTAATCCGGTCTATCATCTCTTCTCTTACCCTGATAATCATTCCGTCAGGATGATCCAGCCCCATCTCGCTGGTAGTACTCCTCATTTGACTCGTTTGACATAAGTCGGGGTTGAGTCGGATCACCCAAAGCATACGAATCAGCAATTCGGATTGTCTCTGCTAGTGTAGTTGGAATGTCCCTTTGCAACCTCTGCCACAGCATGCTTGCATATCTACACCCTTGCGCAAACCAAGCTATGGCATGTGACTCAATCACGCCCTCACATGAGTTTCGCACGGTGCACCAGCGGGTCAAGAATTCCCTGTCTGTTTCATTTGGTCTCTGTTTGCACATTGCTAAGGTCTGTGGCCTATTTGGCCTCTGATACGTGCTCGAGAAGTTACTGACAAACATTTCCTCAAAATCAATCCAACAGTTGATACTTCCAGGTGGTAAATTGTTTAGCCATACCCTCGCTGGCCCTTCCAGCATCTGAGGTACATATCTCACAGCCCATCTCAGGTTGCCTGTAGCAATTTTCACCGCAGTTGCGTAGTTGATCAACCAATCCTCCGGCTTGGTGCTACCGTCATACGTCTTTGTGCCTCAGGGTAACAGGAAGTTAGGCACTGGAGGTTCTTTCATGATCCGGGGCCCAAAGCACGCCGGACCCGGAGGACCTTGCCCCTCAATTCGCTCCAACCTATAAAGCCGATCCAGTTTTAACCTGGCGTCGTCAGGCATCAAGTCCCTGCTTCCCAATCTTGACCCTATCACGTGATAGTCCGGCCTAGGGTATCCTGTGTTCACCATTTCCGAATCACCATCATTGTATCTGTCTTTCTCTCGTGGAGCGCCTCTCTATTGCATACCTTGGCCATCACTTCGCTCTTGCCGTGGTATATTCCGCTGTTGTGGTTGCCCTGCACCCGCCGAGTTGTGCTGTCCGGCATTGCCGTTTACAGTGTTTCCCTGACCGGCATTGCCTTGGTCACGGTTACGTCAGCCAGCTTCACCTCGGCTGACACTTTGTCGATCCTCATTTTCCTGCACTACTTTTCCTTTCCCTGCCCTTGCCGGGTCATATGGGACTATCTTCTTGTTTCTCCTCGCCGAGGTTACCACTTACTCTCTTCTTGGGCCACCATGAGGGGACGATGTAGCTCCAGCAGATTTCTCCGGGTTACCTACAGCTGAATAAATGATTTTGGAAGCCCCAGCCCTTGCTGGGTTAGCCCTGAGCAACTCTTAATTTTGTATGTTAGCGATCCAAACTAACTCATTGACTCTTTCCTGCTGTCTTTGCCGGGCTTCACCCGTCAAACCCTCTAACTCGGACGCAGCTGCATCCGCTGCTCTGAGGTTCTTTGTCGGGGTACTGTACTTCGGCAGCCCCACGGATAAAACATTCTCGGACTCCTCAACTCTAATATCACCCTCTTTGTTCATTTCACTGATGAGGTTTCTCCCCTTTACCTTTACAGCATCTACCTTATTTGCCTTTGCATACTCACGTAGTGTCATGTTCAACGACTGCTGAGCCGCGGCTATCTTTTTTGCACCTTCTAGTATTTTTTGCCTAGTTTCTTCTAACTCGGCATATGCCTGAGCCGGATATACTGCAGGTGCTATGTGGCTCTCTAGGCTATCTATTGCCTGCTGCAGCACGTTCTCTGGCCTCTCTAGTGGAGGACCTCTACTTTTCCTTGGTGCCTTGGGTGTTACCTCTGGATCTGGTGCCGAATCCTTACTCGCACCAGCGTCAGGTGCTGTCATCATCACCTCGGCACGGTCAGGGGAGCGAGTGATACGCGCCCCGTGAGCCATGCTAAGGGGTGGCTCGCCTCCCTCAACGACGTGTCGTGGTTGAACAGACGACACATCGACGGCGATGTAGATCTTGTGAGCGCCAAGCTTAACAAAGAGGCCGTTGTGCGGAAGAGGTCGTTTATCAAAGCAGCCAGCAATGTCGCTGACGAAGTCCAGCGCTCCGAAGCGCTGAACGAGCCCGGAGACGATGCGCTCGCCGTTTCCGATGAGGTTTCCTGTCCGGATCTTCACTCCTGCTAGCGCCGCTAGCCCCACGGTGGGCGCCAATTGTCGTGGTGGTGTCACGGCATATGCCATGGATAGGCTAATGGTGGGGACAATATGCACTAGAGGAATCCAGGGAGGGATAGTGTGGTGATTCCACACACATATGCTTTGTATTCTTCAAGCTAGATCGGTTTACAAGTGCTCCTTGAGCTGTGTTGGGGAGAGGAGGAAGAAGAAACTCTCTTACTCTCTCCACTAGCTTGCTCTCAGGAACCAACTACCCAAATGCCAAACGGCCAAGAATCAACCAAGTAAAACTCAACCCCTTCTACAGAGGCCCTAGCCCTCCTTATATAGGGGAGGCTAGGTCTCCACTTAGGGCATACGAGGAGGCATATTCCTGGGAATATGCCTCCTCCCAAAATAGCAAACCGACCGGGTCACTTTTCCCCATCGTAAGCCATGTAGAGGCTACGTGAGCCTCTGCGGCGCTAGCATCATCCGACACAGGCAATGTCACCCTTGTCAGCCAGGCCTCGGTGGTCCTTCTCTCTGTCCGCTTCGCTCATGCTCTAGCGTACAGTGACCACCTTTTGACTAGCGAGATACCTTCCTTCTCTTGCAAGCCTGATATAACCTGGATCATGCCTAGTTAATCCGGCCACGCGGGTACCTGCATACAAGTTATAGAAATCCTGCCGGCATACGGCATAAGTCGGCCGGGACACGGTTAGGTGGACATCCTCTGGTCCGGGTTACCCCGTGATTCGGCCTGCCTTGAGGTGACTCGGCCAGCATTCGCTTTGACCTTGTCGTACCTTGGCTAACTCGGCCTTTATACCCCGGCGTGACCCTACCCGGGGATATCCCCCCAACAGTCTCTCCGGCGTTTCGTCGAGGACAGAAGGAAAGTCATTGGGGATGAAATAGCTAGGCTCCTCGCGGCTGGATTTATCATGGAAGTACTCTATCTGAATTGGCTCTCTAATCCGGTCCTTGTGGAAAAGAAGAAGGATGATCCGAACGTGGTTGTGGTATGGCGCATGTGCATTGATTACACGAACCTGAATAAGGCGTGTCCCAAAGATCCATTCCCACTCCCTAGAATAGATCAAGTCATAGACTCAACAGCTGGATGTGAGCTACTGTCATTCATTGATGCGTACTCTGGTTTCCACCAGATACCCCTGAATCCGGATGATCAAATAAAGACTGCGTTTATTACCCCGTATGGGGCTTATTGCTATCGCACTATGTCGTTTGGACTACGTAATGCAGGAGCAACGTACCAACGATGCATGCAAAAATGCTTACATGACCAAATAGGTCGGAATGTGCAAGTTTATGTGGATGATGTGGTGATAAAGACCAAGGAAATCAATACGCTCCTTGATGACATCCGGCAAACATTCGCAAACTTGAGAAGGTTCTGAATGAGCTAAACCCGGAGAAGTGCACCTTTGGCATGCCTGCTGGAAAGTTACTCGGTTTTTTAGTGTCTAGCCATGGTATTGAAGCTAACCCGACGAAAATCCGGGCCATAGAGAGAATGGAACTACCAAAATTCCTTAACGATGTGCAGAAGTTCACTGGTTGACTGGCATCGTTAAGTCGGTTCGTATGTCGGTTGGGAGAGAATGCCTTGCCCCTCTACCAATTAATGAAAAAGGCAGACAAATTCACATGGACGCCACAGGTGGACCCTGCGTTTCGAGAATTAGAAAACGATGTTATCTACCGTGTCGATTCTAGCAGCACCACTACCCAAGGAGCCAATGTTGCTCTACGTAGCCGCGACCAACCGAGTCATAAGTGTAGTAATCGTAGTGGCACGCGAGGAAGAAGGAAAGTCAGTGCAAAGGCCGGTGTATTATCTGAGCGAAGTATTGTCAGCTTCAAAACAGAACTACCCTCACTATCAAAAGATGGCGTACGGCGTATATATGTTGGCCAAGAAACTCAAACACTATTTTGAGGAACATCCCATCAAAGTGATATGTGAGGCATCCATATCAGAGATTATGAGTAACAAAGATGCGAGTGGTCGGATAGCAAAATGGGCAATTGAGTTAGCCCCATATGCTCCACAGTTTGACAGAAGAGATGCTATAAAGTCGCAAGCTGTGGCGGATTTCTTCGTGGACTGGGCTGAAATGCAATATGAGCCACCTCTGCCGGACTCCAATTATTGGCGAATGCACTTCGATGGATCAAAATTGAAAGATGGGTTGGGTGCAGGAGTAGTGCTTACCTCGCCCAAGAAGGATCAACTGAAATATGTCCTACAAATCCACTTCAGTGCCTCGAATAATGTTGTGGAGTACGAAGCATTGGTACATGGTCTCAAGGTAGCGAAAGAAGTGGGAATACATCGGATACAATGCTTTGGAGATTCGGATTTGGTGGTGCAACAAGTGTCTAGAAATTGGGATGCCTTGGATGCTAACATGGCCCTATACAGGTTCCATGTTCGAAAGATAAGTGGGTTTTTTGAGGGGTGTGAGTTCCATCACATACCTCGGATTGAAAATGAGGCAGCAGATACGCTGTCCAAGTTAGGCTCATCCCGATAGCCAATCCTGCCAAATGTTGCTTTGGAGCACCTGAGAAAACCATCTATCACGTCATCACCTGAATCAGACTCAATTTATATCATGGCACTCTCCGGATCAGGAGCTGCACCTATGGAGATAGAGTGGGGAAGCACCTCAGCAAACCCGGGGACTGCTTCGGCAAACCCGGGGACTACCTCAGCAAATCCGGGGACTGATCAGCCTGACCTGGTAGGAGTTATGTCGGTGGATGCGCTAGAAATTGATGGGGACCCGTTTCCCATCCGGACTATACCAGCTTGGGCCAAGCCAATTTTTGATTTCCTAAAAGAGGGAACCTTGTCGAATGACGAGATAATCTCAAGGCAGATCCAGAGAAGGGCAAAGGCCTATACAGTTATCAACGCCGAACTATACAAAAGAAGTGTGATAACGGTACTGCAGCGGTGTGTTGATCCAGAGGAAGGACTTGACATACTCCGGGATATTCACCAAGGGGAATGTGGTCACCATGCCTCCTCAAGGGCGTTAGTGGCAAAGGCTTTCCGGCATGGATTTTATTGGCCCAGTGCTTTGGAACAAGCAGAGGATCTGGTGAGAAAATGCAATGGCTGTCAAAGATACGCCACGAAAGCTCATTTACCAATGTCGGAGTTGAAAACTATCCCCATTACCTAGCCATTTGATGTATGGTGCCTAGACATGGTAGGGCCATTTAAGCCGGCCAAAGGAGGGATGACCCATATGCTGGTTATGGTTGACAAGTTCACCAAGTGGATTGAAGTGAAACCAATTCACAAATGTGATGGGGCAACAGCAGTAAGATTCCTCAAGGATATAATCCTGAGATATGGTTATCCCCATAGCATCATAACTGATAATGGAACAAATTTCCCTGAAGGAGCATTTGCGAGGTTCTGCCAAGATAAGAAGATCCGGCTAGATGTCGCCTCAATCGCCCACCCCGCATCGAACGGGCAAGTGGAAAGATCCAACGGACTAGTATTGTCCGGGATAAAACCCCGGCTCATAGAGCCGCTACAAAGATCAGCGGGCTGCTGGATAGAAAAACTACCGGTGGTACTATGGAGTTTAAGAACAACTCCAAATTGATCAACAGGCTATATGCCATTCTTTCTAGTATATGGGGCAGAAGTTGTTGTTGGAGATATGCCCAAGAGGCAATAATAAAAGTGGTTATTGTTATATCTTTGTGTTTATGATGAATGTTTACATCCCATGCTATAATTGTATTATTACGAAACACTAATACATGTGTGTTTTGTAAACATAAAAAGAGTCCCTAGTAAGTCTCTTGTTGAACTAGCTTGTTGATTGATTGATGATCATGATTTCCTGATCATGGACATTGGATGTGATTAATAACAAGGTTATATCATTAGGAGAATGATGTGATGGACACACACCCATAGTAAGCGTAGCATAAGATCAAGTCATTAAGTTCGTATTGCTGTAAGCTTTGAAATACACAGTAACCTAATCCTTCGACCATGAGGTTATGTTAATCACCATCACCGGATGGGTACTTTGATGACATCAAACGCCGCTTCGTAACTGGGCGGTTATAAAGGTGTCATTGGGTATTCTGAAAGTATGTGTTGAAGCGCATAGACCAAGATTGGGATTTGTCCATCCATATGACGGATAGATATACTCTGGGCCCTCTCGGTGGAATGTCATCTAGATAGCTTGCAAGCATGTGACTAGGTCACAAGGGATGACATAACATGGAACGAGTAAAGAGTACTTATCAGTAACAAGGAAGACTAGGTATGAAGATACTGACGATCAAACCTCGGATAAGTAGAATGTCGCGAGACAAAGGGAATTGGTTTCGTATGTTAATTGGTTCAATCGATCACGAAGTAATCGTTGAGTATGTAGGAGCCGTTATGGATCTCCAGATCCCGCTGATGGTTATTGATGGGAGAGGTGTCTTCATCATGTCTGCATATTCACGAACTGTAGGGTGACACACTTAAGGTTCGAAGTTGTTTGAAGTAGATATGGAATTTGCGTTGGAGACCGAATGTTGTTCGGAGTCTCGGAATGGATCCGGGACATCACGAGGAGATCCGGAATGGTCCGGAGAATAAGATTCATATATTGGGAATCATTTTCTAAGTTAGGAAATGTTCCAGAGTGTTTGCATGGAGATTCTAGAAGGTTTCGGAATGTTCTGGAAGGTTCTAGAGGATTTCTTGGAGTTTGCTTGAAAACCAAGAAAGGGATCAAAGAAACCAAGTGGGGCAAGACACGGATTCGTGGGGGAGGAGGATTCCTCCCCCCTTCCCACCGCCGGCCCAAGGAGGGGAGTCCTACTAGGACTCCCCCTCCCCAGGCGCGCCTCCCTCCTTTAAATAGAAGGGAGGGGGCGCCCCCTCTTGTACCTTGTCTCATAACTCCCAATCTCAGCCGCCTCTCTCCTCCACGTTTCTTCTGCACAGGCATAGGCGAAGCCCTGCAGAATTCTCACCTCCACCACCACCACCACGCCGTCGTGCTGCTGGGATTCCGTGGAGAAGATCTACTACCTCCGCTGCTCGCTGGAACGGGGAGAGGAAGGTCTGCTTAGACTCTGCACGTGTGACCGTCTGCGGAAGCGCTGCCGGAACGCGGTGCCGGAAGGATCGTCCACACGATCTTGAGATCGGCAAGTGATCGACTACATCATCCACGAGATCTAATCTCGTTAACGCTTTCGGTTCTACGAGGGTTAGTACCGATCTATCTCGTTGCTCATGTCTAGTAGATTAGATCTTGGCTTTTATCTAGATTAGATCTGGGTTTTGTTCGTTCTTGCAGTAGAAATTTTTTGTTTTCCATGCTACGAACCCATCAGTGGTATCAGAGCCTTGTCTATGCGTAGATCTGTTGCATGAGTAGAACACAATGAGGTTGTGGGCGTTGGTGCTCGTGCCGTCTTTTGCTATATGTGTACTTTGCATCTTGCGGTATGGTGGGATGAAGCGGCCCAGGCTAACATTACATGTCATCGTACATGAGACTTGCTCCACGCTTGACGTGCAACTCGTATTGCACAAGTGGCTTTGCGGGTGTCTGTCTCTCCCATCATAGTATAGATCAAATCTACACTTTGAACTTGATAGCACTTGTATCAACATTGTGGTTCAGTTTCGTAGGTAAGATGCGTTCTTAGTCGAAAGCCCCAAGCCACGTAAAACTTGCAAAGAAAATTAGAGGCGTCTAACTTGTTTTTGCAGGGGTTTTGTGATGTGATATGGCCTACATGTGATTGTGATTGTATTTGATGTATGCAATGATCCTTGTTGTAATATGGCAACCGGCAGGAGCCTAATGGTTGTCTTTAATTCTGTTAAGACCTGCGTGTCTATTCATCTTGTAATAGCTTTGTTCCAAGTAGTTGTAATAGTTGCTAGTGAAGATGAACAACCATGAAGCGGCACCACGGACCTTGACGCAATGCTGGTGATGATGGAGATCATGTCCGTGCTTTGGAGATGGAGATCGAAGGCATAAGAAGAAAGGGCCATATCATATCACACAAATTATGAATTGCCTGTGATGTTAATCCTTTATGCATCTTGTATTGCTTAGATCGCGACGGTAGCATTATAAGATGATCCCTCTCACTAAATATCAAGTAATAAAGTGTTCGTCCTTAGTTGGCACCGTTGCTAAGACTCGTCGTTTCGAAGCATCTCGTGATGATCGGGTGTGATAGACTCTACGTGTGCATACAACGGGTGCAAGCCAGATTTGCACATGCGGAAACTAAGGTTAATCTTGACGAGCCTAGCATGTACAGACATGGTCTCGGAACACGGAATGCCGAAAGGTAGAGCATGAGTCATATGATTGATATGATGAACATGAAGATTGTTCGCCGATGAAGCTACATCATCTCACGTGATGATCGGACTTGGTGTAGTGGATTTGGTTCGTGTAATCACTAAAACAACTACGAGGGATGTTGTTTTGAGTGGGAGTTCACCTAGTTGATTTAAGAATTAAATTTGAACACTATTTATCATAAACTTAGTCTTAACTACTTGCAAATATGTTGTAGATAATGGCGAACATTTCCATCAATTTCAATGCGTTCCTAGAGAAGAAAAGCTTAAGAACAATGGAAGCAATTTCACGGACTGGTTCCGTGGACTGAAGATCATCCATAGGGCTGGTCAGTTGACCTATGTGCTCGAAGCACCGCTAGGTGACCCACCTGCAGAAGATGCCACCGATGACGTAAAGAATGTTTATGCCACTCGGAAACATCACTACTCCACAGTTCAGTGTGCCATCTTGTACGGTTTAGAATCGGAGCTTCAAAAGCGTTTTGAGCACCATGACCCATTTGAAATCATTAAGGAGCTCAAACTCATCTTTGAGACTCACGCGGCCATGGAAAGCTATGAAGCTTCCGAGAAGTTCTTTACCTGCAAGATGGAAGAGGGTAGCTCCGTTAGCGAGCACGTGCTCACCATGTCTGGGCACGCAAATAAACTCTGAGAGTTGGGGATACCGATTCCTAATGAATGGGGGATTCACCGTGTCCTCCAATCACTGCCACCAAGTTACAAGAACTTTGTGATGAACTACAATATGCCCTCCATGAACAAGACGTTGCCTGAACTATCGTCCATGCTGAAAACTGCTGAAGTGGAGATCATGAAAGAACACCAAGTGTTGATGGTCAATAAGACCACCAATTTCAAGAAATGGGGCAAGCCTAAGAACAAGGGCAACTTCAAGAAGGACGGCAAGAAAGCTGCCGAACCTGCTAAGAAGCCCAAGGCTGGTCCTAAACCTGAAACTGAGTGCTTCTACTGCAAGGGTGCTGGTCACTAGAAGCGTAACTGCCCCAAATACCTGGCGGATCTGAAGAACGGCAACATCAAGAAGAAAGGTATATTCGATATACATGTTATAGATGTGTATCTTACTAGTAATCGTAGTAGTGCCTGGGTATTTGATACTGGTTCGGTTGCTCATATTTGTAACTCGAAACAGGAGCTGCGGAATAAACGAAGACTGGCAAGAGACGAGGTGACGATGCGCATTGGAAATGGCTCCAAGGTTGATGTGATCGCCGTCGGCACGCTCCCTCTACATCTACCATCGGGATTAGTTTTAAATTTAAATAATTGTTATTTGGTGCCTGCGTTAAGCATGAACATTATATCTGGATCTTGTTTATTGCGAGACAGTTACTCTTTTAAGTCTGAGAATAAAGGTTGTTCGATTTATATGAGTAATATCTTTTATGGTTTTGCACCTGAGATGAATGGTTTATTCTTATTAAATCTCGATAGTAGTGATACACATGTTCACAACATAGATGCTAAACAAATAAAATTAAATGATAATTCTACATACATGTGGCACTATCATCTTGGTCACATTAGAGTGAAGCGTATGAAGAAACTCCATTCTGATGGACTTCTTGAATCACTTGATTTTGAATCACTTGATTTTGAATCACTTGAAAGATGCGAAGCATGTCTAATGGGAAAAATGACTAAGACTCCATTCTCTGGTATAATGGAACGAGCTACAGACTTATTGGAAATAATACATACCGATGTGTGCGGTCCAATGAGTGTAGCATCGCGTGGTGGATATCGTTATGTTCTCACTTTCACAGATGACTTGAGTAGATATGGGTATGTCTACTTCATGAAACATAAATCCGAAACTTTCGATAAGTTTAAGGAATTTCAAAGTGAAGTGGAAAATCATCGTAACAAGAAGATTAAGTTTCTGCGTTCTGACCGCGGAGGTGAATATCTGAGTTATGAGTTTGGCATGCATTTAAAGAAATGTGGAATACTTTCGCAGTTGACACCGCCAGGAACACCACAGCGTAATGGTGTGTCCGAACGTTGTAATCGAACTCTCTTAGATATGGTTCGGTCTATGATGTCTCTTACAGATTTACCGTTATCATTTTGGGGCTATGCATTAGAGACAGCCGCATTCACTTTAAATAGGGCACCATCTAAATCCGTTGAAACGACACCGTACGAATTGTGGTTTGGAAAGAAACCTAAGTTGTCGTTCCTTAAAGTTTGGGGCTGCGAAGCATATGTAAAGAAGTTACAACCTGATAAGCTTGAACCCAAAGCGGAGAAATGTGTCTTCATAGGATACCCTAAAGAAACAATTGGGTATACCTTCTATCATAGATCCGAAGGCAAAGTTTTCGTTGCTAAGAATGGATCCTTTCTGGAGAAGGAATTTCTCTCGAAAGAAGTGACTGGAAGGAAAGTAGAACTCGACGAGGTTGTTGAACCTTCTTTCGGAGTTGAGAGTAGCGCAGCACCGGAAGATGTTTTTGTTCCGCCTGCATCAACTGGAGAGGAAGCTAATGATGCAGATCATGAAACTTCGAACACAGTTACTACTGAACCTCGCAGGTCAACAAGGGTTTGTACCACTCCTGAGTGGTATGACTCTTCCTTGAACGTCATGTTGGTGGACAACACTGATGACCCTGCGACGTATGAAGAAGCTATGGTGAGCCCAGATTCCAACAAATGGCTAGAAGCCATGAAATCCAAAATGGGATCCATGTACGAAAACCAAGTATGGACTTTGGTGGACTTACCGGATGGCCGAAAGGCTGTCGAGAACAAATGGATTTTCAAAAGAAAAATAGATGCTGATGGTAATGTTACCATCTATAAAGCTCGACTTGTCGCAAAAGGGTTCCGACAAATTCAAGGAGTTTACTACGATGAGACTTTCTCACCTGTAGTGAAGCTAAAGTCTGTGAGGATTATGTTAGCAATTGCTGCATATTTCGATTATGAAATTTGGCAGATGAATGTCAAAACGGCGTTCCTTAATGGTGACATTGAGGAAGAGTTGTATATGGTACAACCCAAGGGTTTTGTCGATCCTAATGATGTTGACAAGGTATGCAAACTTCAGCGCTCCATTTATGGACTAAAGCAAGCATCCCGGAGTTGGAATCAACGTTTTGATAAAGTAATCAAAAATTTTGGATTTATACAAACTTATGGAGAAGCTTGTATTTACAAGAAAGTGAGTGGGAGCTCTGTAGCATTCCTAGTACTATATGTAGATGACATATTGTTGATTGGGAATGATATAGAACTTCTTAATAGAGTCAAAGCCTATTTGAATAATAGTTTTTCGATGAAGGATCTTGGCGAAGTGGCATATATTCTAGGCATCAAGATTTATAGAGATATATCAAGACGCCTAATAGCGCTTTCACAAAGTACATACTTAGACAAAGTTCTAAAGAAGTTTAGAATGGAAGAGAGCAAGAAAGGGTTCGTGCCCATGTTGTCAGGTAAGACCTTGAGTAAAACTCAAAGTCCGGCTACGGCAGAAGATAGAGAAAAGATGAATAAAATTCCCTATGCCTCGGCCATAGGTTCTATCATGTATGCCATGCTGTCTACGAGACCGGATATAGCACATGCTGTTAGTTTGACTAGCAGATATCAAAGTGATCCTGGAATGGAACACTGGACAGCGGTCAAGAATATCCTAAAGTACCTGAATAGGACTAAGGATATGGTTCTTTCTTATGGAGGTGATGAACAGCTTGTTGTAAACGGTTACACTGATGCTAGTTGGAACACCGATCCAGATGACTCGAAGTCACAGTCTAGATACGTATTTATTTTGAATGGTGCTGCAATAAGCTGGAGGAGTGCCAAGCAGAGTGTTGTGGCGAAATCTTCAACTGAATCGGAATACATAGCTGCTTCGGAGGCTGCACAAGAAGGCATATGGATGAAGGAGTTCATTACTGAACTTGGCATGGTTCCCAGTGCGTTAGACCCGATGGCCATCTACTGTGACAACATAGGTGCCATAGCTAATGCACAGGAGCCAAGGTCACATAGCAAGCTGAAGCACATCAAGCTACGTTTTCATGCTATTCGCGAGTATGTCCAAGATGGTGACATAAATATTTGCAAAGTACACACTGATCTGAATGTAGCAGATCCATTGACTAAACCTCTCCCTAGAGCAAAGCATGACCAACACCAGAACGCCATGGGTGTTCGGTATATTACCATGTAATCTAGATTATTGACTCTAGTGCAACTGGGAGACTGTTGGAGATATGCCCAAGAGGCAATAATAAAAGTGGTTATTATTATATCTTTGTGTTTATGATGAATGTTTACATCCCATGCTATAATTGTATTATTAGGAAACACTAATACATGTGTGTTTTGTAAACATAAAAAGAGTCCCTAGTAAGTCTCTTGTTGAACTAGCTTGTTGATTGATTGATGATCATGATTTCCTGATCATGGACATTGGATGTGATTAATAACAAGGTTATATCATTAGGAGAATGATGTGATGGACACACACCCATAGTAAGCGTAGCATAAGATCAAGTCATTAAGTTCGTATTCCTGTAAGCTTTGAAATACACAGTAACCTAATCCTTCGACCATGAGGTTATGTTAATCACCATCACCGGATGGGTACTTTGATGACATCAAACGCCGCTTCGTAACTGGCCGGTTATAAAGGTGTCATTGGGTATTCTGAAAGTATGTGTTGAAGCGCATAGACCAAGATTGGGATTTGTCCATCCATATGACGGATAGATATACTCTGGGCCCTCTCGGTGGAATGTCATCTAGATAGCTTGCAAGCATGTGACTAGGTCACAAGGGATGACATAACATGGAACGAGTAAAGAGTACTTATCAGTAATGAGGAAGAACTAGGTATGAAGATACTGACGATCAAACCTCGGATAAGTAGAATGTCACGAGACAAAGGGAATTGGTTTCGTATGTTAATTGGTTCAATCAATCACGAAGTAATCGTTGAGTATGTAGGAGCCGTTATGGATCTCCAGATCCCGCTGATGGTTATTGATGGGAGAGGTGTCTTCATCATGTCTACATATTCACGAACTGTAGGGTGACACACTTAAGGTTCGAAGTTGTTTGAAGTAGATATGGAATTTGCGTTGGAGACCGAATGTTGTTCGGAGTCTCAGAATGGATCCGGGACATCACGAGGAGATCCGGAATGGTCCGGAGAATAAGATTCATATATTGGGAATCATTTTCTAAGTTAGGAAATGTTCCAGAGTGTTTGCATGGAGATTCAGGTTTCGGAATGTTCTGGAAGGTTCTAGAGGATTTCTTGGAATTTGCTTGAAAACCAAGAAAGGGATCAAAGAAACCAAGTGGGGCAAGACACGGATTCGTGGGGGAGGAGGATTCCTCCCCCCTTCCCACCGCCGCCTCCCTCCTTTAAATAGAAGGAAGGGGGCGCCCCCTCTTGTACCTTGTCTCATAACTCCCAATCTCAGCCGCCTCTCTCCTCCACGTTTCTTCTGCACAGGCATAGGCGAAGCCCTGCAGAATTCTCACCTCCACCACCACCACCACCACCACGCCGTCGTGCTGCTGGGATTCCGTGGAGAAGATCTACTACCTCCGCTGCTCGCTGGAACGGGGAGAGGAAGGTCTGCTTCGACTGCGCACGTGTGTCCGTCTGCGGAAGCGCTGCCGGAACGCGGCGCCGGAAGGATCGTCCACACGATCTTGAGATCGGCAAGTGATCGACTACATCATCCACGAGATCTAATCTCGTTAACGCTTTCGGTTCTACGAGGGTTAGTACCGATCTATCTCGTTGCTCATGTCTAGTAGATTAGAGCTTGGCTTTTATCTAGATTAGATCTGGGTTTTGTTTGTTCTTGCAGTAGAAATTTTTTGTTTTCCATGCTACGAACCCATCAGTTGTATTACTAGCCGACATAGAGCATGATTCGCCAAGAGTCACCCAATACACAGAAGCCGAAGTGTGCGAAGCCCGGCAAAATGATGTTGATCTGCTGGAAGAAGCGAGAGAATTGGCTTTGTCCAGATCCGCCATATATCAGCAAAATCTTCGACGCTGTCATAGCCGGAAAGTAAACCCCTGAGTCTTCCGGGAAGGTGACCTGGTACTCAGGTTGATACATCGCACAGCTGGCATGCATAAGCTATCCCCTCCATGGGAAGGACCTTTCATTGTAAGCAAAGCCTTGCACAATTATTCCTACTATCTTATTAATGCACAGCCCCAGGAAAAAAACAAGGCGGACAGGTCCGGAGAGGAATCTAAGCGACCATGGAATGTAGCACTACTTCGTCCTTTCTACACCTAACATAGAGTTGAATGTATCCGAGCTACTCATATGTCGGTATGTATGTTGGCAATGAGCTTATTAATAAAACTTTGGCACCCAAGCAGAGACTCGGGGACTGCCGTAATAATTGTCTCTCGTTTTCGTATTTTTATGTCGGTTGGGTTAAGTCGCTTATATCTTAGTCGGGTTAGTAATGTGTGAGCACCAAAAACCCAACTCTTCGACTTTGCTGTTGTCCAACAAGAATTGGCTTCATGGCAAAGCAAGAGAACAAGTTTGGAATGGCAAAGCACATGAAAAACGACTAAGGAAAAGAACTTAAATGAGCCGACTTTGGTTATTCTGACCAACCCTTAGTTTATTATATTCATTAAACACTGGATCATTTTGAGCTAATCTCAAAGTTTCAAGTATTGTTAAATCAATTTTTTGAACCTCGGACTCGTAAGTCAAAAAGCCGAATCAAGGTAGACACGAGCCGAGTCAAAAATTGGGGAACAAGAAAATGAAACTTGGGGACTTTGCCCATGATAACCAAACATTAAGAACTTAGTTCCAAACGATAAGTTGTAGCACAACCAAAGTAAAGTATTCAAATACACTTCCGCCCGGCATTTTGGGGATCTGAAAAATATGATAAGTGTTTTTAAGGAGCAGGAGCAGCAGCCGAATCATCAACTGAAGGAGGTGGCACTTCGGAGTTTGGAGGAGGGGCACTAGCCTCAGCTTCATCCTCAGGGATGACCTCGCCATCCTCCGGGTCTTCGGCCTTGTCGCCAAGCTTGGAGGCCTCACTCCTCACTCCCTTCTTCTTCATTCTCTTCATCTCCAGAAACAGCTTCATCATCAAAGACGTCGAGATAACTCGGCCCATCGTTCCAAGCTGTTGGGTCCGCAGCATAGAAAACAAAAAAATTCCTACGATGAGAACTACACGCCAAGATCTATCTACTAGGTACAAAGCAGCGGGTGGACATACATCCATCGAGAACTTACCCTCGAAGACAATGAGTTTTCTTAACGAGTAGGAACTTGTGGTTGATGTAGTCGTACACTTGCCGATCTCAAGATCGTCAGGAGGTCCGAGCAGGTCCAGATCCAGCATGTCCTTCAGCTCCAGCACCACCAAGTCCAGCACCGCAAAGCAGCGGTGCATCCGTGATCGCACACACGTCAGTTACCCCGACAACCTCCGTCCCTCGCTCCAGCAAAGCAGCGGAAGCAGCAACTCATTTCCAGATAAAGCCACCGGGAACATGTATCTCGCTAATCCGAGACCATGGGGGAATAATACTAGAGGGGGAGAGAGATCCTTCACGAGGAGGTGTGAGGAATAAGGAGGAAGAGGGTGGCCTTTTATAGGAGGAGGGGGTACCCCTCCTTCATGGCCGGCGCATGGGGGGTGACTCCTCACCTCCCCCATTCATGTGGTGGTAACCCCTCCACATTAAAATGCCTCTTCACATTCCCCTTTAAAGTCCCTACTTTAAATGCATTAAAATTCTCCAAGTTTAATGCTCTCTCATTTAATAAAACTATTTTATTAAATTTATTCAGAATTTTGTTAATTACTTTAATTAACAAACATTCACATACAACCCCCTACAACATTTCAATATTACATGCAGAACCAATTTCAGCAATTTCACCCGAAACAGTTTCGGTGTCTATTGAAATAATTCCAGCGCTTTCTTAAATCTTTATCTGAAACATATTTGCTCCAAATGGTGTCGGTATCCCTTAAGTGTGTCACCCTACGGTTCGCGAATAATGCAGACATGATTGAGACTCCTCTCAGATTAATAATCAGAAGCGGGACCTGGAGATCCATACTGACTCCTGCATATTCAACGATGACTTCTGTGATCGTGAGAACCTTTAACGCTAGTAACTAAATCCCTTTGTCTCGCGATATATTACATGTCCGAGATTCGATCATTGGTATCTCCATACCTAGTTTGATCTCGTTACCGACATGCACTCTTTTCTCGTTCCCGTGATATAACATTCTAGTGATCACATCACTTGCTTGCAAGCTACCCTAATGTGATATCACCGAGAGGGCCTACAGTATATCTATCCGTCATCGGGATTGACAGATTCCACTCTTGATCCATGAGCCTCAACATCACACCTTCGTAGCACTGAACCCATCTTTATAGTCATCCTGTTACGGTGTGACGTTTGATGTTATCAAGATACTCTTCCGGTGTTAGCAATTAACATGATCTCTTGGTCTAAGGACAAAGATTACTCCATATGATGTTATAGCAATATAAACATAATGACTTTGATTGTAATGCTATACTTCGGATGAATGTTCATCACATCATTCCACCAATGTTGTGACCTTGTTATTAACAACATCCAATGTCCATGATCAAGAAACCTTGATCATCTTGTTAATCAACGAGCTAGTCTATAAGAGAGGCATAACTAGGAACCCTTTTTGTTTATTAAACACACATGTATTGATGTTTTCGATCAATACAATTATAGCATGCAAAATAAACATTTATCATAAACATGGAATAAGATAATAACCACTTTATTATTGCCTCTCGGGCATATTCCCTTCAGTCTCCCACTTGCACTAGAGTCAATAATCTAGTTTGAAAAACTTTGCGTATTGAACACCTATGGCTTTCTGGTGTTGCATATACGCTATTGCTAGTTGTTAACATAATCTCCGGATCTGACAGTTTCAGGTCCGTGTGTATTTGCATGTATTTGCGTCTCTACGCATCACTCATTCTCAAATGAGATGGCATTGTATAAATTTGGTCCTTTGGTGAGACCTTTAGTTTGTTCCGGTTAAAATATGTTGATATTATTGTCACACAATATATCTTCATAGTATTATCCCACTTTGAACCACACCTAGTTTGATAACAAACTACTTAACACAAATGCCCTCCTTTGCTGCTACTATAGCAGTTATATACTTAGCCTTTTGTTGTAGTATCCGTCACAATGTCTCAACTTTGGAACTCATCCAAATCCATCATGGAACATCCTTTCCATTACATTGTGCCACCCATAGTCTAAATTGAGATAAATTTAATTTGTATCTTGTGACAAAACTAGTATCAATGTAACACTTTACAATGAACTACCTTTAACTATTTGTCACTTATACATGATATATTCTTAGTTCTTCCAAAGCTCGTAAGAATATCTTTACTATCGTCCCATGATCATCTTATGAATCATTCTGGTATATGCTCATAACATTTAGAGCATAGGACATTCTGGATATATACATATCATGGTATAATCGATCAAAATCTTCATGTGATTTTACTCACCAAGTGTTGAAACACTTGAATTTTGATACAATCATTTCCATGCAGCAAGAACCTTTCTTGTTGTTTCCATATTGAACTCTTTCAATATAGCGTATATGTATGTCTGGCACAACCATATTAGCGCCTCAATCTATCTATATAGATATTAATGCCTAATATTCTAGGTTTGCCCAAGTCTTTCATCGAAATCTTATTTTAATGAAATTCTTAACTTGTCTCTATACAAGATACATCCTTTCCAATCAACAATATGTCCTCTAAATAATATATTATAAATATGTCTTAGCGCTCCCACTTAATTTCTTGCAAATGTAAGCATCTTCACCATCTCCGATGAATTTAAACTCTTTTAACAGTTTCATCATGGTGAAGATTCTAACTCCTCTATGCTTACTTCAACTATTGAAGTTTGCACGCCCTTTTAGAACCCTTTGAATTAACAAAACCCTTCGAACCGTGTCATGTATACGTCCTACGTAACCAGTCTATTAGAAGAACCTTGTTTTGTTTATTCAACTACCATATACCAAATTATATTTAGTGGTTGCTACATTAATCCGTCAAGACTAAATATCGCTATAAAAGATCAAATCTTGTCATAGTCAACTCCTCGAACATTGTCGTAAACTTCTTTCCGACATGTCGACTATTTCATAGATGTTAAACATCCATGTCTTATTTCTTTATAGATACAAACACGGCCGATAGGCTTCACGCCTTTCCGGAGGGTCTTCCAAGTTCAGAAACTTGATTTCTCGTGTATGGATACTATCACGGATTCTATGACTTCTAGTCATTTTATGGAGTCAGGGGCCATCATCGCTTCTTTGCATGTAGTCGGTTCATCATTGTCAAAACAATAACGACTTGCTTATCAAATCACACTATTTGATTCTTACCGACCCACACGGTTCAATAGGAACTCTAATCTCCAAGATCACAACCTTTGTAATCACGGGAGCCACGAGCAATGTGGCCGCCACCGGGACACTTTCCGGCGCTGTGCTACTTAGCACATATAGCTAAGGTTCAGCAACCTTATCAATGTTCTATTGTCCTCCCACTTAACTTTTCGCGAAAAATTCCTTCTCAAGAAACTTGACATTCCAAGTAACAAACTCTTTTGCCCTCGGTGTTATGGAGAAATTCCCAACAAATTCTTTGGGATAACCTACAAAGACGTGCTTATCCGACTTTGGTTGTAAACATTTTACTTATGCATAGCATACCAAAATTTAAGAAAAGACAATTCGGTTTTATCCCAAACCATAACTTATATGGTGTCATTTCAACGGATCACGATGGTGCTATTTTCAGTGTAAAAGCGGTAGTCTCTAAAGCTTCAATCCTTAAAACATAATGGCAGTTTTATAAATGACACCCTTGATCTTACCATGTCAAACATGGTTTGATTTCATCTCTCGAATATGCCATACTCCTATGGTTTATTAGGAAACACAAATCATGGAACAATTTCTCAAATCTTAGGTGTTTTTGCTAAACATGTAACTCAAATATCTTCCTTTATGATCGAATCATAAACTCTTTATTTTCTTGCTACAATGATTTTCCACTTCATCTTGAAAGTCTTTGAACAATTTTCAAATGTTTCATACTTCTTCCTTATTAGTAAAGATATAGATATATTCACTTTAAATTTCTGGAGAAAGCATATGAAGCAAAAGGATCCATCGCATATGGCTACACATAATGGACTATATACATCAACATGTACAATTTCCAATAAGCTAGTCATTCGTTCCTCTTTGGCCTATGAACGTAGTTTCAATTATCTCGAGGAAAGTTTCACATGCGTCAATTGATCAAAATCAAAGACTCCAAAAATCCATCAACATGGAGTTTCTTCATGTTTTCTTTCCAATATAATTTAAAACAGCGATGTCACTTCATAAGTGATCTTTTAATCATTTGTCTTGCGACATTTTAGCAATAATGTTTATGGATGTGATTTCTCCCACTAGACTTGTAAAAGTTTCATCCATCCTTTATGGAATACGGTAATTATTTGAACAACCATTATTCTCATAATACCGGAACAAAATAACAATTATTAAAACAAATCTTGAAGGCTAGGTTTGATGACAACAAAAAACACAATAACACTTTATTTGTTTTCGATGAACATCATCACTTATTCTCTTACCAGTTTCTTAGGCCATTGCAGTTCATGAATTGCGTTGTCCTGTATGACACTTCATACCAACCAATTCGGTATCTAATACCGGTATCCAATACCTCAGAACCACATTGTTTAACAAGCAAGGAATATAGCCATAACATGTATATCTTCTATATACCTAAGTTGGACATCTCCAACCTTTTATTTTCTGCCAAATATTTTATAGGTTCTCTTTCAGCAATTCCTTTTCTTTTAAAAAAATCTATCAACATCAATAGTGGTGTCATTAACATGACACATGGTACAAAGCTTGTATATAGTCAAATACTAATACCTTTGGACTTGCACTTTGAAGTGGATCACCATCATCAAATGTTTGGCATTCTTTCAAAAAACCATTCTTTAGTAATCTTTTAGTGTAGTAAACATTTTACTTACATCTTCTATTCATCCTTATCATGACAACTTTCATGATCAAGCTACTATAGCTTATAAGGTAGAATGATGAGTATAATTTTAGTTCCCAAAACCTTTTGGGAGATTCAGATGCCTAGCATCTCCATCCTTCACAAATTCTCATACAATATGAGAACATGTATTTTGCTAAATTACACTCTATCATAATACAACCAAAAACTTTGTTTCAGATATCACAATATCTTTCACACATGATGGTTTCTGAAACAATTCTTTTAGCTCCAATATAATCTTGATATTAAAACAACTTTTGAATATCAATAATCATGGAGGCAAACATGATACTTTAGATACTAACATTGGAATTCTTACTCTTTATTTAATACTACTTATTAAACTTCATAGAGTAAATAGAGTTTGCTGAAAGTTTGCAATAGGACTTCTAAACTTTAAATTGACATTGAAAACAATACGATACCAGTTCATAAAGTAAATATCCAGAATTCTATAGTTCTATTATCTCAATTAAAACTAAGTATAAGGTAGTGAACAGATGCCAATGACTACAACAAATTATGCAAATTCACTTCGATTTAATTTATGAAAAATTTGAGTTCGACTAATCCAAATTAGAAATGAACTCCCACTCAAAAACGACATCCCTCGTGCCTTTTTGGTGATTACATGAACCAAATCCACTACACCAAGTCCGATCATCACGTGAGTCGGTGTAGCTTCAAAGGCTAGCATCAATATGGTCATCACATCAACTATATGACTCATGCTTAACCTTTCGGTCCGTGTTTCGAGGCCATGTTTGTACATGCTAGGCTCGCCAAGTAAGAACCTTAGTATTCGCGTGTGTAAAACTGTCTTACACCCATTGTATGAAAGCATAGAGTTGAGTACACCTGATCATCATGTGATGTCTCGAAACACGATCCATAAAACCGTGCATACTCAAGGAAGAACACATTTTATCTTGATATTTAAATGAGGGATCATCTTACAATGCTACAGAAAGCGCCAAACTAGCAGTATAAGATGCTAACATCTAATGTGTAAAGTGAGATGATATTGTCCATGCATTTGATCTCTATCATTTGCATCGTGGTATGATCTCTATCATTCCTTTATGTGTAAGGCCAAGGTCTATGGAACTTACACGTTGAGTGTGTTGTAAGAGTATCTATCATACATCTACTTACAACAATACCATATCAAGACACTATCCCAGCAACGATCTAAACTAGATGCCTCTAATTTATCAATTGCAAGTTTTACGTGGCTTAGGGCTTTCGGAGATAGAACCGCTCTTACCTACGAACATGAACCACAACGAGGATAACCAAGTTATTAGCAACTCCTTGTAAATCAGATATTGACTATAGTAGGAGAGACAGACACCCGCCAGCCACTTATGCAAAACAAGTTGCATGTTAGTCGTGGAATCGGTCTCATGTACGATGACATGTAAGGTTGGTTCGGGCCGCTTCATCCCACTATGCCACCAATATCCAAAATACATAGAAGATGCAATAACATGATCATCATCGCCCACATATAAACATATGTGTACTACCCGTGCAAAGCACCTACGCATAGATCTGGCTCTGATACGACTATTGGGTCCGCAGCATAGAAAACAAAAAAAATTCTACGATGAGAACTACACGCCAAGATCTATCTACTAGGTACAAAGCAACGGGTGGAGATACATCCATCGAGAACTTACCCTCGAAGACAACGAGTTTTGTTAACGAGTAGGAACTCGTGGTTGATGTAGTCGTACACTTGCCGATCTCAAGATCGTGAGGAAGTCCTAGCAGGTCCGGATCCAGCACGTCCTTCAGCTCCAGCACCACCAAGTCCAGCACCGCAAAGCAGCGGTGCATCCGTGATCGCACACACGTCCGGTACCCCGACAACCTCCGTCCCTCGCTCCCGCAAAGCAGCGGAAGCAGCAACTCCTTTCCAGATAAAGCCACCGGGAACATGTATCTCGCTAATCCGAGACCATGGGGGAATAATACTAGAGGGGGAGAGAGATCCTTCACGAGGAGGTGTGAGGAAGAAGGAGGAAGAGGGTGGCCTTTTATAGGAGGAGGGGGTGCCCCTCCTTCATTGTCGGCGCATGGGGGGGTGACTCCTCACCTCCCCCATTCATGTGGTAGTAACCCCTCCACATTAAAATGCCTCTTCACATTCCCCTTTAAAGTCCCTACTTTAAATGCATTAAAATTATCCAAGTTTAATGCTCTCTCATTTAATAAAACTCTTTTATTAAATTTATTCAGAATTTTGTTAATTACTTTAATTAACAAACATTCAAATATAACCCCCTGCAACATTTCAATATTACATGCAGAACCAATTTCAGCAATTTCACCCGAAACAGTTTTGGTGTCTATTGAAATAATTCCAGCGCTTTCTTAAATCTTTATCTGAAACATATTTGCTCCAAATGGTGTCAGTATCCCTTAAGTGTGTCACCCTATAGTTCGCGAATAATGCAGACATGATTGAGACTCCTCTCAGATCAATAATCAGAAGCGAGACCTGGAGATCCATACTGACTCCTGCATATTCAACGATGACTTCTGTGATCGTGAGAACCTTTAACACTAGTAACTAAATCCCTTTGTATCGTGATATATTACATGTCCGAGATTCGATCATTGGTATCTCCATACCTAGTTTGATCTCGTTACCGACATGCACTCTTTTCTCGTTCCCGTGATATAACATTCTAGTGATCACATCACTTGCTTGCAAGCTACCTTAATGTGATATCACCGAGAGGGCCCAGAGTATATCTATCCGTCATCGGGATTGACAAATTCCACTCTTGATCCATGAGCCTCAACATAACACCTTCGTAGCACTGAACCCATCTTTATAGTCACCTTGTTACGGTGTGATGTTTGATGTTATCAAGATACTCTTTCGGTGTTAGCAATTAACATGATCTCATGGTCTAAGGACAAAGATTCATGCCACAGATGCAGCTGCATATCGCACTCCATTAATTTGGCTATGAAAGCCGAACTTCTTTTTGGAATGGTCTCAATGGGCTAGAGGGAGATGAACATCCGAGTCGCAGCTGGCATGATGTCAGCACCATAGTTCTTTACCATATCCAGGCGAGCAGCAAGGCTAACAAGCAGATCCTCTGTCGAGTAAGGAACTGACCCAGATCCAGGACCCGTAGGAACACCACGTTGATCGTGGGACCGGGTTACGGCAGCGCTAGCAAGAGTGTCACTTTCTAGAAATTTGCCTGAGAACACAGAGGAGACAGTGAGCAAAAGCACCAAACCTGGAGGAAGGAAAATTAAGCAAGGGAAAAGAAACTCACAGGAAATCTGGAAAAGGAGGCGCTGGAGCTCGGCATCAATGTTGGCATTGATGGCCTGGAGTTTCTCATATTCGGAGGTTACCGACGTAAGTTTTACGTCGGGTTCCTCCAATAGATGCTTGTCCTTGGAAATTTGAGTCATCGAACGCTCTTTTTCCTCGGCAAACTCCTGGTCTGCCTTCTCCAGCTCAGTCTTGTGGAGGTCTTTGAGCCTCCGGATTTCGGCATTCAGCCGAGTAATTTCTGAGTCCTAGAGCTGCAACCGAGCTATCTCTTCATCCTTTTTCTTCAGCTCAGCCTCATGCTTCTGTGCTTGTTCGAGGAAATGGGTCATCATTTCACGCATAGTAACGCTGTCTTCAAGAGCAACTGCAACAACGGCATAATCCAGAGAAACCAAATTATAAATGTCTATCGGGTAAGGAAAGGAGTGTACAGTGATCGTGCGAAGGAGATAAGATTACCTTTGATCTCAACAAGGTTCTTCGGCATGATAATATTCTCAGCTTCAACCTCAGCTGCATGGTTTAGATAACAAATTAATACAGATCATAGGCAACTCGAATGAACAAAAATGGAAGAAGAAAAGGTCTAAATAAGGAACATTACCCTTCTTCTGGTAATCTTCCAGCAGTTTTCCATAACGCACATGAAGGTCCTTATAGGAGTCCAGTAGACGCTGGAACTCAGCGTATCGGCGGTTAGTGGTAATCTGAAACAAGCAATGCGATGTCAAGATCAAAAGTAAGATAAAGAAATATTCGAAGTCTACAAGATCCGGGCCAAGTGGAACTTAACCCGGCTCTAGGTGTGTGGATATTCGAAATCTACAAGATCCGGGCCAAGTGGAACTTAACCCGGCTCTAGGTGTGTGGATAATCGAAGTCTACAAGATCCAGGCCAAGTGGAACTTAACACGGCTCTAGGTGTGTGGATAATCGAAGTCTACAAGATCCGGGCCAAGTGGAACTTAACCCGGCTCTAGGTGTGTGGATAATCGAAGTCTACAAGATCCGGGCCAAGTGGAACTTAACCCGGCTCTAGGTGTGTGGATATTCGAAGTCTACAAGATTCGGGCCAAGTGGAACTTAATCCGGCTCTAGGTGTGTGGATATTCGAAGTGTACAAGATCCAGGCCAAGCAGAACTTAACTCGGCTCTAGGTGTGTGGACATTCGAATTGTACAAGATCCGGGCCAAGGGAACTCAACCCGGGTCTAACTTTGTTAAAATTAAAAGTTACTACGAACAGAAACCAAATTCTCTAAGGATCATCCGACCGAGTAACAAGTTACTCCCTCAGAGGCTCGTGGACTAGGGGATATATATAAAGTGCTCATATATGCAAGGTACTAACAGTAGAAGAAAAGAATTACCTCCATCATTCGGCCAGCCAAAGACATGGCCTTGGTAGTGGAGTTCATCTGTGCGCTGAACTTGGCTGGGCTGAACTTCTCCGGCAGATCATCTTGCGGGTCGATGAATTCTGCATTGTTCCAGTTCTTCACGTACTCCAGGAGCAGTGGACTGTAGCTTTCGCCGCTAGGAGAGTAGTTCGCCACAAGGACTTTGACGTGGGCCTCTCGCCTAGCGGATTGAGCTGCAGCCGGGCTGGTATGCAGAACCAATTGCCTGCTACCCTCTGATCCGGCAGCCTGTGACCCAAAGGAGATACCTTTAGCTAATCCGGCAGCTTTCTTGAGCTTGCCAGATGAGGCCTGAGGAGCTGGCTGGAAGATATCAGCGACCGAGCAAGTTGATCCGAAGGGAGCTGACGGGGCTTTCCTCTTGGGAGGCTTGGTGGAACCTACTGGCATTGGTGCTGTTGCTGCTGCTGATGTTGTTGCTGCTGCTGGTGATGGCGTTGCTACTGGTGCTATTGCTGCTGGTGGTATTGCTGGTTCGGAGGAGACTAGAACAAGGGAGAAACTTGATTGGGGCGGTGCCGATGGATCTAGCACCTCATCACTTGGCGTTGGGGCCAAAGAGGAACTGGGGAGATCAGGCCTGGCTGTATCCGAAGCTGCCCCACTACACCTCGCACCGACATTGCCCTCCTCATGACGAGGTGGGCTCTGGTCATGCGCAGCCGCAGAGCCCTCTTGGATAGGGCTGAGCGGGAGAGTATCGTCATCGCGGGAGGGAGAAAGCTGCTCCAGATTTGAGATGTTATGCCTGAGCCGCTCTGGGGAATGACCCTAGGAGCTCTGAGAAGCAGAAAAGAACCAAGTCAAAAAGAGAGAGAGCCACAAAGAGACAAGCGCAAACACAGAAAGGAAAAAGGAAAAACTTGAAGGGCAAATGCAAAAGACTTACTCGTTTGAGGTTGGGGGAGCCTGAGGTTTGGGCGCCCTCCAGACCGTGCTCATGGCGGCCGGCTTAGTCGAGGATTACACCCCGGACTTTTTCTGCCTCTTCTTGGGTGGCGGCACCTCCGAAGCTGTGGTCGAGGCAGCCGCACGCTTCTGGGAAGAAGCAGGGGCCAGACCACCAGTGGCGAGGGGAGGAACCTCGTGGACCTAACCTTCCGGGTTAGCTGAAGATTGGTACATAACTAGATGCGCGTAAAAGATGGGAACCAGATCAAGTACCTCCAGGACCTCAACGTCTGAGTCATTGTCATCTGGCTAATCCCTTAGAGAAGAGGTCTTATCAGCGCTGCATTTGACGACATCCGGGGTAGGAAGAAAGGTCTCCGGATCAGGCTCCTCCTCGTCCTCCTCGGTGCGGTTCGGTACCCACTTGCTCGCCAGCACCTCGCCATCCTCCAGTGGCTTCTAGAGGAATCACTGAGAACAAGACAACAATTGCCAAGTTACGAAAGTGAACCGACATACAGAGAAGATCCGGAAACAGAAAGAAGTACGTTTACCTTTGGAGGAGGGTTGTCCCGGGTGAAGGGATCGAGTCCCCCAATGCTCGGTGAATTCCTTCTCCACATTAAAAATGGATTTAACCCGGCGGTAAACCACCGAGTTATCAAGCTCGAAAGATGAAGTCCGTTGGGGTCGAGGGGGCCGCTCAAGTAACAGATCTTGTGGGCTCGCTTCTGAAGGGGAAGACCCGGCTGCGGACAAAAGTAATCATGATGTCCTCCCCTAGAGCTTCTCCTTGAGCAGCTCCTTGATCCGGCGCTCCACCTGATTCGCCAGGGGCAGGGGTCGCTTGGGAATGCTCTCCCAAAGCGAAGTATCTGGAGGGCCAAGCTTGAAGGGAAGGAGCCGGATCAAGTCCTCATCGGTGGTGTTCCGGACATAGAAGAAAGTCCGGGCCCAGCCTTTGCAGGACTCGAGTCCGGTGACCCGGGGGAATGCGGAGTTCTTGCAGGGAGAATTGGAGGCAGCGCCACATTGGGTCAAGTGCTTATCCTCTGGAGCAAGCTCCTTATCCTGAACCACGTTCCTCTGGAGACCGAAGAATTTGATCCAAAGTCCCTTGGTTGGCTAGAGGCCAATGTATCCATCAATGCCTGAGGCAAAGGAGGACAAAGAAGTGATGGTATTGACGGGGAGATGATGCGGTTGCAGTTTGTAGGTAGAAATGAAATCAAAAAATAAATCTGAGGTAGGAAGGCCGAAGCCACGCTGAAAGTGCGAAAGAAAAACAACATATTCCCTAGGATTGGGGGAAGGAGAAATCTCACCGGAGGCGAGGCGACAGGCGATGCCGGCGGGGATGCGGCGCATGGCACGGAGCTAGTTCAAGTCATCCTCGCAGATGAACGCGCCGTCCCAGCAGCCGTGCTCGTGGCCCTCTACTTCTTCCTCCTGCTACGCCACCATGGCTGCTTCCTCCTTAGTCATGGTGGACTCAAGGTCTTCGAGAGAGAAATCAGAGTAGAAGTAACCGGAGGAGGGGAAACGGGAAGCGCAAGGCCCCATGATGAAGATCTTGAGCAGAAACGGCAGCGCAGGTACAAGATGCTGCCTGTGCGCGGTCTTGACGGCGCTGGTGCAACAAGGAACTAGCGGCGACAGCAAGGCTACAGTGAGAGAGAAAGGAGGCTGGGAAGCGCAGAGGAAATGGGTAACTTCCCCAGAGGATGCCCCAGGCCCTCTACTTAACCGCGCAGCGGGCGCGTAGTGGGATCCTTTGCGGTTGCCACGCCGCATGCAACGGCCGTGTACGCAGCCGAATCAACCAATCAGGGTGTGGCAATAGGGGCAGAGGATCCCATGACGCGATGTAATGTTATAGCTAACGAGGCGCCGCAGTGAAGGGATGTGCGCAGCTTCCTGACATTGCGACAGTAACCAACACATTAAATGCGTGTAGCCCTTAAAATGAGGCAAAATGATGATTACCCTCCATGTAGGATGTGGGGAAGCGTACAAGGGAAGGAACGATAACCCGGATAAACAGTCAAAAACCCGTCCAGTGAGGAATAACTCGGGATGAGCCAAGGGATCCCCAGAGGAGAAGCCCCGGGTTACTGGATAAAGTCGGGCAAATAGGCAAAGATCCGGTTATGGGAACCTGTTGTGGCCTGGATACGTTGCTAACGTATCCATAATTTTTGATGTTCCATGCTTAGTTTTATTAACTTTCTTGTGTTTTGTCCACACTTTGGAGTACTTTCTAGACACTTTCTTGGACTAACCTATTAACAAGAGCCACAGTGCCAGCTCCCTGTTTTCTGCTATTTTTGGTTCCAGGAAAGTCAGAAAATGAATATTCTCGGAATTGGACGGGACAAAAGCCAAAGTCAATTTTTCACCGAGGGACACACGGAGCCAGAATACGAGACGGAGAGGGACCAGAGGGCGGCCACACCACCTGGTCACGCGACCAGGCCTGGCTTGTGCCAGGGGGTGGTGTGGCCAGCCCAGGCACCCCCTCGGCCTCCCATTTCGCCTATAAGATGCCTCCAATACAAAAACCCTAAGTACCCGATCAAAATTCCACGAAAGAGTCTGTAGCCTTCGTCATCTCCATCCCTAGATCGGGAGGGATCTGAAGCTCTTCCCGGCACCCTAACGGAGGGGAGAATTCACCCTGGAGGCCTTCTTGATCACCATGCAAGCCTCCGGTGTGATGCGTGAGTAGTTCATCTCTGGA
Source organism: Avena sativa (assembly GCA_916181665.1). Classification (NCBI taxonomy): domain Eukaryota; kingdom Viridiplantae; phylum Streptophyta; class Magnoliopsida; order Poales; family Poaceae; genus Avena; species Avena sativa. Next base: position 455,089,466 of record OV702290.1, read on the forward strand.
CTACGGGTCCATGTAGTAGCTAGATGGCTGGTTCTTCTCCTTTGTGCTATCATGTTTAGATCTTGTGAGCTCCGTTCATGATCAAGATCATCTATTTGTAATTCATACATGTTGTGTTTGCGGGGATCCGATAGATATTGAGATGCTATTTCAGATTGATTATTGATTCTATCATGTCTTTGTTATTTGTGATCTTACATGCTTTCCGTTGTTAGTAGCTATCTTGTCCAAGTAGATGCTAGCAACTCCAAGAGTTAGTATTTACGCTCGATAGTGGGTTCATGCCTCTAGTAATCTGGGGAAGTGACAGAAATCTCTAAGGTACTAGATGTGTTGTTGCTACTAGGGAGAAAACAACAATCCTTTGTTCATAGAACAATTGTATTGTTTACTTTACATGCAATGCATAATGCAATTATCCGTTGCTTGCAACTTAATACTAGAGGGGGTTTAGATGATAACCTGAAGGTGGGTTATTAGTCATACATGCAGTTGGATTACGGTCTATGTATAATGTTGTAATGCCCAATCAAGTCTCAAATGAGTCAAGATGAGTAGTATATGCATGATTGCTTTCTCGATGTTTGTCAATTTCCCCGCTATAATTTGTTCACCCAACATGTCATCTATCTTAAGGAGAGCCACCACTAGTGAACTATGGACCCCGGTCCTTTATTTTACTATCAATCTACAACTATTTACTGTTTTCTGTTTACTTTCTGCGAACTATTACTTTCTTCCACTCAATACGTTTAATCCTTTGTTTTCAGCAAAACCGGTGAGATTGACAACCTCATCGCAAGTTGGGGGCAAAGTTCTGTGGTTGTGTTGTGCAGGTATCCACTTTGCTGCTGGCACCGGTAGTGCGCCCTGCCAAAGTTCAGCTTGCAACACCTTTGAGGTGTTTCCTTGCTCCTACTGGTTCAATTAAACATTGGTTTCGTAACTGAGGGAAAACTTGTTGCTGTGCTCATCATACCTTCCTCTTGGGGTTCCCCAACAGGCTCGATATATTTTGGGCTTAGCAGGCCTTAACAACCAAAAGTTTCTAAGACCGCACCAGCTTCGGGGACTAATGTTGGGGGGATACCCCCGGGTAGGGTGACGCCGGAGTATAAAGGCCGAGTTAGCCGAGGTACGGCACGGTCAAAGCAAGTGCTGACCGGGTCACCTCAAGGCAGGCCGAACCATGGAGTAACCTAGCCCATGGAGCATCTCCTTGACTGTAGTCCGGTCGGCATAAAATATATGCCGGCCATGCTTGTCTATCTGTTTTGCAGGTAACTTGATAGCCAGGTTAGCCACATGCTAGCCGGACTATCCTATGGCTTCCAAGAGAAGGAATCTCCCGCTGGTCAAAAGGTGGCTTTATTAGCTGTAGCATGAGCGAAGCAAAGCAAAGAGGAGGACCAGCGGGTCAGAGGCCACCAAGGTGACGCGGGCAGTGTCGGCTGACGTAGCTTGTGTCTGGTGACACTTAAAGACAAAGATTACATGGTGGGTTACGTCCAAAGCCCGGACGAGCCGTTAAAGAGAATAAAGAAGCATCTAGCTTTAGGCGAGGAGCATATTCTCCGAATATGCTGCCACATGTGCCCTAATATTGTAACCCGGGTATAGGGAGCATCGGGGCCTCCATAGAGGGGGATCGATCATTTTCTCTGTCTAAGGTAGAACTCTAGAGCTAGTTGGTAGGGAGTAAGAGACATAGTCTCCTTCTTGCCAAGATCTTGAAGAGTACTTGTAAACACCATTGATAGAGAGAATACAAGAACATCTGTGCGTGGAATCACCACGTTCTCCCTCCCTGGATTCCCCTAGCACTCATTGGCCCCATCTTAAGCCTATCCATGGCATCTGCCGTGCCACCACCACGACAACAACATGTACCGGGCTTACAGGTCCCGACCTCGTGTTGCCCTCTCTGGCGGCATGGGGGATTCCCCCTGCCAGCGACTTCCCTAACACCCTCCATCCATCCCTCCTCGTGCCGCCGCCACCAGAGGGGCTCGCCGGTGAAGCCTGCGCAGGCTCCCGGTACGGTGGCGGCGGGGCCTCTCACACCGATGGTGTCGGCAGTGACAGCGATGGTGCAGGGCGGCGCTCTGCTCTAGGGAGGCTTCCTAGCTCACGGCGGCTAGGCTCCGGCGTGGTGGCCTGGGTGCGGATGTGGAGTGTGTTGATGTGGGTGCTCCGGCTCTGGGCATGGGCTCCCATTAAGGCCCGATATGGGCCCTGCGAACCACGGCCGAGGTTGGTGCTACCGGTGCGGAGGGTGGTCTTCGACAAGGATTTTAGCACTGGCTCCTGGGTCTGCGGCTCGGCTTGTTCTGCTACGGTCTGGTGTTGTCCCGAGGTGCTCGACCTGGTGGTGCGGAGCTGGCTCCGGCAGGGGTGGTGGTCGGCGGGCTTCAGCGCGCATGGTGGAGGTTCGTGGGCGGCCGGTTCAGGTTGGAGGTGGTTGAGCTTCTCCGGGAGAAATCCTTGCTCCGGTTTTGGCCGAAGCTGGCGATGGTGGCGCCCTGTGGGTGTCATGGACTTTCTTGAAAGCGTCGTCGAGGTATGCTCACTCCTCCACCTGCGGCCTTGACTCTGGAGGGAAACCTCAGATCCGGGATCAGGCGATGGAGGTGCCACTTTGTCTTGTTCCTTCTTGGGGCCATCGTCTCGGAGTTGCCTTTGGTCGGGGGCTCGGGGAAGAGGGTGTGATGTTGGACAGCTGCACGAGGTCTAGGTGTACAGTTTGATAAAGATGATGCATCGAGCTGAGGATGGGTCGCGGCTGAGCTTTGGTAGTCGGTTTTTCCGGCATGTCCGATGGGTTCTTCTGCTTCATTGTCTTGCTGTGGAGTCGGAGCTACGGTGGAGAGTGTCTAGGCGGCGACGATGACCGGCCACCGGTGGCCTCTACAGAGTTCTCGGTCGGTGCAAGATCAGCATAATTCCCCTTTGAAGCTCGTTGGCTGAGTCGGAGTTGTCTGTCCTTGGCGCGTGTGGCCAATCGATGGCATGGGCCGGCATGGGATCCAACGCTATTAGAGAGGCTCGGTTTGGGAAGTCGTCAGTGAAGTCGGAGTCACTGGCTCGCGGAGGAGTGATGACGATGACGCTTGTGGCAACCTCGACGTGGCTCTCCTTATGTGTCTGTGTTTCATGTGGGTAGCCAGGTTGGCTGTGGTGGTGTGCCCAATGTGGTCATGTTCCATGACGACATTGGTGTATTGTACGGGTTTTCGGCCGGTTCCTCGCAAATGAACCGGTCAATTCTCTTCGACTTTTTTAAATAAAATGAGGCAAAATTTCCCGTTTTGTTAAAAAATGCAAATCAAAGGAAGGTGGCCTTGATTCCATCGGCTCCCAGCCAAGGCGCGTGCAAATTATGAATTTGGGGACACAGTCACCCATGGCTGCATGCGAGGAAGAAGTTTTTGTTTTGCGGGGAATGCGAGGAAGAAGTTAGAATGGAACACAAGCAAGCGATACTTCAGAGCTTACAGGAGCTGAGGCTATTGCCTTTGACTAAATTAAGCTTCATATGTTAAATAATTTTCCTTCTATTGGTAGAAAGTTGGATGACTTGGAGTAACTAAGTCCTTGCACACCCTGAAATCTGCACAATATACGGATGTTGATAGTTGTCAGCCTATTTGACTAAAATCATGCTTTGTTGTGGATGCAATGTACAACCACTAGTAGAAACCAGGCCATTAGACCCGGTTCGTAAGGACCTTTAGTTTCGGATTACAAACCGGGACTGCCAAAGCGGGACTAAAGGTCCAGCCCTTAGTCCCGGTTCTGTTACAAACCGGAACTAGAGGTCCACCACGTGGCCCCGCGAGCCGCACTAGGCTGGAGGACATTTAGTCCCGGTTCGTAACACGAACCGGGACTAAAGGTTTCCTACCGCAGCAGCGTTTTGGGCCATTTGGCTGCCGCAGCAAGAGATGGGGTTTTAGGGTTTTGTGTTTTTATTCATTTTGTGTTTTGTGTTCAATTATTGTTCATTCTGTGTTTTCATTACAGACAAGTTTTCGTATACATACACAACGCTACTACATAGTACTTATACATGTTGATGCATATATAATATAATTTCTCTTACAAGCATATACATGCATGGAGGTCGATTATTACATGGAGTCCCAACTGGGTCTAGAGTCTGTCTATTTGATTACATGGAGTTCATTACACGGATTCTTTAGGGTATATCTATAGAGTATTCTCCGTATGGGTCTATGACCTCGTCGACAAAAAATCTAGCCAATTCCTCTTGGATTGATAGTAGGCGGTCCTGTGCTAGGAGCTTGTCCCGCACCGTGTCCAACTATAAAGAAGGAGATCATATGAATTAGACTCAACACAAATTTTTGTAATAAAAATAAAGGGTGAATATATTGTTTACTTACTTGAACAGTTTCTAAGGGCTTTTCAGTAGTGATGCGAATGAACTCGCACACGTAGAATCCACATAGATTAGTCCTCTATGGCTGCCTCGCGCACTTTACAAGAATATAATTCAATAAAATAATAACTCTAGCATGATAAATGTATGTAAACTAGAATTAAATAGATGCGCTGACCTAGCTCGTACTACTTACCGAGACCAAATAGCTCCTCATGCCATTGACCACCGACCTTGTTCTTGAACTGTTTCCAAATCCTACCCGACAAAGAAAATGAATGTATGAGTTAATAACTACTTGATATCCTAGAAAATGAACGAAAGAAACCGATATAGTTCGATAATGGTTGAAATTACCTCTGGAGCGTATCGATAATGATGTGGTGCTCTTCCATGTCTTTGTTTAGTGAGTCCATGATGTGAACTCTTTCCAAGTCAACTGAAATGCTTAGAAGAATCCAGTGGTAGCTACGCAAGGTTTACATACGTCAGTAACTCATCATTACACTGAACATCGAGTAAACAAAAGTTAATGTGTAAAAGACAATAACACACTCACCCGAAGTGGTAAGGAAATAATATTCATTACAGAAATGTTGGTTCGTGAGAAACCGTAGCAAGTTTTGCTCGGTCTCCAATGGCTTATCCTTTAGCATAGCTCCATTAACTCGATGTGGGTCAATTAACCCAAATCCGTTGATAGCCTTTCTTCTACATTCGAGAATCTTCAATCTACATCATTATATATAGCGTACAAAAGAATATAGTGAGTATACTTACCAGCAATGAATTGAACAAGCTGAGCTAGAGACTTAATTACATAAATAAAGTAATCACTTACAGACAATATGAACTGAGGATAGATTTGTCGAGTTCCTTTAGATTGAATAACTGAAAGAATTATGTAAATTCAATAGGGACCTCGTCTTCAGCGAAGTAATGTTGTTTTCGAACTTTCACTATGAGCCAATACCGCTTTTCATTTGATACTTTCATGTACCATTCATGCAATCGTCGCATTTTTGTTGGCATATCCTGAAGCCTCTCAGAACTGACCAGAGGCTTCCCGTGAACAAATTTGGGTGCTACCTCATCCTTGGGCATATGAGCGCCGTGAATAATGTCATGAATAGACATATTACATTGCTCGGCCAATATCTTAGTCGTTTCCATATGCAAAGGTTCTCCCTCATATAGTTGAGGTTCAGGTATGTACACCTAGAGCAGGGGGAGCGATTGATTTGCTTGTTTCCCCAGCTGGGTAATGTCTCTTTTGGTTCTTCAGCTACCACTCGATTGTTTTGCTTGTTTTCCTAGCTGGGGAACGTCCGTTCTGATGCTTCCGCTACCACTCGATTGTTTTGCTTGTTTCCCTGCTAGGGAACATCTTTTGTGATGCTTCCTCTACCACTTGATCTCTTATGTTTCAGTGTCTTCCGAAGACATCGTGTATAATCATCTGGTGCATTTAACTGAGCTTGGGATGGCTGCATCAGTAATTTCCTAAAGTGCTCCTTGGTTTCTGGTTTTATTTGGACCTCTGGCTCAGGTTGTTTCTTTTTAAAATGAGCATCCACTTCGGCCCGTACGACCGCGTCGGTCTCCTCATCGGCCAGGTCGTAAGCCCTCTTGGGAGGAACCGGCGATACTCTTGGGAGAGGCGACAACTGTCGCTTTGGGCGTCGGTTATCGCTCGACGGAGTGGTGCTATTCTTCCGCTTTTGGCCCTTAGTGGGTGGAGGCAGCTGCATAGATTGAGATAGACTCGTGTTGAGGTCATGGATTGTACTTGGAGGTGGTGGACTTTTACTGGGAGGAGACGGTGCCCTTGGAGGTGGACTTTTACTGGGAGGAGACGGTGGCCTTGGAGGTGATGGATTGTTTCTCGCTGGAGAAGGTGGCCTTGGTGCTGAGCCTGGAAACTTGATGTATTCCTTTTTCCAAAGAATGAAGCCACTTGTGACTTCTCCTAGTGTTGTCTCCCCTTCACCTCCAAGGAAGTCAAGTAGTAGTGACTGACACAGCGGTTGAACTTCATCCACACCGACATGAGCATAGCCAGCTGGAATCAGATTGCAATGGTAGGTCGCTCCCGGTGCAGAAGGTAAAGCAAAGCCGACCGCCACCTTCATGGATATGTTCTTCAGTTCAACATGCAGCTCACAACTAGTCTTCTCCTTAATTGCATCCACGGGGTACACATCCATTGTTGCATCATTACCGTGGCCCTCCGTGGAAGCCATGCTGCTTTTCCGTTGCGATGGGCCGACCGTACTGTCTGGTGCAGTAACTTGCTGTCGGAGTCCTTTAAGTTCATTAAGCTCCTGCCGATGCTCCTGCAGCATGGCTTCAAACCTCGCAAACCGCTCCGCATCCTCCTCTTTTTGCCGCTTTGTTTTTCTCGATCGGTTTCTGTACGTGTCAAGGTCCTCGGGAAACCCGATAGCCCATGGACAAGAAGGTCCGAACCCTCTTGTTCGTCCAGCCTTTTCAGGATTCCAGAGAGCCTTTGTCAGCTCATTGTTCTCTCTATTGGGAACAAACTTTCCCTCTTCAACCTCTTTTATCACTTTAATAAGATCATCTTCGGGTCCAGCAACTTCTTTGGCTGCAACAATTCTTCCTGTTTCTAGGTCATACGATGCCCCATGCCCGAGTAACCGATTTCTTGACCTCAAGGGCCAACCAGACATAGCTGGAGTGACCCCTTTAGCCGCCAAGTCGGCCTCGGCTTTATCCCACTTAGGCATGGCAGTCTTGTAGCCCCATGTGCCCATATGATGGTGATATTTCTTTTTGGCTGCATTTAGCTTATTCTTTTCTGACATTGCCACAGTTAGTGCCGAGGTCTTGTATTCCACAAATGTGGCCCAGTTATCCTGCTGCTTCTCTAGTGGGCCAGTGAATGGAGGAGTTTTTTTCTTCAATACATATTTGTGGTACAATCCTTTCTTCCATTCCTTGAATAGTTCGCCCATCTTCTTAAGAGCCCACTGCTTGACTTTCCTCGTCATTTGCTGTGTGAGCTCATCAGTCTCCAAGACTGGTAGGGTGAAATGTGTCATGAGAGAATTCCACATCGCATCTCTCGCTTTGTCATCTACAAAAATAGCCCTAGTTAGATCCCTTTTCTTTCATGGCTTATTCCACTCTCACGTGGTGATCGGGACAGTGTCTCTAACAATCACTCTGTATTGATGTACAAATGCATTCACGGATTCTTTGGGCTCCAACGATTGACCTAGCGTAGAGACTAAGTCAATGCTGAAACGAACATCAGCGAGCAACTTTTGTGCTGGGCCTCTTGTCCTTGTAGAAGATTGGCCGGATGCGAGGGTCTAAGAGAAGAAACATTTGTCAGTACATATATACGAATCAATTAGTACATCTATACTAGTGATCGATCGGTAGAGGCTTTATATACCTCAACGGAGTTTGTTATTATTAAGGTGTCTTCACCATGGTCTCCACCATGGTCAGCACCATCGTCTCCACTATCGTCTCCACCCTCGTCTCCTCCAGACAAATTAAGATACTGGGAGCCATCATCGTAACCCCCAGTACCCTCATCTATCATGTTGAAAATCTCATCTTCATTCTGTCTACCGTCCATAGCTTAACTAATACAGAAAAAGAATATTGCATTAAGTAAAAGAATATTATAATTGCGACAACTCGGATACAGAAAAAAGATTACGTACTAATAATAAAACAATTTTGCATTAAGATAAAGTACAATAATATAAGATAAAGTAGATTATTAATACATCTCGCTCATATCTCGCTCATAAGATAAAGTACAATAATAATCAAACTAGTGAACTCGGCTGTCGCGTTCTGTGCCACGGCAGCTCTGCACCCAGAGAAGAGGAACCATCATCAGAGAATAGCTCGGGTGAGATCCGTGAACCTGCCAGATATTGGAGAACCTAGTCTCCAAAAGATACATATATCACCATACGTGCTCGTCCTCCTCCCTGATACGACGATGTACCACCTCCTCGGGGGCCGGCTCCCTCTGCACCGCTCCTGGACCTCGTGGACGCCACCAAAGAAGCTCTGGATCGACGATGATACTCGGATTCCTCACCAAGGTATGAGTCCCGACAGGTAGCACCTCCCAGTGCCAACTCGGTGGAGCCCAGGCTCGGACATCCCCGGAACCGACGGAGTCCAGTAGGCTCAGACGAGGAGGACGCGGCATAACTAAATAATAGCAATAAACAACCATAAAATATAAACAGTAACTAAATCACTAAGTATTGCCCTAATAACACTAACCCTAAACCTAACTCTAAACTAAACATAATTAACTAAGTATTCTAACTAACCCTAATCCTAATAAACCCTAATCCCTAATAAACTAACTAATTGACCTAACTAATCCCTAATCCCTAATTAACTAATTGACCTAACTAATCCCTAATCCCTAATAATAAACTAAAATCCCTAACTAGAATCCCTAACTAAAAGCCCTAATAATAAACTAACTAAAATCCCTAATTAACTAATTGACCTAACTAATCCCTAATAATAAACTAAAATCCCTAACTAAAAGCCCTCATAATAAACTAACTAAAATCCCTAATTAACTAATTGACCTAACTAATCCATAATAATAAACTAAATTCCCTACCTAAAATCCCTAACTAAAATCCCTAATAATAGTAAACTAACTAAAATCTATCCCTAATACTACACCTCACCAGGAGGGGGCGGCGCGGCGCGGCGGGACGGACGACGACGAGCGGCGAGGCGGGACGGGCAACGGTGCAGGTGGCGGCGATCCTCCTCGATGGCGCGGACGGCGATGGCGCGGGCGACGGGCGGACGGGCGCGATGGGACGGGCGGGGCCGGGACGGGTGTGGCGAGGCGGGACGGGCGCGGTGGCACAGCGGTGGCACGAGCGGCACAGCGGGACGGCAGCGGCACGGGCGCGGATAGACTACACGGCGAGCTCTACGGCGGCGGCGGGAAGGTTGGGCTGCTCCGGGTCGTGGATCGACCAGGGATGGAGGCGGGGATGGACTAAAGGTCCCCCTTTAGTCCCGATTTGTATTACAAACTAGGGCTAAAGGTGTTTTCGGCCCGCCGATCTTCCTACACGCCATACCCCTTTAGCCCCGGTTTGTAATACAAACCGGGACTAAAGGCCTTTAATCCCGGTTTGTATTACAAACCGGGGCTAAAGGGGGTTTTTGGCGCCAAAAATAAAAATGCTTTATAGTTTTCAGAAAAGTATGTATTATATATCAAAATTTTCAGAAAAAGAAGATCTATAATTTAAATCTATTATCATACTTTATTATACAACTTAACTGAAATTATCTATTGTTTAACAAGTATTATATTTAGTACAAATGTTGGGAAAATATAGTTTATTATTTAAAAACATAAAAATACATATAATATACCAAATATTTACAAAAAATAATATACTCATCAGAAATATAATATGTAATACTAAAACTAGTAACTAGGACTAAAACATATTTCGGGGGCCTTTAGTCCCGGTTAGAGCCACTAACCGGGACTAGATATTTCCCGCCATTCCCCCGCTTCCCGCCATGTTTTCCCGCCATTTCCCCCGCTTCCCGCCATATTTCTCGCCATTTCCCTCTATATCGAGGCCGACCGCCATGTCCATCCACACATCCACACATTCTCTCTCACAATAATGGACACCGCTTACTGGGCCTTTCTGGCACTCGATGAGACCAAGGCGTTGTGCGCCTCCAGCTACCCATGCTCGCCGGGTACTGGCAGCCCGCCAGCTGGATGTTGAGCGCTGGAGGGGTTCCTGTTCCTGCTGTGCCTCAAGGTTCGGCCCGCCAGGCGGCCATCACGAACCACTTCTACCTCGAGTTCACGCCGGAGCAGCGGATGGATCCCCATTGGGATCGCGACAATCTTGACACCTGGAATGCCTTCTTCGCAAACCGGCGGGAAAGGGAGCTCGCCAGGTACGAGGGTGACGGCCCGCCCCCAGTGAACCACAATGAGGCCGGTCGCCGTCTGTGGTGGGCGAACCGGACTATCAACGGCATGATGCACTACATCGCCATGGGAGACCATCCTCGCCTGAGGTACCCGCACTTTCACCAGCCGCATAGCCACAAGAATGTGGTGGTGGTGAAGGCCTAGGGCGTACTGGGGTCGTCATCTGGGAGCCCCCTCCCCCGCGCGTCGTGAATTCGAGGCCAGAGTGGCAGGTGCCCCCTCCCTCGTTCCCCTGTGCACAAGCTGCGGAAGGACTGAGGATCTAGCCGCGTGCTACGAGCGATGATGATGACGATGACGATTCCGAAGACGACCCTGAAGCTATGTACTATAGCACTAGATATGATTATGACTAATTTTTACGTTTTAATATTAATAAATGTCTGGCCATAACAAGTTGCAATACTACCTATTGAGATCGAGACAGTTCATATCCATATATATAAGCAGATCATTAAAAATAAAGGTTTAATAATAGTGTACATCACCAACATCCACACATCTCTATTGTTAGGGTTTTCTTCTAATCCGTAACCATGGAGCATCTTCCTTACTTAACGGGATGCTTGGGTCATCCTTCACAGCGAAGGGCAGAATTTCATGAAACTTATCATAATCTTCTGACATGTCTGTCTTATCCTCCACCCCCACGATGTTTCTTTTTCCTGAAAGAATGATGTGGCGCTTTGGCTCATCGTATGTTGTATTCTTTTGCTTATCTTTATTTTTTCTCGGTTTGGTAGACATGTCCTTCACATAAAAAACCTGAGCCACATCATTGGCTAGGACAAATGGTTCATTTTTATATGCAAGGTTGTTGAGATCCACTGTTGTCATTCCGTATTTCTTGTCTACCTTAACCCCGCCTCCTGTCAGGTTGACCCATTTGCACCAAAACAAAGGGACCTTAAAATAAGGTCCATAGTCAAGTTCCCATATCTCCTCTATGTAACCATAATATGTATCCTTTTGCCCATTCTCGTCTGTTGCATCAAATCGAACACAACTGTTTTGGTTGGTGCTCTTTTTATCTTGGGCGATCGTGTAAGATGTATTCTCATTTATCTTGTACCCTTGGAAAGTCAATATAGTCGAAGATGGTGACCTGGGCAACAAGTACAACTGCTCTCCAACATTTATGTCATTCATGAGATATGTCTGCAACCAAGCATCAAAAGTCATCATGTGTTCATCTCTAATCCAGGAGCTAGGCTTCCCCGGGTTGTTGGAGTGTACAATATTCTTGTGTTCCTCGATATACGGAGCCACCAAGGTGGAACTTTGCAGAACTGTGTAGTGTGCTTTAGTGAGAGAATGTCCGTCCATACATATCCTTGCGTTATTTCCTAGTGTGTCTTTTCCACTCAGTCTACCCTCATGTCGTGATTCAGGAACACCGATGGGCTTAAGGTCATGAATAAAGTCAACACAAAACTCAATGACCTCCTTTGTTCCATATCCCTTTGGGATGGTTCCTTGTGGCCTAGCACGGTTATGAACATATTTCTTTAAGACTCCCATGAACCTCTCAAAGGGGAACATATTATGTAGAAATACAGGACCGAGAATGTTAATCTCTTCGACTAGGTGAACTAGGAGGTGCGTCATAATATTGAAGAAGGATGGTGGGAACACCAACTCGAAGCTGACAAGACATTGGACCACATCTTTCTGTAACCTTGGTAGACTATCTAGATTGATTACCTTCTGAGAAATTGCATTAAGAAATGCACATAGCTTCACAATGGGTACTCGAACATTTTCTGGCAGGAGTCCCCTCAATGCAATTGGAAGCAGCTGGGTCATAAGCATGTGGCAGTCATGAGACTTTAGGTTTTGAAATTTTTTCTCTGCCATATTTATTATTTCCTTTATGTTCGACGAGAAACCAGACGGGACCTTGATACTTTAAAGGACTTCAAAACAGATTTCCTTCTCTTCTTTGGTAACAGCGTAGCTGGCAGTACCTTCAAACAGCTCTGGATGCATGTCGTCTCGGTCTTTCATACGTTGTTGGTCCTGCCGTGCTTCCGGTGTATCTTTGCTCTTCCCATACACGCCTAAGAAGCCTAGTAGCGTCACGCAAAGGTTCTTTATCAGGTGCATCATGTCAATTGCAGAGCGGACCTCTAAGACTTTCCAATAGCGTAGCTCCCAAAATATAGATTTCTTTTTCCACATGGGTGCGTGTCCGACATCGTCCTTCGGAATAGATTGTCTACCAGGACCCTTTCCAAAGATTACTTTTAAATCCTTCACCGTATCAAATACATCATCACCAGTACGGTGGATAGGCTTACACCGGCTATCTGCCTCACCATTGAAATGCTTACCTTTCTTTCTTAGGGTGTGCGTGGGCGGAAGAAAACGACGATTCCCCGGGTACACATTCTTCTTACATTTATCCAAATATATACTTTCAGTCTCATTTAAATAGTGTGTGCATGCATTGTATCCCTTGTTTGTCTGTCTTGAAATGTTACTAAGAGCAGGCCAATCATTGATTGTTATGAACAGCAACGCTCGTAGGTCAAATTCCTCCTGCTTGTTCTCATCCCACACACGTACACCTTGTCCGTCCCACAACTGTACGAGTTCTTCAACTAATAGCCTTAGGTACATATCAATGTCGTTGTCGGGTTGCTTCGGGCCTTGGATGAGCACTGGCATCATAATAAACTTCCATTTCATGCACAACCAAGAAGGAAGGTTATAGATACACAGAGTCACAGGCCAGGTGCTATGACTGCAACTCTGCTCCCCAAAAGGATTCATGCCATCTGTACTTAGACCAAACCATAAGTTCCTCGCGTCACCTGCAAAGTCCAGGAACTCTCTCTCAATTTTTCTCCACTGTGACCCATCAGCGGGGTGTCTCAACATCTCGTCTTTCTTATGGTCTTCCATGTGCCATCGCAACAACTTGGCATGCTCTTTGTTCCTGAACAAACGTTTCAACCGTGTTATTATAGGAGCATACCACATCACCTTGGCAGGAACCCTCTTCATGTGGCGCTCGTCCTCAACATCACCAGGGTCATCTCGTCTTATCTTATACCGCAATGCAGTGCATACTGGGCATGCATCCAAATTCTCGTACTCCTCGCCGCGTTAGAGGATGCAGTCATTAATGCATACATGTATCTTCTGCACCTCTAATCCTAGAGAGCAGACAACCTTCTTTGCTTCGTAGGTACTGGCGGGAAGTTCGTTATCCTTTGGAAGCAACTTCTTCATTATTTTCAGCAACTTTTCAAATCCTTTGTCATTCACACCGTTCTCTGCCTTCCATTGCAGCAATTCCAGTGTGCTACCCAGTTTTTTGTGCCCATCTTCACAATTTGGGTATAACAATTTGTTGTGATCCTCTAACATCTGCTTGAACTTCAACCTCTCCCTTTCAATTACGCATTCTTCCTGGGCATCAGCAATGGCCCGACTAAGATCATCATCGGGCAGATCTGATGCCTGTTCTTCATCTTCTTCTTCATCAATGTCTTCCATTGTAGTACCATCATATTTAGGGGACATAGTAGGGTAGTCGTTATCATTCTCTTCTTCTTCGTTGTCTTCCATCATAACCCTTCTTTCTCCGTGCTTGGTCGAATAATTATAGCCGGTCATGAAACCGGACCGAAACAGGTGGCTGTGAAGGACTCTTAAGGAAGAGTATTCCTTATGATTCCGACAGACACCACATGGACAAGACATAAAACCATTCCGCTTGTTTGCCTCGGCCACAAGGATAAAAGAATGCAAGCCTTTAATGAACTCGCTAGAGAGTCGGTCAGCTTACATCCATTGCCGTCTCATCTTCATTATATAATTAATTAAGTACATCAAACAGAATCATGATGATAAAATTAGTACCGGTCTAAAAAACAAAATTAAAGCCAACAACCGGGACTAAAGATATGATGAACCTTTAGTCCCGGTTGGAGGCACCAACCGGAACTAAATGTGGATGTGGCGACAACATGTCGACACTATCTTCTCAGTGGGCAACACTAAGCCAGTAAATGACGACACTATTTTGGGTGGGTGGCAGCACTAGGGGTGAGTGTGTCGACATTATGTCTTCAGTGTCCGACACTATGTTGTGCTGCTTAATCTATAAATAGGTATGCATTCTTGTGAAGAACTGCAAGATGGTGTGTGAGACTAGGGACACCACTACGGTGGAGCTTCTCGAAGATGTCTTAGGACCTCGTCCTCAAACATCTTCGAGGAGCTCGCTGTAGAGGCACTCTCTAATATGTGAAATTAGTTAGCTCCATCAGCATACTGATCTAGCTAGAAAAGATATAAATTGAAAGATGGTGTGCGAGAGCAGGGACAACACTACGGCAGAGCTTTTCGAAGATGTCTTAGGATCCCGTCCTCAGACATCTTCGAGGAGCTCGCCATAGAGGCACTCCCTAATATCTGAATTGTTTTAGTTACCCGGCGTATTAATCTATAGCTAGAGAAGTTATTAACTCCAAGATGGTGCGAGAGGGACACCACTATGGCGGAGCTTCTCGAAAATGTCTTAGGATCCTATCCTCAGACATCTTCGAGGAGCTCGCCATAGAGGAGCTTCTCAAAGATGTACTGTGATGTCTTCTTATCAAGCTTTTATGAATTAACCCTATCTTTGTTACAATTTTTTCAGTTTATTGAAGGCGGGTAGATGAAGAAGGGTATTTTGCCCAGCTAGTTAGAATGATGAACTCACGCATGTGTGTGCTTCTAAAATCAAATTTCGAGACTATGTGCTAAAACAAGATATATAGATAGAATCCACATATTGTGATATTTACCTTAGAGTTCCTTACATTAATACAAGATAGATAGAATCTAAACATCGATCTCATGTTATCATTGCAAAAATTACTACCAAACTAAATCCACAAATCCATCTACAAGATAGAGCATGAAATGAGCTAATATAGCAATGAGAGTTCAAAGGATAAAGTTGCTTACCTTTTAGAACCTTTGGATAGATGGGACACCACAAAATATAGACAAATCTTGAGAGAAAATTGGGCATGAACTCGAGCTTGAAGCAAGAAAGAGAGGAGCCGCCATCTTGAAATGGTGGCTCGGGCAGGTAGGGGAAGAAGATATAGCCAGGCCTTTAGTCCCGGTTCGTGTCTAGAACCGGGACTAAAGGTTCCAGCCTGTCTGAAACCCTTTAGTCCCGATTTGTTATACGAACCGGGACTAAAGGTTCCATTCGAATCGGGACTACTGTCTGCCACCGCCTGGGGCTAGATCTAGCCTTGGGTCCGGGGCATTAGTCCCGGTTTGTAGCAAAACCGGGACTAATACCCCTGGACCAAAGGTCCGTTTTCTACTAGTGAACGGTACAAATGTCTTGTTTACTGGTTCAACTTGATGTATATGTTTCACTTCGTAAATAATGTTTTTCCATGTAATTTAGCAAGTGATTTTCTGCATCATGATTGGGATAAACATGATGCATAAACAAAAATTGGAAAGTAAGCGGTGTTTTTTTTCCCTTTACTTTTGAGTGTGATTGTTGTGTAGTGGAACATCTAAGACACTTAAATTTTGGTAAAAACTAACATACCTATAAAACAATGATACAGCCAAAATCAGGTTTTACTTCAAATCTAGCATGATTAATTTATTTTAAACAAAAAGTATTTTATTTTTGTTCGGCCTACGCACGGATACTTTTGCTAGTGAAAACCAAAGGCTTAATCATCATATATTTATATAATCATATCTTGTCTCCTTCATGGGGCGCCATACTTCCCTTGTCTCAAGAGACATCACATGACCTTAATCCGGTGGCAAGTATGCTCTACGAAAAATAATCTGACAACAACCCCTAATGAAATAGCACGAGCGAAATAAACAAGCATCATTTGTCAGCCATCTACTCATAATTTTATCTCTAGTGGTGATACTAATACAGTCATACAGATCCCCTGGACTGAATACTGAGCCTCTTTTTTATTTGGGATAAGACTGGGCAGCTGCTTTGTGGACACACACAAAAGGATGGCCGTAGGCAACTGCTACGGCTTAAGAGATTCCGCGGCAGCTTTTGTTACTCTCTCCGATCCAGATTAATTGACTTAGATTTATTTAGATTTAGATGTATTTCATACTAAAATATGTCTAGATACAAATCTAGACAAATCCGAATCAATTAATTTGGATCGGAGGAATTAGTTTTTTTATAGATGAGCTTATGTTAGTTGGTAAACCGCTCTCACCAACTACATGGCAGGCGTTTCCAATTGAAAAACGGAGACGCCTCTGACACTTCCTATATTGTTGCACTGGTACTTCTCTGCTACTGTTTGAAAAATAAATCGTGCCAGTTAGTCTACTTTTGCAACTATAAAACTAGTCTATCTAAGCTATCTACTTGTATAAAAAAAATTAGTCCTTCCAAGTACGACAAAAATAGTCAGAATAATGTAGGCCACTGTCGTGCTTGAATGGAGGGAGTATTACTTACAGCATATTTGGATCGGAGAATTTAAATGGGACCGTCAAGCAAATGGGTTTACTGAGGTATCAGCCGGCATAATGGAAAACTGACGATTTTGTTTGTTTTCACTACGGAAAGGGATTTGATACCGCAATTGAAGGACAGAAATCCAAGATACATGTCTGTCCTTCAAAAACCGCTTCGTCCTCCTCCTCCTCTGTACAAGAGGCGGCGGCCAAGAAACTCCCCCCAATCTCCACCGGTCCATAGCGTGAGTTCCCTCTCCCTCCATGCCGCTCCGGCTGCAGGAGGGAGGGGGACCTCGTATCTCCGTTATGTAGTTAGGGTTAGGGTCTTTTTGATGTGGTGTGTCGTTGGGGTGGTGGGAGCGACGCACGGACGAATAAATCTGCCTCAACTCTTCTCCCACACCGGCGACCACCCTCGCGGCGTCGTCTCGGAGTTGGTGGCAACGTGTGTTTGTCTATCATTTAGATCGACGGCTTGGTCTTCTCGCGGATCTTCAGATCTAGCGAGATCTGTATCTCAACATGTCGCTGGCGTTCGTCGTTATCCATGGCGGTGCTGGGGGTCGAGGCGAGATGGATGCTCTAGAGCAAGGATGTTGGTCCGGAGGTGGTGAATTTGTCGTTATTATATGCGGCGGATCTTGGTTCAAGGTAGCACGGGGACACCCCCGGTCGACGTGCCACAGCGACATGTGCCTTGCTGCTTGCAGCGGGCTTGTTCATCGACTCACAAAGGCTCGTTGGCGTTGGTGCTCCCTTGGATCCAGCAATGTTGGAGGCTCAGCGTCTATTCCAGCGCACGTCTAGGCGGCGTTGTGTTTGGCGACGGCCGTTGGCTTTGGCAAGTGCAGAAAACCCTAGTGATAGTTCTCTGCAAAGTTTTCAAGACATATGTTTTCTCCTGGTCTATCTGTTAGTTTCCACGTTTGTTTACTCATGTAACTTGATTTTCTATTAATAAAATACGTGGTTCCTCTCAAAAAAAATCCAAGATCCATCTGCTAACCTAATCAAGAACATATTAACACAATTGAAGGCGCTTGCCTCTGTCCTTCAATTGCGGACAGAAACCGGGTCTTTGGCAGACGATGGCGACATCGCGGAGTTGTTACCTTGTTGAAGGCATCGTCATAGCAGCCTACGTCTTCTGTGCTCGTGCTGCTTCAGGGAAACCCTAAGATTCGGTCTTCCGGATCAGATGATGGCGGCGCATCGGTGTGGTGGCACTGCAGTGTCGCATTCTCTCTTGGGAGTATCGTTTGTGGAGCAGCGCTGGACGTGGGAGGCAGTGCGGCTTCTTCCAGCACGGAGACGCCGGTGGAGATGTCAAGTTATGCCTAACTGTCAGGTGCTATGCTCAATCATGCCTGGTTCGGTAGGTGCTACGCACGAGGATCTCTCGGTGGTTTCTAGCAGTGTCGGATGGCGGGACTCAGTGACATGGTGCCGAGGGGTCTCGATGTCGGTCGCGCGTGCGTGTTGGACGTGCGCATGGTGGAGGAACTGTTTGGCGTCATGGTGAAGTTGACGGCAGTCCTCACAAGGTCATTGTTTCGATCTCTCCTCAAGATGGGTATGCGGAAGACCGTGGCGGCGAGGACTTTCTGAAGCATGTATGCTGGTATGCGCCGAGGGTCTATCGGATCGGTTGTGTCACTTGCTCGCCATTGGGTGACCTGTCGAGGCCTTTGGTTTTTAGATGTCGTGCATTGGTGAGATGCCAGGGATATCAGCCCTATTCATGGACACCCCCTTCATCAGTGTTGTAGGACTAGTGAGATGTCACTTGTTTCGGTGGGCTTCGGTTCGATCTTTGCATTCTCTTTTGTAAGGTTTGAGAATAATCTAATAAAAAGGATGTGTGCATCTCTTGAATGCAGAGGCCGGGGTGATCTTCCCTCATTTCGAGAAAAAACTGGGCAGGGGACAACGTTGAAGTGGAGATCCTTAAAGCTTCGATTCTGACGGAGATTGGGGGCCAAAGCTGCCCCTAGCTGGCATTGTTGCTCGTGACACAGAGGTGTTGGCGCTCTTTTTGGGCTAATAGCTTATTAAGAATGATGAGCACTTGTCATTATTGCTCATTAAAGATACACCATGTTCGTCCAGTCGAGTTGTGCCATTATCCGACTTGATAGACGATCATGCTAGTGTTCTGATAAGACTCGGGTTTGCCTATTCAAGTTAGACCCTAATTAGGGTTTTGGACATGAATCCAACCCACTTTGTTGCACGAAAAGTCCATCCGCTCGTTATATATGTGAGGGGTGCAGGCTGATTGAACCAACACCAATCGAATTAATATATCTATTACTCTTTCATGTTCATCTATTTTTTATCCCTTTCCCTTGTATCTTGCTTCTCGTTCATCCATAGTCTTCATACCGGAGGGCTGCGAATCTGCGAGGCTCTAGGGGCGATAAGCCCGACCTAGGGCAGCCATAGCTGTTGTGCTACCCTAACGGGGTCCCTCCTGGGCGAGCGGGGTTTGAGGTCTACAAAAGGGCTTGCTGGATTCTCTTGCGTACCGTCCAAAGAGCCTCCCTTGGTGCGTGTGCTCACCGTCGAGGGTACACGGTGACGTGTTCATGTGCGAACAAGAGGGCGGAATGGAAGGTTGCACCGGGGCGGCACCAGACTTGGCGAATGGGCACTAGGCAGCATACTTGACGAGGCCACGGAGGGGCGATGGATGCCGGACACGACGGAGCCATGGAGGAGCATTGGGATGGGAGTTGATGTTCGCTGATGTAACACCCCGTCCACTCCTGGGCCCGGGGGGTGTCACTCCTGGTAGCTTAATAGGATATCTAGACTGGCCCCACAGACCAACACTAGTCTTTTCTGTGCACTTTGTCCTCACTCGTGCGCACCCGGTTATCCACTTCCCGGTCGGTCACCCATCCTAGAATTGCTCTAGGCCAAGCACGCTTAACCTTAGAGTTCTTTTCGAATGAGCTTCCGGAAAAGAAGTTGCAACTTGTTGGGATGAGTATTCTATCAATCCTATTAAGCCATGTGCCTGGTCTCACATACACCCATCCTTTAGAAGATCGATGCCCTCATCGATCAAGCACACCCCAGGAACATTCCCTCTTGGCACGTGTTTGTGCGTCCAGTGCCGGCACATGTGCCATGCCGTGTCCACTCCGGGCCACACGCGCCATGCTCCACATGTCCCGCCACTAACCCGCACACACCCGTTTAACCGCGAGGTCGGCTCTGATACCACTTGTAACACCCCGTCCACTCCTGGGCCCGGGGGGTGTCACTCCTGGCAGCTTAATAGGATATCTAGACTAGCCCCACAGACCAACACTAGTCTTTTCTGTGCACTTTGTCCTCACTCGTGCGCACCCGGTTACCCACTTCCCGGTCGGTCACCCATCCTAGAATTGCTCTAGGCCAAGCACGCTTAACCTTAGAGTTCTTTTCGAATGAGCTTCCGGAAAAGAAGTTGCAACTTGTTGGGATGAGTATTCTATCAATCCTATTAAGCCATGTGCCTGGTCTCACAGCTGAGTCACGAGCTAGAGGCGGCGCTCCTCTGGACTCTGGTAACATGATATGTTTTCGGTTGGAGCCGAGCGGTATCGGAGTTACACTACTGGCAGGACTTGATCATAGGAAACTTTTCATAAGCACAACGAAACAAACACGTTTAGCGACATAAGCGAAACAAAAAAGAGACCACGGGAGAAGAAAACCCTACGTAGCCAGCCATCGTCTCCGCCCTCCGCCTTCTCCATAGATCGGTTCCCCCTCCTCCAGCCGGCCTCGCCGGTGCGGGAGGTGTGGGGAACCCGATCTATGGTGGAGTTTTCAATAAAAGTAGTGATTCGATAGACTAAGTTAGGGTTTTGCTAGCCGTCTTCCTCTTGGCCTCTACGCCAATGAAGATGCCATTGTCTACAATAAGTAATCTTCATCCCTTTATTCAAAGACAAGATCTACTTCTCGGCGTTAATGGTGGTGTTGAAAGATTACAATTTTTTAATATGGGCTTTCAGATCTTGCTTTTGCCAGATCGATCTTGGTGTTTTTCTCATGGTTGCCGCGAGAAGGTTTGTCCTTGCAATATTTGTCCCGGCTGCTATGTTTTCGATAATGGTGATTCCTACTCTCGGTTCGCGAGCGACGTCGACCAAGTTGTTCGATTACTTTTGACTGGAATATTGGTGTTGGTACTCTTGCTGTTATTGCTTGATTACTCTAATGGCTATACACGTGCACGTAGCCTTGGCACTGCGGCTCAAAAAATTACAGGAGAAGCCTCATTGATATTTTCAGGTTGTGGTTTGATATCTGTCAGTTTTCGGTTGCCTTTAGAAAAATACAAGATGATGTCTTGAAAGAAGAAAGAGTTTGAAAATCTCGAACATTTGCTAGTTTCAGACTTTATTTTGTAATCGCTGGAGACGGTTTTTTATCTCTACCATGTACTATTTTCTGCTATGAATATATGTGGTATTGATCATAAAAAACACGTTTAGCGACATCTTATTCCCAGATACCAGAGCAAAACAACATGCGAACTAAACATGTTCTTAGGATGAAAATTAAGTTATCCACTCTTACTTAGAAATAATGAATGTCATGTAACCGATTCTTCCGGTCTGCCTACAAATAGTAACAAACCGATTTCTCCTTGCTGAATGAGCGGAGTTACTGCTAGTTTCTCGAGAGAAAGAAGTCTTCGGTGACCATGAGGCTACTCAGCAATTTTGTACTCTTACTGTATCAAATATCAAAATATAAGACGTCTAGGCACACTAATTGTGCCACTGAGGTACTAGAGCTTAAGGCCTATTTTTCTTTTCAAAACAAGCTACGGAAAGTTTGACCAAACTTTTAGAGAAAACTATCAAAAACTATAAAATTATATAGATACCATGTGTAAATATGTTTCATGATACATCAAAAGTTATGGATTTCATATTGTAAATATTAGTACTATTTGTTTTCTAAAAATTTAATCAAACTTTACATAGTTTTATTTTTGAAAAAAAAATATAAACCTTAAGGTTTGGGACGGAGGCAGTAGTAGTAAGTAGTAATAAACTGATGCGCAAGTAGGGGAGTACCACCGGCAAATGTTCCAGTCACAAATCGGAAAGTCAGCGAAGGCGAATAAAAGCACAAGTGCAAAAGTGACGGAGCCAAATTTGAAAGAGGGCGCTACATTGACTTGGCTGCCAGCACCCAGCAACTCCAGCAGTCGTAATCGTTGTCCAGACCCATGTTGCAACTTCCAACAAGTAAGTAGCCAAGTCAGACCAGACAATTGTGCCGATCTTTACTTCTTCCTAGAAACTAGTGATTAAACTAGCCAATCACCAAAAACTTTGAAAACCTAAGCAAGAATTCTGATCACCTGTCCCTTCAAGTAGAAGCCGCCAATCCCCGGCAAAAGAAAAACTACAAGCCATCAAGATGAAAATGACTAAATGGAGAAAATCACGACGTTATTTCAGACTCCACGGTGACTGAAAACACATAGTAGTACAAAAATGTTGATATCTGTGAGATCTGTACAGAAAGTGAAGCAGGTACGGTACTTGTGATTACTCTAATTTTTTTAAGGTGATTACTCTAATTTTTTTAAGGTGATTATTACCCTAATACTACCCACACAACCAATGACGAAAGTTCTTATCGCTGACATTTTTCAGTTGCCCACTCCTCCCCCACCTCCCCACCGTGCTCTTCCCTAGTGTTTCACACCCATCGCCATACTCGTCTTCCCCCCACCATTCAAGCCTCTCGCCATCCAATCCCTCACGTTTCTCTTGCGTCCCCTCGTCCCAAAGCAAGCAAACGACCAACCAAGCAGAAAGAGACAGCTCCAAGCAGCCATTGACCTGCTAACTACGCAATCCATTCAACCCAAATCCCCTACTCCAGTGATCCGTGACAAGACCCAGAAGCAGCTGCGTCTTCTCCTTCCTGCCATGTGGAGACTCAACTAGGTGGTCCGCCTCTATCGTCGCCTCGCCTGCAACACAGGTGAAGAAAGCTCCGTGTCTTTCATTTGTTGGGATTTGGGTATGGAGAAAAAGGTACCACCATTGACAATGATTCGAGTCTGGTTAGTTGTTGGCTTGAAAAATCTTGAGATCTCTAACATGGTTGATCGTATCCCAGCTAGGAGTACCCTTTTATTCTTTTCGCAAATAGGCAGGAATACACACACAGGTGGGTTTCTTTTGATCGGCCGTCCTCTAGATTTGGTGGGGGTTTATATTGCCTGATTGTCTGGTTGATCTTTTTGTCACTGAAGGTTTCCCTCTTTCTTTGAAAAGTGTGAATCTCTTGATTCTTCCGTAATAAGTGTTTTAACTCCATGGCCAAATGGGGATACAGTCTTGTTCGTTCGATGCCTTCAAAGTTATCATTCTCCTTCTGGTTGTTGAATAATGGTTCTTTTCTGTGCGCCTAGTCTTCTCAACCATCTTGCTTCCAAGATACCACCAGAGCTTGCTTTTAGCGCCATCTGAAAATGACTTGTTTAGATTGCACCTTTGACGCTGGCATGTTGTTGCAGAGTTGGGGAGTCACCTCCACCGATCAAAAGGGCGATGCAGTGCTTCCGATTCATGAGCTGGGAGAAGGAGGAGCAGCAGAAGGAGGACCTGCAGGGGCCAGCACGGTCGCAGTCGGCATGCTCCAACAGCAGCATGTCGACAGACCATGATGCACGCCGGTCAGGGTCAGAATGTTGCTCGCTCAACATGTCCTCGGAGATTAGCGTCGAGTCGTTCGGCCGGTACCGGCAGCTATCACTGCCACAGCGGCCCAACAACCTCCGCGTCTTTACCTTCCAGGAGCTCAAGAGCGCCACCCGGAACTTCAGCCGCACGCTCATGATCGGCGAGGGTGGCTTTGGCTGCGTCTACCGTGGCACCATCCGGAGTGTCCTCGAGCCGCGTCGAAGCCTTGATGTCGCCATCAAGCAGCTCGGACGCAAGGGCCTGCAGGTGTCATTCCCCTCTTCTCCCTATGCAATGTCTCAAGCTTCAAACAACTCAGCATAGTATAAGAGATATCGCCGATCATCAGCCCGAACAATCATTGGGGATCTGGCGATACTGGCTGGATGCAGGTGATAATCAACTTTTTGATTCGTCGTCCAGGGGCATAAGGAATGGGTGACCGAGGTGAACTTTCTTGGGGTGGTGGATCACCCAAACCTTGTGAAGCTCGTCGGCTACTGCGCGGAGGACGACGAGCGGGGGATCCAGCTGCTGCTCGTGTACGAGTTCATGCCTCATGGGAGCCTAGCTGATCGCCTGTCAACCAGGTCGCCAAAGCCAGCTTCGTGGGGAATGAGACTAAGAGTGGCACTCGACACTGCTCGTGGTTTGAAGTACCTGCACGAAGATTCTGAATTCAAGGTACGTACGGCTCATCATAGGAATGTGGATTCTAAGCAACTCAATCAAATGTTTAATTGCTGAAAGATAGGATCACAAGAACATGAGTTTTTTTTTCCTCTCTTACCTTTTTCCCTGACCTGGCAATGTAATTATAGATTCGATGAAATATTCTTCCAGATAATATTCCGTGATCTGAAGCCTTCAAACATTCTGCTTGACGAGAACTGGAACGCAAAATTGTCGGACTTTGGCTTGGCTAGACTGGGACCACAAGAAGGAAGCCATGTTTCCACAGCGGTATGCAACAAGCAGCCCATAACCAATTTTCTTTGTCCAGCACCTTATAACACCGTTCTCAATTTTACTGCGCAATCATGACACATTTAGTAGCATATTGGGACTTTCAAAGACAACTTTGCGAATTCAAATAGTATGATCAGTAGGTACTAGGAATCAGTAGAAATCATATTGGGACCTTATAACACCGTTCTCAATTTTACTGCACAATGATGACAAATTTAGTAGCATATTGGGACTTTCAAAGACAACTTTGTGAATTCAATTAGTATGATCAGTAGGTACTAGGTATCAGTAGAAAGAATCATTCCTATTGCAAGCAGCAAACCCAAATAAGGAACATTTAGAACATTGAACCCTTCTGTCACTCTGATCCAGTCAAGAAACTGCTCCACGTGCTTGGACATTTAGCACACAGTTAACAAGCACTTTCCAAACATCAGTGGCCTTTTGAATAAGAAGCTATCAGCACCATTATCCAAGATAAACAAGCAAAACATAGGGTAGGCAGTTAGACATTTTCGGTTAGTCAACATGCTAGTGCAGAAAGACCGGTCAGAAAAGCCATCAAAACTTACTGGTTGGTTCAAATCAGTTGATTTTCTGGCCGATTCCAACTGTAGCATTTTATCATATATGGTGATAAAATTTGCAATAAAGTACGCTTTGTTTGTAGCAAAAACCACTAATGTGTCTCAGGATCACATAATCTCTTTAAAAAAAATACCTTTATCTAAAAGATCCAAAAAAAAATCTCACATGTAAATGACTATTGTTTCCAAATTTCAAGTTTCGTAAAAATTGCAACTGATTTTTGAGTTGTATCGAAAAAAATCCTAAGCCTTTTTTCACAACCTAAGTATGCTATTCTAGCTCTGTTTTGTTTTGTTTTTCACCTAGACTACAAATCAACAAAAAAAATCACGCAAACCACTCTAATATCTACGCACCAGGTTTTTTGGGGGATTTTTTTTATCATTTGAGCTCAGTTTTTGAATTTTCTGAAAAAGAGAGATCACCTGATCCTGAAAGCTGAAAAACCTCCTTTTTGTAGCTGAACTCTAAATGAGTGATATCTGTTAACTATAAAAAAACTCAAGTTTATTTGACATAACATACAGGTGGTGGGGACTATCGGTATGCAGCTCCTGAGTATATCCATACAGGACGCCTCAGCAGCAAGAATGACATATGGAGCTATGGTGTAGTGCTCTACGAGCTCCTCACAGGCAGGCGACCTCTGGACCGGAACAGGCCGAGGGGTGAGCAGAACCTTGTAGAATGGGTGAAGCCCTACTCTTCGGACATGAGGAAGTTTGAGACCATAATGGATCCAAGGCTCGAAGGGAACTACAGCTTGAAGTCGGCAGCCAGGATTGCCTCACTGGCAAACAAGTGTCTGGTCCGCCATGCCAGATATCGACCTAAGATGAGCGAGGTGCTGGAGATGGTTCAAAAGATAGTCGATAGCAGTGAACTTGGAACACCAGAACATCCGCTGATAAGCCATTCAAAAGAATTGGCAAGTGATGAGAAGAAAAGGAAAGGCCTTGATCTGAAGAGGAGAATTGCTGATACTAAAGCTGGAGAAGGGAGATGGTTTACATGGCAGAAGTGGACACCCAAGCTTGTGAGAACACAGTGACTCACAATATCGACAGGACATGTTTCCTTGATGACTTCAACATCCATAATTATTAACAAAAACACAAACGGCTGAAATGCCACATGAGTTGTTGTCTATCATAAAATCAGAGAACATGGTAACTCAAAACAAATGATTTGGCCGAGCCTAATGCTATCATCACTAAATAACAGCTATGCCTGGATTTATGGGATCACACACAGACAGTCTTCACATAGTTGAGATTCCATGTTTTCATAAGAGCTGGAAAACCAAACTCGAGCACTACTTTTTTGGCGTAGAAATTTTATTCTACAGTTAAGTTGGTTTTTGGCTTTTTCTGAGTGATTTTTGAGTTGTACTTCTATTGTATAAAGTGCCAAATAAGGATTCGTGCACTACATGTAGCTCACTGGTTCATGAATTTGCTAGATTTGCACCCTGTATGGATGCCTAGGCAGAATTTTATTACTCCCTCCGTCCAGAAATAAGTGACTTGGATTTTTCTAGATTCAGATGTATCTAGACGCGTTTTATTGTATAGATACATACGAATATAGACAAATCAAAGTCACTTGTTTCCGGATGAAGGGAGTACTTCTCTGCACCAACAGTCTGACACAGTTCATTGCAAAGTTGTTTTCTTCTGCACTAGATCATTGGAGGGGAAAACATTTCCTATGTATGTCCATGTAAATAGAATCAATGTGTGTTTACAATGTGAAGAGAGGTTACAGAAGACGTAAAAGAAGGAAAAATGTGAAGAAAAGGGTGGATAAACAGGTCATGTTGTTTGCTAAGTGCTAACTGCTCTTTGTGTTCTTTCTCAACAAGCAAAACACTGTTTCTTTAGTAAACCAGCTAACTGCTCGTGTGTTGCGACCACATTTTCTTACTGCATGAGTTCTCTAACCATTTGTGTCGTCATAATCCCATACTTTCTGCAGAACAAAATATATTTCAAAATCTTGATCAACTAATCAAAAGATCGTGATATAAATGTCTACTACATAGGATAAATAATAATTACGGCATTCTTGACAACTTAAGACATAATCACGGCGAAGCATAAAAAATACCATATGACCTTTCATGAAAGTAATTTCGTTCTGACAGCACAAATCACAGATGCATTCTAATATAGCCTGCTCTAGATGTTTGGCATGGCAGAAATATAGAAGTAAGCAATGTTTTACTAGTTTTGCGGACAAAGGTTACAATACAGAAATAGTAGTAAGCACAGTGATTTCACCTTCGAGTGTGATACACATGCAGGAATCTCGTTAACGGTCAAAGCTAACCACCGGCTGATAAGCAGTTCTGGCACATGGTCCTACCAATTGGCACATCCCACGTTTGCAGATTCTTCAGAAAACTATAGCCGGTGTATCAATTTGTGTTCATAATATGTGAAGCATATAAATCTCATGGTTAAGCATCATCTTCCATAAATAGTTTGCGCTCTTTAGGATGTTCTTGTGGCTGGATCATTCGTCCATAAAAGCAGAAGCCAGGGATGACACTGTTAT
Source organism: Avena sativa (assembly GCA_916181665.1). Classification (NCBI taxonomy): domain Eukaryota; kingdom Viridiplantae; phylum Streptophyta; class Magnoliopsida; order Poales; family Poaceae; genus Avena; species Avena sativa. Next base: position 455,117,175 of record OV702290.1, read on the forward strand.
TGAACAAAGCTTGAACACATGTTTAATACAAATGCAGTTTTTCTCATTGCCACTGTATTCTTAATATCCTGCCTGACTAGATATACAAAAGCAGCTCTAAAAATCTCAAGACTATTTGCACACCTCATGCTTCCATAGCGCTGCTTCCAGTAGCACACAAATGCATTCTGTTTCAACTACAAATGGCTACCTCTTGATGGATCTGCCCACAACTAGGTTAGACTTGGCAGTCTAATTTCCAAAACAACCAAGTGAGTGTATGAGTGGCAGAAAGCATGATCAAAATGCTTCACAAGAATTTATCTTTGAGAGATCCACCGGGAGACCATCCTTCTATCAGTCTATACAGAAGTAGTCTGGGGTGGCAACATCATCCTTCATTTTCATCTCCACTGATATAAGATTAAGCAAGGCATAAATCTCTGTTGAGCCGTAATGAGTCTTGTCATGGGCAATAAACCTGCGGACCCTTCCACCGACATCAATCTCACTAAACCCAGGGATCTTTTTGACTCCTCTCTCCTCCATGACCTTTCTTGCCTTTTTTGCCTCTTGCCACCGTCTAGCAACGGCATAGATATTGGACAAGCCAATGTACCTACCATCATGGTCTGGCTGCAATTGGACTAGCCGTCTGCCAACTAGCTCCCCCAACTCTACCCATCCATGCAAATGACATGCATTGAGGAGAGCACCAAGTACAGAGACACTGGGTTCCATTGGCATGGTCTTAACAACACCATATGCTTCCTCCAAGCGGCCCGCTCGACCAAGCACATCTACAAGACAAGCATAGTGCTCGACATGTGGTCTGAGACCTTGAGCTTCCAGCGAGCGAAAGAACTTCCAGGCCTCGTCCACTAGACCACCATGTACGCAGGCACTTAACAAAGCAAGGTATGTGATCTCATCTGGCACAACCCCAGAACGCTGCATCTCCCGGAAAATCTCCACTGTCTCCATGCCCATGCCATGCACTGCAAGTCCACCAATCACGGCGTTCCATATCAGAACATCAGTACTTTCCACTGGCACAGTCCGAAACACCTCAAGCGCCTCGGTGATGGCCCCACACTTGGCGTACATGTCCACAAGCGAGGTGGCAAGTCTGAGGTGGTTCAGTAGGAAGCCACGCTCCTGAAGGTGCCGATGCATCCGCCTCCCCCGTCCAAGGTCCCCCAGGTGTGCACACGCACCAAGCACGCTGATCATCGTGACATCGTTCGCCCTTACTAGTTAAATACCACGCCAGCAGGCGTGATGAAAATCCCCACGGACGCGTAGGGTACAAATGCATTAAAACTGGAGTTCGGCTTAGTAAGGTCTCCGCGGCATGAGTCGAACTACACCAGCAATTTTCGAATTCGAGTCGGAGACTCGAGTTTGAGTAGGTCATGTCATTTTTTCCCAAGAGAAATTAACTAGTCTCGATCCGTTAGATGAACCAGGCGCGTGTGCCACAATCCCTATGAAGTAATTGAATGCCTCGGTCAGCTTGATAAACTTTCGGGTCGATGTTATGCATCTCCTACAGCAAACGACTTTTAAGTCTCCATCTGAAATTATGATTCGAATGGACACTCGGTGGATACTAACATAGGTGTACCCTATGGGTACCTACTATTGGCCTATCTGGTCCAGCCCAGTGGGAGGCCTATGTGACGATCCGCTGTTGATGGAGAAGCTCATGACGATTTGGGTGAGGCCAAGGCCACAAAGGATGCAACTCCTTGGCGGGTGCGGCATGACTAGATAGGAAACTTTAGGGTTTCACCCTTGAAACTATGACTGACTCAGATGTCTCTGGAGACCTGGCCTTCCCATATAAAGGCCAGGAGGGAGCGACGAGGAGGATCATCTAAATTCTCGCACACACACCTGCCAGATTGAATCTGCGCTCCATGGCCATCTCGGCGCTTTTTAACCTGCGGTTGCTCAATCAATCAAGAACAGACAAGTAGGAGTAGGGTTTTCCCTCCGGGGGTCTGAACCTAGATGTCCCCTTTGTGTTTGTCTGTTAGCTGATGAAGTCACCAGCGCACTGCTCTTCCCTAAACCCAAGTCCATCAATATAGACATTGACGTGATCACCCCACGTCAGTCAGCCTTGTGATGAGAATGATATCTTTGGTGACATTCTTTGTTCTGTTTAATGGATCTCCATCATAAGTTTTCAAGCCAAATCGTGGATCCGTCAAGGTGATCCAATATCTCCTTACCTGATGAAGCTTGCCTCATAGGGCCTTTCGTGCCTCTTAAAATCAAGAAGTGTTCAATAATCATCGACCTTACAAGTACTAAAGGTGGCGAGCTCCGCTCCGGCCGTTAACCACTTACTATTTGCAGATGATAGCCTGTTGTTTGTGAAAGCAAGTGTGGAGGGTGTGGATGAAGTGGCATAAGTTATAGATGATTATTGCCAGTTCTCAGGTCAATGGATCAATCTAGACAAATCTTCTATATAATTTAGCAAGGGTTGTCCAGAGGCAACCCATGAGGCAATTAAGGATAGGCTTCATATACCAAATGAGTCTCTAAGTGACAAGTACTTGGGCATGCTAGCTGACATGGTTCATTCAGTAAATGGAGATTTCAAATATCTTAAAGATAGAATATGGAAGCATGTCCAAGCTTAACTAGAGAATTTCCTCTCTTCGGGAGGGGAATGAGGTTTTGATCAAATCAGTAGCTCAAGGCATCCATAAATTTTCAATATCGTGCTTCAAGCTTCCCGGAGGTTTGTGCCAACACATAAATGGACTTCTTTGAAACTTTTGGTGGGGCTACCGGGATGGCAAGAGGAAGACGTGTTGGGTTTCATCTAAAGAGATGACAAAACCCAAATATGCCGGAGGTTTGGGATTCCGTGACATCGAATTATTCAATCTTGCTTTGTTGGCTAGACAAGCTTGGAGAATTTTGCAAAATCATGATACTCTTAGTGCACTAGTCCTCAAGGCGGTGTACCACCCTGACATTGATTTTCTAGAGGCCAAAGTGGGCGCACATGCCTCACGGATATGGAGATCAATTGTTGAAGGCAAACCCTTGAGCAGGGTGTAACAACCTCGGACCCTACGTTCTAAGTTCAAGCCTGGATGAACCGAAAGTGGTTAAAATAGTACAGCGGGAGCCTAGGGGCCACCCACGTGTAGACCCATCGGCTGTCCTAACCACTTCCAAGAACATCGGGACAAGAGCGAGCGGCGTAGGCAACAGGCGAAGAGATCAAATACATACACAAGTGAGTATGTATGCAAGCTACCTTACAACAGTTCTCAGAGCCATACCATCTAAAAGAAATAAAAATATTGCAACGCCATACGGCAAGATCCAAATATCCTAGATAGAGATAATAGTGTAGGATAGCTCCTCATACATCAAACATCAGAGTATCAAGCGGAAGCGGAAAACAAGATCCGAGTACGGATAAGAAGCAAATCGGCATAAGATGCCACATAAGTAAGCACATCCCGCCCACAGATCTCACGGATCCCCATCCCCGGAACCTCTACACCGAGTGATCGTTGCCAACATCATCTGCCTCCTCCACCCAGTATCTATCTTGAGAATACACCTGATCATATGAATCAAACAATTTATCGTGTGAGACCCTAGGGGTACTCAGCAAGTCTTTATGCCTCTAAAGGGAACATAACCTGGGGTGACGCAATTGCAGCAAAAGATAATAACTAACAAGTCTATAGATACTCGCTAACCGTCCGCCTAACCAAAGATAGACGGATGTCCGTTAATTAGTGACAACAGTTATAACAGTATAAAGTAATAGATCCATCCTCCTTCTCGCTTACCAACGAGAAAGCGGACGAACATCCCATCCGTTGGCAGTTTTATTACTCATTCCATGAATATTGCACTATTTACTAGTCAGGTATTTAGTCAAATTAAAAGTGGTACTTTAGTTTTACTTGTCTATGATCAAGAAACTGTGCTCCAAGTCGTCCATAACCGCGGACACGGCTTTCAGAAAGATTTATCCTGTAGGGATGCACAAATAGCAACACACACACGATCGACCTCGGAAAAACCAAATCAAAACCCAACGAGGCTTTCACGACAAAGCAATCACAGGATTCATAAAATATTTCAGGGGGTCACCCTATTAAGCTACCCGCAACAAAGTTGGCCGGCTTCGAGACGGACCCAAGGTTTGCGCCAATGGCTATAAACGACTGGGAACCCGAAAGTGTGACTGGGCTTGTCGATACCGCGAAAACACTCCGCAATCCTAAACAGTACAGGTGCTCCACGCACAATCTTAAATAATACAGTAAAGCATGGCATAAGTACAGGATAGTAATAAAGCCCCAAACTACGTTGTGGCCTCAAGAAATAAAGTACAAATCAAGCTCTGGCAAAGGGGGATTCATAGAGTCTCCCGTATGTGGATAGTGCGAATAGTCAAGGAACAGGAATCAAGTACTCGGGGTCCTACGGGACACAAGTGGACATAAAAACCAAATGACAGATATTGCCCACCGGTGCCTCTTTCATTAGTTATCCCATTACTACTCATGTTAAGTTGTTTATGTACCTCGTTATCCATCAGACTCTCACATACCCTACACATGCTGTTCTACGACTCGCATGGCTCAAACAACTCATGTAGTAATGGCTCATGGGATGGAGGAACAAGCTTCAGTGGGGTTTAAAATAAAGTCTATGCAGTACTTGGGATTCAATTTAATGCAATCGCGACTCAATGATGCAAGAATAAGATAGAGGTAATAGGTACTATATGTATGCAAGCATGTGGTAGTGCTTGCCTGGCAACTCAGTTGAAGCGAGAGATGGATCTAGGTAGTACTCCTAGGATTCCTGATATTTCCCCTACTCGGCGTCTATTCGAAAGAAGAACCAAACAAACAAGGGTCAACATAAATAAAGTGCACAAGCATATAAATAAAATGCGACAAGCAAACAAGCATGCCATGATGAATGATGCATAATTTACATGGCAATAATGTAGCATGGCAAGGGTGAGGTGTGGGGACAAGAACAAATCATTTTATTAATTATTTGGTCAAGTTTTATTGCCATAAACAGTTCTGATTTTTAATAATGACATGATGCATGCTTCAATTCATATCATGCAATGCATAAACAGAACGGACTCGTCGAGCTGATCGATTTAGACGTATTATTTGTCAAATTTGGAATTACAGAATTAAAGTTATTAATTGTTTAAGAAAAGGCATTTTTATTGCAATTAAACAATTTTGAAAATTTAAATTAGTCAAACATTATTTTGGATGGCAGATTTGAAATCCTCGCATTTTTCTGATTCAAAAACATATATTATTTGTATGATTTGGAATTACAGGAGTTAAGTGATGATTGATTTTATTTTACTTGGAAAAACTACAGAAAAAGTTTAATACTTTTAGTACTAGGAATAGCCAAATTCAAAAATAAACTTGTATTTGACAATTTTAAACAACTTCAGATAAAGTTGCTTTTGAGAGTTTGGCCTAGAAACACTATCTTGAGAACCCAGGTGTTTTCCTTTTAAAAAGGGGCGCCTGCAGGAATTGAACCCTGGACCCCTTGATGAAGATCGAACATGACCAACCACTAGGCTGAACCTCTGTTGCTAATAAAAAGGGACGCATGTCTCTTGTAAATAGCGAAGGATGGTTCGGGTACTGACGAAAACTGTACAGCAACAAAAATTGACAGCCCCAGGTGTGATTTTCAGACACCGGTTCGACTAAAAATTGCCCCCAAAAGGGGATTCGATCCCATGACCTCCTGGGAGCAACGCACGGGCTCAGCCACTACACCAAGATCGAATTCTTGTACAAGATCGGGCGCAGCGTCTAAAGGCATGAGGTTGCGTAGAAAACTTCTGTTGAAACTGAAGCAACGAAAACTACTCTGAACTTTTATACAGACAGGGGAGCAGCGGCGTGCCATGGACGGATCCATATCAACGGCGGCCACAGCTGGGGTCGGAAGCCACAGGAAGAGCAGGGAAGGGACGGGGGGTGCTCACTTGATCGATTCCCACCGGAGATGGGGCTGGTGGATGGTGGAAGCAACGGCGTCGGCGACTGCAGCTCACCAGCATGGGTACAGCGAGAAGAAGTCGAGAGAAGGCGGCTCCTGGCAACTCCGGGGCCCCTTATGTTGTGAGCACGACGCGGAAGACGACGGTGCAGCCTCTCCGCCGAACCACAGTCTCGGCTGCTACAGGACCGACGACGGGGAGCTGGTCAGGTCGACGACCATGGCGGCTCTCTCTCTCTCTCGGATGGTGTTCAGGGGGAAACAGAGGGGAAAAGGAACTTGGTGGCGACGGAGGGAAAAGGAAGGACTAGGGCTCACAGGGCTCCTCGGTTTGGGGATAAGGAGGAGGACGAGGTGGTGGCCGGTGACGCAGATGACGGGGGGGCGACGTCCACCTGCTCCGTCTGACGAAGCGCGAGAGACGAAGGCGACGGAAGGAAGACGGAGAACCAGACGGTGCCAGCGAAGGGTACGCGGGCCGGAAGGAAGCAGATGCGGCGCGGGCTCCTGCCGTTGTGTTGCTGCTCCGTCTGGCTGCGAGGCCCAGGTGCTGGCTGCGGCCCAAGTTGTCGTTCACTGCTGCTCTCAAATCTGAAGCTGAAAACTGCTGCTGCTGTTTGCTCGCAGAAAAAAAAGGGACAGAAGCCTAACTGTCCAGATTTTGGAAAAGCACCACCCATAATTTGAGCGGAGGCATTTAGATTTAATAGGATCGGTAGAACATCTAAGATTGATAGCTTGAACATATGTAAAAGAAAAGGAGGCATATGGGACAAGAATTTTGGGAGTTTTCACAAAGACGATTCCTAAAAAACTGTACTGTGGTGAAGACTGCTTGGCTAGGATATTGAATAAAGAGGCAGGAAACACCTCAAACGAGATAAAAGGTAGGTAAGGACGGTCTGAGGAGGATGTACACATATGGATTCCCTTTGGGCATAAATACTGGAATGGAGATGTATGTAGGAAACAAAATAACAGATAGCTAGGGAGAGGAAGAGATGATCACTTGTGCGAAAGATGCCCATGTGGGTTAAATCCACTCAGATTCAAATAACTTCGAAAAGAACTTACATGAAAGAAAATAAGGGAGGAGGAAAGATGATGTTGCAGGGGCCATGCATGATCCATATAGACCAAGTACTAGTTGAGAATACAATTAAAGGATTTTGTGGCCATATCTCCCCTACATGCATTCCAATTTGAGTTTATACCCCATACAAAACCCCAACCTCGCATATCATATGAGAATAATTATCATATGCACATACATGAACTAATTGGCCTTAATAGTGTGTATTTTCCACTAGATCAACTTGGAGCCAATTATAGCATCATACATGAGCATATAGTAACTAAAACCATATGGGAGCTTAATAGAGGCATCTCTACTCACATGACATGCAAATGTGGCCATGTGTCTCCCCATATTTGATATTGTGAAAACAATAGAGATCATATATGGGAGCATGTAGAATTAGAAGTGGATCCATCCTATTACATATGAGCTAGACAAATGCCAAAATAAATGCAAGGCTCATCTATAGTTGGATGGTGGAATAATGGGGTGGTGACAAGAAAGGTGGTGGAGTTAATAAAAGATATTCCCCCAACTCAACTTGGGCATCAAGCATTTATCAAGAACCAAATACAATATATCAAGAGGCAAATACAATTAATAAATGCATATGAGACAAGATCCAAAAGAAAAGGGTTTTATATGATGCTCAAATGCAAGGTGGCATGATGACATGAGCATGATATAAATATGATGCAACAATTATATGTAGGAAGTAGCATTTTATTAATAGACCATGTAGCATTACAGATGTTAGACAGATGGGATGCTACACAGGGGCTCATAAGAAGAATCGGTACGGGGGAGCAAATACACACATGGAATGATAATTGGTTTCCCCGTGATGCGTCGATGTGACCGATTGCATGTATGAAAGATGATCCTCCTGCTAGTAGCGGATTTCATATATGGGATGATGGCAACATGGAACATGGCCAGGCTGTGGGAATTCTTTTTATCCATGGATATAGAGGTGATACAGACAATACCGATTGGTATAGCCCAGTTTGATGACCTCTAGGCCTGGCATTTTGAACGCATAGGTGTGTTCTTAGTGCGATTATCCTACCGCACGCTCTCATACAACATAGGCAAGAAGTGTGGCTAGGAAAAAAGTGACCCCAACCGCTTTCCTCCAACCCCCACCCCCTCTCTTATGTGCGTTGACCAAGGGTGGCCGGGCCGTACCCGACCTATCTCCGGTGGTGCTGCCGGCCGGAGATGGCGAGGGGGAGGCACCAGAGCAGTAGATAGGAGTAGCTTTAGGTCTTGTGGCCGTGTGCCCGTAGTATGGAGTAGGGCGTCGTCTTCCTCGGGCCGAGCTCGATGCATCTGGGGTTGGTGCTACCTGCTAGCTCGTGGCTGATATCGAGCTCGTTAGGGAACCCCAAGAGGAAGGTATGATGATCACAACAACAATTTTCCCTCAGTTATGAAACCAAGGTTATCGAACTAGTAGGAGCAAGGAAACACCTCCAAGGTGTTGTTTCCAACTTGGAATCCTGCACAACACAACCACAGAACTTTGCCCCCAACTTACAGTGAGGTTGTCAATCTCACCGGTTTTGCTGAAAACAAAGGATTAAACGTATTGTGTGGAAGAAAGTAATAGCTTGCAGAAAGTAAACAGAAAACAGTAAACAGTTGTAGATTGATGGTAAAAGAAAGGACCGGGGTCCATAGTTCACTAGAGGTGATTCTCCTTAAGATAGATGACATGTTGGGTGAACAAATTACAACGGGGCAATTGACAAATATCGAGAAAGCATACATGCATATACTAATCATCTTGACTCCTATGAGATTTGATTGGGCAATATAACATTATACATAGAACGTAATCCAACTGCATCTATGACTAATAATCCACCTTCAGGTTATCATCCGAACCCCCTCCAGTATTAAGTTGCAAGCAACAGATAATTGCATTAAGCATTGCGTGTAAAGTAAACAATACGATTGTTCTATGAACAAAGGATTGATGTTTTCTCCCTAGTAGCAACAACAAATCTAGTACCTTAGAGATTTCTGTCACTTCCCCAGATTACTAAAGGCATGAACCCACTATCGAGCATAAATACTCCCTCTTGGAGTTGCTAGCATCTACTCGGCCAAGATATCTACTAACAACGGAGAGCATGCAAGATCACAAATAATAAATACATGATAGAATCAATAATCAATCTGAAATAGCATCTCAATATCCATCGGATCCCCGCAACCACAACATGTATGATTACAAATAGATGATCTTGATCATGAATGGAGCTCACAAGATCTAAACATGATAGCACAAAGGAGAAGAACCAACCATCTAGCTACTACATGGACCCGTAGTCCAAGGATGAACTACTCACGCATCACACCGGAGGCTTGCATGGTGATGAAGAAGGCCTCCAGGGTGAATTCTCCCCTCCGGCAGGGTGCCAGGAAGAGCTTCAGATCCCTCCCGATCTAGGGATGGAGATGATGGCGGCTACAGACTCTTTCGTGGATTTTTGATCGGGTACTTAGGATTTCTGTATCGAAGGCATATTATAGGCGAAAGGGGATGCCGAGGGGGTGCCCTAGGCGGCCACACCACCCCCTGGCGCGGCCAGGTGATGTGGGCAGCCCCTGGCCCCTCTTCGTCTCGTATTCTGGCTCTGTGTCCCCTTTGGTGAAATATTGACTTTGGCTTTTGTCCCGTCCAATTCCGAGAATATTCTTTTTCTGACTTTCCTAGAACCAAAAACAGCAGAAAACAGGCAGCTGGCACTATGACATCTTGTTAATAGGCTAGTCCAAGAAAGTGTATAAAAAGTACTCCAAAGTATGGACAAAACATAAGAAACTAGGTATAAACCAAGCATGGAACATCAAAAATTATAGATACGTTTGCAACGTATCAACATCCCCAAGCTTAACTCTTGCTCGTCCTCGAGTAGGTAAGTGATAAAAACAAAGAATAATTGTTGAGGTGACATGCACCATCATAAACTTGATCAAAGTATTTGTAAAACATTGATAGCTGGGATCATAGTACTTCAACATAGCATGAAATATAAAGTTCTAACAATAAGACATAGCAACTATGTTGTCACATGAAAAGGCACAAACAAAATAATCATGAATAACAATGCTTTGCAAGACGTTTGTTTGTTTCACATAAAGAAAACATAGCATAGTGGCATTCAGCTTGTCCCTCGGATAGTAGCAGACATAAATGCATAGGACACTTTCAAAGTTCATAAGGGTGACTAGATACAAATAGTTTAATAACAAGCAATATCAAAGTTATGCATCAATCAACAAGTCTTGGGACAGTGTACATTAAACTAAGAATGGCCACTAAGCTCTCTCAATAGGTGCATAAAGATAGAAGATGGAGACTCAACATAAAAGTAAAAGAAAGGGCCTTCATAGAAGGAAGCAGGGATTCAAGTTTCATAAAGAGCTTCCAAAAATTATGGTACTTATTAGCTTTCAGCTCTCATTGCCCCTGTCATAAGCATCTTAAAGTGATTAAGGTTAAAGTGAACAAACTATGGAGTATATGCTTGCCAAAGTATAAGTTGGAAATCTCATGTCCCTTGAATACGAGGGCCGCTCCTCATGCTACTCAAGTTTAGTTACCGATAAGTTCTTGTCATAGTAAGTACATGTGTATCATAGAGAACCGCCAACGGGGTACCCCTTGCCCGATGATATGGAAGAATCCCCATATCAAAATGACAAGGCAAGCAGACAACGAGCATCTCAGCAATTTTCTTATTTACCATGGGAAAATGGTGCTTTTTCTCTCTTTCCTCTTTTCTCAACTCCTTTTTTTCTCTTTTTCTCAATCTCTATCTCTTTTTTTTCATAAGAAGAATGCTTCATAGATTGCTCATTATGGTTACGCTGTAGGTTTCCACCATGATTAGGCATGGATGAGACTGGCGGTCCAGACGTTTCTCTAACACACATACATAACTCCATGGAATTACAAGCTCCGCTTTCATTTCACACCGACGACATCCATAGACAAAAGAGCATGATATCAACTAGGTACAATGTATAAGTGCAATGTTGAAAGCGTTCCCCATGACAACATGGTTCTGCTAATCCCCAACATATAAGTGCAAGCATATACAACATAGACGACACAATGGTTCAAGTTTATTAGGGGCAAGAATAGTAAAGTGTGCCATCAAGTTCGTGAGAGCTTTAATCACTAGTTTTCTCATAACAAGTTTAATTCGGAAGGTAGATAAAAACATGAATATACTTGTAATAGCAAATGCTAATAGGTAGGTATGGTGGACTCTTTGTAATAACTTGGTTTTATTTGGAGTTGGATGCATGAGTGGAACTCATACTTGGTTATAGAGGCTAGCAAAAGACTGGGAGCGACCAACTAAGAGAGCAATAATGGCCATAATCATGCAAAGCGATAAAACATCATTAATTAAAGCATAAAGTGATATTACAAGTCAAAAACTAAAGGATAATAAAGGATATGGTGACTTGGGATAGTCATAACATGGCGTGAGCATGCGCCAAGTCAACCCAAATAAAGCATCAAAAGAGAATACCACAATAATATGCTTTAATATGCTAAAACAACGCATGATTCTTTCAAGGCACATTAAGAAATCTCAATTGTTTATAACATGTCATGCTACAACAAAAATCACTAAGCATAAAGCCAAAAAAATATCAAGCATGACATGACAAAGCATAGGCCACAGTCAAAAACAAGCTCTTTTTACCACTTAAGCATGAACTTTTCCTACTATTTTCCAAACCAAACCAAACTTATTTTAAAACTAATGTATGAAAGAGGGGGTCCAACCAATTTATTCAAGCAAACTAAGCAAACCAAGCAAACGAAAACTAAAAACAAAAATTAAGACGATCCAAGAACAACACAACTATGCATGAAACAATAAAAATGAAGTGTTTGAAAGAAACCTGGGATTTTTATTGATGAAAAAGGGGATGCCTTGGGCATCCCCAAGCTTTGACGCTTGTACTTATTGGATATTTCTTGGGGTGACACGCGTAGCATCCCCAAGCTTGAGCTTTAGTCCATTCTTCATCTCATTATATCATTCTTTCCTTACACCTGAAATTCTTCCTTCATATAAAACTTCACACAATCTTTATTAGCAATATTAGTGCACTCAAGATAATAAGTCTTTGGGTTTAGTTTCAACACCAAAAAACTTTCATTAAAACACAAGCTACTGTAGCACTTCCCTCAAAAAGCTCAATTACCCAAAAAGAACTCAAAAAGGAATCAACAAGAAGCAAATGCAAATAATGGCAGAAATCTGTCAAAACAGACCACCAGGTAAAAACTAATTTTTGCGAAGACCTTCTGTTGCTCAAATCGAAAAGTGTTGAACTAACGAAAGTTAGATAACAACCTGGGGAAGAGGCACAAAAATTCACGCCTCAAAATGACATACAAAGATTTTACACGAATTTTTACAGCAAAGCACAAAAATCTGTTTCGGGACAACAACTTTCCCAACCATTACTTCTCTCTCATTAGAGGTTACTCTTGGCACAAAAAGCAAATAAAAAGGATAAGAAGCGGTTATTACGGAGGTAATAACTTCCAAGACTCATCTAAAACTTTTGGGTTATCTCTCAATAAGTACTTTTCTTTAACGCCTTTAAGTTAGGCATGATAGTTTGAGAAGATGCTCACATAAGAAATATGAATTGAAGTAAAAGAGAGCATCAAGAAGCAAATTCAAAACACATTTAGGTCTAACCCACTTCCTATGCATAGGAATCTTGTATGCAAATAAATTCACAAAGAACAAGGTGATAGGCATAGGAAGATAAAACAAGAGTAACTTTAATACTTTCAGCACATAGAGAGGTGTTTCAGTACCATGAAAACTTTTACAACCATATTTTCCTCTCTCATAATAATTTTTAGTAGCCTCATGAATAAACTCAACAATATAACTATCACATAAATCATGCTTTTCATGATCTACAAGCACATAATTTTTATCAAGCTCAAAAATAATGGGATTAAAACCTTCAAACCCACTTTTAACAATTTTATAACAAGGTGACTAATCATTCTCAAGAGGTATGGGGTTCCAAGATAAGGTCAAGACCCCTCCAATCTCATTTTTAATAGTGGTATAACTAATATTATCAACCAATATAGGACCATCATCTTGAGCTTTATCATAAACATTTTCTAAGCAACACTCTTTAGTACAATGCATTTTGAAGTTAGGCACTAATAGAGGATTATCATAGATAACAGGAGCATAATTATTATCACAAGTTTTACCCATAGTAGATTTTTCAAGAGAATCCACAGGAACATAACATTCATCCTCCTTTGGTAAGCATGCGGGACAATCAAATAATCTAAGGGATAAAGAGTTACTCTCATTAGAAGGTAGGCATGGGTAGCTAATCCATTCTTCCTCCTTTTGTTCATCACTCTCCTCCTCTTTTTCATCTAATGAGCTTTCAGGTTCAACAATTTCTTCTTCCATAGGCTCCTGCAAATTGTGGACACATTCTTGTGCATGACTGAGTCTCTCTTTATAATCAATGATATAATAATTATTGCTGAAATTTTCTATGCAATGATCAAGGATAGAAGAGACCATATCTTTAAGGTCTTTACAAGCAACACAGGTTTCATAGTTTTTAGACATGAATGATTCTATTTCAGAAGCTCCCATAAACAAAACGAATTGTTCTACTTCTTCAAATCCAAGATGAATATAGTTATTCCAATTATAGTTCATAATTACAAATTCTTTACTAAAGCCACATTGGAATTTAAGATGTTTAGTATCATGTTCAGAGCAACAATTTATATCATGGTGTTTAAGCAAATTTTTAGCAATTAGATCCAACCTTTTTAACACGGCTCTCATGACTTTACCCTTATAAGATTCTCTATACCTTATAAAATCTTCCATGGAGGTTTTAGTAGGCGGTAGTTCATCTACTACCTTAGCAGTGATAGTAGTTTTCCCAAATAGGAAACCGAGTGGGCTATCCATAATGAAATAGTGATTGGAGCAGAACTAGACATGAAAACAACTTAAGATAGAAACTATTTTTTTTGTGTTTTTGATAAAAGAAATAAGCAAACAAAGCAAAAATAAACTAAGCAAAACAAAAACAACAAAGTAAAGAGATTGGTTATGAGGGACTCCCCTTGTGAAGATGTCCTTGACTCCTCGGCAACAACGCCAGAAAAATACTTGTTGCCTCGTGGTTGATATCGAGCTCGCTGGGGAACCCCAAGAGGAAGGTATGATGAGCACAGCATCAAGTTTCCCTCAGTTATGAAACCAAGGTTATCGAACCAGTAGGAGCAAGGAAACACCTCCAAGGTGTTGTTTCCAACTTGGAATCCTGCACAACACAATCACAGGACTTTGCCCCCAACTTACAGTGAGGTTATCAATCTCACTGGTTTTGCTGAAAACAAATGATTAAACATATTGTGTGGAAGAAAGTAATATCTTGCAGAAAGTAAACATAAAACATTTGTAGATTGATGGTAAAAGAAAGGACCGGGGTCCATAGTTCACTAGAGGTGATTCGCCTTAAGATAGATGACATGTTGGGTGAACAAATTACAGTGGGGCAATTGACAAACATCGAGAAAGCATACATGCATATACTAATCATCTTGACTCCTATGAGATTTGATTGGGCATTACAACATTATACATAGACCGTAATCCAACTGCCTCTATGACTAATAATCCACCTTCAGGTTATCATCCGAACCCCCTCCAGTATTAAGTTGAAGCAACAGATAATTGCATTAAGCATTGTGTGTAAAGTAAACAATACGATTGTTCTATGAACAAAGGATTGTTGTTTTCTCCCTAGTAGCAACAGCACATCTAATACCTTAGAGATTTCTGTCACTTCCCCAGATTACTAGAGGCATGAACCCACTATCGAGTATAAATACTCCCTCTTGGAGTTGCTAGCATCTACTCAGCCAAGATATCTACTAACAACGGAGAGCATGCAAGATCACAAATAACAAAGACATGATATAATCAATAATCAATCTGAAATAGCATCTCAATATCCATCGGATCCCCGCAAACACAACATGCATGATTACAAATGGATGATCTTGATCATGAACGGAGCTCACAAGATCTAAAGATAATAGCACAAAGGAGAAGAACCAACCATCTAGCTACTACATGGACCCGTAGTCCAAGGATGAACTACTCACGCATCACACCGGAGGCTTGCATGGTGATGAAGAAGGCCTCCAGGGTGAATTCTCCCCTCCGGCAGGGTGCCAGGAAGAGCTTCAGATCCCTCCCGATCTAGGGATGTAGATGACGACAGCTACAGACTCTTTCACGGATTTTTGATCAGGTACTTAGGATTTCTGTATCATAGGCATCTTATAGGCGAAAGGGGAGGCCGAGGGGGTGCGCTATGCAGCCACACCACCCCCTGGCGCGGGCCAGGCCTGGTCGCGCGGCCAAGTGGTGTGGGCGGCCCCTATCCCCTCTTCGTCTCGTATTCTGGCTCCGTGCCCCCCTCGATGAAATATTGACTTTGGCTTTTGTCCCGTCCAATTATGAGAATATTCATTTTCTGACTTTCCTGGAACCAAAAACAGCAGAAAACGGGCAGCTGACACTATGGCATCTTGTTAATAGGTTAGTCCAAGAAAGTGTATAAAAAGTACTCCAAAGTGTGGACAAAGCATAAGAAAGTAGATATAAACCAAGCATGGAACATCAAAAATTATAGATACGTTTGCAATGTGTCACTGTCTCCTGTTGCTGCTCCGCTGGCTGGAGCTAGCGGTGAGCGGCGCAGCTACAGGGATCTCCGCTAATAAGGCCTCTTTCTCCCGCACCTTCATCCGAATCTCGGCTTCCCTGCACCCTCTCTAGCTGGCCAGCTGTGGCGGTGAGGGGGAGAGAGGTTGCAGTTGCGGATGAGCTGGAGGGATGGTGGGGTGGGTGTCATTCTTCGTCCTGGCGCTTCAGCATGGTGCCAGCCGGTCGCCTGCATCCCCTGCCTACACTCCATCACGGTGGTGGATGGTGGATTTGGGGATAATGGCGAGCCCCCTTCTAAATAAGTGTTGTTTCTTGCATCAGATTGGTGGGCGTCAGATGGTGGTGTGGCTCCTGGCCGACCGTGGTTGCTTGGCTCTCCTCTCGAGGTGGTTGTGTGGGTTCGTCGATGCTATATCTTCTTCGGCTCCTCCTCCTCATCTCGAGTAGGAGCTTTGAGGGGGAATCTTGTTTTCTTCGTGTGGCGTAGATGGACTCGAGTTGCTCGATGGCGCTCGTCCATGGTTTGTCCTCTCTTTCTAGTTGCTGAGGTTGCAAGTGGATGGAGAAGACCTCTGTGGAGGAACAACAGAGAGCGGCCTTGGAGTAGTGAAGCCACTTCTTTCTGCAGATTTCAAATCGGAGGCAGGTTGCAAGCTGATTATCTTGGCCAAGAGGCCCTTGAGCTTGCCGGCGAGGTGTTCCGGCATTTCTTCAACCTCCACAGGGAGGACCAGCAGTTGCATAGGCTAGATGGAAGAAGGACCTGCTTGCTCTCTTCAGATTTTTATTGGGTCATTTTTGTAAAACGTAGGGTCTTGTGTGTATTTTTCCTTTATTATGGGTCCTGTGTGAAAATATGTATCTCCATCATCTTGATTAAATAAAAGACTTCCAGTCCCTTCTGGGGCTCTCGGTTCAAAAAAAAGTGTGGCTAGAGGGAACGGCCCGCAAGTTCTGATCATAGCAGAGAGGAAAAGGAGTGGACGATGTTGTGGAAAACTAAGGTACCATCTGTCAGGAATAAGCAACTTGTATTTCTAGGGGGCCAAAGGCCACAATATATAGTACATCTGACTTGGGGTATAAGAAGATAAATCTAGACAAATACGGACTCCTAGACCAATACTACAATATAAGAAATGTGTTGACTAGTGATCTTTTCTTAACGACCATGTTTTTTTTCATAGATCTATGACAATTCGAACCAGTTGGTCGTAAACAATTTGAGAGGGTCCAAACTCTAAAAAACTACGATCTTTCTCGATAGAAAAGTCATAACTTGCTTACACTAATTGGTCATAATATAAATAACATTAGTCTAAGACCTTAATTTTAGACAACTACGACCAATTTAAATGGTCGTGAATACTATGTGTGATTACTTAAAAAATAAAGACCGCCACCTCAGCAAGTTGATCTACGTGTCATGCACATGTGTCAACTTTTGCTAAGTATCTTATCTATGTGTTAATTTATCCTTAATATCCACAAGTTGACTGGTTAACCAGGCGTGCGAATAAAGAAGCAAAAATGGGGAGTCAATGGGGCTTGAACCCGCTTGAACCCACGACATCCACATTCCTTGTTGTGCTATCCTCCACAACCAATGCACTACTCACTAACTATTGTTACATTTACTCCACGAATTTCCTTTATACCGTTTGCAACGCTATTGGGCCTCAACTCTGAGGCTTCGGCTTTTATTTTTATTTTGCTCCACCGAGTGGGCCTAGGGCCCATAGGACATTAGGATGCCGAGTTAGGTGCAGAACTTAGGTTTGGCCCTGGTTGCTGGCGGGTTCACATGGTCAGGCCCTCCAGATTTTTTCTCTTTATTTGTTTTTGAATTCTTTTGTATCTTTTTATTTATAATTTTAAATAGAGTCAAACAAAATTTATAGAACTTGTAAAATTCTACAGAATATTTTAAGGATGTTATGGAACACTTTTAAATTTCATAAAAAATACAAGAACATATTTTTTATATAAAACTTTAATAGGTGTAAATATAGATTTTGAATCATGATTTTCACAATAGGGATTTGAAATTGAAATTTTTCGTCTAGGGGATGAGCCTCGCTAAACTTGCATTGTATCTCTAAAAAATATCATATTATGAGTCTAAAAATAATTTTTTTTAAATCACGAGCATTACATCATGTACCTGTAGTTCAAATCGGACACACTTTTTACCGATTCGGTAGACATTTTTCTTTTTCGTCAAAGATGGATGGAAAGGTTTGAGATACTCTGATTGGGACATTATCGATTTAATATGGTCTAGTATTTTTTTTAAATATGTTGGTAGCATTTTGAATGAGCACTTTGGTGGTTGCTTCACAAAACACCTTAAATTTTTTGCATTCAAAAAATAGAAAATGTATTTTCTGTGCGACGAAAAGGAAAACTTCCTCATACAACATTGTTCTCCATCCCAAGATACACATACGTGCACAATATGGACACATTATCACAAACTATGCCACGATTCTTTCCATAACATTGGTCGTTTGGTTTCAAACTCATGAAACCTCGAACAAGATAGGTCATTTATGTGAAGATTTTTTCTAGATATTTACAATATACCAAGTTTGGTATTTTTATTGCAAATATGTCACATAATATGACACCATGCAAAGTATTTACCTTGTTCGAACCGTTTTTGAATTTTTTATGCTCGTTTCAAACTATGGTCAAAACGACAGGCATGAAGGTTCTTAGCTAGGGAATGAGCCTCGCTAAAATTTTATTGGATCTCTGAAGAAACATCATATTGTGAGTCTAAAACTAATTTTTTCAAAAAATCATGAGCATTAGATCATGTACATGTATTTCAAATCGGATCCACTTACTACCGATTCGGTAGACATTTGTCTTTTTTGCCAAGGATGGATGGAAATGTTTGAGATACCCCGGTTAGGACATTCTCCATTTAATATGGTCTAGTATTTTTTTAAATATGTTGGTAGCATTTTGAATGAGCACTTTGGCGGTTGCTTCACAAAACGCCCTGAATTTTTGCATTCAAAAAATAGAAAATGCATTTTATGCGCAATAAAAAGGAAAACTTCCTCCTACAACATTGTTCGTGATCCCAAGATACACATGCGTGCATAATATGGGCACATTATCACAAACTATGCCGTGGTTCTTGCCATAACATTGGTCGTTAGGTCTGAAACTCATGAAACCTCGAACAAGATATGTCATTTCTGTGAAGGTTTTTTCGACATATTTACAATATACCAAGTTTGGTATGTTTTCTTGCAAATATATCATATAATATGACACCACGTGAAGGTTTCACCTTGTTTGGACCGTTTTTGATTTTTTATGCCCGTTTCAAACTATGGTCAAAACAGCGAGCATGAAGGTTCTTAGCTAGAGGATGAGCCTCGCTAAACTTGCATTGGATCTCTGATAAAATATCATATTATGAGTCTAAAAATGATTTTTGCAAAAAATCATGAGCATTAGATCATGTACCTGTAGTTCAAATCGGAACCACTTCCTCCCAATTCGGCGGGAATTTATCTTTTTTGCCAGGGGTGGACCGAAAGGTTTGAGATACCCTGGTTGGGACATTGTCCATGTAACATGGTATAGTATTTTTTAAAAATATGATGGTAGCATTTTAAAACTTTTATTTGGTGGTTGCTTCATAAAATGCCCTGTTTTTTGTGCTCGGAAAATAGAAAATGGATTTTCCGTGCGGCGAAAAGAAAAACTTTCTCCTACAACATTGTTTACCATCTCGTTATACACATGGGTGCACAATATGGGCATACTATCACAAACTATACCGTGATTCTAGCCGTAACATTGATCGTTTGGCTTGAAAGTCATGAAACTTCGAACATGATAGGTCATTTCTGAAAAGGTTTTTTTGAGATAGTTATAATATACCAAGTGTGATATTTTTACTTGAAACTATGTCATATAATATGACATCACGTGAAGGATTTACATTATTTGGACCGTTTTTGAATTTCTTATGCCCGTTTCAAAATTTTCTCGTTTCAAACTATGGTCAAAACGGCGGGCATGAAGATAGGGGATGAGCCTCGCTAAACTTGCACTTGATCTCTGATAAAACAGCATATTGTGAGTCTAAAAATGATTTTTGCAAAAAATCGCGAACATTAGATCATGTACATGTAGCTCAAATCGGATCCACTTCCTACCGATTCGGCAGGAAATTGTCTTTTTCACCAGGGGTGGATGAAAAGGTTTTAGATACCCTAGTTGGGACATTGGCCATGTAACATGGTCTAGTAATTTTTTAAAATAGGGTGGTACTATTTTGAAACTTTCACTTGGTAGTTGCTTAATAAAACACCCCTTTTTTGCACTCGAAAAATAGAAAATGGTTTTTTCGTGGGACGAAAAGGAAAACTTCCTCCTGCAATATTGTTCACCATCCCATGATATACATGGGTGCATAATATGGACACATTATCACAAAGTATACCGCGATTTTGGCCGTAACATTGATCGTTAGGTTTAGAAGTCATGAAACCTGGAACATGATAGGTCATTTCTGAGAAGGATTTTCTGAGATATTTACAATATACCAAATTTGGTATTTTTCCTTGCAACTATATCACATAATAAGACACCATGTGAAGTATTTACCTCGTTTGGACCGTTTCTGAATTTATTATGCCTGTTTCAAACTTTATTTTTATGCGACCAATGAGAACAGAAAACCAATCTGCCCACGAATCACCCACTGAACCAGATATCAGCTATTGATAGGGCCTCCATCCAACGCTCCAAATTCGCAGCACCAGTTTCTCGCGCCTCCCACACTTGGGCATGAATGGACCGAAAGGCCCTAGTTGCCAGTATTGCAGCACAAAAATGATAAGGGGTACTTCCCTAAAATCCTCCCACACCCATGACCCATCCGCCCAAACCCGATCCTAATCCCCACACGCGCCCGTCCCCGCTGCCACTTCTTCCTCCTTCCCGAGCCAGTAAACGCTAATCCCGCTGGCGCCTCCCTCTCTCTGCTTCGCCTATGCTACCTCTGTGCACCATCGCGCCGCCCACCACCTCTCCATCCGCCCCCGTATCCCACCATCTGCTAGCGCGCTCATCACCTCCCCCTTCGCCCCCATATCCCAATGTCGGGGTCGCAAGATCTGGCCACGCGGTCGCTGGGCCGACCGGAGCAACAACGGACGCACACTATGCCATGGCCGCATCACTGGACCACTACTACCTCCACACGGCCGCTGTGATCATCGTCAGCAGGAGGACGCCGTCCTGGCGAGGGCCCTGTAGCGCTACAGATCTCCCACTCCATCGTCGCACAACCGGCTCCCCGCCCGGTCTCCACCCACTGCTGCCCACGGGGATGTCGGCCGGGCAACCCAGGAAGCGGCCTAGGAGCTTGTCCCTGTCATTGGACCATCACAGATCGAGGCGAAGGGACCGAAGCTCGAGCACCGGAGAACCTGCAGCAGGTGCTCTCCTAGGAGTTGCTTTCCTCCTCCTCTAATCCTAGTGGATGCTCCTCCTCCTCTGATGGCACCTCTTCCCCCCTTGCCTGTTCTGTCAGAAAACCACAAGAAATTAAGCCACCACTGACCCTCAATCCTCTGTTCAGGTCAATTTGGTGTTTTAGACAAAGTTTGGGGTACCCAACTCGATCAGCCCAAGGTAATGTGCATCTTCTTTGTTAACAAGCATTTTTTAACTGAACTTGTACTAGCATCAGGTGTAGGATACTCTCTGAGTTAATATGTTGTGCTAGTTTAAAATGTAAATACGTATGGGGTGATGTTTGCGGCTAGTTTAAAGTGTAAATATGTATGGGGTCATTTCTTAATATGATGTGTTGCTTGTATGTGTGTATCTATAGCGTGTCGAAACAATCTTTAGTATTGCTTTCTTGCATAGCTGAGGAAAATAAAAGAAGGAATATGAGCAGGACTATGTTGGGTGAACTTACTTACGCAATTCTTTTCGTGACCAAGGGGGGTTGGACTCTGTAGTGATGACGATTAGACACATATGATCAGTACAGTAATACATGCAACTTTGCTAGGATAAAGCTTCATAATTTAAATAAAGTGGTTAGCCTTATTTCATATGTTTTCCTGTTTATTCTGGTCTGTTTATGTCCTATATATGATACATTTTCCTCCTTTTTTCGATTTATAGCTGGCATATGTTTTCCCAGGGGCTCTGGTCTGGTGTCGCCAGCGAGCGGTAGCTCAGCACAGCCTCCACTTTGCTAGCTAGTTCACTGAAGTAGCTAGAACTACTTCTAGTTCCTCATCATTTGCTAGAACTACTTCTGGTTCAACATGAATATATAAGCTGATATGTTCTTCTAGGTGTGGATTCAACTGCTTTGCAACAAGCATTATAATTTCAAGTTAGAGTTTGGTTACTACAATTATTTGTTTGCTAATTTGGTTATGAATCCCTTTTAGGTAGATATGTATAACCATCCAGTCTATGAGGCAAGTAGTGTTTAGTTTAACTCAACATCAAAAAAGCATATCTGAATATGGTATATACTTATTATGGCCCTGGGGCTTCGAATGATATTTGTGTGAGTAAATAATTAGAGTAAGTCTAGTTTCATGGCTTTGTTTTTCATGTTCACCTGTATCACTGGATGATAGTCTACTCTAAATGTATGAATGCAATCTTGTCTAGAATGGCTCTGTTGTTTGGTTTTCCAACTAGGTGCATCTCTTGTATATCAAATGAATGGTTGGTTCTGTAGCTAGATTAATTATTAAAAGTAGCAGTGTGTAGGTCGACTTCTCTCATTCTTTGATTCGGTTGAGTGAGATGCCTTGTATTCTGCAGTTTGCTGTTCCTACTAGGTGCATGTCTTGTCCTCCTGTAACATCTTAAAAATATTAAATAAGAATATCAATTTCCAATTAACCAAAATAAAGGTTAACAAAAACTTTTAATCTTAAACCCTATATGAATGCATGTGTGTTTATTAATGTTGTATGAATGCTTGTTATGCCAAGTTTGTTTGCTATATATGATAAGGAATAGTTTAAATATCAAAGCAAGATCATCTAGGTCAAATCCAAACAAAAACAAATCAAAAGAAAATAAATATAGGAAGCAAATGACCTAATGGTCATTTTTGCCAAAGTTAACACCTAGCCCACCTTGGGCATCTCTAGTAAATGATTTCAAATAGAAAACAATTCTATTTCTTTTCTCACCTTGCTAGACCAAGTGAAAATGAACCCAAGTGAACTTTAAAAACTTACAGAAACATTTTCAAATCCATTTGGGGAATTTTCAAAATGGAATCAAGTGTATGCATCTAGATCACCATTCTTCAAAAACCAAACCATCTCCACTTGACCAATCCTTGCAACCAGAGATACTCAAGCATATGACCAACACACCCACCAAAAAGAATTTGAAAATTCAAATGCTTAGTTCATGCGGCCATTTGATCGAGGACTTAGTGAGCACATTACAACACTACCAACTATTTACTGTTTGAATCAATCTAGTGATCACCATTGTACTCGTTTGAGCCTCTCTCACTCGCCCACGATCACCCCCAGTACTAGCCCGTGCAGCTAGCACCGCTCACTCGCCCGAATGACCAGTGCAAGGTGGTATCCAAGCGTGCCATGCCAGTCGGACATGGACACGACGCCACAAGCTTCGCCGCCCTCGCCCACGATATCTAGAAGGTAGGCGTGACCTCACCGCACCCGTTAGTCCACACCTCGGCCAACGACAAGAAGTGGAAAACCTAGCACAGTCGCGCCCATCTTCTCTGTCTGCCATGCCGAGCGCACGCCAGAGCGCTGAGCCATTCCCGCGCGACCACACCGCGCCTCGCTCTCTCCTTGCGTAAATGCATTCGCCGTGTCACCAGCAACCTCCCAGACACGACCGTTTGCCGCCGCGCGCCCCGTGACCACCGTACACCATGACGAACACCGCGGTACCTGAGCAGAGCATGGACGTTTCCCGTCCAATTAAGACCACGCCTCGCCGTTCCAGTATGCACATGACGACCGCCAGGGAGCACCGCGTCGGCCTATGCCCTCAGCCATGTCGATAGAGCCCTGTAGCAACGTCGCCGACGAGCCCGAGCCATGCCGCAATGCTCCCTCGCCGGGGTATAAATATACCCCTCCCCCAGCCTCCAAATGCACACCACTCGACTCACCTCTCACCCAGCTATCCCTCTGACCCATCCCCGGAGCAAGGCGAGCACTGCATCGCCAGAATTTTTCCGGAGCCTGCCATTGCTGTGGAGGAACGGAGCCATCGATTGGAGCCGTCCCAGGAGCCCCCGCGACCACCATTCGAACCGCCATCGTCTACTAGCTCGTTCACCCACCTCGCCGAACCCAGCTGGAAACCTGGTAAGCCTCCGACGACCCCCGCCATAGAGCTAGGGTTGGAATCCCCCGCGCGCCATTTGACGGAGACGACGACGCTCAGCCGTTGATCTCGTTCTAATCGTGCGGCCTAGAGTAGTTGATACCGTTTCGTGTTAGAGTAGCCGCTGACATGTGGGACCAATGCAGGTGCAGCCCGATGCACGTGCTCTGTGCAGTTGGGCCGGCCCATTATCGTTCCCGCGCGTAGCCCACATATTCAAATCTGGATTTTTCATTTATTCCAAAACCCCATTCTGTAGCTGTGTTCAAAATTGAACTCAAAGAGATTTACTGAACCAAATTGCATGATTCCAATTTTGTCAGAAAGGTAATGCAAATATCTAACCACTCCTGTTAGATTCAAACCATTTGAATATATAGATCATCCATAGTAAAAATGACAAGACAGAGACTTTTCCAACTTCAAACATTTTTCTAAAATCAATCATAAATGCTTTTGAGCTGATTCCAATTCTCAAAAATCATATTTGCCATGCTATATCTGAATATGTAAAAATATTTAGTTTTACATGAAGTAATCTTGGACTAGTATTAAAAGAATGCGATATAGTCATTTCTAGTCATGTTAATTATATTAAATAGTAATATTCAACTTTGTAATATAGGCCAACCACTTTAAATCATATTCCCAAGTATTAGAATATATGGTGATGACATGGTCAACATGATCTCATATTTTAATTGGAAAATATTAAATCTTAAGTATTTTTCAACGAGTAGAAATTGCATTTTTCTAAAATAAGATAAATAGGGCCATATCAATATTTCATGTAGTGATTGAGATGAGGCTAGATCATCTAGTGTGAACCTTTGTGTGCTAAGTAGAAGTAATTAAGTATTGTTTGGTGATTGTGTACCTCGTATTTATTTATAAACGCTAGTACCAATCCAGGCTATGAAGAAGAGGGTTCTACGAAGACGAAGAGGAGAACTTCGACAACTGCACCAACCAAGGCAAGCCATCCTATGCAAGCTAAGCTATGCAAGCTAGCCATATGCAAGCTAGCATATGCAAGATACATTATGCATTCTATTGGGATGCAACTTTGATCATACCAATCCCAAGTTTTACTTGCAAGCTTTATCTTTTCTCCTCTTTACCAAAGTTTCCCAAATAGCTAATTAATTGGTGATTAGTGAAAAAATAGGATAGATGATATCAAGAGCATAGAACTAGGTTTGGGTAGTTACAAATGATTAGCACCCCTCAATAGTGACACCTTCATTGATAGTTGCTAGCGTTAAACTAATATTGATCACTTAGATGGGAACACTTGGAGAAAATGATTATGAAAACATTAGAATGATGAGTCATTCTATTGAAATGTTTTGACATGTGTTATGAAACACAATGATTTGAAGATGATACTGAATGAAACATGTGCCTTGACTTTGATAAAAACTGATGGTTGGGTTCGGATGCGATACCATTCCAACTTCACCGTACAACCACAATACCCGAGTTGGGTAGGGATTAACTAGAAGTTTACACGTCTTAGTATGGGTTCTCTCACGGAAAGAGGTTGAGCTGAGGCTACCTCGTGAATATAAATGTCCACCTATGCAGTTCTTGGGATGGCGGATGGCCATGGCTAGGAGGCTTAGCTCACAGGGAAGGTGCCTATACTAGGGTGTGTAATTGAAAGATTAGGATTGATTATGCGCATACCAAGTATGATGATTCAGGGTTATCCCTGACGGATGTATCAAATCTTATGGTGAAAGTGTACCACCTCTGCAGAGTGTCAAACTATTCGAATAGCCATGTCCGCGGTCTTGGACAGTTGGATGGCCATATTGTTCTGTTGTCGGATGTTTTCAAAATGACTTGTGACTTGAAAGAAGACTTTGACTTGACCACAATAGGGTTGTGGACATTGAACTAGGTTCCCACTTAAGTAATCTAGATAACTAAATTAGGTCTTTACTACTAAGTACTTCTGAAATAAAACTGGCTTATTGCAAACAAGCTTAGAGGTTAGGCTTCCTACTAGAATTGTCTTACTTACATTAGTGATAGTTTGCGAGTACTTTAAGAGTACTCATGGCTTTATCCCTGGCTATTCCCATGGCCAGGCTATGAAGAGGACTATCCGGAGGATGGACAGCAGGATGTCTACGATAACTAGGATCATCTCCCATCGTCAGCATTGCCCGTGACAATGAAGATGGAGCCTATACTATGTTATTTTCTGTTGCTTTGATATGTATTAAGACTTGATCATGAGATCAACTATTTGTAAGACTATTATGGTTTGTAATGGATGATGTACTGTGCTACCAATTCTGTTATGTATCGCAAAAATGGTAATCCTAGGATTGCGATGTACGGCATAATAGGCATCTGGACTTAAAAATCCGAGTGTTCACACCTCTGCTGTTTGATTTTCCAACTAGGTAGTAGAACATGGAGCTGGAGAATATCAAGGACAACATGGAGGGTGAGGAGAAGATGAAGCTTAACAAGCGGTTGCCATTCCTCATTGGCCACATTGTGAAGGTTTGTGCCTCACTGGACCTATACCTGTTATGAGTGTATGCCAGATATTGTCTAAAAATATGTTGTGCATGCCTGCTGTAATGACAGACATATCTCACAATACATGTATGAAATAAATATTTTCTAGTTGAGTTCTTATTGATGTTGCTCATTTGCATGGATTGATCCCTTGCTTTTCTTCATCGGTGATTCTAATGTGTTTAATCTAGTTACTTGAAAGATTTGGCTTGATAAAGAGAAGAAAATATATGAGTGCTTATAAAATATATTCTGCTTTGTATAATACAATTACCTGCACATTATCTTGTATCGCATGGAAACTAAATTATACTGTTGTTAACAATATATATTGTTTTTAGTCACTACAGATTAGCATGAAATATTTGTTCTAAAAGTGAACTCAGTCACTATAGATTAGCCTTGTTTATACATGGTTTGGAGCTTTAAAAAATATATTGTTGTATTATGGTGTTTATTCATAGCTCACTTATTTTGTTGTTATCAGGCATATCATCGGTGTTCTGTTCCAGGCTGAAGTTCCGAGGAGCTCGTAGATACACACACAACATGTATTTTTAGAGTTACAATTGATAAGAATTATGGAATGATTGTAATAGAAATTCTTTTGCTATTAGTTGAAAATATTCCATATGGTTTCTTGAAGTATTTGATATTTACTCTCAAACCGTTTAAAATGAAACAATACATGTGGATCTATGAAAAATTGAAATCTGATCAGTAGGCCTGTAGTTTATTGAATATCGAAGAGTGGGACCTGAAATGAATGGTGTGTGGGACTTGAATATCTGTCGTGTGGGACCAGCAAGAATGTCATGGTGGTGGCACGGCAGATGCCATGGATAGGCTAAAGTTGGGGCCAATGAGTGCTAGGGGAATCCAGGGAGGGAGAACATGGTGATTCTATGCACAGAAGTTCTTGTATTTTCTCTATCAATGGTATTTACAAATGCACTTGAGGCTCTTAGTAAGAAGGAGACAATGTCTCTTACCCCCTACCAACTAGCCCTAGAGTTCTACCTTAGACAGAGAGAATGATCGATCCCCTTCTATGGAGGCCCCGGTGCTCCTTATATAGGGGAGCCTGGGTTACAATTCTAGGGCACACGTGGCAGCATATTCTACGAATATGCTCCTCGCCTAAAGCAGATGCTTCTTTATTCTCTTTAACGGCTTGTCCGGGCTTTGGATGTAATCCACAGCGTAATCTTTGTCTTTTGGCATCACCAGACACGGGCTACGTCATCCGGCTTTACCCGCGTCACCTTGGTCGCTCCTGACCCTCTGGTCCTCTTCTTTACTTTGCTTCGCTCATGCTACAGGTAATAAAACCACCTTTTGATCATCGGGGGATTCCTTATCTTGGAAGCCATAAGATAGTCCGGCTAGCATATAGCTAATCCGGCTTATCAAGTTACCTGCAAAACAGATAGATAAACGTGGCCGTCATATAATTTATGCTGGCCGGACCATAGTTAAGGAGATGCTCCATGGGCCGGGTCACACCGTGGTTCGGCCTGCCTTGAGGTGACCCGATCAGCACTTGCTTTGACCGTGCCGTACCCCGGCTAACTCGGCCCTTATACCCCGGCGTTACCCTACCCGGGGTATCCCCCCAACATTAGTCCCCGAAGCTGGTGCGGTCTTAGCAACTTTTAGTTGTTAAGGCCACAACAGGTTCCCATATCCGAATCTTCGCCTCTTTGGTCGAGTTACCTCGTAACCCAGAGTTTTTCATTTTGCGATCCCTTGGCCCATTCCGAGTTATTCCTCGCTGGCCGGGTCTCTTGCTCGCTTATCCAGGTTACCTTTCCTTCCCTTGTGCGCTTCCCCATATCCTACGTGGAGGGTAATCATCATTTTGCCTTATTTTAAGGGCCACGCGCATTTAATACGCCAGTTATTGTCGTAATGTCAGGAATAACTGATGTAAACGTCCCTTCACTACAGCGCCTCGTTAACCGTAACATTACATCACATCATGGGATCGTTTGCTCCTATGGTCCTTTCTGTGGCCTTGCTCTGATTGGCCGTTTTGGCCGCGTACATGCCCGTTGCGTGCGGCGTGGCCACCGCAAAAGATCCCATGACGCGCGTGTTGTGCGGTTAAGTAGAGGGCCTGGGGAGAGTTTAAAGGAAGTTCCCCCATTTTCTTCGCGCCTCCCAGCCTCTTTCTCTCTCACCGCAACCTTGCTGCCGCCGCCAGTTTCCTGTTGCTCCAGCGTCGTCGCGACCGCGCACAGGCAGCATCTCGGGCCTGCGCCGCTGTTCCCACTTCAAGATTTCCATCATGGGGCCTTGTGCTTCCCGTTTCCCCTACTCCGGTTACCTCTACTCTGATTTCTCTGTTGAGGATCTCGAATCCACCATGACTGAGGAGGAGGCAGTGGTGGTGGCGCAGCAGGAGGAAGGGGCAGCGGGCCGCGAGCGCGGCTGCTGGGACGGCTCCATCGTCCGCGAGGAGGACCTGGACTGGCTCCGTGCCACGCGCCGCGTCCCTACCAGCGTCGCCTGCCGCCTCGCCTCCGGTGAAATCTCTCCTTCCTCCAATCCTGGGGAATACGTAGTTTTCCTTTCGCATTTCCAGCGCGGCTTCAGCCTTCCTACTTCTGATTTCTTTTTTGATTTCATTTCTACTTACAAATTGCAACCGCATCACCTCCCCGCCAATGCTATCACTTCTCTGTCCTCCTTTGCCTCTGGCATTGAGGAATACATTGGCCTCTGGCCAAGCAAGGAACTTTGGATCAAGTTATTTGGTCTCCGGAGGAACGTAGTTCCGGATAAGGAGCTTGCCCCAGAGGACAAGTACTTGACCCAGTGTGGCACTGCCTCCATTTCTCCCCGGAAGAACTCCGCATTCCCCCGGGTCACCGGACTCGAGTCCTCCAAGGGCTAGGCCCGGACTTTCTTCTATGTCCGGAACACCACCAAGGAGGACTTGATCCGGCTCCTCCCCTTCAAGCTTGGCTCTCCTGATACCTCACATTGGGAGAGCATTCCAAAGCGACCCACAGCCCTGGAGAATCAAGTGGAGCACCGGATCAAGGAGCCGAGGGGAGGACATCATGATTACTTTTCTCCGTAGCCGGGTCTCCCCCCTTCAGAAGTGAGCCCACAAGATTTGCTACTTGAGCGACCCTCTCGACCCCCACCGGACTTCTTCTATTGAGCTGGATAATTCGGTGGTTTATCGCCGGCTTAAGTCCATATTCAATGTGGAGAAGGAGTTCTCCGAGGATTGGGAGTGAGGACTTGAGCCCTTCACCCGGGACAACCCTCCTCCAAAGGTGAATTTACTTTCTCCTATTCTCCGGATCTTCTCTGTATGTCGGTTCACTTTGGTAACTTGTCAATTGTTGTCTTGTTCTCGACGATTCCTCCAGCAGCCACTAGAGGATGGCAAGGTGCTGACGAGCAAGTGGTTGTCGGACCGCACCGAGGAGGACGAGGAGGAGCCCAATCCGGAGACCTTCCTGCCTACCCCGGACGTCGTCAAACACAGCGTTGGTAAGGCCTCTTCTCTAAGGGATTGGCCAGACGACGATGACTCGGACGTTGAGGTCCTGGAGGTACTTGATCTGGTTCCCATCTCTTACGCGCATCTGGTTATGTCCGAATGTTCAGCTAACCCGGACGGTCAGGTCCACGAGGTTCCTCCCCTTGCCACTGGTGGTCCGGCCCCTGCTTCCTCCTAGAAGCGCATGGCTACCTCGGCCGCAGCTTCGGAGGTGCTGCCGCCCAAGAAGAGGCAGAAGAAATCCGGGGTGAAAGCCTCGTCTAAGCCGGCCGCCAAGAGCACGGTCCGGAGGGTGCCCAAACCTCGGGCTCCCCCAACCGCGGATGAGTAAGTCCTTTTGCACTGATACTTGGGGATTTTTTCCTTTGTTTGCCTTTGTCTCTTATTGGTTCTCTCTTTTTGACTTGGTGCTTTCCTTCTCTTCAGAGCTCCTAGGGTCATCCCTTAGAGCGGCCCCGGCATAGCCTCCCCACTCCGGAGCAGCCCTTCTCCCCCCGCAACGATGATACTCGCCCGCTCAGCCCTATTCCAGAGGGTTCCGCGGTTGCGGTTGACCAGAGCCCACCACATCAAGAGGAGAGCAATGTCGGCGTGGGGGGTAGCGGGGCGACTCTGGATACGGTGATGTCGGATCTCCCCAGTCCTTCTTCGGCCTCAGTGCCAAGTCATGAGGTGCTAGTTTCATCGGCACCGCCCCCAACAAGTTCTTTTGTCCCAGTGTTTTCAGCAGCATCAGCATCAGCACCAGCAGCACCAGCACCAGCACCAGCAGCAGTAGCCAAAGCCTCCACCAAACCTCCCAAGGGGAAAGCCCCATCAGCTCCCTCCAGGTCTACTCCTTCAGTCGCAGATTTCTTCTAAATAGCTCCTCATCCTTCATCCGGCAAGATCAAGAAGGCTTTCGGGTCAGCTAAAGTAACTTCACCTGGGTCTACCGCCTCCGGGTCAGAGGGCAGCAAACAGCTGGTTCTGCATACCAGCCCCGCTGCAGCTCAATCCGCCAGGCGAGAGGCCCACGTGAAAGGCCTTGTGGCGAACTATTCTCCAAGTGGTGAAAGTTACAGTCCACTACTCCTTGAGTATGTGAAAAACTGGAACAACACAGAGTTCATGGACCCTCAAGATGATCTGCCAGAGAAGTTCGGCCCGGCCGAGTTCAGGGCCCAGATGAACTCCGCTACCAAGGCTATTTCCTTAGTTGGTTGGATGATGGAGGTAACTCTTTTCCTCTGATGTTGATACTTTGCATAACTGAGCACTTGTAGATATAGCCCCTAGTCACCGAGCCTCCGAGGGAATAACTTGTTATTCGGTCGGATGCTCCTTATAGAATCTAGTTTTTGTCCATAGCAACGTCAAATTTTGACATAGTTAGAGCCGGGTTAAGTTCCCTTGGCCCGGATCTTATACACTTCGAATATTCACACACCTAGAGCCAGGTTAAGTTCCACTTGGCCCGGATCTTGTAGACTTCGAATATCCACACGCCTAGAGCCGGGTTCAGTTCCACTTGGCCCAGATCTTGTAGACTTCGAATATCCAGACACCTAGAGCCGGGTTAAGTTCCACTTGGCCCGGATCTTGTAGACTTCGAATATCCACACACCTAGAGCCAGGTTAAGTTCCACTTGGCCTGGATCTTGTAGACTTCGAATATCTACACGCCTAGAGTCGGGTTAAGTTCCACTTGGCCCGGATCTTGTAGACTTCGAATATCCACACACCTAGAGCCGGGTTAAGTTCCACTTGGCCCGGATCTTGTAGACTTCGAATATCCACACACCTAGAGCCGGGTTAAATTCCACTTGGCCCGGATCTTGTAGACTTCGAATATCGACACGCCTAGAGCCGGGTTAAGTTCCATTTGGCCCGGATCTTGTAGACTTCGAATATCCACACACCTAGAGCCGGGTTAAGTTCCACTTGGCCCGGATCTTGTAGACTTCGAATATCCACACACCTAGAGCCGGGTTAAGTTCCACTTGGACCGGATCTTGTAGACTTCGAATTACTTTTCCTTTGAACTTTTGCCATTGCCTTGCTTATTTCAGATTACCACTAACCGCCGATCCGCTGAGTTCCAGCGCCTGCTAGACTCCTATAAAGACCTTCGAGCGCGTTATGGTAAACTCCTGGAGGAGTACCAGAAGAGGGGTAATTTTCCCTTCTTCCTCTTCCGTATTCATTATTCGATTTCCTAGGATCCATATTAATTTGTTATCCGAATCATGCAGCCGAGGTTGAAGCTGAAAATATAATCATGCGGAAAAACCTTGCTGAGATCAAAGGTAAATTTATCCCCTCCACACGATCGCCGTATT
Organism: Avena sativa; assembly: GCA_916181665.1. Taxonomy (NCBI): domain Eukaryota; kingdom Viridiplantae; phylum Streptophyta; class Magnoliopsida; order Poales; family Poaceae; genus Avena; species Avena sativa. The sequence goes on from OV702290.1 coordinate 455,149,848, forward strand.
TTCCTTCCTTTATTCTGTGGACACTTATACTTTGGGTCCTCCAGATCATTATGCTGTTGCAGTTGCTCTCGAGGATAGCGTCACTATGCATGAAATGATGACTCATTTCCTCGAACAAGCAGGGAGGCATGAGGCTAAGCTGAAGAAGAAGGATGAAGAGATAGCTCGGCTCTAGCTCTAGGACTCGGAGATCACTCGGCTGAATGCCGAAATTCAGAGGCTTAAGGGCCTCCATGAGTCTGAGTTGGAGAAGGCCGACCAAGAGTTTGCCGAGGAGAAAGAGCGTTTAACCATGCAAATCTCCAAGGAACAGAGCTTATTGCAGGAAGCCGACGTCAAGCTTACGTCGGTGACCACCGAATATGAGAAACTCTAGGCCCATAGCACCGACGTTCATTCTGAGCTTCAGCGACTCCTCTTCTAGATTGCACGTGAGTTTTCTGCCCTTGCTTGATTTTCTTTCCTTCGGGTTTGGTGCTTTTGTTCATTATTTCTTCTTCCCCATTCTCAGGAAAATTTCTAGAGAGTGATACGCTTGGTGCCGCTGCCGTAACCCGGTCCCGTGAACATCATGGTATTCTTGCTGCCCCTGGTGCCGAGGCAATCCCGTATAATACGGAGGATCTACTGGCGAGCCTTACGTCTCGTCTTGAGGTAGTGAAGAACGATGGCGCGGATATTATCCCGGTGGCAACGCGAATGTTCAGCTCCCTCTGGCCCAGTGAGAGCATTCCAAAAAGAGCCTTGGCTTTCATAGCCAAATTAATGGAGTGCGATACGCAGCTGCATCTGTGGCGCGAATCTGCTGCATGGGCCGGGGCCGACATTGCCTTGCAATTTGTTCTTTCGTGGTATGAAGGGATTGATCTGGGGCTGCTCACTCGTATGCGCACCGGGTCTAAGTGGTGCAAAAATCCGAATTGGATCGCGCGCCGCAAAGCCTGTGCCAACAAGCTCATCCATTACTCTTTCTGCCACGCTTGGAATGAAGGGTCGAGTTATCTCGATGTTGTTGATGAAGAAGCTGTTTCTGAAGATGAGGAGGAAGGGAGTGAAGGTGAGGGCTCCGATCTTGGCGATGAGGCCGAAGACCCGGAGGATGGCGAGGTGAACCCTGAGGATGAAGCCGAGGCTGGCGCCCCTCCCCCACACTCCGACGTACCTCCTTCATCGGCGGATGATTCGTCTGCTGCTCCTGCTCCTTATAAAACACTCATCATATTTATTAGATCCCCGGAATGCCGGGCATAAATGTATCTAAATACTTTAGTTTGGTTGTGCTACAATTTGATGTTCTGAACTAAGTTTTATTGCTGGATTATCGTGGGCGAAGTCCCTGAGTTTTGTTTTCTTGCTCCTCCAATTTTTGACTCGGCTCGCGTCTACCTTGATTTGGTTTTTCGACTTACGAGTCTGCGGTTCCAAAAATTGATTTAACAATACTTGAAACTTTGAGATTAGCTCAAAATGATCCCGCGTTTTAGTGATCAAAACAAAGGGTTAGTCAAAAAACCAATGTCGGCCCGCTTAAGTTCTTTTCCTTAGTCGTTTTTCATGTGCTTTGCCATTCCAAACTTGTTCTCTTGCTTGCCATGAAGCCAATTCTTGTTGGACAGCAGCAAAGTCGAAGAGTTGGGTTTTTGGTGCTCACACATTACTAATCCGACTAAGATATAAGCGACTTAACCCAGACAACATAAAAATACAAAAACGAGGGACAATTATTATGGAAGTCCCCGAGTCTCTACTCGGGGTGGCAAAGTTTTTATTGATAACCTCATTGCCGACATACATACCAACATACGAGTAGTTCGGTGTAGCATCCCAATTATCTAACAATTGCAATGCTACTAGCCTAGTCTATATATATGCTACCTTCCTGCATATATTGTTGCATCATAATTATATCATGCTCATGTCATCATGCCACATTGCATTTGAGCATCATATAAAACCCTTTTCATTTGGTTCTTATCTCATATGCACCATTAATTGTATTTGCCTCTGGATACCTTGTATTTGGTTCTTGATAAATGCTTGATGCCCAAGTTGAGTTGGGGGCATATCTTTTATTTAACTCCACCACCTTTCTTTGTCACCACCCCATAATTCCACCATCCAACTATATGTGAGCCTAGTATTTTATTTGGGTTTACCTCTAGCTCATGTGGGTTGGGATGGATCCACTTCTAATTCCACATGCTCCCATATATGCCTCATGTTGTTTTCACATTGTTGATATGCGGAGAGCCACATGGCCACCTTTGCATGCATGTGGTTAGTTTCACTTGCTCTAGCTTCCATATGGATCTATCAATATATGCCCATGTATGAGGATGTAGTTTGGCCATAAATAATCTAGTGGGAGAATACACACTATATTGGTCATCTGACTTCATCCATGTGCATATGCTAATTAATTCATATTGGCCAAGCAAACTTCTCCTTTGTATGGGTTTATTTCAAATATCTTGAATGCATGCATGGTTAAACATGACCATTGGGAATTGTAGTTGTTTTCACAACTAATGAATGTGGCAATTATTCTCATGCATGGCCCATGCAAGGCCTCTCTCTTGTTCTGTTATTTTGGTTTCTTTTGGAATATTTGGGTGGAGTTTGTTTGAAGTCAATTGAAACAAATGAACCCAAATAAATGATTAATCCACTTTTCTCCCACCTTGCAACTCTTTTGTGGAATTTCTCTTTGTCAAGTATACATGGGATATATATTTTGTTTTCACCAAATATTATCATGTGCATGAGAGAATGCCACATGCAAGATCATCTTTTCCTTCCACCTCTCTCTCTTTTGGTCCTTTGGTTTTTCCCTTTGTTTGAAATTCAAAACTCCTTGGTGTTTTCATATCAACTCTAAAAACCCTAGCCATCCATCTATCTTTTCTCCTCTCTCTTTTTCTAGCTACACCTAGCTAATTTCTCCCCCTCTCTCTCTTTCCAACCGTGACCACCAAACCTTGTTTTTTTCCTGCTTGCAAGACGACCCAGCCACACCTTCCTCCACCCTCCAGCCTGCCCCCTCTTCCCTCTCTCGTCTAGGAGACAACAAAGGAGAGAGAAGAGAACCCCTCCCGAGTCCACCCTCCTCCTCTACTTTGCAAAAGTGGACAACCCCCATGTGCTTCCTCCCTCCCTCTCCTCACCTAACCAGCCCCCTAGAGCAGCCTCAGATCGAGATCTGAACGCCCCAGACCCATCTCCATCCTCTCTTCCTTCCTCCTTTCCCAAGCCATTGCCATGGCACCATACCTCTAACCCTAGGTGTCTACCTGCTGTCCCCGATGACCTGGCGACCCCCAAGGCGAACCCGCAGTACCAGGCGCCTCCCCTGCGTACTCTACTTCGGTCTGGGACGGAGCTAGACGCTGGAGCTCGCCGGAGCGCCGCCAACACCGCTGTGAACCGAGAAACCGATGTTGCTGCAAACCGCTGCTCCTCGTCGCTCTAGGCCTCCCCGAACCCACTCACTGCACCTGAAGGTCTCTGGTAAGCAGCACAACCTCCTAGACATCCCCTCCTCTCTCTAACCGCCGTTTGTCACCGTGTGCGCCGTCGTGCGCGCTCACCGCCGCGAGAGCTCCAGCAGATGTTGTTGCTGCTCATGTTCATCGCATAATAGCAGCTGATGTGGATCTCTCCTGCCTAAGACCCCTGAACAAAAGTTGTAGATCCCGGACACCTCTTCAAATCGACATAAATCACGTTCAAAACGATCCACCACAGCTCTGGCAATCGTGATCGCAAGGTGGATGTCCGAATCAGCTCTGCTTTATGCAGTCTCGGTGTTCATCACAAAACTGCGTGACACATGGTCCACCCTAGCACAAACCGATCATACCAGCGCGTAGATCTTTGTCCCCCCCGTCGTTTTGAGTACCTATTCTCCAAATTCTATCCAGCGGGGGCGAAGAACTCTAGCCCGCAAGATTCAGACAAAACCGGACGAACCGGCAATGTCCTGCGCTGCTGTACGTCAGATCCGTGCCCACCCGTCGTATGTTTTCTAGCCGCTCCACCTTTTTTTAGCAAGAGCCGAATCCAGCCTTGTCGGTCAGCTTGCCCATGCTGAGCCTTTTCCAGTGAGGTCCCTGGTTCGATCCCCACGGGCTCCTCTGGTCACCACTTTTTAGGTTCTTTTCTTTAAGATGACACTGACATGCGGTTCCCACTAGTCAGCCACACGGAGCAGCCACTTCACCAGTAGCCATGTCATCTTGTCCCTGACCCACCCGACAGTGTCTGTGGCTAGGTTCAGTTGTGTGTAAAAAGTCTGTGTTCTTTTTCCTGTTAATAAAAATAATTTCAGAAATTGTTTAATATGTTTTTAATATCTAGAAATTAATAACTTTTTATTAATAAATCCAAATAATACAAATAATATATGTTTTTGAATCGAAAAATGTGAGGAATTCAAATATGCCATTCAAAATAATATTTGACTAATTTAAATTTTCGAAATTGTTTAATTGCAATAAAAATGCCTTTTCTTAATTAATTAATAACTTTAATTCTATAACTCCAAATTTGACAAATAATATGTCTAAATCGATCAACGCGACGAGCCCGTTCTGTGTATGCATTCCATGATATGAATTGTAGCATGCATCATATAAATATTAAGTGGACAGCAAGTGTTATGGGAGCAAAACATGACTAAAAACTTAATAAAATGATTTATTCTGTCCCCACACCTCACCCTTGCCATGCTACATTATTGCCATGTAAATTGTGCATCATTCATCATGGCATGCTTGTTTGCTTGTCGCATTTTATTTATATGCTTGTGCACTTTATTTATGTTGGCCCTTGTTTGTTTGGTTCTTCTTTCGGATAGACGCCGAGCAGGGGGATTATCAAGAATCCCATGAGTACTATCCAGATCCATCTCTCGCTTCAACTGAGCTGCCAGGCAAGCACTACCACATGCTTGCATACATATAGTACCTATTGCCTCTATCTTATTATTGCATCATTGAGTCGCGATTGCATTAAATTGAATCCCAAGTACTGCATAGCCTTTACTTTTAAACCCCACCGAAGCTTGTTCCTCCATCCTATGAGCCATTACTGCAGGAGTTATTTGAGCCATGCGAGTCGTAGAACAGCATGTGTAGGGTATGTGAGTGTCTGACGGATAACGAGGTACCTAAACAACTTAACCTGAGTAGTAATAGGATAACTAATAAAAGAGGCACCGGTGAGCAATATCTGTTATTTGGTTTTTCTTGCTCACTTGTGTCCCTAGGACCCCGAGTACTTGATTCCCGTTCCTTGACTATTCGCACTATCCACATCCAGGAGGCCATGGACCCCCCCTGAGCCAGAGCTTGATTCATTTATATTTCTTGGGGCCACAAACTAGTTTGGGGTTTTATTTACTATCATGTACCTATGCCATGTTACTGTTTTATTAAGATTGTGCATGGAGCACCTGTACTGTTTTGGATGCGGAGTGTTTTCGCGGTATCGAAAAGCCCAGTCACATTTTCGGGTTCCCAGTTGTTTACAGCCATTGACGCAAACCTTGGGTCCGTCTCGGAGTGGCCAACATCGCTGCGGGTAGCTTAATGGGGTGGCCTCCTGAAATATTTCTGAATCCTGTGATCGCTTTGTCGTGAATGCCTCGTTGGGTTTTGAGTTGGTTTTTCCGAGGTTGATCGAGTGTGTGTTGCTATTTGTGCACCTCTGCAGGGTAAATCTTTCTGAAAGCCGTGTCCGCGGTTATGGACGACTTGGAGCACAGTTTCTCGATCATAGAAAAGTATAACTAAAGTACCGCTTTTAATTTGACTAAATACCTGACTAGTAAATAGTGCAATACTCATGGAATGGTTAATAAAACTGCCAACGGATGGGTTGTTCGTCCTCTTTCTCGTTGGTAAGCGAGAAGGAGGACGGATCTATTACTTTATACTGTTATAATTGTTGTTTCTAATTAACGGACATCCGTCTATCATTGGTTAGGCGGATGGTTAGCGAGTATCTATAGGCTTGTTAGTTATTATCTTTTGCTGCAATTGCGTCACCCCAGGTATATGTCCCCTTTAGAGGCATAAAGACTTGCTGAGTACCCCTAGGGTCTCACACGATAAATTATTGATTCAGATGAACAAGTGTATTTGCAAGATGGATACTGGGTGGAGGAGACAGATGATGTTGGCAACGATCACTCGGTGTAGAGATTCCGGGGATGGGGATCCGTGAGATCTATGGGCGGGATGTGCTTACTTATGTGGCATCTTATGCTGATTTGCTTCTTATCCGTACTCGGATCTTGTTTCCCGCTTCCGCTTGATACTCTGATGTTTGATGTATGAGGAGCTATCCTACACTATTATCTCTATCTAGGATATTTGGATCTTGCCGTATGGCGTTGCAATATTTCTATTTCTTTTAGATGGTATGGCTCTGAGAACTGTTGTAAGGTAGCTTGCATACATACTCACTTGTGTATGTATTTGATCTCTTTGCCTGTTGCCTACGCCGCTCGCTCTTGTCCCGATGTTCTTGGAAGTGGTTAGGACGGCCAACGGGTCTACACGTGGGTGGCCCCTGGGCTCCCGCTGTACTATTTTAACCACTTTCGGTTCATCCAGGCTTGAACTTAGAGCGTAGGGTCCGAGGTTGTTACAATTGGTATCAAAGCCATCCCGCCCTTCAGGGTCTTAGCCAAATGGTCGCTGTCAGTCTAGCAAATATTTTGGTAGCTATGTATACTAGGGAAAAACAAAACGTGAGAGTAGGACTGCTTCCACTTTTCTTCTTACCCACCCACCCACCCTTTTCTGGTAAGGAAGTGTAACGTTTTCAATCCTCTTCTAAAATTCAAACTAGGATTCACGTGTTCTGGGTTCCGTAGTACCATAGGTTGTGTGTGTGTGTAATTCCTTGTCTATCTGTTGCATCCAACTTGTTGCCGCTATCTGCCTTTTGGTTATCAACTATTGGTACATTCCATACCGACAGGCTTTTGTAAACCGACACGATCCATCTGATTCGTTGTAAACCGACACGATCTATCCGACTCCTTGTTGACCGGTGCCATCTTGTTAAGGGTGTTCTTCCTTCCAGCATGCTTTCACAAAATGTGGAGTTGCTAATCTCTATCTGTTAAGTGGTTTTGCACATTTATTGGTATTTTAATGCCGAAAAATGCGGAAATTTTTTCTTTAATACATTTGTGTTTTCACACTCCTCTTCAGTCGTGTGTGAAACATTATCTATCTTCCTTTTATCGGCATGTTCATGCTAACTCATTCTTTTGTCACCGGCGCTTGATCCTGGAGTTTTATTTCATCATCAATTCTTTTGGGCTAAATACATAACGTGTGTCGATCTGATGCTTGTGATTGTAATTTGGTTTGCGGCATAGCTATATGACACTTATCATGAGTGGAATATGGACAATGCTATCGACCCTATCCTCCAAATGATGGCGGTTATCTCCTGTGATTTTGAGTTATACCGTGATCATCTCTTTATTATATTCAAGTATCTTTGCCAATCCAGAGTTTTTCTTAAGGCCCTACGGTGGTCTATCATTTGTCCATCATGCTGCACATCTTTTTGAACTCCATATCTGCAAAATTCTCTTTGATACAAGGGAATTGCATCTTTTCGTCTCTGATAGCTTTGCTTAAGGTATGAGCTATCATAGTTTCTTTAGCCAAGATCTCTTTATCTTTGTAACCGGTGATTCGATCGACAATATGAACCAGGCGGCATCTCTTTTTCTTCCGAAGGACCAGATAATCTATTCTGCCAGTGCATCTTCTTCAACACGAATCCTTGCTCTTAATGTTGATCTTTCAAAGAGCGTTGAGCTCAGAAAGTATTTCGAGCATTTGTCTGTTTCTCCCGCCTCTTGAACTTGATATTCTCGGAATATCTTGTTAATCCGTGGTGGTATATCGTCATGATATGCTTTCTTATTCTATATCAATGCAAGAACATGGAAGATCATCTGTGTCTTTTTCTCTCAAGCTTCGCGAGCACTGCCTGTGTGCAAAGTCTCAAAGTGTAAATTCTGGCTTCTTGAAGTCACCTACCTCGACCACGTCCTTCTGCTAAATACATCGCTCCAATTCTGGAATCAACAAGTCCATTGTTAATTCCATCGTCCATCTTCAACCAAATCCGGAGCTCTTTCCTTGTTGACAAGTTATCATCATCGTTCCGCTGAAGATTTTCCTCAAGACTGCTAAATCGCTCTCAATCATTTCAAGAAGAACATGGAGTTCTTTTCACCTCTGTTTCATCAAGTAATCTTTTGAAACCCTCTCGTTCTATCGTCTATGCTCAATCCACCGGAGGCCATGAAGACTTTTCAGATCTTTTGTAATCCTTCTATTCAAGTTGGTGCTATCTTTTTCTTTATCTGTTGAATCTTGCAGTTGTTCTCCATAATCTTCCTTCATTCACATCTTTCCGGTGGCTTGGTACTTCCGACATGACGACAACATCATCATCTTTATCTATCTTTGAATCTGGCGAATCGTTTGCACCTATCCTTGTTTTCTAACGGAGTTCCATGAGTTCTTTTTGTCAAGATCTTCAGTCTGTCTTTGGGAGTTGGGTTGCATGATTTTCTTATTCATGTACGGAGTAATGCTTTGAGTGTGGGATGGAGTAGCTACCATACCACTACTCTTATCATTCGCTCTTGTACATCGGATTGGCGGATTAATGCAATTTCACTCATTCCACGGAAGTTAGAAGTGGCCTTTATTCCTTGATACTTTTACTTCCGTCCTTGTTTCCAGAGTTTTCTCTCAAGAACATAATCAAGAATCTCTTGTTGGTGATCTCATCTTTTCCCTACACGAAGCAAAATCTTCAATTATCTGGTGGGAACAAACGCAAACTCTTTTCTGTCCTCGTCATTCTACCGGTGCAAAACATCCCCAAACAAGATGGGGGAAAATATCTCTCTCTTTGTTTCATCAATTCTTTTTCTGTGGTAAAGCCAATTATGGTTGATGCCATCAACCGCAAATCTATTGCGTTAGCCTCAATGTTAAAGAAAGCAATAAGTATCTCTACAATAAACTCTAGATCCTCCATATTCTTTTCTTCTCGCGATTCCACCATAATCTAGCATCACCTCCTTGTCTAGAAGATATATCCGCGCATCTCAATTGCGTGATCCTTGGTTCTTACCGGTGCAACAAGAATCTAATCTGACAATGTCTAACTCAATCTTTCTGTTGATATCAAGGAACTCTATTGTTTGAAGGCGATATTGTTTCCGAACTTCTTTTACCCAAATTCGAGAGAAGAGACAATGCTATTTTCACAGTGGTTGATAACTTCTCCAAAGTCATTCTTTTCTTCCGGTGAGACAAAGATTCACCCTCTCTTGTATCTGTAAATCTTTAATCTTAATGGCGTGTCGTTCCTTTCTCCCTGATACATCGTCTCTTCTATTTCTTTCACAATTGGTTCTATTCTTTTATCATGTTTCTCGAGAAAACCGGAGCTATGTTCATCCTATCCTTCTTGTCTCATGACAATCCCTCAATTCTTCTAACCCTTTGTTTCTCAAGAAAAACGCAAGACTCGCAACAAGTCTAGCAAGTTTTGTAAGGTGTATTGGTCGCACCATTCCATTGTTCATCAACTTGGGAACATGAGGGTCACCTTCGTTCCGAACACCCGCCTCTCCTTGTGTTGGTTTCTTTTTCCTAGGAATCTCGGGGCGAGATTCTTGTTTAGTGGGGGAGAGTTGTAGCATCCCAATTGTCTAACAATTGCAATGCTACTAGCCTAGTCTATATATATGCTACCTTCCTACATATAATTGTTGCATCAAAATTATATCATGCTCATGTCATCATGCCACATTGCATTTGAGCATCATATAAAACCCGTTTCATTTGGTTTTTTATCTCATATGCACCATTAATTGTATTTGCCTCTGGATACCTTGTATTTGGTTCTTGATAAATGCTTGATGCCCAAGTTGAGTTGGGGGCATATCTTTTATTTAACTCCACCACCTTTCTTTGTCACCACCCCATAATTCCACCATCCAACTATATGTGAGCCTTGCATTTTATTTGGGTTTACCTCTAGCTCATGTGGGTTGGGATGGATCCACTTCTAATTCCACATGCTCCCATATATGCCTCATGTTGTTTTCACATTGTTGATATGCGGAGAGCCACATGGCCACCTTTGCATGCATGTGGTTAGTTTCACTTGCTCTAACTTCCATATGGATCTATCAATATATGCCCATGTATGAGGATGTATTTTGGCCATAAATAATCTAGTGGGAGAATACACACTATATTGGTCATCTGACTTCATCCATGTGCATATGCTAATTAATTCATATTGGCCAAGCAAACTTATCCTTTGTATGAGTTTATTTCAAATATCTTGAATGCATGCATGGTTAAACATGACCATTGGGAATTGTAGTTGTTTTCACAACTAATGAATGTGGCAATTATTCTCATGCATGGCCCATGCAAGGCCTCTCTCTTGTTCTATTATTTTGGTTTCTTTTGGAATATTTGGGTGGAGTTTGTTTGAAGTCAATTGAAACAAATGAACCCAAATAAATGATTAATCCACTTTTCTCCCACCTTGCAACTCTTTTGTGGAATTTCTCTTTGTCAAGTATACATGGGATATATATTTTGTTTTCACCAAATATTATCATGTGCATGAGAGAATGCCACATGAAGATCATCTTTTCCTTCCACCTCTCTCTCTTTTGGTCCTTTGGTTTTTCCCTTTGTTTGAAATTCAAAACTCCTTGGTGTTTTCATATCAACTCTAAAAACCCTAGCCATCCATCTATCTTTTCCCCTCTCTCTTTTTCTAGCTACAGCTAGCTAATTTCTCCCTCTCTCTCTCTTTCCAACCGTGACCACCAAACCTTGTTTTTTCTCTGCTTGCAAGACGACCCAGCCACAACTTCCTCCACCCTCTAGCCTGCCCCCTCTTCCCTCTCTCGGCTAGGAGACAACAAAGGAGAGAGAAGAGAACCCCTCCCGAGTCCATCCTCCTCCTCTACTTTGCAAAAGTGGACAACCCCCATGTGCTTCCTCCCTCCCTCTCCTCACCTAACCAGCCCCCTAGAGCAGCCTCAGATCGAGATCTGAACGCCCCAGACCCATCTCCATCCTCTCTTCCTTCCTCCTTTCCCAAGCCATTGCCATGGCACCATACCTCTAACCCTAGCTGTCTACCTGCTGTCCCTGACGACCTGGTGACCCCCAAGGCGAACCCGCACTACCAGGCGCCTCCCCTGCGTCCTCTACTTCGGCCTGGGACGGAGCTAGACGCTGGAGCTCGCCGGAGCGCCGCCAACGCCGCTGTGAACCGAGAAACCGATGTTGCTGCAAACCGCTGCTCCTCGTCACTCTACGCCTCCCCGAACCCACTCGCTGCACCTGAAGGTCTCTGGTAAGCAGCACAACCTCCCAGACATCCCCTCCCTCTCTCTCTAACCGCCGTTCATCGCCGTGTGCGCCGTCGTGCGCGCTCACTGCCGCGAGAGCTCCAGCAGATGTTGTTGATGCTCATGTTCATCGCATAATAGCAGCCGATGTGGATCTCTCGTGCCTAAGACCCCTGAACAAAAGTTGTAGATCCCGGACATCTCTTCAAATCGACATAAAGCACGTTCAAAACGATCCACCACAGCTCTGGCAATCGTGATCGCAAGGTGGATGTCCGAATCAGCTCTGCTTTATGCAGTCTCGGTGTTCATCACAAAACTGCACGACACATGGTCCACCCCAGCACAAACCGATCATACCAGCGCGTAGATCTTTGTCCCCCCGTCGTTTTGAGTACCTATGCTCCAAATTCTATCCAGCGGGCGCGAAGAACTCTAGCCCGCAAAATTCAGAAAAAACCGGACGAACCGGCAATGTCCTGCGCTGCTGTATGTCAGATCCGTGTCCACCCGTCATATGTTATCTAGCCGCTCCACCTTTTTTTAGCAAGAGCCGAATCCAGCCTTGTCGGTCAGCTTGCCCCTGCTGAGCCTTTTCCAGTGAGGTCCCTGGTTCGATCCCCACGGGCTCCTTTGGTCACCACTTTTTAGGTTCTTTTCTTTAAGATGACACTGACATGCGGTTCCCACTAGTCAGCCACACGGAGCAGCCACTTCACCAGTAGCCATGTCATCTTGTCCCTGACCCACCCGGTAGTGTCTGTGGCTAGGTTCAGTTGTGTGTAAAAAATCTATGTTCTTTTTCCTGTTAATAAAAATAATTTCAGAAATTGTTTAATATGTTTTTAATATCCAGAAATTAATAACTTTTTATTAATAAATCCAAATAATACAAATAATATATGTTTCTGAATCAAAAAAATGTGAGGAATTCAAATATGCCATTCAAAATAATATTTGACTAATTTAAATTTTCGAAATTGTTTAATTGCAACAAAAATGCCTTTTCTTAATTAATTAATAACTTTAATTCTATAACTCCAAATTTGACAAATAATATGTCTAAATCGATCAACGCGACGAGCTCGTTCTGTGTATGCATTCCATGATATGAATTGTCGCATGCAATATACAAATATTAAGTGGACAGCAAGTGTTATGGGAGCAAAACATGACTAAAAACTTAATAAAATGATTTATTCTGTCCCCACACCTCACCCTTGCCATGCTACATTATTGCCATGTAAATTGTGCATCATTCATCATGGCATGCTTGTTTGCTTGTCGCATTTTATTTATATGCTTGTGCACTTTATTTATGTTGGCCCTTGTTTGTTTGGTTCTTCTTTCGAATAGACGTCGAGCAGGGGAATTATCAAGAATCTCAGGAGTACTACCCAGATCCATCTCTCGCTTCAACTGAGCTGCCAGGCAAGCCCTACCACATGCTTGCATACATATAGTACCTATTGCCTCTATCTTATTCTTGCATCATTGAGTCGCGATTGCATTAAATTGAATCCCAAGTACTGCATAGCCTTTACTTTTAAACCCCGCCGAAGCTTGTTCCTCCATCCTATGAGCCATTACTGCAGGAGTTATTTGAGCCATGCGAGTCGTAGAACAGCATGTGTAGGGTATGTGAGTGTCTGATGGATAACGAGGTACCTAAACAACTTAACCTGAGTAGTAATGGGATAACTAATGAAAGAGGCACCGGTGAGCAATATCTATTATTTGGTTTTTCATGCTCACTTGTGTCCCTAGGACCTCGAGTACTTGATTCCCGTTCCTTGACTATTCGCACTATCCACATCCAGGAGGCCGTGGACCCCCCTGAGCTAGAGCTTGATTCATTTCTATTTCTTGGGGCCACAAACTAGTTTGGGGTTTTATTTACTATCCTGTACTTATGCCATGTTACTGTTTTATTAAGATTGTGCGTGGAGCACTTGTACTGTTTTGGATGCGGAGTAGTTTTGCGGTATCGACAAGCCCAGTCACATTTTCGGGTTCCCAGTCGTTTACAGCCATTGACGTAAACCTTGGGTCCGTCTCGGAGTCGGCCAACTTCGTTGCGGGTAGCTTAATGGGGTGGCCCCCTGAAATATTTCTGAATCCTGTGATCGCTTTGTCATGAATGCCTCGTTGGGTTTTGAGTTGGTTTTTCCGAGGTTGATCGAGTGTGTGTTGCTATTTGTGCACCCCTGCAGGGTAAATCTTTCTGAAAGCCATGTCCGCGGTTATGGACGACTTGGAGCATAGTTTCTCGATCATAGACAAGTATAACTAAAGTACCGCTTTTAATTTGACTAAATACCTGACTAGTAAATAGTGCAATACTCATGGAATGGTTAATAAAACTACCAACGGATGGGTTGTTCGTCCACTTTCTCGTTGGTAAGCGAGAAGGAGGATGGATATGTTACTTTATACTGTTATAACTGTTGTTTATAATTAATGGACATTCGTCTATTATTGGTTAGGCGGATGGTTAGCGAGTATCTATAGGCTTGTTAGTTATTATCTTTTGCTGCAATTGCGTCACCCCAGGTATATGTCCCCTTTAGAGGCATAAAGACTTGCTGAGTACCCCTAGGGTCTCACACGATAAATTGTTTGATTCAGATGAACAGGTGTATTCGCAAGATGGATACTATCTGGAGGAGACAGATGATGTTGGCAACAATCACTCGATGTAGAGATTCCGGGGATGGGGATCCGTGAGATCTGTGGGCGGGATGTGCTTACTTATGTGGCATCTTATGCCGATTTGCTTCTTATCCGTACTCGGATCTTGTTTCCCGCTTCCGCTTGATACTCTGATGTTTGATATATGAGGAGCTATCCTACACTATTATCTCTATCTAGGATATTTGGATCTTGCCGTATGGCGTTGCAATATTTCTATTCTTTTAGATGGTATGGCTCTGAGAACTGTTGTAAGGTAGCTTGCATACATACTCACTTGTGTATGTATTTGATCTCTTCGCCTGTTGCCTACGCCGCTCGCTCTTATCCCGATGTTCTTGGAAGTGGTTAGGACGGCCGACGGGTCTACATGTGGGTGGACCCTGGGCTCCCGTTGTACTATTTTAACCACTTTCGGTTCATCCAGGCTTGAACTTAGAGCGTAGGGTCCGAGGTTGTTACAATCGGATACATTCACCTCTTAGTTAGGTGTAGAAAGGACGAAGTAATGCTACGTTCCACGGTCATTTGGAATCCTCTCTGGACCTGTCCGCCTTGTTCTTTTCCTGGGGTTGTGCATTAATAAGATAGTAGGAGTCATTGCGCAAGGCTTTGCTTACATTGAAAGGTCCTTCCCATAGAGGGGATAACTTATGCATGCCAGCAGTGCGCTGTATTAGCCGGAGTACCAGATCACCTTCCCAGAAGACTTGGGGGCTTACTTCCGGCTATGCTAGCGTCGGAGATTTTGCTGATATATGGCGGATCTAGACAAGGCCAGTTCTCTCGCTTCTTCCATCAGATCAACATCATTTTGCCGGGCGAATCATGCTCTATGTCGGCTGGTAATACAACTTCTGCCCTATATACCAGAAAGAATGGCGTATAGCCTGTTGATCGATTTGGAGTTGTTCTTAAGCTCAACAGTACTGCTGGTAGTTCTTCTATCTAGCACCCCGCTGATCTTTGCAGCGGCTCTATGAGCCAGGGTTTTATCCCGGACAATACCAGTCCGTTGGATCTTTCCACTTGCTTGTTCGATGCGGGGTGGGCGACTGAGGCGACATCTAACCGGATCTTATTTTCTTGACAGAATCTCGCAAACGCTCCTTCACCGAAATTTGTTCCATTATCAATTATGATGCTATGGGGATAGGCATATCTTAGGATTATATCCTTGAGGAATCTTACTGTTGTTGCCCCATCACATTTCCGAATTGGTTTCACCTCAATCCATTTGGTGAATTTGTCAACCATGACTAGGATATGGGTCATTCCTCCTTTGGCCGGCTTAAATGGCCCTACCATATCTAGGCACCATACAACAAATGGCCAGGTAATGGGTATAGTTTTCAGCTCCGACATTGGTAGATGAGTTTTTGTGGCGTATCTTTGATAGCCATTGCATTTTCTCACCAAGTCCTCTGCTTGCTCCAAAGCACTGGGCCAATAAAATCCATGCCGGAAAGCTTTTGCCACTAATGCCCTTGAGGAGGCATGGTGGCCACATTCCCCTTGGTGAATATCTCGGAGTATGTCAAGTCCTTCCTTCGGATCAACACACCGCTGCAATACTGTTGTCACACTTCTTTTGTATAGTTCGGCATTGATAATTGTATAGGCCTTTGCCTTTCTCTGGATCTGCCTTGAGCTTATTTCGTCATCCGGCAAGATCCCCTCTTTCAGGAAATCAAAAATTGGCTTGGCCCAAGTTGGTATAGTCCGGACGGGAAATGATTCCCCATCAATTTCCATCGCATCCACCAACATAACTCCTGCCAGATCTGGCCGATCAGTCCCCGGGTTTGCTGAAGCAGTCCTCGGGTTTTCTGAGGTGCTTCCCCACTCTATCTCCATAGGTGCAGCTCCTGATCCGGAGAGCGCCGGGATATAAATTGAATCTGATTCGGGTGAGGGCGTGATAGATGGTTTTCTCAGGTGCTCCAAAGCAACATTTGGCAGGATTGGCTATCGGGGCGAGCCTAACTTAGACAGCATATCTGCCGCCTCGTTTTCAATCCGAGGTATGTGATGGAACTCACACCCCTCGAAAAACCCACTTATCTTTTGAACATGGAACCTGTATAGGGCCATGTTAGCATCCAAGGCATCCCAATTTCCAGACACTTGCTGTACCACCAAATCGGAATCTCCAAAGCATTGTATCCGACGTATCCCTACTTCTTTCGCCACTTTGAGACCATGCACCAATGCTTCGTACTCCGCCACATTATTCGAGGCACTGAAGTGGATTTGAAGGATGTATTTCAGTTGATCCTTCTTGGGCGAGGTAAGCACTACTCTAGCGCCCAACCCATATTTCAGTTTCGATCCATCGAAGTGCATTTGCCAATAATTGGAGTCCGGCAGGGGTGGCTCGTATTGCATTTCAGCCTAGTCCACAAAGAAATCCGCCATGGCTTGTGACTTGATAGCATCCCTTATGTCAAATTGAGGTGCATAGGGAGCTAACTCGATTCCCACTTTGCTATCCGGACACTTGCATCTTTGTTACTCATAATTTCCGAAATGGGTGCCTCACATATCACCTTGATGGGGTGTTCCTCAAAATAGTGCTTGAGTTTCTTGGCCGACATATATACGCCATACGCCATCTTCTGATAGTGAGGGTAGTTCTGTTTCGAGACTGACAATACCTCGCTCAGATAGTACACCGACCTTTACACCGACTTTCCTTCCTCTTCACGCTCCACTACGATTACGGCACTTACGACTCGGTTGGTCGCGGCTACGTAGAGCAACATTGGCTCCTTAGGTAGTGGTGCTGCTAGGATTGGTGCAGTAGACAACATCTTTTTCAATTCTCGAAATGCAAGGTCCGCCTGTGGCGTCCATGTGAATTTGTCTGCTTTTTTCATTAATTGGTAGAGGGGCAAGGCCTCCTCTCCCAACCGACACACGAACCGGCTTAACGATGCTAGGCAACCAGTGAACTTCTACACATCGTTAAGGCATTTTGGCAGTTCCATTCTCTCTATGGCCCGGATTTTCGTCGGGTTAGCTTCTATTCCACGGCTAGATACCAAAAAACCGAGTAACTTTCTAGCAGGCACGCCAAAGGTGCACTTCTCCGGGTTCAGCTTCATT
Organism: Avena sativa; assembly: GCA_916181665.1. NCBI lineage: Eukaryota > Viridiplantae > Streptophyta > Magnoliopsida > Poales > Poaceae > Avena > Avena sativa. Next base: position 455,167,081 of record OV702290.1, read on the forward strand.
CGGAACCTTCTCAAGTTCGCGAATGTAAGGAGCGTATTGCTTTCCTTGGTTTTTATTACCACATCATCCACGTAAACTTGCACGTCCTGACCTATCTGATCATGTAAGCATTTTTGCAAGCATCGTTGGTACGTTGCTCCTGTATTACGTAATCCAAACGGTATAGTGCGATAGCAATAAGCCCCATACAGGGTAATAAACGCAGTCTTTATTTGATCATCTGGATTTAGGGGTATCTGGTGGAAACTAGAATACACATCAATGAATGACAGTAGCTCACATCCGGCCGTTGAGTCTATGACTTGATCTATCCTAGGGAGCGAAAATGGATCTTTGGGACACGCCTTATTCAGGTTCATGTAATCAATGCACATGCGCCATACCACAGCCACGTTCGGATCATCTTTCTTTTTCTCCACAAGCACCGGATTAGAGAGCTAATCCGGATAGAGTACTTCCATGATAAATCCGGCCACTAGGAGCCTAGCTATCTCGTCTCCAATGACTTTCCTTCTGTCTTCGGCGAAACGCCAGAGAAGTTGCTTTACCGGCTTAGCCCCGGGTCTTACGTTTAATGAGTTCTCAGCCAACTCCCTCCGTACACCTTGCAGATCCTGAGTAGACCAAGCAACGATATCCCGATTCTCACAGAGGAAGTTGACGAGCTCGCTTTCCTATTTGTTGCTTAACCTGGCACCAATGGTCACGGTGCACTCTGGGAACTGATCATCGATTGACACATTCTTCGTGTCCTTGGTTGCTTGGAATGATACGCTCCCGTGCGGGTTGGTCAGAGTCGGCATATGTTGTTGCGCAAATTGAGCCAGTGCCGCCACTTCCAGTATCTTCCTTTTTTCTTGAGCTATCATGAGTAACGTGGCTAAGTTAGATCCGGCCGAGGCGCACTCGATCGAACGCCGGAAGTCCCCTGATACAGTTATCACGCCCCTTGGCCCGGGCAACTTCATCTTAAGGTAACTGATGTGGGTAGTTGCCATGAATTTGTTCAGCGTTGGCCTGCCGAGTAATGCGTGATAAGCGCTCTCCAGATTCACCACTTTGAATTCCAAGTTTTCAGTCTGGCAATTGTCTCTCGTGCCGAATAACACGTCAACCCAGACCTTACCAATTGGCTCACAGGAAATACCTGGTACAATGCCATGAAAGGTGGTCCTCGTTGCTTGCAACATGTTCTCTATTATTCCCAACTTGTGCATGGTATCCTTGTACATAATGTTGATACTACTGCCGTTGTTGATCAGTACCTTGGAAAACCTTACATTGAGATTCGGCCCGATGAACATTGGATCCAGGACCAGAGCATAGGTTCCCGGGCTTAGCATGATCTTTGGATGATCCTTGATACTCCATGTAATCTCTTGTTCCGCCCATACTGCCGGCATTACTGCGTTCACCTCCATATGCCGGTGCTGCAAGCTTTTCTGGTCATTTTCTTTCGTGGTAAACACACAGTAGCTTTGATGATGCTCCCTGTACTCGTTTCGTACCTCACTCTCATGGTAACCCTGACCTTGTTGCTGGTTATTGCCTACTTGATGTACCGCATCCCTTCTTTCCGGATTCTCGTACCTCGGCGGAGGCGGTGGCAACATCAATTGCTGTCCATTCCCCCCGGTCAGTAACGGTGGCCGTGGTGCTTCATTTCTAGGCGCTTCGTTCCGAGGTGCCTGAGCATTCCCCGAACTGCCATGTTCTAACTTCCTCATCCATTCACATTGCCGGGTTGTATGACTCGCCGGACTATTCGGGCTTGGCGTATGGAACTTGCAAGGTTGATCCAGCATGGACTCAAACGTATACCTCGGTCTATCCTTTCGCTCTTGCCATTGCTTCTTCTGCTCCGGGGTCCAAGGCTTTTTCCCTTCATTTTTCTGCTGCCAGTTTTGCCCCCCAGTTTTCTAGCGTTGGCTGGCGCCGACATTGGATTGATCCCGGTCTATCGCTGCTACCTGTTGCGAGTTATACCGGTAATCCGGGAGCTCATCCCTTATCTTTCCTCGAAAATCATTCCTCCTTGACGATCCAGAACCACCTCGGCCGTAATATTCCTCGTTTTCCTCGCTCGACATTAGCCGGGGTTGTGTTGGATCAACCAAGGCATACGAATCTGCGATCCGGATTGTTTCAGCCAAGGTAGTTTGCATGTCTTGTTGTAACCTCTGCCACATCATACTTCCATATTTGCATCCCTGAACGAACCACGCAATAGCTTGTGATTCAATTACCCCCTCGCACGAGTTTCGCACATTGCACCGCCGAGTCAGGAAATCTCGGTCCGGCTCATTCGGTCTCTGCCGGCACAACGCAAGGGTCTGTGGCCTGTTGGGTCTCTTGTAAGTGCTTGAGAAGTTGCTAACGAACAGCTCCTCGAAATCCAACCAACAGTTGACACTCCCTGGTGGCAAATTGTTCAGCCAAACTCGCGCTGGTCCTTCCAGCATCTGTGGCACATATCTTACTGCCCATCTCAAATTTCCTGTCGCGATCTTGACCGTTGTGGTGTAGTCAATCAGCCAATCCTCTGGCCTAGTACTACCATCATAAGTTCGGGTTCCTCTGTCCAGCTGAAAGTTCGGCACTGGTGGCTCATTCATGATCCGGGGCCCAAAGCATGCTAGACCTGGTGGACCTTGTACTTCAATTAGCTCCGGCCTATAAATCCTATCCAATTTCAGCCGGCTGCAAGTTCCTGCTTCCCAGTCTTGACCCAATTATGTGGTGATCCGGTCTGGGGTATCCGTCGCTGATCATGGCCGAATAACCATCATTGTATCTTTCTTGATTCGGACAAGCATTTTGTTGTTGTGCTGCTTGTTCTACACTCCCCTCTTGCCGAGGTGCTCGCTGTTGCTGTGTCCGAGGTATATTTTGCCCCGTTCCCACGAGATCACGCTGTCCGACATTGTCGTTGGCAGCATTTCTCTGACCGGCATTGCCTTGGTCACGGTTACCTCGGCCGGCCGCACCTCGGCTGGTACTGTGCCAATCTTCATCAACTTGCACTGCTTTGCCTTTTCCAGCCCTTACCGGATCATAAGGAACCATCTGTTTGTCTCTTCTTTCGGAGTTTACTACTTCTTCTCTCCTAGGATTATGACCTGGAGATGACGTGGCTCCCTCGGATCTCGCCGGGTTATTCTTGGCCGAATGTACCACCTGTGAGGCTCCTGGTGGCGTCGGGTTTGATTTGTTCATTTCTTCATTTTGCTGGCAAGCAACTCTCAGCAAGTGATTCACCCTCTCTTGTTGCCTCTACCGAGCCTCTCCAGTGAAACCTTCTAACTCGGATGCGGCCGCGTTTGCTGCCCTGAGGTTCTTTGCTGGGGTGATGTACCGATCCAGCCCTCCTGTTACTATCGTGGTTGTCTGACCCGGCCTAGGCTCATAGTCCTTGTCAATCTTAGTGATCAGGTTCCTACCTCGGATTTTCACTCCATCTATGCGGTTTGCCTTAGCATACTCTCTCAAGGTGATGTTCAAAGACTGATGCAGCTCTGCTACCTTCTTTGCCCCAGCTAACATTTTCTGCCTAGTTTCCTCTAACTCAGCTTGTGCCTGAGCCGGATCTACCACATGTGCTATTGGCGTCAATAGGCTATCTATTGCTTGCTGGAGCACATTCTCTGGCCTTTCTAGCGGAGGAAACCTAGACCTGGTCTGCTTTGGCGTTACCTCCGGCTCTGGCGTTGGGCCCTTGCTTGGTTCCGCGTCAGGTGCGGTCATCAGGACCTCACGCTGCTGGTGGGGCACGTGATACGCACTCCACGAACTGCACTGAGAGGAGGCTCGCCTCCCTCGACGATGTGCCACGGATGAACGCAGGACCCATCCATGCCGACATAGATCTTGTGCGCGCCAAGCTTGATGAAGACGTTGTTGCGCGGAGGAGGGTGCCTGCCGAAGCTTCCTGTATTGTCACTGACGTAGTCCAGCGCTCCAAAGCGCTGAACCAAGCCGGAGACGATGCGCTCGCCGGTGCTGGAGAAGCTTCCCGTCTGGATTTTCACCCCTGCTAGTACCGCTAGCCCCACGGTGGGTGCCAACTGTCGTGGTGGTGGCACGGAAGATGCCATGGATAGGCTAAAGATGGGGCCAATGAGTGCTAGGGGAATCTAGGGAGGGAGAACATGGTGATTCCACGCACAGAAGTTCTTGTATTTTCTCTATCAATGGTGTTTACAAATGCACTTGAGGCTCTTAGTAAGAAGGAGACAATGTCTCTTACCCCCTACCAACTAGCCCTAGAGTTCTACCTTAGACAGAGAGAATGATCAATCCCCTTCTATGGAGGCCCCGGTGCTCCTTATATAGGGGAGCCCGGGTAACAATTCTAGGGCACACGTGGCAGCATATTCTACGAATATGGTCCTCACCTAAAGCAGATGCTTCTTTATTCTCTTTAACGGCTCGTCCAGGCTTTGGACGTAATCCACAGCGTAATCTTTGTCTTTTGGCGTCATCAGATACGAGCGACGTCATCCGGCTTTGCTCGCGTCACATTGGTCGCCCCTGACCCACTGGTCCTCTTCTTTACTTTGCTTCGCTCATGCTACAGCTAATAAAGTCACCTTTTGACTAGTGGGGGATTCCTTCTCTTGGAAGCCATAAGATAGTCCGACTAGCATATAGCTAATCCGACTTATCAAGTTACCTGCAAAACAGATAGATAAACGTGGCCGGCATATAATTTATGTCGGCCGAACCATAGTTAAGGAGATGCTCCATGGGTCGGGTCACACCGTGGTTCGACCTGCCTTGAGGTGACCCGGTCAGCACTTGCTTTGACCGCGCCATACCCTGGCTAATTCGGCCCTTATACCCCGGCGTTACCCTACCCGGGGTATCCTCCCAACAAAGAAACAAACGCTGGCAAGGTGGACCCATCTAATATGTGGGACTGTAGTAACTTAAAACAAAAAAGAGAATATTTGGCCAATCTAGATGCCATGGCCCAAAAATATATGGGTTGATATTTTAGCTCGGCCGAGACAAGGAACCATAAAAATGTAATGCTAGAAAAGGAAACAGGCCAGAATTGTTGGGCTCAGCCCATATTTAACACCAAACTGGACTGGGCTAAATCTGATCGATGACCTTTTCAATTGGTCACGGATTTGCCACGTAGGATCGGCCACGTAGGATCTGATATGGACAGGGCAGACAGTCTGTGACTAATACTGTGACCATCTCTATTGGTCATAGACGTCTATGACCAATTCAGAAAAAAAAGGTCTTGGTGTTTAACTACTGACGCTCAGCTTTTGACCATCTGTATTTGGTCACAAAAAGGTCATAAATTAAAAACTATGACCTTCCAGTGACCAATATGATGGGTCATGTATCACCCTATTTCTTGTAGTGCTAATACTCCTTAACACCCCCCCCCTCAAATGCAAAGCGTATGCAATAGCATTTCATTTGAGGAAGTGAAAACTAGAAAAAGAATTGATAATCCAAAATCCACGTCTTGAAAATGTCATCATAGCATGAAGAGTCTTCAAAACCTATTGAGTCAAGCCACAATCGATCGGAGAAGATATCGACACAGACCGAGAGACAGTCAGAAGAACAACATGTCACAAAAAACCAGAGCACAAGGAGCCAACAACATAGAAGCTCACTAGGCAAAAGAACATGCATATATCAATGACAATGCGACCGATGACACATCAGAAAAAGACACACACCGCATCGAAAGAAGATGGGTTGTCGAAAGATGGCACATCAAGAGAATCAAGCATTGCACACCAGATCATAGCCAAGAAAACCGACGACAAAGAAGCTCGACGGCAAGACAAAGGACATAGATCAACCAACAATGCAAAGGGAGGCCACAAGAGGACCGGGAAAGCAGGCTGACGATAAAGGTATGGTGAACTCGCATGATAAGAGAAACACAAGAGAACAACGGACTTGATGGACGCAGCGGAAAAACAGAGCACTAAGCACCAATTGAGAGACTCATATGCGAGACAGTTGAAACGAACTTGGTGGACACAACGGAAAATATAGAAACTAAACTAGACCAAGCAACAAAGTACAGAGACTGAAACACGTGGCATTTTTTTGGAAGACTAGACGGTACTAATCCACGTTAGAACAACAAGATGCAATCTGGAGGTTGTCCATGATCTGGCGGCCAGCATGCGGTGTCAGCGGCCGAAGCTAACGAGGAGGAGTGGTTGGCGGCGGCCTAGAGTGGAGCAGCCAAAATCTTAGCACAAGATCGATCGGGAGCAGTGCACCTCATCGGGCTAGCACTAAGAGCATCTCTAACGAGCCATGTAAACGGTCCAAAACTGGAAAAGTCCGGCGAGTTTCTAGGCCCGCACCACGTTGTACGCTCTAGCGTGGCCCGTATACCAATATGACACGTACTCAAATTTACAGTGGCTTGTTTAACGACCTACGAGGCCGGTACATATACAGCCGCGAAGTGAGAGTGAGGGGCGAAACCCTCACTTCTCCAGCCCTCCACCCTAGCACCGCCGCCGCCAGCCGCAACTCCTTCAACTAAATCAGACCGCATCTGCCACCAGTTCACCGCGATGTCTCGTCGTAGCGGCAATAGCTGGATAGGGGAACACCATTCCGCGAGAGGGGAAGGCGGCAACGACGATGAGGAGCACCGCGCCTTCGTCCGGTCAGTCAGCGCCAAGAAGCGGGCGGCCCTTAAGTGGACCAACCGCGAGCTTGGCCGCCGCCGTCGCTCCGCGCGTACGTGCCGGCGGGCTTCACTTCGAAGAGGGCGCGACTGGCCGGTGAGGGCTCTTCGTGCGTCCCCGCGCCTCTAGCCGCCGACAGCGAGGACGAGTGGAGCTCGCCTTCGCTGCCGCGTGCGCGCGTCGTCTTGGCGGTCGACTACGTCCACGACTCTGACGAGGAGCGCCTCGCCCTGGAGATTTTCTGCCGCGCTTCGGAGCTGGAGCGGCAGGCGGAGGAGGAGGCGGAGGCCGTCGAAGCTCGCCGAGCTGTCAAGCTCGTCGAGGTGCAGGTGGCTTAGGAACGGGAGGAGACGCGTCTCGCGCGGGAGCGTGCCGCCACGCCAGTTGTCAAGCTGGAGATGGCGGACCTGATCGATCGACGCTGCCGACAACGCCGCCAGCAACCTGTAGCTCCGGCCGTCGCCCGAGCTTGATTTTAGGTGTAGGTTGCCGCGGTGACACATATCTTAATTTTGGTTACGCAGCTTTTGTATTGCTGCTAAATATGTGTAATTAAGCGAATCACGAACAATCCCTGACTGTGTTCTTAGATGAATTTTACCGCGAGGGTAAATTTTCGAATGTACGGTTCGCATTTGCAGTTTTTATTCTACCTCATGTCGTCTGCTGCCTGGTTTCATGTTTTCGGAAGACCGTATTCGTGGTTTTCAGTTCAACCGATTTTACCTGTCTCGTTAGAGATGCGCTTAACCAAATCAATCTAGGACAGCTCAGCAAACGTCTAGACGATTAACAGCAACAACGGCAGGAAGGGCAAACTTAGTGAGACCTAGGAAGGAAGAGCAGCGGAGCGGACGGCACGCGACAGCGCCGGACGAGCGACACGACAAGGACCAAGAAGAGCTGCAGATCGAGCCATGGACGGCCAATCGCAAGCACATGAACCGGAAAAAAATCTGATCAGGATCAGTTGCAACGTGCGGTATGAAAAAAAACTACCTCTTCTGTTTAAAAATATAAAACGTTTTAGCTTTGTAAATCAAATGTACGTAGACGTATTTTAGTGTACAGATTCGTAGAGATTCGGAGTGAACTTATATATTAAAAGATGTCTAGATACATTCATTTCACTAAACTAAAATGTCTTATATTTCTGAACGGAGGGAGTAAATATAGGCTTAGATACCATGTTAGAAATAAACAACTTGTATTACTAGGAGGGCCAAATGCCATAATATATAGTACATCTGACTTGGCGTATAAAAATAAATCTAGAATGGGCTAGACCCTGACCTGTCTATGCAGATGACTCGGGACATGCTTGCTGTATTGGATATTCCTAGAAAGAATGCTCTGGTTCTACCTGGTCACGGATGGAGGCCACTTGATGAGGGGTGGGTTAAGATCAATACGGATGCAGGCATCGCCCTTGATGCTCTAAAGGCTGGAGCTGGAGGTGTGGCTAGAGGTCCTTCGGGATTTATTGGAGCGTGGTGCAAACCCTATCCGGGAGTGACTGATCCGATGATTGCCGAAGCATTGGCTCTCCGGGATGGTGTGATCTTTGCACAACTCCGAGAATTTTCGCGAGTGGTAATGGAAACTGATTGCAAGGAGGCCGTCAATCTCTGAGACTCGCGCGCTGGTTCTCGCGCTGTCATAGCACCTATTTTGTTCGAAATTGAAGGGCTAGTATCATCATTTTCTTCTTTTGTTGTTAGTCATCATGTAATAAGATCAATAAATGTGTCTGTTCATCTGTGTGCCAAGCATGCTTGCACGCTGGAGGTCACTAGTTGCTGGATGAACTTGTCGCCGGTTTTCCTCGCTACCAGTCTGCTGGCTGATAGTGAAGATGCAGTTTGAATAAAGCCCTGAATTTCCCCTGAAAAAAAAAGTTCTGTATGTTCTTGTGGCGCCTTGCAAAGCACTCGTTCCTACGGGCAATGTACAACATCGTTCGTAACATGACTCCAAACAGCTCATGTTCGCTATTCGGAGCGGAGGACTCCTGGCTCCACTCGTTGCTTGAATGCCACATGAGTATGTTCTTGTGGCGCCTTGCAAAGCACTCTGATTCCTACTGGCGACGTACGACATCGTCGTAACATGGCTCAAGCAGCTCTTGTTCTCTGTGCGGAGCGGATGACTCCTGGCGCCACTCGTTGCTCGAGTGCCACATGAGCAGGAGTGTATGGACACTGGCACCGGAGGCATTAACGGAGCACATGGAGCACATCATGGAACCGATGCTAAGCAATGGCTATTCTCGGTGATCAGCACTCTAAACCATGAAGAATTGATGGTGTGCTTGGTGACATTATAGGCTATCTGGTCCAATCGTCGGAGGAATATCCACAAAGAAATCTACGAGAGTCCTTTGTCTACACATCTTTTTGTGGAATCTATGACAAGCGACCTAAAGCTAGCCAGGAAGCGGAAGGTGAAGGAATCACAGCCAAAACAACAATCACCAACGGTTAAATGGATCGCACCTCATGTGGCCATGAGCAGGGGCGATTTTACCGGTGAGGCTCCGTTAGGCTTTGTTCGGTTGATCCCACCCCCGCCGGGATCGAGGTCCAAACCCTGTGGATCGGCCGGGATCAAAGCGGACGGGGATTTCTCCCCACCGGTGCTCTTTGACGTGTTCGGTTATACCCGCCGTGGGTTGTATCCCGGTCTAATCCCTCCCAAACCCGGCCTTTTCACCGGGGAAATAAAAATCGTCTCCCTACCCGTGGAATCTAACCCGAACCGGTACGGCAAAAAGCAATCGAAGCATCCCCACCCTTCCTCACGCGATTGGGAGGCGACCGCGGCGGCGGGCAACTGAGATGGAGGAATCAACGGCAGCACAAGTAACCAGAGATGAATACGGCTGTGAGTCACATCCTTTCTCCACCCCGTGTCGTCGTTAATCGGAGGCGTATCCAGGTGAAGTGGAGCGGCGGCGGAACGACCTCGACGGCGACCTATAGGTGCAACAGCGCGAGCTCGGCGGCCATGGCAACGACCCAAGCGTCCCCCTCCTCTCCAAAGGCGGCCTGATGGGCGGTAAATCAACTCATCTTCCTTCCCCTCTCCTCTCCCCCTAAACTATGAATTCTTAGGGTTCTTGTTTGGTCTTGTTCTTGTTCTTGGATCTCAGAGTTGAACAGAATGTAGATAATGCTTTTTCTAAGTGGGCAGATTCACGATTTTTGATTTCTCTTCTCCGTGGCAATGTTTTGTAATCTAATTAATACAATTTTGATTGGTCAATTTCAGAAGTTGATAAGGCAAAATAGAATAGCAATGATGAAAATCAGTGCCACTAATTATTAATTTGAGAATTGCAGTGCTAAATTACTATAGAATCATCTTGCAAAACTATCCTTTTGTGGTCAGTTTGCTACAAAAATTGGTACACATGAAAGCTCGGAAAAGTTCTATAGAAGTGCATCTCTTAATATGAACAGTTTTCTAACACAAATTAGCCAATCTAATATAACAAGGTACTTAGGTAGTATCTCACTCTGCGATCTTAGTTGTTTGATGGTGAAAACTGAACAGTAGTATTGAAGTCTAGTACTACCATCTATCACGGTGCTTCGGTTTTGTTGGTGGTTCTATTTGCTTCACTTCAAGCCAATTCTTCTGCAGTTTTGTTTGAGCGTTTGTTTGAGTAGGGATATTCTCTGTCAATAACATGTAGATATTCCATTTAGTTCACTGATCCGAGATGTTGTCCTTGAAGCTGTAAACTATAAAAGGTAAATGAACTGGCCAGGTTGAAGTTCTACATTTTTTTTGGAAATGGAAGGTTGAAGTTCTACATGCCTGGAACACCACGGGAAAGAAACGACTAACTTGGTCTGTCAAAGCTCTCCACCGGTTTTCTTCCACCATTTCGCCTTCTTCCTTGTGGTAGTTGTCTCTTTGCCAGTTAAGGATGGCAATTTTACCCATGGGTACGGATACCCGTTGTCACGGGTACGGGCACGGGTATAGACTTGTACCCATGGGTATACCCATACCCTATCCGTTTAAACTGACATGTCAAGCTTACTTATAGAGTTTCACCCTATGCGGCCGAGAAGCCTAAGGACGAGTATGAGATTGCGACTTTTAAACTTTAATGTAATACTTTATATACTCGTCTACTATTATTAAGTACAAAATATTGTATTTTTTCAAATATGCTATTGATGAAAGTAAAAAATTTGAATAACTTATGTACTATTGGATATACCCGCCGGGTACCCAATGGGTACGGGTACCCGCCGGGTATGGGTATGGGTAAAGTTTTATACCCGCGGGTACGGGTATGGGTAAGATTTTGTACCCATTGACTACACGGGTATGGGTATGGTATTTCTCTACCTTGCCCATTGCCATCCTTACTATCAGTTAAGTTCTCGCACCAAGAATTGAAGATACATTTGCACTTGTTTCATGTACACGATTTCAAGCTAGTGGACAAACTATTAGCCACTTGCATACAAAAAATCTGAATTTTACCATGCTTGATTTTATTTAATCTTTTTCCACATAGCTTGCAGGCTCATTCTTGTGCACCGGAATTGTAGCTCGAGCACCTTTGCCGGCTGATCTACCGCAAGAAGCTCCTGAGGTATGCATCCACGCACCGTGGAACGAGTGCCTGCCACTTCGCGTGGTGATGCAGGTCCTCTTCTTCATGCAAGTCGAGTTGGGTACATACATTGTCGGGAGTCTGTTGGCTTGAGAAGGATTGTCACAGCTCTACGCGGCGGTGGTGACATCGCGATGTCTGATGAAGTCGGTGCAAGCTGAGTCACCGTGGCAGCCAGGAAGAGAACAGGGCTTGCGTGGACAGCATTAAATTTGAGTGTTTAAAATTTACTATACCGTGTGTGCAAAACTTGAGTACACTACATCGCCTGTGTAGAACTCAGTACACTACATCGCCCTTGTGTAAAACTTAGGAGTACTACATTGCATGTTCACTCTGTAAATATTTTACTCACTTGGAGTTAATGGAATTCCCCACTATCGAATGCTATGTAACCGAACAGGATATGTGGAAGGGATCAGAGAGGTGGAAGGGATCGGGTGAGGTGCCGGGGATCACCCAAACCCTTGGCGGGTTAGTTCCCTGCGAGGATTAGTTCCATAGGAACCGAACAAAGCCTTAGGCTTGTGCCTACCCTTCAATTTTGCAAAAAATATGTCAAATATATAGGCTCTATTTTTTTTTTTTTTGAGATTTCACACACCTTCGATTAAACAGTATCAAGTTTTACAGGTATGCTCAGATCAGGGGGTGGTCCTAATAACCACACGTACCTTCCTGCAGGCAGCGACGAAGCAAACCTAACTAGTCGATGTGCTTCGCCATTTGACTCTCTCCGTTCATGACAGAAAGTTGCTCCTCCCCTCAAACTAGCTCTATCCTTGATCTCTCGAAGGATGCTGCCGTAGGTACCTAGATGTTCACCATCCAAAGTCCAAACCCGTTACTACCTCTAAACAATCCGAGGCAATTCTGTGCTTGGCTCTAGTTGTTTAGCTATTGATTGGAGCTTCTCCTGTATTATTTCATGCGTTCTCGACAGGAACAAGCAGGGAAGAAAAGGAAACGAAGCATCCAACCGTTTTCTGGGCCTTATGGTGGATTTAGTTTGGCCCATTAGTGGATAACTGCCCAAGAGGGATGGACTAGAGAGAGCAGCCTACAGGTTCATCAGCCAAAGTCGATGGCTCCTCCTATCTTTGCCCAGATCGCACTACGCAGCAGCAGAGAAGCGTACAAAGTTGTGATTACTGCACACAGACGCAGCCACGCAGCCGATAATCGCCCGGGGTGTCGGGTTCGGAGCGCTTCGGGGCGACCGTTGATCCCTCAGTGAGTCGGTGACTTCGTCGAGACATTCAGTTCCAGCCTACACATCTAGTATAATTCGTTAAAACCGTCCATATGCTTTAGGTAATTCATTAGCCTCAAATCAATTTAAATAATTGCCTCCCCTGCTTTTTTTTGCGGAAAAGCCCTTTGATAATATTAACCACGGTTCTTACAGAACAGCCCAGAAACAAAGAAAAATACAGATTGGTCCCTCTGAACACCGATGCGGTAGACGAAGACGAGAACGCGCTGCCGGCGCGCCGCCGCACCTCCTCCCCACAGCCTTGGAACGGGAGAACCCCCTGCACGGACGGGAAGTCGACAGTCCTCAACTCCATAGAGCCTCCGCCCTGCAACGCCACCGCCAACGGCGTGGTCAACATCATCAGCCAGCTTCATCTTATTCAAAGTCCACATCTGCCGCCATGCAAGATCTGGCCGGGGGTCACCACACGACGCGAATCCGCAGATCCACGGGTGCTGAGCATGCAGGCGCATCACCACGGAGCTCCACCGAGCGCCGCCGTCGAAGGGGACATGCACCTGCAACAAAATCCTCACCAGCAACCACACCACCTCCATGGCGCCGCCAGACGAAGACCCTGCAGAACCTACACTATAAACAACCGTGAGACGGGGATCCCCCGCCCTCCCGCCGCCGGAGCGGCCGACGGAGGACGAGGGATCCGGCGAATCGACGGCGAGGAGGTGGATCAGCGGGTGGGGGTGAAAAACCGCCTCTCTCTACTGTAGCGGGGGAGAGGAGACGTCCAGGCTCGTCTGACACCCTGTTAATTGCCTCCCCTGCTGGCAAGCTATTTTTTTTAATCCCGCCATACAGATCACTAGATACTTGACGAGTATACTTATTTTTTTAGGCTACCTATGCTTTATGTTAGCGACATAGCAAGGTATTTTATTGTGCATGAGACATATTGCTTTGTTCAAAGTCATTCTAGTTAATTCTAGTGATCTGTTATTTTGAGCCCACCCTCCAATTTCGTTCTAGGATCGCCACTGGCCATGAGGAAACAAGGTTGGGCAAGAGCTGTGGCAGCAGACAATTGTGATGCAGGGAGTTTCTGAACATGCGGTGTTGGAAGGCTCCCCTACCCCTGAAGATAAAAATCTTCCTCTGGCAGTTACTACGCGACCGGCTTCCCTCAGGAGTGGAGGTGGCCAAGCGGCATGGTCCTGGCGATGGATTATGTCCGCTGTGTGCGGTCCCGAAAACGGGAACCCACATCTTGTTCTCCTGCCCCGCGGCTCGCTTTCTTTGGAACTTTACCTGTGAGGCTTTGGGGCCTGCCTGGCAGGCCTCGGACCTAGGGGAATTCCTAGAAACCAACGCAAACCATACCGGAAGGAGGAGGCGCCTTTTTTGGTTAGTGTTTGCGACGATGACCTGGACTTTATGGAATATCCGTAATAAGATGGTCATAGAGCGTGTCTTCCTGCGCCGTGCCTCTGACTCGATCTTTAAATTTCTGGCTTTTTTGCAGCAGTGGTACCCGTTGTGTAGACGGCGAGACAGGGAGCGATTGGACGTGATGATAGAGCACCTACTTGTGGCAGCCCGCCAACTTGCTTCATCACCAAGCCGTTGAGTTGTTCTCCATGAGAGAGTTGTATCGTGTTTCTGTGTGTGTTTGTGCTGTGGTGGGAACCTTGTGGTGTATGTCGCCGCCTTCGTTGTGTTAGACTTTTTTCTCTGTTCTCTTGTTTTGCATTCGCTTGGACTGGTTGTTGTATGGATGTTGCTTTATTTATAAAGCTGGGCGTATGCCTGTTTTGAGGAGGAGGCTTTAGCCTGTCGTGAAGCATTGGCGCTAGCTGCATACCTGAACCTTAGCAGGATCCGAGTCGCTACCGACTGCCTGGAAGTGATCAACTGCATGGAGGGAAACTACCTTGGCAAGTTCAGCATCATCATGAAAGAAATCAAGCTGAGGGCAAGGGAATTCATTTCGGCTACATTTGTGCATGAACGGAGTAGTTCAAACATTGAGGCCCATGGCCTAGCTCGATCTTCTGCCTATCGAGAATACGGGCATCACGTCTGGTTAGAGTCGCCGGACTATTTTTGTATCCCTATAAACATTACTACTCCCTCCATTTTAAAATATAAGCCTTTCTAGCAAGCTGTTTTAGTTTGCTAAAAAGGTTTATATTATGGAACAGATGGAGTATCAATCAATAAAGTGACGCTGGTTTACCCTAAAAGAAAGTAGATAACGCAGAATGTTGATGCCCAGTTACTACATGATGACATGATCCCAGAATAAGTTTAGTCATGAGCCTGTTCCCCATGGAGAATGGAACATCTAGATGGGTTAATAAAAAGGCATCACCTTAACACAAGCATTAGCTTTTAGAATCAACCTCCCAAGTTCCAACATAAACTTCAACGATTGTCGATTGCCAACTAAACGCTAGGCATCACTCGGCCTTTCATGACTGAGCAACCTCCTGTTTTGACTCCACAGGCACAAGTCCACGTATCTTCACATCATAAAATACCTCCTCAACCCTTCTTAAATCATACTTCATCCCTGCAAATAAATGTTCAAAAAGCTAGATTAACACAACTTGCAAGAAAAAAAGCATGAGAAATATTAAAGTAAGCTGAAATGATACTGCCAAAAAATTATCCAGGTGGTGTTAAAACAAAAACATGTCTGGTAAACTAGTTGAGCAACTCACCATCAAATTTCTTACGCAAGAAGTCATTGCGTAGATTCAGCATCCTAAATGATGCATGCAGATCAGTCAGAAAGCTCAGCACCTTCCTGGGACAGTCATAGTCACCGGCAGTAACTCGATTCACAACATACCTAGGCTGTAGAAAAATCCGCAAGCAGACATTAATACTAGCCATTCGCTATGGAGTACTACTGTTCTATTCACTACACATCTAGACTGTAGAAAATTCAGAAAGCAGTCCTCTTTGTAACAGTACTGGTTGTAAAATATTAGGATTCTATTCATTACTTTTAAAGGATGTAGAAGACTCAACCAGTAGTCAGTAATACCACACTGGCTAAAGAGAATTACAATTATATTCAGTACATATCTATCTAGCCTATCGAAAACTCAGCAAGCAAATCCCTATACCACTCACTGGTCATACAGGACTAGAATTCTTTCTGAACATTCATTGAAGGAAATTTAGAAGTTCGAAAGGCAGATGGTGTTACGTAAAGTTTGTGCTTAGCAGATTACAAAGTGCGCTATAAACTACAGTCCACCTAAACCTGGAAATGGATCCGTGTCCAAGTCCAAAACTAAATTACCCAGTTGTTATCCAAATATACTAGGCTCGGTCCACGTCCAGTCCAAATGAAAATTAATAACATCCAAATCCATCCAGATCCACACATCAAAAGTCCAACGATATCCAAGTCCAAATGGACTTCCGTGCTTGTATGATGTTTTGCATGCAGCCTTCTCCTGCGAGGTGCGGAGTCGTGGATACCAAACTCGTCTCCCACCTTCTGCCTCTTCCTGTTATCTCGGTATCTTCCGTTTTGTTGTTTCTATCTCATCCATTGATGCATCTCTAGAGCTCCAAATCTTTGCATCTGAATTCGATTCTTGTAAAATCACAGCTATGTTTTTATCCCAGTCCCCACTACGAGCTTGCCGGCCTGTCCTGCGTCTGCACGCTGCCGTCGGACACGGTGGCGCAACTCTTCTCGCCGCCGAGGCCACCATGCTGCAACCTCGCACTCAGCGTCACCGTCGGCACCCGCGATGGGTATGAGGAGCATGGCGGCGGCTGGCAGGAATAGGAGGCACCGGAGATTGCAGTGGTGGAAGGCGCACGAGGCATCAGCAAAGGAGGTTGTTCGGGTGGGCGCAACGGCGGCGGACGGCGGCAGAGCGAGAGGGCGGTTGCACTGATCTGACGAGGAAGCTCGTACTTGAGGGTTAGCCGGGAAAGAAAGGGAGGGTCCCAGGTGGGAGAGACGAGGGCGGAGTGCCGATGACGGAGGAGTCGGGGATTCGGGGAGGGATAATAGGGATGCAGACACGAGAGTCAAAGTCCATTGGATCCTGGACTATCCAACTGTGAGGTCCAAGGTTCTCCGGTGCGATTGGACAAAATATCCTCTTTATGTCCAAATCCAATTAAGCCCAGTCCGTTCAGATCCAGTTTATTTGAGATCCAAAGTCCATGGATATTAGAGATCCACTTCCAGATTTAAGTCCACCTCATGTTTATATGCTCGACACGTGTACATAAATCATAAATGAAGTACTATAATCTAAGGACAAGCCCAAGTGTAAATGCCTGTTGCTAGCACACACACAAGCTCATATGATATGAGAACCAACTTAGATTGAGTTGTGATTGGCTGATTGGTCACTACCCACCTTATTCTGTTTTGGAGTCACCTCGATCTACCATGAGTTTTTTAATAAAATTACAGGTTTAGAGGTGCCATCAAAAGTATTCAATAATTGGCACTGGAAAAACTATTTTTCATTTCTTTAGTACCCAACTATATTTACGTACTAGAATTTAGGAATGTCACAAACAATGGGCCTGAAACTCCGAACTGACAGAAAGTTTATGAAAATATTCATGAGTCAGAATACACTTCCCAATCAACAAACCCATAATGTCCTAAAAGTTTGAAACTTGTAGTCTAGTCTAGAGCTAAAAGGTCGCATGCTTCAGCATCAATGTTTCTATTATACAAAAAGTTTGGGGAAAAATTGCTCTGTAGTCCGTACCAGTGCAACGCCCACTGAAGTTGGAACATGGTCATTAATATGTCACTGACATGTGGCCCCAGGGTCAATTTGTCAGGCTCACATCTGATGATTACACCTTTGAGATGGTACCAAACTTCTTTTAGGATTTTAAACATACCTCAAATCCAGAGTACACTTCAGAGCAGGTCACTTGACAATGCTAGTCTTTCTTACTTCATTATCATGAACTTTTAATCAATATGTTGATATGAAATTGCATTTTTCGCTGCACTCTCTGTTGTGCATTAGCAGAAGATTTCGAATTCAAGGGAAATCAGGGGATACTATACGCCGTAGTATCATATTAGGAGATCTAGGATGGAAGCAGTCTAATTCGTCAGGATTTCTCATTGCATCATTTAGAAGATGACACGAAGGATATTCCACGTCACCATTCATGGGATCCTCTATACTAGTATGGAGAGTGTGTTTCATCAAATCTTTGAGCCTTATGGAGTGGCAAAGACTATTGAAAGTTTTCCAGCAAGTCCAGGACTGTGGCCTTCATCGTATATGGTTTCCACCTCGATGCAGCACGAGCTTTTGGGGATCTACAAGGTCGCAATGTCTACGATTGCTGTTCTTAACTTGGTATCAAGTTACTGCCTGTATCATTCAGCACACCAGGTACTAAAAAGTCAAGGACATCAAAATATAAGCTTCAGATGGATCTCAGTTAATTCTACAACAGCCATCAGTTTCTAGTGTTTTGGTCCTTTCTAGCTACAAAAACATGCAACCAAACAGCCTATGAACAGTGAACAAAAGAACTGCTATAATTCAATTATTTGACTAGAGAACTTAGTGTGAATTTTCATGATTTTACATATCAGCTAGATAAAAAATACCAGCAACTATAACAAATTTGAGCTGCATTGTATCTAAAGCTATATCATCTTTAAGGTTAAAAGGGGAGTTGGTAGTGACTTATCCACAAACCCTCCTCACAAACCATACAACTAGACATGTGGGCCTGTCTCTTGGTCCTCAATGTTAGCGCTATAATATTTTTCGCTTTCCCACCTCAATATCCCTAGAAAATCTGGTTTATTTATTCACGTAAGTTACATGCGTACGCCCATGGAGTTTGTTAACGTGTTTCCTCTAGTTTTCTTTTGACGTGAGACAATCGCTCAGCTAGGGTTTACAGAGGCGTGCCACCATGTCTACGGCCAGCAGCAGACACCACTGCTCTCGACAGCTATGCCTCCAATCCACGTTACTACTGCCCCTATTGGCCAGCAGCAGTCATAGCCATGTTTCCACCGTCAAGTAGATACCCACTAGATCTCTTCCGTCATTAGCCTCTCCAGCCACTGCCCCCGCTGTAGCACGATTCCTCCACCTCCAATCTACTGGCCACCACCGCCTCTGTTGGCGAGACGCAACCCTGTCATGTATCCACCGTTAAACAACACCACCACTGGTCTGGTCGATGGTGCCTCTGCACCACTTTCTTGTCCTTCACCTGTCACCTCCCCCCTCCTCCCCAATGTGGCAACAGCTGGTAAGGCGACGACCCCCATGGGCTCTAAGCATGCAGTTAAATGGTGCTCAGGCTCTGCATGCAAGTGGCGCCTATCAGGAGTCCAGCACAAGAACAGAGTGCTGCAGTTGGATCTCATCTGTGACCATAATTCAGAAATAGGGTTTTGACATTTTTATCTATTGGAGAAATAGTACTGAGCAGTAAAGTGTATGTTCACTGGAGTTTAGAAAAAATGAATATGTGAGCTATAGATGTACAACTATTTAGAGTGTAAATATCAAAAGATGCCTGTACACTGCCTAATAATAGGATATGTGCTTCCGCTGAGCGTAAGTCAATCCCAGTTTGCTGCCCATGTGGGTTCTTTTGGATCAATTGCACAATTTGATGTGATTCCTTACCATGCTTCATGCATATATCCATCTTGATCAATCTGATATAACTTGGCAATTTGTTAAATTTATATCAATCTCTTGTGGTATATTTTGTTTGATTGTTTAAAGTGATGCCATTAATGCACTTCCGTCCTCTTTGATGATAGGAACACGATGGAACCTAGCCGAAAATTGAGAAGAAAATGGCAGAAAGTCAGAGCTTGGGTAGGGATCGAGAAGTAAAGTCTTGGTGAAGGGAAGCAAAGGGCTACAAGGTGGTCGCTAAATAGGGGAGAGGATCTGGGGGAGGTGAGTGCAAAACACGCACTGATATTTCGCAACACGATTAGAAAAACCATTTGATTAACACCTATATATAACTCTCTTTCGATCCGTAGAGAAGCACGGGGATAACTAGCAGGGATAACATATTTGTTTAGATACTTTTAGTGGTATATTGTATCTAAAGAAGCTGTCATTTAATATGTTTTGTGAGAAAAAAACATAACTTGTAAGAGCCACATCATGATTAGAATACGGCATTTATCACTTCCATCCTTAACTAGGCTTCCACATCAGCATTTGCCTAGTTGGCGTGTTTAAGATACAACAGACACAATTGCATTGTGACTGCCGATATACATAAGTTACGAGTTTGATTATCAAAATAAATAGATTTTAGATGACAGTGCACACCTATGTTGATGTAGAATGAGAATGATGCAGTCTAATCATTAAACAGCTCTTATGACTTCGGCATCAAGCCATCAACTATGATGACTGACCATTTTCACAATGGCACAGGTTCAGTACAAACCTATTTCTGGAGGACCAAGGAGACAACTTCTTGCAGAACCTTAGTGCAATAATGCAGTCAAGTATCATAACTACCCATACGCAAAAGGCACAAGGTGAATTGTATGCATGTATTCTGCAAACCCCTTTTAGAAATGGAAGAAATTTGAACATTCTTATTCAAATAGTCGGTAGGCTTGTTGATGGCTTTATAACTATATGTATGAAAAAGTCTCTTAAGACTCAAAATTATAATATTTGTACACTGTATTTTTGCGTATTAACCACATGCATACTGACAACACATGACCAAAAAAGATAAACTAATAATGCAAAAAAATAATTTGTATGTAGTCAAAACCAAGTAGGTAGTTGATGGGGAACTTACAAAATCATTTGACATGAAGCACAGCCCTGCGACGCAAACAAGTCCTCATGTGAGTAAGCAATGTCATTTGTACACAACATTACAGAAAATGAAAGCATGCTAAACCTTCAAGCAACTTAGTTGTTTAGAAAAAAAGCTGCAACAGTTCTCATGTCAATGCTATAACATGACAAATAGCCTATTTGTGCCCAGATAATAAGTATCTTTCAATCAAAAGGAGAGTCAAAATTACAATCTCCGTAAACTTCTCTGAGCAAAATATTTAACAAGTATAACATGTAGATCCCATAAATAACATCCAACTCACAAAATAAATAAGATTAAATAAAATGTGCATATGACAAACCAGTCAGGTAGTCTTCAACGTCCAGGCCAAACTCTCCAGAGCTCACTGCAAAAGAACAGTGACATAACATATTTAGCTTAGTAGGCAAGCACACTGACTGACACTGTATGCCACAACTAATACAACAGTTGGCAGAGACTTCACGTACATCCTAGCCTCTTCTGGGCCTCGGCATGCGTGAGGAGGCCACCAGTCTCAAGCCAGTGCGTGAACGCCAGCATCGACACCACGGACTGTGTCTCAGTCCTCCAGTCCCCATGGTACCTAAGCACAATCCCAATACATGAGCAATTTCCACATAACCCAACCTCGGCAATCTGGAAGGGCACGTAGTTAAGCCATCTCATCACCTGTAATACTGACCGGGGCACTCTTTGAGGATCTCCGCGAGCTGAGAGTACAGCCCCTTGATCACCTCCACCTGTGTCTTCGCCTTGCCGAGCACATCTGCACAAAAAGATAAGAGGAGATAGCCCCGCATCAAGCAAGGGGAGGAGAATTGCAAGAAAGTGCCCCGGGGGGTTTGGGCGAGAAGAGGGCTGCACCTGAAAGGGGGACGGGCTGGTGGACGAGGAGGAGCGCAGCGGTAGCGGCCCGGGAGGCTGACTCGACTTCAGAGACGACGGCGCGGATGCGGTCGCGGAGGGCGGAGGAGCCGTCGAGCTGCGCGCGGAAGGATTCAAACTGCGCGTCCATGAAGGCAGGCAACGGCCGCGGCTGGGAGTCGGAGGGGGGCGCGGAAGGCGGGACGGATGAGGAGGAGAGGCAGTGCAAGGGGAGGAGGACGCAGCGGGGAGGGAGGAGGCGGGAGGCGGCAACTGGAGGACTGAGGAACGCGGCTCGGAGCGCGGCGGCGGTGGCTGCTACCGCTGTTGCTGCGGGTCTCATCGGAGGAGTGGGCTTTGTGGGAGATTTTACGAAGGGTTAATTAGATACGCCACTACAATTCCCTGCTATTCGAGAAACACCATTATAAATTTCCTTTTTTGAAAAACGCCATTGGAATCCTAATCCTGTGTACATCCCATAGATGCCATTACGCCTACTTCAACATAAATACTGGCCAATATACACAATATTTCCGGTCGTATATACTCCTTCTCCGTTTGCAATTAGATCGCGTTCTAAGTTTAGTCAAAATAAACTTTTTAAACTTTGACTAAATATTTAGTAAAATATAAAAATATGTAAAATATAAAATCTATAGTATTAAAGTACTAGCACACATGCCCGTGTGTTGTAAGGAGAGAGAAAAATCTATGTTAGTTTTTATACACGCCATCTACTACCTTCTCTATACCTTCTCTACTCGTTGCTTGAACGTGCATGTGTTTGTGGCAGAAGAGCCCCTGATCAAATCTTGCCTAACTAATTTATATGTTTTTAAAATGCCCGATCTAGTTTGAGTGTGCAAGTTTTCAAAAGAAATTCAAGTGTTTATAAACCTTGTAAGGCCCATACACGAGAGCATGCTTAGTACTGACACAATGCGCTGACCCAGCATACCACTGCATGATGTAGTACACTATAGTCGTTAACATAATAAAACACTATTTACATCCCTCAGAGTGGTACAACAGAAATACAGCAGGTCCAAGATATGACTATAGATTACAACACGACTCTTACAAAAGATCCAGAGAATACTCTAAGTTAAAGAGGAAGAAAGAAACTTCTTACAAAGAAGAACCAGAAATAATAACTCAGAACTATCTAGCTAGTAAGACTAGTATCTATCCTATCGAGCTTGCAAATGCTGCTAGTGCAATGCTTTATAGAAATAGGTTTTGTGGCTAGAGAATCTATTCCTAGCTAATCTGGAACTTCGTCTTTACTTCAGTTGATGTATATGTTGACTTCCTTGACTTCATTGAAGGGCTTGAGCGGTCGATGATGGTTTCTTGAGCACTAAGTTGATCTTGACGACGTATTCCACGACTTAGAACCTATCAAGGGTTAAGAAGGTACGGTTGAGTACGAGTGTACTCAGCAAGTTCACTAAAAAGAAGTATATGATGCATTATCTCTACAGCCACAGACCAAAGGTCGTAGGCAATGCAGGTTTTTGTAAATATTTCTTTAAACGTTGCTTTATTCTGGAAACTATGTCCGATAACCTTCACAGGTTTACTAGAACTTTCATAAAGTTCCTTTCCTGCCGCGTTCGTAGCTCCTTCCCAGAATAGGGAGTAACATGTCACAGTTCTTACACTCTGCAGAGGTGCGTCACTTTTCCCATGAGAGACCTTAAGCTTTGTTGCACGGTCAGGAGTATATCCCCGTTCAAACTTCCATAGTTTGAGGCCCAACTTAAGATCCAAGCCAATCACTGCCCCCTTCGCGACCTCATATGTCTGCACGATCCTTCGGGCCGACTACATCTCCGTTATGCCCCCTTTCGGGCAAGCTATAATCCTAATGACCTCCCGAAGACTCTATGAGCCGGTTATGCCCCTGGCAAGCTCCATAAAGGTCTGACTATACCTCCGGCAGCCGCTCATAGATAATCTAGACACCAAAATCATGGGGCCTAAGGGTGCCCACCCATATGCTGGATCCGCACAAGAAATCACAGCGTCACATTAAGGTCGTCTTGCCTACATACAGGAGGAAGAAGATACAACTGACTTCTCCGTCCCATTCCAAATCTCATGGTTAACGTGTAATATACGGTGCTAGAATCACTGGCGATATTAGTTGTTAAGTCCTAGATATTATGTTCCTTTACCACTGGAACTGTATCAATAGATTATTACCATTTGGTAAATAATCCATAATCATATTATTATGAAAATAGTGTTTTCTATCCCTTTTGAAATGCAGGTGATGACAACATTCGAGTTACAAGCATTTGATAGAAAATAACCAAAGGATATGAGCAAGTATGAACTTGCCTTTTGTGATTGCAAGACTATGCACTCACGGTCTTCAAGATACTAGAAGATCCAAATTCTGTAAACATCATCATTGGTCCGGTAAGGACGAATGTTTAAAGAAGCAAGATGCAATTATACATAAGTAATGTAATGCAGTTTGATAAACACGAATCCCCGGAATAGTCGTATCTGATCTAGGGTTCGAAAACTGGGGATGGTTTCTTTATAATATGTTTCACTTTTATACCAGCTTCACATTTGTGCTTCTTATTAAGGCTTGTGAAAGTGTGTGAAGCAATTAAGTAAATACAACAAGTAGCATACAATACTAAAGCACGCAATCGGGGCATGATATGTAAAAGATTTCTTAAGCAAGATTATTAATCAATTAGAGCCTTTATACAAATGTTTAAGGATTACCTTTAATGTTTCTTAAAGGAATAACCTTTTAGGAAAAGATTACTTTATAAGGAAAAACATTTAAGTGTTTAACATGCAAAGTATAAAAGTGAAGTATAATATTCTAAGATTGAGGGGAATTGTTATTTGGTAATTATGATGGGATTTATTATGTTAAGTTGTTAAGAGTTAAGGGACTTATTATAAGATTGTTGTTTGAAGTGGCAAAACGAATAACTTTTGAAGAAAAGAGTTCTTTGTTGAAGTTTAAACATTCTTTGTGGTTAATCGAATGTGATTGATGTCGTTTGCGCTTATCCGATGCGCTTGGATTTGAGATGCCTTATGACTTAATTTGGAATAGAAAAAATTTAACTATAAAAGCATAAATATTCTTTAGGCATTATGCATGACTTGGTGTACCAAAGTTATCTTTAAACATAAGTAGATCTAGGGTGTGATGTGTTTAAAAGTATTAATAAGTTTTAAATTTTTGTAACAAGTTTATTTAAGAGTGTGGGATCATTCACTTTCAATTTAAGTGAATGATGAGCTTAAATGCAATTTGCTATTGATGTGACTTATTAAAGAAAGAAATTTTTGATGATTTTATTAAAGTGTTAGGGTGTAAGATCATGTTTAAGAATAGTTAAGAGATAAATAACATTCACTTTTATTATAAGTGAATGATGTTTAAATTTACTTAAAGTTGTTGGTTTTAGTTTGGATTTATGATTTTTAAAGAGTTTTATAAAGTTAATAAGTTACACTTAAGTTTTATTATAGACTTAAGTTATGGTGTTGGACTTAGTATTTGATTGTAGGGTTTTATATAACATTGTGATTATTTCTTATTTAAGAGATGTTTTTAAAGTATTTACAAACTAGGTCTTTTATAAAATAGGTAAGGATTTATTTCCCGAAAATCTTAAAACTCTTTAGGAAAATGCTTTAGTATTTTTATAGTAAAGTATATTTATTCAAGATCTTAAAAATGATTTTTATTTATTTTTAAGTATTATTTTTATTTGTATAAAATTCCACAAAGGATTAAATGTTTTTGAATATTTGCTTTAAGTTTTATTTGTAAAGAAATTAAATTAGTATTTTTTATAAAATAGTAGATTTATTTTTATATGCAAAAATGTTTTTTACTCATTTTTAGGATTTTTATTATTTTATGAAATCACTTAGGGTTTAATGGTGTTAATATTTATTTATATAGTTTAATGCTCGTGCGTTGCCATGGGTAATTATATTTTATTTTTCACTGCACACGTAAACATAATGCACATAAAGTTAAGTGACAACCGAGACTCGCTCCTTTTGCTTTCTCCCATACTTAAGGAGGCACAAACTTTCCTTCTATCCGCCGTCCACGAGGATGCATGCTCCTCTCTCTTCTCAAGTTGCTCCGTTGGCGGTAGGAGGGTAGGGGAGCCGCAACTCTGATCCTTTGGCTCGGCATATAGATAGGTGTAGGATATGTGTTTTGGACGATAGTGCTTGGTCGGAGCCGGTGTGGTCGCCCCAAATAAAGTTTTTCGGGCCACCGCTACAATGGAGGCATCGAGGAGTCGCAGATTTTTGTCTTTGACGCTTGTCCAAGATGATGAATGTAGGGTTTTCGGGCAAGGTATTCAAGGTGCCGGCAGAGATCTTGTTGGGAAATTTTGTGTGTCGGCTCCAACTACGCCACGTCGGTGTATTCTCCAACACTATGGGGAAGCCCCCCAAGAAGGTGTACGAGAGTCATCAGTCGAGATGATATTAGGCTAGAGCTTGGGAGGTGCAAGGAGGTTGGCGGCACTATTGTTCTACGGCGAATCCGTCGCCTGGAGTGGACAACGTCGAGATCCAAGTAGCGCGGGGATCTTCCCCAGTTGTCGTCCCATATCGGCAAGTGTGCTGCCGCTCATGGTGGCACCTCTTCTCAGGCTCAAAGCGCAGCTTGGCTGCTATGACGTTTCCTTGGTACTACCTTAGGTTAGAAAAAGTTATACCCGTTATAAATTAAGACAATAAATTAGTATTGCCAAGGATACATACCCATAAAAAGTGAATAATTATACTAAAGGCTCCATCCTGGATACTTTATTACGCCATTGTTTACCATGCCCATGTCTTGGTGCCACAAACATGTTGCTTTTCTAAAGTTTGGTAGATTTACAAAATATCATATGTTTTAAAATTTACAAGGATGAGTGAGTGTCCATATATATAAAAACATGTGGGTGTAATCAGGTTCGTTAGACCTAAGAGAATTCAAAGTCCACAACCATTAAAAATGGCACACTCTTATAGCAGAAATATCATTAGTAAAATTCTGGTTGTTTGAAGTTACTTAAACGAAATACATGTCACTTTATCTATCACGGGTTGGAAACAATAATTTTCAAAACAAAGACCTAAGATGTGGGATATTTTAACTGAGAGAGAGAATTGGGTCTATGCGTTGAGACGTAAAAATAAACATGAATGTACAAATTGCTCAAATGTTTGGTTGGAATGAGCACAAGCTTGTGCTTTCATCTAGCTTCAGCCAATCCAACAATAATTGACTCATTATGCTCTTCTTCCTATGCTTGACAATATTCTCTTCCTTGACAATGTCTTCCTTCACATGCGTCTTGTTTCTGCCATCTCTACACTATCCCTCTATGCATGTCATCAAGTTCCCTAACTTAAAAAATCTTGCTCAGAATGTGGCAAGATCAAGAAATTACGGTGTCAAGAGAGCAATCCTAATAATTGTGTGCACTAATTTGTGTTGGAAATATGCCCTAGAGACAAATAGTAGTAAGGACTATTATCATATTTCATATAGTTTATGATTAAGTTTTGTATCATGCTATAACTGTGTTGAGTGGAAACATCAATACACGTGTGATATATAAACAAACCCGGGGTTCCTAGTGAAACTCTAGTCACTGGTTCATTGGTCAACAGATGATCATGTTTCATGATCATGTGGCATTTATGCCAGTTGGAAATGAGGTCATCTCATTCTGTGAATGAGATGATGAACCGATACCCAACCTAAACATCGTGATTCGATCATGTCACGAAGTTCAAGTTACGATGATTAGAAAAGGATCCTCGTAGACTATTCCTTAGACCGTGAGGCTATATCAATCACTGTCTCCCGAGAATGCTTAGATATCATCAAACGCCATCTGATAAAACGGTGGTTATAAAGGTGTGTTCAGGTATTCGGAGGAAACCATAGAGGCAATATATGTCAAGAGCGGGATTTGTCCGTCCATGTGACGGGAAGATACTCAAGGGCCCACTCGGAGAAGTTATATCCAATAGCTGCGCAGCGTGTGATTAGATCACGGGGATATCACTTGTCGGAACGAGTCAAATAGCATTATTCAGTAACGAGATTGAACTCGACATGAAGATGTCATTGATCAGGTCTCGGGCAATGCAAGTATCAAATGACAAAGGGAATAAGACACGACTGTCCCGGTTCAAACGACGAAAGATCTTCGTGGAACGCACAGGGGTCACATGGCCATCCAGGTCCCTCTGTTGATCATTGGTGCGGGAGTGTCCCGACCATGTCTGGAGTGTTCCCGAACCGTAGGGTATCACGCTTAAGGGCTTGATGATGCTTAGAGAGTGTTTATGGGATCGGTAGAATCACCGAAGAAAAGAAGGGAGAAAACTGGAAGGGTTTCGGTAAGTCCGGAGGATGTCCGGAGTGGAGGTGGAAGGTGTTCCATAGCCACGGAGATTAAATGATATGTGAATGAATGTTAAATATTGATTTAATCATTTATTCATAATTATTTAATAAAGAGAAAATCAATTAAAAGGTCAAAAGGCTTAATGGGCCAATTTCCGGAGGGAAAGGGCCCATGAGGGAAAGGAAAGCGGGAGAGGGACCAAAGGGGGTGGCCGGCTAGGCCTTGCCCCCCCCCCCGCGGGGCCCACTAGGGCTGGCCGGCGGCCTCCCCTCCCCCTCCACTCCTTTAGTCCCACCCCGGGACTTGAGGGGAGGTAGTACCTCCCCTCCCCCTATATATAGTGGGGTATTTGGCCTAGAAAATACACACCTAATAATCAATAAAGGTCTCCCCACTTTTGGGAGGACCTCTAATTGATATTTTCTCTCTCCCCCTCTCTCTCTCATGACCGTGGTCCCAAGTCTGGACTGCGCGAGCAAGAGACATCTTCACCGCGGAGCGCCGTCACGCTGTGGGATTCGGATCCGGGAGCTCTACTTCCGCAACTGCTGCTGGATCGGGGAAGCGGGTTCATCGTCAGGCACCGGACGTGTGTAACTCCCACGAGGTGTCACACTTGAGGCACTCAAGTCGTTGGAGCCAGAAGGAGCACAAGGACTTCATCACGACCTTGAGGTCGGCTTCGGCTCGTCTACATCAACCACACTCTCCTGAGCATTAACAACGCTTTTCAATCTTCGAGGGTAAGTTCGCGAAAAGCCCCTTCCATTACTATATTACTAATAGATAGGTCTTGGCAGCTTCAGGGGTTCAGGGGCGTAGTGTAAAATTTTATTGTTTTCATGCGTGGAACCCCTACAGTGGTATCAGAGCTAGATCTATGCGTAGTAATGCTAGTACAGGTAGAACACACGAGATGTAGCATGTGGACATTGATCTTTTAGTTGTTACCCTCCCACGTGTACTTGTGTATACCGCAGTAATGCTTGATGATGCGGCCCCCAACCGACTTTACGAGTTCATTCGCGAGACTGGTCCACGCTTGACATACGGCTTGTACCGTATAAAGTGGCTTAGGGGGGTGTCTGTCTCTCTCGCATTAGTTGGTATACCATTTGCAACGGAGGGCCCCGAAAGGGGTGTAGTAGAGACAACTACTTGATCAATGTTGTGCTGAAAGTTTGTAGGTAAGAACGGTTCTTGTGCGAAAGCCCATTCAGCCACGTAAAACATGCAAAGATAAAGTAGAGACGTCTAACTTTGTTTTGCAGGAGGGCGTTGCTTTGTGATATGGTTGTGGCAAAGGTAAAGTAATTACCTTTTGTTGCATAGTAGTAGATAGTCACGAAGGTGACGAACTACCACGCTGGAGTGACACTGGTACCCTAGTGTCTACGGCGCCGGAACCCTGGCGCCGGAACCCGGTGACGGCGGATGGAGGTCACGACGTGAAGGACCATATCACATAGCATTTACATTCAATGTTATTATTTGTATGTCTTATTGTGTGCTAGTATTAGATACTCGACGGTAGCCTAATAAGAAGATCCTTGTTAAAATAACCAACGATTGTGTTCCCCCTTAATGTGCACCACCAAGAAAGTTCTTCGGTATGAGGCGATCCAGGGTGACAGGCCTGGGTGTCATACATATCTATGTTCACATACAGTGGGTGTAAGCCATGTTGCACAGCGAATACACTAAGGTTGAGTTGGTGAGCCTAGCATGCTAGAGAAGCGTGGCCTCGGAACGCGGATGGTCGAAAGATCGAGCATGAGTCGCATGAATGATGTGACCGACGTTTAGCGTCCACCCTTGAACCCACATTGATGGCCGTGACGATCGGGGGAGATGTGGCTGATAGGGGTCGTGTTATCACTAGGAACCCTCATTGGGGATAGGTGTTTCTGAGTGGAGTTATTATTAACTCATTTAATTATAAAATTAGTCTAAATTCCTTTTGCAATTATAAATGTAGATGGGTTCTTTCGTGTTGACAACTAAATGGTTAGAAGGAGAGAAGCTCAGATTAGATGGATAGAACTTCTCCACTTGGGTTGCCAGTCTCCATGTTCTTCTTAGCAAGAACGACATGGTCGACTACATACTCGACGGGATGGATCTGGATCCATCCATAGACCTTGAGACCCCAGAGGAGCGGAAAGACCGCTATCTCCGTCGGGAGATGGCCTCCTATATTTTAGTTGTGATTATTTTCGGAATGGTGGACAAGCTGTGGCCTTTCGTGGGTGATGTCAACCCTCGTTCGGTGATGCTATAGCTTAGGACACATTTCGTGGATTAGACACGCATCTGGGAGCATGAGTTGATGGGAGACTTCCTCGCCATTAAGATGGAGGAGAACTCGTCACTGGACAGCCACTTACAACACATGCATGATGTGTACATGAGGCCAGCATACTTCCTAGACGTCTGGATTTCAGGCTCTTTCGCAAATGTTGCTGTGCTGCGGTCGCTGCCACCAAGCTACCAAGCACAAGTCAGGACTTGCGTAATGAGGGGCGACACGGAAATGGAGTTCCACCGGTTCATGACACATCTCAGGAATGTGTTGGTTGAACCAGATGTCGTTCAGGTCATCGACGACCAAGGTATATATTTGGTATACAGTTTTATAAATGTTATAATCTTGCAAACACATTGCAGTGTTAAGTATATCTGATACTTGTTCTGTTTTATTGAAAACAGGTCCTTCTGCATAGAGGTGCTTGCTGGAGAGGAGGTGACGTTGCGTGTTAATGGCGAGCATGATGATGACGGCCGACGACACTCTCCCTCAACATTTATCACTTAGTTTATGTTTAGGATGATTAATGTAATCAAGAGATTGTGAACTTCTTTAGTTTGTCTCACACTTCGTGAGACAGTTATTCATATGAGTTTGTAACAAACAGTTGTTCTGCTTTAATGAATGATTTCTATTCGTGTTCATATCTTGTTTGATTATGTGTGAATTATCCTTATTGTTTAAAACTAATTGATAATGTATAAACATTTGTAAAACATTAAAAATGCCTTGTTTTAAAATACCCAATTTAATGATATTTCATTAATGAATGAAACCATTGTTTAAATTCAAAGTTATGCGATAATATGTGAAAGTCTTTTGATTTCTTTTCACATATAAATCATTCCTAAGTTCGGCGAAATAACTTGAACACAGTGTATTACTTGAATACAAAGTGTTTAAAGAATTGTTAAATAGAATACATATTCGATGTATTATGTTTTAACGAAAATGGTAATTATCATTAAATGATTGTTTAAATGTGTAAAGTAGTTTACCAAAGGAAACATGAATATGAAACTGTTTGATTTGATCAAAGTGTTTCATCAACAAAGGGTATAAGTATAAAAGAGAATCTAATCACTATGATTTGATCAATAGTAATGAAGTTCAACTTTATTAGAATGGCATAATAGAAATTGTGGAATGCAAAGTGTTTTGAAACATCAAAATGCAAAGCACCACAATGTGATATTAGATATCAAAAGGGGTTGAATAGAAGGCACCAAATAAATCGTTGTAGTATATATGTAGAGACCATTAGTTAGAAATAGTTAGCACTCAATGAGTTTACAGTGAACCATTAGAATTCGTGAAAGTTTTGGGGTTATTCGATATAACCAAAACAATAGCGAATAAGTCCTTGTAGAGTATTCATTGGAAACTTTGAATACGAAACCCATAGCTCAAACCAAAAGGAAAGCAAGATTCGTATTGCTTGGATTTTGGTACATTCTTGAGAAAGCTCACTTCAGTGATATTTCTCAATTATGGAGCAAATGGAAATTAGTGTAAAACACGATGAGGATTCAAAACCCTGCATCAGAGTGTTGAAAAGCGCAACGGACAGCATTCCTGAACAATTCTCTTCACAGAAGGAAAGAACCAATGATTTTGATCATTGTGTTTTTCCCTCCACTATTGTTTTTCACTATATGAAGTAGGATTCAAAATGTAAGTACATATCTTGTATGGAAACATTTGTGAATCACTTGTCATAATTTTTTTGGAATATGACATACCTACGAACTACAAAGGAAATGATGGTAAACTAGAATTATGAGAAATCCTAATAGCAAAATTCCCTTGAGATTAAAAAGTGATTCATTGCTGAATCTCACAAGTAAAGGGGTTACTTGGAATTTTCCCAAATGACTGCAAAGCCATAGTAGCAAAAAGGGGTGAATGACAAAAGCACAAATTTGTCAAGTATTGGACAAATTCAAATGAATTTGATTCATGTGTGCTAAATGTCTACTGGATTTAAAACTAGTAAAGTACTAGTATCTCATAGTAAATCTCCAAGTTTGATATTTGATCAAAGGATTTTGAAATTGTTCAAAATAGTAAGGAGATATGCAATTTGCATAAAATTGAGTGGGAGCTATGAAAGTCTTCCTAAAACAATATGTGATTGACATATTTTTAAGTGGGAGCAATATGAATCTCAAATTCAAATATGTAGGAATATTGTTTGAGTAAGAGTACTGACTCGTACCCAAATATGTTAGCAACATAGTTTGAGTGGGAGCTTATAGGAGTAATTCTTAAGTAAGTTAAGGATGAAAGCGCAAATACTTATAAATAATGATTTATAAGATGTATAAGTTGATAATAAGTGTATTATGATATTATGTAGTATTCCTTAAGAGATTCTGAAAGGGATTTTTAGAATAGAAGTTAATTAAGGAACTAGTCCTTAATGACTCAAATTAGGAATATCATTAAGTTTAAACATCAATGGTTAAAAGAAAGAAATGGATGATCATCATCCACTATGTTAAGACATAGGTTCTATCTTAGTAAACCATGATGATAACTTAGCATAATATGTAATCCAATTAAGGAACGTTTGAAAGTGTTCAAGTTCGAATCATAGAATGTTGAGCTAAGTTTGTCCGCAGTGTCTAGTAGAGAACTGTAGACATATTTTGAAAATCCATAAAGGATAACATATCTTAGAGCATAAAGAGTTATGCTATAAGGGAATATGTTGGAAACTCCTGTAGATACCAATTAAAGTCAAGTAGGAAGCGAGGTGAACAAAACATCGAAAGTTGCACATAGTGCACTAGTGTTTCGATGAATACATTTATAATAATAGATAAGGGTACCATCTAAAGTGTTGTATAATGTTATGGCGGGGCTAATTCGCTTTTAACGTAGAATGATGTGTCCCAGGGCACAGTTCCCATGAGAAAGCCCTCGAGGTTGATCTAACGTCACTGTAGGTTCCTAGAATCAGG
Source organism: Avena sativa (assembly GCA_916181665.1). Classification (NCBI taxonomy): domain Eukaryota; kingdom Viridiplantae; phylum Streptophyta; class Magnoliopsida; order Poales; family Poaceae; genus Avena; species Avena sativa. The sequence continues at coordinate 455,200,033 of OV702290.1, forward strand.
CCTCGTTCTGCTGCCATGACAACGATGCATACACACAGATGCTATCATGTGATGATAAAATATTAATGTCAATCAAAGTGACATTAGTAAGTTGCAAAGGATCTGGGACTATAAAGTACAGAACCAAGACTCAACCTCTTCCATGAGCAAGCATGTTCTAGGTACCGGTTATATGGTGCCAATAATTAAGAACAAATGCAGCTAGTGTATTTGTACTCTAGTGCAAGTGGGAGACTGTTGGAAATATGCCCTAGAGATAAATAGTAGTAAGGAATATTATCATATTTCATATAGTTTATGATTAAGTTTTGTATCATGCTATAACTGTGTTGAGTGGAAACATCAATACACGTGTGATATATAAACAAACCAGGGGTTCCTAGTGAAACTCTAGTCACTGGTTCATTGGTCAACAGATGATCATGTTTCCTGATCATGTGGCATTTATGCCAGTTGGAAATGAGGTCATCTCATTCGGAGAATGAGATGATGAACCAATACCCAACCTAAACATCATGATTCGATCATGTCACGAAGTTCAAGTTATGATGATTAGAAAAGGATCCTCGTAGACTATTCCTTAGACCGTGAGGCTATATCCATCACTATCTCCCGAGAATGCTTAGATAGCATCAAACGCCATCTGGTAAAATGGTGGTTATAAAGGTGTGTTCAGGTATTCGGAGGAAACCGTAGAGGCAATATATGTCAAGAGCAGGATTTGTCCGTCCATGTGACGGGAAGATACTCAAGGGCCCACTCGGAGAAGTTATATCCAATAGCTGCGCAGCGTGTGATTAGATCACGGGGATATCACTTGTCGGAACGAGTCAAATAGCATTGTTCAATAACGAGATTGAACTCGACATGAAGATGTCATTGATCAGATCTTGGGCAATGCAAGTATCGAATGACAAAGGGAATAAGACACGACTGTCCCGGTTCAAACGACGAAAGATCTTCGTGGAACGCACAGGGGTCACATGGCCATCCAGGTCCCTCTGTTGATCATTAGTGCGGGAGTGTCCCGACCATGTCTAGAGTGTTCCCGAACCGTAGGATATCACGCTTAAGGGCTTGATGATGCTTAGAGAGTGTTTATGGGATCGGTAGAATCACCGAAGAAAAGAAGGGAGAAAACCGGAAGGGTTTTGGTAAGTCCGGAGGATGTCCGGAGTGGAGGTGGAAGGTGTTCAATAGCCACGGAGATTAAATGATATGTGAATGAATGTTAAATATTGATTTAATCATTTATTCATAATTATTTAATAAAGAGAAAATCAATTAAAAGGTCAAAAGGCTTAATGGGCCAATTTCCGGAGGGAAAGGGCCCATGAGGGAAAGGAGAGAGGGAGAGGGACCAAGGGGGGTGGCCGGCTAGGCCTCCCCCCCCCCGCGGGGCCCACTAGGGCTGGTCGGCGGCCTCCCCTCCCCCTCCGCTCCTTTAGTCCCACCCCAGGACTTGAGGGGAGGTAGTACCTCCCCTCCCCCTATATATAGTGGGGTATTTGGCCTAGAAAATACACACCCAATAATCAATAAAGGTCTCCCCACTTTTGGGAGGACCTCTAGTTGATATTTTCTCTCTCCCCTCTCTCTCTCTCGTGACTGTGGTCCCAAGTTTGGACTGCGCGAGCAAGAGACATCTTCACCGCGGAGCGCCGTCGCGCTGCGGGATTCGGATCCGGGAGCTCTACTTCTGCAACTGCTGCTGGATCGGGGAAGCGGGAGTCATCGTCAGGCACCGGATGTGTGTAACTCCCACGAGGTGTCACACTTGAGGCACTCAAGTCGTTGGAGCCAGAAGGAGTGCAAGGACTTCATCACGACCTTGAGGTCGGCTTCGGCTCGTCTACATCAACCACGCTCTCCTGAGCGTTGACAATGCTTTTCGGTCTTTGAGGGTAAGCTCGCGAAAAGCCCCTCCCGTTACTGTATTACTAATAGATAGGTCCTTGCAGCTTCAGGGGTTCAGGGACATTTTCATGTATTATTTCCCTATAGAAGTTAAGATCTTGCACTCCGTGATGTAGATTTATTCCATGAAGATGCAACTTTGTTGACGGGCTTCACCTTGGGCGCCTCTACATAAGACACATGGAATGAATGTAAATGCAACAATTGGTATATAAATGAGCCATATATCGAGGATTAGATAAAAAGAGAGAACAATCTAGCCTTATTTTCTTAAGTGTAGGAGACCGTGATTGATATAAGAAACAAAATAGTCTGACCAACATTAATCATTCACCAACTACCGTTAGTAATTCAACCTAGGATATCAAGTAATAATAACGATCGCATTTCTAGCTCCAAAGAAACATAATAATCATGTTTTTCATGCATTTCACAAAATTATTCCCGACAAGATTAGACGGCTTAGCTTCTTCCTTCTATAATTTGGATAGGAATGACATTAATTTTCTTGACATAGTAGATATACAATTTCCATTCCTAAAAAGACAAACAACATATGAATTGGTACTTCAATAAAATAAAGATTTATACATACACGACTCCCACAAGACGGCAAAATGACACGATAACATATGTTTCATGATTGAGGGTAAATAACTAATGGTTCTAAAAGATTATTTGATAATTAATGTGTTCTCTTATATAAGAACCGATCTGTTACCATGATTGTCGACATGAATATGGACACTATAGGGCTTGAAAACCATTTACCTTCAGAACACACATGCCAATTTCTCATAAACATGGAACAAAAACAATTGAATGTTCAACTTTGCTCCCCAAGAAATATGAACTACCAGTATTTTTGCCAAGCAATATCAATGATTTTGTTCTAACTATGCATAAATCTCTATACTGTAATTTCATACCTTCTAAAAAATACTATAATTTCATATATGGAGGTTATTCCTATCTGCTACTAAGACATAAACAACATGTGATTACTGGCCAATGTCCCTGCCCAAAATTATTCAGTACTACCCATCACTACTAAATCGCACCTCACCTTAAAATCAGATTTGTAAATAAAAGTCAATCACAATGGTACCGTGCCACTGAAGGAGTTATGCCCTAGAGGCAAATAATAAAGTGTATTATTTGATATATCTCCTATATGTTCATAATACGTTTCATGTTGTGCTATAATTGTGTTAATACGAAATGTTAATACACGTGTGGTATGTAAACAAACCGTGTCTTTAGTTACCTCTAGCGAACTAGTTCATTGGTCATGAGGATGGTCCGAATTTCAAGATCATGGGCATTTATGCCAATTGACAATGATGTCATGTTATTGGTTGAATAACATGATAGACAAACATCCGACCGTTATATCTTAATGAGATCTAGTTACAAAGTTCACCATTGATGATAAAACACAGAGAACCTCGCAACCTGATCCTTTGACTGTGAGGTAATGCAAATCACCATTCCGGAAGAAGCTTTGATGGTTATCAAGAATCATCTCGTAAAAGGGTGATCAAAAAGATGCCACTCAGGTTTTCCAAAGGGATGTGTTGAGGAGTACATATCAAGACCAGGATTTGTCTAGTCCATGTAACGGACAGATACATGTGGCCATCTCGGTGATGTTTCATTAATGAAGCTTGCAAGCATGTGACTAGGTCATGGAATGCAACGACATGAGAACGAGAAAACAAATTCATCAGTAACAAGATCGAACTAATCTATGGAGATACCGAAGATCAAGTCTCGGATGAACTAGGTATCGAATGACAAAGGGAATGGGAAACGACTATCTCACGGTTCGAGCGATTATATTCGTGAAACACACGGGGGTCACATGGCCATCCAGGTCCCTCTGTTGATCATTGATATGAGAGTAGTCTCAATCATGTCCAGAGTGTTTCCGAACCAAAGGATGTCACGCTTAAGGGTAGGGACGCTTAGGGTAGATGAGGCATCGTAGGAGAAATAGAGAAAGAGAAACCGGAATGGTTCCGGGTAACATCCGATGGAGATCGGAAGGGGTCCGGAAGGTGTTCCAGAGTAAAGGAATAATATAATATATGTATTTGAATGTTAATTGGAGAATTAATATTAAATATATATTTTATTTTATTATTAAAGGCTTCTTAATGCTAATGGGCCTCACCCGAAGGGAGGCCCAATAGGGCAAGGCGCCTAGGGAGTGGGGGGCAGTCGGCCTAGGCATAGTGGGCCACCCCAATGGTGCCTACCTAGGGCCGGTGGCTGCCCCTAGGTGGTCGGCGGGTGTGGGGTTTAGTCCCACACCGCCTGGCCCCTGGGTGGTGCGCCCCCTCCCACTATATAAAGGGGTCACCCCTTCCCGTTTGGAATCACCCCATTCCCTCTCATTCTCTCTCTCTCATCCATTGAGGACTTCTCCGTAATATTGGGGAGGACCTCGTGGGTGAGTTCTCCACCTTTACACTGCCGTCGTGTGATCTGCGATCCGGCATCTACTTCTTCCGCTGCTCGGCTGGATTAGAGTCCGGTTGACGTCTCCTACACCGGATGTGTGACGAACTTCGGAGGCACCACACTTGGGGTGATACTTGTCTTCATAAATATACGCCTTCCTGCGTAAGGCGTGCCTCGGTCTTCAAAGGTATGAATATTGTATCCCTTCTCCGTTGCTTATGTCTACATAGTATAGATCCTGGTATTAGTGTTCGGGTAGATAGAATTTTTTTGTTTTCTGCTACGGAACCCTTCAGTGGTATCAGAGCCAGGTTTATGGGTAGACATGTCGTATGGATAGAACACATAGCAATATGTGGGCATTGATTCTCTTGTTGCTACCCTCTTTAATGTTATTGTTCATATCGCGACACTGTTTGATGAAGTGGCCCCCAACCGACCTCACGTGGTGATTCACGAGACTGGTCCATGAATTAAAGTGGCTTAGGGGGTGTCTGTCTCTCTACAGTAGTTGATATGGCATTAACGTTCGAGGGCCCTGAAAAGGGAAGAAGAACGGCAATCATTGAATCCATGTTGTGGCTCGACATTCGTAGGTGGGAAGGGGTTCTACTGCGAAAGCCCTAAAGCCGCGTAAAACATGTAATAGATAATATAGAAGCATCTATCTTTATTATTGCATAGGGGCAAGTATTATAACATGGCAATGACAAGTTTGTGAAACTCTCATTGAAGCTATTGATGATGATCATAAAGTTATAACCATGTCATAACACTTCAATTTTGAAGTATTACTTATTATGCTGGTATACTTATATTAGACGGTAGCATAATGAGATAATCCCCCATAGTATTTCAGTTATCGTATTCCCCTTGTGTGTGCACCACCAAGAAAGTTCTTTGGTATGAGGCGCCCTGCGGTGAGTAGAGGTCAGACATATCTATGTTCGCATAGTAAGCCATGTTGCACTGCGAATACACACGAGTTAGAACTGGCAAGCCTAGCATGTGCAGACATGGCCTCAAGATACAAGAGACCGAAAGGTCGAGCATGAATCACATGGTTGATGTGATCGACATTAGGGAATGTCCACCTTTGATACTGCACTGATGGCCATGACGATCGGGGGAGGTGCATGGGATTAGGATCATGTGATCACTAAACGAGTAGAGGGATGTTCGTTTAAGTGGGAGTTCTTTTAATCAAAACTTGAACTCATTATTATGAACATAGTCTAAATACTTTGCAAATCCTTTGTAGATGTCTCGCCCACCCACCTTCAACCTTAGCACTTTCCTCGAGAAGGACAAGCTGAAAACTGATGGAACCAACTTCACCGCATGGTTCCGCAATCTTAGGATCCTCCTAGTCCCCTACAAGTTGACTTATGTCATCGAGCCTGAGCTTCCAGCTAAGCCTACAGATTCCACCTCCCAGGATGAAAAGAATGTTTGGCAGTCCAAGGCGGACGATTTCTCCCTCATCCAGAGTGGAACGCTCTATGCCATGGAGCCGGAGCTTCAAAAGCGTTTTGAGAAGATGAATGCCTTTGAGATCATTGAGGATCTCAAGGCCGTCTTTGCTCCACATGCCTGTGTATAGAGGTATGATGCTTCTGAGCTCTTCTTCTCTGCTAAAATGGAAGAGCACAGCAGTATTAGTGAGCATGTGGTCAAAATGTCTGGCTACGTTAAGCGCTTAAACACCCTGGATTGCAAAATCACAGAAGAGCTCGCGATCGATAGGGTGCTGCACTCGCTGCCCTAGCTATAAGAGCTTTGTTATGAACTACAACATGCAAGGGATGACTAAGACCCTTGTTGAGGTGTTCGCCATGCTCAAAACTGCTGAGGTTGAAATCAAGAAGGAGCACACGATGTTGATGGTCAACAAGACCACCAACTTTAAGAAACCGGGGCAAAAGGGGAAAGGCAAGGGTAAGAAGTCTAAGAGGGATGGCAGGTTTGTTCCCATCACCTCAAAGACTGCCAAGCCTGGCCCCAAGCCTGGCACTTCGTGCTTCTACTGCAAAGGGGATGGGCACTGGAAAAGCAACTGCCCCAAGTACCTTGAAGACAAGCGAGCCGGCAAGATAGCCGCGCAAGACAAAGGTATATATGATATACATGTTATTGATGTATTCCTTACAAGCGCCAGGAGTAACACCTGGGCATTTGATATCGGATCTGTTGCTCATATTTGTAACTCTCAGCAGGATCTACAGAGTAGGAGGCGCCTGAGGAAGGACGAGGTGACGATGCGCGTCGACAATGGTTTGGGAGTCGAAGTGATGGCCATCGGCACCCTGCATCTCTGTCTACCGTCAGGATTATTATTGGTTTTGAATAAATGCTATTATGTACCCGCACTGAGTATGAATATTGTAAGTGGGTCTTGCTTGTTGCAAGATCGTTATTCGTTTAAATCAGGAACACGTGGTTGTTCAGTTTATATGAATGATGTTTTCTATGTTCATGCTCCTGTATGTGATGGTTTATTCTTACTTGATCTTGATTGCAATACACACATCCATAGTGTTGATGCTAAACGCTGTAAACATAGTGATGATAATTCCATGTTCATGTGGCATTGCCGTCTTGTCACATTGGCGTAAAGCGCATGAAGAAGCTTCATTCAGAAGGGCTTCTTGGATCACTGGATTTCGAATCCCTTGATACATGTGAGCCGTGCCTCATGGGCAAGATGACTAGGACACCATTCTTCGGAATAGTGGAGAGAGCTGTAGACCTACTTGGGATCATACATACGGATGTATGTGGACCAATGAGCATCTCAACACGCAATGGTTATCATTACTTTGTTACCTTCACTGACGACTTAAGCAGATATGGATATATCTACTTAATGAAGCTCAAGTCTGAAACCTTTGAAAAGTTCAAGGACTTTCAGAAAGAGGTAGAGAATCAACTTAACAAGAAAATCAAGCACCTTCGATCGAATCGAGGAGGCGAGTATTTGAGTTATGAGTTTAACATGCACTTAAAGGACTGTGGGATTGTCCCACAGCTTACGCTAGCCGGAACACCACAACGTAATGGTGTGTCGGAACGTCGTAACTGAACCCTATTGGATAGTGTACGGTCCATGATGTCTTTAACTGATTTGTCTGTGTCTTTTTGGGGATACGCGTTAGAAACCGCCGCTTTTATTTTAAACCGAGCACCATCCAAATCCGTGGAGACAACCCCATATGAGATATGGCATGGCAAGAAGCCCATGTTGTCATTTCTAAAAGTTTGGGGATGTGAGGCTTACGTCAAGAAACTACAGCCTAACAAACTCGAACCTAAATCGGAAAAATGCATCTTTGTAGGATATCCAAGGGAAACCATTGGATATACTTTCTACAACCAAGCCGAGGGAAAAACGTTTGTCGCAAGAACCAGCACCTTTCTCGAGAAAGAGTTTCTTGCAAAAGGAGTGAGTGGAAGGAAAATTGAGTTAGATGAAATTGTTGACCCTTCTCTCCAAATTCCGAGTAGCGCAACGGAAGCTATTCCGAAACTGCTCTCCAACATGGAGGAAGAGCCCATTGATGATGATCAAAACAATGACGTCGAGGCTTCTGAGGTTCGCAAGTCTACAAGGGTTCGTGCCACTCCTGATTGGTATAGTAGCCTTGTAATGTCTGTCATCCTAGATGAACAGGAGGAACCTGCAAACTACAAAGAAGCTATGGATAGTGCTGACTCCGAGAAATGGCTAGAAGCCATGAAATCCGAAATAGGATCCATGCATGAGAACCAAGTTTGGACCTTGGTGGATCTTCCAGAAGGCCGCAAGGCCGTGGAAAATAAATGGATCTTTAAGAAAAAGACAGATGCGAATGGTAATGTGACTGTTCACAAAGCTCGACTTGTCAGAAAGGGGTTTCGAAAAATTCAAGGAGTTGACTACGACGAGACTTACTCTCTCGTAGTGATGCTTAAGGCTGTCAGGATTTTAATAGCAATTGCTCCACATTTCGACTATGAAATATGGCAGATGGATGTTAAGACCGCATTCCTCAATTGTCACATCGATGAAGAGTTGTATATGATGCAACCGGAAGGTTTTGTTAATCCTAAGGATGCTGGAAAGGTATGCAAGCTTCAACGGTCCATTTATGGATTGAAGCAAGCATCTCGGAGCTGGAACCAACATTTTGATCAAGTGACCAAGAGTTTTGGATTTGTCCAAAATCAACAAGAGTTCTGTGTTTACAATAAAGCGAGTGGGAGCTCAGTTATTTTCTTAGTAGTATATGTGGATGACATATTACTCATGGGAAACGATGTGGATCTTATGAAAAGCGTGAAAGCATATTTGAGTAACCAATTTTCCATGAAGGATCTAGGTGAAGTTGCATACATATTAGGAATCAAGATCTATAGAGATAGATCAAGACACCTAATAACATTAAGTCAAAGTACTTACATCAAAAAGATTTTGAAGAGGTTCAAAATGGAGAACACCAAAAAGGGTTTTACACCCATGATGAAGAATTGCAAATTGAGTATGACTCAATGTCCTGTAACGGACAATGATAGAGAGAAGATGTCTTTCACACCCTATGCCTCAGCCATAGGATCTATCATGTATGCAATGTTAAGTACGCGACCTGATGTGGCATTGGCTCTTAGTTTGACGAGCCGATACCAAAGTAATCCAGGACCGGATAACTGGACAGCTGTCAAGAATATCCTAAAGTATCTGAAAAGAACGAAGGATATGTTCCTAATCTATGGAGGAAGTGATGAAGCTCTAAACGTAACGGGTTACGTAGATGCGAGCTAGAACTCAGATCATGATGACTCAAAGTCTCAAACAGGATTTGTGTTCCTAGTGAATGGTGGGGCGGTAAGCTGGAAGAGTAAGAAGCAGCCGGTGGTGGTGCAATCTTCAATGGAGTCTGAATATATTGTTGCGGCTGATGCAGCAAATGAACCTGTTTGGCTAAAGAATTTTGTTATCGAACTGGGAGTTTTTCCAAATGCGCAAGACCCCGTGACGATCTATTGTGACAACACGGGAGCTATTGCAAACGCAAAGGAACCAAGGACTCATTCCACGGCCAAACACATCAAACTTAGATTTCACGTCATCTGATAGAACGTTGACGAAGGTGAAGTCAAGATTTGCAAAGTAGATACGGAACTGAATGTGGCAGATCCTTTGACTAAAGCTCTCCATCAAGAAAAGCATGAACAACACCGATATTCCATTGGTGTTAGGTTCCTGCTTATTGTAAACTAGTTTTGTTTTTACTCTAGTGCAAGTGGGAGACTGAAGGAGTTATGCCCTAGAGGCAAATAATAAAGTGTATTATTTGATATATCTTCTATATGTTCATAATACATTTCATGCTGTGCTATAACTGTGTTAATATGAAACGTTAATACACGTGTGGTATGTAAATAAACCGTGTCTCTAGTTACCTCTAGCGAACTAGTTCATTGGTCATGAGGATGGTCTGAGTTTCAAGATCATGGGCATTTATGCCAATTGACAATGACGTCATGTTATTGGTTGAATAACATGATAGAAAAACATCCGACCGTTATATCTTAATGAGATCTAGTTACAAAGTTCACCATTGATGATAAAACACAAAGAACCTCGCAACCTGATCCTTTGACTGTGAGGTAATGCAAATCACCATTCCGGAAGAAGCTTTGATGGTTATCAAGAATCATCTCGTAAAAGGGTGATCAAAAAGGAGCCACTCAGGTTTTCCGAAGGGATGTGTTGAGGAGTACATATCAAGACCAGGATTTGTCTAGTCCATGTAACGGACAGATACATGTGGCCATCTCGGTGATGTTTCATTAATGAAGCTTGCAAGCATGTGACTAGGTCATGGAATGCAACGACATGAGAACGAGAAAACAAATTCATCAGTAACAAGATCGAAATAATCTATGGAGATACCGAAGATCAATTCTCGGATGAACTAGGTACCGAATGACAAAGGGAATGGGAAACGACTATCTTACGGTTCGAGCGATTATATTCGTGAAACGCACGGGGGTCACATGGCCATCCATGTCCCTCTGTTGATCATTGATGTGAGAGTAGTCTCAATCATGTCTGAAGTGTTTCCGAACCGAAGGATGTCACGCTTAAGGGTAGGGACGCTTAGGGTAGATGAGGCATCATAGGAGAAATAGAGAAAGAGAAACTGAAATAGTTCCAGGTAACATCCGATGGAGATCGGAAGGGGTCCGGAAGGTGTTCCGGAGTAAAGGAATAATATAATATGTCTATTTGAATGTTAATTGGAGAATTAATATTAAATATACATTTTATTTTATTATTAAAGGCTTCTTAATGCTAATGGGCCTCACCCGAAGGGAGGCCCAATAGGGCAAGGCGCCTAGGGAGTGGGGACCAGCTGGCCTAGGCTTAGTGGGCCGCCCCAATGGGGCCCACCTAGGGCCGGCGGCGGGCCCTAGGTGGCCGGCGGGTGTGGGCTTTAGTCCCACACCGCCTGGCCCCTGGGTGGTGCGCCCCCTCCCACTATATAAAGGGGTCACCCCTCCCCCTTTGCAATCACCCCATTCCCTCTCATTCTCTCTCTCATCCATTGAGGACTTCTCCATAATATTGGAGAGGACCTTGTGGGTGAGTTCTCCACCTTCACATCGTCGTCGTGTGATCTGCGATCCGACATCTGCTTCTTCTGCTGCTCGGCTGGATCGGAGTCCGGTTGACGTCTCCTACACCGGACGTGTGACGAACTTCAGAGGCACCACACTTGGGGTGCTGCTCGTCTTCATCAATATACGCCTTCCTGCGTAAGGTGTGCCTCAGTCTTCAAAGGTATGAATGCCGTATCCCTTCTCCGTTGCTTATGTCTACATAGTATAAATCTTGATATTAGTGTTCGAGTAGATAGAATTTTTTTATTTTCTGCTACGGAACCCTTCAGCCACTATGACTATGCTGGATGAAGTGTAGTAGTACTACACATTGCAAATTAAGTGTCAGCAAGAAATTTAAGGAAAATCTCTGTAATAATTAATTTATTATCACCCAGACCATCAAACTTGTACTGAATTCTTGACTACATGATTATGTTTTTATCAAGTAAATCGATTATGTACTACAATGAGATCACAAATGAAAACAGGAAGTACGAACTAGAAAAGTTCTGGCACCCGAGGAGCTAAACGGATGAGGCTTTCCTGTGCCCGTTGATACATTGCAAATGTATCTATAATTTTTGATGTTCCATGCTTGGTTTTATCCACTTTCTTGTGTTTTGTCCACACTTTGGAGTACTTTTCATATGATTTCTTGGACTAACCTATTAACAAGAGCCACAGTACCAGCTGCCTGTTTTCTGCTGTTTTTGGTTTCAAGAAAGTCAGAAAATGAATATTCTCGGAATTGGACGGGACAAAAGCTAAAGTGCCTATTTTCCTGGAAGTCATCAGATGCCAGAATACGAGACGGAGAAGGGCTGGGGGCCGACCACACCACCTGGCCGCACGGCCAGGCCTGGCCCGTGCCAGGGGGTGGTTTGGCTGACCCCAGCACCCCCCTCGGCCTCTCCTTCCACCTATATATTGCCCTCGGGACGAAAACCCTAAGTACCCGATCAAAAATCCACGAAAGAGTCTGTAGCCACCGTCATCTCCATCCCTAGATCGGGAGGGATCTGAAGATCTTCCCGGCACCCTGCCGGAGAGGGGAATTCACCCTGGAGGCCTTCTTCATCACCATGCAAGCCTCCGGTGTGATGCGTGAGTAGTTCATCTTTGGACTACAGATCCATGTAGTAGCTAGATGGCCGGTTCTCCTTCTTTGTGCTTTCATGTCTAGATCTTGTGACCTCCGTTCATGATCAAGATCATCTATTTGTAATTCTACATGTTGTGTTTGCGGGGATTCGATGGATATTTAGATGCTATTTCAGATTGATTATTGATTCTATCATGTCTTTGTTATTTGTGATCTTGCATGCTTTTCGTTGTTAGTAGCTATCTTTGCCAAGTAGATGCTAGCAACTCCAAGAGTTAGTATTTATGCTCGATAGTGGGTTCATGCCTCTGGTAATTTGGGGAAGTGATAGAAATCTCTAAGGTACTAGATGTGCTGTTGCTAGTAGGGAGAAAACAACAATCCTTTGTTCATAGAACAATCACATTGTTTACTTTACACGCAATTCATAAAGCAATAATCTGTTGCTTGCAACTTAATACTGGAGGGGGTTCGGATGATAACGTGAAGGTGGATTATTAGTCATAGATGCAGTTGGATGGCGGTCTATGTATAATGTTGTAATGCCCAATCAAATTCCAAAGGAGTCAAGATGATTAGTATATGCATGTATTGCTTTCTCGATGTTTGTCAATTACCCCGCTGTAATTTGTTCACCCAGCATGTTATCTATCTTAAGGAGAGCCACCTCTAGTGAACTATGGGTCCTGGTCCTTTCTTTTACATACAATCTACAAACTGTTTACTGTTTTGTGTTTACTTTCTGCAAACTATTACTTCCTTCTATTCGATACGTTCAATCCTTTGTTTTCAGCAAAACCGGTGAGATTGACAACCTCATCGCAAGTTGGGGACAAAGTTCCGTGGTTGTGTTGTGCAGGTCTCCACGTTGCTACTAGCACCGGTAGTGCACCCTGCCAAGGCTCAGCTAGCAACATCTTTGGGGTGTTTCCTTGCTCCTATTGGTTCGATTAAACCTTGGTTTCATAACTGAGGGAAACTTGCTGCTGTGCTCATCATACCTTCCTCTTGGGGTTCCCCAACGAGCTCTACATCAATACTGAGCCATCACCCGTCTCATGCGACGATCCGTGCGCCCGGACGCCCGGAAGGCATCGAACGGTACCTCCCTCCCGCACCCGTTCAGTCATTTTTTTAATCGAAAAAAGGATCCTAGAAATACAGCTCCGTCTGTATCGATCTACCTGGGTACAAACTACCTTTCCCCTTCCCCTTCCTCTGTCTGAACGCGAGCTAGAACTAGAACAGTAGAGCAGTTCGGCGAGACGCCTGGTCATTCTCCCGTTCCTCCGGCCTCGAGTTGCAGCTGCTCAACGGATCACTGCTCTGCCTCTCTGCCGCCTCGGGGTCAGAGCTATGGAGCTTCGAGCTCGACGAGCACGACCGCGACCGCGCCTGTTACTCCATCACCGGGCCGTTCCCGGTGGCAATAGCCCTTGCAAATCAAGCTGGTGGTGGACCGGTGGCTCGCTGGAAGCTGGGAGTCAAGCGGGCGGAGGGGCCAAGCGGAGTTCGAGCTGGTCATACTACCCCCGGCGGCGAGGAGGTGGACGAGGTGCCGCTAGGCAGTGGACGAGGCCACGCGTCTGCTTGTCTGCTAGCCGTTGAAGTAGGTCAACCAATACACTTAGCAGCTAAAAGATTTTGTAGTACCATTGCTTTTAATTTCTGCACATGGTCTGCCTGGCGAATCGCAAGCAGTGACGAACTGACGATAGGTATTGCCTAAAAAAATTGAGATGCAGGGGAACCTATGCCAACAGTAGAGAGATTACTACTACCAACTGCTACTTAGAAAATTGAATAGTACTACCCGAGTACTAACCTATAAACACTAGTTGAAGTATGTAAACTGGTAGTACGTTGCAAACACTGATAGTCACAGCTAACAAAGATGCATGTTCATGGTCATGGGATTCCAACATGGGGTTCTAATAAAAGTACTTGCATGAAAGTCAAAACACAATGAGGTAAAACTCTAAAAAAAACTTTATTCAGTTGTCTTCGGATCGAAGAATGCTTGATTTTGTCTAGTCACCAAACTAGAGGTAGAGGTCCCAATGCTCCCTTGCAATGAGGGATTCAGAGCATACTACTGGTGCTGTAAATATGTATGCACCTGATTTGTCGGATGGCTCTGCACACAAAGGGGCAAATATTAATTTTATTTGAACTTTTAAAACTAGAAAACTTGAAGTGTGAACTTCTTGTACCACTAGTGGACTGTATGGTTGGAATCCTGCCAGCTCTTGAGTATATGGTAACATTGGGATCGTTTGACCAATTAAAGCATTAGGCTGGAATCCTGTCAGTTCTGGTCTATATGCTGACATTGGAATGGTTTGGCGAATTGATGGTGGTATTGAAGCATTTAGGATATTGTTCTGCTGTAATTGATATGCAGTCATTTGACTTGAAAAAAAATCCAAATGATCCTGGAAAAAATTTGGTTGATAGGTCAGCACAATTAAATGTTTATAAGAAAGAAGCTACTGATTTTATACCATTGAGGTGCCTTGTGGCTGCAATTGTACAGTATCCTCCGTGTTCTTTTTCTTTTTTGCAGTTGCTTTCTCGAATCCACCAACGGGCCTTCTTGATCCTTTTGTAGTCTTCTCCTTAACCTTGATACCTTTTGGATTGGCAAGCCCTTCATTATATTTTGAAATTCTACTAGAGTCGATGTTCAGCCCTGCCAAAATAATGCTGAACGTTAGTCCTAGGTTGTAAGTAGTCTAGGCGATTAAGTGCAGGGTGTACCTTTTTTTTGTAGTCATGGTGCAGGGTATACCTTCTGTACCACAGGAGTTACCCATTTCTAGATCACCTCTAATTTTTAAGCATTTCTCCACATCGTGTGCTAGTTGCTTTGCACAGTTAGCAGCCATATCATATGATTCATCATATTCAGCGGCACAGGAATATATTTTCATAAACATTTTGCACAAATCTTTCTAGCGATAAGACATTCTTGCTTTTGGATCCTCATGCTGGTTGCGTTTGCCTTTTATCTCCAGAACTTTAGCATCAATTCTCCAGCTTTTTAAGATATATTCTTTAGGGATATGCTTGATGTTATTAATATCAAGTACCTTTAAGCAATGAGAGCAAAGTATTCCAGCAAATTCAAACTTCTTGCAACTGCAGCTGACCTTTTCTTCTTTTGGAATAAATCTAACGACATGATCACGTTGTGTGCCATGAAACTTCACTAGATAAACCTTCTCCTCTGCCTCACTTTCATCGGAAAGGAATGTGTGATAGTTTAGGGTCCGAAGCACTTGCTCTTGAAACAACTTGAATATTGCTGGAGTATATGTTGTTATAGCTTGTCTTAATATATAGCTAGCTTCTGCCTTTAGCTTGGGACTAGTCTGTGTTGCTTTGAAGTCACACCTCACCTCTTCATATTTTTTATCTACCACTAGCTGCTCGAAATGATGGAAAAAAGTAAGCATTTCATATTTAACACTGATGTACCTCTTCAGTTCATTGTTCATGCTTTCACTTCTTTGGGTAGTGATCATTTGGGCATAAAATGTATTTTTGCCGTACACTAGTGCCCAATGCTCCCTTTTCTCGAACCACCTTTGAAGCCACTCATTCTCATGTAGGCCATACTTGTCAATCATTCCATCCCATGCACTTATAAATTCATCTTCTTCCTCTATATCATAAATACAATGCTGAAAATCCACATTGAACTTCTTATAATCTTTAACGACTCCACTAAGGTGCTTGCAAGCATTTTGATTCATATGCCACACGCAAAGTCTATGTATAGTATAAACTAAGATGTCACTGATTGCCTTCGCCATTGCTGCATCTTCATCGGTCAGAATTGTTCGCGGATGTTTTCCCGACATAACTTTCAAAAATGTTTTAAAAAGCCAACGAAAACTTTCAGCGGTTTCATCATAGAGTAGTGCAGCACCGAAGACAACAGTTTTCTTGTGATTATTTACACCAACAATCAAACCAAATGGACGTCCATCATCTAGTTTCCTGTATGCGGTGTCAAAGCATATGACATCACCAAACATCCCATAGTCCGAGACCATTTTGGAATCAGTCCAAAAAATATTAGTTATCAAATCATCCTCATCTACTTGAATGGCATAGAAGAAATTGACATATTCTGATACCTTCTTCTCCATGTATTCTAACACCCCCTTGTGTCACCTTCCTTTGCTTGTATTGTTCTCTTTGTGTACAATCGATTTTTTATATCTTCACGTGTACAACCAAGGTTTTCAATTCTACCTACTTGTGTGGCCATCAGATCAATTGTTGCTTTATTTGAAATACCTATAGACTTTGCAACCACCGCATTTGCTATTTGCGCTTCTGTTACTTTTCTCTGGGATCTCAAAAAGTGGGCCATGGTTCCAGGAGCAAGAATGTGGTTATGTGACGCCTCAAATTCGTACACATCATACAGTCCGTTTCGGAAGCTTATCTTCATACAGGCGGTACAACTACAACGTGTTTCAGGCCTGCTGTAGCTGAATGTGTCATCTCTTTTATCATTCCCACGAAATCCTATAAGTGGTAGTAATTTCCTTAGTTCATAAAAATATGGGAGCATCCATTAAAAAATGCATACAACCTATACCTTGACGAGAGCATGTAAATATCCGTTGTTGCATTCTAGAGGAGTTCTTCATTTTATACCCACTGCTTCTTCTAATGCTAAAACCAATAGTTTCAGCATACTTGTTATAAAAGGAATATGCTTCCTCTTCGGATAAAAACGTCATGCCAAGTTTTGGTACCCTTCCATGAGTAGGATCTGCTGCAGTTTCTTGAAAGTCCTGTATCAATTAATATTCAATGTAGTCAATAGAGATGTGTGTTATTCCAGTGTTGTCTAATTCAGTATGTACATAGTAGCAAATCAGTTATTTATCTCTATTGTACTTTGCTGCCATTGCCACTAAAAGTCCCCACACAAATGTTCTTTTAAGAAGTGAAGACAAATACTTATGTTACTGGTTAGTTCTAAATTGCTTGATTTACTTTGAGACATTATCCTGTAACTATCTTTTCTTACTTTTAGGGGATCACTACTGTCATGTGCTGATCACTACTATCATCAACGGGGAGCAACAAAACACTCTAGGTTAATATGTTCGTTGTCACTTATTGATGGCCTATTTCTAACAGATTTCCTCTTATATATGATTCCATCCTTGCTTCATACAATAGATATCCCTAAAAAATTGCAAAGAGTTCTCGACATAGGTTGATGCCAAGCCTGACGAAGGAAAACAAAGGAAGGGGATGCCAAGATCGCACAAATTCCCAAAATCAATTTAAAAAGAAGAAATTGCAATGTTTGACTATGATTCATCAAGATGAGTAGCGTTAGGTCTCTTACTGTCCGTGCGTGAGATTCATCTCCATCATGCCCATGATTACTTGATGAATCCATCGAAAATTGTGCTGATTGATGCACTATTCAATTGAGCCTGTGTATGAAGTTAAGATTCATTCACTATGAAAATCTGGATTCGCCATGTCTGGTACGCTTGAAACCTCCTGTTTCTATTTGCATTGGCGGGGGATTTTGGCGCGCAACTGGTCCTTATGGGTATGTGTTCCCGCGCGAGTGCGACCTGGTCTCCAGGTTTCTGTTAGTTTTAATGTTGGGCGTGTATTACATATGGAATTGGCACGGAGGATCGCTACAGACGCACGATACGTATGCGGCCGTATCGAGGGGATTGTTTTGTCGATGGAAAAAAAGAAGCCGATCGGTGCAGGAGTCACAGCCGCTGGATGCCTTTCGGATGTGCGGTCGCACAGATCGTTGCATGAGATGGGCACAGGCAAGCCCCGTCCAAGCTAAACATGCTTCGTGTCTAAAAATGCAAAATATTTCTATCTTCCCACATGTATCTACATATGGAAAATTTATTGATTCAGTTGGTGAAGGAGTTCTTGCATATGTAGAAAATAGGACCACTCTATTAAGACCACGGCCATGTCCAGATAGCCCAAGACGGCTACGTCCACCGTTGGACACAAACATGTCGTCGAACAAAGGGGCACCTTGCCGTGGAAAGAAGGTGAGTTGCGCCAGCGCCCAACGCGTCTCGACTCGCCGACAAACAGAGGGCCATGTCCAAGTCCAACATAGCTCGACTCGCAGACGAACAGAGGGCACAACCGCGTCTGGCACTGCTTGACTCGCCATGGAACAACGTGTTCAACCATGTGGAAGTTCGGAGACCGGCTAGGCCAAGAATGCCCCATCCCCGGCCATTCCCCTCGGCATCATCACTGTGTCCCCCTCTTCTAAAAAAATGAAGACCTTAAGAACCAGCTTACCCATATGCAAACATAACAATACTGAGAAGGGAAGATGGATTACCTTCGTCGCTCTCAATCTCAAAGAAAAAATCTTCAGCTAGTTCCTCGGCCACCCCATCGAAGTCATCTTGATCATCCTAGTCGATGGGTTCGTTCAGGTCCATGTTCTCCATGGTTTGAGGAAGAACGACAGGAAGAATAAGATGAGAAGTGCATCCATGGCGCCAAGCTCTTATAGGACCTGGGAATTTAGGATTTTCAAACTATCATTGCCTCCATCCACTTGTCTGATGTTGATCTGCACCATGAAATTTGGGACTAATCCACGGCAAACCAATCTCCCAAATGGATGATGAACGGGTTCCACTCTGACTGGCCAACAAATTTTGATACAGACCTTCAACTCCATTGAAGGTGCATGCGTACGTGAGAGAAAGAGGGGGCACGCTGGAGGATGGAGAGAGAGGGCGACGCCGGGAGCGAGAAACAAGGGAGTCCGGGCGAGTAATGAGAGGCAATTAAGGAGGTTTTTTACTCTGTGCATGCAGCGGCAATATAGGAAGGTTTTAAGCTGCCTATCGCCTCCTTAATTGCTGCCTCAGGAACGGGGGAATAGTGGGGAGGAGATTGGAGACATAATTAATATGGACGAGATTAGTGGGGAGGAGATTACGGGAGACACAAAAACAGTGTGTGCGACGAGAGTTGGACGAAAAATTGACAGAGTGGTAGTGGCAGAAAACGGAACCACCAAATTCTTTTTAGATAGTAGAGATAGAGATTTTATTTAACTCAAGCAAGTAATGTTATATTTTTTCTAGGTATAGATTATTTTTGTGATTATTTTGATATATCATATATATTTGAGAAAATAATTTATTTTGTTATCTCCTTTTAGAACTGGGCCAGACCCATGGGCTGGCCTAGCTTGTCCCAATAGGGTTGGTCCAACCCTAACCCTTAGGGTTAGGTCGGCCCACCTGATCCATTCCTCCCTCGCACCCACTCCTTCGCCTTGCTCTCGCTCCTCTCACATAACGCCATGGCGACACCGCGGTTCCCACTAGATTCCGGCGAGCTCCGTCTCTTCCAGCCGCTGCTGCCATGCCTGCTGGTTCTCCTCGCTCCGATGCATCCTTTGATCTGACTGGATTTAGAAGGCGTGTCCTCCATCGACCACGCGCAACCCTATCTGGTGCCTAGGGTTTCCATACCCACTACCCTGCTGTGCTTCCATGGTGATGTGGTGATGCTCCAGTATAAATCTGGTGCCAATGTGGTGGCGCTAAGGTTGTTGCCGCCGATCGTAGCTAGTGGTAGTTGCTATGGGGTGGCTCGGTGCAGGTAGCAGCACCGCAGGTGCTCCCTGTGCCACCACGCCGCCGTGTTGGCCCTCACTTCCTCTGCTTCATCTCCGGCGGGCATGGCTCGCCATAGGTAGGTACCACTTCTCTGCTTCTCTCTGACCCTCACATCTCGCTCGATTCCACTCTGTGGAAACCATAATTGTAGTGATGTGCTAGTGTCCAAATGGTGTGTGTAATATCTTAATTGAATCATGAGTTGTTGCTGACAGTGATATGGATACTAGTTTGATCATGTGCTAGTAATTCTTGTGACCTATGTGAACCTTTGCTACTATATTCATAGACTGGCTGCTATTTGATCCTCTATGCTGCAAGTAATGTTGATACAAATTCAGTTCTCTGAATTTTGGACAATGACTCCCTATGGTACTGACTAGATTAGTGTTCGGTAGTATATCTGATGGTTCTAGGAATCACTTATAGTCAGGTAGTGTTCCTAGTCAAGTGCTACTTCTATGATGGAGATAATTAATTTATCTCTAATAGTCAGACTTCTAAAGCCAAAACTATTGTTGTGGTGTTGCTGGTATTTTGGCTAATGAGCCAAAGTTTGATCCTACTTGTTCCTAAGACGGCTGTAGTAATTTGTTCCATAAGATTTGCATTGTGTACAATTAAAATGTGCACACCCAAATTTCATCATGGGAATGTGTATGCGATGTTGCCCTAGGTTGACTGAATTCTATTTTCAGATACAAGCCTGGATGAATTTTATCTGTCCATGATGACATAAGTAAGAGTTTAAATGATCTATGATTATTTTAACTAGAGAAATGATTTAGAGCAACTTCAAATAGCTTGAAGACCTGAGTTACTTCTGCTAGCTTATTTTGGTGATTTCTGTTGCTGGAATCCTGCTACTGTGATGCATCTTTGGAGTGTACACAGTAATAGGTCATAGTGAATAAGATGTGCTGATGGGTTAGCTAGTCAGAAAAAATGATGTGGTTGTCAGAGATGCTCAGGCTAAGATAAGGATGACTTAATGAGAATTTATACTAAGGTTTGGCTTTTTGTTGGTTGTGTTATATAACTTAGTGGCTTCTATTGTCCTTAGATATACTATTGTGGTGCCCCTTGAGGTGAGTGCACAACGGTGAATCTAATCAGCATGATCTGATGCTATATCCCTGCCAATGATGCATAGGCCGAGGCTCAATTATTGTTGTATATAAGAATAGATACTTGAATGGTTTTCCTAGTTCAAGCAGCATATGTCTCAAAAATGATTCCTAGCTATTTATTTTAGGAAAATGATTTGAATGAACTTCCTGCACATTTGCAGAGATGTTGTGATTTTTTGGGTTTAATATATGATGTTGGTTATTTGGAATAGTGGCTTCTGCTAACTTGAATTAACTATTGTGGTGCCTCCCTTAGGAGTGTGCACAGTAGTGAATCTGATTAGCATGATCTGCTGCTGAAAATACTACTATGTTGTGGATGTATTAGCATCCAAAAAGAAGGAATGTTTTAGCTTATGATGCACAAGGCTAAAGTTAATATTGGAAACCAATTGCAGATTCTAGTATTGGATTATTGTTAGCTCTAGGATGATATGGGTGTAGCACTTATACACTAGTCTGAGAGCTCCAACCCCCCACACTTTTGTGTTAAAAGAAAATATAAGAACTTGTGCTACAGATTTAGCACCAACCTGCTATTTTTGCTGGATTTGTATTGTGTTGGCTTGTTGCTGATCTTGATATCTTGCTCCCCTCTCCTTCTACTACTTCATCCACTACAACAACCATAGCCTGGCCTTCTCCACCTTGTCCTTGCCATTGGTTGGCTCCTCGAAGCAACCATGGTGCAAGTGATGTGGTGGTGATATGGGATAATATCTTGATTGGTGAGATATGGATGTACTATGGTAAATCTGATGATGAGTTCTTAAGATCAGTGAGTCCTTGAGTTTTTTGGTGTAGTTGTTAAATGGATCGGGACGTGTTGGTATTGTGGTGCTGTGAACTAAGAGGGGAATACTGTTTTGGTTAGCTGCTGTGACTATCCTCTTCTATTTCTACTACTTCTGCTCCTACTGTTGTGTCGATAGCACACCATTGTGCATGGTTGTGTGAGCAGCTTGTCTGCTTACCTCCAGCGAGTGGATCAGATCAAGTGAGACCTCATATTTTCCTAAGTTTACCATTTGCCTTTTTACCTGTCCTTGGTGAACATTGCCCCTTAAGCCTATGATGCTGGACTGAGGCAATAGCCCGATAAGAATATATACGAAATGGCCCCTTTTAAATACATACTCGATGATGAAGTCAAGCTCTAACATCTCTAGACCAAATCTGATAGTATAACTAATAAACTAACCCCCTGTTTATTATTTATCTTGTTTGTCTATTTCTTTTGTAGGGACAAGGATATTCAAGATATAAAAGATGAAGGAAATAGATAGGATTAGTTTTTTTTAGGGTTCCTTGTCTGATTCATGTAATTTCTTTTCTCTTTTGAAACTCTATAGTAGTATTCACATATTGTACTATGTATTTATTATTTGTAACTTATAAAATCTTTAATGTAATAAAGAATTCCCTTTTGTCTCATTTATTAAGACTTGTATATTACTATTACTATTTGTGTAACAAAGAATACCATTATTTATTTATTATTATTTTCCAATTATGGAATTCTTTATTTATCGAATTAAAAATTTTAATTTTAGGCATTACTTTACTCTTTAAGTATTCTTTATTTAACATTGGAATAATCTAAATTCCAAGGTATTCAAACTTTGAAATTCAAATCTCAATTTCAAATATGATTTGAATTATTTCCCAAAACACGAAATTACAGTTGAGGTCATGTCGAAATCTGTCGCACCTGTACTGATATTCCTACTAGTACAAGAGAGACCTTAATCCCTCTACTGTTCTTTTAATTTGGCGCAAAAATTTCTCGGATTTTATTATGCATGAATGCAATGCACACACCTCATCTCAGCTTATTTCTAAGCTCTAATACTGGGATGTTACACACAACATGACCATGCATGCTCCCAGGCCATCTGAATAACACCCACACGCTGCACACCCCAGCCTAGCACCTCACCCCAAAGTTGTGGACGATGTGGTTACTAGTTATCTGATTCCTGGACATGGTTTATTTGTTGGCTTCTACTATTGTGGATCTGCTATTGTGGTGCCTGTGCACAATAGTGTATTTCATAGTTGTATGGTCTGCTGCTAATTTGGCTAGCCTAGAAGATCATGGATCATTAGTTCTTGATGATTTGTGAGTACACATGTCCCAGCCTATGATGCAAAGGTTGAGGCCATTCTTTAATTAAGAACAAATGCTATTGTTGCCCCTTTATAAACCCTAGGATGATCTTTGCATACAATTGCATTCAGATCTGAGGGTTATTACCTCCACCACAATTTATTCCTAATAAATTTGATATGAACAAATGCTAAGGAATTATTTTGGTGGTCAACCCGTGGTCGCTGAGTAGATAAGAGTTTATGATGATGATGTGGATGCTCATGTAGTTGTTCTTGATCAGTTCCTGCAAGATCTTGTAGATACTTCTCTTGGTACTGTTAGCCTCCTCCTCCTTATTCTACTAGCCAGCTCCTCCTTATGCTCACACCCTTGATCTTATCTTGGAGCTTCTCTTCAAGTGACCATGTTGATAATCTAGTGATTTTTCTCTTCCTCCAGATGGTTGTCTTGATCTGATTCCTAGGCTTCTCTAGGTTACCATGGTCGATGTGATGGTGTTGATGGTGTTTTGGATGTGAATTGCAAGAACAAGCAGTGTTATTGGTGGTTGTGTTGCTTTAGATAGGAAGTAGAGTGTGAGAACTTGGTCTGGTACATGTCCTTCGACTACTCCTTCTTTTTCTCTTTTATACTTGGCTTGCTGTGTTGACAGCACAATTGTTGCATGCAGTGTGTAAGTTGCTAGCTTATGTGTTGCATGCCCAGGTTAACTGTCACACTATGAGGATATTTGTTGTTGATCATCTCAGTTGGATTGGATATTATCTAGAGTTGAGTGTTGCCAAGTGGACTTTGCCCCAAAGCTAATGGTGTTAAAGGCTGAAGCTAATTATGGATAAGAACATATTTACCCTTGACCCCTCTTTGAATACGCGATGATGTGACAAGCAATGCATCTCATTGCATTACTGAGAGTAATCCTAACACAATAACCCCTTTTTCTATTTTGTTATATTTTATCTTTCTATTTCGCAGGAATCAAGAACAACAACAAGAAAAGATTAGAAGATAATGAAAATAGATAGGGTTTTAGTTTAGGATTTTATTTTATTATTTTGTTGTAATTTGCTTTCCTATTTGGATAGTGTAATACAATATAACAATTAGTATTGTAATAAAATAAATGTTTTACTTCTTACTTATTCTTTCGAATTTATAGATGATTGGATCATAGTTAAGTATTAAAAATACCATTCTTTCTTTATAGTTGTATATTATTTCTTTATCCTTTACAATTCAATCTCCCTTGGTTTTAAATTCAAATAGATCATTTAAATATTAAAATTTGAATTGCTTCCCCAAATCACAAAAATTCAACAGAGGTCATGTCGAAATTCATCGCACTAGCCTTGACATTTCCATCAGAACAAGAGAAACCTCGATGCCTCTATGTCTCTTTTAGTTTTGCGTGAAAATTTCCCGGATTTTCTTATGCATGAATGCAATGCACATGCCTATGGTCTCCTCTTCTCTAACCTAAAACCCTAGGATGTTACAGTCTCTCCCCTTAAACTAAACTTCATCCCCCAAGTCCGTACTTTCTTATGTTTCGAAAGGTAGGACTGACGTCTATAGACCATGGTAGTTCTCTAAATCCGTGATGAAGATAATTGGTGTATCTTCATTCAAACTTTTCCTTGAATCCTCTTCTGACACAATGGTCAACTGCTAGTTCCATTTGACTCTATGATTCCTTGGAATTAATACTCCTGCTTCGATCCGGTCTTATTGAGCGTCTTTAGGTTAGGACATCTTCTACTGTCTATTACTTTTACTAGTAGTCCTACTCGAACTTACTTTCTTAGTCAATAACCCTCTATTTGAGAATTGCTAAGGTTTAGGAAGTTTCACTAGGATAAGATCTTGTATTTTCCTTTATGCAACTATAGCAATGGTACTAATATCAACTTATTATGGCATACTTAGTCCTTATGTCTTACTTGCTAAGAATGTTTTGGACTCATTTAGTCCAAACCACTCGTAGTTTCTTATTCCTCTATATAGGTCTGTGTTGGTACTCTATATCCAAACTTAAGAATAATTCGATTCTTAGTTACCTACTATCTGGGCTTTCCAAGGTTAAAATACTTTATCTCTTTCGTGCTTTTATTTTGCTGAGATTCAGTAAATTTCTTAACACCTTCTTCCTAACTTCTCCAACTTTCTTTTATTGCTAAACTAAAGATCTATCTCTTACTATCCTAAGGTATAAACCTTAATTTATATGTTGTCATACTCTCGAGAGTACTATTATAGTGATGATTTCTGATAACCTTATGAAAATAAGGTTAATTTCATCATAGTTTAGGGCATTATTAGTCTGCGGCCCCAAAGTTGTTGGGCGAGTGCATCGTCGGGTCCGACTTGCCTGTAATTGTCGGGTTTCGCAAAGTTGGGATGCCAACTACCGAGAGGGCCCATTTCGATGCAAACTCATCTCACCCCTACCAAATTCAAACATTCCGTCAACTGCCCCATGAAGTAGACGGTCGGGACCCCCATGTCGGTATTATGTTCGTGACGCGAGCGCCAACGTGGCAACCATGTAGGCAAAATGAGGAACTAGGGTGTGTTTGGTTTGTGCCCAAGATTGCCCCACCAAATATTTGGCTAGCCAAAATTTTGGTTGAGCCTTTGCTTGCCAACAAGTTGGCCAACATTGGCTAAAAAATTGAACTAGAGTTGGTAGTGGAGCATTGGCATGCGAAAATTTTGGCAACAATCCAAACAAGAGCCAACCTTTTGGTCATGACCAAAATATTGGTAGGGTACACTTTGGCCACAATCCAAACACAACCTAAGGGCCTTGGTGCGTTGACCAAATTCACTCCCTCCTTTCGCATGAACCCTAGCACCAGTGGCGGCGAAATCCACCCTCCAACCAGAACGGTCCCTTTGGATATTTGCCTTCCGGCGCCAAGTTGCTGTGCCCACTTGCTGATTCCAAGCTCCAATGTCGCATGTCATGCCTGCCGTTGCGAGGCTCTAGCCCGCCTCCGCCACCGGATGAGCCGAGCAGCACGGAGGATGGCAGATCCTACTACCAAGGAAGAAGAAGTTCATGCTACATGCGGGTGAGCTACTCTTCTCTTTGCTATTCACACTAACTACAACTGCTAGCTAGCTATTGATATTAAAGAGATAGATCGAACCTAGAATTGTTTGCTAGCCCAATGCTAACAAACAATTCTTATCTTTTGTCCCCAAATTTCTATCAAGTAGGATCTTCGCGGACCACCCTTACCTGGTTACGATAAACCTCGACATCTACCACTCTAAACTAGCAAATGGGAAAGGCAAGTGGTATGGACTTCATTGTGTCACGATGGAAGAAGCGCATGCGCAGATCTGCACTATCCTTGGTATGGTTGCTGCAGTGCATAAACATGTTGAAATAGGGCCGAAGTAGATTGGACAGTTCAACTTCATGGATGAACGAGGCATCATGGTTCCTCTAACGTGTGACAGTCAGCTAAGCGGGTTGATTAAAAAGATGAATGGGGTTCGCATGTTTACGTTGAATTGTAAAATACCAGATGTGGGAGTTGTTGCTACTAGGAGTGACCCTGCTATTCTTGGACATGGTGGTATAACTCGAACCCCTGCTACTGGTAAGCAAAATGTAGTTCATCCTCTATGCCATGCTTCTGTCGAGCAACCTCCTCGTAGGTGTCCCCCTGTTATTCTTGGATAAGGTGATCTAACTCGAACCCCTGCTGCTGGTAAGCAAAATGTTGTTCGTCCTCTGCGCCATGCTTCTGTTAAGCAACCTCCTCGTAGGAGTCCCCGTATTGCAATTGTGCAAACCCTAGCTATGGAATCTGCTGGTACTGGTCATCCCCGTGGTGTTGTTGCTCTAGATGCTACTGATCTAATCCCTACCGTTGTTGAACAAACTAAGGCTTCCGGAGGTTGCCCCACTGTTGTTGCCAAAACTGCTGTCTTGGGTGCTACTCCTCCTCGAACCCGTGCTCAAGTTTAGCAGGCTGCTATTGGGGCTACTCCAAGCCCTGTTGTTATGGATCAAGCTCATGGTCTGGACTGTGCTAGCACTAAAAGCACTGCTGTTGTGGGAACTACTCATGGTCGTCGATGTGGCGTCGCAGCAACTGCTCCTATTGTAGCTGCCATTAGCTGTGGCCCTGCCTGTCCACCAAGTATTCTAGCTCCTGCTGCTAAGGGCCCTCACCTTGCTCCTCCTACTGATACTTTCACCGAGGTTGCTCCAGCTACCGATGATGCTGGTGATGGGGACGGTGGCATTGTGGTTGGGTCTGATGGTGTCGCTCCACCTCTCGAACCTCTCGGTGGTTTCGATCCTGTAGAACCTAATGATGGCAAACTACACGTTCGTATCAGTGTCGAGAAGTTCACTTCAAAATTAGATGATGGCACAAAAAATTTCTATGATGACTTTGATCTAATCCTTGGCAGATACAATCCTGAAGTGGTACAGATATCTGACCTGATGGCAGTGTTACGTGCGAAGGTGGCATGGGGGTCCTCCCAAGTAGAACATTTGGTATATTATTGTTACAAGACCAAAAAAGCTACACCACTAAAAGTTACTAGTGATTAACCATACTGTTTAGAAGGATACATAGTAAACGTAAAGTGTAGATCTACTTGATAGTGCAAATAATTGGAGAGGAATTGGATTTTGACAATAGAGATGATGGACTTGTACAAAACATGTGTGACCTACTCGATGGCATCACTAATGGTTGCGCGCTTGAGGGTAACTTCGAATAGAGGAGAGTCTTACAGAGGAGCATCATAAAGAGGAGCAGGAAGAGCATCTCCAGAAAGTGCACCCCGAAGAAGAACATCACCAAGCAGACCACGCCAGAGAAGAGGACACCCAAGAGTTGCACGAACACCACGCCACAGAGTACACCCCTAAGATCCAATAAAAATGCCACACCAAACAAGAGCAACAAAAACGCTAAGAGGGCAAGCACGGTGGTGAACACACCTAGGAGTGGTAGCAAAAAGGCTAAGATGGCCAACACGAAGGATACCACACCTAGTAGTAGTAGAAAAAATGATAATTTGAAGAGGAACACGCCATAGAGGTCCGACAACAATGCCAGCATGAAGGAGAACATACCCAATAGTAGCAGCAAAAGGGCTAATTCAAAGAAGAACAGGTCGTAGAGGCCAGGCAATAATGCTAGCACGCAAGAGCCAACACCCGTGAGGGGAAGCAGGAAAGAGATCACAACCAAGAGTAGCAGCAAAAAAGGCTAGTTCAACGAGGAACATAACACATATATCAAGCCCTACTGATACCATAAGGAAAGGTTCCATCAGGAAGGAGGATGTACACAAGAAGAGTAAGAGGGCTCTGTACATTCGATATGAAATAAAATCTAACTGTTGTTTGTCTACTGAAGAACATGGGATATGTGGAAATGTAAGACTACCCCTAGGGTTGTAGCAGCACCAACATAGCTTCTAGGAGAAAATAGAGTTGCCGGTGAGGTTGATTGGGCCAATGACGATCCAGTCCATCTAGGTGGATATGATGGTGTAGCCCCACCCCTTGTAGTCAATACGATGTGTGCAGTATTAGGCATTGGATGTGATGGTCAAGATTCTAAATCAGATGTAGAAGAGAGCATTGTAAAGGACCAAGAATCAGGTGATGATGAAATATATGATACACTTAATGATGAGGCTGTCATTCCAGTTGATGATTTGGGTGTCGACATAGAAGATATAAAACATGATCACGAGGATCCTATAATTTCGGTTGGCACCGAGTTCAGGAGCATGCATGAGTTTAGGATGTCGTTCCGGCATTTTTGTATCAAGAGGGAGTTTGATGTTCATAGACTGGAGAACACTTCCTAGAGGTATGAGGCTGTTTTCAGGTTAATGTGGAAGAATGGACATTTGGCGGTACCTTGTCCATGGAGGATCGCAGCCAGAGCCTTACTTGCGTCAAAGGCAATTAGGGTATTCAGGCAATGAATGCAGCAAACGTTTCGAACTTTCTATTTCTTTACTCAATAACTACAATTGCTATGCAAGATCTTTCTAGCATCAAGTCAACTCCGCTTATCTTATAAGTGAATCTATGTTGTAGGTGAACAAAATGGGCCCTCCCCACATGTGTTTGACAGGCAGCATGCTGAAATCCTCAATGGTTTATATGGAGTGGGTGACTTTACAAGCTATGTCCATACTAAAGGATAACCCTAAGGAGACCGCGAAGAATATTTAGACTAGCCTCGCTGCTAAATACAACATTGTCCAATCGTATTACACGATTTGGAAAGGCAAAGAGAAAGCTCTAAAAGTTTTGCATGGGGATTGGACTAATAGCTTCAGGATGATGTCCAACTTCAAGGCTGAAGTACAAGCAAGGTGTCCGAGGAGTGTTGTGGAGATTGACACTAAATCAGAAGGTGGGAAAATTTATTTCAAAAGATTTTTCATGGCTCTTAAACCTTGCATCCAGGGATTCAAGGACGGTTGTAGGCCATATCTGAGTGTAGACATCACCGTCCTAACTGGCAAATGGAAAGGTTGGCTGGCATCTGCTACAACACTTGATGGTCACTACTGGATGTTCCCAGTGGCATTCGGGATGTTCGGTACAGAAACAGAGGAAAACTCGGTCTAGTTTATGAGGCAGCTCAGGAGATCAATAGGCCATATGGATCTATTGGCTATATCCACGGATGCATGCAAAGGGCCGATGAATGTCGTGAAGGAGGTATTCCCGTGAGCTGAAGGTGGAGAATTCTATGCCTATCTGATGCTCAACTTGTACAAACACTACGCGAGTAGCGTATTTGGTTACATGTTTCCTGCTGCTAGAGCTTACAAAGCTCAGAGCAGCGAATATTTAATGAGCAAAATTTTTGTGGAAGCCCCTGATCTTCCGTAGTACTTAGCCGCCCATCATTCGCAGCTATGGAAGAGGAGTCAATTCAACCCTGACATCAAAGTTGATTACATAAACAACATCCTTGCCGAATGGCTGAATAACTGGGTGAAGGACATAAAAGTTCGTCATGTTCATATGTTTATGGACAGCATACGGGGTATGATCATTAAGATGTTAAATATAAGGAGAGAGATTGGTCAGAGACTTAGGGGACATATGCTACCGCCTTTTGTATAGCAACTACATAAGAGAAGCCGAGAACTTGGTCATCTTAGGGTTCTCCCGTCAAATAACAATAGCTGTGAGGTGGTCGACATGTCCAATAATGGCCACCTGGATGTTGTGAACATCGATCAGCGAGAATGCACCTGCTTAGAGTGGTAGCATACCAAGAAACCTTGTGATCATGCCTTGGTCTTCTTGGTGAAGAAAAGAACTCTAACACATTTGGAGGAATATTTGTTCGACTACTACTCTCTAGAAAGGTTCAGAGTTGTGTACGCTGGTTCCGTCGAGCCCTGTACAGACCCATCTTAGTGGCCTCAAGTCCAACTGAGTTTCGAGTTGTGCCAGCCAGTTACAAAAAGGGGCAGAGGAAGACCTCAGGTGAAGAGGTTTAAGAATTTTCTCGAGAAGACGGGTTCGGTTTTTAGTGGTAGCAAGAAGGGCAAAACCCGATGCAAGACCTGCCATCTTACAGGCCATAGAGCATCGGGTTGTCCCCTTAATGCTCCCAAACCTAGGTATGAGATGGTACCTTAATTTTTTTTGTTTTTACTCTGTAGATATTAGGTAGTTAGCCGTGTCCTATTTTTTGGTAGGAAGCGCAAGGTAAGAAACATGACTGCTGACTCAGTGATTTTGTTGCGGGAAGAAAATCAAAATGAGTGGAGTGTTGATGCTGGACACGATTTTGGTGCTGATTGGCCTGACTTCTCTCGACCCGTAGATGAAGAGTACGTGAAGGTAAGAAAATTGGCACCTAGGAAGAGGAAGAAGGCAGGAAATGAAGAAGCCAGAGGACATGAAGGCAAAAAAGTTGGCACCAAGGCAGAGGAAGAAGACTAGCAATGAAGGAGCCTAATAATGTGTTGAACTTGAACCTATATATGTAATTTAGTTAAATTCTAGAGCTTTGTGCGTGGAACTTGTCGGGTGAAACAATCTGCCCTCGTTCTCGGAGTAAAATTTATCGCGACTTGAGGTTTGGACATGGCCGAGCCACTAGTTGAAGCCAAAATTGTGATTGTGCCACTACTATCTGAACAATCGCATCACCAGGACCATGATTGCTTAGGGGTGAGGGGGTCTCCAAATTTGATTCATGTTAGTGGCACAAACATAATTTATTTAAGCGCTTAATAAATCCCTTCTTTTGGCATTACACTTATGGTAAGGTTCTCAGCTAAAAAACAGGTTTTAAGCTGGCCGCTACACTCCACGAAGCAGCAACTTATTTCAGCTGCTAGATAACGACATGACAGCATAAAGTACAAAGGCAACAGATAATTCCTAGATAATGAGGAAATTGTTTCCACTTTCTGGCCTAATATTGAGCCCGTCTATCTCACCACCTCCCTACTCCTACATCCTCTGCATCTGGAGAAGCTCTTGGATCTCTCGCTCCAATGCACGAATCTCCTATTTCTTTTCCCACACAGCATCACGAAGATCCTAAACAAGCTCTTTGTGAAAACCTATCAAGGGATTTTCGATCCACACAAACTTGTCACAGCCAGGTCCCCTCCCTTCCTGCGAACAATCAAAGGAAACAAAAAATAATTATATTATGCTTCCTGGATCCGGGTTACCATCGTACTTAGCATAAGAATTTACCGCTCTGATGCTGCAGTTGCTGAATTTTCCTGCAGTTTTTTCGTTGATCCACGAAATCCATCTCGGCATCTTCTCAATGCACAAACACATCATCTCGGGGTAGTAATCGTAGGGCGTCTTCCTGTGCCTGATATGGGCACCTGCCTGTCGGCGTTGAGCCGACCTTGATTCCGCCCAAGATGAACTACATGAGCTACGAGCCATGAGCGAGGGGAGCGGTGTAGAGGAAAGAGGAGCCTTTGGATGTCAGAGCAGGGGCACGGTGAAGTGTGATTTATCCCATCTAACTCATGCAGAATCCTACCATCCACATTGGGCTGACAGATGGGGGACCTAACATGCGGACTTGTCAACCAAACCTCGCGCCTTCGTTGTTCAAAGCCCCTCTCACGTGCATTGACCAGATTTTTTTGACACCATGCCTACGTACAAATTGATGGGAGGCCTTTCTTAGGAACTAGACACACCTGACCCACACTCTCACACCCTCAGAACTTGTCATGGCTCGCGACGCCAGATCCATCCACTCCAACGCTCGCGGTCGCGCTCGCCACGGTGGATGCAACCCTAGATCCTACCATCACAATATTAAATGGCCATGGTTTCTTGAGTATAAGGACAATTGTGACATCAAGATTGAGCAGGAGCTGCCAGGCACGACGGGGCTTGGTCGATGCCACCCTCGTCCCCTTCGTCATTGTCGATTCTAATGTGGAGGACGACAGCGATGGAGAAATGTAGAACACCATTGTTGCCTCCTTGGGGAAGGGCAAGCCACGGGCGGGAGTCCATGTCGCTGGGAAGGTCAAGGCAGGGTCACCAATCGAGGTGGACTCCGACGATAGTGCCATGATGTGGGTTTAGATGTTGTTTAATCTAGTTGCAATTTTGGTTGTGTTTAGTGCGAGTACAATTACTGCAATGGGTTTGGTGAGCTATATTGAGAAATATGGATAGTTGCGTTTAGTGCAATAACAGGGTGTACGTGCTTCCACTTTAGAAATTGTGTCTGTGCCATGGCAGGATCCACATAGATTACATGTAAACAAACCACCAAAGTCAGATTACAACCATCAGACAAAAGGAAGAAATGAAGGGCTGCGGGAGATATTGCTGGAGGCGTTGTCGGCTTGTGAATACGGTGTGATGGAAGAGAAGTGAGGACAGTGGCTTCGAGGGGAAGGAAGAGAAGTAAAGGGTATGTGACACTGGTAGAGTGGGCCCATAGAACACATAACACTAATAGGTGGGAGCACGCAGTATTGCCAGTTTGTCCAGAGAAAGTGGACTTTGCAACGTGACAACAACAAGCTGATGCGAGTTATTATTATCCATCGGATAAGTAAACTCGTCAAATTATTAAGGAGTATTAAAAAACTGCAACTGGGATACATTCACACAACACATATGCTATCCACACCGGAGTAGCATCGCTTAAGTCTTACACTTAACGACAACATAAGTACTACAACTCCCTGTCAGTCTTCTTGATACAAATGTAGAAATGCATCTACTTGTACAGTCCAACACCGACAAGGTACTTAGATGGCAAACATAGGACTGACCTCAGGTCCGCAAACTCCACCTCGCGCAGTGATATATGTACGATTACTCGGATGCCTATAATTCACTACCCTGGCTATGCACAAGGCTTGTGGCCCATAAAGAGTCAAGATGATGGTCCAAAAGGAGAAACCGATAAAGGCTGTAGTTGTATTAGGAAATAGGACCAAGGACCGACATTGTGTTGGTATTGTAATCACGTATATGTAACCTTTCCGCATATAGATTTGAGACCTGGCCTATTATATGTAGGACATGAGAATCTTAGGAACAACGCTCAAGCGATTTGTAATAGTGCGATTCACAAATATTCAGGCGGCTTTGACTTCATCGTTCTCCTGACATCCGATGAAATCCCCAGCGTTCTCTTTTCTGCGAAACCCCAAGTCCTTCTTCATTGACATTGCCGAGATCACACCTCGTCAATTAGATCTGTCTATGGGAAACTTGAACGCTGGAACCATGGATTCAGTGGAACTCTCTTTTTCAAGCAGCAACCCAACAAAAGTGGTTCCACACCCACCTACCCTTGTGATAGTACTTGCCGAATTCAACGGAGGATCTGATCTAATCATCGGAAGCTTCCACTTCCGAGTAGAAGACCCCCAAGAATCACACCCTTTGGCCCTGACTACATCAGAATCGTCGGTGGAAAAGACCGCGCTTACCACGATACCAACATCATCCGTCGGATCCTCCATGGAGGCCATGGAAGAAATCAAAGTAGCTGAAGAAAACAAGCAAGATGAGACGGATCTAGGGGACCTTGATGGTCTTTACGACAATCTCTCCGTCGGATCAGACCTCCCACTAACTCCACCACGTGGAATAAGACCAACAAACCCTAAACCCAAAGAAAGAAGCAAAATCATCGACTTCAGGATATGGATGTCAGAAATCTACCCAAAACAGAAAACAATGGATTTCACTAATCCACTCGATAGTGTCTCCCTCGGTTCAGATGATGATGGCATAGGCCCATACATGACACGCCACCAAGTGTGCATGGTCAATGGAAATACCTCGACACTGCGCGATTCTAATGGTAACCCTATCCTCGATCCAATGATATTTTATCGGATGACAATGCAGGAAACCACATCAACAAAGGGGACCACAGAAACAGGGGAGAAACAGCGGACAACCGCATAGTCCTAGGAGGAAGAGCAGAACCAAACGGGGAAGAGAGGCGAACTCTTTGGTTACCAGCGGCGGCACGGCAAAAGGCCAGGGAAGCAATTTCGGGTGCAATTCCAATGACAGCCGACGCCTCACACGAAGATTTATTAGCATATCAATACTTGCTTCACCACAAGAAGAGAGACCTACTAAGGATGTAGAGGCAACTCGATGAAAGAAAGAGGTTAGCCGACAAATCCAGCCTACGACGGGCACATCTAAGCTCTACCCGAAGGTCTGGGAGCGCAATAGGAGAAGCACCGCTAGGAAGGGGAACATCTCGATTACAGAACATCCCTGAAACAGAAAGAAACAAACTGATCCGAGACCTTTATCTATCGTTTATGTCAATAGATCAAGCAAGAAACATCAAAGAAAAAACGGCTCAAGCAACAATTGTGGCTGCACAAACATATCTGATCACAACTCAACCTGCACCCGACGATCCTCATGCATCTCTGCACCCTCCGCCTGATGAACCTCGGCATGGTAGGAGCAACTGTCCCACAAGCAGAACAAGGAATTACGCACCAACCCGACAGATCCCCACACTGTCACAGCAGCCCTCAGCAAGTGCGACACACCCAGCGATCATGGTCGCCACATCGGGCATCTTTCAAGACTAGAGCCGCGAAGCAACACAAGAGACGAAAATCGCAGCCGAAGAGATCATGACAGTGACAATGAAGACGACTACGAGTTATACAGAGCGAGCTGTTTCACTCAGCGGATTCGCAAAGCCTTAGTACCCAAGGACTTTAAACTTCCACATGACCGTCAAAAATACGATGGACTACAAGAACCCAAATCTTGGCTAGTAGATTACCTAGCCACTGTCAAGTTATAGGGCGGCTCTACAGCCACCGCAATGCCAAGTTTACAATTGCACCTTACCGGCGTTGCAAGGTTTTGGCTCATACAACTACCCAAAGACTCTATTCATAGCTAGAACGATCTCGAAGACAAGTTCATCCGACACTTTCAGTCCACATTCAAGCGACCCGCGTCTCTAGAGCAATTGCGGGCATGCAAACAGAAGACCGGAGAGTCAATAAGAGCATTCATCGAGCGATGGAACATCATCAAAAATACAGCCGAACCCATATCCGATGAAAGAGCCATTGATGCCTTCAATGACGGCCTCCGTTGCCGAGAATTCATAAAAGAACTGGGGCAAGTCAAACCCAAGACAATCTCACAGTTAATGGACATAGCAAATTGCTGGGCTGATGGAGAGGACACTCTACATAACAAACAAACACGGTCACCCGAAGAAGACATGGATAAGCGCGGCAACGGCAGGAGGCGACAAAATAATGACGGAAACTCAGGACCAAGTTACATTGCAGCCAGTTTTTCGGGTGAAGGCAATAACAGGAATGACGACTACAATAGCGGGTACTACCGCAATAGGGATCAAGGCGGAGGAAGCCAATCAACACAGCAATATCAGCCACGAGCTCGGGACCCACCCATGTCCGCAATGCAAATACTAGAAGGGCCCTGTAATATGCACTTTTACATCGACTCAGTAGGAAAAAGACAATCCAACCACCTCATTAAAGACTGTCGAATGTTCTTGAAAATGCAAGAGCTATGCAACGCAAAAGCGACCGAAGTAGCAAAACGAGGATACGCATCCACGCCTGGCACATTAGCCATTAGTGCGCCACCTCCGCCAGCAGGGAAACCACAAAACAAAACTAATCAAGGCAACAAATACCCTAGGTCAAAAGGGGCAATGTCAATGATTCAAAAAGGGTGTCCATCCAACAGAATTCAGAAGCTAACCACAAAACAAGTCAACATGGAAGAGATGGCTCCACCAGCCACACCCGAATATCTCCATTAGTCAGAACAGGAAATCACATTCAGCAGAGCTGATCACCCACATCGAGTACCAAGACGGGGTCATTCGGCCTTGATAGTTGAAGCACAAATTGGCGGGTACGACATGAGCAAGGTCTTCAGGGACACAGGAAGCCACATAAACTTGATCTACGCCAAAACACTAAGGGAAATGAACTACCCTTTGGCAAATTTGGCACAAACAGAAACATCCTTCCACGACATAGTACCAGGTAAAGCTGTTGGGGGGATACCCCTGGGTAGGGTCACTCCGGGGTATAAGGGCCGAGTTAGCCGAGGTTCGGCAGGGTCAAAGCGGATGCTGGCCGAGTCACCTCAAGGCAGGCCGGATCACGGAGTAACCCGGACCAGGGGGTCGCCTAACATTGTCTCGTCCGACTTAAGGAGTAAGTCAGAAATGCTTGTCTAACTTATATGCAGGAACAGGTGTGGCCGGATCAACTGTGATCCGGATCCTCGCTTGGCTGCTAGGAGAAGGAAGGAATCTCTCTGGTAAAAAAAGAAGGTCCGGTGCGTACTGGATGAGCGAA
Source organism: Avena sativa (assembly GCA_916181665.1). NCBI lineage: Eukaryota > Viridiplantae > Streptophyta > Magnoliopsida > Poales > Poaceae > Avena > Avena sativa. The sequence goes on from OV702290.1 coordinate 455,236,957, forward strand.
TAAAGCAATGGCAGGACCGCCGGATCATGGCCGACAAGGGTGACGGCGCTCACGTCGGCTGACGTGGGCACCGCAGAGGCTACGTCGCTAAAGCAAGTGTGACGCGGGGGAAAAGCACCCCTGTCGGGTTACTACTTTGGGAGGGGGAATATTCTTAGGAATATGCCTCCACGTATGCCCTAGGCCAGGACCGAACCACCTCTATATAAGGGGGGGTTAGGGTTCTGGTAGGGAGGTTGGGTTTTTTCTGATACAGAGTTGGGAGAATTCTAGTGGGTTGAGCACTAGTCGATCTAGGGTTCTTGGGCTAGTTGGTAGGCAAGAGTAAGAGAGTTTCTTCTTCCTCCTCTTGTCAATACAGCTCAAGGAGCACTTGTAATCTGGGAGATAGAACATCAATACAAAGCTTCTGTGCAGAGAATCACTTTACTATCCCTCCCTGGATTCCCCTAGCGCATATTAGTCCCCACCTTTAGCCTATCCATGGCATCTGCCGTGACACCACCATGACAGTTGGCGCCCACCGTGGGGCTAGCGGCGCTAGCAGGGGTGAAGATCCGGATGGGAAACCTCATCGGCACCGGCGAACGCATCATCTCCGGGCTCGTTCAGCGCTTTGGAGCGCTGGACTACGTCAGCGACAACGCTGGCTGCTTTGGCACGCGCCCCCTTCCGCGCAACGGCATCTTCGTCAAGCTCGGTGCGCACAAAGTCTACGTTGCTGTGGACGTGTCTTGCGTTCATCCGCGTCGCGTCGTAGATGCGGGAGAACCACCCCTCACTGTGGCTCGCGGGATGCGTATCGCTCGCTCCCCAGACCATGCAGAGGTGATGATGACTGCGCCAGGCACATGCACGAGCAAGGATCCAGCGCCAGACCCGGAGGTAACGCCTAAGGCACCGAGGAAAGCTAGGGGTCCTCCACTAGAAAGGCCTAAGAACATGCTGAGGGAAGCTATGGATAGCTTGGCAAACCCGGTGGCAGCAGTGGTAGATCCGGCTCAGGCACAGGCTGAGCTAGAGGAGACCCAGCAAAAGATACTGGAGGGCGCAAAGAAAATAGCAGCGGCTCAGCAGTCGTTGAACATGACGCTGCGTGAGTACGCGAAGGCAAATAAGGTTGATGCAGTAAGGGTAAAAGGGAAAAATCTCATGAGTGAGATGAACAGAGAAGGTGATGATAGACCAAAAGGGTCGGAAAACTATCTGTCCGTGGGGTTGCCGAAGTATTGTACCCCGGCGAAGAACCTGAGAGCAGCAGATGCCGCGGCGTCCGAGCTAGAGGGTCTGACGGGTGAAGCCCGTCAAAGACAACAAGACCGGGTTAATGAGCTGGTTTGGATCGCGAACAGGCAGAACGAGGAGCTGCTGAGAGGTAACCCGGAGAGAGTTGGAGCTTCTAAGATCGTCCATTCGGTGATGGGTAACCCGGAGAAATCCGCTGGAGCCGCATCGTCGCCTCATGGTGGCCCAAGGAGAGAAGAGGTAGTAACCTCGGCCAGACGAAACAAGAAGATCGTTCCGTATGACCCAACGCGTGCGGGAAAATAAAAAGAGATGCGAAAAAACGACGATCGACGAAGTGTGAGCCGAGGTGAAGCTGGCCGAGGTAATCACGACCAAGGCAATGCCGGTCAAGGGAACGCTGCCAACGGCAATGCCGGACAGCGAAACTCGGCAGGAGCAGGTCAACCGCAGCAGCGAAATATACCAAGGCAAGAGCAAAGTGCCGGCCGTGGTATGCAACAAAGAGGAGCACAACGAGAGCAAGACCGATACAATGACGGAGACTCGGAGATGATGAATGCGGGATACGCAAGACCGGACTATCATGTGATAGGGTCGAGATTGGGAAGCAGGGATTTGATGCCGGATGACGCCAGGTTAAAGCTGGATCGCCTGTATAAGTCGGAACAGATCGAATGTCAAGGTCCTCCGGGTCCAGCGTGCTTTGGACCCCGGATCATGAAGGAACCACCAATACCCAATTTCCAATTACCCAGGGGCACGAAGACGTATGACGGCAGTGCAAAGCCGGAGGATTGGCTGATAAACTACGCAATAGCTATGAAAATTGCAACTGGCAACTTGAGATGGGCTGTACGATAAGTACCCCAAATGTTGGAAGGTCCGGCTAGGGTGTGGCTGAATAATTTGCCGCCCGGAAGCATCAATTGCTGGATAGATTTTGAAGAAATGTTTATCAGCAACTTCTCAAGTACATATCAGAGACCGAATAGACCGCAGACCCTGGCAATGTGCAAGCAAAGATCTAACGAAACGGATCGTGAATTCTTGACCTGGTGGTGTACCGTGAGAAACTCGTGTGAAGGAGTCATAGAGTCACAGGATATAGCATGGTTTGCACAAGGGTGAAGATATGGCAGCGAGTTGTGGATGAAATTGCAAAGGAAAATGCCAGTCATGTTGGCAGAGATGATCCGGATTGCGGATTCTTATGCTTTGGGTGATCCGGCTCAACCTAGGATCGCGTCGAACGAGTCAAATGAGGAGTACTATCCGAGGGACGGAGCCGGGTCATCCCGGAGGAATGATTACAGGGGAAAAAGGAGAGACGATAGACCGGATCATCGGTATAGTTCACAACAAGTTGCAGCTGTGAATCAAGATCAACCCGGAGCAGGGAGCAACCAACGCCAGAAAACGGGAGGGCAATGGACTCCTCGAAACGATGGCAAGAAAGCGTGGACTCCGGAGCAGAAGAAGCAATGGCAAGAAAAGAAAGATCGTCCGAGGTATACCTATGAGTCAATGTTGGACCAGCCGTGTAAATTTCACACGCCAAATCCGAACAGCCCGGCGGGTCACACAACGAGGCAATGCGAGTGGATGTGTAAGATAGAACAAGGTGGTTCGGGGAATGCTCAGGCACCCCGGAATGATCAACATCGACAGGAGTTACCCCGGCAGCAATTGCTCTCCGGAGCAAACACGCAACAACTAATGTTGCCTCCCCCTCCACCGAGGTATGACAACAGTGAGAGAAGGGATGCAGTGCATCAGGTGGAAAACCAGCAACAACCGGATCAGAGGCACTCCGGAAACGAGGGAAGGAATGAGTACAGGGAACATCACCAGAGCTATTGTGTGTTCACTACAGAGGAAACAGATAGGAAGAGCTTGCAGCGCCGACATATGGAGGTTAACGCGGTTATGCCTGCAGTGACGAGGTACATGTCTTGGTCGGACCAGGAAATCACCTGGAGCGTCAAAGATCATCCCAAGCTTATGCCAAGTCCGGGCTCGTATGCACTAGTGTTAGATCCGATCTTCATTGGACCAAACATTAATGTGAGGTTCTCCAAGGTACTGATCGACAATGGCAGTAGCATTAACATCATGTATGCGGATACGATGCGCAAGTTGGGCATCTCGGAGAACATGCTCCAGGCTACAAGAACAACTTTCCATGGTATCATACCAGGCATCTCCTGTGAGCCCATAGGCAAAGTCCGGGTCGACGTGCTATTCGGTACGAGGGATAACTGCCGAACTGAGAATCTGGAGTTTGAGGTGGTGAACTTGGAGAGCGCGTATCATGCATTACTCGGGAGACCAGCACTGAGCAAATTCATGGTAAGTTGCCATGTTAGTTATCTGAAGATGAAGTTGCCCGGGCCAAATGGAGCAATTACTATCACTGGGGATTTCCGACGTTCTATTGAGTGCGCCTCAACCGGGTCTAACCTAGCCGAGTCACTCGTGATTGCGCAAGAGAAAAGAAAAATCCAAGAGGTGGCGGCATTAGCTCAGTCCGCGCAGCAGTATATGCCGGCGTTAAGTAACCCGCATGGAAGCGTTTCGTTTCAAGCCGCGAAGGACACCAAGAAGATTCCAGTGGATAACATGTTTCCGGAGCGTACCATAACAATTGGTGCCGGGTTAACTGATAAATAGGAAAGCGAGCTTGTCAACTTCCTCCGTGAGAATCGGGATATTTTTGCTTGGTCCACGCAGGACTTGCAAGGTGTTCCGAGGAAGTTGGCCGAGCACTCTTTGAACGTAAGACCCGGAGCAAGGCCGGTGAAGCAGCCTCTCCGACGCTTCGCCGAGGATAGGAGAAAGGTCATTGGTGACGAGATAGCTCGGTTGCTAGCAGCAGGATTTATCATGGAAGTGCTGTATCCGGATTGGCTATCTAATCCGGTGCTGGTAGAAAAGAAGAAGGATGATCCGAATGTGGCAGTGGTTTGGCATATGTGTATCGATTACACGAACCTGAACAAGGCGTGTCCAAAAGATCCATTTCCACTGCCGAGGATAGATCAGGTCATCGACTCTACCGCGGGATGTGAACTGTTGTCATTCATTGACGCCTATTCTGGTTTCCACCAGATACCTCTGAACCCGGATGATCAAATAAAAACTGCCTTTATTACCCCGTACGGGGCTTATTGCTATCGCACTATGCCGTTCGGTTTACGAAATGCAAGAGCAACATACCAAAGATGTATGCAAAAATGTTTGCACGATCAAATAGGTCAAAATGTACAAGTCTACATGGATGATGTGGTTATTAAGACCAAGGAAAGCGCAACGCTCCTTGACGACATAAGGCAAACATTCGCGAACTTGAGGAGATTCCGGATGAAGCTTAACCCGGAGAAATGTACCTTCGGTGTCCCGGCTGGGAAATTACTCGGATTTCTCGTCTCCAGCCGAGGTATCGAGGTTAATCCAACTAAGATCCGAGCCATCGAACGGATGGAGCTGCCGAAGTGTCTCAACGATGTCCAGAAGTTCACTGGATGCCTGGCGTCGTTGAGTCGGTTAGGGGAAAAGGCGCTGCCTCTCTACCAACTCATGAAAAAGTCAGATAAATTCGTTTGGACGCCGCAGGCTGATGAGGCTTTTGCCCACTTAAAAAAGATGTTGGCCACTGCACCAGTGTTAGCTTCTCCACTGTCAAAGGAGCCAATGTTGCTCTACATAGCCGCAACCAACCGAGTTGTAAGTGTAGTGATTGTATTGGAGCGTGATGAGGAGGGTAAGTCGGTGCAAAGGCCGGTGTATTACTTGAGCGAGGTGTTGTCTGCCTCAAAACAGAACTACCCGCATTTTCAAAAGGTGGCATACGGTGTTTATATGGCGGCAAAGAAGTTAAAGCACTACTTTGAGGAGCATCCCATCAAAGTGATATGCGAAGCCCCCATATCCGAGATAATGGGTAACAAAGATGCGAATGGCAGAATTGCGAAATGGGCGATTGAGCTAGCACCTTACGCACCCCAGTATGATAGGAGAGAAGCGATCAAGTCCCAGGCTGTGGCAGACTTTTTCGTGGATTGGGCCGAGGTACAATACGAACCGCCGCCACCAGATCCGAACTACTGGAGGATGCACTTTGATGGATCGAAAACCAAAACCGGGTTAGGTGTCGGGGTTGTGCTTACCTCGCCAAAGAAGGATCAGCTCAAGTACGTATTGCAGATCCATTTCACGGCATCAAACAATGTCGCTGAGTACGAGGCTCTTGTGCATGGTCTCAAAGTGGCAAAGGAGATTGGCATACGTCGGATAATATGCTTTGGCGACTCGGATCTAGTAATACAGGAAGTGTGCGGAGTGTGGGACGCCCTAGATCCAAACATGGCACTATACAGATTTCATGTGCAGAAGATCTCGGGTTACTTTGAGGGATGCGAATTTCACCATGTACCTCGCGTGGAAAACGAAGCTGCCGACATGCTGTCAAAGCTCGGATCGACCCGACAGGCAATTCCACCGGGCGTAGCATTGGAGCACCTCAGAAAACCATCTATCAGGTCGTCCCCATGAACCGATTCAATCTATGTCCCGGAAAACGCGGAATCCGGAGCTGAGCCCATGGACATTGACATGGGAGGTAGCGCGCCGAACCCGGGGACTACCTCGGCAAACCCGGGGACTACCTTGCTAGACCCGGGGACTGTTCAGCGTGATCCGACTGAAGTTATGCCGGTGGATCGGATGGAAATTGATGAGGAGATGTTCCCTGCGCGAGCGATACCAGCTTGGGCACTGCCTATATACCAGTTCTTGAAAGATGGAACGTTACCCACTGAGGAAGTGCTAGCCAGGCAAACTCAGAGGAGAGCCAAAGCTTACACAATCATCAATTCCGAGCTGTACAAACGGAGTGTAACCAATGTCCTCCAGCGGTGTGTTGACCCGGAAGAAGGAATTAATATCCTCCGAGATATACACCAAGGAGAATGCGGGCATCATGCCTCATCCCGGGCCTTAGTGGCAAAGGCGTTCCGGCATGGATTCTACTGGCCAAGTGCCTTGGAGCAAGCATAAGATCTGGTGAGAAAATGCAATGGTTGTCAAAGGTACGCCACCAAGACACATACGCCTATGTCGGAACTCAAAACCATACCAATTACATGGCCATTTGCTGTGTGGTGCTTGGATATGGTTGGCCCGTTCAAACCAGCAAGAGGAAACATGACACACATTCTGGTCACGGTGGACAAGTTTACAAAGTGGATCGAAGTGAAGCCTATAAGAAAATGTGATGGAGCTACGGCCGTGACGTTTCTCAAAGACATCATCTTGAGGTACGGTTATCCACACAACATTATAACTGACAATGGAACGAATTTCGCGGAAGGAGCATTTGCACGCTTTTGCCGAGACAAGAAAATCTGACTCGACGTAGCCTCGGTAGCCCACCCCGCATTGAACGTACAAGTGGAAAGATCCAACGGATTAGTGCTATCCGAGATAAAACCCTGGCTCATTGAGCCGCTGCAAAGATCAGTGGGGTGCTGGATAGAAGAACTACCAGCGGTATTATGGAGTTTAAGAACAACTCCGAATCGATCAACAGGCTACACACCGTTCTTTCTGGTATATGGGGCAGAAGCTGTATTACCAGCCGACATAGAGCATGATTCGCCTAGGGTCACCCAATACACAGAAGCCGAAGTGCAAGAAGCCCGGCAAAATGATGTTGATCTGCTGGAAGAAACGAGAGAACTGGCACTGTCCAGATCCGCCATATATCAGCAAAATCTCCGACGCTATCATACCCGGAAAGTGTGCCCCCGACTCTTCCGAGAAGGCGATCTGGTGCTCCGGTTGGTACAACGTACCACTGGCATGCATAAATTATCCCCCCCATGGGAAGGACCATTTATTGTGAGCAAAGCATTGCACAATGATTCCTATTATCTCATAGATGCAAAGCCACAGGAAAAGAACAAGGCGGACAGGTCCGGAGAGGAATCGAAGCGACCATGGAATGTAGCACTACTTCGTCCCTTCTACACTTAGCTAAGAAGTGTATGTATCTGAGTCATCTCATATGTCGGTATGTATGTCGGCAATGAGCTTATCAATGAAATAGCGGAGCCTCGAGCAGTAACTCGGGGACTGCCTTAATAAACAGTTGTTGTTACTTTTTATGTGCTAGATGGAATGACTCGTTTCGCTTAACCCGGATTAGTAATGTGTGAGCACTAGAAACCCAACCCTTCGACTTGATCCTGTCCAACAAGAATTGGCTTCATGGCAAGCAAGGGGACGAGTTTGGAATTGCGTAGCACATGAAAAACCACTAAGGAAACGATCTTATTCCAGCTAACGTTTGCTTTTTCAGACTAACCCCGTATTTACTTTCAATTTATTATGTTGGATTATTTTGAGCCAAGGCTCTAAATTTCTCAGTATTGTTAAAATGATTCTTGAGGCTCGGATTCGTAAGTCGTAAAACTGAATCAAGGTAGACACGGATCGAGCTGGAGAATTGGACGAACAAGAAAATGAAACTCGGGGACTACGCCCAAGTTAATCCGGCATACAAGCATAGTAGCAAAATATCATGTATTTAGCATACAATGGCACCCGGCATACCGGGGATCTTCAAGTTTTTTCCACTAAGGAGCGGCAGGAGGAGGAAGTTCGGCGTCATCATCACTGTCTTCAATATCTGAAGCAGCATCTTCTCCATCCTCGCCCAACCCATCCTCCACGTTCTCCATCTGCTCCTCCTCGCCGGATTCCAGAAAGCTCGGCCCCTCAACCCAGTCATGGATGGGAGAATATTCGACAAGGCTGTAGGCGCAAGCCTGGCGCCGAGCTACCCACTCCGGATCATCGGTCCATTTGGATCCGGTGCGCCGGCGTGTGAGGAAGCTCAGGTCGATCTTCTCGTACCATGTAAGGATATGATGAAGGAGGGTATCTGCTGCGGCACGCCCAGCGGATTCTCTCCAGAGATCAAGCTGTGTCTTGATTTCCAATAGCTTCTCAGCAAGGAGTGTGATCCTTTTTGGAGCGCTCTCGCTTGGCCAGAAAGTGTTGTAGATCCGGACCGCAACGTCGAGGAGATCTTTCCCATAGTTCTTGATGGTTTCTACCCGAGCTGACACACTGACCAACAGGTCCTCCATGTCTAAGGGGACGCTCTCACCATCAGGAGTGACGGGAGTACCCCTCTCTCGGCGGAATTTGGCAACGGCAGCACTAGCGATGGGAGTACCCTCTAGAAAGTGATCCGAAAATAAGGAAAGGGAAGATGCTGAAGCAAAGGCATATGAGCTAACCCGGAAAACTATGTCGGATAAGGGGAAGAAACTCACGTGAGATATGGCGATGAATCCGGGTCAACTCCTTGATACAACTGTCGCGTCTCTGGCGAAGTTGTTCAAGCTCAGCGAGCGCCGACCCAAGCTGGACCTCGGATTCCTTAAGCAGGTCCTGGTCCTTGGAGATCTGAAGTGTAAAGCGCTCATGCTCTTCGGTGAAGTTCTGGCCAACTTTTTGGAGTTTGGTTTTGTGTTGGGCCTTCATATTCTCCATCTCGGCCTTGAGTTTGGCTATTTCGTCGTCCTTGGTCCGGAGGAGGGCAAGCTCATCGTTCTTCTTCTTCAGCTCGGCTTGATGCTATCCTGCTTGTTCGAGAAAATGCAGCATCATATCAGGCACGGGCACACTATCCTCAAGCGATGCTGAAATAGTATGCTAACCCGGCAAAGCCGAGGAGTGAATGTTTGCTGAGCCAAGGAGAAGAAGGAATGGAAAACACAACAACGTTGGCCGAAAGAGAACATACCTCGGATTTCCTCCAAGTTCTTCCGCATAATTTTGTTTTCAGCCTCCACCCCAGCTGCAAAAAACCAAATGAGGAGGTTAGTCTGGCAGAAACAAATGAAACGGAGAGGTGTCGAGAGAGGAAATTACCCCTCTTTTCATGCTCCGCGCCAAGTGCAACATGTTTTGTGCGCAAGATCTTGTGAGTATCAAGCAGGCGCTAAAATTCGGCGCTCCGGCGATTGGTAGTTACCTGACAAAGGTACAGGAGTGTAAAGATAGTTCGTTGCATATTTCAAGCATACAAGATCCGGGCCAAGCGGAACTTAACCCGGCTCTAGGTGTGTGCATATTTGAAGTATACAAGATCCGGGCCAAGCGGAACTTAACCTGGCTCTAGGTGTGTGCATATTCGAAGTATACAAGATCCGGGCCAAGCGGAACTTAACCTGGCTCTAGGTGTGTGCATATTCGAAGTATACAAGGTCCGGGCCAAGCGGAACTTAACCCAGCTCTAGGTGTGTGCATATTCGAAGTATACAAGATCCAGGCCAAGCGGAACTTAACCCGGCTCTAGGTGTGTGCATATTCGAAGTATACAAGATCCAGGCCAAGTGGAACTTAACCCGGCTCTAGGTGTGTGCATATTCGAAGTATACGAGATCCGGGTCAAGTGGAACTTAACCCAGCTCTAGGTGTGTGCATATTCGAAGTTTACATGCAGCTACGTTGATCTTCTAATGAGCATCCGGCCGAGTAACAAGTTACTCCGCCGGAGGCTCGGGGACTAATGGTTATTATCTACAACATGTAAAGAAGAAACGACGTACCTCCATCATTAGCCCAGCGAGGTTGATGGCCTTGGCGGCGGTATTCATCTGAGCGGAAAATTCAGCGGGGCCGAACTTTTCCGGGAGATCATCGTTGTAGACAAACTCCGCCTTATTCCAGTTCATAATGAACTCGATAAGGCTCGGAGGGTACCGTTCGCCAGTGGGCATGTGGGGTGCCACCAAGCCCTTTGCGTGAGCCTCCTTCCTCTCAATCAGGGCAAGAGCTGGGCTGGTGTGAAGAACCATCTGCTGCGAATCGGCTGGCTCGGCAGGAGTATCCGTCGCTGCTGGTGACTTCTTTGGAAGCATTGATGACAAGGTTTGCTGCCCGGCCTCAAGGGAGGTAGACTTGCTTTTGGCTTGCTGGGAGGATGTGACCACAGTGGATTTGCCCTTGGAAGCCGCTGGAGTGGTTCCTCACCGAGCTTGGGATGACTCGGACGAGGCAGACGAACTTGGCACGGGAGCTTTGGTGGTAGGAGTGGGAGCTGCTATTGGTTTCTTCGGAGACGGGACATGCGCTGGTTCGGTGGTTGCTGGTTGCGGCAATGCCGAAGTGACGGACGCCGTTGCCTCGGCCGATCCGACCCCTCCCGATCCGAGGTCGCGTTCCTCTGAAGGAGGTACTGCGGAACCCGGAGCGGCCGCAGAGCCCTCCGGAATAGGGCTCAGCGGGCATGACTCGTCGTCACGAGGAGGGGAAGGACCGGAACGAAGGGGAGAAGAGATGCTCGATCCGCTCTGAGGGACCTCCACAGGAGCCCTGCAAAAGAAAATAATGTCAGGAGTGAAATTACCCCGATGCAGGGAGAAGTGTGTTGTGCAGTGAAAAATGACTTACGCATCCGAGGTCTCGGCCTCCCTAGGTTTCCGGGCCCTCCGTGCCGGGGCTTTGCCTGCCCGTTTGGAGGCAGTCTTGTCTCCGGCCTTCTTTTGCCTTTTGGTAGGCTGAGAAGGTTCGGAAGAAGAACTTGACGCGGATCCGTGCTTCTTCTTCGACGCCACCGGAACAGGCTCGCCCGTGGCAAGTGGAGGATCCTCGTGGATGTGCCCACCGGGGTTAGCTGATGCCGAGAAGGCAAAAGAAAGAGGGACAGCCTCAACGGGTTCAATCATGTCGATATCCGAGTCATCCTCATCGTCGGGCCAATCTCTAAGAGAAGAGAATTTACCGCTGGGTCGTTTGGTGGCGTCGGTTGTGGGGAGGAACATCTCCTGGTCCGGCTCCTCCTCATCCGGGATTTCTCGGTCCGGGGCCCACTTAAGGGTCGGATCAGTACCATCCTCGAGGGTTTGCTATAGAAATAGCTGAGGAAAAAGCACAAGGAGCAGAGTCAAAAATATAATAAGAACCGACACGTAATTGATCCGAAATAAGTTTACCCCGCGAAGCTTACCATGGGAGGGAGCCTGTCACGGCAGTAATGCTCGATTCCCCACGTCCATTCGGCGGAAAAATCCTTATGGGTGGTGAAAAGAGCCTTGACCCGGCGGAAGATCTCCGTATTGCTCAACTCGAACGAGGAGGTTCGGTTGGGGTCGCGGCTGAAGCTCATATGGCACAACTTGTGAGTGCGCCGCTGGAGGGGAGAGATTCGGTTGCGCACGAATGTGATCATGGCATCTTCGTTGCGCAATCCGAGCTTCTTCAGCTCCGCGAACCTTTTGTGGACTTGGTTGGCCAGAGCTGTAGGTTTTTTGGCGACCTCCTCCCAGAAATCCGTGTCCGGGGGACCTGAAGCGTAGGGCAGCAACCGGATCAAGTCTTCGGTGCCTTCGTTCCGGACGTAGAAGAAGGTCCGGGCCCATCCTTTGCAGGAGTCAAGCCCAGTGACCCGGGGAAAGATTGAAAATCTCCGGGGCGAGATCGAGGCAGCTCTGAACTGAGTGAGCTGCTTGTCCTCCAACTCAACGTGGATGTTGGGGACGACGTTGCGATGGAGGTTGAAGAACCGGATCCACAGCTCCTTCGTGGGCAATAGTCCGGTGTAGCCCTCGATCGAAGAGACGAATGTGGACAGAGAGGTGATGGTGTTCGCCGGGAGGTGATGTGGTTGCAGGTGATAGGTCCAGACCCAGTCTTGGAAGAAATCACTCACCGGAAGACCAAATCCCTGTTGGAAATGGGATAGGAAAACAACGAACTCACCTGGATTGGGTGAGGGGGCCAGTTCCGAGGAAGGGAGACGAGCGGCAACGCTGGCGGGAATACGCCGGGTCCAGTAGAGCCAGTCGATGTCGTCCTGGCAGACCCACGAACCGGCCCACGCGCCGCGGTCCGCCGCGTCGGCGTCCTCCTCCATCTCCTGCTCGACGATGATGAGCTCCTCCTCCGTCATCTCGAATCCGCTGTCCTCGCTGGAGCTGGCGGCAGCGGGGCTCTGTGGTCTAGATTGACGAGGATCCGTGGCTAAGCAGTTGTGCAGCGGTGGCTGCGGTGCGGAGGCACGGAGAAGGTGCGGCGGCGGCGCTGCTGCAACGGGCACTGGCGGCAGCGCAGTCGCGAGGAAGAAGAAGAGGAACGGGCGAAGGGGCGCGGAGATGGAAAAGTGCTAAGGGGCGCGCCCCTCCCCTATTTAACTGCCCCCAGTAATCGATAAGTGGGATCGCGCTGCGCCGGAGAGCCACACGCTGTGGCCGTGTATCACCGGCATTAGCCAATCAGGGAGAAGCCACAGCGGAGGCCACAGAGTAAATGTGATCCCATGACATGACGTGCAGTTGCGGTAAACGAGGAGACAGGCGTGACGTAACCCACGCACAGTAATCACTGACAGTTACTGCGACAGTTACAGTACAGGCCCTTAAAATGAGGCGACGTAATGATTAACCTTTACGTGGGTTGGCGTATGAGAGAAGGAAGCAAGGCCCGGATCCGAGCCTCCATGGTAACCCGGCCGACAAGTGAAAACTTGAAATGTGCAGAGGGAAAGTAAAACCATAGGATCCGAGCTACAATGGTAACCCGGCCGGCAAGTGAAAACTTGGAACATGCGAAGGGAACGTAAATCCATATAATTCGAGACAAGAAGTTAACTCGGAACTAAACGTCCGAGGCTCGAATACGAATGAACCTGATGTGGCCTTAGCAACCAAGGCCGCTAAGGCCGCACCAGCTTCGGGGACTAATGTTGGGGGGATACCCCCGGGTAGGGTCACTCCGGGGTATAAGGGCCGAGTTAGCCGAGGTTCGGCAGGGTCAAAGCGGATGCTGGCCGAGTCACCTCAAGGCAGGACGGATCACGGAGTAGCCCGGACCAGGGGGTCGCCTAACATTGTCTCGTCCGACTTAAGGAGTAAGTCGGAAATGCTTGTCTAACTTATATGCAGGAACAGGTGTGGCCGGATCAACTGTGATCCGGATCCTTGCTTGGCTTCTAGGAGAAGGAAGGAATCTCTCTAGTCAAAAAAGAAGGTCCGGTGCGTACTGGATGAGCGAATAAAGCAAGGGCAGGACCGCCGGATCGTGGCTGACAAGGGTGACGACGCTCATGTCGGCTGACGCGGGCACCGCAGAGGCTACGTCGCTAAAGCAAGTGTGACGCGTGGGAAAAGCACCCCTGTCGGGTTACTACTTTGGGAGGGGGCATATTCTTAGGAATATGCCTCCACGTATGCCCTAGGCCAGGACCGAACCACCTCTATATAAGGGGGGGTTAGGGTTCTGGTAGGGAGGTTGGGTTTTTTCTGATACAGAGTTGGGAGAATTCTAGTGGGTTGAGCACTAGTCGATCTAGGGTTCTTGGGCTAGTTGGTAGGCAAGAGTAAGAGAGTTTCTTCTTCCTCGTCTTGTCAATACAGCTCAAGGAGCACTTGTAATCTGGGAGACAGAACATCAATACAAAGCTTCTGTGCAGAGAATCACTCTACTATCCCTCCCTAGATTCCCCTAGCGCATATTAGTCCCCACCTTTAGCCTATCCATGGCATCTGCCGTGACACCACCACGACAAAAGCCGAAATTCCTTTAGGTAAAATTTTCCTTGACGTCGTTTTTGGATCCAAAGAAAATTTCAGGCGGGAAAATCTCGAGTTCGAAGTCATGGACTGGTCATCACAGTATCACGCGGTCCTGGGACACCCGGCTTTTGCATGATTCATGGCAGTTCCGCACTATGCATAATTAGTCATGAAGATGCTAGCACCAAAGGGAATCATAACAATAAAAGGAACTTTCACATGTTCCGATAATTGCCACCGGGAATTCAACAAAACTTCTGAATCTTTCGAGATGACAACCGAGTTTGAGTAGCTCAAAATGACAACAACCACAGAACCTCTAGCGGTAGCACGTGTCAATCCCTACCAGGCCTTTGACACTGCAAAAGACACAAAAGAAGTACAAATCGATCCCACCGACCCGAAGAAAACAACATCTGTGGCTTCCAACCTTGGTCCCGCATAGGAAAGCGCGCTCATCGAGTTCCTCCATGAGCACTGGGAAATCTTTGCATGGCTACCTTCTGACATGTCGGTAATTCCTAGGGAACTCGCTGAGCACGCATTAAATTTAGATCCAAAAGCAAAACTGGTAAAGCAATCGCTTCGTCGTTTCACAGAACCAAAGCGCAAAGCTATCGGGAAAGAGCTACATCGCCTCACTAACGCTAACTTTATAAAGGAACTAAAGAAAGCAGAATGGGTCACAAACCCAGTATGCATCCTGAAGAAAAACACCAAAGAGTTGCGGATGTGCATTGACTTCAACACATTAAATAAGCATTGTCCAAAGGATCACTTCCCACTGCCGCGAATCGATCAAATAATCGATGCAACTACAAGATGCGAATGTCTTTCCTTTTTGGATGCATATTTAGGATACCACCAGATTTGGATGAAGGAGGAAGATCAGGAGAAAACAACATTCATTACACCTTATGGTGTATTTTGTTACACAAAAATGCCCTTCAGCCTCAAGAATGCCAGAGCAACATATCAACGGATGATGTAGAATTGCCTAGGAAGCCAAATTGGCACAATCTTGCAAGTATATATTGATGACGTGATAGTTACAACAAAGCAAGGATCATCACTTATCAAGGATCTCGAAGAAACATACAAAAATCTCGATAAGTTTTGCATCAAATTAAACCCGACAAAGTGTTCCTTTGGAGTCCCAGAAGGGCAACTCCTCAGATATCTAGTATCAGCAAGAGGAATCAAAACCAATCCCAAGAAAATACAGGAAATTTTGACAATGAAAAAACCAACAAATCTACGAGGTGTACAACAGTTGGCTAGGAGAGTGGAAACACTCAGCCGCCTCATTGCTCGACTAGGAGAAAAAGCACTACCATTTTACGCTCTAATGAGGAAGTTAGATAAGTTCGAATGGACCGAAGAAGCTCAACGTGATTTTGAAGACCTCAAAAGACACTTTCGTTGCCTCCTTTCGTTGTCTCTCCACGAGAGAAAGAGCCACTACTTCTTTATATTGCCGCCACAAATTAGGTGGTCAGCACGGTTCTAGTCGTGGAGAAACCTGAAGAAGGAAAAACTCATAGTGTTCAGAGGCCAGTTTATTTTTTTTGCAAGGTCCTCTCACCATCTAAACAAAGGTACCTGCATTACCAAAAATTAGCATATGGAGTATTTATGGTAGCACGAAAGCTACGCCATTATTTTTCGGAACATCCGATCATAGTAGTCAATGAAGCACCTCTGTCCAACATCCTCAATAATCCAGAAGCAACTGGGCGTGTCTGTCTATGGGGCATATAATTATCCCCTCGGGACATCAGGTATGAGAAGCGTAAAGCGATTAAGTCACAAGTTCGCCTGATTTCATCATGGAATGGACTGAGTTGCAATGTGCGGTCCACCTGATCTTTCTAGCGCCTGGACAATGTACTTCGATGGATAAAAAAGAACGGAAGGAGAAGGAGAAGGAGTCATATTAATATCACCGCAAGGCGACAAGATACGGTATATACTTCAAATGAGCTTTGTGAATGCATCCAATAATGAAGATGAATATGAGGCCTTGTTGCACGGCATGCGGATGGCTAAAGCTTGCGGTGCAACTCGCCTAAATTTTTTTGGTGAGTCTAATCTTGTAGTATAGATAGCAATGAACAAGTGTGATGTTGTCAGCAACAACATGATTGCTTACCGTGATCTATACAACATCATGGAAGCTCAATTCAATGGATGTGAAGTATTGCACATAGGAACAACAAGTAATGAAGAAGCCGACAATTTGGCAAACATCGAGTCCCTGTGCTTACCAGTGCCACCCGGTTTTTTGGGAAGAAATATCTGAGCATTCTATCAAAGCAAAAAGAGTTTCTGAGGTCATAGCACCCAAAACAGGAAAGAAGAATAAGCCACGAAAAGACTCGGGGGCTCCATCAGTCAGTGCAAGCACAAAAGAGGCCATGGAAGAAGAACCAGAAATTGATGAGGTCATGATAATAGAACCTGCATGGATGCAGCCATACATAGCCTATATGACTCACGGAGAACTACCCAAAGATGTGACAGAAGCCCGACGAATCACTCGGAGATCAAACTCCTAGGATAATTTAGGGAGAGTTATATAAAAGAAGAATTTCGGGTGTGTTGCAGCAATGCGTCACACCTAAAGAAGGGAAAACTATACTCAAGGAAATTCATGAAGGATTTTGTGGCCATCATGCTAACAGCCGAGCAATTGCAGCCAAAGCATTCATGGCTGGATTTTATTGGTTCACAGCAGTTCAAGATGCAAAAGACATAGTTAGAACATGTGAAGCATGTCAACGGTTTGCAACAAAACCTGGAGCACCTATCGCTGAATTAAACCCTATACCTCTAGCTTGGCCCTTCGCTCAATGGGGACTTGATATGGTAGGTAAACTTGACAAGTCATCTCTAGGAGGACACATCTTTCTGCTAGTAGCAGTCGACAAATTTACTAAATGGATCGAAGCAATGCCGGTCACCACTCAAGATGGAGCTTCGGCCGTGAATTTATACAGTCCATAGTATTTCAGTTCGGCATGCCAAACAACATCATTGCAGATAATGGAACTAATTTTACATCCAATGAGTTTAAGGAATACTGCGAGGAGATGAGAATCAACATAATCTACGCTTCAGTAGCTCATCCGCAACCCAATGGACAAGTGGAAAAAGCCAATGGCTTAGTAACTGTTGGCCTCAAGAAAAGGTTGCTTGCACCACTCGATAGAGCGAAAGGAGCATCGGTTGATGAGTTACCATCTGTTTTGTGGAGTTTGCGAACCACCCCTAATACTGCAACACAAGAAACACCTTTCTTTCTAGTCCACGACGCTGAAGCCGTCCTTCTAGTCAAAGTTTCATATGAATCTCCTAGAGTAGCTGCATATGATGAAGAGGAATCAAGAGAAGTGCTCGAGGATGACATTGATGCACTCAATGAAGCTCAAGATGAAGCCCTGCAAAGAGTTATTATATATTAGCAAAACTTGCGCAACTATCTAGCCCGGCGATTACGCCCAAGGTCCTTCGCAGTAGGGGACCTAGTTCTGCGCCTCAAACAAGACGACCATCAAAAGCTGGAATCACCTTGGGAAGGACCCTACATTGTTACAGAAGTTATTCCTGGAGGATCATATCATCTACAAGATAAGAGGACAAGAGTCAAGTATTCCAATCCATGGAACGTCGCACAACTGCGACATTTTTATGCTTAACATTTTATGTTTACTTACAATTCAATAAGGCCTATGGCCCGGCTTTTAAGCCAGAATTTACCGCAAGATATATATCATCTGTTGCACCATATATATAAAGATAAGTTCTCCATACCTTTAGTTCTTGTTCATATCAACTTAGGGGATTTTTTATTTTTGATCAAATTAACATCAATTATGAGCCTATGTCTAGATACAGGTATCCTAACATAGTCTCGGGGGCTACTCCCATCGGGAGCGCTGGCGTGCACCCGATAGAAAAAATTATGCATATCAAGCAAAGACAATCTTCGCCCAAAAAACTACGAGTTTTACATTAATGTATCCTCAGAAGGTTACTCCCATGAGGTGCTCTCATAAAGTATCAAAATACCTGATAAAATTCAGAAATACTGGCAGCCCAACAAGGCAAGCGACAAAAATCAATATATAAGAAAATCCCGGATCGCACTCAAAACGCGACAACATCCGAATGCCATGTTCAAAAACATGAAGGTAAGACCCCGGGGTTCGTCCTGTGTGGCCTGGTAATCACAGAAGAATGCGCTCTACTAGTAATATATCCATATCTACGATACGATGAAAAATCCCGATGAACGTGTTGGGTACGCGATAAAATAAGAACTAGGATTCAGTTTTCGATAAGACCTTAGTGGCCCGAACTAAATTACGCTAGTAATAAATTCTGAGTTTGGGACTGGGGACTTAAATTTGATGTAGGACAACCTTGCCTTTGCCTAGGAGGAATTAACTGATTCCCGATCCGTCGGATGCATCAGGCTCGTTGTAGCAAATCCCTATGAAGCTAAAATTAGTAAAAACAAAAGCTAAAAATTAAGCATATCTTTGAGACTCGACCCAAATCTACAGTTCGGATAGAGTCTCGGGGGCTACTGACATAGGTACAATTACTCAGGTGCCTATAATTCACTATGCTGGCTATGTACAAGGCTTGCGGCCCATAAAGAGTCAAGATGATGGTCCGAAAGGAGCAACCGACAAATGCTGTAGTTGTATTAGGAAAGATGACCAAGGACTGACATCGTGTTGGTATTGAGACGTAAATGTAACCTTTCCGCATACACCTTTGAGACCCGAACTATTATATATAGGACAGGAGAAGCTTAGGAACAACGCCCAAGCGATTTGTAATAGTGCAATTCACAAAATATTCATGCGACTTTGACTTCATTATTCTCCTGACATCTGACAAAATCCCTAGCATTCTCTTTTCCGTGAAACCCAAAGTACTTCATGGACATTGCCAACATCACACCTCGTCATGCGGTGTCGGGCAGCTCGGTGCCTCGGCTGTCACATGCATGGTATCAGACGACGGCGGCTAGGCGTGCGCCCACATGTGCACCGTGTACAGGGGCTGATGGCTCTGAAATATAGCCATCTACGTCCACATTTAAACTAGATATTATTCATATTTTTGATGAAATATCTCTCTAAACCCTGCCACTAATGCCTAATGATCAAAGGGTATGCAATCCTTTCTTGCTATTTTCCTATGTAGATAATGACATTTGATGATGAGAATCACTACATTAAAGTCAAAGATACGAGATTTCCAACAACCCAAAGAAACCAGGAGTCATGAAGTGGAGACATGCGCTTTAACGACCAACTATACGGCGGGAATAAAATTCCGGCCGTATAGTTGCGTTCGTATAGTTGCCGCCGCCATCGCTAGGTCAAATAGAACAACTTTCATGAAGGGACCCCTATATAAAGAAGCCTCGGGCAACGAGAAAAGATCTCGCTCTGCCTCTCCCCCTCGCCACAATAACCCTACATCCACAACACTGAAGAGCCGCAGAGGAATAGACTTAGATCTTATCTCCAAACCATTCTCCACCAGCATAGCCATATTCCACCACTTTTAATAGTAGATCTCATATTCGATTGGCGACATTGTAAGACAATTTTCTATCAATCTCATGATTCCCATTGCAATGCTTATGATCTTTGATTTCATCTCTATGTGTGAGTAATCCTCCTTGGGCTAAGGGCTTCGGCCTAGCCATGTAGCTTTTATTCATGCTATTTATGATAGATGGGATCATGTATTAGTTTGTATGACATGATGATTATTGTATCCTCTCTTGCCTCAATCCAATGACTTGTCAGGTACCCAAGACCCCGAGGATTGAGCCAGGTATAGGGAGTATGAGTAATGACTAATCTGCAGGCTGGGAACCCCAGTGACATAAGGGGTACTACGACTGTATGTGAGGGATTTACTTGGGATTAATGGTGATGTCACTATGCATATCATTAGTTCCCTTTCTTCTATGGATGAGACTAGTAGGTTATTGCTATAAGCGGTTGCGGAGGCAATAGAAATTATGGATGCACTGCCCACATATAATTTATCTTACTCTTAAAATTACATGCATACTTTATCATTATCTTTTATTCCCATCAGATGTTTTGCATAGCTACAGGTAAAACCAAAAGCCCTAGGCCCTCTCTCTCCATCATCGACAACAACAAAAGACAGCAAACTCTTGGTCCGGTAAAAACACAAAAGGAATTCTAAAACTCCCAAAGGTCCATTAAAGTAACTTCACTACACTTTCTGCTTCCTGAGGATTTGTTAAACCTAGGTCTACTAGGGAAAAAGAGCTATACTACATCCGTAATCCGGATCGATGGTATCAACCCTTTTTCTGGCGCTGTTGCCGGGGAAGCAATAGCTACCCTGGTGACGTTAGTAGGAACCTTGCTAGTTTTAATTCTTTTTTTAATTTTTAGTTTGCCTTCAGTTTTTATTTTGAAAAACCAAAAAAAAATTAGTTAGTCTTTAAATTCTTGCTTTTACTATTATAAGTCTCTGTTTAAGAAAATCCAAAAACATAGGAAATATGGCTGAAAAGAAGCTTGGGGAGTTTGCTATTCCCAACAATGATTATTTGCATACTCCTATTACCCAGCCAACAATTGCTGCTGATGATTATGAAATTAAGCCCCGCTATTTAAGTTTGGTTCAACTGAATCAATTTGGAGGCTCTGCTATTGAGGACGCGGGTATGCACTTGAATACTTTCACTGAAATATGTGATATGATGCGCATAAAAGATGTTGACCCCTATGCGGTCAAATTACGCTTATTTTCTTTCTCTCTTAGAGGAAGAGCAAAAGAATGGTTGCTCTTTTTCCTAGAAATACTATTACATCATGGGTGGAATGTACTTCTTTATTTATGACTAAGATTTTCCCACCTGCAAAGACTATGCAACTAAGATCTAATATTACAGGTTTTAGATAGGAAGAGAGTGAGCCACTAGCGCTTGCATGGGAAAGGCTGAAATAATGCATGAGAAACTATCCTAGCCATGGGATGGAAGACTGGTTAATTCCCCATTTGTTTTATAATGCTCTAAACCCTGTGTCTAAGTCTATGCTTGATACTGCAACTGGAGGAACATTTATGGGTAAACATATTACCAAAGCAAAGCAGTAGCTATACAATATGGAAGACAACCATGCCCAATGGCATGTGGATAGATCAAACAAGAAGAAGGTGAACTCTATCTCAGCACAAGAAAATGAAGAACTCAATGCTAAGTTGGATGTGCTCATATTAGCCGTAAAAGGTAAGGAAAGCCAGGTAAGAGCTATCCCTGAATCAAATATTGAAGAAATAGACTTAATAGCTTGTAATGATTACAACCCTGCTTGGAAGAAGAATTATAATCCTAATTTTCAGAAACATTATTCTAGTCCTACAGGTAACTCTAATAATAATATGGGAACTAGTAATGGTAGTCTCCAAGAAACACTTAAGTATTTTATAGACTCACAAAATGAGGAAAACAATATTCTTGTTAAAATAACGGAGAACCATGATGCTATGGTTGGTAAATTATCTAACCAAGCTGTAAGTTTAAGGAATGATTTGCAGGCCCTTCAAGAAAGAACGAGGATTATTGAGGCACAGCTAGGTAAGATAACCGAGAGTCAAACTCTCATTCTAGCTAAATTTGCAGGTAAAGCTAAGCCCAATCCTGTTGAAGACCTCAAGATGATAAGAATCCAAAGGGAGGATCCTGAAGAACTTGATTATAGTAATGCTCCTTCACCAAATTACACCATTGAAGATCTTGTAAAAAGGATAAATGTCAAGATTCCGGTAAGTGAAGGAAATGAGGAAGCTATGTACCAACACTTTGTTAATCAGGTAGCAATAAAGGTACGTGAGCTTGAGGAAGAATATAAGCAAATTGCTAAAAAATTACTTGTGAAGCTTGATGATATATTTGAGCCTACTATTAAGATTAAAATTGGGACCAATGATATAGCTACACTTTGTGATCTAGGTGCAAGCGTCTCAACAATTCCAAAAAGTCTTTTTAATAAGTTAAATCTTGGCTCTTTTGAAATCACCGAGTTAAAATTGCATCTAGCAGATTGTACCTACAAACAAGCTGTAGGAATCAAGGAGAACAATTTAGTATACATTAAAGGTTGTCCTGCTCTTATTGATTTTGTTATAGTTGACATGCCTGAAGATGCTACTGCTCCTATTATATTAGGCCGTCCATTTTTAAGAGCTATTAAGGCTTTGATTAATCTACATGAAGGGAACATGAAGCTTCAATTGCCTTCACGGGATCCTTTTGTTATTCATTTCCCCAGGAAGAAGAAAGCCAAGCACGATGAAAAGGAGGCCATCACTTTGAAGGCCAACTATTTTGGAGTGGGTGTTCCACTCATCTGGCCTAAGTGAGAAACATTGAGGTCAAGCTATTGACTATAAAAGAGCGCTTCATGGGAGGTAACCCATGTGAAATAAATGTTTGATTTAAGTTTTTAAGTTTTAGTTTAAGTTTATGTTTAATAAAGAGTGCTAGGAAGCTCCAATTGAGGAGAAGAAGTTCGGTAGTACTAAAAATCCTGCTTAATACATGTTGATGTTGGTCAACAATATTTACTATCATTTTTCTGTCAAAAACAAGGTGTTTCGCTAAGTTTCAGGACAAGAAAGAATTCTCAAAGAAATATAATTTTTTTGATGAATACAGAAGGTTTAACGACCAACTATATGGCAGGAATAAAAATTCTATCCCTATAGTTCCAGCCATATAGATATTTTTGTCATCAACAATTTTTCTTTCATAAGTACTGACGGTTTAATGACCAACTACACAGCGGGAATAAAAATTCTGGCCGTATAGTTCCAGTCATATAGATATCGATGCTTTCGTACAATTATTTTCTAGGTACAGAGGGTTTAACGACCAACTATACAGCGGGAACAAATTGTTCCGGCCATATAGTTCTGGCCGTATAGCTGCACCGCCAGGTGGAAACCCTAAAATTTTGACAGCAGCCCAACTATACGGCGGGAATACATTGTTCTGGCCCTATATTTTGCCTGTATAGTTGCGTCCGACCACAAAAACTCCACAGGAAGGTACCTCAAACCCCAAAACTTCAATCCTTTTTCTCTCTTCTACCTCCAAACTCTCTCAAAACCTTAAGAGATCTTCATCTCTACTCAATTTCGTTCGATTTCCTCGCACACAAGTGATCTACGGTATGTTTCTCCTCCGATCCTCCAATTACTTTTTGCAAATTCATCTTCGATCTATCATCATTATCAATCTAGGGTGAGACCTACCATGAACTAATTGCCATGATTCTCTTGCCTAAATTATTATTTTGAGGGGATTCTTTATTGTGCTATGATGAGGAATATGTTATACTTATTATTGTTGGACCAAAAAGTTTTATTTTTGTATTTCTTTATTATTTTAGATGATGAACACAAGGAGCCAAACTCGTGCTCGTGCCGCCACTAGCGCTTCTCGGGCTGTCGCTCAAGAACGCATGGAGATACGGTTCAGGAATGAGCTCCAACGTGATCGCTTCGATAAGATCAAGAACCGAGAAGTGAAGGCAACCAAGTGGGCTTGCTCCATTATAATGAACCAACTCGGTATTTCTAATGACTTCAATTTTTTACTTTGCAATAGGGTTGGCTTGCAAAACTTTGTATTCAATGATGTGCCTACTTATCGCCGGTTAACTCTTGAATTTTTAAGTTCTTTGCAAAGCATCGTTAAACTATGGCATGGAGAGGACACGATTTCTTTCCGACTTATGAACAACAATTACACTTTATCACTAGATGAATGGTGCGCATGCTTTAATTTTCCAAACAATAATGATAATGACTTGCACACATCCTTTACTGGCTTAGACCCTTCCCCGGAACAATATTATAATGGAATGAGCTTCACTTCTAGAGTGAGCAAGGGGAAGAATATTTAACATCCTGCAATTTGATATTTGTTTTATGTTATTGCTAACACCTTGCAGGCACGTAATGAGTTCACGAGACTCAATGAGGAGGACATCTAGTGCTCACAAAAGCTGCTTACAACAACTGCGACTTGTCACTCAACTTGGGCGCAATCCTTGTGCGCTACCTGGAGCACCAATCCTCCCAAAGCCAAGGACCAATCATAGGGGGAGGCATCATCACCATGCTTGCCATTGCTCTAGCCATCTACCTAGGTGAGTTGCAACTTGTGCTAGGTGAGCAACGTGTTGGTTTCTCTACTTTAAAGGCGTGTGGAATGCTCACTAGGAGAGGTGGTGTTTAATACTTGCATATTGCTGGAACTGGGCGTCTCTACCCCGCTCCTATGCCTAATGGTCTTTTATCTATCGAGGAAGGACGTTTGCTATATGACTTGCAGGTTGAGCAACACCAACCTGAGGAGGAGATTCCAAATGAGGATAAGGACCAAGAAGAGGAGCAAGAAGTTCCTTATCAAGAGGAGCAGCCACCAACCCGGTTCGCCACATACCAAGACTTCCAAGAACTTGGAGGGACTATGGAGAGGATGCATAGCCTCTCCTTGAACCTCTGAGGAACAACTAGTAATTTATCAACTCAATTTGCGAACTGGAGTAATGACTTTTCCCGCCACCACAATGATTTGAATGGCTTGCAAAAGCCTAAGCTTAGGGAACTTTCCTCATTTATCTTTATTTGGTGTTCATTTGCTTTTATTTATTTCGAGGTTATGTTTTTAATTCGAGCTTATAAGAACTCGTGTTGGTTTCCCCAACACTTTATCTTTAGTTATTTCTATTTATTTTTGAAATTTTCTAGCCAAACTTTGCTGCCAATTTTCTATTCTTTAGTTCCCCCTCTCAAAAACAACAAAAAGATTTCTCCATTTATATTTATTTTTTCCTCTTTCTTTTCTTTCTGCCTCGAGGTTCTCATGTATTTGCAGGAAGAGTGATGGACTTTGAGTTTCCAAGAAATGAATTAAAAGGGATGAGAGAAGTGGAACCAAACATGAGAGGTATGCCTTATGACTCCCCACTTTTGAAGTTTGAGAAACCCATGCTAGTTAGTAGTAAATGTTGAGATATTATATTGGTGGAGTGAGTCTTTATGATGTAGTAAAGTTTTGTTTGCATGGGTATTTAGTTGGGTACGTTTTGTTCCAGCTCTTGTAGTTAACTAAGTCTTGCCTAAAATTTGCTAAACAATTGTAATAAGAAAAAGTCACACAATTGAAGGCTTGGGTATTGTAGTGTTTAGTCTTGAAGGCTTATTTATAGAGACACTCAACACCACGGAATATAATGATTGACTTGATAGCTCTCTTTAAAAGGATTTGTTCGATTGAATTAATGTTTAGCGGTTTTTGTGAGCATGCAAAGTTTGACTTGTTAATCATAAGAATGATATAGCTTTATGTGTGTCAAACTTCATGGGATTCCAACAACTTCGCTAGCCTACGAACAATCTTCATGGAGGAAACTCCTAGATTTCGGCTATGAGTTGATTAAACACATGTAGCAGCAATGCTATAGTGGGTAAGATTCTTGGCACTCCCGGGTAGCTGTGTTCATGATGGAATCACTCCTCTGGCTGATATGAGTAATCATTGTGCAAAAGGAACAAAAACCTTAGTAATGCCACGAGTGTCCATCATAGCCTGATAAACTAATATTTTTTTTGGCATGCTCTCAATTACTTAAGAACTGAAATTCTTGAAGGACAATGAATGGCAAAGTAGTGCTTGAAAATTCTTGATTTATTGATGTGGGAGAATTGAGATACTCTAATGTATATGCTTTTAGTGACAACTCTCACACTCTCAATTTTACATGATTATACTTTATTGTTCAAAGGCAAGCCTATGAGTTGATTACATGACATGGAATAAAGTTTACTTATTTGAATCATCCATATTAACAATAGTTTTGCTGCACTACAAGGATGCATAAAAACCTGTATGATATGCTTGACATTACTCTATCTATGCTGAAGTTTTTTAGATTTATGAAGTGGAGCAAACATGAGACTACCAATCATGAGTAAGATCATCATCTCATTATTTCAGTTTAAATGCTGAGTTCCTTTTTGATTTTGGTTTTCTTGCTCACGGATGATCAAGTTTAAGTTTGGGGAGGTTGATGGATCTGAAATATAACCATCTACGTCCACATTTAAACTGGATATTATTCATATTTTTGATGAAATATCTCTCTAAGCCCTGCCACTAATGCCTAATGATCAAAGGGGTATGCAATCCTTTCTTGCTATTTTTCCTGCGCGGATAATGATGTTTGATGATGGGAATCACTACATTAAAGTCAAAGATACGAGATTTCCAACAACCCAAAGAAACCAGGAGTCATGAAGTGGATACAGACGCTTTAACGACCAACTATACGACGGGAATAAAATTCCAGCCGTATAGTTGCGGTCGTATAGTTGCCGCCGCCACCACTAGGTCAAACAGAACAACTTTCGTGAAGGGACCCATATATAAAGAAGCCTCAGGCGATGAGAAAAGCTCTCGCTCTCTCACTCTGCCTCGCCCCCTCGCCACCAGAACCCCGCATCCACAACACCAAAGAGCCGCCGGAGGAATAAACTTAGATCTAATCTCCAAACCATTCTCCACCACCATAGCCATATTCCACCACTTGTAATAGTAGATCTCATCTTTGACTGGTGACATTGTAAGACTATTTGCTATCAATCTCATGATTCCCATTGAATGTTTATGATCTTTGATTTCATCTCTATGTGTGAGTAATCCTCCTTGGGCTAAGGGCTTCGGCCTATCCATGTAGCTTTTATGCATGTTATTTATGATAGATGGGATCATGTATTCATTTGTATGACATGATTATTATGGTATCCTCTCTTGCTTCAATCCAAGGACTTGTCAGGTACCCAAAACCCTGAGGATTGAGCCAGGTATAGGGAGTATGAGTAATGACTAATCTGTAGGTCGGGAACCCCAGTGACAGAAGGGGTAGTATGATTGTATGTGAGGGATTTACTTGGGATTAACGGTGATGTCACTATGCATATCATTAGTTCTCTTTCTTCTATGGATGAGACTAGTAGGTTATTGCTATAAGCGGCTGCGGAGGCAATAGAAATTATGGACGCACTGCCCAGATATAATTTATCTTGCTCTAACAATTACATGCATACTTTATTATTATATTTTATTTCCATCGGATGTTTTGCACAACTACAGGTGAAACCGAAAGCCCTAGGCCCTCTCTCTCCATCATCGACAACAACAAAAGACATCAAACTCTTGGTCCAGTAAAAACAAAAGGAATTCTAAAACTCCTAAAGGACCGTTAAAGTAACTTCACTACACTTTCTGCTTCCCGAGGATTCGATAAACCAAGGTCTACTAGGGAAAAAGAGCTATACTACATCTGTAATCCGGATCGAAGGTATCAACATTTTTTCTGGTGCCGTTGTCGAGGAAGCAATAGCTACCCTGGTGAGGTTAGTAGGAACCTTGCTAGTTTTAATACTCGTTTTCATTTTAGTTTGCTTTCAGTTTTTATTTGAAAAAACAAAAAAATTAGTTAGTCTTTAAATTATTTCTTTTACTATTATAAGTTTCTGTTTAAGAAAACCCCAAAACATAGGAAATATGGCTGAAAAGAAGCTTGGGGAGTTTGCTATTCCCAAGAATGATTATTTGCATACTCCTATTACCCAACCAGCAAATGTTGCTGATGATTATGAAATTAAGCCCCACTATTTAAGTTTGGTTCAACAAAATCAATTTGGAGGCTCTGCTGTTGACGATGCATGTATGCACTTGAATACTTTCATTGAAATATGTGATATGATGAGCATAAAAGATGTTGACCCTGATGCGGTCAAATTACGCTTATTTCCTTTCTCTCTTAGAGGAAGAGAAAAAGAATAGTTGCTGTCTTTGCCTAAAATACTATTACATCATAGGTGGAATGTACTTCTTTATTTATGAATAAATTTTTCCCACCTGCAAATACTATGCAACTAAGATCTAATATTACTGGTTTTAGATAGGAAGAGCGTGAGCCACTAGCGCTTGCATGGGAAAGGATGAAAGAATGCATGAGAAACTGTCCTAGCCATGGGATGGAAGACTGGTTAATTCTCCATTTGTTTTATAATGCTCTAAACCCTGTGTCTAAGTCTATGCTTGATACTGCAGCTAGAGGAACATTTATGGGTAAACATATTACCGAAGCAAAGCAGCAGCTAGACAATATGCAAGACAACCATGCCCAATGGAATTTGGATAGATCAAACACGAAGAAGGTGAACTCTATCTCACCACAAGAAAATGAAGAACTCAATGCTAAGTTGGATGAGCTCATATTAGCCGTAAAAGGTAAGGAAAGCCAGGTAAGAGCTACCTCTGAATCAAATATTGAAGAAATAGACTTCGATCAAGTGATCCTCTGCAAGCTGGACCACGAGCTCTGCCAGTGTAGTTGCAGCTGGGCTCCGTGCAAGCGGACGCATCGTGAGGGCACGTGAGCTCGTGGTCAGGGAGATCGTAGTAGGAGTAACGACAAAAGCATCCTAGGTGGGAGCACACAAGCGGGTACGTCGCCTGGATGTTGCACGCGATGATCTCCAGCTTCTTGGGGTGCAGTAGCCCGTACTCCTCCTTCAGCGGCTCCCACATCTAAAGTTCATTGAGAAATCGGAAAAAAGATCTTCAGTTAGTTAAGCCGACAGTAGGAATATGTAAGATAAATTCAAACGCTAGTTAAATGATTTCTTACATGAAGGTAGCAACCCGAAAGTCAGCGGCTGTCGTCCGGGCATGGCGCACAAAAGCTGGTAGCGTCGTCCAGGCACAGTGAGTGGGGTGGAGGAGGGGACTGTGGTCTATGATACTACTAGTAGGCTAGAGGGGAGTGGAAATAATAATATAAGTGAAAAGTAAGCGCGCCCAGTCATGTCGTAGAACAGCCTACTCGTAGATCCCACTTATGAAGAACGATCCTAATTGTCCACCCGCCCCGATCAAATGGTCTGTAACAATCAGGATAGACAACAAGTGCCTTCACAGGGGCGGGCCTTCTAGAAGACTCGATCTAACATCCACCATTGGACGCTAAGGCTATGATCAAATCTTCCACCTCCTTGATCATGTGTTCTTTTGAAAACCACATTGATCCACATGACCACATGATCATGTGTTCTTTTGAAAACCACCTTGATCCACATGATAAAATCTATGACCATG
The DNA here is from genome assembly GCA_916181665.1 of Avena sativa. Classification (NCBI taxonomy): domain Eukaryota; kingdom Viridiplantae; phylum Streptophyta; class Magnoliopsida; order Poales; family Poaceae; genus Avena; species Avena sativa. The sequence goes on from OV702290.1 coordinate 455,266,039, forward strand.
GTTTGACACATGGAGCCCCTAGAGTCATTGCATGTGTTCTTTTCCTCAAACCACATTGATCCCTTAGTGTCATTGCATGTGTTATTTTCCAAAACCATATTGATCCACATGACCACACACACTCAACTAGATTCTATGATGCAACTTCTGTCACAATGGTGCAACATGCAATGTGGAAGCTGCTTTCCTATGTGTTTTTGGTGTCTGTGACCATGGTTTGACACATGGAGTCCCTAGAGTCATTGCATGTGTTCTTTTCCTAAACCACATTGACCCCGTAGTGTCATTGCATGTGTTCTTTTCCAAAACCACATTGATCCACATGACCAGACACAGTCCAGTGGATTCTGTGATGCAACTTCTGTCACACTGGTGCAACATGCAATGTGGAAGTTGCTTTCCTATGTGTTTTTGGTCTCTATGACCTGGTTTGACACATGGAGTCCCTAGAGTCATTTCATGTGTTTTTTCCTAAACCACATTGATCCCCTAGTGTCATTTTATGTGTTCTTTTGAAAATCACATTAATCCACATGACCACACACACTCTAGTGGATTCTGTTATGCAACCTCTTTCACACTGGTCCTCCATTACATTTGGCAGTTGCATTCAATCATGTTTTTAGAATTTCTGACCATGGTTTGACACATGGTGCAACATGTGATGCAACTTCTGTCACACTGGTGCAACATTCCACGTGGAAGTTGCTTTCCTATGTGTTTTTGGTCTCTGTGACCATGGTTTGACACATGGAGTCCCTAGAGTCCTTGCATGTGTTCCTTTCCTAAACCACATTGATCCCCTAGTGTCATTGCATGTGTTATTTTCCAAAATCACATTGATCCCCTAGTGTCATTGCATGTGTTCTTTTACAAAATCACATCGATCCACATGACCACACACACTCTAGTGGATTCTGTGATGCAACTTCTGTAAGACTGGTGCAACATTCCATGTGGAACCTGTCTTCCTGTGTGTTTTTTGTCTTTGTGACCATGGTTTGACACATGTAGTCCCTAGAGTCATTACATGTGTTCTTTTCCTTAACCACATTGATCCCCTAGTGTCATTGCATGTGTTCTTTTCCAAAACCACATTGATCCACATGACCACACACACTCTAGTGGATTCTATGATGCAACTTGTATCACACTGGTGCAACATGCAATGTGGAAGCTACTTTCCCATGTGTTTTTGCTCTCTCTGACCATGGTTTGACACATGGAGTCCCTAGATTCATTGCATGTGTTCTTTTCCTAAACCACATTGATCCCCTAGTGTCATTGCATGTGTTATTTTCCAAAACCACATTGATCCACATGACCACACACACTCTAGTGGATTCCGTGATGCAACTTCTATCACACTGGTGCAACATGTAATGTGGAAGCTGCTTTCCTATGTATTTTTGGTCTCTATGACCATGGTTTGACACATGGAGTCCCTAGAGTCATTGCATGTGTTCTTTTCCAAAAACACATTGATCCCCTAGTGTCACTGCATGTGTTCTTTTACAAAACCACATTGATCCACATGAACACTCACTCCAGTGCAACATGATGGCTCAAAATATATTTGAGCTCGTTGGGAACCCCAAGAGGAAGGTATGATGAGCACAGCAGCAAGTTTTCCCTCAGTTATGAAACCAAGGTTCTCGAACCAGTAGGAGCAAGGAAACAACTGCAAGGTGTTGCTAGCAACTTGGAATCCTGCACAACGCAACCACAGAACTTTGCCCCAACTTACAGATAGGTTGTCAATCTCACCGGTTTTGCTGAAAACAAAGGATTAAACGTATTGTGTAGAAGATAGTAATTGCTTGCAGAAAGTAAATAGTAAATAGTAGATGGTTTATCAATGGTAAAAGAATGGACTGGGGTCCATAGTTCACTAGAGGTGATTCTCCTTCAGATAAATAACATGTTGGGTGAACAAATTACAGTGGGGCAATTGACAGACTAGAGAAATCATACCATGCATATACTAATCATTTTGACTCCTATGAGATTTGATTGGGCATGACAACATTATACATAAAACGTAATCCAACTGCATCTATGACTAATAATCCACCTTCATGTTAACATCTGAACCCCCTCCAATATTAAGTTGCAAGCAACAGATAATTGCATTAAGCAAAGTGTGTAAAGTAAACAATACGATTGTCCCATGGACAAAGGATTGTTGTTTTCTCCCTAGTAGCAACAACACATCTAGTACCTTAGAGATTCCTATCACTTCCCTAGATTACTAGAGGCATGAACCCACTATCGAGCATAAATACTCCCTCTTGGAGTTGCTAGCATCTACTAGGCCAAGATAGCTACTAACAACGGAAAGCATGCAAGATCACAAATAACATAGACATGATAGAATCAATAATCAATCTGAAATAGCATCTCAATATCCATCGGATCCCCGCAAACACAACATGTAAGATTACAAATAGATGAGCTTGATCATGAACGGAGCTCACAAGATCTAAACATGGTAGCACAAAGGAGGAGAACCAACCATCTAGCAACTACATGGACCCGTAGTCTAGGGATGAACTACTCACACATCATTCCGGAGGTAGGCATGGTGATGAAGAAGGCCTCCAGGGTGATCTCTCCCCTCCAGCAGGGTGCCAGGTAGAGCTTCAGATCCCTCCCGATCTAGGGATGGAGATGGCAGCGGCTACCGACTCTTTTGTAGAATTTTGATCGGGTACTTAGGGTTTTCGTCCTAGGAGGATTTTATAGGCGAAGGGGCAAGGTCGGTGGAGCACCAGGGGGGCCACACCCCTGGTGGCGCCCCCAGGCCGCGCCACCACCAGGTGTGGCTGCCCTGGTGCGCCACTTTGTCTCCCCTTCGAACTCCGTGTTTCTTCGGGTAAAATATTGACTTTGGCTTTTGTCCGGTCCAATTCCGAGAATATTTCCGTACTAGCTTTTCTGAAACCAAAAACAGCAGAAAATAAGCAACTGGCACTGTTGCATCTTGTTAATAGGTTAGTTCCATAAAATTTATAAAAATACCTCAAAGTATGAACAAAACATAAGAAAGTAGGTACTAAACAAGCATGGAACATCAAAAATTATAGATACGTTTATGATGTATCAACATCTCCAAGCTTAACTCCTACTCGTCCTCGAGTAGGTAAGTGATAAAAAGAATAATTTTTGAGGTGGCATGCACCATCACAATCTTGATCAAGGTATTTGTAAAACATTGATAGCTGGGATCATAGTACTCTAACATAGACATTAAAGATATAGTTCTAACAATAAGACATAGAACCTATGTTGTAACATGAAAAGGTACAAACAAAAGATTCATGAATAATAATGCTTTGAAAGACGTTTGTTTATTTCACATATAGAAAACATAATGAGAATGGTATTCAGCTTGTCCCTCATGGTGTAGCAAAACATAAATGCATAGGACACCTTCAAAGGTCATAAGGGTGACTAGATACAAATATTTTAAGAACAAGCAATATCAAAGTTATGAATCAATCAACAAGTTTTGGGACAATGCACATTAAACTAAGAATGACGACTATGCTCTCTCAATAGGTGCATAAAGATAGAAGATGGAGACTCAACATAAAAGTAAAAGAAAGGCCCTTCATAGAAGGAAGCAAGGATTCAAGTCTTATAAAGAGATTCCAAAAATTATGATACTTATTAGCTTTCAGCTCTCATTACCCCTATCATAAGAATCTTTTGGTGATTAAAGTTAAAGTGAGCAAATATGAGGATATGCCTGACAAGTTATAAGTTGAAAATCTCATGCCCCTTGCTTACGAGTACCGAACCTCATGCTACTCAACTTTAGTCACGAGTAAGTTCTTGTCATTGTAAGTACATGTGTATCCTAGAGAACCGCCAATGGGGTACCCCTTGCCCCATGATACAGGAGCTTTCCCATATCACAATGACAAGGCAACAGACAATGAGCATCTCAGCAATCTTTTTATTTGCTATTTGCATAGGCTTTTTTTTCTTTCTTTCTTTCGCTTTTTTCTTTTCTCTTTTTTTATTGAGGATGCTTCACAGATTTCTCACTATGGTTATGCTGCAAGTTTACACCATGATTAGGCATGGATTAGGCTAGCTGCCCAGGCGTTTCTCTAACACATATACAAACTCCATGAGCTTACAAGCTCCCCTTTTATTTCACACCGCCGGGATCCATAAGCAAAAGAACATGATATCAACTAAATAAAGTGCAATGTTGAAAGCGTTCCCCATGGTAACATGGTTCTGCTAATTCACAACTTACAAAGCGCAAGCATATACGCAACATAGATGGGCACAATGGTTCAAGTTTATTAAGTGCAAGCAAGTAACGTGTGCCATCAAGTTTGTGAGAGCTTTAATCACTAATTTTCACATAACAAGTTTAATTCCGAAGGTAGATAAAAACATGAATATACTTGGAATAGCAATAATGCTAATAGGTAGGTATGGTGGACTCTTTGGAATAACTTGGTTTTATTTGGAGTTGGATGCATGAGTGGAACTCATACTTGGTACATGTGGAGGCTAGCAAAAGACTGGAAGCGACCAACTAAGGGAGTAATAATGGCCATAATCATGCAAAGCGACAAAACATTATTGATTAAAGCATAAAGTGATATTACAAGTCGAAAACTAAATGATCATAGAGTCTATGGTGACTTGGTATAGTCTTAACATGGTGTGGGCATGCGCCAAGTCAACCCAAATAAAGCATCAAAGGAGAATACCACAATATTATGCTTTTATATGCTAAAACAACGTATGATTCTTTCAAGGCGCATTAAGCAATCTCAATTGTTTGTAACAAGTCATGCTAAAGCAATAATAACTAAGCATAAAGTCATAGAAATATCAAACATGACATGATAAAGTCTAGGCCACAGTCAAAACAAGCTCCCTTTTGTACCACTAAAGCATGAAGCTTTCTACTCTCTTCCAACACCAAATCAACTTTATTTGAAAACTAATGCATGAATGAGGGGGTACAACCAATTTATTCAAGCAAACTAAGCAAATGAAAACTAAAAACAAAAATGAAGACGCTCCAAGAACAACACAACTATGCATGAAACAATAAAAACGAACTGTCTAGAAAGACCTGAGATTTTTATTGATGAATAAGGGGATGCCTTGGGCATCCCCAAGCTTTGACGCTTGTACTTCTTGAATATTTATTGGGGTGACATGGGTGGTATCCCCAAGCTTGAGCTTTTGTCCGTACTTCATCTTCTCACATTATTCTTCCCTACACTTTAAATTTCCTTCATACAAAACTTCACACAATCTTCATTAGAAACATCAGTGTACTTAAGATAATAAGTCTTTAGGTTTAGTTTCAACACAAGTAAAACTTCCACTAAAGCACAAGCTACTGTAGCAATTCCTTTTAAAAGTTCAAGTGATCAAAGAGAACTCAAAGAGAAAGATATTAAGAGGCAAATGCAAATAATGGCAGAAATCTGTCAAAACATACCAGCAGGTAAAAACCGATTTTTCCGAAGACCTTCTATTGCTCAAATCGAAAAGTGTTAAACTAACGAAAGTTCAATAACAAACTGGAGCAGAAGCCCAAAAAATTACATCTCAATCCAACGTACATAGATCTTTCTCGAATTTTTACAGCGAAGCACAAAAATCTGTTTCGGGACAACAACTTTCCCAAGTCTTATTTCTCTCTCATTAGAGGTTATTCTTGGCACAAAAACCACACAAAAAGGATAAGGAGAGGTTATTACTGAAGCAATAACTTCCAAGACTCAACAAAATAAAAACTTACTGACTAAAAATTTGGGTTATCTCCCAATAAGTGCTTTTCTTTAACGCCTTTGAGCTAGGAATAAGAAACAAGAATCAAGTATTCTCAAATGAAGAAGCATTAAGAACAATACCAGAAATATCTTCAACAAGGCAAGGTATCTCATCCAAATAAATTCTAGAGGATCCTCTCTCACTACTCTTGGGTTCACTATTTTCATCAAACGGGTTTTTGGGAACAATCCAATCAAAATTATTTTCTAAGGCTTCATGTATTCCTACGAGTTTAAAAGGTATCAGTATTTTAATTTCCTTTTCATTTTTGGGTTTGGTTTTGTCCATCTTTTCATGTGTACCAATAACATCTACACATGAGCCTAGCATATTAAAATGATCGAAGACCTTTCTAGCTTCCTTAACAACATCATAGAATTCTTTAAGCAAAGTTTCTAGAATAAAACCTTTATTTCAGTATCCTCAATGTCTTTAAGTTTAAGAAACATTACTTGCATTATGGGGTTAAGGTTAACAAACCTAGCCTCCAACATATGAACTAAAGTAGTTGCGGCAATTTCGTAATTTGGAGCAAGTTCTGCTAAGGATCTATCCTCAATATCCTCATGCTTGCTAACATGATTAAAGAATTCTTCAATATTATCTTTCCCAATTATAGAGCCACTACCTATTGAAAGGTCTTTCAGGGTGAACTTAGGGGTCAACATGGTGCGCTAAGAACGGGGTAACAACTATAGAAAGAACTAAATTTTTTGTATTTTTGATAAAAGAAACAAGCAAACAAAGCAGAAAAAAACTAAGCAAAACAAAAAAACAAAGTAAAGAGACTGGTTGTGAGGGAATCCCCTTGTGAAGATGTCCTTGACTCCCCGACAACGGCGCCAGAAAAAAGGCTTGATGGCTCAAAATATATCCGAGCTTGTTGGGAACCCCAAGAGGAAGGTATGATGAGCACAGTAACAAGTTTTCCCTCAGTTATGAAACCAAGGTTATCGAACCAGTAGGAGCAAGGAAACAACTGCAAGGTGTTGCTAGCAACTTGGAATCTTGCACAACACAACCACAAAACTTTTCCCCAACTTATAATGAGGTTGTCAATCTCACCAGTTTTGCTGAAAACAAAGGATTAAACGTATTGTGTAGAAGATAGCAATTGCTTGTAGAAAGTAAACAGTAAATAGTAAATAGTAGATGGTTTATCAATGGTAAAAGAATGGACCGGGGTCCATAGTTCACTAGAGGTGATTCTCCTTAAGATAAATAACATGTTGGGTGAACAAATTACAGCAGGGCAATTGACAGACTCGAGAAAGCATACCATGCATATCTAATCATCTTGAATCCTATGAGATTTGATTGAGCATTACAACATTATACATAGATCGTAATCCAACTGCATCTATGAATAATAAACCACCTTCAGGTTATCATCCGAACCCCCTCCAGTATTAAGTTGCAAGCAGCAGATAATTGCATTAGGCAAAGTGTGTAAAGTAAATAATATGATTGTCCCATGGACAAAGGATTGTTGTTTTCTCCCTAGTACAAACAACACATCTAGTACCTTAGACATTCATGTCACTTCCCCAGATTACTAGAGGCATGAACCCACTATCGAGCATAAATACTCCCTCTTGGAGTTGCTAGCATCTACTTGGCCAAGATAGCTACTAACAACGGAAAGCATGCAAGATCACAAATAACATAGACATGATAGAATCAATAATCAATCTAAAATAGCATCTCAATATCCATCGGATCCCCACAAACACAACATGTAAGATTACAAATAGATGATCTTGATCATGAACGGAGCTCACAAGATCTAAACATGGTAGCACAAAGGAGGAGAACCAACCATCTAGCTACTACATAGACCCGTAGTCCAAGGATGAACTACTCACGCATCACACCGGAGGCAGTAATGGTGATGAAGAAGGCCTCCAGCTTCTCCCCTCTAGCAGGGTGCCAGGAAGAGCTTCAGATCCCTCCCGATCTAGGGATGCAGATGGCGGCGGCTACAGACTCTTTTGTGGAATTTTGATCGGGTTATTAGGGTTTTTGTCCCGGGAGGCTTTTATAGGCGAAGGGGCAAGGTCGGTGGAGCACCAGGGGACCCACACCCTCTGGTGGCACGCCCCCTAGGCCGTGCCTCCACCAGGTGTTGCCGCCTTGGTGCGCCACTTCGTCTCCTGTCCGGACTCCGTGTTGCTTCGGGTAAAATATTGACTTTGGCTTTTGTCCGGTACAATTCCGAGAATATTTCCTTACTAGCTTTTCTGAAACCAAAAATAGCAGAAACCAGGCAACTGACACTATGGCATCTCGTTAACAGGTTAGTTCCAGAAAATGTATAAAAATACCTCAAAGTATGAACAAAACATAAGAAAGTAGATACTAAACAAGCATGGAACATAAAAAATTATAGATACGTTTACGACGTATCACAACATGTGACACAACTTCTGTCACACTGGTGCAACATGTAATGTGGAAGCTGCTTTCCTATGTGTTTTTGGTATATGTGACCATAGTTTGTCAAATGGAGTCCCTAGAGTCATTGCATGTGTTCTTTTCCTAAACCACATTGATCCCCTAGTGTCATTACATGTGTTCTTTTCCAAAACCACATTGATCCACAGGACCACACACACTCTAGTGGATTCTAAGATGCAACTTCTGTCACACTAGTGCAACATTCCATGTGGAAGCTTCTTTCCTATGTGTTTTTGGTCTCTGTGACCATGGTTAAACACATGGAGTCCATAGAGTCATTACATGTGTTCTTTTCCTAAACCACATTGATACCCTAGTGTCATTGCATGTGTTCTTTTCCAAAACCACATTGATCCACGTGACCACTGATACATTGCAAATGTATCTATAATTTTTGATGTTCCATGCTTGGTTTTATCTACTTTCTTATGTTTTGTCCACACTTTGGAGTACTTTTCATATGATTTCTTGGACTAACCTATTAACAAGAGCCACAATGCTAGCTGCCTGTTTTCTGCTATTTTTAGTTCTAGGAAAGTCAGAAAATAAATATTCTCAGAATTGGACGGGACAAAAGCCAAAGTCATTATTTTACCGAGGGACACCTGGAGCCAGAATACGAGACGAAGAGGGGCTGGGGCCCGACCACACCACCTGGCCGCGCGGCCAGGCCTGGCCCGTGCCAGGGGGTGGTCTGGCTGCCCCAGGCACCCCCTCAGCCTCTCCTTCCGCCTATATATTGCCTCTGATACGGAAACCCTAAGTACCCGATCAAAATTCCACAGAAGAGTCTGTAGCCGCTGTCATCTCCATCCCTAGATCAGGAGGGATCTGAAGCTCTTCCCGACACCCTGCTAGAGAGGGGAATTCACCCTAGAGGCCTTCTTCATCATCATGCAACCCTCCGGTGTGATGCGTGAGTAGTTCATCTCTAGACTACGGGTCCATGTAGTAGCTAGATGGCTGGTTCTCCTCCTTTGTGCTTTCATGTTTAGATCTTGTGAGCTCCGTTCATGATCAAGATCATCTATTTGTAATTCCACATGTTGTGTTTGTGGGGATCCGATGGATATTGAGATGCTATTTCAGATTGATTATTGATTCTATCATGTCTTTGTTATTTGTGATCTTGCATGCTTTCCGTTGTTAGTAGCTATCTTGGCCAAGTATATGCTAGCAACTCCAAGAGTTAGTATTTATGCTCGATAGTGGGTTCATGCCTCTGGTAATCCGGGGAAGTGACAGAAATCTCTAAGGTACTAGATGTGTTGTTGCTACTAGGGAGAAAACAACAATCCTTTGTTCATAGAAAAATCATATTGTTTACTTTACACGCAATTCGTAATGCAATTATCCGTTGCTTGCAACTTAATACTTGAGGGGGTTCAGATGATAACCTGAAGGTGGATTATTAGTCATAGATGCAGTTGGGTGGCGGTCTATGTATAATGTTGTAATGCCCAATCAAATCTCAAAGGAGTCAAGATGATTAGTATATGCTTGTATGCTTTCTCGATGTTTGTCAATTGCCCCGCTATAATTTGTTCACCCAACATGTTATCTATCTTAAGGAGAGCCACCTCTAGTGAACTATGGACCCCGGTCCTTTCTTTTACTTTCAATCTACAATCAACTATTTACTGCTTTGTGTTTACTTTCTGCAAACTATTACTTCCTTCCATTCGATACGTTTAATCCTTTGTTTTCAGCAAAACCGGTGAGATTGACAACCTCATCGTAAGTTGGGGACAGAGTTTTGTGGTTGTGTTGTGCAGGTCTCCACGTTGCTGCTGGCACCGGTAGTGCGCCCTGCCAACGTTCAGCTAGCTACACCTTTGGGGTGTTTCCTTGCTCCTACTGGATTGATAACCTTAGTTTCATAACTGAGGGAAACTTACTGCTGTGCTCATCATACCTTCCTCTTGGGGTTCCCCAACGAGCTCGACATCAACCACGAGCCAGCAAGTATTTTTCTGGCGCCGTTGCCAGGGAGTCAAGGACATCTTCACAAGGGGAGTCCCTCATAACCAATCTCTTTACTTTGTTATTTTTGTTTTGCTTAGTTTATGTTTTGCTTTGTTTGCTTGTTTATTTATCAAAAACACAAAAACATTAGTTCCTACTATAGTTGTTATTTTCGTTGGTCTGTTATTGTCTTGCTTTATCATGATTTCTATCAATGGTTGGTTCTTTGAAACTGAATCTTATTGGCAAGGTGGGTTCACGGAAGAACAAAAATATTATTATAAGGAACACCGCTTGTCACAAAAAGGGAAACACTTTTGGGAACAAATTGATAAATTGTATACCATTGCTATAAACGTGTGCTCTACTTATAATGTTACTTATTGCTTTAATAAATCTTGTTGTTGTAGGAGGTATAAACACCTCCCTTTTCAATGTGAGTATAATGATAATGTTACCATATCTTCTTATGTTAAAGGGAATTATGACTTTTATGATGTGGAACAAATTGAAGAATTTATTGCTTGGAAGGGTGCATTTAAACTTGCTAGTTTGCTTGAAAATACTGTTGATTCACCTTATAAATATGAGGTTTATGATATACTTAAATTTTGCTTTGATAATTACAAGGTAGAAAATGGCTATATTCTTGAATATCTTAAAAGATGCTCTCCACCAATGGAAGAGACTAATGCCTTGCAGGAGCCTATGGAAGAAGAAATTGCTGAAACTGGAAGCTCATTAGATGAAAAAGAGGAGGAGATTGATGATCAAGAGGAGGAAGAATGGATCTACCCATCCCTACCTTCTAATGAGAGTAACTCTTTATCCCTTACATTATTTGATTTTCCCCATGATTACCAAAGGAGGACGAATGTCATGTTCTTGAGGATTCTTTTGAAAATGTTTATAATAAAGCTCTAGTGTTTGTAGATCATGAAAAACATACTTTATGTGATAGTTATATTGTTGAGTTTATTCATGAGGCTACTGAAAATTATTATGAGAGAGAAAAATATGGTTGTAAGAGTTTTCATGGTACTGAAACACCTCTCTATTTGCTAAAAGTTTTGAAGTTAATCTTGTTTCATCTTCCTATGCCTGTCACTTTGTTCTTTGTGAATTTATTTGCATACAAGATTCCTACGTATAGGAAGTGGTTAGACTTAAATGTGTTTTGAATTTGCTTCTTGATGCTCTCTTTTACTTCAATTCATATTTTTTATGTGAGCATCTTCTCAAACTATCATGTCTAACTTAAAGGCGTTAAAAAAGTACTTATTGGGAGATAACCCAAAAGTTTTAGATGAGTCTTGGAAGCCGCTCCTTATCCTTTTTATTTGCTTTTTGTGCCAAGAGTAACCTCTAATGAGAGAGAAGTAATGATTGGGGAAGTTGCTTTCCCAAAACATATTTATGTGCTTCACCGTAAAAATTTGTGTAAAATCTCAGTACGTCCTTTTGAGGCGTGAATATTTGTGATTCTGCCCCAGGTTTATCTAACTTTCGTTAGTTCAACACTTTTTTATTTGAGAAACATAAAATCTTCGAAAAAATTCGTCTTTACCTGCTGGTCTGTTTTGACAGATTTCTGCCATTTTCTATATTTACTTCTTGTTGGTTCCTTTTTGAGTTCTTTTGGGGAATTGAGCTTTTTGAGGGAAGTGCTACAGTAGCTAGTGTTTTAATGGAAGTTTTATTGGTGTTGGAACTGAACCTAAAAGACTTATTATCTTGAGTGCACTAATGTTGCTAATAAAGATTGTGTGAAGTTTTGTATGAAGGAAAAATTTCAGGTGTATGGAAGGAATGAGTAATGAGATGAAGGATGGACTAAAGCTCAAGCTTGGGGATGCCACGTGTGTCACCCCAAGAAATATCCAAGAAGTACAAGCGTCAAAGCTTGGGGATGCCCAAGGCATCCCCCTCTTCATCAATAAAAATCCCAGGTTTCTTCCAAACACTTTATTTTTATTGTTTCATGCACAGTTGTGTTGTTCTTGGAGCGTCTTCTTTTTCATTTTCGTTTTGGTTTTTCGTTTGCTTTGTTTGCTGAATAAATTGGTTGGACCCCCTCTTTCATACATTGGTTTTCAAATAGTTTGGTTTGGTTTGGAAAAAGAGTAGGAAATTTCATGCTTAAGTGGTAAAGAGAGCTTGTTTTTGACTGTGGTCTGTGCTTTGTCATGCCATGCTCGATATTGTTTTGGCTTTATGCTTAGTATTCTTTGCTGTAGAATGACATGTTATAAATAATTGAGATTGCTTCATGTGCCTATGAAGAATCATGCGTTGTTTTAGCATATTAAAGCATAGTATTGTGGTATTCTCCTTTGATGCTTTATTTGGGTTGACTTGGCGCATGCTCACACCATGTTATGACTATCCCAAGTCACCATAGCCTTTATGATCCTTTAGTTTTCAACTTGTAGTATCACTTTATGCTTTGATCAATGATGTTTTGTTGCTCTGCATGATTATGGCCATTATTGCTCTCTTAGTTTGTCGCTCCCAGTCTTTTGCTAGCCTCCGCAACCAAGTATGAGTTCCACTCATGCATTCAACTCCCTAAACCAAGTTATTCCAAAGAGTCCACCATACCTACCTACTAGCATATGCTATTCTAAGTATATCCATGTTTTTATCTACCTTCCGAATTAAACTTGTTATGAGAAAACTAGTGATTAAAGCTCTCACAAACTTGATGGCACACTTTACTTTTCTTGCCCTTAATAAACTTGAACCATTGTGTCATCTATGTTGTATATGCTTGCACTTATTTGTTGGGGATTAGCAGAACCATGCTGTCATGGGGAATGCTTTCAACATTGCACTTGTACTTTGTACCTAGTTGATATCATGCTCTTTTGTCTATGGATGTCATCGGTGTGAAATGAAAGGGGAGCTTGTAAGTCCATGGAGTTATGTATATGTGTTAGAGAAACGCCTGGGCCGCTGGTCTAATCCATGCTGACATGGTGGAAACCTGCAGCGTAACCATAATGAGCTGTCTATGAAGCATTCTTCTTATAAAAAAAGAGTACGATATTGAGAAAAAAAGAGAAAAAGAAAAAAAAGAGATTATTAAAAGAGGAAATAGAGAAAAAAGCACCATATTCCCATGGTAAATAAGAAGATTGCTGAGATGCTCGTTGTCTGCTTGCCTTGTCATTTTGATATGGGGATTCTTCCGTATCATCAGGCAAGGGGTACCCCGTTGGAGGTTCTCTATGATACACATGTACTTACAATGACAAGAACTTACCGGTGACTAAACTTGAGTAGCATGAGGAGCGACCCTCGTATTGAAGGGACATGAGATTTCCAACTTATACTTCGTCAAGCATATACACCATAGTTTATTCATTTTAACCTTAATCACTTCAAGATGCTTATGATAGGGGCAATGAGATCTGAAAGCTATTAAGTACCATAATTTTTGGAAGCTCTTTATGAGACTTGAATCCCTACTTCCTTCCATGAAGGCCTTTCTTTTACTTTTATGTTGAGTCTCACCTTCTACCTTTATGCACTTACTTTGAGAGCATAGTGGCCATTCTTAGTTCTATGTGCATTGTCCCAAGACTTATTGCTTGATGCATACCTTGATATTGCTTGTTTTAAACTATTTGTATCTAGTCACTCTTATGAACTTTGAAGGTGTCCTATGCATTTATGTTTGCTACTCTATGAGGGACAAGCTGAATGCCACTATGCTATGTTTTCTTTATGTGAAACAAACAAACGTCTTGCAAATCATTGTTATTCATGAATCTTTTGTTTGTGCCTTTTCATGTTGCCACATAGTTTCTTTGTCTTATTTCTAGAACTTTGTATTTCATGTTATGATTGAAGTACTATGATCCCAGCTTTGAATCTTTTACTAATACTTTGATCAAGTTTATGATGGTGCATGTCACCTCAAAAAACATTCTTTCTTTCTTATCACTTACCTACTCGAGGACGAGCAAGAGTTAAGCTTGGAGATGTTGATACATTGCAAATGTATCTATAATTTTTGATGTTCCATGCTTGGTTTTATCTACTTCTTATGTTTTGTCCACACTTTGGAGTACTTTTCATATGATTTCTTAGACTAACCTATTAACAAGAGCCACAGTGCCAGCTGCCTGTTTTCTGCTGTTTTTGGTTCTAGAAAGTCAGAAAAGGAATATTCTCGGAATTGGATGGGACAAAAGCCAAAGTCATTATTTTACCGAGGGACACATGGAGCCAGAATACGAGACGGAGAGGGGCTAGGGCCCGGCCACACCACCTGGCCGCGCGGCCAGGCCTGGCCCGCGCCAGGGGGTGGTCTGGCCGCCCCAGGCACCCCCTCGGCCTCTCCTTCCGCCTATATATTGCCTCTGATACGGAAACCCTAAGTACCTGATCAAAATTTCACGAAAGAGTCTGTAGCCGCCGTCATGTCCATCCCTAGATCAGGAGGGATCTGAAGCTCTTCCGGGCACCCTGCCGGAGAGGGGAATTCACCCTGGAGGCCTTCTTCATCATCATGCAAGCCTCCGGTGTGATGTGTGAGTAGTTCACCTCTGGACTACGGGTCCATGTAGTAGCTAGATGGCTGGTTCTCCTTCTTTGTGCTTTCATATTTAGATCTTGTGAGCTCCGTTCATGATCAAGATCATCTATTTGTAATTCTGCATGTTGTGTTTGCGGGGATCCGATGGATATTGAGATGCTATTTCAGATTGATTATTGATTCTATCATGTCTTTGTTATTTGTGATCTTGCATTCTTTCCGTTGTTAGTAGCTATCTTGGCCAATTAGATGCTAGCAACTCCAAGAGTTAGTATTTATGCTCGATAGTGGGTTCATGCCTCTGGTAATCTGGGGAAGTGACAGAAATCTCTAAGGTACTAGATGTGCTGTTGCTACTAGGGAGAAAACAACAATCCTTTGTTCATAGAACAATCGTATTGTTTACTTTATACACAATTTGTAATGCAATTATCCATTGCTTGCAACTTAATACTGGAGGGGGTTCGGATGATAACCAGAAGGTGGATTATTAGTAATAGATGCAGTTGGATGGCGGTCTATGTATAATGTTGTAATGCCCAATCGAATCTCAAAGGAGTCAAGATGATTAGTATATGCTTGTATGCTTTCTCGATGTTTGTCAATTGCCCCGCTGTAATTTGTTCACCCAACATGTTATCTATCTTAAGGAGAGCCACCTCTAGTGAACTATGGACCTCGGTCCGTTCTTTTACTTTCAATCTACAATCAACTGTTTACTGCTTTGTGTTTACTTTCTGCAAACTATTACTTCCTTCCATTCGATACGTTTAATCCTTTGTTTTCAGCAAAACCGGTGAGATTGACAACCTCATCGTAAGTTGGGGACAGAGTTTTGTGGTTGTGTTCTGCAGGTCTCCACGTTGCTGCTGGCACCGGTAGTGCACCCTGCCAACGTTCAGCTAGCTACACCTTTGGGGTGTTTCCTTGCTCCTACTGGATTGATAACCTTGGTTTCATAACTGAGGGAAACTTACTGCTGTGCTCATCATACCTTCCTCTTGGGTTCCCCAACGAGCTCGACTTCAACCACGAGCCAGCAACCACACACACTTCAGTGGATTCTATGATGCAACTTCTGTCACACTAGTGCAACATGCCATGATATCTATATAATATCATAGTTCTTTATGAAATATATACCATATGATACATAATGAGACATATTTTCACATGATATCTATATAATATCACAGTATTCACAGTATTTACTGTTGAACCTGTATAAATATGTTATTGTTTTCGAAGTAATTTGAAATGGTTGTTCACATATCTATTCATTATTTTACTCATTTATTTTTGCACTTTATCCATTACAGGTTGATTCTAGTGACGTGGACTCTGACAAGGAGGACAAGGACAACAAGAGCCGCCGTGTCATGAAGAATCTCAAGAGTGGGAGAATCCCTTTCCGCACTCGACTTGGGGAGCTCAGGTGCCCTTTTTATAAGAAAGGAGTCAACCCGAGGATTGACAACTTGATTCCGTGTACGGTTGGTATCGGAAAAAGCCCGACGAGTAAACACAAGTCATCGACCAAGGCTAACCACGCTGCATATGGGAAATTGCTCAGGGAGTATGTCAAGACTGACCTAGTGTCCCCTTACCAAGGGATCGTGCCTAGGATCGACAACTTCCACCCGACGAACCCGTGATTGTGCTGCCCTAGACACTAATAATGTTTAATTGTCTTGTCATTGCTAGAACCTGAAACTATGTGGTGTGTTGAAACCTGATGCTATGATACCGACATGTGTGTTGTAGCGTTGCTTGATCGTGCTTTCTTACAACAGTGGCAGACCCAGAAACTTCTAGAAGCCTGGGAAAACGAGTTTAAGTTGCCAAATTTTGGACAAAATCACTATAAAAATTAGAAATTGCAAGCTTTGCGCAATCGGTAAGCCTGGGCGACTGCCCGCAGTGTAGGGATGTTAGGTCCTTCTATGCTTACATGTCCCTTAAATTTGTTGGGCATAATGATCAGAGATAGTTGTCCACACCCTTCTGTCCAGTCACGTTACGTCGTGTCAGCACTACGCACCCACTTCAGAGCGGCAACGGGACAGTGGTCTCCGTGACCTATCTCTGCCACGCCATCACCACATCACACACCCGTCCCATCCCCTACCGGACATGACCGCCAAATTTAAGCCATAGGATTAGAAACTGACGTTGCTCGCCCGGTCAAACGTGCTTCCAATTTGATAAGACCGGAATAATGGTAAATGCAATTTATGACGCCTGCCGAACCTCTCCCTTTTATGCATTGCCTCCCGTCCCCGCAGCACAACACTGTGCAAAAATCCCCATCTCCTTCCGCCTCCGTTAGCGTAGCCACCACAAGAACCATCGACACTGCCGCCGCCTCAGCCACCACAAGAACGATCGATGCCACCACAGCCACCGCCATCGCCGTGCCATACCACCACAATAGATCTCTCCACCGCCATGTCCAGTCCCAGCCACCTCCACGCCCAATCCCAGCCACCGCCACCGATGCTAGGCCACCGCCGCCATAGTAGCTACTGTTATGGAAGCAGAGTACGACGTGCTCGGCAATAGGAGCGACTTAACCGACGAGTACACCGTCATTTCCCATGGCACCACCGAGCTGACGGTCATCCACATGAATGCGTCAATGGAGGTGGCCAAGGTCATTGCAATGTACGAGCGGTGGCTACAGGAGCCGATGGACAAGTACAAGATTGTCGGCCTATACCTAGAATATACCGGCGATAGGAAGAGGGTGGCACTTTTGCAGCTGTCCATGCGCAAGCACTACCTCCTATACCACGTATGTAGGGACAAATGGGTATGCCTGAAGCTTCGCGTGTTCCTGCGCAGGAGGGAGATCTACTTTGCTAGTGTCAACATCACGAATGACACTCCAAAGCTAGAGCGGGATCTCCTGGTTCATGTCGTCAATCACATCGATCTCCAGCGTGTGTGGAGATACCCTGACGATGATACGGGGAAGCTGGCATGGCTAGACTCGCTGCCGACATCATTGACCGCGAGTATGTCAGCATGAAGGTTGAGTTCCCGAAGCACCTGCACGATTGATTGGAGTGGAGCTACCTAGATTACGATGCAATACGGTATGCAGCCAGGGACACGCATGTTAGCTACGATATGCTCAACAGGGTCTAGCTGATGAGTGAGTGTGATGTTTACTGCTACTAGTTTCACATTCCGTTCCTTGTTTATCTCGCCTATATTTTGTAAGCATTCTGTGTGTCAGAACGGAGCTCGTATGATCCCTGTGCTATAGTATTAACCAGTATGAATTACATTTCCCTTTTTTGTATGCTCAACATTCGTACTTAGAAATTCCGTCTCTGCCCTTTGCATGCGGCAGAATCCATAACTGCCATCCATGGCCTGGGTTTATTACTGAATTTAGCTACTTGAGATTGTGGTGGGATCCACAAGATCATATTATAGTTTGAAAGTGCTCACAGATAGCTATCGCACATAGTACTTGTGAAATAACATGTTTTCATAAACAGAACAAGCCCCATACAAACACAACAATCGTGCACTAACATACTATGTCCTACGGAAGATCCCAGCCTGTTGGAATGATTGGCGAAGAAGACGACCAATCCCTGGTTGACCTCGGGCTCTTGAACCAGCTTATAGATTCCTCTCCATTCTCGCACCTAGGATAGAACACTTGCCTTGGTGGTGGTGGTGGTTCAAGGTGGCGTTGCCTGGAATGAAACAATTCGATTTGGCAGTACAACTCGTGGCTGACATACCCATCAATTGCAGCGTACTCCAGGTTAAGATCAGAAAGCGGCTTATCCTCCCAGAAATCCTGCCCTAAATGCCTCCACCGACATTTCAGGAATTTGTCCTTCATGTTAGTGTACCATGGGTCAATGAGTTCAGCTGCAAGATCGGCCATCCCAGCCCTGCTGCCCTTCCCTGGGATCCAGTAAGTATCCTAGATGTCCACTCTATACGCTTCTAGGATATCAATTCTGACAGTCAGGCTATAAGGAGGTAAGTGTCACCCCTGGTGTCAACACTAGTAAATGTTATCTTCTACTTGACGAGAAAGTCATGAAAGAGCAACCTAATCCTTTTTCCCCACCTGCATGAAAGTGAATTCAAAAAAATAATGTAGCAAGAACTTTTGCAAACAGACGGTTTAGGAATAAAAGGACAGTGACATGTACCTGTTCCCGTCACCCCTCCTTGCAATAAGGCTGGTATACGAGGACATGCTCCCTCATGGAGAGTTGCACCATGGCGATCTTGTGCTGATCGCGACTGTACTCGAGGTCAAGACCGACGAACTTGCTCTCTTCGAACTACAACCAATTGTCATACATGGCTAGAGTGCACTACACTGTCTCAGGGTTGGTGGTGTAGACGACAATGATCTTCTTCCCTCCATGGACTTCTATGTGGAATTTCGCAGTCGCTATCATGTCGTTGTTTCGTACATCCCGCTGGTCCATGACTACAGGCAAGAGGGAAAGGAGATGGAGGAGGAGGGTGGTGATGTGCCGGAGAAAATGGATGAGGCCGTGGAGGAGGAAGACGATGAGGCCATGGCGGAGGAAAGGAGATTGAGAAGTGAAACTACTTATTTCAAGATTGCAACCACCCTTACTAAAATGTGGAACGGTGCACGACTGTTCGTAGTGGGGTGGAGGTGGAGGAAAATGGCAGTTTTACATGGTGACACTAGCGCTGCCTGAAATTGGTTCTGTGCCACTTGCATGCAGTGGAATCAAGGTCTGCCATGCACGATCTAAGTCAAGCTTAGTCACGTTTGCACAAGCCGACCTTCACGCGCTGACATGTTGGACCCTACATTTTTTCTATTACGATTAATTTTTCCACTGCCTCTAGACAGTTCCCGTGCCCACTCTCACTAATTATAGCACCCCTTCCTCATCTTCCACGCGGACGCAACCGGTGGCCGCGGTTCCTCGCTCCCAACTCGAACAACTGATCCCCTTCCCGAATCCATCCCCTGCTGAATCCATCCGCCTATGGATTCCACCGCCTCCATTAATATGCCGGATTCCGGACTCCATTTGCCACTATGGGTAAGCATTGGGGTAGCAGCAGGCTGAAGCGCAAGGGAACATGGAGAAGATCGTCGCGGGGATGGACATCATCTCCGTCAGTCGCGCCGCTCGGTACATCCCTAGCTACCGCATCCCGATCCAGGAACTCTCCAGCTTCTCGTTCGGCACGCCAGACCTTCTTTACCCCGATAACAGCTCATGGCCAAATGACCGCGGCGACCATGTAAGTTCTAGTATCTTGCTTATTGCTTCAGTCATATCGTTAATTCATGTGCTGAACTTTCATTGAAATACTATGTTCCTTCCATCGAACGTGGCATTTTGAACAAATTGATCCATTTTAAGACTATTCTGTAAAGGGGAAACTCTACACGTACTTGATATTCGGGTATTTTTGTAGTGGTATAGTCTTAATTTAGGCGAGAGCTGAGGAGACAGTCGGAATTAATTCTATGATCTAGGTGTCAATTTAGATTTGTAATGGAATGCCTGCGAAAAAATTGTAGATAACACCAGCATTTGTGGCATTTATCGGACAAAACACAGAAACACGTTCCTCTTTTACATCTAGCATAGTTTTAGGCTTAATTTTTTTTTGCTTCTAGCCCAAATGAACAACTTAACTTGTTAACATGTTGGTAAAATAAATTGTGAAGGATGCAAATTTTCACTACAATTGTACTTGTAACTATAGTTTAGAAAAATGAAAAAGTGTTTTAAGTATAAACAAATTATGAAAAATTGACAAGGATACATACACATGTCATCTACATACCTGTAGAGTTTTGCTACATAAAATGTTGCATTATATTTTTTTACAAAATTTCACCAATCTATTAATAATCATCAATAATAGTACAAAAGTCTCAAAAGCATTATAAGCTACATAAAAATCATAGAATCGTGTATCTCAAAAGGAAAAAAGACCTCATTTATTTCAATATTTCTCTTTTTGTGTATGCCACATATGAAAATATATTTCAATACAAATTTGGTCATACATACTACATTTGTATGATTTTTGAAAGACAAATTAGTTCGATTTTTCTAAAAAAGATCATTGTTGCATGTGTGGCAAAAGGATTTTTTGGTGATATATTTATTGTCAATTATTTAGATTTTGGAATATTATGCTGGAAGCAAAAGAGTGGGTACAACTTCTTAGATAACGTGTTAACAAGGTTAAGTTGTTTATTTGGGCCAAGTATAAAAAATTAAGCCACCGTGTTAGCCGCAAAAAAGGTCTTGTTTTTGTGTTCTGTGCAACAAATGCTACAAAGACTGGTGTTAGATGCAATTTTCTCAATGCCTGCTAGATGATATTCTATTTTCTAAAAAATTAAACAAATTAGACAATTTAATACTATTATGTCCCTAGTTGTTTATGATCACCGTCAGGAGTATGTTCAGGGTAAGCTCTGCTCCGACTTGATATTTTGGGTATTTTGTAGTGACACATGCATAATTTAGGCTAGAGTTGAGGTGATAGTCGTAAATATTACTTCAATCTAAGGGTCTATGTGTCAATTTATATTTGCAATGGAATCCATGCTAGGTGATTCTACCAACTGACAACAAACATTGCAGAATATTAATGCAAAACTAATGATGTTGGATAAGTGGTCGGAATCAGTAGTGGTGAATATCAAGGAGGAAGAAGAGAGGGAAATGCGAGATGACCAGAACTGGGTGGGTGGCAATGGCGAGTGGCTGGTCCTTTTATCCCAGGACGGAAGTACTTGGACTCCCAAAAATGCCTAAAGATCTATGAGATTTACACTGCCATCTTTGGAGGGTGTCGACCTTATTGTATTCAACTACGGGTGGCTGCTGCCTAGCTCCAAATTTGCTTACAGGTTCAACATGGCAGAACTTGAGCTCCTGAAGGTACAACTCCCACAAAGGAATGGACAATCTTGCGCGACGACTATTTGCGGCCAGAGATGTATGTCGATACCGTCTTCACCTACGGCTACTATTCTAACACACCGCAACGCATTTATCCGGTCACTGAACCTAGTGGCGATGTGAGTGTTTGGGGACATTCACCTGGGGTGAGTCATGTTATCATATAGCATGTAAAATCCCATTAAAATATCTACTTACTGACTATAAGTAACACGAAGGTACACACATAGCCTCGTGCATCATTCCAGCTCTGGTGATCGAAGATGCAGTAGTAGATGCTGATCTTGGATCACTGTGCTGGTTCCTGGCACCTCTGAGACATGAAACATGATGCTGAACTCATGTGGATTCATATCAGGGGAGCACTAAAAAATGTTGGTGATACAATATAGCATATGGGGACACTACTTTCTTTATACCCATCGCTGAGATGTCACGTTTTCTCGAGGTCTGCATGTCCATCCAAAGACCCAGTAGAACAAGTCTAGAGCAGAGTCGACAATATGAAGGGACAATTTGTATTTCTTGGGATCAACTATCCTTTCTTCCTCGGAGCCCCTGGAGCTGTTAAATCTGTAGTTGCTCACGCAACCCCAGCTCCCGCTGGTGGTGGTGGTGGTGGAACTGATGAAGAACTAGTTGATGTTGCTGCTGGTGACGCTGACGAAGTACTTGATGATGCTGCTGCTGGTCCCGATGGTGAACAACCTGAGGCTGTTGCTGGAGTTTAGGAAGAACATGTTGGTGTTGTTGCTGAGGTGCCAACACTTCCACTGTTGATAGAAGACTGTGTGTTTGTTGCATACTCGCGCGCCTATTATGTTGACACTCCAGATCCGACCTGGAGCTGAATCCACGTCTGGGGGGCCCTTCCATTGGCTCATCAGTGGGGTCGTACAATTTGATAGAGAATGAGAGACGGCCAAACGCAGCATTCTGGTTCATTCTGACGATACCACCAGCTCTAGGGACCTAGTGCTCAACTAGCAGATCCAATGAACCATTTATCTTTATCTTTATCTTTAATTCCCCATTAGTTCTACGAAGTAAATGATTCTTTGGTTAAGACTCAGTTACGCTTATTTGTGTAAGACTAAGCTTTGCTTATTTGTGTAAGAACAAGTTAGGACAATGTGTGTAAGACTAAGTTAGGCCTAACTGCGTAATATTAGTGAAGCCCATGTTCTCTTTCCCTGCCCATAATAGCAGAATTGCAGCATAGAACAGACAAAGGTAATGTGCATACCAGACATTTTGCTCAGGATAACAACCACTTCAAGTTAATTGCAGTTTCAAGATTACTATCCATCATCAGCATATAAAACGAATAGCTCATACAAATATCTAGCAACATTGTCGATAGTGTTATTGTTATGAATGATACATATTGTACGCATTTGAACACATCACTAGAATGTGCCACCTATTCATGATTAATGACATGGATCTAGCTTCTCTTCACGTATTTGCATTGAATCGCTCACGGATTTGTTCCCATATTTTGGCAATGGTTGATGAACTCCACTCTCTTGGTAACATGCTTCGTCAACGAGCCCTTGTTGATGCAATGAAAAGCACAAACCATGGTCTTCATCGTCATTCCATTTAGGTTCTCTCTGTTTCTTCATCACGGAGCTACTAGTTTCAAATGAAAATCTAGTAAACAACATATTTGTACATGTTCTTCTACCGCAATCATAAGAAGAAAATGGATGGAATTTCACCTTGATGGTGGGTGTGACCACGCCGATGACGAGCTCAAATTCAGGAGGAGGACAGCAGGACCGAGAAGGTTTGGCACGGTGACAGATCTCCTCCGGGAATGCATTCTCTTCCCCGCACCGTGCCAAGGGGGTTGCCATGGTGATGGCGAGCTCCGATTCGGAATAAGGAGAGAAATCTGAATCGGAATGGTGAGGGCGAGCTTTCAAGATCTCACCCCCGAAGGAAATGGCGTCCCAGCTCCACGCCATGGCCGCGACCAAAGATCGCCGCTCCAGGGAAGAAGAAGGCGCCATAACAAGGAATGGATGCAGGCTCCAACATTGCAAGTCAACATGGCAGCCATGAGGGCAGCGACATAATGGTCAAAACTAATAGGATAACGACTAAAACTGACAGGGGGGCCCAACTTGACGGGCGTTAGCCTAATATTTTGTATTCAAATGTTATGTTGAATTCGTGCCAAAAAGACCCTCTAAGCATTTGGCATGTCAACTATGGGTAACGCGATCCGATTACAAGCAACTCAGGCACCGCTATGCCTTGGCGTCTGTCCGCAAAATGAAAAACTCCATAGTTTAGTACTTATGCTCCAACCTTTACTCGGAATATCGAATCGCAATTCTTCCATTTTACTATTTACTCTCCCACTTAGGACTTTCTAATAATTCCTAACTTCATGTATACTACCACTTAGTATCCATGGTTAGGAAATTGTTCTATAAATACCTTACATTTACACCTCTATATAATTTCACGAAGGAAATTAGCAGTGTACCCACAGAATTGTGGATATCCGGGAGGAATTTTATAAACCACTACTCATAGCTAAAGTTTGTTTATGTCTTTTAAAAGGTAAAATATATTACCTAAGAGGTCTTAAACAACTGACACAAAGGCTCTTCCATTAGTATCTTCCTTACTTTCCACTTTCATTACATTAATCCTTTGACAAATTCGGCTTCACAAAGCGCCATGGAAGACGGTAGCTCCAATTTAATACTTCTTTCTATCTAATTTAATGTAGGGCAAGTTTTATGCTCTTTAGGTCATACACATATGGCTTGGTCAATTTAACCCCTAAGGTATTAGCCGCAGATCATCGTAGTGTGGAATGGCTCTAGAATATCCTAAACATCTTCAACTCCCTTACTCCCAGTATTCACTCTGATATTTCAGAGCTTGAGTGCCATTTATGGTTCCAAAACCTCTTCTTCCTATCAATTCAGGATACTTACATGATCTTAAGTATAACTAGCTCCATCAAGTTCACTATAAGTAACACCTTCTACAATGAATGTTAGTTCCACTTGTCATATTGCTCCATACCTTTTTATTCACTAATTTTCCTTCTTGTTACCGACAAATAATGATTTAATTGTTCCATCCTTCAAAATTGCGTTCATACTCCTTATGATTTGCTTCGATCTTCATACAGGTCTTCATCTTTGCCTTTAGAACTTGTCTCTCCCTTACATGAATTCATTTTCTTTCTAGGTATATAACATCAGGTAATAATTTGATGTTGTAACATGCATTTGTACATAAGTTAAACTTCATGTATAGATCTAGTCAATCAAGAAAATCCAAGAAAAACCAAGAAAATCCAACTTTGGTGCATATAACACACATCACACATTATCCTAAGACCAAATGATAATAGTTGAGTAAAACATCTCTAGAATTCAAGCTTATATGTGTAGTATATAACACCTCCTAATATAGGTTATCTCGTGATACATAGTACTTATAGGTCATAATACTCATTGTATCAATGTTTACCCAAACTATTCAATTGCAACTAGATAATTTGAAACAAAGTGGTCTCAAGGTGGTTTCGACTAACTTATTGCTTCCATTTTGAGACTACTAACTATAACTTACCTTATGTTGTTCTGCAAAATAACCTCACAAGATCTCTCTATAAGACTCTTGAGACTAATTTTTATATCTTCAAGTTGAAGATTATTGCATCCATATGACCTCTATGACTTACATCATGATCCTACAGTGTTACTTCTGATTTCATCTTCAAAATTATTTACTAAGTAGTTTCCCTAATTACATATTTACCAGGGTTTAAGAGCTAATCTCACCATGATCTTGTTATAGTTTACCTATTTATCATGGCTTCGAAGCTAAACTCACCATGATTACTCTTCTTCTTACATTGTTATCATTGATTCTTAGCAGAAGTCCACTCCATCACGTGGAATTCTCAAGTGAATCCCTAATAATTTTACTGCTCACTACATTAATATATTCTCTAATGGTCTTTACAATACCTCTATAGGATCTACCATTATTACTAATGATAGGATTCTACTACTTTACATGGATTACTTTATGCATGGTGCACCAGTAAGACTATTTCATAAGATATTCTGAACTTGATCATAATCTACTTTCATACTTTAACTCACTTAAGTTGCCTAAATGATGTTATACCTACCTAGAAAGATACTAAAGTAATATTTTCTCTAGAGAAGAATATATATGCAACTATTTCTAAGAAAGATAAACAAGGTATCGTACTTAAATATGACATGGTTATCCTCAAGTGGATATCCATCACAAATTATAAGAACATGTGGTTTATATAAGATGGCTTTCTATAGTCACTATCCAACCTACAAATATCCTAAAAGAGTTTTAATCCTAAGATCAAAGCGATTGCTCTGACACCAGCTGTGGTGAGCCAGCATACCACTGCATGATCTAGTACACTATAGGCGTTGACATAACACTAATGAAACATAATTCCACTAATATTACATCCCTCCAAGTGGTACAACAGAAATATCACAGGTCCAAGACATGGCTATAGATTACAACTCAACTCTTCACAAAAGATCCATAAAACCTCCTCGAAATAGTGAGGAAAACAATATATAGAAGAAAACTACAAACATCAACTTGAAGACTATTCTAGAATTATTACCACTATTAACATATATCTATGGCTTGTGTTTGCTGCTATAGCAATGCTCTATAGAAGTAGGTTCTAGTATCTAGGGATTTATCTATACTATATTCTTTAGGTTCTATTTTATTGCCGTTGATGTAGTCGTCGATGTCATTGATCCACACTATATATCTTCAACTCTTCAAAGTAGTTCTTCTCCTGAGTTCATCATTGATTTCTCCAAGATCTATCAAGGGTTAAGAAGTTATGGTTGAGTACGAGCATACTCAACAAGTTCACTAAAAAGGAGTGTTTGATGCACTATCTATAGCCATAGACCTAAGGTCGTAGGCTATGCAGGTTTTCATAAACATTTCTTCAAAGAAGCTTTTATTCTGAAAAGCTATGTCCGTCAGCCTTCATAGGTTTACCAAACTTTTGTAGAGTTCCTTTCCTGTCGTGTTCGTAGATCCTTCCCAGAACAGGGAGTAACATGTCACAATTCTTACACTTTGGAGAGGTGCATTGCTTTACCCATAAGAGATCAAATCCTTGTTGCACAACTAGGCGATCTTTCCCGTCCACAATTCTGTGATATGGGGCCCAGTAGATGATCCAAGCCAATGACTGCCCTTCTCCGTGACCCTACATCCCCACCCAATGCTGTAAGCAGAACCTGCCTCTAGTAGCCTCCATCAAAATGGCTGACCTACCTCCGACAACCCCTTACAGACCATCATAGACACCAAGTATCATGGGACACTAAGGGGTCCTACCCATATGCTGGATCTTCGCAAGGAATCTGTAGCGTAGCAATAAGGTTGTTCGTCAGCATGCGAAAGGAAGAAGATCTAGCTGACTTCTCCGTACCATTCCAGATCTCATGGTTAATGCGTATTATACGATGCTAGAATCACCGACAACATTGGATATTAATTCCTATATGATACATTCTTGTGCAAATGGAACCTGCACCAACGATATATATCATGCCATGGTTCCATTTGCCCGCCTTACTAGGTTAACACCACTTGGGTTGATAACCAATAAGTTATATTATTAATAAAATAGTATTTTCTCCCATCTTTTTTGAAATCCAGGTGATAAAAATAATAGATTGCAAATACTTGATAGAAAATAACCAAAGGACATGAGCAAGTGTGAACTTGGCTTTGTGATTACAAGATTATGAAATCATGGTCTTTGAGACAACATAAGATCCAATATCTGAAAACAACATCATTGGTCCAATAAGATTTGGTTTATCTTCAAATTTACTTCACAAGCAATATATCTTCAAAGAACTTAAGACTAACACACAAGATATAAAAGGTAAAGCACATACAAGATTAAGGTTGATTGGTACCATATAACTATTATGAGCCATGTTTCAAGTTGTTAATACTTGAAAGAAATAACATAGAGTGTTTGTTTTATGTGGCAAAAAGAATAAATTTTGAGGAAAATACTTATCATACTACGTTAAGTAATTTACAACGTTTTCATGATGCACTCAATAGGCACTTGGATTGCTCCAATGAATTTAAGTTGATGAGTTTCTAACTGGTTGAGTGACAGACCAAAGTTAACTATAAAACATAAATGAAATTTAGACATAGTATTTTATATAGCTATTGAGTTATAAGGTTTTTCCTAGGCAAGGTTGTAGACAAAATCTTATCGGTATGAAGCATAGCTTTAAAGATCTAGATTAAGCATGTTTAATATAAATAGATTATATGACAAGAATTGACTATGAAAAATAGATGAACTCATTATATAGTTTATTGAGTGATTAAGTTCTAGAGTCACACTAAGTATGGTTATATAGGTTGAGATCATTCACTTCTAACATAAGTGAGTGATATTCAAAATGAACTTATAATTATTTGATTTATAGTTGGTATAAGATTCTAAAGGAATATTATTTGATTAATAAAACATATTTAAGTATTATTATAAACCATAGTTATGGTGTTAAGTTTAGTATATAGACTTAATATTTATTTGGGTATCTTACCTAAATTATTAGGTAAGAATAATTTTAAGATGTGAAAACATCTTTATCTCATCTATTAAGAAAATAATAGTCTTACATTAAAACATCAAATTTTAAATGGCTTAAGTGAAAATAAAACGAATTTATCTTGATTTATAAGCGATAAAAAATACATTCTTTTTATTTACATGGAAGAAAAAGATTTTACATTCCTTTTTATAACAATTTACTTTAAAAATACCAAAATTAATTAGAATCTCAACTTTAGTGTTTTTCTAGGATAGTAGATGAATTTTCATACACAAAAGTGATTTTATTTATTTTTAGGATTTTTCCTTATTTTTCTCATTTCATTAAGAGATTTAATGGTTTCAATATTTAGTTGTATTTTATTTAACTCAAACAAGTAATGTTATAATTTTTCCTTGATAGATACTACTTTTCTGAACATTTTGATATATCATATGTATTTTCAGGATTTTTTATAGTTTTCTAGAGCTAAAAGTATTCACAGGGTATTTTTGTAATTTCCTTTTCTTTTTATTTCTCTTTATAAGAATGATCTTGGGCCCACCGGTAAGCCTAACCCAATTGGCTTGGGCTAGACCAGCCCAAATATTTCATTGGGTGGGTCAAACCGACCCAGCTCACACTCCCCCTCCTCTCCCCGAGCCTCTCCTCACTCTTATTCTTCCTGTAACGTTATAGAGCCGCCACAGCCGGCTTCGGCCACCTCGTCCGCCACCGAAGGTCACAGGAAAAATGTTGTTCTCCATTGTATCCTTATAACCAACCAAATCCTCTCCTTGAGCTTGCTCTCGTTCACCCCCTTTGTCCCACTAACGGTAGGGTTTTGCTGCCTTGGTGCCATCTAGCGCCGGTGACCTAGTGGTGCCGTATGGGTGATCTGATGATGCTGTGATGGTGCGGTGGGGCTGCAGGTGGCTTGGTGCGGGTCGAGTGCCTCAGTTCTCCTTGTGGTGTTGTTCTAGTCTTCACCACCTCTGCATCGCCGCCATACTACTTCCTCTTCTCGAGCTATCGTGACCATATCTGTACCTCCCTCACTAGAAGCTAGTGGGACGGTAGCATGACTGCAACCCCGGTGCCCTGATACCCTAGAGATCCCTCCTGATGTGATGTATGTGCTCATACTCGGTGAAGTCATCCTCATGCATGTGCTGCCGCGGTCGTGCGGGCACTGCCCCGCCACGCCATTGCGGTGCGACATGGGCGTCGGGTACATGCCCTCTTTCTTCCTCTCCTCTACACTTCTCTTTGGTCTCTCTTTCTTACAGTAGCTACCCTAATTAGGGTTTCTTCTCCCTTGCCCAAATTGCTGAGTTATCTAGGCTCTGATTACTAGTGGTGATGCTTTATCTGGTTAGTCTTTCACTTATTGCAACTATAATTGTGGCTAGCTTAATCTATTGTGGACCAAATTGGGTGCTAGTTCTAGTACTAACCTCAGTTGGTGTCTTACTAGTAACATCTACTTAATACATTGGTTTGTGGATACTTGTTTGGTACTATTAATTTGATAGTTCCCAAGGTAATAATACTGATTCTATGTTTGTTTTGTCCTATTGCTCTAGTGCATAAACCCTTGGATTTACTACTATCATAGTGAATAGCAATGAGCACATGCTAAGCTTTTAATGACTCTTCTGTGTTAAAAGTTGATGGTGTAGATTGTGTTACTTGTTAGGTAGTTTTTACTTGGTCTGGTTACACAATTACCACCTTGGTTAGTGATATGATCAACGTTGTGATATCTCAATTGAGGATATACAATTAGTTAAAAACACTGGCTAAACAGATTTGGTGTTGGTGTTAACTATTCCAAGCTTTAGTTTCTAACAGGAATACTTTCTATAACCAAATGATGTTATTTATTTATGCAAGTTTTGGCCGATGCTGGTATAAAATGCTAAGGTTGAGGAAAATACTTATCCTATTATCATTTCATTCCTTTGTATTTGCTATACTGAGAAGAACAGATACCTAGCTTGATTTCTTGACTAGCCCATGATGCATAGACTGAGGCAATGGTGGGTAATAAGGACAGATACTTAAGGTTTGGCGTTACATTTCTCTATGATGATCTTTGCATAGCATCACTATGCAAGACTGGGAGAAATCTATCCTCACAACCCAAAGTTATGGAGGATGTGGTTACTAGATGTCTGATTCTTGGACATGGTTTATTTGTTGGCTTCTACTATTGTGGATCTTCTATTGTGGTGCCTCTCTAGAGTGCACACAATAGTGTATTTCATAGTTGTATGATCTGCTAATTTGGCTAGCATGGAAGATCATGGATCATTAGTTCTTGATGATTTGTGAGTACGCATGTCCTAGCCTATGATGCAAATACTGAGGCCATTCTTTAATTAAGGACAAATGCTAATGTTGCCCCTTTATAAGCCCTAGGATGATCTTTGTATACAATTGCATGCAGATCTGAGGTTTATTATCTCCACCACAATTTATTCCTAATAAATTTGATAAGAACAGATGTTAAGAAAATATTTTGGTGGTATACATGTGGTCGCTAAGTAGACAAGAGTTTATGATGATGATGTGGATGCTCTTGTAGTTTTTCTTGATCAGTTCCTGCAAGATCTTGTAGATACTTCTCCTGGTACTGCTGTCCTCCTCCTCCTTATTCTACTGGCCAGCTCCTCCTTATGCTCACACCCTTGATCTTCTCCTAGAGCTTCTCTTCAAGTGACCACAATGATGATCTAGTGGTTTTCCTCTTCCTCCTGATCGATGTCTTGATCTGATTCCTAGGCTTCTCTAGGTTACCATGGTTGATGTGATGGTGTTTTGGATGTGAACTACAAGAACAAGTAGTGTTCTTGGTGGCTGTGTTGCTTGAGATATGAAGTAGAGTGTCAGACTTTGTCTGGTAGATTCTATGACTGCTCCTTCTTTTTCTCTTTTTGTACTTGGCTTGCTGTGTTCATAGCACAACTGCTGATGTAGTGTGTAAGTTGCTAGCTTATGTGTTGCCTGCCCAGGTTCACTGTCTCACTATGAGGATATTTTGTTGTGGATCAGCTCGGTTGGATTGGGTATTATCTGGAGTTGAGCTATATTTCTGTGTTGCCAAGTGGATTTTCCCCCAAAGCTAATGAAGCTAATTATGGATAAGAACAGATTTACACATGACCCCTCTTTGAATACTCGATGATGTGACAAGCAATGCATCTCATTGCATTACTAAGTGTAATCCTAACACAATAACCCCTCTTTCTATTTTGTTCTATTTTATCTTTCTATTTTGTAGGAATCAAGAACAACAATAATAAAAGATTAGAAGATAATGAAAATAGATAGGGTTTTAGTTTCGTCTTTCTTTTTATTGTTATTTTGTATTTTTATTTCTATTTGGATATTGTAAATACAATTTGATATTAGTATTGTAATAAAATAAATGTGTTACTTCTTATTCTTTGGAATTTATAAATGATTGGATTCTAGTTAAGTAATAAAGAATACCATTCTTTCTTTATAGTTGTTTCTCATTTCTTTATTCTTTATAATTCAATCTCCCTTGGTTTTAAATTCAAATATATCATTTAAATATTAAAATTTGAATTTCTTCCCAAAACACAAAGATTCAATAGAGGTCATGTCGAAATTCATCGCACTAGCCTTGACATTTCAACCAGAACAAGAGAAACCTCGATCCCTCTATCTCTCTTTTATTTTTCGTGAAAATTCGCCGGATTTTCTTATGCATGAATACAATGCACACACATGTGGTATCTTCTTCTCTGACCTAAAACCCTGGGATATTACATAAGATTTCTTGGATTATAGAGATTTATCATGGGGATTTATCTTATTATGAGCATGAGCCTATATAAGATTATCATGGAGATTTATCTTATCATGGATATTTATCATGGGGATTTATCCTATATGGAGATATTTGTTATTCATATGCGGACAATTAAAGACTTCGGAGATTATCTTAATATTTGAATGATACATCATACTTCATATTGTTTATCCCTGTCTTGAGTTGGCATTGTTTTTACTGGTTGGTATATTTTTTTTGGAGTTCGCCCTACTCAGATTTTTTCCATCCTCCGCCACTGCCCACATGTACCCTCCATTGCGAGCCCCAAAGGGTGCCCTACCGCTAGATGCACTCATAGGAAAGTGAATGGGAAACCAGGCAACCAACACAACTAAAGCAAACTCATATGTGAGGTGGTGGATAATCTAAGAGTGAACATGCACTATTAGATGTACACAAAAGATCAAAGTACTGACAATGTGCATACATAACGAGAGATTTAACCATGTGCTCTCTGATACGA
The DNA here is from genome assembly GCA_916181665.1 of Avena sativa. Taxonomy (NCBI): domain Eukaryota; kingdom Viridiplantae; phylum Streptophyta; class Magnoliopsida; order Poales; family Poaceae; genus Avena; species Avena sativa. The sequence continues at coordinate 455,298,740 of OV702290.1, forward strand.
ACTTAAAAGCTTGTGTTGAACAAGCATCACATATGTATTTAAATAGCGATTCAAGCCTAATAATTGAATAGACCATGAAGCATAGCACAACTAGGAGTAGAGTTAGATGAAACCAATAGTATTTGTCAGTATCCCAACCGTTGATGTTAAGCTTATGAGGTATCCAGGGTATGTTATTTTACTCTGGGTTATTTTTTATACCAGTGAGAGAGATTGGTAGTGTGAACTTACTCAAAGATAGCAGGACGTAAAGCCTATTACAAATGAACTTACTCAAAGATTGGTCAACACTTTGTGCCATGTCTTTGCTCCTCCGGCGGATCTTTACCTGATTTCATCAACCCCTTGTACATGGGAAAGAACTAAGACGACCTGTCAAGCAGTTTTGCCATGAGGTAACAGAAAAGTTTGTTGTTGCCTATCCACATGTGGGTGGATTCGAGCTGAGTATGCACTTTCTCCATGAGTTTTTCCACACTGCTTAAAGTGCAGAGTGAGAAATGACAGGAAATTCATGCAAGTGCCACCTGACTGGCTACTTAGAATGTTTAATTATCTCTCTTGTAGTTTTTTTTTGAATTGTTGCCGTTCTTCTACGCGTAATTTATAGTTCACCTTAACATTCTAGAAATGCATTTGAGCAGCAGAGACCCACCTTCTGCACAATGGACAATTAAGGCGGCTTAATATAAATCCTTGTGGTGGTATGCTTGCGTGAAATAATTTGCAACTTTGGATTTGCACACTTGCCCAGGAAAGGTAATTAAGGGACTAGAGATCAGCTTCCGCGTGATAGATCTTCCTTTTTAGTGAATCTTCTGAAATTAATGGTCCCAATTGTTAACAAGCTGATGAGATTAAGCACAAAAGTTAGCTACTTGTAGGCATTTGAGCCACAAATAGCACGGTGATTGCAGGGGTTAAGGCTCTCCAGTTTATTGTGTAATCTATACCTTTTCATGGAAATCATCCTCCTTGGAGTCTAGTCGATTTGGATGACAAGAAATGCTGGTATCTTCAGTAACATTAGACCTAATTTATAAAGCATCAGAGCTATTTTCAAGACTGAACTCAAGTGGCTAAAATTCACAGCTACCAAGAAAACCTATATATCGTCTATGATTGGGTAGATAGTTCCATTTGATTCTTTGTTGCTTTTTATCTTTATTTATAATTATCTTGTGTACTTGTAATTTTATAAACCCAAAATCAATAAAAATACACAGCACAGTCCTACTTTCTCCGTAAAAAAGTAAGCCCCAAAGTTAAACGCAACAACGGTTAAAATCGCTCGATACCCCTTCCTATTTAAGGGTAAGATGGTCTTTGAAAAATAATACATAGCCATGTAGAAACACGTATGGCCCAATTAAATCTATACGCCCGAGTATTTATAAAATATTTATAGGCACTGGCACCCTGGGCGGTAGGCTGCAGGTTGTAGGCACGACGGATATGTCCGGCTACGATGTTGGGATCAGGAGGTGGCCGACAGCGACGTCCCCATGCGCAACCTCGGGAGGATCCGACAAGAACCAAAGGTGGAGGCCGATCCGACAAAGATCACGAGGTGAAGGCAGCCAGAGTTGATCCATGGCCGCCAGAGCTGCGATACACAGCTGCCGGCAACCAGCGTGAATGACGAGTGCTTGGCGGCGAGCGGCTCAGGGTGAGCGCGATATGGACATTATTTTTTGGAAATGAGCATATATTAATATCACAAGGATACCAATTACACCCAGCCTCTGCAACAACGCATACCCTATTGGCAATACGGATGCACACAGCCAAAAAAAAGGAAGAAGAATTACAAAAAAGAAAAGTCCCGCTACAGTGATTAGATCCTTAGTAGCAGCGACACTAACCCCACCAGAACAACACCAGAAGTCCAACATCTCCAATAGCGATGCCTTCAAGAAGGAAACAGAGCACAAACACCGTCATCGCCCGATCAAAGATCATAGGTTTTCACCCTGAAGAAAGTCCTCGCTCACAAAACAATGCCTTCAACAAGGTCATTGTCAGGCACAACCAATTAGGGCCAGACCTTGGATTTTCACCCTGCAAGATAAGATTGTGAACTCCTCCTGTGCTGTCGCCCCTACTTTCCGATGCCGCTGCTATAATTCCCGAATCACCAAGCCAATTCCTCATCGCCACCAGGACTCGAGCCACCATAGCTACTCCACCAATCTTGGCTACCATGACATTCTCCGCACACTGACTTCACCATGGAACTAAAGACATGTTCCATGATGGCAACATACTGCAGAGCTTCGCCTCGCTCCCTGTGAAACCAAAAGTTCAGAAAAACGACGGTTGCGCGCGACCGAATCTCATCCGTTCCAGCAATCTCCAGACATGAATCGTCCATGGGAGTTCGCCGGCGGAGCCTTCCGGAACACGACACTGCCACCAGATCTATGGAAACAGGCCGACGGCAGATCTTCGTCTTGGCGTGAGAGAAATCCTGGGACCGAGCCTTTGCCAGCAGATGCGACCCGCACCACCATGCGTCGAGGGAGAACCGCCATCAAATCTCGAGGCCGCCGCCCTGGCTTCCAGACCCCGCCGCCATCAGATTGTCGTCGGGGCGACAACCATCGAGCACCCAAGGGGCTTCCTGCAGGGGAGAGGCCACCACGCGAGGAAGCAGCCCCGCCGCCACCGTCAGCCGGTCGGGCTTAGCCCGTCGGTGTCCTCCGGTGGCAGCGGAGGAGGAGCGGGAGGAGAAGTCGGGGGGCGGCGGCTTAGGGTTCCGCCCGTGCCGCCCCTCCCGAGAGCAGCGCGTGCGGGTAGTGCTCGTGATCCTACGAAACATGCGAGGTTTCAATATGGGCCAGGATGGTAAAGTTAATTTTATTCATTATTTACTTAATTAAAACCTATTTGACCATGTTACCCTTAATGGGTTTGGGTGAGAGGGTTATAGTGGAGCAAACAAATAGTAAGACATGATGGAAAGTACTACCTCTGTTTGGAATTATTAGTCCTAAGAGCCTTTTTATATTGTTTGAGATTATAAGGGCTATCTCATTTATTAGTCTCTCTCATCCAATGCATGTTCTCATTTTTCTCTCACTTCTCTCATGCATGTACAACTATTGGTGCATTCATATGTTAATGAGAGAGAGTTATGGAGTGTCTTGGTAGTAGCAACTTGGCCCTTATGACTAATAATCCCAAACAAAGGGAGTAAATGGCTACAAATTGCTCTCTATTGCAGAGTTTGATGTTTTAGATATTGATTATTTTCCTTAATTATAACTTTAGTCAAACTTAGATAATTTTGACTTAGGAAAAACCTAGTAGATCGATTATTTTAGAACTGAGGGAGTACCCTATATATAAATCAAAATAGTATCTCATCATCCATTCCGATAAAAATTACAAGGATGTGCACGTCTGTGACGCAAATACTGCTAAGATCATCATCTTACATTTAAAAAATACTGTGCAATGTTGAACAAAGATTGTTTATTTATTACAGGGCTAAACTAGCGAATAAGTTTATATTAGTGCCATTAAAATGGTAGACTTAATTCCATGGTTTAAAACCATATACCTTCACAAGCCATACTATTGTAGTTTTTCAAATGTCCCGTTTATTATCTACTCGATATGTTTTTCAGAGAACAAATATGAATAGGGAACTAGGGAACACAACACGACTAAAGCGAACTCATATGTGAGGTGGTGAAAATTCTAAGAGAGAACATGCACTGTTGGAGGTACGCAAAATATGAAAGTACTGTCCGTCCATATAGAGCAAGAGAAATTCGTGCATGTGCTCTCTGAAACGAACTTATGAGCTTGTGTTGAACAAGCATCACATATGGTCTTTAAATAGCAATCACAAGCCTACTACTTGAATAGACCATGAAGCATAACACGGCTAGGAGTAGAGAGTTACATGAAACAAGCAGACATCCATTATTTGCCAGTATTGCAACACAGTTGATGCTAAGTTTGGGAGGCATCGAGAACATGTTAGTACTTTGGGCCATATTTGATACTACAGAGAGGATTAAGAACTGTGAGCTTACTCAAAGATTGTGGTCATCATTTACGCCATCTTTTTACTCCTTCAGCCTATTCTTTGCAAGATGTCACAGGTGCAGTGTACAAGGGAAGCCACAGCTACCTGGCTGACTGTTCGGTCCCGAGGCAGCGCACACACTCTTGGCTACCCATATGGATGTAGGTGCATTGAAGTATTTGCTTCTCTATAGAGTTTTCCCACACCACGATGCACAACTTTGGAGTACATTGTCACGGCCCAGCCTAGGCCTAGCGGCAAGCAACTCAGGAAGATGCTAAAGTGGAAGCGGTCCAATGTCCAACTCAACCTCTCCAACGATGCCATGTGCCAGCAGCGGTGCGGAACCGATAAAAGGGAGTGGTCGCCGTTAGAACGGTTGGAACAGATTTGAAGAAATTAGTCGAGCCCCACCTTGTACCTCCCCTAAACCCCATTGTATTTGTCTCGATCTTATATTATCTCGCTTGTAATACAAGGCGGAGTCATCCGAGGATGCAGAGGCCAGGGTACACCCCATTTCGAAAAAAAAAATACAAGCCGGAGTGTAACAATTGGTGCCAGACCCAGGTTATTACCAAAAGTTCATCAAGCAGTACGGAATCATTAGTCGTCCGCTAGCTGAACTCGATTTCAATGGACACGAAGACAATAGACAACTAACTTTCTAAGAATTACAGACCGGGTTCAAGCTCCTGCGTTGGCCATCCCAGACTTCACTCAGTAGTTTGTCATTTGAGACTTATGAATGTCAAAGTGGTGTAGGTACTATGCTGATGCAACACAATCACCAAATTACTTAGAGCATCTCCAGCCATTCGCCCCCCAGCGTATCGTTGTCCTTTCGGCGCTTCCGCCGGTGGTTTTTTTTTTTTGGCTTGGAAGGGCGCATGTTTCCAGCCACGCCCCAGTTTTTGCCCTCCCCCAACGCATCACAAATCGGCGATTTATTTGAAAGTTAATTTTCCCGCTACCAAAAAACGAAACAGGTCCAACATTTTCGTCCAACTCGATAGTCTCGGCGATCAAACCAGCCATAGTTTGGCGATCGAATTATTACAAAGTCATCGAAACCAAACAGCGGTCTCCTCTGCCGAGGTGGAAGGCGCTTCCTCTGCATTTGTGGCGGAGCTCGGCGATGGGGTGGGGGATGTCGTCGGGGCGAAGGTGTAGGTGTCGCCGCCGACATTGGTGTTGGTGTGGTCATAGGAGCAGAAATCAGGGGTGCTTTGGCCATCAACGGAGGCGTTGTAGGTGCCCGCATCTCTTCCAAGATGCGCCCGTGGTGCGCCATGTACCAAGCCTTCACCTTGTCGTCCATCATTTCCATGTTGCCGCCCATCAGAAACGCCAGGTCTGGGTTCCTCTTCTTGGCCGCGACGTTGGTCTTGAGTAGGTCAGATCTTGGCGTCCTGCTTCTGTAGCATGACCATCCACCTCGCGTAGTTCTTCTCCTCCCCCATGAAGGCGTGGATTTTGGTCTCGGTGATGCACTACTCGATCGAGGACTGCAGCCTTTCACCGCGGGAACCGTATCCCTTGCCAACTTGGCTTTCTTGTGTCCATCAGGACACCCTTCCGCCACTGCTGGCGCCGGTGCATTTGGATTGTGGACACTGTCTTTTCCCTTGGCGAGCATCGGGCGGACTTCTATCTACTTTTCACAAGTTTTGATCCTTGATAAAACATGGAGAAACTTGAAGTCGGCACCATTGTTTTCATGGTGATTGGCATCGAACATACGCACCATCTACAAAACCAAACAGGAGCAATGGTCGGTGAACACAATCGGTGGAAGAGAAAGGCATTCGATCGGCGGCTAGGGGTGACAGCGAGCTTACCTGGAACTCATAGTTGGTGCCCCCTCTCTGGGCGGGCTTGGACCTCCTCTTGAATCCCATGCCATTTGCAGCAAGCTTGTTGGATAATTGCCCAATGGTTGGCCATGTCCTTCTTGCCGTGTTCCATGTGGATCATGTTGAACTCGGGATCAAAAAGCTTGCACTCATCGAACGACGTCTTCACCTTCTTCCAATAGTGCTCGAAATTTCGTTTCACACCAGTGATCACGTCCATGCTGATGGACGTCCAAGCTTTGATGAGACACTCATATTTTTTGGCGGTCCACTTGATGTGAGGCTTGGCCGGCACGCAAGTTTCGCCGCCTTTCCCATTTTCTTATTCTTATCATTGGTCACGGACATCGCCAGTTCTTCCTCGTCGGCCTCGCCATCCTCTTGATATTGTTCCGTCTTGTCTTCCTCTTAGTCGTTGCTGGTCTCTTGCGAGTCCATAACGTCGCTTTCCTCTTGGTGAAGAACCCAGGGCACGACACGGTGGCCGTGGATCTGGATGTTATTGGGCTAATGTAGGCATCGCCTGTCACTCCGCCGAGAATGCTGCGGGTGTCGATGTTGGTGCCATTGAACTGGTGCGACGAGCTAGCCACATGGCTTGGGGAAATGGGAGAAGCACGTGGTGCAGCGCGAGTGAGTTTGCGTAGGCCAGTGAGCCTCCATAGGGGTTTTTATGTCGGTGGTGAAGACGGGAGGACCATGAGGAGGAGAGTAGTACGGGAAGGCAAGGTTGGGGTTGAAGCCACGGAGCATGTCACCGTTGGCGTACTCATAAGAGGGCAATAATTGTGAATGCAACATGTTTTGTCCATGTCCCTCTTGGAGCAGCACCGGCGAGGACGGCGATTAGTTCGTCGAGGATGTGATGCTTGCTTGACTGCTCCACACACCGCCTGGAAAATACTGACCGCCATTCGGCGAAAGACCAGGCCTCTCCATGGCCATCTTCGCCTGCGCCGCTCGTGCTGCTTGAGCCACCTTCACCTGACTAGCATTGAACTCCACATATATCTCCTGGCGGTCAAATAAGATCAGTCCCCTACGCTTCACGTCGGCCACCCACTCGGCGTTCGTCATGCCCGGTGTCCTCTTCTTTCCCTCTCTCTTCTTCCTCTGCTTTGGTGGCTAATCTGGATCAGTGATAGTCCGAGGAACCATGAATTTCTTCGGCGGCATGGTGGGCGGAAAATGGCGGGAGCCATGGCAAATGGCAGTGGAGATGGGGGTATGTAGGAAGGAAAAGGAGGGAAACCAGAAACGGGGAAGGAAAATCATCTTCGGTCGTTGACAGAGTTGGCCCAGGGGCCTTTCCACTTCTTCTCACACCCCTAGGGTGTTGGGTTCGTCTTGGGTTCGCTGGATGAAGTTTCAGCCCAATCTGGCAGAAAACGAGCATCTGGAGGGCCTGCTGGGAGTTTTTCGTTTTGCCAGCTAAAAAGGCTCCTACGAGCCTCTTGGGCGGCGACTGGAGATGCTCTTACTTGAGTAAAGTACTAGGTGTGAAGAATCGAGCCTTGTCAATCTATGAGAATGAGTGACTTGACATTCTTTTAGCTGTGGAAAAGTGGCGCTCATACATCCAGCATCAAGAGTTCCTGATTCAGACTGATAAAAAGAGTCCGCTTCATTTAACAGAGCAGAGGCTGACAACTAGAATTTAGCATAAAGCCTTTGTGAAGCTGATGGGATTGAATTTCCAAATTCACTACAATAAAGGCATCACAAATACTGTAGCTGATGCTCTGTCTAGGAAACAACACACCACATAATTCTTGGCTATATCAGTAGCTGAACCTACTTGGCTCCAAGTTCTTACGGATTGATATGATGATGATCCAATCACTAAGCAACTTTGTAAAAAGCTGACTTTGTCTCCATCCAATGACAAGATATATATATTGGAGGAAGGAGTTATTAGATTCAAGGGGAGGTCTGGGTGGGGTTTAACACTATAGGTCAGCAGTACATCATACATGCCTTGCATTCTAGTGGCATTGGGGGCCATTCAAGTGTTTTGCTCACATACCAAAGGGTTAAAGGCCTGTTTGCCTGGCCCAAAATAAAACCAAGGATACTAAGTTGTCAGGCCTACTACAACCCTTGCTAATTCCACCATTTCCTTAGCATACAATGAGTCTAGACTTCGTGGAAGGATTATCCAAATCACAGGGGTATGATGTGATTCTGGTGGTGTTAGATAAGCTAACAAAGTATGGACATTTTCTTCCCCCGAAACATCCCTTTACAGCCCCTCAAGTGGCACAGATATTCGTAGATGGAATTTACAAGTTGCATGGCTTTCCTTGGTGCATCATATCTGATCGTGAAAAAGTGTTTACGAGTCTATTCTGGCAAGAGTTTTTCAAGTTGACTGACACTCAATTGATGATGAGCTTAGCGTACCAGCCCTAGACTGACGGCCATACTGAGCGATTGAACCAATGTTTCGAGGCTTTTCTCAGGTGTTCTTCCCATGCCACCACAAAACATTGGTCTAAATGGTTACCGCTCACAGAATATTGGTATAATACTTCCTATCACTTTGTTCTCAATTGCTCCACATTTGACACTCTATGGACATGTACCACGCCATTTCGGGGTGCCTACTACATCGCTCACACCCTGGAACAGGATCAGCTTCTCCGTGACAGGGATATAACCATGGCTCTACTACAACAATAGTTACTTCATGCACAAGAACAGATGCGGCGGTAGGTCGATAAACACCGCATGGAATGCTCCTTTCAAGTGGGTGGCATGGTTTACATGTGCCTCCAGGTATGTTCAGACATCCATTGCTCACCATAGCACCCAAAAGTTGGCCTTAAAGTTCTATGGGTTGTACAAAGTGATGCAACGCATGGGTGTGGTGGCCTAAAAACTTGACTTACCAAGTGGGAGTCAAATTCACAATGCCATCCATGTCTCTCAACTGAAGAGACATCTACCTCCACAACATCACATGATTTCAGTGCACTAATGCTTCTGGATTCAATGCCTCTTCTTCAACCATTAGCGCCGCTGGAGTCGCTTCCATCTAGAATGGATGCATTGCAATTCCACAAATGAAGCTCACGTGGGACCGTGCTTCTCCACCTATGATGAGATGGGAAAAATGCCTTTCCTCTGTAGATGGCGTTTCCTAATGCACTCGCTTGGGGGCAAGCCAGTTCGCAAGGGTGGGGCATGTTATGGTAGAATTCAGGCCTGATAGCAAGCAACTCAAGAAGAGGTTGAACTGGAAGCAGCCCAAGGCCCAATTCAACCTCTCCAATGGTGTTGTGTGCCAGTAGAAGCACAAAACCGATAAAAGGGAGTGATCGCTGGAACATATTTGAACAAATTAGTCGATCTCGACCTTGTATCTCTCCTAAATTCCACCGTATCTCTCTCGAACTTGGATTATCTGGCTGTAATATAAGTTGGAGCGTAACATATATCAAGGTCGGTGACCACACGAGGTGGCTATGCAATGGTGTGAAACTCTTAACACAATGAAAGAGCAGAAAAAGAGAAAAGACATGCATGTAATCACTTTAATAAATGACACGTAGTTACTTAAAAGGCTTGAACATTGTTACACCTGACATCTACATAACTAGGATGCACATGGTCATAACATACATAAAATAAAAAAGCGAAATATATCTAATAATCAAGAAAATGTGTAACGCATATGGAGATGGAGGACCAATCCATAAATCATGTTGTCATCCATGTTGGATAAAAATTTCCTTTATTATGTCCTCTAATGTGTACACACCTCTATATATAGGTCACAGTTCTCCCCCATATTGTAGAGACGACTATAAATGAAGAATACTAGTGCCCCGATAGATAGCCTGCATAAAATTAATAATTTTTTATCATAAAAACATTGTCATTTCTACATAGACAAAATGACCAAATAACAGCAAGCGCTCCCACCCTAATAAGAACTCTAAAATTGTGATTAATACCACATAGTCAATTGCCAAAAATATTAGCTACACTACTTGGCGAATACAAGGTAGAAGCTATTTTAACAACTGAACATATACAAGGGACAAGTTTGCACTGGAGGAATCGATTTTTAATTGTCTCATCATGGTGACTTAATATGGACCTCGTACTTTTTGACTTAATATGGACCTCGTACAGAAAATGATATTTACAAGGTTTTTTTTGGCGAGGATGACTCCTCGACGAATATACCAAGCAAAGATTTTTTTTGTCTTTGGTAGCATCTTCATCTTCCAAATCTTTTTATTGTTATCAGATGGCACCTCAGGTTGGACGATGGCTGTATACATGGAATCCGTTAAGAATTTTACTCACATGTAAGTTTCATAGAAACTCTTCGTCCCTTTGTGATATTTGCATTATAGAAAAATGTTCAAAGATGCAAGTCTGTGATAAATTGAATCTCTTTTGAACATCACATTGGTGGAGAGGATTCCAAAACCATAGCGATAGTATCTCTGTTGTGAGAAGTAATATTATATAGAGCTATATATTGTTCCTAGAGTGTAGCATTTCTTAGGCACTTGCCCTCCTAGAATATAATGTTTGAGTCATCCTTAAACAAGTGTTTCTTCGTAGCTAAATCACCATTCGAGAAGTTCCAATGAACTTGGGAAAAATACTTGAGCCTATGTTTTCCTTTTAGAAGGGTTTGCCAGCTTTATTCTCGGTAAGTAGCTTCAAAATCCATTTACCTAGGAGAACCGTCCTTTTAACCTCAATGTCATGAATACCTAGCCAACATTAATTTTTGGGAAAAAAACCACATTCTATATAGCTAGTCAGTTTTTTCTCACTATTTCTCTTGCCAAAAGAATCTTGATCGAAAATATCCCAATACATATAATACTTCTTTAGGAAGGTGGCAGAAAGAAATCATATATAATATCATATTACTTAGTATTGAATTGATGAGAACTAATCTCCCACCCAGGGATAGCATTTTTTACAACTACTTAATCTTTTTCGTAGTTGCTCCTCGACATGTTTCCATTCAGTATTAGTAAGTGTCTTCTAATGTATCAGAATGTCCAGGTAGCTAATCAAAAACTAGCTTTTCCTACTGCCAAATAATTCAGCATACTGGTGAGCCTCGTCTTGAGCCTCTCCAAAACAAAACAATTTACTCTTGTGAAGACTAGAATGTTGTTCGAAAGCTTACAAAATTAATTTCATGTTTCTTGCTTTTTCATGGTCGTATTTCATAAAGAGAATTTTATCGTTGACATATGTAAGGATAAAAATCCACCATCAACTATATATGGACTCAGACCCTCAAGCTATCATTTTTTGCACGTTGAATCATGATAGCTAACATATCAGCCACTTTTTTGCTTAGTTTTGGCGGTAATGGGTCACCTTATCTTAGTCCTTTTTTGTTTGGAAAGTATCTACCGACGATATCATTGAATTTGATAGCCACACTATCTCCATAGGAAACAACGACTTAAAGCATGCCACTCTGTAGAGAAACCTTTCATTTAGAGAACTTGTTGGAGAAATAATCACTTGACTTTGTCATATGATTTTTAAAAATTTATTTTTAGTATTACCCCCATTCAATTTTCCCGATGTAGTTCATGAACTGTTTCATGTAGGATTATCAGCTCATCTAGCATGTTTCTTCCTTGGATGAATGAAGTGTATGTGGGACTAACTAGATGGTCAACCATCGAGTTTAGCCTAATTGTTTCGGCTTTTTTGAAGATTAAAACTATGTTAAGGAGACATATAGGACTCATTATTAGATACTTTCCGTCTCATTAAAATATGGTTATAAAATTATCTTAGCAACTTTTAGGCAAAACATGTCTAGTTGTCTAGCATGAAGGAAGTCGAACAAATCTAGAAGATCTGATTTGATAACAACCCAGAAGTTTTTGTAAAACTCTGCTGGAAAACCATCCGTACCTAGGCCTTGTTGTGTTTCATTTGAAAAATTCGCTTTCTTATTTATTTCTTGGTATATGGTACAGTAAGATGGTTATTTACCTCAAAAGAAACCTTAAGAATTCATCTGTTCGAAACCCATCCATAGAGAATTTGCCTTCTTCCAAACAAACTGTTATAATAATTTGTGATGTAAGATTTAAATTAGTCATATCCCTCGATCATGCCATCATCCTGTACAAGAGAATGAATGGGTTGCTTACGATATTTTCTATTGGTGACACTGACTACTTAGAAGGCTTAATTATTTCCCTTGTAATCTTGGAATTATTGTAATTCCTTCACACGTAATTTGTAATTCACCACAAATTTGAACAAGAGAGACCTACCTTATGCATAAGGAACAATTTAGACAGCTTAATATAATCCTCATGGTGGTATTGTTTGGTGAAATAATTTGAATTTAGCTTCGGATTTCAATACTTGTCCAAAAAAATGTAAGGGTCTAGAGACCATCTTCCGTTTAATCGATCTTCCTATTTTTTGACACCTCTTACGGTAGGGGCGATGTAAATTTTATAAATATAAATAAGAGCAAACAAGAGAGTACAACAGATGGATTACATCAAGGGGTAGAAGTGTCGAAAGAACCACATAAAGCCTATACAAAGATGGAGAACAACCATTCAACAAGGGGTTGAACAAGAGCAGACTTTACTTTGTACAAGGAGATCATGTTGGAAACCAACTTCTCACTGACTAAAGGAGACTAAAATATCTTTGAAGATGTAGTCATTACATATTTTCCACAAGTTCCACATGGCACACGCCACCACTTCCATAAAACATGGTCCAGTAAACAAACATCTAGCTGCCACGAAATTGGCTTTCAAATGTTGCGACGTATCCCATTGAATATTTATGGCTGCCCAACGCTGACTAGCAAAATCACACTCAAAAACTAAAGGGTGCAGCTATACCGAGGTCTACCTTGTTTTAAGGAAAAATAAGATCAATTCAGACAACCCACTAATATTTCTATTTTTGAAATATAAAAAGCAAATGAGCTTTGACTTTATTTAAAAAGAGAATACACTACTCAGCCATACTGCACCCACACGATCTCACGTACATAATCACGAAATCTTAAAATTTGAAATGTTTTCTAGCTCAAACCAGTTATCCGATTCAAGATCCGTTTTCACCGTTGGACTTATCGCGACGAGATCTTCAAAACTAGATCTCATGTCAATATGTTTCAACGACTTTTGTTTGCAGGATGTAACTTTGTGAAAGTTACATTCGATCAAAGTTACATCCAATTTACAGAAAAAAATGATGCCTGGGTTATCAAAAAGTTATATCCAGAAAAAAGTTACATCCGAATTAGCAGAAAAAGTTACATCATCGAGAAAAATGGTTATATCCCAGTTAGCTGAGAGAGTTACATCTAGCAAAAAGTTACATCCTCAAAAAAAGTCGCCGTAACATAATGAAATGGGTTCTAGTTTTGAAGCTCTCGGCATCACTAGTCCAACGATGAAAACAGAATCTAATTTGGATAAATGGTTTGAGCTAGAAAACATTTTAAATTTTCGGAATTTGTAATTAAATGCACAAGTGGAAGCATGCAGCGGCGTGATATGTGTTTTGGGTAGAAACGAGGTATGTCTCATAATTCAACGCACAAGTGGAGGCGTGGGATGGTGATCATGCGGCTACGAGGCATGACCTCGGTTTGTGCCACATCAAGGTCAGCCTAGAGATAGATTCTACGAAAACTAAATGGTCACGAGTCTCAAGTACTGCTCCTGCACAAAGGACGCACTCCGGATCAAAGTCAATCTGCCAATTTTTACGTAACTTGAGATCCTTGGTGTTGAGACAATCAATCAGCGGCAGCCAGCTAAAATCTTTTAGTTTCGGCAAGGCTTTGGATTTCCAAATAGCATTAAACCCCACATCCTATGGCAATTGTTCAAACAAAAAATTGTAGAAATTTGACTGTGTGTAGTTAATCCTCCAAATAAATGATCCCTGATCGACTGCCAATGGGTCAACCGGTGTCTCTTGAATAAGTTGTGAAATAATTTGAACCTCCTGAAATGTCTCAACGGATAGCGGAAGTGCAAACCAGGAACTAAAATCCTCCACAAGATCCAGATCAGCTACGGAAGTGTCCTTGTCGATCACATAAGAAAAAAACCAAGGATATTTTTTTTTCGAAATGGGGAGTTAAACCCCGGCCTCTGCATCATGGTGATCCACACAGCCTTTTATTACAAGGTTCAAAGATTCAGTACGATACAATCAAGAATCACAGAGGGTTAAAACATGAATCAACCATCTAAAAAATAAAATCATAAAAAGTCTAAACATCTTGGAGCCTACTAGTGCGACGCCACCCAAAAACCAGGTAGTAAAAGTCCTGCGCAACCTGTAGCAAACGGTTGCACCCAGCCACCATACTCTCACGCTGGTCCTCCCGAAGCAAATTGGACCATAATTGGATCCAGTGGATAGTCAAGCGAATAACCTGCAAAAAAAATTATTGAAGCTTCCCTATTAAAAATCATATCATTACGACTGTTTCAAATAGCCCAACATAAAGCCGATATCCCAATGCGTATACAAGCTTTATCACCTTTATCTATTCCATTCAACCAATTTCCAAACATATTAGAAATACTAGTTGAAGGTGGAATATTATAGGTAAAAAATATCATCCGCCACAACATATGAGCAAAAGGGCAAGAGAGAAACAAATGTTCAATAGTTTCATTGCTATCACAAAAATAACAGTTTTGACATCCAGTCCACTTTCTCTTTGCCAAATTATCTTTAGTAAGTAAAACTTTATTACTGAGAAACCACATAAATTTTTTAATTTTAAGCGGCATTTTCAATTTCCAAAGGTATTTACGAAAAAATCTTGTATCATCATTCATCAAGTCCAGATACAAAGACTTTACAGTAAATAAACTAGAAGTGGTTAGTCGCCAAACAAATTTATCAACTGTGAGCTGAACCATCATCAACCGCCTGCATAAGTGTAACCAATGTGTCCACTTTGTGCCATTTAACACCCTTCTAAATCCAATATTAAGTGGTATTTGCGCAAGAACATCAGACACTAAGACATTCTTATTGTGAACAATGTTATATAATGATGGATATTGACTTGCAAGAGATGTATCTCCCAACCATACATCCTCCCAAAAACGTACTGTTGTTCATTGTCCAACAACAAAAGAACCTCTACTGAAAAACTCATCCTTAGTATTCATCAAGCCTTTTTAAAATAGAGAATCAGTAGGTTTAACAATAACTTGAGCTAGTGTTTTATCCTTCGGGTATTTGTTTTGAATCAATTCTTGCCACACACCTTCTTCAGTAAGAAGTTTAAAAATCCATTTGCAAAGTAAACACTTATTTTTAATCTCTAGCACCTCTATACCTAAGCCCCCTTGATCTTTGGGTCTACACATCATACTCCACTTAGCTAAACGATATTTCTTTTTTTCATCTCTGTCCCAAAAGAATCTAGACCGGTAGAAATCAAGACGCTTTCTAACCCCTTTTGGAACCTCCAGAAAGGATAGCATAAACATGGGCATGCTTGATAGTACCGAGTTGATCAAAACAAGGTGGTCACCATACAAAAGAAATTTGCCTTGCCATCATCCTATCTTAGACATAAAACGTGTTTCTACCGGGTTCCACTCAGAATTTTAAACCTTCCTATAATGTATAGGTATACCAAGATATCGGAAAGGAAGTGAACCAGATTCACAACCAAAAATTTGTTTATATTGTCGTTCCATTTCCTTTGCCGCACCAAAACAAAAAAAATCACTCTTGTGAAAATTGATCTTCAATTCAGAAAGTTGTTCAAAAATACATAGAATGAGCTTCATATTAACCGCTTTTTGTAAGTCATGTTCCATAAATAATATTGTGTCATCCGCATACTGTAAAATAGAGACCCCTTCCTCAACCAAATGAGGTATGAGTCCTCCAACCTGACCATTTTACTTAGCTCGAGCAATAAGGACTACCAACATATCAGCCACAATATTGAAGAGTAAAGGGGAAAGCGGATCACCCTGGCGCAGACCTTTTCTTGTTTGGAAATAATGGCCAACATCATCATTAACCTTTATTCCAACACTCCCACCTTGAAAAAAGTGTCTGGTCCATTCACACCACATAGGATGAACGCCCTTCATACGTAACACTTGTTGTAGAAAAAGGTCATCTCACTTTGTCATAGGCCTTTTCAAAATCGATTTTGAAAAGAACCCCATCCATTTTCTTGCGGTGCAACTCATGAATCGTTTCATGTAGGACAACCACACCCTCTAAGATGTGACGACCATGTTGGAAATATGCCCTAGAGACAAATAGTAGTAAGGACTATTATCATATTTCATATAGTTTATGGTTAAGTTTTATATCATGCTATAACTGTATTGAGTGGAAACATCAATACAGGTGTGATATACAAACAACCAGGGGTTCCCAGTGAAACTCAAGTCACTGGTTCATTGGTCAACAGATGATCATGTTTCCTGATCATGTGGCATTTATGCCAGTTGGAAATGAGGTCATCTTATTCTGAGAATGAGATGATGAACCAATACCCAACCTAAACATCGTGACCCGATCATGTCACAAAGTTCAAGTTACGATGATTAGAAATGGATCCTCGTAGACTATTCCTTAGACCGTGAGGCTATATCAATCACTGTATCCCGAGAGTGCTTAGATAGCATCAAACGTCATCTGGTAATACGGTGGTTATAAAGGTGCGTTCAGGTACTCGGAGGAAACCATAGAGGCAATATATGTCAAGAGCGGGATTTGTCCATCCATGTGACGGGAAGATACTCAAGGGCCCACTCGGAGAGGTTATATCCAATAGCTGCACAGCATGTGATTTGATCACGGGGATATTGCTTGTCGGAACAAGTCAAGTAGCATTGTTCAATAACGAGATTGAACACGACATGGTGATGTCATTGATCAGATCTCGGGAAATGCAAGTATCAAGAGACAAAGGGAATAAGACACGGCTGTCCCGGTTCAAACGACGAAAGATCTTCGTGGAACACACAAGGGTCACATGGCCATCCAGATCCCTTTGTCGATCATTGGTGCGGGAGTGTCCCGACCATGTCTGGAGTGTTCCCGAACCGTGGGGTATCACTCTTAAGGGCTTGATGATGCTTAGAGAGTGTTTATAGGATCAGTGGAATCACTAAAGAGTTGTAGGGAGAAAACCGGAAGAGTTTCGGTAAGTCCGGAGGATGTCCAGAGTGGAGGTGGAAGGTGTTCCATAGCCACGGAGATTGAATAATATGTGAATAAATGTTAAACGTTGATTTAATCATTTATTCATAATTATTTAATAAAGAGAAAAATCAAATAAATGGTCAAAGGCTTAATGGGCCAATTTCCGGAGGGAGAGGGCCCATTAGGGGAAAGGAGAGAGGAAGAAGGGGCAAGGGGGAGGCCGGCTGGGCCTAGCCCCCCGCGTGGGGCCCACTAGGGTGGCCGGCAGCCACCCCTCCCCTCTCCTCTCCTTTAGTCTCACCCCGGGACTTTGAGGGAGGTAGTACCTCCCCTCTTCCTATATATAATGGGGGTATTTGGCCAATTTAAATACACCAATAATCAATAAAGGTCTTCTCACTTTTGGGAGGACCTCTAGTTGATATTTTCTCTCTCCCTCTCTCTCTCTCTCTCGTGACTGTGGTCCCAAGTCTAGACTGCGCGAGCGAGAGATATCTTCACCGTGGAGCGCCGTCGCGCTGTGGGATTCGGATCCGGGAGCTCTACTTCCGCAACTGCTGCTGGATCGGGGAAGCGGGAGTCATTGTCAGGCACCGGACATGTGTAACTCCCCGCGAGGTGTCGCACTTGAGGCACTCAATTCGTTGGATCCAATGAGCGCAAGGACTTCATCATGACCTTGAGGTCGGCTTCGGCTCGTCTACATCAACCACGCTCTCCTAAGCATTGACAACACTTTTTGGTCTTCAAGGGTAAGTTTGCGAAAAGCCCCTCCCGTTACTGTATTACTAATAGATAGGTCCTGACAGCTTCAGGGGTTCAGGGGCGTAGAGTAAAATTTATTGTTTTCATACGCGGAACCCCAACTGTGGTATCAGAGCTAGATCTATGCGTAGTAATGCTAGTACGAGTAGAACACACGAGATGCAACGTGTGGGCGTTGATCTTTTAGTTGTTACCCTCCCACGTGTACTTATGAATACCGCAGTAATGCTTGATGAAGCGGCACCCAACCGACTTTACGCGTTCATTCAAGAGACTGGTCCACGCTTGACATACAGCTTGTACCGTATAAAGTGGCTTAGGGGGGTGTCTGTCTCTCTCGCAGTAGTTGGTATACCATTTGCAACGGAGGGCCCCGAAAGGGGTGTAGTAGAGACAACTACTTGATCAGCGTTGTGCTGAAAGTTCGTAGGTAAGAATGGTTCTTGTGTGAAAGCCCATTCAGCCACGTAAAACATGCAAAGATAAGGTAGAGGCGGCTAACTTTGTTTTGCAGGGGGCATTGCTTTGTGATATGGTTGTGGCAAAGGTAAAGTGATTACCTTTTGTTACATAGTAGTAGATAGTCACGGAGGTGACGAACTACCACGTTGGAAAGACACCGGTACCCTGGTGTCTACGGCGCCGGAACCCTGGCGCCAGAACCCGGTGACGACGGATGGAGATCACGATGTGAAGGATCATGTCACATAGCATTTACATTCAATGTTATTGTTTGTATGTCTTATTTTGTGCTAGTATTAGATACTCGACGGTAGCCTAATAAGATGATCCCTGTTAAAATTACCAACGATTGTGTTCCCCCTTAGTGTGCACCACCAAGAAAGTTCTTCGGTATGAGGCGATCCAGGGTTACAAGCCTGGGTGTCAGACATATCTACGTTTGCATACAGTGGGTGTAAGCCATCTTTCACAACGAATACACTAAGGTTGAGTTGGTGAGTCTAGCATGTGCGGACATGGCCTCGGAACGCGGATGGTCAAAAGATCGAGCACGAGTTGCATGAATGATGTGACCGACGTTTAGCGTCCACCCTTGAACCCACATTGATGGCCGTGGCGATCGGGGGATATGTGGCTAATAGGGGTCGTGTTATCACTAGGAACCCTTTTGGGGATAGGTGTTTCTGAGTGGAGTTATTATTAACTCATTTAATTATAAACTTAGTCTAAATTCCTTTTGCAATTATAAATGTAGATGGCTCGCCGTGAAGCTTACTTTGTCATTGAGGATTGGGTAAAGGGTGAGAAACTTAGACTTGATGGATCCAACTTCCCTAGTTGGCTTGTGCGCCTAAATGATCTCCTTACTAGGAATCATGTGGTAGACTACATACACCGCATGATGGATTTGACTGAGCCAGATTACTATGAGACCCTACAAGAGCTGGCAGACCGCTACTATCGTCAAGAGATGTCCACCTACATTCAGATAATAATGCGTTACGGGATGGTGGATGAACTACATCCGCTCATGGGTGATCTTGATCCATATTCAATGGTGGATCAGCTGAGAGCAGAGTTCATAGGCCATGTGCGCATGTGGAAGCACGAGTTGCTTGGAGAGTTCCTTTCCATACAGATGGAGGAGCATACATGTCTGAAGGGTCACTTGGAGCGCATGCTTGATGCACACATGAGACTGGTTCAATTCGTGGATTACTGGATGGCTGATCCATTTGCGATAGACGTACTGCTTCGATCGTTGCCTCCTAGCTATGAAGGACATGTCCGGAGGAGCATCATGAGTGGTGATACGGAAACATTGGATTTCCATGAGTTCGTATTATGTTTCAGGAACATAAAGGTTGAACCAATCACCGGAGAGGTTATCGATGACAAAGGTATATATTTTATATACAGTTTTATAAATTTTATAATCTTGCAAACACATTTGCAGTGTTAAGTATATTTGATACTTGTTCTGTTTTGCTGAAAACTGGTCCTTCTACATGAGAGGTGCTTGCTAGAGAGGAGGTGACGTTGCGTGTTGATGGCGAGCATGATGATGATGACCGACGACACTCTCCCTCGACATTTATCATTTAGTTTATGTTTTAGGATGATTATTGTAATCAAGAGATTGTGAACTTCTTTAGTGTGTCTCACACTTCGTGAGACGGTCATTCATATGATTTTGTAACAAACAGTTGTTCCACTTTTATGAATGATTTCTATTTGTGTTCATATCTTGTTTGATTATGTGTGAATTATCCTTGTTGTTTTAAACTAATTGATAATGCATGAACATTTGTAAAACATTAAAAATGCCTTGTTTAAAATACCCAACTTAAATGATATTTCATTACGGAATGAAAAACATTGTTTAAAATTCAAAGTTATGTGATAATATGTGAAAGTCATTCGATTTCTTATCACATATAAATCATGCCTAAGTTCGGCAAAATAACTTAACACCGTGTATTACTTGAATACAAAGTGTTTAAAGAATTGTTAAAAGTCAATACATATTCGATGTATTATGTTTTAACGAAAATGGTAATTATCATTAAATGATTGTTTAAATGTGTAAAGTAAGTTTACCAAAGGAAACATGAATATGAAACTATTTGATTTGATCAAAGTGTTTCATCAACAAAGGGTATGAATGTAAAAGAGAATCTAATTACTATGATTTGATCAATAGTAATGAAATTCATCTTTATGAGAATGGCATAAAAGAAATTGTGGAATGCAAAGCGTTTTGAAACGTCAAAATGCAAAGCATCACAATGTGATATTAGATATCAAAGTGGGTTAAATAGAAGGCACCAAATAAATCATTGTAGTGTAGATGTAGAGACCATTAGTTAGAAATAGTTAGCACTCAATTAGATTATAGTGAACCATTTGAATTCGTGAAAGTTTTGGGGTTATTCGATATAACCAAAACAATAGCGAATAAGTCCTTGTAGATTATTCATTGGAAACTTTGAATACGAAATCCATAGCTAAAACCAAAATGAAAGCAAGACTTGTACTGCTTGGATTTTGGTGCATTCTTGAGAAAGCTCACTTTTAGTGATATTTCTCAATTATGGAGAAAATGGAAAGTAGTGTAAAACACGATGAGGATTCAAAACCCTGCATCAGAGTGTTCAGAAGTGCAACGGACAACGTTCCTGAACGATTCTCTGCACAAAAGGAAAGAATCAATGATATTGATCATTGTATTTTCCCCACTAGTGTTTTCACTACATGAAGTAGGATTCAAAATGTAATCCATATCTTGTATGGAGACATTTGTGAATCATTTGTCATGATTCTTGGAATATGACATACCTACGAACTACTAAGGAAATAATGGTAAACTAAAATTATGAGAAATCCTAAAAGCAAAATTCCCTTGAGATTAGAAAGCAATTCGTTGCTGAATCTCACAAGTAAACGGGGTTTCTTGAATTTTCCCAAATGACTGCAAAGCCATAGTGGAAAAGGGGGTGAATGACAAAAGCACAATTTGTCAGGTATTGGACAAATTCAAATGAATTTGATTCAAGTGTGCTGAATGTCTAGAGGATTTAAAACTAGTAACAGTACTAGTATCTCATAGTAAATCTCCAACTTTGATATTTGATCAAAGGATTTTGAAGTTGCTCAAAATAGTGAGTGGATATGCAATTTGCATAAAATTGAGTGGGAGCTATGAAAGCCTTCCCGAAACAATATGTGATTGACATATTTTTGAGTGGGGGCTTAGAGAGAGTAATTCTTAAGTATGTTAAGAATGAAAGCACAAATACTTATAAATAATGATTTATAAGATGTAGAAGTTAATAATAGGTGTATTATGATATTATGTAGTATTCCTTAAAGGATTCTAAAAGGGGTTTCAGAATAGAAGTTAATTAAGGAACCAGTCCTTAATAACTCGAATTAGGAATAGCATTAAGTTTAACATCAATGGTTGTAAGAAAGAAAAGGATGATCGTCATCCACTATGTTGAGACATAGGTTCTGTCTTAGTAAACCATGATGATAACTTAACATAATATGTGATCCAATAAGAAACGTTTAAAAGTGATTAAGTTTGAATCACGGAACATTGAGCTAAGTTTGTCCGCAGTATCTAGTAGAGAATTGTGGATATATTTTCCAAATCCATAAAAGGATGACATATCTTAAAATATAAGGGGTTATGTTATAAGGGAATATGTTGGAAACTCCCGTAATACCGACTAAAGTTAAGTAGGAAGCGAGGTGAACAAAAACATCGAAAGTTGCACAGTGTGCACTGGTGTTTCGATGAATACATTTATAATAATAGATAAGGGTACCATCTAAAGTGTTGTATAATGTTATGGCGGGGCTAGTTCGCTTTTAATGTAGAATGATGTGTCCCAGGGCACAGTGCCCATGGGAAAGCCCTCGAGGTTGATTTAACGTCACTGTATGCTCCTGGAATCAGGCCTCGTTCTGCTGCCATAACAACGATGCATACACACAGATGCTATCATGTGATGATAAAGTATTAATGTCAATCAAGGTGACATTAGTAAGTTGCAAAGGATTTGGGACTGTAAAGTACAAACCCAAGACTCAACCTCTTCTATGAGCAAGCATGTTCAGGGTACCGGATATATGGTGCCAATGATTGAGAACAAATGCAGCTAGTGTATTTGTACTCTAGTGCAAGTGGGAGACTGTTGGAAATATTCCCTAGAGACAAATAGTAGTAAGGACTATTATCATATTTCATATAGTTTATGATTAAGTTTTATATCATGCTATAACTGTATTGAGTGGAAACATCAATACACATGTGATATACAAACAACCAGGGGTTCCTAGTGAAACTCTAGTCACTGGTTCATTGGTCAACAGATGATCATGTTTCCTGATCATGTGGCATTTATGCCAGTTGGAAATGAGGTCATCTCATTCTGAGAATGAGATGATGAACCAATACCCAACCTAAACATCGTGACCCGATCATGTCACGAAGTTCAAGTTACGATGATTAGAAATGGATCCTCCTAGACTATTCCTTAGACCGTGAGGCTATATCAACCACTGTCTCCCGAGAGTGCTTAGATAGCATCAAATGCCATTTGGTAATACGATCGTTATAAAGGTGTGTTCAGGTACTCGGAGGAAACTGTAGAGGGAATATATGTCAAGAGCGAGATTTGTCCGTCCATGTGACGGGAAGATACTCAAGGGCCCACTCGGAGAGGTTATATCCAATAGTTGTGCAGCATGTGATTTGATCACGGGGATATCGCTTGTCGGAACAAGTCAAGTAGCATTGTTCAGTAACGAGATTGAACACGACATGGTGATCTCATTGATCAGATCTCGGGCAATGCAAGTATCGAGAGACAAATGGAATAAGACACGACTGTCCTGGTTCAAACGACAAAAGATCTTCGTGGAACACACAGGGGTCACATGGCAATCCAGGTCCCTCTATCGATCATTGGTGTGGGTGTTGGGTTCGCAGCATAGAAAACAAAAAAATTCCTATGATGGGAACTATACGCCAAGATCTATCTACTAGATACAAGCAACGGGTGGATATCCATCCATGGAGAACTTACCCTCGAAGACAACAAAGCTTTGTTAACGAGTTGGAACTCGTGGATGATGTAGTCGTACACTTGCCGATCTCAAGATCGTGATGAAGTCCTTCAGGTCCAGCAGCTCCAGCACCATTAGGTCTAGCACCATCAAGTCCAGCACCACAAAGTAGCGGTGCATCCGTGATCGCACACACGTTCGGTCCACCGAACAACCTCCGCCTCCTCGCTCCAGCGATGCAGCGGAAGCAGCAACTCCTTTTCAGATAAAGCCACCGGGAACATGTATCTCGCTAATCCGAGACCATGGAGAATAACTAGAGGGAGAAGATAACCTTCACGAGGAGGTGGTGCAAGATGAGAGGAGGGAGTGGGGGACCTTTTATAGGGAGAGGGGCAGCCCGTCACCATGGCCGGCGGCCAAGGGAGGTGCCCCCACCTCTTCCACATTCATGTGGGTGGAGCTCCCACTCACATAATTAGCCACTCACTCAAAATTCCACTCACCTCCATTAAATTTCCACCAAATTTAATGCAAGTTCTCATTAAATAAAACACTTTTATTTATTTTATTCAGAATTTCGTCAATTACATTAATTAACAAACATTCACATAAAACCCCCTGCAACATTTCAATATCACATGCAGAACCAGTTTCTGCAATTTCACCCGAAACAATTTCGGTTTCCATCGAAATGATTCTAGTGCTTTCTTAAATCTTTAACTGAAACATATTTGCTCCAAATGGTGTCGGTATCCCTTAAGTGTGTCACCCTATGGTTCGGGAATAATGTAGACATGATCAAGACCCCTCTCCGATCAATAATCAGCATCGGGGCCTGGAGATCCGTACTGACTCCCACATATTCAATGATGACTCTTGTGATCGTGTGAACCTTTAACGTCGTAACTAAATCCCTTTGTCTTGTGATATATTACATGTCCGAGATTCGATCATCGGTATCCAAATACCTAGTTTGATCTCGTTACCGACATGCACTCTTTTCTCATTCCCGTGATATAACATTCTAGTGATCACATCACTTGCTTGCAAGCTATTTCAATGTGATATCACCGAGAGGGCCCAGAGTATCTCTATCCGTCATCGGGATGGACAAATCCCACTCTTGATCCATGAGCCTCAACATAACACCTTCGTAGCACTGAACCCACCTTTATAGTCACCCTGTTACGGTGTGACGTTTGATGTTATCAAGATACTCTTCCGGTGTTAGCAATTAACATGATCTCATGGTCTAAGGACTAAGATTACTTCGTATGATGTTATAGCAATATAAACATAATGACTCTGATCGTAATGCTATACTTCGGATGAATGTTCATCACATCATTCCACCAATGTTGTGACCTCGTTATTAACGACATCCAATGTCCATGATCAGGAAACCTTGATCATCTTGTTAATCAACGAGCTAGTTTATAAGAGAGGCATAACTAGGAACTTTCCTTTTGTTTATTAAACACACATGTATTAACGTTTCCAAATTAATACAATTATAGCATGCAAAATAAACATTTATCATAAACAAGGAATAAGATAATAACCACTTTATTATTGCCTCTCGGGCATATTCCCTTCAGTCTCCCACTTGCACTAGAGTCAATAATCTAGTTTGAAAAACTTTGCGTATTGAACACCTATGGCTTTCTGGTGTTGCATATACGCGATTGCTAGTGGTTAACATAATCTCTGGCTCTAACAGTTTCAGTTTCGTGTGTATTTGCATGTCTTTGCGTCTCTACGCATCACTCATTCTCAAATGAGATGGCATTGTATAAATTTGGTCCTTTGGTACACCTTTAGTTCGTTTGGGTTAAAATATGTTGATATTATTGTCATACAATATATCTTCATAGTATTAGCCCACTTTGAACCACACCTAGTTTGATAACAAACTTCTTAACACAAATGCCCTCCTTTGCTGCTACTATAGCAGCATATACTTAGCCTTTTGTTGTAGTATCCGTCACAATGTTTCAACTTTGGAACTCATCCAAATCCATCATGGAACATCCTTTCCATTACATTGTGCCATCCATAGTCTAAATTGAGATAAATTTAATTTTTATCTTGTGACAAAACTAGTATCAATGTAACACTTTACAATGAACTACCTTTAACTATTTGTCACTTATACATGATATATTCTTAGTTCTTCCAAAGCTCATAATAATATCTTTACTATCGTCCAATGATCATCTTATGAATCATTCTGGTATGTTCTCATAACATTTAGAGCATAGGACATATCTGGATATATACATATCACGGTATAATCGATCAAAATATTCATGTGATTTTACTCACCAAGTGTTGAAACACTTGAATCTTGATATAATCCTTTCCATGCAGCAAGAACCTTTCTTGTTGTTTCCATATTGAACCCTTTCAATATCTCATATATGTATGTCTGGCATAACCATATTAGCGCCTCAATCTATCCATATAGACATTGATGCCAAATATTCCGGTTTTGCCCAAGTCTTTCATCGAAATTTTATTTTAATGAAATTCTTAACTTATGTCAATACAAGATACATCATTTCCAATCAACACCATGTCCTCTACATAATGTATTAGAAATATGTCTCAGTGCTCCCACTTAATTTCTTGCAAATGCAAGCATCTTCATCATCTCCGATGAATTTAAACTCCTTTAACATTTTCATCATGGTGAAGATTCCAACTCCGCTATGCTCACTTCAACTATTGAAGTTTGCATGCCCTTTTAGCACCCTTTGAATTAACAAAACCCTTCAGACCGTGTGATGTACACGTCATAGGTAACCATTCTATTAGAAGAACCTTGTTTTGTTTATTCAACTACCATATACCAAATTATATGTAGTGGTTGCTACATTAATCCGTCAAGACTAAATATCGCTATGAAAGATCAAATCTTGTCATAGTCAACTCCTTGAACATTGCCATAAACTTCTTTCCGACATGTCGACTATTTCATAGATGTTAAACATCCATGTCTATTTATTTATAGATCCAAACACGACCGATAGGCTTCACGCCTTTTCGGAGGGTCTTCCAAGTTCAGAAACTTGATTTCTCATGTATGGATACTATCACGGATTCTATGACTTCTAGTCATTTTATGGAGTCAGGGCCCATCATCACTTCTTTGCATGCAGTCGGTTCATCATTGTCAAAACAATAACGACTTCTGTTTCAAATCTTACTATTTGATTCTTACTGACCCACATGGTTCAATAAGAACTCTAATCTCCAAGATTACACCCTTTGTAATCACGGGAGCCATGAGCATTGCGGCCGCCACCGGGACACTTTCCGGCGCTGCACTACTCAGCACATATAGCTAAGGTTCAACAACCTTATCAAAGTTCTATTGTCCTCCCACTTAACTTTTCACGAAAAATTCCTTCTCAAGAAACTTGACGTTCCAAGCGACAAACTCTTTTGTCCTCGGTGTTATGGAGGAATTCCTAACAAATTCTTTGGGATAACCTACAAAGACGTGCTTATCCGACTTTGGTTATAAACATTATACTTATGCATAGCATATCAAAATTTAAGAAAAGACAATTCGGGTTTTATCCTAAACCATAACTCATACGGTGTCATTTCAACGGATCACGATGGTGCTCTTTTCAGTGTAAAAGCGACAATCTCTAAAGCTTTAATATTTAAAACATAATGGCAGTTTTATAAATGACACCTTTGATCTTACCATGTCAAACAAGGTTTGATTTGATCTCTCGAACATACCATACGCCTGTGGTTTATCAGAAAATGCAAATTCATTGAACAATTCCTGAAATCTTAGGTGTTTTGCTAAACCTTTAACTCAAATATCTTCATTTATGATCAAATCATAAACTCTTTTATTTTCTTGTTACAATGACTTTTCACTTCATCTTGAAAGTCTTTGAACAATTCTCAAATGTTTCATACTTCTTTCTTATTAAGTAAATATATAAATATATTCACTCAAATTTCCAGAGAAAGCATATGAAGCAAAAAGATCCATCGCATATGGCTACACATAATGGACTATATACATCAACATGCATAATATCCAATAAGTTAGTCATCCGTTCCTCTTTGGCCTATGGACAGAGTTTCAATTATCTCGAGGGAAGTTTCACAAGCATCAATTGATCAAAATCAAAAGACTCCAAAAATCCATCAAGATGGAGTTTCTTCATGTTTACTTTCCATTATAATTCAAACAGCGATGTCACTTCATAAGTGATCTTCCAATCATTTGTCTTACGATATTTTAGCAATAATGTTTATGGATGTGATTTCTCCAACTAGACTTGTAAAAGTTCATCCATCTTTTATGAAATACAGTAATTATTTGAACAACCATTGTTCTCATAATACCGGAATAAAATAACAATTATTAAAACAAATCTTGAAGGCTGGGTTTGACGACAACGAAAAACACAATAACACTTTATTTGTTTTCGATGAACATCATCACTTATTCTTTTGCTAGTTATTTAGACCGTTGCAGTTCATGAATTGTGTTGTTCTGTATGACACTTCACACCAACCAATTCGGTATCCAATACCTCAGAACCACATTGTTTAACTGTAACACCCCAGGTAACCACCAAGCCTGGCAATGCTACCACACATCCATATAACATTACAAATCTAAAGCCCCCTTTGTTTATGAGGACAAACACAACGGGAAATTAAGAATATGGCACCAGTTGAAACCATACACGGGGAGGTCCAACAAAACCCAAGATGAATCTGACATCTAAGATGTTCCATGTTGACCAACCAGGGAGCTATAAAACATAAACCAAACCTCAGTGGCCAACAGTTAGGAACCATCATGGGTAAGTTTATTCTAATCGATTTATAGAAGCCTAATATGAGTGAAAATGGTGTGTCATAACATGTAGATGTGCTACTCCCGGTCCCATGCATGCCGTCATCAATAATACCTAAAAACATAGAAGCCACAAGGGTGAGTACAAAGACTCAACAAGTTCACTAAGGCATAATAAACAGTACACAAGTCAAAACACACAAACTTTTATCAAGCATCAACCCTTCATAAAACACACATAAATATGCCATACATGCCTATATGCTCATCTCATCTCATCGCGTATACCGGTATCGCTCGAGTGGACACCCGTCGGCATCCACTCGCTCCAACACGTGGAGGATGCCTCCAAAGTGGGTCACAACCCAGCAATGGAGGTCGCATTGTGCCCACCGAAGTAGGTCACATTATCATCATGGGTGTGAAAATATGCATAATATGCACGTGCCATCATCATATTCATCATTGTCATCATCGACATATCATAATCATTAGATAAAACTGAGTGTAGAGACAAAATTTACTATCCATCATGAACTTGCCTTAGCCGTTGGGGAGCAAGCAGTAAATTGGTTGATTCCAAACCAAAAGTATCAACACCTGTAATTGAAATATATCTCACTCTCAATATATAACATCATTGCATAAACATACAAGCAAATATGTCGTCGATCCTATGCACAGGAATCCATTGGTATCAGGAAATACACCCTAGGTCTAGACATTATTAGAGGTAAAAATGAACCACGAAGAATCAGCTATCGGCTAGACTAGGACCAATTTAATCTCCTCGACTATATAATCACTAGTAATAACATGTAGTACTTGCAGAACTGCTATGCCGCGGACCCGGAGGCATAAAAATAAACACGGAAAAAGTATGGCTCAGCCCAAGCAAGTGTGTGACCGAAAGAACCAGCTACTATGAGCTAAGAAGGATACCTAAATTTTCTATAGCTGTGCGTTGTGCACCTGACTCCAGTGTCACACAAAAACTAACAAGCTCAAGCTAAAAGGACAGCTCCAGGAACTATTAGCGTTACAAAATTTTGGACAGAAGATCTGTTAAAGTGCTAATTTGTTGACCATAGATTCCACCAAGTAAGCAAACAGGTCCAACCTGAACTTACTTACGGAATAACAGTTTGTATAAATAAAAGAACATTTTACCAAGGTACTATGAGCCCAACGAATATTTAAATTTCAAGTGATCAGCATATTCATGTGTATTCTAGAGTAGAAGTTCGATCCTCTTTAGTCCAGCCTTGCTAGCAGCTAACTCGTGACTTCTTTAAAAAAACAGTACTAATGGCACGACATGTCCCAGCCAAAACCAAACTCTCCTACAGGAAAACAAGAGGCAACGATGTACATAAAGACAACTTGGTGGCAACGAGGCATACCGGCAGATCGGCACCCCTTGACGAAAGCTTCCAGGCGACCACAGCGAGACCACCACGAAGAACCGATGGAGATGGACGTGGCCAGCTATTGAGCTACACACCAGCGGCGTTACAGCTCACGAGTTGGCGGCGTGGCGGTGGACTAGAGTACCAGCGGTAGAAGAGGATTAGGGCAGAGAAGTGGCCTGCGGGCTGCGCCGTCCTTCCTCCGACTATACTAAACGACCAGAATACCTGGACAGTACAAGGCCGTATCGGGTAAAATAAGCCCAGCCCAAATTTATTTTTAGCGCCTTAAACAATTATTACTACACTAAAAGCACTAGGTCGTGAAACTAGTGACTGCTACTGAACACTAAAACGGCAGGTCAAGGATTCTAGTACTTGCACACTATTTTTTTCCCATTTACATATCAAGTATACGTATGTCTTGGTCATATTTATTCTGTATAAGATTCAATAAGCAGAAAATAGTTAGCATTAAAATTTGGGATATTACATTATCAAGCAAGGAATACAACCATAACATGTATATCTTTTATATACCTAAGTTGGGCATCTTTAACCTTTTCTTTTTTACCAAATATTTTATAGATTCTCTTTCGACAATTTCTTTTTTTTAAAAAAAATCTATCAACATCAATAGTGGTGTCATTCACATGACACATAGTACAAAGCGTATATAGTCAAATACTAATACCTTTGGACTTGCACTTTGAAGTGGATCACCATCATTAAATGTTTGGTGTTCTTTCAAAAATCTATTCTTTAGTAATCTATTAGTGTAGTAAACATTTTACTTACATCTTCTATTCATCCTTATCATGACAACTTTCATGATCAAGCTACTATAGGCTATAAGGAAGATTCGCGAGTATAATGTTAGTTCCCAACACCTTTTTGGGAGATCCAGATGCCTAGCATCTCCATCCTTCACAAATTCTCATACAATATGAGAAGATGTATTTTGCTAAATTATACTCTATCATAATGCAACCAAAAACATTGTTTTAGATATCGCAATATCTTCCACACATGATGGTTCCTGAAACAATTCTTTCAGCTCCTAGATAACCTTGATATTAAAACAATTTTTGAATATCAATAATCATGGAGGCAAACATGATACTTTAGATACTAACATTGGAATTCTTACTCTTTATTTAATACTACTTATTAAACTTCATAGAGTAAATAGAGTTTGCTGAAAGTTTGCAATAGGACTTCTAAACTTTAAATTGACATTGAAAACAATACGATACCAGTTCATAAAGTAAATATCCAGAATTCTATAGTTCTATTATCTCAATTAAAACTAAGTATAAGGTAGTGAACAGATGCCAATGACTACAACAAATTATGCAAATTCACTTCGATTTAATTTATAAAAAATTTGAGTTCGACTAATCCAAATTAGAAATGAACTCCCACTCAAAAACGACATCCCTCGTGCCTTTTTAGTGATTACATGAACCAAATCCACTACACCAAGTCTGATCATCACGTGAGTCGGTGTAGCTTCAAAGGCGAGCATCAATATGGTCATCATATCAACTATATGACTCATGCTTAACCTTTCGGCCCGTGTTCCGAGGCCATGTTTATACATGCTAGGCTCGCCAAGTAAGAACCTTAGTATTCGCGTGTGTAAAACTGTCTTACACCCATTGTATGAAAGCGTAGAGTTGAGTACACCTGATCATCACGTGATGTCTCGAAACACGATCCATAAAACGGTGCATACTTAAGAAAGAACATATTTTATCTTGATATTTAAATGAGGGATCATCTTATAATGCTACTAAAAACGCCAAACTAGCAATATAAGATGCAAACATCTAATGTGTAAAGTGACATGATATGGTCCATGCATTTGATCTCTATCATTTACATCGTGGTATGATCTCTACCATTCCTTTGTGTGTAAGGCCAAGATCTATGGAACTTACACGTTAAGTGTGTTGTAAGAGTATCTATCATACATCTACTTACAACAATACCATATCAAGACACCAGCCCATCAACGATCTAAACTAGACGCCTCTAATTTATCAATTGCAAGTTTTACGTGGCTTAGGGCTTTCGGAGATAGAACCGGTCTTACCTACGAACATGAACCACAACGAGGATAACCAAGTTATTAGCAACTCGTTGTAAATCAGATATTGACTATAGTAGGAGAGACAGATACCCGCCAGCCACTTATGCAAAACTAGTTGCATGTCAGTCGTGGAACCGGTCTCATGTATGATGACATGTAAGGTTGGTCCGGGCCGCTTCATCCCACTATGCCACCAATATCCAAAATACATAGAAGATGAAATAACATGATCATCATCGCCCACATATAAACATATGTGTGCTACCCGAGCAAAGCACCTACGCATAGATCAGGCTCTGATACCACTGTTGGGTTCGCAGCATCGAAAACAAAAAAATTCCTACGATGGGAACTATACGCCAAGATCTATCTACTAGATATAAGCAACGGGTGGATATACATCCATGAAGAACTTACCCTCGAAGACAACAAAGCTTTGTTAACGAGTTGGAACTCGTGGATAATGTAGTCGTACACTTGCCGATCTCAAGATCATGATGAAGTCCTTTAGGTCCAGCAGCTCCAGCACCATCAGGTCCAGCACCATCAAGTCCAGCACCGCAAAGTAGCGGTGCATCCGTGATCGCACACACGTTCGGTCCACCGAACAACCTCCGCTCCTCGCTCCAGCGATGCAGCGGAAGCAGCAACTCCTTTCCAGATAAAGCCACCGGGAACATGTATCTCGCTAATCCGAGACCATGGGGAATAACTAGAGGGAGAAGAGAACCTTCACGAGGAGGTGGTGCAAGATGAGAGGAGGGAGTGGGGGGGCCTTATATAGGGAGAGGGGGGCAGCCCCTCACCATGGCCGGCGGCCAAGGGAGGTGCCCCCACCTCTTCCACATTCATGCGGGTGCAGCTCCCACTCACATAATTAGCCACCCACTCAAAATTCCACTCACCTCCATTAAATTTCCACCAAATTTAATGCAAGTTATCATTAAATAAAACACTTTTATTTATTTTATTCAGAATTTTTTCAATTACATTAATTAACAAACATTCACATAAAACCCCTGCAACATTTCAATATCACATGCAGAACCAGTTTCTGCAATTTCACCCGAAACAATTCCGGTTTCCATCGAAATGATTCCATCGCTTTCTTAAATCTTTATCTGAAACATATTTGCTCCAAATGGTGTCTGTATCCCTTAAGTGTGTCACCCTATGGTTCGTGAATAATGTAGACATGATCGAGACCCCTCTCTGATCAATAATCAGCAGCGGGGCCTGGAAATCCGTACTGACTCCCACATATTCAACGATGACTCTTGTGATCGTGTGAACCTTTAACGTCGTACCTAAATCCCTTTGTCTCGCGATATATTACATGTCCGAGATTCGATCATCGGTATCCAAATACCTAGTTTGATCTCGTTACCGACATGCACTCTTTTCTCGTTCCCGTGATATAACATTCTAGTGATTACATCACTTGCTTGCAAGCTATTTCAATGTGATATCACTGAGAGGGTCCAGAGTATATCTATCCGTCATCGGGATGGACAAATCCCACTCTTGATCCATGAGCCTCAACATAACACCTTCGTAGCACTGAACCCACCTTTATAGTCACCCTGTTACGGTGTGACGTTTGATGTTATCAAGATACTCTTCCGGTGTTAGCAATTAACATGATCTCATGGTCTAAGGACTAAGATTACTTCGTATGATGTTATAGCAATATAAACATAATGACTCTGATTATAATGCTATACTTCGGATGAATGTTCATCACATCATTCCACCAATGTTGTGACCTCGTTATTAACGACATTCAATGTCCATGATCAGGAAACCTTGATCATCTTGTTAATCAACGAGCTAGTTTATAAGAGAGGCATAACTAGGAACTTTCCTTTTGTTTATTAAACACACATGTATTAACGTTTCCAAATTAATACAATTATAGCATGCAAAATAAACATTTATCATAAACAAGGAATAAGATAATAACCACTTTATTATTGCCTCTCGGGCATATTCCCTTTAGCGGGAGTGTCCCGACCATGTCTGGAGTGTTCCCGAACCGTGGGGTATCACGCTTAAGGGATTGATGATGCTTAGAGAGTGTTTATAGGATCGGTGGAATAACCGAAGAGTTGTAGGGAGAAAACCGAAAGGGTTTCGGTAAGTCCGGAGGATGTTCGGAGTGGAGATGGAAGGTGTTCCATAGCCACGGAGATTGAATAATATGTGAATAAATGTTAAATGTTGATTTAATCATTTATTCATAATTATTTAATAAAGAGAAAAATCAAATAAATGGTCAAAGGCTTAATGGGCCAATTTTCGGAGGGAGACGGTCCATTAGGGGAAAGGAGAGAGGGAGAAGGGGCAAGGGGGAGGCCGGCTGGGCCTACCCCCCTCCCCACGGGGCCCACTAGGGTGGTCGGCAGCCACCCCTCCCCCCTCCTCTCCTTTAGTCCCACCCCGGGACTTTGAGGGAGGTAGTACCTCCCCTCCCCCTATATATAGTGGGGTATTTGGCCAATTTAAATACACCAATAATCAATAAAGGTCTTCTCACTTTTAGGAGGACCTCCAGTTGATATTTTCTCTCTCCCCCTCTCTCTCTCATGACCGTGGTCCCAAGTCTGGACTGCACGAGCGAGAGATATCTTCACCGCGGAGCGTCGTCGTGCTGCGGGATTCGGATCCAGGAGCTCTACTTCCGCAACTGTTATTGGATCGGGGAAGAGGGAGTCATCATCAGGCACCAGACGTGTGTAATTCCCCGCGAGGTGTCGCACTTGAGGCACTCAAGTCGTTGGAGCCAAGGAGCGCAAGGACTTCATCACGACCTTGAGGTTGGCTTTGGCTCGTCTACATCAACCACACTCTCCTGAGCGTTGACAACGCTTTTCG
This sequence comes from Avena sativa, assembly GCA_916181665.1. NCBI lineage: Eukaryota > Viridiplantae > Streptophyta > Magnoliopsida > Poales > Poaceae > Avena > Avena sativa. The sequence continues at coordinate 455,333,343 of OV702290.1, forward strand.
GCCTTCAAGGGTAAGTTCGTGAAAAGCCCCTCATGTTACTATATTACTAATAGATAGGTCCTGGCAGCTTCAGGGGGTCAGGGGCGTAGAGTAATTTTTTTGTTTTCATACGTGGAACCCCAACAGACCAGGCATGAAAGCAGTCTGAGTTGGTCTTATCACTTTATGAGCCAATTCAGTAATTCTGTTTGTTGCAACCTTAGTAAAGATTTTGGAGCTCATGATGGCCCAAAATATATCGAGCTTGTTGGGGAACCCCAAGAGGAAGGTATGATGAGAACATCAGTAAGTTTTCCCTCAGTTATGAAACCAAGGCTATCAATCCAGTAGGAGAAAGGAAACACCCCAAAAGTGTAGCTAGCTAAACTTTGGCAGGGCGCACTACCGGTGCCAGCAGCAACATGGAGACCTGCACCACACAACCACAGAACTCTGTCCCCATCTTGCGATGAGGTTGTCAATCTCACCGGTTTTGCTGAAAACAAAGGATTAAACGTATCGAATGGAAGGAAGTAATAGTTTGCAGAAAGTAAACACAAAGCAGTAAACAGTTGATTATAGATTAAAAGTAAAAGAAAAGGACTGGGTCCATAGTTCACTAGAGGTGGCTCTCCTTAAGATAGATAACATGCTGGGTGAACAAATTACAGCGAGGCAATTGACAAACATCGAGAAAGCGTGCAAGCATATACTACTCATCTTGACTCCTTTGAGATTCGATTAGACATTATAACATTATACATAGACCGTAATCCAACTGCATCTATGACTAATAATCCACCTTCAGGTTATCATCCAAACCCCCTCCAATATTAAGTTGCAAGCAACGGATAATTGCATTACGAATTGCATGTAAAGTAAACAATATGATTGTTCTATGAACAAAGGATTGTTGTTTTCGCCCTAGTAGCAACATCACATCTAGTACCTTAGAGATTTTTGTCACTTCCCCAGATTACCAGAGGCATGAACCCACTATCGAGCATAAATACTAACTCTTGGAGTTTCTAGCATCTACTTGGCCAAGATAGCTGCTGACTCGTGTATTAACGAGCTCGTTGGGGAACCCCAAGAGGAAGGTATGATGAGAATAGCAGTAAGTTTTCCCTCAGTTGTGAAACCAAGGTTATCAATCCAGTAGGAGCAAGGAAACACCCCAAAAGTGTAGCTAGCTGAACTTTGGCAGGGCGCACTACCGGTGCCAGCAGCAACGTGGAGATCTGCACAACACAACCACAGAACTCTGTCCCCATCTTGCGATGAGGTTGTCAATCTCACCGGTTCTGCTGAAAATAAAGGATTAAACGTATCGAATGGAAGGAAGTAATAGTTTGCAAAAAGTAAACACAAAGCAGTAAACAGTTGATTGTAGATTGAAAGTAAAAGAAAAGGACCGGGGTCCATAGTTCACTAGAGGTGGCTCTCCTTAAGATAGATAATATGTTGGGTGAACAAATTACAGCGAGGCAATTGACAAACATCGAGAAAGCATACAAGCATATACTACTCATCTTGACTCCTTTGAGATTCGATTGGTTATTACAACATTATACATAGACCGTAATCCAACTACATCTATGACTAATAATCCACCTTCAGGTTATCATCTGAACCCCCTCCAGTATTAAGTTGCAAGCAACGGATAATTGCATTATGAATTGCGTGTAAAGTAAACAATACGATTGTTCTATGAACAAAGGATTGTTGTTTTCTCCCTAGTAGCAACATCACATCTAGTACCTTAGAGATTTCTGTCACTTCCCCAGATTATCAGAGGCATGAACCCACTATCGAGCATAAATACTAACTCTTGGAGTTGCTAGCATCTACTTGGCCAAGATAGCTACTAACAACGAAAAGCATGCAAGATCACAAATAACAAAGACATGATAGAATCAATAATCAATCTAAAATAGCATCTCAATATCCATCGGATCCCCGCAAATACAACATGCAGAATTACAAATAGATGATCATGATCATGAACGGAGCTCACAAGGTCTAGACATGAAAGCACAAAGGAGGAGAACCAGCCATCTAGCTACTACATGGACCCGTAGTCCAGAGATGAACTACTCACGCATCACACCGGAGGCTTGCATGATGATGAAGAAGGCCTCCAGGGTGAATTCCCCTCTCCGAAAGGGTGCCGAGAAGAGCTTCAGATCCCTCCCGATCTAGGGATGGAGATGACGGTGGCTACAGACTCTTTCATGGAATTTTGATTGGGTACTTAGGGTTTCCGTATCAGAGGGAATATATAGGCGGAAGGAGAGGCCGAGAGGGTGCTTGGGGCGGCCAGACCACCCCCTGGTGCGGGCCAGGCCTGGCCACGTGGCCGGGCTCCAGCCCCTCTCCGTCTCGTATTCTGGCTCTAGGTGTCCCTCGGTATAATAATGACTTTGACTTTTGTCCCGTCCAATTCCGAGAATATTCATTTTCTGACTTTCCTGGAACCAAAAACAGCAGAAAACAGGCAGCTAGCACCGTGGCTCTTGTTAATAGGTTAGTCCAAGAAATCATATAAAAAGTACTCCAAAGTGTGGACAAAACATAAGAAAGTAGATAAAACCAAGCATGGAACATCAAAAATTATAGATACATTTGCAATGTATCAACATCCCCAAGCTTAACTCCTGCTCGTCCTCGAGTAGGTAAGTGATAAAAAGAAAGAATAATTTTTGAGGTGACATGCACCATCATAAACTTGACAAAGTATTTGTAAAACATTCGAAGCTGGGATCATGGTACTTCAATCATAACATGAAAGGCAAAGTTCTAGCAATAAGACAAAGAAACTATGTTGCAACATGAAAAGGCACAAACAAAAGATTCATGAATAACAATGCTTTGCAAGACGTTTGTTTGTTGCACATAAAGAAAACATAGCATAGTGGTATTCAACTTGTCCCTCATAGAGTAGCAAACATAAATTCATAGGACACCTTCAAAGTTCATAAGAGTGACTAGATACAAATAGTTTAAAACAAGCAATATCAAGGTATGCATCAATCAACAAGTCTTGGGACAATGCACATAGAACTAAGAATGGCCACTATGCTCTCAAAGTAGGTGCATAAAGGTAGAAGGTGGAGACTCAATATAAAAGTGGAAGAAAGTCCTTCATAGAAGGAAGTAGGGATTCAAGTTTCATAAAGAGCTTCCAAAAATTATGGTACTTAATAGCTTTCAGCTCTCATTGCCCCTATCATAAGCATCTTGAAGTGATTAAGGTTAAAGTGAACAAACTATGGTGTATATGCTTGACGAAGTATAAGTTGGAAATCTCATGTCCCTTGAATACGAGGGCCGCTCCTCATGCTACTCAAGTTTAGTCACTGGTAAGTTCTTGTCATCGTAAGTACATGTCTATCATAGAGAACCGCCAACGGGGTACCCCTTACCCGATGGTACGGAAGAATCCCCATATCAAAATGACAATGCAAGCAGACAACGAGCATCTCAGCAATCTTCTTATTTACCATGGGAATATGGTGCTTTTTCTCTCTTTCCTCTTTTCATAATCTCTTTTTTTTCTTTTTCTCTTTTTTTTCTCAATATCGGTGTCGTGGTGGTGTCACGGCAGATGCCATGGATAGGCTAAAGGTTGGGACTAATATGCGCTAGAGGAATCCAGGGAGGGATAGTAGAGTGATTCTCTACACAGAAGCTTTGTACTGATGTTCTATCTCCCATATTACAAGTGCTCCTTGAGCTGTATTGACAAGAGGAGGAAGAAGAAATTCTCTTACTCTTGCCTACCAACTAGCCCAAGAACCCTAGATCCACTAGTGCTCAACCAACTAGAATTCTCCCAACTCTGTATCAGAAAAAACCCAACCCCCCTACCAGAACCCTAACTCCCCCCCCCCTTATATAGAGGTGGTTCGGTCCTAGCTAGGGCATACGTGGAGGCATATTCCTAAGAATATGCCCCTCCCAAAGTAGTAACCCGACAGGGGTGCTTTTCCCCCGCGTCACACTTGCTTTAGCGACGTAGCCTCTGTGGCGCCCACGTTAGCCGACGTGAGCGTCGTCACCCTTGCCGGCCATGATCCGGTGGTCCTGCCCTTGCTTTATTCGCTCATCCAGTACGCACCGGACCTTCTTTTTTGACCAGAGAGATTCCTTCCTTCTCCTAGAAGCCAAGCGAGGATCCGGATCACAGTTGATCCGGCCACACCTGTTCCTGCATATAAGTTAGACAAGCATTTCCGACTTACTCCTTAAGTCGGACGAGACAATGTTAGGCGACCCCCCTGGTTCGGGTTACTCCGTGATCCGGCCTGCCTTGAGGTGACTCGGCCAGCATCCGCTTTGACCTTGCCGAACCTCGGCTAACTCGGCCCTTATACCCCGGAGTGACCCTACCCGGGGGTATCCCCCCAACATTAGTCCCCGAAGCTGGTGCGGCCTTAGCGGCCTTGGTCGCTAAGGCCACATCAGGTCCATTCGTATTCGAGCCTAGGACGTTTAGTTCCGGGTTAACTTCTTGTCTTGGATTATATGGATTTACGTTCCCTTCGCACGTTCCAAGTTTTCACTTGCCGGCCGGGATACCATTGTAGCTCGGATCCTATGGTTTTACTTTCCCTCTGCACATTTCAAGTTTTCACTTGTCGGCCGGGTTACCATGGAGGCTCGGATCCGGGCCTTGCTTCCTTCTCTCATACGCCAACCCACGTAAAGGTTAATCATTATGTTGCCTCATTTTAAGGGCCTGCACTGTAACTGTCGCAGTAACTGTCAGTGATTACTGTGCGTGGGTTACGTCACGCCTGTCTCCTCGTTTACCGCAACTGCACAACGTGTCATGGGATCATATTTACTCTGTGGCCTCCGATGTGGCTTCTCTCTGATTGGCTAATGCCGGTGATACACGGCCACAGCGTGTGGCTCTCCGGCGCAGCGCGATCCCACTTATCGATTACTGGGGGCAGTTAAATAGGGGAGGGGCGCGCCCCTTAGCACTTTTCCATCTCCGCGCCCCTTCGCCCGTTCCTCTTCTTTTTCCTCGTGACCGCGCTGCCGCCAGTGCCCGTTGCAGCAGCGCCGCCTCCGCACCGCAGCCACCGCTGCACAACTGCTTAGCCACGGGTCCTCGTCAATCTAGACTGCAGAGCCCCGCTGCCGCTAGCTCCAGCGAGGATAGCGGATTCGAGATGACAGAGGAGGAGCTCATCGTCGTCGAGCAGGAGATGGAGGAGGACGCCGGCACGGCAGACCGCGGCGCGTGGGCCGGTTCGTGGGTCTGCCAGGACGACATCGACTGGCTCTACCGGACCAGGAGTATTCCCGCCGGCGTCGCTGCTCGTCTCCCCTCCTCGGAATTGGCCCCCTCACCCAATCCGGGTGAGTTCGTTGTTTTCCTATCCCATTTCCAACGGGGATTTGGTCTTCCGGTGAGTAATTTCTTCCAGGACTGGGTCCGGACCTATCACCTTCAACCACATCATCTCCCGGCGAACGCCATCACCTCTCTGTCCGCTTTCGTCTCTTTGATCGAGGGCTACACCGGACTATGGCCCACGAAGGAGCTGTGGATCTGGTTCTTCGGCCTCCGTCGCAACATCGTCCCCAACATCCACGTCGAGTCAGAGGACAAGCAGCTCACTCAGTTCGGAGCTGCCTCGATCTCGCCCCGGAGATTTTCAATCTTTCCCTGGGTCACTGGGCTTGACTCCTGCAAAGGATGGGCCCAGACCTTCTTCTACGTCCGGAACGAAGGCACCGAAGACTTGATCCGGTTGCTGCCCTACGCTCCGGGTCCCCTGGACACGGATTTCTGGGAGGAGGTCGCCAAAAAACCTACAGCTCTGGCCAACCAAGTCCACAAAAGGTTCGCGGAGCTGAAGAAGCTCGGATTGCGCAACGAAGATGCCATGATCACATTCGTGCGCAACCGAATCTCTCCCTCCAGCGGCGCACTCACAAGTTGTGCCATATGAGCTTCAGCCGCGACCCCAACCGAACCTCCTCGTTCGAGTTGAGCAATACGGAGATCTTCCGCCGGGTCAAGGCTCTTTTCACCACCCATAAGGATTTTCCGCCGAATGGACATGGGGAATCGAGCATTACTGCTGTGACAGGCTCCCTCCCGCGGTAAGCTTCGCGGGGTAAACTTATTTCGGATCAATTACGTGTCGGTTCTTATCATATTTTTGACTCTGCTCCTTGTGGTTTTTTCTCAGCTGTTTCTCCAGCAAACCCTCGAGGATGGTACTGATCCGACCCTTAAGTGGGACCCGGACCGAGAAATCCCGGATGAGGAGGAGCCGGACCAGGAGATGTTCCTTCCCACAACCAACGCCACCAAACGACCTAGCGGTAAATTCTCTTCTCTTAGAGATTGGCCCGACGATGAGGATGACTCGGATATCGACATGATTGAACCCGTTGAGGCTGTCCCTCTTTCTTTTGCCTTCCCGGCATCAGCTAACCCCGGTGGGAACATCCACGAGGATCCTCCACTTGCCACGGGCGAGCCTGTTCCGGTGGCGTCGAAGAAGAAGTGCGGATCCGCGTCAAGTTCTTCTTCCGAACCTTCTCAGCCTACCAAAAGGCAAAAGAAGGCCGGAGATAAGACTGCCTCCAAACGGGCAGGCAAAGCCCCGGCACGGAGGGCCTGGAAACCTAAGCAGGCAGAGACCTCGGATGCGTAAGTCATTTTTCACTGCGCAACACACTTCTCCCTGCATCGGGGTAATTTCACTCCTGACATTATTTTCTTTTGCAGGGCTCCTGTGGAGGTCCCTCAGAGCGGATCGAGCATCTCCTCTCCCCTTCGGTCTGGTCCTTCCCCTCCTCGTGACGACGAGTCACGCCCGTTGAGCCCTATTCTGGAGGGCTCTGCGGCCGCTCCGGGTTCCACAGTACCTCCTTCAGAGGAACGTGACCTCAGATCGGGAGGGGTCGGATCGGCCGAGGCAACAGCGTCTGTCACTTCGGCATTGCCACAACCAGCAACCACCAAGTCTACTGCAACTCCAGCACCAGCAGCAGCTCTAGCACTAGCCACCGAACCAGCGCCTGTCCCGGCTCCGAAGAAACCAACAGCAGCTCCTAGTCCTGCCACCAAAGCTCCCGTGCCAAGTTCGTCTGCCTCGTCCGAGTCATCCCAAGCTCGGCGAGGAACCACTCCAGCGGCTTCCAAGGGCAAATCCACCGTGGTCACATCCTCCCAGCAAGCCAAAGGCAAGTCTACCTCCGTCGAGGTCGGGCAGCGAACCTTGTCGTCAATGCTTCCAAAGAAGTCACCAGCAGCGACAGATCCTCCTGCCGAGCCAGCCGATTCGCAGCAGATGGTTCTTCACACCAGCCCAGCTCTTGCCCTGATTGAGAGGAAGGAAGCTCACGCAAAGGGCCGTGTGGCACCCCACATGCCCACTGGCGAATGGTACCCTTCGAGCCTTATCGAGTTTGTTATGAACTGGAATAAGGCGGAGTTCGTCTACAACGACGATCTCCCGGAAAAGTTCGGCCCCGCTGAATTTTCCGCTCAGATGAATATCGCCGCCAAGGCCATTAACCTCGCTGGGAGAATGTTGGGGGTACGTCGTTTCTTCTTTACATGCTATAGATAATAACCATTAGTCCCCGAGCCTCCGGCGGAGTAACTTGTTACTCGGCCTGATGCTCATTAGAAGATCAACGTAGCTGCATGTAAACTTCAAATATGCACACACCTAGAGTCGGGTTAAGTTCCACTTGGCCCGGATCTTGCACACTTCGAATATGCACACACCTAGAGCCGGGTTAAGTTCCGCTTGGCCCGGATCTCGTATACTTCGAATATGCACACACCTAGAGCCGGGTTAAGTTCCGCTTGGCCCGGATCTTGTATACTTCGAATATGCACACACACCTAGAGCCGGGTTAAGTTCCGCTTGGCCCGGATCTTGTATACTTCGAATATGCACACACCTAGAGCCGGGTTAAGTTCCGCTTGGCCCGGATCTTGTATACTTCAAATATGCAACGAACTAACTTTACACTCCTGTACCTTTGTCAGGTAACTACCAATCACCGGAGCGCCGAATTTCAGCGCCTGCTTGATACCCACAAGATCTTGCGTGCAAAACATGTTGCACTTGGCGCGGAGCATGAAAATAGGGGTAATTTCCTCTCTCGATACCTCTCCGTTTCATTTGTTTCTGCCAGACTAACCTCCTTATTCGGTTTTTTGCAGCTGGGGTGGAGGCTGAAAACAAAATTATGCGGAAGAACTTGGAGGAAATCCGAGGTATGTCCTCTTTCGGCCAACGTTGTTGTGTTTTCCATTCCTTCTTCTCCTTGGCTCGGCAAACATTCACTCCTCGGCTTTGCCGGGTCAACATACTATTTTAGCATCGCTTGAGGATAGTGTGCCCATGCCTGATATGATGCTGCATTTTTTCGGACAAGCAGGACAGCATCAAGCCGAGCTGAAGAAGAAGAACGATGAGCTTGCCCTCCTCCGGACCAAGGACGACAGGCCGAGATGGAGAAGATGAAGGCCCAACACAAAACCGAACTCCAAAAAGTTTGCCAGAACTTCACCAAGAGCGTGAGTGCTTTACCCTTCAGATCTCCAAGGACCAGGACCTGCTTAAGGAATCCGAGGTCCAGCTTGGGTCGGTGCTCGCTGAGCTTGAACAACTTCGCCAGAGACGCGACAGTTGTATCAAGGAGTTGACCCGGATCCATCGTCATATCTCACGTAAGTTTCTTCCCCTTGTCCGACATAGTTTTCCGGGTTAGCTCATATGCCTTTCCTTCAACATCTTCCCTTTCCTTATTTTCAGATAACTTTCCGGAGGGTACTCCCATCGCCAGTGCTGTCGTTGCCAAATTCCGCCGAGAGAGGGGTACTCCCGTCGCTCCTGATGGTGAGAGCATCCCCTTAGACATGGAGGACCTGTTGGTCAGCGTGTCAGCTCGGGTGGAAACCATCAAGAACTATGGGAAAGATCTCCTCGACGTTGCGGTCCGGATCTTCAACACTTTCTGGCCAAGCGAGAGCGCTCCGAAAAGGATCACACTCCTTGCTGAGAAGCTATTGGAAATCGAGACACAACTTGATCTCTGGAGAGAATCCGCCGGGCGTGCCGCAGCAGATACCCTCCTCCATCATATCCTTACATGGTACGAGAAAATCGACCTGAGCCTCCTCACACGCCGGTGCACCGGATCCAAATGGACCGATGATCCGGAGTGGGTAGCTCGGCGCCAGGCTTGCGCCTACAGCCTTGTTGAATATAATCCCATCCATGACTGGGTTGAGGGGCCGAGCTTTCTGGAGTCCAGCGAGGAGGAGCAGATGGAGAACGTGGAGGATGGGTCGGGTGAGGATGGAGAAGATGCTTCTTCAGATATTGAAGACAGTGATGATGACGCCGAACTTCCTCCTCCTGCCGCTCCTTAGTGGAAAAAACTTGAAAATTTATCAGATCCCCGGTATGCCGGGTGCCATTGTATGCTAAATACATGATATTTTGCTACTATGCTTGTATGCCGGATTAACTTGGGCGTAGTCCCCGAGTTTCATTTTCTTGTTCGTCCAATTCTCCGGTTCGATCCGTGTCTACCTTGATTCGGTTTTACGACTTACGAATCCGAGCCTCAAGAATCGTTTTAACAATACTGAGAAACTTTGAGGCTTGGCTCAAAATAATTCAACATAGTAACTTGAAAGTAAATACGGAGTTAGTCCGAAAAAGCAAACGTTAGCTGGAATAAGATCGTTTCCTTAGTGGTTTTTCATGTGCTACGCAATTCCAAACTCGTCCCCTTGCTTGCCATGAAGCCAATTCTTGTTGGACAGCAGCAAGTCGAAGGGTTGGGTTTCTGGTGCTCACACATTACTAATCCGGGTTAAGCGAAATGAGTCATTCCATCTAGCGCATAAAAAGTAACAACAATTGTTTATTAAGGCAGTCCCCGAGTTACTGCTCGAGGCTCCGCTATTTCATTGATAAGCTCATTGCCGACATACATACCGACATATGAGATGAATCGGATACATACACTTCTTAGCTAAGTGTAGAAGGGACGAAGTAGTGCTACATTCCATGGTCGCTTCGATTCCTCTCTGGACCTGTCCGCCTTGTTCTTTTCCTGTGGCTTTGCATCTATGAGATAATAAGAGTCATTGTGCAATGATTTGCTCACAATGAAGGGCCCTTCCCATGGGGGGATAATTTATGCATGCCAGTGGTACGCTGTACCAACCGGAGCACCAGATCGCCTTCCCGGAAGACTCGGGGGCACACTTTCCGGCTATGATAGCGTCGGAGATTTTGCTGATATATGGCGGATCTGGACAGTGCCAGTTCTCTCGCTTCTTCCAGCAGATCAACATCATTTTGCCGGGCTTCTTGCACTTCGGCTTCTGTGTATTGGGTGACCCTAGGCGAATCATGCTCTATGTCGGCTGGTAATACAGCTTCTGCCCCATATACCAGAAAGAACGGCGTGTAGCCTGTTGATCGATTCAGAGTTGTTCTTAAACTCCACAATACCGCTGGTAGTTCTTCTATCCAGCACCCTGCTGATCTTTGCAGCGGCTCAATGAGCCGGGGTTTTATCCCGGATAGCACTAATCCGTTGGATCTTTCCACTTGTCCGTTCGATGCGGGGTGGGCCCGAGGCTACGTCGAGTCGGATTTTCTTGTCTCGGCAAAAGCGCGCAATGCTCCTTCCGCGAAATTCGTTCCATTGTCAGTTATAATGCTGTGTGGATAACCGTACCTCAAGATGATGTCTTTGAGAAACGTCACGGCCGTAGTTCCATCACATTTTCTTATAGGCTTCACTTCGATCCATTTTGTAAACTTGTCCACCATGACCAGAATGTGTGTCATGTTTCCTCTTGCTGGTTTGAACGGGCCAACCATATCCAAGCACCACACAGCAAATGGCCATGTAATTGGTATGGTTTTGAGTTCCGACATAGGTGTATGTGTCTTGGTGGCGTACCTTTGACAACCATTGCATTTTCTCACCAGATCTTCTGCTTGCTCCAAGGCACTTGGCCAGTAGAGTCCATGCCGGAACGCCTTTGCCACTAAGGCCCGGGATGAGGCATGATGCCCGCATTCTCCTTGGTGTATATCTCGGAGGATGTTAAGTCCATCTTCTGGGTCAACACACCGCTGGAGGACATTGGTTACACTCTGTTTGTACAGCTCGGAATTGATGATTGTGTAAGCTTTGGCTCTCCTCTGAGTTTGCCTGGCTAGCACTTCCTCAGTGGGTAACGTTCCATCTTTCAAGAACTGGTATATAGGCAGTGCCCAAGCTGGTATCGCTCGCGCAGGGAACATCTCCTCGTCAATTTCCATCCGATCCACCGGCATAACTTCAGCCGGATCACGCTGAACAGTCCTCGGGTCTAGCGAGGTAGTCCCCGGGTTTGTCGAGGTAGTCCCCGGGTTCGGCGTGCTACCTCCCATGTCAATGTCCATGGGCTCAGCTCCGGATTCCGCATTTTCCGGGACATAGATTGAATCGGTTCCTGGGGATGGCCTGATAGATGGTTTTCTGAGGTGCTCCAATGCTACGCCCAGTGGAATTGCCTGTCGGGTCGATCCGAGCTTTGACAGCATGTCGGCAGCTTCGTTTTCCACGCGAGGTACATGGTGAAATTCGCATCCCTCAAAGTAACCCGAGATCTTCTGCACATGAAATCTGTATAGTGCCATGTTTGGATCCAGGGCGTCCCACACTCCGGACACTTGCTGTATTACTAGATCCGAGTCGCCAAAGCATATTATCCGACGTATGCCAATCTCCTTTGCCACTTTGAGACCATGCACAAGAGCCTCGTACTCAGCGACATTGTTTGATGCCGCAAAATGGATCTGCAATACGTACTTGAGCTGATCCTTCTTTGGCGAGGTAAGCACAACCCCGGCACCTAACCCGGTTTTGGTTTTCGATCCGTCCAAGTGCATCCTCCGGTAGTTCGGATCTGGTGGCAGCGGTTCGTATTGTACCTCTGCCCAATCCACGAAAAAGTCTGCCACAGCCTGGGACTTGATCGCTTCTCTCCTATCATAATGGGGTGCGTAAGGTGCTAGCTCAATCGCCCATTTCGCAATTCTGCCATTCGCATCTTTGTTACCCATTATCTCGGATATGGGGGCTTCGCATATCACTTTGATGGGATGCTCCTCAAAGTAGTGCTTTAACTTCTTTGCCGCCATATAAACACCGTATGCCACCTTTTGAAAATGCGGGTAGTTCTGTTTTGAGGCAAACAACACCTCGCTCAAGTAATATACGGCCTCTGCACCGACTTACCCTCTTCATCACGCTCCACTACAATCACTGCACTTACAACTCGGTTGGTTGCGGCTATGTAGAGCAACATTGGCTCCTTTGACAGTGGAGAAGCTAACACTGGTGTAGTGGCCAACATCTTTTTTAAGTGGGCAAAAGCTTCATCAGCTTGCGGTGTCCAAACGAATTTATCTGACTTTTTCATGAGTTGGTAGAGAGGCAGTGCCTTTTCCCCTAACCGACATACAAACCGACTCAACGACGCCAGGCATCCAGTGAACTTCTGGACATCGTTGAGACACTTCGGCAGCTCCATTCGTTTGATGGCTCGGATCTTAGTTGGATTAACCTCGATACCTCGGCTGGAGATGAGAAATCCGAGTAATTTCCTAGCCGGGACACCGAAGGTACATTTCTCCGGGTTAAGCTTCATCCGGAATCTCCTCAAGTTCGCGAATGTTTGCCTTATGTCGTCAAGGAGCGTTGCGCTTTCCTTGGTCTTAATAACCACATCATCCACGTAGACTTGTACATTTTGACCTATTTGATCATGCAAACATTTTTGCATGCATACATCTTTGGTACGTTGCTCCTGCATTTCGTAAACCGAACGGCATAGTGCGATAGCAATAAGCCCCGTACGGGGTAATAAAGGCAGTTTTTATTTGATCATCCGGGTTCAGAGGTATCTGGTGGAAACCATAATAGGCGTCAATGAATGACAACAGTTCACATCCCGCGGTAGAGTCGATGACCTGATCTATCCTCGGCAGTGGAAATGGATCTTTTGGACACGCCTTGTTCAGGTTCGTGTAATCGATACACATACGCCAAACCACTGCCACGTTCGGATCATCCTTCTTCTTTTCTACCAGCACCGGATTAGATAGCCAATCCGGATACAACACTTCCATGATAAATCCTGCTGCTAGCAACCGAGCTATCTCGTCACCAATGACCTTTCTCCTATCCTCGGCGAAGCGTCGGAGAGGCTGCTTCACCGGCCTTGCTCCGGGTCTTACGTTCAAAGAGTGCTCGGCCAACTCCCTCGGAACACCTTGCAAGTCCTGCGTGGACCAAGCAAAAATATCCCGATTCTCACGGAGGAAGTTGACGAGCTCGCTTTCCTATTTGTCAGTTAACCCGGCATCAATTGTTACGGTACGCTCCGGAAACATGTTATCCACTGGAATCTTCTTGGTGTCCTTCGCGGCTTGAAACGAAACGCTTCCATGCGAGTTACTTAACGCCGGCATATACTGCTGCACGGACTGAGCTAATGCCGCCACCTCTTGGATTTTTCTTTTCTCTTGAGCAATCACGAGTGACTCGGCTAGGTTAGACCCGGCTGAGGCGCACTCAATAGAACGTCGGAAATCCCCAGCGATAGTAATTGCTCCATTTGGCCCGGGCAACTTCATCTTCAGATAACTAACGTGGCAACTTTCCATGAATTTGCTCAGTGCTGGTCTCCCGAGTAATGCATGATACGCGCTCTCCAAGTTCACCACCTCAAACTCCAGATTCTCAGTTTGGCAGTTATCCCTCGTATCGAATAGCACGTCGACCCGGACTTTGCCTATGGGCTCACAGGAGATGCCTGGTACGATACCATGGAAAGTTGTTCTTGTAGCCTGGAGCATGTTCTCCGAGATGCCCAACTTGCGCATCGTATCCACATACATGATGTTAATGCTACTGCCATTGTCGATCAGTACCTTGGAGAACCTCACATTAATGTTTGGTCCAATGAACGTCGGATCTAACACTAGTGCATACGAGCCCGGACTTGGCATAAGCTTGGGATGATCTTTGATGCTCCAGGTAATTTCCTGGACCGACCAAGGCATGTACCTCGTCACTGCAGGCATAACCGCGTTAACCTCCATATGTCGGCGCTGCAAGCTCTTCCTATCTGTTTCCTCTGTTGTGAACACACAATAGCTCTGGTGATGTTCCCTGTACTCATTCATTCCCTCGTTTCTGGAGTACCTATGATCCGGTTGTTGCTGGTTTTCCACCTGATGCACTGCATCCCTTCTCTCGCTGTTGTCATACCTCGGCGGAGGGGGAGGCAACATTAGTTGTTGCGTGTTTGCTCCGGAGAGCAATTGCTGCTGGGGTAACTCCTGCCGAGGTTGATCATTCTGGGGTGCCTGAGCATTCCCCGAACAACCTTGTTCTATCTTACGCATCCACTCGCATTGCCTCGTTGTGTGACCCGCCGGGCTATTCGGATTTGGCGTGTGAAATTTACACGGCTGGTCCAACATTGACTCATAGGTATACCTCGGACGATCTTTCTTTTCTTGCCATTGCTTCTTCTGCTCCGGAGTCCACGTTTTCTTGCCATCGTTTCGAGGAGTCCATTGCCCTCCCGTTTTCTGGCGTTGGTTGCTCCCTGCTCCGGGTTGATCTTGATTCACAGCTGCAACTTGTTGCGAACTATACCGATGATCTGGTCTATCGTCTCTCCTTTTTCCCCTGTAATCGTTCCTCCGGGATGACCTGGCTCCGTCCCTCGGATAGTACTCCTCATTTGACTCATTCGACGCGATCCTAAGTTGAGTCGGATCACCCAAAGCATAAGAATCCGCAATCCGGATCATCTCTGCCAACGTGACTGGCATTTTCCTTTGCAATTTCATCCACAACTCGCTGCCATATCTGCACCCTTGTGCGAACCATGCTATAGCCTGTGACTCTATGACTCCCTCACACGAGTTTCTCACGGTACACCACCGGGTCAAGAATTCACGATTCGTTTCGTTAGATCTCTGCTTGCACATCGCCAGGGTCTATGGTCTATTCGGTCTCTGATATGTACTTGAGAAGTTGCTGATAAACATTTCTTCAAAATCTATCCAGCAATTGATGCTTCCGGGTGGCAAATTATTCAGCCATACCCTAGCCGGACCTTCCAACATTTGGGGTACGTATCGTACAGCCCATCTCAAGTTGCCAGTTGCAATTTTCACAGCTGTTGCGTAGTTTATCAGCCAATCCTCCGGCTTTGTACTGCTGTCATATGTCTTCGTGCCCCTGGGTAATTGGAAATTGGGTACTGGCGGTTCCTTCATGATCCGGGGTCCAAAGCACGCTGGACCTGGAGGACCTTGACATTCGATCTGTTCCGACCTATACAGGCGATCCAGCTTTAACCTGGCGTCATCCGGCATCAAATCCCCGCTTTCCAATCTCGACCCTATCACATGATAGTCCGGTCTTGCGTATCCCGCATTCATCATCTCCGAGTCTCCGTCATTGTATCGGGCTTGCTCTCGTTGTGCTCCTCTCTGTTGCATACCACGGCCGGCACTTTGCTCTTGCCTTGGTATATTCCGCTGCTGCGGTTGACCTGCTCCTACCGAGTTTTGCTGTCCAGCATTGTCGTTGGCAGCATTCCCTTGACCGGCATTGCCTTGGTCGTGATTACCTCAGCCCGCTTCACCTCGGCTCACACTTCGTCGATCGTCGTTTTTCCGCATCTCTTTTTCTTTTCCCGCACGCGTTGGGTCGTACGGAACGATCTGCTTGTTCCGTCTGGCCGAGGTTACTACCTCTTCTCTCCTTGGGCCACCATGAGGCGACGATGCGGCTCCAGCGTATTTCTCCGGGTTACCCATCACCGAATGGACGATCTTAGAAGCTCCAACTCTCTCCGGGTTACCTCTCAGCAGCTCCTCGTTCTGCCTGTTCGCGATCCGGTCTTGCTGTCTTTGACGGGCTTCACCCGTTAGACCCTCTAGCTCGGACGCCGCGGCATCTGCTGCTCTGAGGTTCTTCGCCGGGGTAATATACTTCGGCAACCCCACGGACAGATAGTTTTCCGACCCTTCTGGTCCATCATCACCTTCTCTGTTCATCTCACTCATGAGATTTTTTCCTTTTACCCTTACTGCACCAACCTTGTTTGCCTTCGCGTACTCACGCAGCGTCATGTTCAATGACTGCTGAGCCGCTGCTATTTTCTTTGCACCCTCCAGTATATTTTGCCGGGTCTCCTCTAGCTCGGCCTGTGCCTGAACCGGATCTACCACTGCTGCCATCGGGTTTGCCAAGCTATCCATAGCGGACCCTCAGCACGTTCTCAGGCCTCTCTAGCGGAGGACCCCTAGCTTTCCTCGGTGCCTTAGGCGTTACCTCCGGGTCTGGCGCTTCATAGACACATACATAACTCATTATGGTTACGCTGCTAGTTTCCACCATGTCGGCATGGATTAGACCAGCGGCCCAGGCGTTTCTCTAACACACATACATAACTCCATGGACTTACAAGCTCCCCTTTCATTTCACACCGACGACATCCATAGACAAAAGAGCATGATATCAACTTGGTACAAAGTACAAGTGCAACGTTGAAAGCGTTCCCCATGACAGCATGGTTCTGCTAATCCCCAACAAATAAGTGCAAGCATATACAACATAGACGACACGATGGTTCAAGTTTATTAAGGGCAAGAAAAGTAAAGTGTGCCATCAAGTTCGTGAGAGATTTAATCACTAGTTTTCTCATAACAAGTTTAATTCGGAAGGTAGATAAAAACATGAATATAGTTGGAATAGCATATGCTAGTAGGTAGGTATGGTGGACTCTTTGGAATAACTTGGTTTAGGGAGTTGGATGCATGAGTGGAACTCATACTTGGTTGCGGAGGCTAGCAAAAGACTAGGAGAGACAAACTAAGAGAACAATAATGGCCATAATCATGCATAGCGACAAAACATCATTGATCAAAGCATAAAGTGATACTACAAGTTGAAAACTAAAGGATCATAAAGGCTATGGTGACTTGGGATAGTCATAACATGGTGTGAGCATGCACCAAGTCAACCCAAATAAAGCATCAAAGGAGAATACCACAATACTATGCTTTAATACGCTAAAACAACGCATGATTCTTCAAAGACACATTAAGCAATCTCAATTGTTTATAAAAAGTCATGCTACAGCAAAGAATACTAAGCATAAAGCCAAAACAATATCAAGCATGGCATGAAAAAGCATAGGCCACAGTCAAAAACAAGCTCCTTTACCACTTAAGCATGAACTTTCCTACTCTTTTTCCAAACCAAACCAAACTATTTGAAAACCAATGTATGAAAGAGGGGGTCCAACCAATTTATTCAGCAAACTAAGCAAACCAAGCAAACAAAAAACCAAAACGAAAACGAAAAAGAATACGCTCCAAGAACAACACAACTCTGCATGAAACATAAAAAATGAAGCGTTTCGAAGAAACCTGGGATTTTTATTGATGAAGAGGGGGATGCCTTGGGCATCCCCAAGCTTTGAAGCTTGTACTTATTGGAACAAGAAAACAAAGCAAAAGTAAACTAAGCAAAAAAAATAACAAAGTAAAGAGATTGGTTATGAGGGACTCCCCTAGTAGCAACAGCACATCTAGTACCGGGGTCCATAGTTCACTAGAGGTGGCTCTCCTTAAGATAGATAACATGCTGGGTGAACAAATTACAGCGGGGCAATTGACAAACATCGAGAAATCATACAAGCATATACTACTCATCTTGACTCCTTTGAGATTCGATTAGACATTACAACATTATACATAGACCGTAATCCAACTGCATCTATGACTAATAATCCACCTTCAGGTTATCATCCAAACCCCCTCCAGTATTAAGTTGCAAGCAATGGATAATTGCATTACGAATTGTGTGTAAAGTAAACAATACGATTGTTCTATGAACAAAGGATTGTTGTTTTCTCCCTAGTAGCAATAGCACATCTAGTACCTTAGTGATTTCTGTCACTTCCCCAGATTACCAGAGGCATGAACCCACTATCGAGCATAAATACTAACTCTTAGAGTTGCTAGCATCTACTTGGCCAAGATAGCTACTAACAACGGAAAGCATGCAAGATCACAAATAACAAAGACATGATAGAATCAATAATCAATCTGAAATAGCATCTCAATATCCATCGGATCCCCGCAAAAACAACATGCAGAATTACAAATAGATGATCTTGATCATGAACGGAGCTCACAAGATCTATACATAAAAGCACAAAGGAGGAGGACTAGCCATCTAGCTACTACATGGACCCGTAGTCCAGAGATGAACTACTCACGCATCACACCGGAGGCTTGCATGATGATGAAGAAGGCCTCCAGGGTGAATTCCCCTCTCCGGCAGGGTGCCAGGAAGAGCTTCAGATCCCTCCCGATCTAGGGATGGAGATGACAGTGGCTACAGACTCTTACGTGGAATTTTGATCGGGTACTTAGGGTTTCCGTATCAGAGGCAATATATAGGCGGAAGGAGAGGCCGAGGGGGTGCCTGGGGCGGCCAGACCACCCCCTGGCGCAGGCCAGGCCTGGCCGCGTGGCCAGGTGGTGTGGTCGGGCCCTAGTCCCTCTCCGTCTCGTATTCTGGCTCCAGGTGTCCCTCGGTAAAATAATGACTTTGGCTTTTGTCCCGTCCAATTCCGAGAATATTCATTTTCTGACTTTCCTGGAACCAAAAATAGCAAAAAACAGGCAGCTGGCACTGTGGCTCTTGTTAATAGGTTAGTCCAAGAAATCATATGAAAAGTACTCCAAAGTGTGGACAAAACATAATAAAGTAGATAAAACCAAGCATGGAACATCAAAAATTATAGATACATTTGCAATGTATCAATAGCTACTAACAACGGAAAGCATGCAAGATCACAAATAACAAAGACATGATAGAATCAATAATCAATCTGAAATAGCATCTCAATATCCATCGGATCCCCGCAAACACAACATGCAGAATTACAAATTGATGATCTTGATCATGAACGGAGCTCACAAGATCTAAACATGATAGTACAAAGGAGGAGAACCAGCCATCTAGCTACTACATGGACTCGTAGTCCAGATATGAACTACTCACGCATTACACCGAAGGCTTGCATGATGATGAAAAAGGTCTCCAGGATGAATTCCCCTCTCCGGCAGGGTGCCGGGAAGAGCTTCCGATCCCTCCCGATCTAGGGATGGAGATGACGGCGGCTACAGACTCTTTCGTGGATTTTTGATCTGGTCCTTAGGGTTTCCGTATCAGAGGCAACTTATAGGCGGAAGGAGATGCCGAGGGGGTGCCTGGGGCGGCCAGACCACCCCCTAGCACGGGCCAGGCCTGGCCGCACGGCCAGGTGGTGTGGCCGGGCCCTAGCCCCTCTCCGTCTCGTATTCTGACTCCAGGTGTCCCTCGGTGAAAAACTGACTTTGGCTTTTGTCCCGTCCAATTCCGAGAATATTCATTTTCTGACTTTCCTGGAACCAAAAACAGCAGAAAACAGGCTGCTGGCACTATGGCTCTTGTGAATTTGAACAACATTTTCTTTTTTTTGGCACGAGAGTAATAACCCCAAAGTTCAATTTGTATAAAGGTAGCTCTCCTAATCTCAAATGAACAAAAAGGTCAACTAAATCCTTTTTAATAACTTCCTAAAAAGTCTGATAGAATTGAGCAGGAAAACCATCAGGACCCGGGGCCTTATTGTGTTCCATCTGGGATACAGCCTCAAAGATCTCTTTTTCAGTGAACATAGCAATGAGAAGATCATTCTCTTCAGTAGACAATTGAGGAATATCTTCATTTTAATCCTCTATCATATAGAATTCATTGTTCTCGGGCTCACCAAATAATTTTTTATAATATTCAGAGATATATACCTTTAAATTTTCCTCACCAACTACGGTTCCTTCATCTTGTTCTAGCTGGAAAATATTTTTCTTTATGTGTTTACCATTTGCAATCAAGTGAAAGTATTTCGTATTATTCCCGCCTTCTTGAACATGTTTTATCTTAGCACGTTGAGCCCATTTGGTCTCCTCATCTCGTCTAAGTTTCGTGACACATTCATTTGCTTCTCTAAACACTTTTCTCTCATTTTCAGAAAGTTTTAATGTTTCGGCCTTGAGGTCCAATTCCTCAATAATAGCCAGAAGACGATCTATTTCTTTTTTATATTTGCCGCTTAAATTTTTTGCCGAGCCTTTAAGAAAGCGGCGCAATGTCTAATTTTATTTTTCCATCGCTGAATTGGTGAGTCACCTGCTGTGACACCAGCCCATTCATGAGCCACCATGTCTCGCATAAAAGCTCTCCATTCAGCCAGAAGTCTTTCCAAAAAAAGATTGTCGTACCACTCCCTACCTGACACCAAGATATACTGTGATAATCTCCAATCAGATTAAAAATATCTTTCCACCAAAATGAACCATGCCGCGACTGAGCAGGTACCGTATCTCCATAAAGTGACCACACCAATTTAACCCATGGAACATTTGCTTTAGAGTAGAACTTGTGAAGTTGTTTGAGTAACAAGGCTTTGTTATGCAGCTCTAGATTACGAATTCCAACTCCCCCATGTTTTTTAGGTAGAGACACCAATAACCAGGCTGCCAAAGCACTAACTCACGAAGGATCTTCCTCCTTTGCCCATAAACAGTGTCTTTGGGCTCAACATCAAATGTTGGGAATAGCTTTCTGAATCTTAAGAGGGCAAAGATTAAAATTTGGCAATGTTGATAGCACAGAACGCACAAATTCCATGCGTCCTCCATAACCAAGAAAACAGACACTAGCATTCAGCCTATGTTCAACTAGCCCAACCAGAGGCGAGAGGTCTTGCACCGTTGGTTTTGTGGTTCCCAAGGGAAGTCCTAAATAAGTGAATGGCAAGTGACCCACTGAACAACCAAAGGCATCAGCTAACATCGCAAGTTGATCATTTGAGACGTTGATTGGCATTAGTGAAGACTTGGCATAATTAACCCTCAATCCAGTTGCTTGAGCAAACAGTTCGAGCATTTGTTGTAAGGCAACAAGTTGAATAGGGTATGCTTGAACAATTAGTAATGTGTCGTCCGTGTACTAGATGATTGGAAAATATGTGCTAGGAATATCCAATGGAAAATCTTCCTCTTTAGTGAATCTTCTGAAATTAATAGCTCCAATTGTTAACAAACTAATGATATTAGCACGAAAGGTACCTACTTCAATCCATTAGAACTAGTATTGGACGATTTAAAAATATGTGTTAGTAATATCCAGTGGAAAATCTTCCTCTTTAGTGAATCTTCTGAAATTAATAACAAACTGATGAGATTAAGCACGAAAGGTACCTACTTCAATCCATTAGAACTAGTACTGGACGATTGGAAAATATGTGTTAGGAATATCCAGTGGAAAATCTTCCTCTTTAGTGAATCTTCTGAAATTAATAGCTCCAGTTGTTAACAAACTGATGAGATTAAGCACGAAAGGTACCTACTTCAATCCATCAGAACTACAGATAGCACGTCTTGATGCAGCGGTACTAAAAAATAAACACGGTGAATTGCATGAAGGTTACCATTCCTCTATTTTGAGTAACATATACCAGATGGAAAGTAAATGGATATGAGTTGTCCTCTGTTGCAGAGTTTGATGTTTGAATATTGACACTTTCTTTATAACCTTGGTCAAATTTAGATAAGTTTGACTTAGGAAAATCTAAAACATAGACTATTTTGGAACAGAGGGGGTACCCTATATATAAACCAAAGTAGTCTCATCATCTAGTAAAATAAAAATTATAAGGATGTGTACATCTATATGTGATTCAAATACCACAGAGAGCGTCTTCCATTTTAAAAAACACAAAATAAAATTGTGCAACGTTGAACGGAGATTGTTTATTTATTACAGGGCTAAACTATCGAATAAGTATAAATTAGAGCTATTAAAATGGCAGAGTTGATTCCGTTGTTTAAAACCAAATTCCCTCACAAACAGAAAAATGAACGGGGAACTAGGGAACACACCACGACTAAAGCAAACTCATATATGATGTGGTTAATAATGTAAGAGATAACGTGCACCATATGAGGCATGCAAAAGATCAAAGTACTGCCAGTGCATACTGAGCGAGAGATTCATCCATGTGCTCTCTGAAACGAACTTATGAGCTTGTGTTGAAGAAGCATCACATATGGTCTTTAAATAGCAATCTAAAGCCTACTACATGAATAGACCATGCAGCATAACATGACTAGGAGTAGACTTACACGAAACCAAGACATCCATTCTTTGTCAGTATCACAATACGTTGATGTTAAGCTTGGGAGGCATCGAGAATATGTTATTACTTTGCACCATAATTGATACCAGATGGGAGTTTCACTATTGTGAACAGTCATCACTTGCACCATGTTTTTGCTCCTTCGGTCGATTCTTTGCAAGGTGTTGTCAATGTTGTGTACCAAGGGAAGAAATGGTACGCGGCCGACTGTTCGGCTCCAACACAACACAGACACGTCTGGCTGCCCACTCTTGACATGCAGGTGCACTGGGTCAAGTATTCGCTTCTCCACCGACTTTTCCGACACCACTGACCATACGGATGCGTCAGCTGGAGATCAAAGTTGC
This sequence comes from Avena sativa, assembly GCA_916181665.1. Taxonomy (NCBI): domain Eukaryota; kingdom Viridiplantae; phylum Streptophyta; class Magnoliopsida; order Poales; family Poaceae; genus Avena; species Avena sativa. The sequence continues at coordinate 455,356,017 of OV702290.1, forward strand.
CCGAACTCTGCCACAGAAACTAAAGTTTTTTGAGTATATCAAGGTTACAGACCACACGGTGGTTGTACTACATGTTTAGAAACTCCTGCCACGCTGAAAGCACGGAGTGAAAGATGACAGGGACTTTCGTGTAACCGCCACTACTTAGAGTGCTTAATTGATGCTCTTTTAATTTTTGGAATTATTGTACTCGTAGTTCTTTTTGCGAGTAATTTGTAATTCACCACAACATTTTCGAATTACATTTGCACAAGAGACACCTACCTTCTGCACAACAGACAGTTAAGACGGCTTAATTTTAAATCCTTGTGGTGGTATGCAGTAGTGGTTTAAAACGCACACGCGGTGAATTGCAAGAAGGTTATGATTTCTCTAGTTTATTGGCTAATAATATGCCAGCTGGAGAGCAAATGGCTATGAGTTGTCCTCTGATTACGGCCTTCTGTCTAAAAAAATGCTGTCCTCTGTTTTCCAAAGTTATATGAGCATATATACGATGGTCGTCCGTATGATAACTGAGCAGCGATTGGGAGATGGCATTCAAAAGTCCCAGATAGAGCAATATCACGAGTTGGTGGCAGAGAGTTGTAGCAGAGAGAATCAAGCTAAGCCTGGTATTGGAAAGAGGAAGATAGTGCATGACACATCATGCGTCCTATTCATGTCGCGAGCCGTCATTTGTAAATGTCAGGACTGGGGAGCATTGGGTTTTTACCTATCGTTAGCTATGTCACGTGTTCATCTATATACGTCTGTTCGTCAAAAGATTTTCATGCTCGCGCCTCGCACCAAAAGCTTCAATGCAGCTCGCGTGTTCATGTTCCAGCAGTTAGCAGCTGTTCATTTCACCGCAGCATGCTCGTACTCCCTCTGTTTCAAAATTTAAGATGTTTTAGCTTATTTAGACTCCTTTTAGTGTGTAGGTTCACCCACTCCTTTTACAAAGCTAAAACATCTTATATTTTAAAATAGAGAGAGTACTAGGGAGTACGGAGTATATTGTAAGCCGAGTACAAACTCACCAAACTAGCCATCTTAGACTTTGCTTACTACTAGTACTAGGCGTACAACAACTGTACTACTCCCTCCGATCCATCGGGGGAGCCCTAAATTTAGACGCTAAGATGGCACGCGGGCCAGCCGAAAGTGGATAATTATTGTATGCCTCTGGCCCGCTGAAGTTCCCCTTCTTCTCCACAAAGCCGATAATCCTCCTCAAAGGAAAAGGAAAAGCACCAAAGATCCATAGTTGGCAGTATACTTTGCCTCACAGAGTGGACATGGGGCAATTCCGTCCCCAGCACAGAAGTAGCCAATAAACTGCCTGAAACTAGGGCACCAAGAGTTGTCATTGGGGATATGAGGAAGTGAAACGGCATCCAGGATAGCAGGGCCGTCCCTTCATGTCGATGCCATCTGCAAACAAACTCACATGACGTCTAAGTTGTTGTATTTATGGAATAAGGATGTGATTCGATTCTTAATCGTCAACGGGCTCATGCGGTGGCAAATTAGGCTCGGTATTCGGATAAAGTAGTAACAAGGAGTAGTTAACAAGATTAAGTAATCTTAAGTTTGTGAATGTATCTTGTTCACCATCCTGCTAGATTCCTCTCGCATTGATCGATGTCTCTCTTCAAACAATAATTAACCGTACTTATTATCAGAACAGCAGTGGAGCAACAGTTAACTATACCTCACTAGGCCAACCAAGAGGACTTCTAGAGATAACCAAGCGGCTAACATGGCTTGTAAGATACGTATATGTCAGTTCGTGAACCACTATAACAAATCAGGTTACTACAAAATTTAAAATTTCAGGTCTCGAAAACATGCGCAACTATAAATAAATTGACGGCGAAGGATATTGGAACCTAAAGTAAGTGACCAGATCTAAGATGTTGGAATTTTGCCTAATAAAGGCCCAGTCATTAATATTATTCAACAATTCCTGAAATCCTAGAGGCCCACTTGACCCATTCATGCAAGGCAAGAGGTGGGACAAAAGTTTAGTCTCATATTGCTAGTTGAGTGGAAGTTGGACCAGCTTATAAGGTGAGCTCTTCCATCACTTGTACGAGCTTGAGAAGAGAAGACACATACACGCGTGCTCCTCCTCCTCCGCCGCCCGCCTCGCCACGCCTCGCCTCGTCACGACGAGCGCGCGCCGCGGGTTGCGGGAATGCCTCGAGCCGAGAGTTTCTCTCACGCCGACTGTGTCGCTCCTCTCCTCAGACACACCAACGCACACCCTTGCGCCTCCTCAGACACGCTGGAACAGTAGGCCTCCGAGACCCTGCTGCTTTGAGTCCTGTACGGGAGAAGGGCGATAAGGTTTTGGGGGAGCGCTACCAGCGCGACTACTGGCTTCATCATGGATAACGGCTGTGCCAACGATTTCTTTTTCCGACAGCAACAACCTTTTCCTCGATAATATGGCTGACGATGGTGCCAACGCTAATACGAACACGGCGATTCCTCTACTATGATGTATATCATCTTCCTTATCATATTTAGATAGTCTGTCGTATCTTCTGGTTATTTTCTATTATTCTGCCTGTGTTTTAGCTATCTTTTACTATGGTTAAATCTCTTGGAAAATTGCTCTTTTACTCAACAATCCAAAAACCTTATTATAGGCAATTTTCTCCAATTGGTTTCGTTGCTTCTGTGAAGCCACCTGTCTTTGAGGGTATGCATTATAAGAGGTGGCGCATGAGAGCAGTTCTCTGGTTTCAAAACATGAGCTGCTATGACGCCACTCTTGGCAAGCCTGAGGGAGAGCTTACTCCTGCTCATGAACAAGTTTTTCGAAAAACTGATACCCTGTTCAAGGATGCTTTGATGTCTATTTTAGGGGAGAAGATTGTTGAACCCTATATGTTATTTGATAATGGCAAGGACATGTGGGCTGCGCTCGAGGCCAAGTTTGGGCTCTCGGATGCTGGCAGTGAACTGTATGTCATGGAACAACTCTATGACTACAAGATGACTGATGACCGCTCCGTGGTTGAGCAGGCTCATGAAATACAGTTACTGGCCAAGGAGCTTGAGCACTTCCCTTGTGTGTTACCGGACAACTTCACTCCCGGGGGCATTATTGCCAAGCTTCCCCCTTCGTGGAGGAACTTTGCAACTTCCCTGAAACACAAGAGACAAGAGTTTTCCGTATCGGATCTCATTGGAACTCTTGATGTGGAAGAAAAGGCGAGAGCAAAAGACACATGTCCTCGAGGTGTTGAGGGAGGTTTAAGTGCCAACCTGGTATAGAAAAAGAACTTCCAGTCTCACAAGTTCAAGAACAAGGGAAAGTTTGATGGAAAAGGAAAGTTCGATGAAAAGAACAAAGCCTCACAGTCTACTAGTTTCAAGAAGAAGACTGATAAGAAGAAAGGTGCTTGTCATGTGTGCGGTGATCCTGATCATTGGGCTCCTGCATGCCCCAACTGCTTTGACAAACGCCAGCATGGAAAAGGCAGCAAGACTACTAATGTTGTGATGGGCGACGTTGAGATGAAAGATGTTGGGTATGGTATATTACCTACTGTTCTTTCATTATGTCATTCTCCTAATTTGTGGATTGACACGGGTGCTAATGTACATGTTTGTTCTGATGTTTCCATGTTTTCTTCATATTAGGTCAGAGGGATTCAGTCCGTGCTGATGGGGAATGGCTCGCATGCTTCTGTTCATGGTGTTGGTACGGTCGATCTGAAGTTTACTTCGGTAAAGACCATGCACCTGAAGAACATGCATCATGTTCCCTCAATAAATAAGAATCTTGTTAGTGGATTACTTCTATATCGTGATGGCTACAAGATTGTGTTTGAATCCAATAAATGTGTACTGTCTAAGTTTGGAACATTTATTCGTAAAGGCTATGAGTGTGGAGGCTTGTTCCGCCTGTCACTGTCAGATGTGTGTAATAAAGTCGTGAATCATGTTTCATCTGATCTTGTATCAAATGTCTGGCATTCACGTCTTTGTCATGTTAATTTTGGTTGCATGACGCGGTTAGCTAAAATGAATGTAATCCTAAAATTCACTATTGTGAAGGGATCTAATGTCAACACCCGGATTTTTAATCCCAGATGCCCGTTATGCCATACCTCGCAATCCCAGGATTACCATTTTTGCGAGACATAACGGATTGGATATCACAGTACATCATCCATTACAAACCATACATAAGGTCTTACACAAATAAGGATCTCATGATCCAGTCTAAATACAACAAGCAGCGGAAATAAAAGATAAGCGTAGCGGTAGGGTTCATCTTCAGGGGCACAGGCAATGCTGACGAAGGTAGATAATCCTAGTTATCATAGCCGTCCTGCTGGCCATCATCTTGATAGTCTCCTTCATAGTCTGGCCATGAGAATAGCCAGGGACAAAAGCCATGAGTACTCTTTAAGTACTCGCAAACTACCACTAACAAGTAATATAGTTCTAAGTCAAGTGCTCAACTCTATGTTTAACTATAAGGTTAAGCTTGAAACCTAAGCTGAGTTCTGAAGCAAAGAAAGATAAAGCAAAATTCTAGAATCACTTAAGTTGGGAAGCTAATATCATAAACACAACCCTGTTGTGGTCAAGTCAAGATTCATCATTCACTTCAAGTTATTTGGAAAACATCTGACAACGAAACAGTATGGTCATTCCAACTGTCCTTAACCGCGGACGCGGCTATTCGAATAGTTTGACACTCTGTAGAGGTGGTACACTTTCACCACAAGATTCGATACATCTGTCAGGGATAACCCTGAATCATCATACTTAGTATGCAGATAATCAAACATAACCTTTCCTTTACACACCCTAGTATAAGCACCTCTCCTATGATCATGGCCTCCCAACCATGACCATCAGTCATCTTGGGCACTGCATAGGTGGACAACATTGAGAGGTAGCCTCGGCTCAAACCTCTCCCGTGAGGGAACTAATACTAATGCATATAAATTTCCAGCTAAGCCTTACCCAATTCAGGTAGTGTGGTTGTACGGTAAATTTGGAATGGTATTGCATCCGAATCCAACCATCAGTTTTATAAAAGGGCTAAGGCTCATGCCTCAACATTTTCATCATCATAAACCATTTGTGTTTCTCAACACATGTCAAAACATCTCAATAGAATGACCCATCATTCCAAGGTTTTCATAATTCATTTTCACCAAGTGTTCCCATCTAAAGTGACTCAAGTTTTTATCTACTCTAAACTACTGAGTTAAGAGTGTTCACTAAGGTGGAAAGATGATGGGTTCAATCTCATGCCATAGAATGACATCTAAAGCTTAGCTAAATAGGTCAAGTTTTATACTTTTTATGCTACCTTCAAAACAAGTAAGGGACTTTGTGTAAACTAAAGGAATTAAAGCTGGTAAGGTAATACTTGGGTTAGTAATAGTCAAGGTGGTGTGACCAAAGCATGCCTAAAGCATCTTTGCTCATTCATCTCTCTTAATTCTAGCTTGCTAACAATAGCTTGCCCTGTTAATGGTGGCTTGCAAGTACAACTTGCAAGGGTTAACTTGGATAGTGCTAGCTTGCCTTGGTTGGTGCAGTGGTTGAAGTTTTCTTCTTCTTGGTACCACTCCTCCTCCTCGTAAGCTTGGTCGGTACTATCTTCTATAAATACATACGGAGTACACAATCACCAAACAATACTTAGCTAGTCTAATTAGTACTCTAAGGCACACAATTGATGATCTATTATCATCACAAGCATCACAAGTTTTATTCCATAGTTTCCTCCTTTTTATTTTAGAAAAGTAATTTCTACTCATTGAAAAATTAACTAAGGTTTAATATTCACCACTTAAAATATGGGATCATGTGGACACATGTCATCACCACATATTCTAACATGTGGGAATGAGATTTAAAGGTTGGATCATAATTACTTTGGTTTAAGTTCATTATTTAATGATTTAAAGTGACTAGAAATGCCTATATAGCATTATTTTGGTACTAGTCCAAAGTCACTGCATGTAACCTTAATATTATTACATATTTACATAGATATGATGAAATGTGATTTTTGAGAGTTGGAATCAACTCAAAACCTATCTTAGTTGATTTTATAAAAATGTTGCCATATGCAAAAGCTTCTGTTTTGTTATTTTTACTAGGAGAGATCTATAACTCTAATTGAATTAAATCTAACGGGCTTGGATAGATCATTTTAATACCTTTCAGAAAAAATTGGTTTCATGCAATTTGGATTTGTCAAACTCCTAGAATTGATTTTTAAACTAGTGGACAGAAACTAGATTAACTCTAAATAGAAAAATGAAATTTGAAATTCTAACTCGCGCGGGAACTAACTGGGCTAGCCCAGCTACATACAGTGCATGCAACGGGCTGCCTGACATGCGGGCTCCACCAGTCAACGGCACAAAAACACCGAAACGGTATCTAGCATTCTAGGCCACACGATCTAAAGACGATCCAATGGTGGGAGGTCATCGTCGACGACGGATTACTCCGGCGAGAGTCTGACCTAGACGCGGTGGTGGGGGTCAATTGGGGGCGTACCAGGGCTCTAGAAAGGTCGGTGAGGTGGGCAAACGGGCTGGTAGACAACGGCGAGGCGAGGCGCGGTTGCGGTGGAGCTTGGGGTGCCCTAAATCGCAGGCGCCCTTCTCCTCCTGCTGCGGCGGCTTCGGCTCCAATTCCAGGGAGGCAGAGCTCGAGCGGCATCGACGAGAGGTGGGTGAGGTTCAGTGAGAGGTGGGGAGTGAGTGAGTGTGGAGAAAAGAGGCTGGGGTGGCCGCTTTATATAGGGTCGACGAGGAGGCAGAGCGGGCTCCGGTGAGGTCATCGGTGACGACGATGTGGGGCGCTCTCAGCATGGGCGAGGGTGACGATGGGTTCTCTGTCCCCCGGCGGTCCTCTGGGGCTTAATGGCGCGGCAAGGCAAGGTCTCTACGGGTCGGGAGCGTGTGGTGCACTGCGCGTGGGCGGCGATGTTCGACGCGGTTCCTCCGGGCTGTTGGTCGCGAGGTGGCAAACGAGGATGTCTAGGCGTTTGTTGGGCCTGCTGCGGGTGCTGCCACGCAAGGCTAGGGCTAGGCGAGGCCGGCGCTGCTCTGGCGGGCGCGGCGCTCCGAGGTGATCGGCATGGCGGATAGAGGCATGGGCGCGAGCAACTGGGGCTTGTCCTCCGCTCGATTTTGGTCGGGGGCTGGTCGAGGCGGTGCGGTGTGATGGTGCCTGTCTGCCAACGGGCGAAGGAGAGAGCGGGACGGTCTGGGGCGAGCCATCCATGGTCAACATGGCGCATGGCGTCGGGCGGCTTGGCACTAGAGCAACTAGGGGAGAGGGAGTGACGAGGGTTTAACTCATCAATGCCCATTGTTATGGACTTAGGTTCGAGGAATTGAGGAGCGTTGGAGATCTCGGTATGGCTAGCAAACAAGCACACAGGGACGCAAGGTTTACCCAGGTTCAGGCCTCGTAGAGGACCCTACTCCTGCTTGTCTGCTCTTGATTGATGATGATCCAAAGGATTACAAGGTTGCCGATGGCGGTATCGCGCAGATTGGATCTGGCGTATGTCTAGATATATTGTGTATTGTGGGAGTCGCGATTGTCTATTGGTGTCTTAGGTCGTGTCCTCCTCGTTGGACCCTCCTAGCCTTTATATATGGGGAGGCTAGGTCTCAGGTACCAATACGAGTTGGTTACAAGTTGGATTAGAACTCTAGTCTTGAGCTTTCCTTGTCTTGTGTGTTTGGGAGTCCGTATCCATATGGGCTTCATACCAGTCGAACCGTCATAGGCATCATGGACCTTGGCGATTCGTCGAGTGGGCCTTCCGTCGAGCTGCACCAGGTACACTGTAGTTGAGTGCCTATTGGGCATACCCATGTCAGGGAGAGAGAGCTAGGGCCGGGGTTTTAGCTAGGGGGACAAGGGGACCGAGTTAGGCCCAAATGGTGACCAAAATCACTGCTCACTATTTTTGAATTTGGCAAGATTTGTGCCTGCCACCTGTTTGATGAAATGGCCGCAAGAAGTAAAAGTTTGAATTTTGGTTTCAAAATTTTTGAGTGTTCTCCACTGGTACTAGGTAGTCTCTGGTTGCAAGGGTTTTGAAAGTGGAGCTCAATTTGATGGTTTTTGAAATAGGGGTGATCTAGGCATATGCATTGAATTCAATTTTCTCATGCCATTTAAAATAAGTATTTGAATGTTTTTAGCAGATCAAAAGGTGGGCCTTGGTACCTCATTATGTGTACTAGCAAGGGGTGTAAAGATCTAGAATTATATCTGTTGAGAAATGAGTGCTAGGAACACTCAAAGTAGTGTAGTTGATTAAAATGGCCAAAATGACCATTCCTCCTTTTTAATTGTTTTTTATTTGATTTTCTTTGGGAAAAGTTTGGGGATGATGTAGATGATGTTTAAATCACCTAAGAAACATTTTACAACCAAAGAATCATAGAACCATGGCAATTCAAATCAATTCCTAATTTAAATGCACATACACATGAATGCTTTCATTTTTACTTTGGAAAAGTTTTTATTAACCCTAATTTTGATGATTTGGATCTTGATAAGCTTGGATTAAAGTTGTGGGATGTTACAAACCTTCCCTCCTTAAACAAAATCTCGTCCCGAGATTTACAAAGAAAACTAGGAACTAAAGAGATCTAGGAACTCTGTCCTCATGTAATCTTCGCGCTCCCAAGTGGCTTCCTCCTCGGTATGGTTGCTCCACTGAATCTTGAGAAATTTGATACTCCTGGTCCTGGTGGTTCTGTAGGCTTCTTCTAAGATACGGATGGGCACTTCCCGATAGGTCAGGTCATTGTTGATTTCTACGGCTTTGTGATCGATGTTCTTGAAAACTTCAGTCTTCTCGGGCACTTCCAAGCATTTGCGAAGTAACGAGATATGGAACACATTATGGATGGCTGACATCTCTTCAGGAAGTTCTAGCTGATACGATACTTCTCCTCGACGGTTTAGAATCTTGAAAGGTTCGATATATCTGGGGTCTAACTTTTCCTTCATACTAAAGCGTTGAGTTCCCTTCAATGGTGAAACCTTGAGATATACAAAATCTCCGACATTGAAAGTCAGGTCTCTCCTCTCTTGTCGGCATAACTCTTCTGTCTGGATTGAGCGGTCTTGAGGTGCTCACGGACTTTGTGAACCTCCTCTTCGGCTTCTCGGAGAATGTCGGGTCCAAAGATCTGACTCTCTCCTACTTGCGACCAATTCAAAGGGGTACGACACTTTCTTCCGTATAGGAATTCAAATGGTGCCATCTGCAAACTAGCTTGATAATTGTTGTTATATGAGAATTCTGTGAAAGGCAGGCAGTCTTCCCATTTTGATCCGTATTCCAACACACAAGCTCTAAGCATATCCTCTAGGATCTGGTTGGCTCTCTCTGTCTGTCCATCAGTTTGCGGGTGATAAGCGGTACTGAAGTTCAACTTGGTTCCCAATCCTTCCTGAAAATCTTGAGGTAAACTGGGTTCCTCGATATGATACTATGGTCTTGGGGGTTCCATGCAGACTAACAATCCTAGCAATGTACAACTCTGCTAACTTTGCACTCTGGTAGGTTGTCTTGACAGGTATGAAGTGGGCTACCTTGGACAGTCTATCAACTATGACCCAGATTGAGTCATTTCCCCTACTGGAAGTACGCAAACCGGTGATAAAGTCCATTCCTACGGAATCCCATTTCCATTCCGGAATCTGCAGTGGTTGCAATAGTCATGCCGGTCTCTGATGTTCTGCTTTGACTCTTTGACAGATGTCACACTTGGTGATGTAGCTTCCGATTTCTCTCTTCATCTTGTCCACCAAAATTGCTCTTTCAAATCTTGATACATCTTGGTTCCTCCGGGGTGGATAGAATAAAGAGTATCATGAGCTTCCTTCATGATAATTTCCTTTAGCTCTGAATCTACTGGCACATAGATACGTCCTTTGTACCACAGTACTCCTTCCTCGTCTTCAGTGAATCCAGGTACCTTTCCTGTACCAATACGACGTTTGATTCCATCGATACTTTCATTCCCCTTCTGGGCTTCCTTGATTTGGCTAATCAAAGTGGGTTGAAGTTCAATGCTAGCTAAGAATCCTTTGCTAACTAATTCGGTCCTGAACTGCAACAACTCTTCATACAAACTTGGTTGCTTCTTCTTGATCATGGTATTTAGCCTACACGGCAATCTGCTAAGAGCATCCGCTACCACATTGGCTTTGCCGAGGTGATAGTGAATGTTAAGGTCATAATCCTTGATTAACTCTATCCATCTCATTTTCCTCATATTCAGCTCCTTCTGAGTGAAAATATACTTTAAACTCTTATGATCTGAGTAAATCTCACAGCGATTACCCATCAGATAATGACGCCATGTCTTTAATGCTAGAACCACAGCTGCTAGCTCAAGATCATGGGTTGGATATAGTTCTGCTCATGCTGCTTCAGTTGTCGAGACAGATACGCGATGACTTTGACTTCTTGCATCAATACACATCCTAGACCAATCTTGGATGCATCACAATATACATCAAATGGTTTCTTGATGTCTGGCATGATCAAAATTGGGGTTGATATCAATCTCTTCTTCAGCTCCTGAAAACTGGCTTCACATTTGTTAGTCCATTCAAACTTCTTGTCCTTCTTCAATAATTGGGTCATGGGTCGGGCGATGCTCGAGAATCCTTCTACGAACTTGCGGTAGTATCCCGCTAATCCGAGAAATGCATGGACTTGGGTTTGAGTGGTTGGGGCTTCCCATTCTTCGACATCCTTGATCTTGGCGGGATCAACAGAGACTCCTCCGGCAGACACAATATGTCCTAGGAATCCTACTTCTTTCAGCCAAAACTCACACTTGCTGAACTTGGCATATAACTGATGCTCTCTCAGGGTTTCTAGGATGATTCTCAGATGTTGCTCATGCTCTTCTTCTGACTTGGAGTAGATAAGGATGTCGTCGATAAACACAACTACAAACTTATCTAGGAAATTCATAAAGATCTTATTCATGAGATTCATGAAATAAGCAGGGGCATTGGTTAATCCAAAAGACATAACCGTATACTCGTATAAACCATAGCGAGTAGTAAAGGCGGTCTTCGGAATATCCGTTGCACGAATCTTAAGTTGGTGATAACCAGTCCTAAGATCAATCTTTGAGAATACCTGAGCTTCGGTCAACTGATCAAATAGATCCTCTATCTTTGGCAAGGGGTACTTGTTTTTGATGGTGACGTCATTTCAAATTTTTGTAATCTATACACAGACGATTGCCTCCATCTTTCTTGTTGACGAATAACACTGGTGATCTCCATAGCGATGCGCTTGGTTGAATCAAGCCTGTTGCTAACATGGCATCTAACTGCTTCTTCAGTTCCACTAACTCTGAGGGGTTCATGCTATAGGGTCTTTGGGCTATGGGTCCGGTTCCGGGGATTAGTTCGATGATGAACTCAATATCCCTATCCGGGGCATACCTGGCAATTCATCTGGGAATACGTCGGGGTATTCACAGACTACTCTGACTTGGTCTATGGTGGGTAGGGCTAGACTCTTGTTGCACTTGAATTGACGGGGTAAGGTTTCAGAGATATGCTCTACTGTTACTCCAGAACTACTAGTCATGGTGATGGCTTTCTTAGCACAGTCTATCAGTCCATTATGCCTTGACATCCAGTCCATACCTAGTACTACTTCCAATCCTTTGGTTCCAAGTACAATTAGGTTGGCATAAAAATCTATCCCGTGTATCTTGATAGGCACAGCTTTGCAAATTTTTCTAGCTTTTGTAGTTGAACCGGGGATTTGAACTATCATGACATGCTTCAGGTTGGTTGGGTGAATCTTACTAGTGCATGCAAATTCTTCGGTGACAAATGAATGCGATGCTCCCGAATCAAACAATACTCTTGCTAAAATTGAGTTGACAGAAAACATACCCAGCACTACATCTGGCGCTTCCTGGGCTTCTTCTGCGTTCATGTGGAAGAGACGACCGTTGCGGTTGTGAGGGTTCCCTGGGGAAAATCTTCTTCCTGGTTGAACACGACGCTGCTGTTGAGCTGGGGCATTCACAGTGGCATTGGCGGCAGTCTTCTTGGGACACTCATTGGAGTAGTGACCCTTTACTCCACACTCGAAACAAGTGATCTAGGACTTGTCCTTGACTGCGACAGGCACAGCATTGCTGCCAGTTCTGGGTGCAGTGTTGTTGTTATTGTTATTGCTCTTGGGAGGGGCACGGGTGAAACTGTTGGCGTTGCCGGAGTTGGGATGGTTTCCTCCAGACTTCACATTGCCTCCGCTACAGTTGGGGTAGCTTGGGCGAGACATTCGGGGTCAGTTGTTCCTGGGTGCATATCCTGGTGAGGGGTTGGGATGGTACTTCTGGTGACTGCTGGATCCTGATTGTTGCATCATACGATGTTTGTGATTGTCGTTTGCCTGGTTAATCTTCCCTTCCATCTGAATGGCAGAGTCGACTAGTTCTTCGAGATCCTGAAAACGGATGTTGACGAGGACAGTCCGCATCTCATCATGCAGTCCGTTCAAGAATCTCTCCTTCTTTTTGGCCTCCGTGTTGATTTCATCAGGTGCATATCTGGCAAGTGACAGGAATCTGTCATGGTATTCCACCACAATCATTCTTCCTTGCTTTAATTCGCGGAATTCATCTCTCATCCTGTTGACGAGACCTTGCGGCACGTGGGTGCGGCTGAACTTGACTTTGAATGCTTCCCATGTTATCACTTGACCATGGTTCATATTGTGGATGCTATTCCACCAAGCTCTTCATCTCCCGCCAGATAGTGGGTGGCAAAGAGAACTTTCTCATTTTCATCAACTCCTGCAACTTCGAGGTTGTTTTCCATTATCTGTAACTAGTCGTCAGCATCTAATGGGTTTTCAGATTGGTTGAAGATTGGGGGATTGGTATTCTGAATTTTTTTGAGTTTGGATCCATGGTGATCCTGATTTCCATGCCCTTGGTTGTTGAGAGCCATCTGGGCGATCTGCTGTAGTGTTGCTAAGTTGGCTTGACGTTCTGCCCTACTTGCTTCACGGTCGGCGATGAGATTCTGCAAGATCTGCAGCATTGGGTCCTGCGACGAGCTGCTCCCTCCTTGGTTTCCACGAGTCATCTAAAGATTGAGATAGATATAGGGGTAAGAGGGAAATCCTAAGGTTCATGGTTTTGGTTTTTCAAAGGTAAAACTTTGAGTTAGACTCAGGTTTTTCAACTAACTCCATTTCATCCATGCAGACAAACACACGATACAACACACACCACAACAAACAAAGGAAAACAGATGGTTTGAAGAACCATTATGCAAGCTACGATACAGTGGGACCGATACATCTCATGCTACAACAGTGCTCTAGTGCATCTACTCATAGTCAATGAAGTCGGAGTCCTCATCGTCAGTGTAGAAGTCCACGGCATCTTCCTCTAGAAAGTCATCATCGTTGCTGAGGTAAGAATCCATGTCTCCCTGGATGTCTTCACCCTCATCTTCTTCTTCCTTGGCGGCAAGCTGAGCTTCTTGCTCCTTGACGGTCTTATCGAGGTCGGCCACCTTCTTGTGAAGATGGGCGATGGTGCGATCCTTCTTGGCACGCTGGCGGCGAAGAGACTGGCGATCCTGGACGAGCAGTGCGAAAGTCTGGGCCTTCTGGTCGGCAATGGCATGGTTCTGGTTGTCTAACTCTCTGGCATTGTCCAGTTCCTGTTGTCTGTCATGCAGCAAGAAGTCAAGATTCTCCACTTGACGCCTCAACTCTGGGTGACTTGGCATCTCCATTGGCATTCCCATGAAGTCACGTCTTGCATAGTGGACAAAACGGGTTCCTTGGATCTTGTTAACACTGAGGGCACATACACATGCGAGAGCTTCATGCATTGCCCTGGCTAATCCATCTAGCCAGTTGTTCTCTCTCACGGAGAACTGAATTCTCCCAAAAGTTGCTGCTTCAATACTTCCTATAAGATCCGGGGTGACTAGCCACTGTAGGTTTCCTCCTGGGGGTCCTGGAAGTTGAGCTCCAAGAAACTCCGGATGTGGGCATCCCAAGAACTCTAACAGGGAATCCAGATCCCTCTAGAAGATCAGCTGACCTCCGTTTCCCAACTGGTAAAACTTGCTGAACTGAGTCTCCATCTACAAGAATTAAGGATGAGGAAATTAGTGAAGTGATCAAGTGTGTCAAATTTTAAGTAGTAATGTAAGAATTTTGAGGAACATGAATTTTTGAGAAAGAAAGAATTCCCAAGGATAAGAGAGGAGATAGTTTTTCGTAAATACTCACTTTGGTTTTGAAACTAAGTTTTTGTTCGGACGTCCATTCTAACTAGGGTCTCCTATGGTCAGGATGGCTCTAATACCAACTTGTCAACACCCGTATTTTTAATCCCAGATGCCCGTTATGCCATACCTCGCAATCCCAGGATTACCATTTTTGCGAGACATAACGGATTGGATATCACAGTACATCATCCATTACAAACCATACATAACGTCTTACACAAATAAGGATCTCATGATCCAGTCTGAATACAACAAGCAGCGGAAATAAAAGATAAGTGTAGCGGTGGGGTCCATCTTCAGGGGCACAGGCAATGCTGACGAAGGTAGATAATCCTAGTTATCATAGCCGTCCTGCTGGGCATCATCTTAATAGTCTCCTTCATAGTCTGGCCATGAGAATAGCCAGGGTCAAAAGCCATGAGTACTCTTTAAGTACTCGCAAACTACCACTAACAAGTAATATAGTTCTAAGTCAAGTGCTAAACTCTATGTTTAACTATAAGGTTAAGCTTGAAACCTAAGCTGAGTTCTGAAGCAAAGAAAGATAAAGTAAAATTCTAGAATCACTTAAGTTGGAAAGCTAATATCATAAACATAACCCTGTTGTGGTCAAGTCAAGATTCATCATTCACTTCAAGTTATTTGGAAAACATCTGACAACGAAACAGTATATCCATTCCAACTGTCCTTAACCGCGGACGCGGCTATTCGAATAGTTTGACACTTTGTAGAGGTGGTACACTTTCACCACAATATTCGATACATCTGTCAGGGATAACCCTGAATCATCATACTTAGTATGCAGATAATCAAACATAACCTTTCCTTTACACACCCTAGTATAAGCACCTCTCCTATGAGCATGGCCTCCCAACCATGACCATCAGTCATCTTGGGCACTGCATAGGTGGACAACATTGAGAAGTAGCCTCAGCTCAAACCTCTCCCGCGAGGGAACTAATACTAATGCATATAAATTTCTAGCTAAGCCTTACCCAATTCAAGTAGTGTGGTTGTACGGTAAATTTGGAATGGTATCGCATCCGAATCCAACCATCAGTTTTAAAAAGGGCTAAGGCTCATGCCTCAACATTTTCATCATCATAAACCATTTGTGTTTCTCAACACATGTCAAAACATCTCAATAGAATGACTCATCATTCCAAGGTTTTCATAATTCATTTTCACCAAGTGTTCCCATCTAAAGTGACTCAAGTTTTTATCTACTCTAAACTACTAAGTTAAGAGTGTTCACTAAGGTGGAAAGATGATGGGTTCAATCTCATGCCATAGAATGACATCTAAAGCTTAGCTAAATAGGTCAAGTTTTATACTTTTTATGCTACCTTCAAAACAAGTAAGGGACTTTGTGTAAACTAAAGGAATTAAAGCTGGTAAGGTAATACTTGGGTTAGTAATAGTCAAGGTGGTGTGACCAAAGCATGCCTAAAGCATCTTTGCTCATTCATCTCTCTTAATTCTAGCTTGCTAACAATAGCTTGCCCTATTAATGGTGGCTTGCAAGTACAACTTGCAAGGGTTAACTTGGATAGTGCTAGCTTGTCTTGGTTGGTGCAGTGGTTGAAGTTTTCTTCTTCTTCTTGGTAGCACTCCTCCTCCTCGTAAGCTTGGTCGGTACTATCTTCTATAAATACATACGGAGTACACAATCACCAAACAATACTTAGCTAGTCTAATTAGTACTCTAAGGCACACAATTGATGATCTATTATCATCACAAGCATCACAAGTTTTATTCCATAGTTTCCTCCTTTTTATTTTAGAAAAGTAATTTCTACTCATTGAAAAATTAACTAAGATTTAATATTCACCACTTAAAATATGGGATCATGTGGACACATGTCATCACCACATATTCTAACATGTGGGAATGAGATTTAAAGGTTGGATCATAATTACTTTGGTTTAAGTTCATTATTTAATGATTTAAAGTGACTAGAAATGCCTATATAGCATTATTTTGGTACTAGTCCAAAGTCACTGCATGTAAACCTTAATATTATTACATATTTAGATAGATATGATGAAATGTGATTTTTGAGAGTTGGAATCAACTCAAAACCTATCTTAGTTGATTTTATAAACATGTTGCCATATGCAAAAGCTTCTGTTTTGTTATTTTTACTAGGAGAGATCTATAACTCTAATTGAATTAAATCCAACTGGCTTGGATAGATCATTTCAATACCTTTCAGGAAAAATTGGTTTCATGCAATTTAGATTTGTCAAACTCCCAGAATTGATTTTTAAACTAGTGGACAGAAACTAGATTAACTCTAAATAGAAAAAATAAAATTTGAAATTCTAACTCGCGCGGGAACTAACTGGGAATGATGTAGATGATGTTTAAATCACCTAAGAAACATTTTAGAACCAAAGAATCACATAACCATGGCAATTCAAATCAAATCCTAATTTAAATGCACATACACATGAATGATTTCATTTTTACTTTGGAAAAGTTTTTGTTAACCCTAATTTTGATGATTTGGATCTTGATAAGCTTGGATTAAAGTTTTTGGATGTTACATATAAATGCCAAACTTATGTGCAAGTGAAGCAACCTCGCAAGTCACATACAACTACAGAGGTGAGAGATTTGGCACCACTAGAGCTCATACATTCAGATCTTTGTGAGATGAATGGTGTGTTGACAAAAGGTGGAAAGAAATATTTTATGACATTGATCGATGACTCTACGAGATATTGTCATGTGTATCTTCTAAAATCAAAAGATGAGGTTTTGAGTTACTTCAAAATCTATAAAGCTGAAGCGGAAAACCAACTTGATCGAAAGATTAAGAGGCTTAGGTCTGATCGTGGTGGAGAGTACTTTTCCAACGAGTTTTATTCTTTTTGTGCCCCAGTCGCCCCAATCAAACGGGGTAGTCGAAAGAGTTTAATCCATGAGAGGACGCCTCCCTACTAGCCCCAGTCAAACGGGGTAGCCGAAAGAAAGAACCGTACTCTAACAGATTTGGTTAACGCCATGTTAGACACATCGGTCTCTCCAAGGAATGGTGGGGGGAGGCATTACTGACTGCATGTCATGTCTTAAACCGAGTTCCCACTAAGAATAAAGAGATTACTCCATTTGAAGAATGGGAAAAGAAAAGATTAAATCTTTCTTACTTGCGAACTTGGGGCTATCTAGCAAAGGTTAATGTGCCAATCCCAAAGAAGCGCAAACTTGGACCAAAAACCATGGACTGTGTTTTTCTGGGATATGCTTTTCATAGCATCGGCTATAGATTCTTGATAGTAAAATCTGGAGTACCAGACATGCATTTTGGTACAATCATGGAGTCAAATGATGTGACTTTCTTTGAGGATATCTTTCCCATAAAGGATATACCTAGCTCATCAAATCAGGAGATACCTGACTCATTGAATCAGGAAATACCCACAATTACTAAACATACCATTCCTATTGAACACTCGGAAAAACCTGAGGAGGATGATAATGAAATTCCTAAGAGGAGTAAGAGACAGAGGACTGCAAAGTCTTTTGGTAATGATTTCATTGTGTACCTTGTGGATGATACTCCTACTTCTATTTCAGAAGCCTATGCATCTTCTGATGCTGACTACTAGAAGGAAGCCGTTCATAGTGATATGGATTCCATCTTAGCGAACGGAACATGGGAGATCACCAATCGTCCTTATGGGTGCAAACCTGTAGGATGCAAATGGGTGTTTAAGAAGAAACTTAGGCCTGATGGTACTATTGAGAAGTACAAGGCAAGACTTGTAGCCAAGGGTTATACCCAAAAAGAAGGTGAGGACTTCGCGGGGCCATTAGGGTCATTTAAGACATGAATCATCTTTTCCCTCCTCCTTTGGTTAGCTACTTCATGGAAGTAAGCAGTGTTTCTATCCCCCTCTAAAATATCTCTTTCTCTAGATCTTTTCTTGGCCTTAATCTCTCTCATTAACTATTGTTCAGAATATCATTTTCAATCAAAATAGTTGGCTCGGAAAAATAAACTTTCGTTTCTCTTCCTCATAGGGAGGACCATAGACAGTTTCTTGGCTTAGAAATGAAATCTTGTTTCTGTTCCTCATAGGGAGAACCATAAACATTTGTGATTCTAACAACCATATGAGTGAGCTTGTTCTTAACAACAACAATAACTGAAAACTTACACGCCTCCAAGAAATGATCAAAAAAAGATCAGCATTAACACCTATTAGGATACCTCCAGTAGAGCCACTGGTTAGCAGGTGATTCCAAGTAAAGTTTCTAATACCTAGAACAGATTTTAAGGAGTTAGAGAAACTCTCTTTTTAGTCTCCTGAAAACCAACATAATCAATATTAAGAGGGATTAAGTTGTCTTCTATATACTTCTGTCTACCAGGAGTAGTAATACCCCTCCCATTCCAAAAGTCTACTTTCATTTTAAACTTTTCATGGGGTGCTTGCCCCTTCTCCTAACTTATTCAATCCAACCAATCTCTCCCATGTCATCTACTTCCACAATTGTATTAGACTGTTCAGGAGTAGAAGGGGAAGAACCAATAACAGGAACACGAACATGAACATCGGAACCAGTGGCTAGCTAGTCACTATTATCTACAACTAGTTCATAAATCTTAACCCCTACAATTACAGACATACTAACTAACTCCTCTACTTGCAGAACATTAAAAGGGTTTGTTTTCATTATACCTATCATTTTCTTCTGAGTTTGGCAGGTAGGCATCGAATTCTTCTTGTTCTTGAGCTCCCTGGCCATCTCCATCACATTCTTGGACATGTAAATTCTATTGCTTTGTTTGGTGGGCACCACTGGGCCTCACAGCTTTTGCTTCTTTGAGCCACCCTACCAGTCTTATTACACTTTGCCTGCAGCGGGCCACGGAAAGAGGAAAGGATTTCTTCTGGGAGAGTAGCTGCTTGGGTCTGGTTACCTGAAACCTCATCCTCTTCCACTTATTTCATCTCCCTCCAAAAGATGGCAACCTCATCAGCACCTTTAACACCCTGGGACACGAGAGTTTCATCCCAAACAAACAATATCACATGTCTCTAATACCAGCTTATAGATTTCACTTCCAGGAAGAATCTCCTCATCAGCCATCTGCCTAGTTCTATTGCCATTGTTGCCTGGTTCAGATTGCCTAGGAGAACTTTCACTAACATGAGATGTGGTGGATCCATTACCACCTAATTTTCCTGTATCCATTCCATAAGGGTTATCATTCCCATTAGCACTTGCACCTCCTCCACCATTTGACCCAGAATTGGTCAGGCTATCAGAGCCAACTTCACAGTGTCTGGGTTTTCAAGCTCCACTGAGAAGCATAGCTGGAAAAGTTTCCTTCGGCTTGGTCAATAATGTTTCATTCACACCAAGGAGGAAGCAAGCCCTTGATGAGTAACCATGTGCTCACCAAGGTCTCCACGGGTATGCTTAGTATCTTGTTGATATAAATACATTACGCTCTATCGAAGTTTGCGTTGGTTGCGAGGCATGGAAGACGGCAACAAGGATTTTCTAAAGTTAACTTCATGTGAAGTAGTGCTGACGTCGGCGTGATGTTAGCCACGGGTTGTCCAGAAAAACTAAAACATTTTTGAAACTTATGAAACATTATGTTTCAATGTTTTATTTTTAAAACTTTTGAAACTTATGAAACATTGTGTACTGTTCACAGCCTGTTTCAATAATGTGTTTCACTGTTTTAATAATGTTTCAGTCTATTTCAATTAGTGATGTCAGCATGACGTCATCCATGTGCAGGCTGAATTTTTTTAGACAAATACACCAATGTAAAAAGCAAAAGGATGTCCTACTTCACGTGAAGTTAATTTTAAAAATGATTTTCCGTGGAGGAAGGCAGCGCATGCCCGTGCTGTCCGCGCCACAGTTTTGGGGTGACGCCGCAATGCATAGAGCGCTGCATGTCCCCATCCATTGACGCCACGAATGGGGGAAGACATATTTAACTTCCACGCCGAAATCGCAAATAACCGATATGCGATATCATCACTTCCATAGTTTGACTGGCTCGCAGGCAGCAGCATCCTCACGACTCACCTAGTACTACACTGCAGCCGTGCCGCAGTCATATCCGGAGTTCCGGACGGTAATCAAGGGCCTAACCAACCCGCGCATGATCAGTGTCACTCTCCCGCGGGTCAGCACGCGACCCGGCTGCCCATCATCCCGCCGATAAAACCCCCCCGGCCGCCAACCAACTCCCGCCAGCCTCCGCACTCTCTCCCTCCAACTCGATCCCCTGCTCCCACGCTGTCAACCAGGTCGACCGAGCGCTTCTTCTTCTTCCAGCGGCACAAAGCGTGCTCGCTCCCTTGTTTAATCGCGGACCACTTGCTCCCGATTTGAATACTCTCCACGCACAAGAGGAGAGGAGAGGTATCTTTCTTCAACAATACAATTGCGCTCTCTCTCTCTCGCTCTTTCTCTCTCCCTCTTAATTTGGCCGTTTCTTGACTGCCCTGTGTTGACTCGTGCTGTCTCTTTCTCTCTCTCTTTCTTCCAGCCAAGAGGGGCGTGCAAACAGCCACACAGTCGAGGTTCTTTGACGAGGAGGGAGGATTGGAAGGGAAGGGACATCCGAAGGAAAAGGAAGAGAGAGATGGCCGGGGGTTTCGCCGGCGGCGATGCCGTCGCCGGGAGGGCGGCGCAGTACGAGGGGAGGATCACCAGCTACTTCATCCTCGCATGCATCGTCGGCTCCTTCGGAGGATCCCTCTTCGGATACGACCTCGGCGTCTCCAGTGAGTACTCGATTCTCCTACCCATTCTTCTTCTTTCCTCTCGTCTCTGTTTCTTCTTTCGAAAGATTATATTAAGAAAACAAACTTGGTGTTCAGCATGTTCCTGCCAACAAATGATCCTCTTTGTTCTAGGTAAAAATACCCTGCTTTCTTGTGTGAGATTTTTAGTCTCCGAAAATGTTTTGTCTTCGAATTTTCTTCTTAAGCAATCTGTAAAAATATATGTCCTACTAGGTGTGTATCCTCATCAATCAAAGTTGCTAATTGAAGGTCTCAATCATGGTCAATGCTTTCGTATAAAAGGAAGGCATTCTCTACGCAAAAAGAGTAAAGGAATACCATAATAATGCTCATTATGGTGTCTCCATCCTACTTTCTTTACATAGACTAGCAGAATAAATCTGTTTTGGGGAGGAAGTAATTTCTTGTGCCTTTCTTTTTCGAAAGGATCATCATCTTTGCTTCGCTGTCCTGGGGGAGTAGAAACTAGCTAGTACGTAGTAGTATTGTCACTCTAGTGTCTGCTCAATTTCAGAAGAGGTATCGTACTGATATGTACAGCACGTGTTTTCGTCCAAGATTGTCATAAGAAGAGACAAAAATGCCTACAATTAACACCATAAAAAATTGCATTTCCCATAACAGGACAAACAATGCAGCAAGTTGTCAAACTTGATAGGAACAGAGATAACAATGCAGCAAGCTGTCAAACTTGATAGGAACAGAGATATGAGAGAACTTTCTTCCTTCTGAACCGGTCAATGAACCTGATTAACTGACATACAGTTAGATCACTCTGAGCACCAGAGTTCAACACTCACACACACTGACCTTCTGCGATCTTTTGAACTGTTCCCAATTCAAAATTAAAAGTTTGATACCTGCAAGGATTATAAATTCCCGTACTAACATTTTTTGCAATCTCTGAAACCTTGTGGATCCTCGACAGTTGTGCAGAATTTCCGATGATGAAGAACTCATTTCTTAGCTGAGGGGAATTATACAATTCCTTGATCACACTCGATTACTTATACAATGACGATTCGTGCAGGTGGCGTGACATCCATGGACGACTTCCTGATCAAGTTCTTCCCGGACGTGTACGACCGTAAGCACGCGCGCCTGCACGAGACGGACTACTGCAAGTACGACAACCAGGTGCTGACGCTCTTCACGTCGTCGCTCTACTTCGCGGGCCTGGTGTCCACCTTCGGCGCCTCCTTCGTGACCAAGCGGCACGGCCGGCGCGCCAGCATCATGGTGGGCGCCGTGAGCTTCTTCCTGGGCGGCGCCATGAACGCGGCGGCCATGAACCTGGCCATGCTCATCGTGGGCCGCGTCCTCCTGGGCGCCGGGATCGGCTTCGGCAACCAGGCCGTGCCGCTCTACCTATCCGAGATCGCGCCCTACAAGATCCGCGGCGCCGTGAACCAGCTCTTCCAGCTCACCACCTGCCTCGGCATCCTCGTGGCCGACGTGGTCAACTACTTCACGGACCGGATCCACCCGTGGGGGTGGCGCCTCTCGCTGGGGCTCGCCATGGTCCCGGCCACGGCAATCTTCGTCGGCGCGCTCTTCCTGCCCGAGACCCCCAACAGCCTGGTGGAGCGCGGGAAGCTCGAGGAGGCGCGGCGCGTGCTGGAGAAGGTGCGCGGGACGCACAAGGTGGACGCGGAGTTCGATGACCTCAAGGAGGCGAGCGAGGCGGCGCGGGCCGTCCGCGGCACGTTCCGGAACCTGCTGGCGGTGCGCAACCGGCCGCAGCTCATCATCGGCGCGCTGGGCATCCCAGCGTTCCAGCAGCTGTCCGGGATGAACTCCATCCTCTTCTACTCGCCCGTCATCTTCCAGAGCCTGGGGTTCGGGTCCTCGGCGTCGCTCTACTCGTCCATCATCACGGGGTCGATGCTTGTCGTCGGCACCCTCATCTCCATGGTGGTGGTGGACCGGTTCGGGCGGCGGTTCCTGTTCATCGAGGCCGGGATCCAGATGATCGCGTCGATGGTGGTGGTGGCGACGATCCTCGCGCTCAAGTTCGGGCACGGGGAGGAGCTGTCCAAGGGGGTGGGCACGGTGCTGGTGGTGGCCATCTGCATGTTCGTGGTGGCGTACGGGTGGTCGTGGGGCCCGCTGGGGTGGCTGGTGCCGAGCGAGCTGTTCCCGCTGGAGATGCGGTCGGCGGGGCAGAGCGTGGTGGTGTGCGTGAACCTGTTCTGGACGGCGGCCGTGGCGCAGTGCTTCCTGGCGGCCATGTGCCACCTGCGGTGGGGCGTCTTCGTCCTCTTCGCGTCGCTCATCGTGGTCATGTCCATCTTCGTCATCCTCCTCCTGCCGGAGACCAAGCAGGTGCCCATCGAGGAGATTTGGCTGCTCTTCGACAAGCACTGGTACTGGAAGCGGATCGTCACCAAGGACCCCAAGTACCAGGGCCACCACCACAGGCTGGAAATGGCCGCCGCCGGTGCGGTCAAGCCCGTCGTCTCATCGGAATCAGAAGCTTAGTTCGACTTCTTGCTCTGTCCTGTCATGGATGCCTGCCGCGCTGATCCGATGAAGATGACACGCTCATGTTTTAATAACGGACCTTGTCTGATCATGTTCTTGTGGTATGGGGATAGAACGTAGTTGCTACTAGTAGTAAGTACTTGGCAATGTCAAGAAGAAAGTGTTTGGGATGATTAATGTTGAATAGTAGCTTGTGTGGTTTCGTGTTCTTGCGAGTTTAGTTAGGGTTTGCTGGATCAATCCGTCGGATGTGTAATTGGTGTGGCATTGATGTGCAAGTTTATGTGCGACATTGATGTGGCATGGCTGCCTGCATGATCTCTGTTCAGTTATACATTATGTAGCATTATTATAAGTTATCTGAACTCTCAAGTCTGAACAACAATTAGAAACTGTGCTTACAGTCAATGCTGGCGCCTGGCCCGATAATCTTGGACTTGTCGATCAGGTTCAGGCTCTGACCTCTTCCAAGTCAAACGAATCCCACGCATGCACACTGCCTCGCCGTAGCGTAGCTTAGTCACTGCTTCTTATCTGTCGGACGCACGTCTCGCTCGCCGACCCCCAATCCTCGCCGCAAGCGTCGACCTCGTGATGCAGCCGACGTTCACGCCAAGACTTCTCTACCATCTGCCGCTCTCACTCCTGATTTTTCAAGTGTGCATTCAGCTGGCAGTGACAGCGAACTATCGTCGTTAGCGATAAATCCGCGATTTTTCGCTATCTGTCTATGCTTACTTAAATTTGTATAAAAAGTAGTCAACAGATATATTATGCCTTGCTTGGGCTTGTCGTTGAGTTACTTATCGTATATAACAAACTGATTTTATAATGTACTTCCTCCGTTTCAAAATATAAGATGTTTTAGCTTTATGAAAGAAGTGTATCTAAATCTCTTTAGTATGCAGATTCACTCTAAATCTAGATAAACCTATACATTAAAATTGGTTAGATACACTCTCTTCACAAAGGTAAAACATATATTTTTAAACGGAGGGAGTAGGATCGTTTGATTAGTCGGGGCTACTTGTCTATCTGTAGGACTTGTCACACTGTCACTGCTTGTCGTGATAACAGTTCCAGCGAGATCCCCCGGTTTGCACATGCTGGAGACGCAAGGTTCTTCCTCATGGAACAGGCGTGAACACTTCCGTGGCATCAGTGACTTGTGTCACATTTTAGAGCTGAAGAAGAATTCCTATACATCGGACTGAAGTAATCCCTCCATTCCAAAATATAATTAAGCAAATAACAAAGGGAGTAGCTAATAAGAACCTTCGCGCCTGTCATATGATTTATATTTCTCTCCTGTTCAAATTTCACTCGTTTATGTCTTTTACTGGCATCCACGGGATCCACCTATAGAAGATGCGTACTTCGAATTTGTTGTCATTTGAAGAATAATTACTCATGTATACTCACGTCCTTTAGCACTGACTAGTTGAATGTCCGTGCGTTGCTACGGTTACTTCTTTTTCATCAGCAAATATTTCACACAAATAAACTATAAATGCTTGTATATTTAGGTATATAGAAAAGATAGCCACAAAGTTCCATGAAACATTGACATTTAAAATGCCCATGCATAATTTTCGTGAACCCCCCTCCCCCCTCCCCCCCCCCCCCCCCAGGAGCTCGCTAATTTTGTACAGATTGGCTTATGTTGATAGCGGCACCGATAAACAATATCTCGGTGACTGTCCTGCATTGTTCGGATTGTTCATTCTCTCTCATTCCCTCGGCTCTTTTATATCTGTATTGTTATTTCTCTTTGATACTTCTTGGCTCCACTTTTCTGTCGATATGCTATATTTATTATGGATTATTTTTACACTCTATAAAACTTCATTAATTATGGATCATTTTTGTGGGAACATTTAATATGGATCATGAAGGACAATGCAACAACGCAGGCTGCTAGCTTATGAGCACATATGAAATCAAGAAGTATCACGTCACCACCACCGCCGGAGAGGAGGGGAAGGGATAACCACCATTTCTCCTGCACTCCAGCTCTTGTCCTCCCCTGCAGCCACCACCTACCACTGGCGCCTGCGACGCATCACCTTGTTGCACTGTCCTCCTCAAAGCTCATTCTCAATCGATCTTTCTTCGACTCTAGCACAAAAATACCGAGGAAATTATACAAAAGTAAAAAAAGATAACAAACAGGTTTTGCTAAGAACGAGTTATTGAATAACAGAGATTTGATCTCTTGTTGAAACTAGCATGATGGCCCTCGCAAATGCGAGGGCATCATATCTAATTTACCAAAAAATTCTAGCAACAAATTATAATTATATATAGACATGTTTACTATACCATTTTAATAAATGATAAAGATCTGAACCAAAACATATATTATGCTAAAATAATATCTTATGGTGGAAAATAACTTTCAAATCTGTAAGTGAATGATTATTATCCCATTCTCGGAAAAATGATATTAATAACCATATGTTTCATTTAAATTTTGGTCCCACAAGCTAGAGAATAATTACTATATGATTCTAGACTATTAAGAAATGTTCATTATCAAATGTGTGGTCATCAACCAATAAACTAAAATTTTATGACCCAAAAAGTAATTATAGTCATCCTGTGTGGTCTAGTTTGCTGGCGTCGCACCTAGTATACCGAAAATGTCTAGAAAAAATTTACAATTATATATAGACATATTTACTATACCATTTTACAAAATGATAAAGATCTAAAACCAAAACATATATTATGCTAAAATAATATCTTATGGTGGAAAATATCTTTCAAATTTGTAAGTGAATGATTATTATCCCATTCTCGAAAAAATCATATTAATAACCACATGTGTAATTTAGAATTTGGTCCCACAAGCTAGACCATAATTATTATGTGGTGCTAGACTATTAAGAAATGTTCATGATCAAATGGGCGTGCATCAACAAAGAAATTAAAAATTTATGATCCAAAAATGAATTACGGTCATCCTGTGTGGTCTAGTTTGTTGTTTAGGTGATAATTCTATTTAAACATCAAAGTAAACTTTTCTTTATGATCCTGAATAAAAAATTACCCTCCTCAATATGTAAGCCTTGCAACCAATAAGAATTTTCTATATCACTTGCTTCCGATAGATATTTATCATATTTAATTCCTTTATGACATTATCCCTCTGTCTTAAAATATGTAACCTTTTAGAATACAATCAAATCAATAGGAATTTGACTACAAGTTTTTCTGAATTAAATATGTGATGTTAACATTAATTATCTAGATATTCCTTAGATTCTTAGACAAAGAAGTTTCTTTGGTCCTGATATGTTCTCTTAGCTTCATCTTAAATTGACAATTTTCCTTCTGCATTCATCATATTATTAATTTAAAATACACATTTTACTCATGGTTATAACTTTCTCCTTTATTTTTATATGTTTCTAAGAAATAACAAAAAAAATATGAATTGTTGATTTATTTTTTCTTACTAAGATGTTTTTATTGGTAGACATTTAGACTTGACGATACCAACCGAACTAATCACTAAATCGCACGAAGCTTGATTATTGTTGTATGCTTACCAACTTATAGGTATGTACCTATGCGCCTCTCTAGCATTTTTTACATGGCCATACATAGCAATATTGCATGCCTGGGTATGCTCACAAATGGGAGGTTGTCATCTTTATAGTCTCATAAGAAGCGGTAATTATTTTTGTGTTAAGCAGAATTTTTTTCATCTCATTCATCCAATTAATTGTAAAACACATGATATAATGCACATGCATGCATTCCTAGAGGTCTAACTCCTTTTTAGCAAGAATTGTTGGGCAGGAACTCCATGGTATTTTATTTATTAATAAACTAACTAAACTGTACAAACTACTTAAAAATAAAAATTACATCCTTGTGTCAATATATCTTGTTAGAAACTTAGAATGTTTTTCCTTCACCTTTTGCACATGTAGGGTTACTACACGAATAAAAGCTCTCTTCTAGGATCTAAAAGTAGGAATGATATTATGAAAGATGGCCTTGTTCATACAATTGTAGAACAGATGATATAATGCACACTCGCATGCATTCATACTTTTAACCCAAATGGTATTGTATTATTTGAAATATAATGGTTAATGTTTGACCAAAATGATATTGTATTATTTAAAATATTGGTTAATGTTTGAATCTAAACTCGGGGACTTGTATATAAAATCAAATGGATGAAGTATATATGAAACTATGTTTAAATTTCCTCTGTGCTCCCATCTTAATTTTTGTAGTTATTGCTGTGTGTGTCTAAAAGATATATACGAATCGGGCTAAGTTTCCTGCAACTTACCCTCCTAAAAATCAATCAAGATTAATCAAGTGCATGGAGTATTAGCTTGATGCATGGTTAAATCAAATGCATGCATGTGCATAATTGAGCATGCATCTCTGGATGCATGCATGGGTTAATCAAATGCATTCATGCGTGGCTTGATTCAGCTAGACATACCGTCTTACACATGCAGGAAACCAATTTTTTTTCTCCATCTACTGTATACAACTTCTTTGTCACTTCTCTTTTTTTGTCACTTCTTTTTGGTTTCATAGGCTCGCGTATCCCACGAAGCGAAACACATCTGGCCATTGAAGATTATTTAAGAAATCTATTTTCTTCAGGACACATCTGTGAGAAATCTATTTTATTCATGTCCATCGTCCATTGAAAATTAGTACACTGTAATCTATTTTGTGCTGTTATACGTCCGCATGGAGACGCATTCAGTCCGTGGAGACTTGAGAAATTTACTAAAAAAAACTTTTGACATGAATAGTGGTTGAGAAACACACGTTTGTTTTAAAATCTATAACTACTGAAATCTAGATATGGCAGTTTAGCTTTTTGCAAAGTAGAAAAGATTTGGAAGTTAGACAAACTGATATTGTAGATTGGCTACCGTCAATATATAGGACTACTGATGAAGTTTAGATCTGCCAGTTCGGTTAAAAAAAATCAGTTCGGCAGGCTGATCTACCAGTTCGGCGTACCAAGACGTTGTAGATTTGGCTGGCGTAAAAAGTATAGGTTGTCTCGAGTCCTATATGGAGATACGTGTCTTTACCATAGACCTTTTCAGTTTTTTTCATGTTTATTAATCTGGTACAACCATTGAGCGTGTCAGACTGGTGTCAAAACGGACTACATACAACATTACGTAACTATTAGTCTTTGATAAATCCTAGCCGTATATTATAGATCCAACTATCTAAATAAATTTGGATGATGTGGGTTAACGTGGTGCCTCGAAAAACATCCTTATATTGCTTTTAGTATATAATAGATTTCATATAATTTAGAAAACCAATTCAAAGACACCAAGGAGCTCTTATTACTGACTCATAGCAAAGAGAATCAACATCATAGACATACTTTTAGGACTTCAAATAATCGAAATTGGAGAAGGAGGGAGACACATTATTCAAACCAAAATTAGTACTGTGTAAAAGTTTTGAACCCATGGTACAAACATTGATTTCTACGCCTTTTTTTCATGGACAAGGCAACCAAAAGTTGCTTGTCATTTCATTAAGATTAAGATTGGAAAAGAGAGTTGTTTTTACAAAATTTTGCCACCAAAACCACACCTGCCTACACACACAAGACTACTTCTCCCGCCTATCTGCTCTCTGTCTCATTGTGTCCCAGTCCTGCAAAGCTTTACCAATAGTTTTCTGCAGTGTGGAGGTTTGTAGATCTAATGTTCTTGCATTTCTCTCTAACCAGAGCTGCCCCATCCCGTCGATCACAAAAGTTGCCACTTTATTCCTTCTTGCCTTTGGGTATGAAGTGCAGCCGAGTACCACCATTCATTGATTGCATTTTGACGCATAACAGCAGGAGCTCTGCTTATTTTCATTGATAGGAGGGGGAAATACTATACAAGCCTAAATAGGCAGAGAGCAAATCCGGTAAAACAAAACTAAAAACAACAACAAGTTAATGCCTGGTCTATTTCAGCCTTCTCAGGTTATGAACTAAATCATCGCAAAAAGGCAGACTGCATTGATTGTGTTTTGCGCTATTGGATTTGTGATGACAATTTGCCACCTCTGTCCAACTGAAACCAGAAGTCCTGTGAAAAGGATCACTGCACCATGAGATGACTGTTGGTCTCCATTTCCTGATCGCATAAAGGGAAAAATGGATTCCACCATTCATTGATTGTGTTTTGACTCGTAATAGTAGGAGCTCTGCTTATTTTCATTGGTAGGAGGGGAAAAGATTGTACAGGCCTAAACAAATAGAGAGCAAATCCGATAAAACAAAACTATAAAACAACAACAAGTTAAAGCCTGGTCTATTTCAGCCCCCTCGGGTTATGGACTGAATCATCGCAAAAAGGCAGACTGCATTGATTGCGTTTTGCGCTGTTGGATTTGTGATGACAATTTGTCGCCTCTGTCCAACTGAAACCAGAAGTCCTATGAAAAGGAGCACTGCACCATGAGATGATTGTTAGTATCCATTTCCTGATCGCATAAAGGGCAAAATGGATTGGATGCAGTCCATGCCGAGCCATTTTGTTAGCAGTCCAAAATCTATTCCTCAACACTAGCCAATTGAACATTCTCACCATCAAGAGTGTCCAGTTATTCTTCAATGGGGATGCATAGTCCAACATTATAAATCCAAAGAAGATTGCAGAGTATGCAGAGGTTGCCGAGTACTTGCCATTGCTTGCCAGATGCCATTAGCAGGAGTCATTTTCCTCTGACAGGAGAGGGATGTGTTGAATTAGTGAGGCAAGTCTCATGTGTTCCATGATAGCTTGTACTGTCAGAGTGCCCCTTATGTCCTCTATCAACTTGTACTGTTGTAGCGCCTCGACAATTCATCTTTTCCTTGTTCCTCTGGTTGTGAAAAACTTGATTAGTGCTGGCACAATCTGACCTGGGCTTTGGCCATTCATTCATCTGACATTCCAAAATAAGATAGTGTATCCTTTTCCCACATAAAATGTCGCCTTGAACAAATCTTCTGCCTCATTGGACAATTATTTGCATGTCATCAACAACAATGAGCCCTACTTGAAATTTTTGAGATGCAATAATGACGAGAATAAGACACAATAGCCATTGGATGCAAATGATGGAGTATACTTGTGCAATACACTGAACTGAACAAGAGGTGGTTCGAAATTCGATATATGTAAATGGCACATAAACATGGCATTGTTCAGTTTATATTAAAAGAAATTACAGGTTCATCTAACATCATAACTGGATGCATTGGTGGAGCATTCAAGTGATAGCTTTTTTCACCACATATGCACCTCCTAAAAATACTTTTATCTGTTATGGCACCTTTGGTGACCTTGGCTTGAAATTTTCTAGCTCCGCCACGTTTGCGCCGGAGGCTCCTCTTCTTCATCTGAAATTTAGCATATTCTAGACTACTAGTAAAGATTTTGGACTACAACATCTCTGATTGGAATAAGCTGCATTACCATAACTAAACAATATGTCATGGCATGGTGTGAACTCTGCAATTGAACCAATTTGGTACAACAACTATTTATGACCTACAGTCTACTGAAACACAAGTGAAAGGGAAAAGGATGTCGTCTAGAGGGGGTGAATAGGCGTTTTAAAATTATTACGGTTTAGGCTCTAATAAATACGGAATAAAACTTAACGTTTAATTTATCAAGCCAAAACCTATATTCACTAGGTTCACTAAGTGCACTAACAACCTATGCTAAGCAAGATAAGCAACAAGGTAATAGCAAGATAAAGTACTTCAAGCACGATGGCTATCACAATGTAAATTGCATAAGTAAAGGGCTCGGTTCAGGAATAACCGATGGACGCGAAGACGATGATTTGTTTCCTGAAGTTCACTTCCAAAAAAGCTACGTCTCTATTGGAGAGGTGCAGTGGTGCAATGTACTTCGAACGCCACAAATGGCTCACCTCGAGGTGTGGTGGATCGATACTCACCCAACACCACACAAGGCCTCACCCCAAGATGTGAAGGCACGCAACACATCGACGCTACAAAAGGCTCACCCTATTCTCCCGTGAGCTCGCCACAAAGGCCTACTCACGTTCCACTATGGGACACTTGAGGGCGGTCACCGAACCCATATAAGGCTTGGGGCAAACTCCACAACTCAATTGGAGGGCTCCCAAGAAATACCACAAAGGCTCCACAATGCCACAATTGGCCAACAAGCTTGGGGAACCTCCAAAACTCAATTGGAGCCCCCAAGAACACACCACAACTCCACACAACCATCTAGGGTTCCAAGAATCCAAGAGAAATAAGCCCAAGAGCTTGAACTCTCCGAATCTCCAAGGAGAACTCAAACCTATGCACCAAATGCAAGAGGAAAGTCATTCTCTCTCAAATTCCACCAAAGCTACAAAAGCTATTGGGGGAATAAGAGAGGAAGAACACAAAACTCTCTAAGATCTAGATCCCAAGAATTCCTTCACAAAGAAGTGATTTGGTTTGGTGGGATTGTAGACCTAGATCTCCTCTCACAAATCCCTCAAAAGGATGCAAGAATCATAGGAGGGGGAAGGAGAGAGGGCAAGCTCATCAAGGTCAATAATAGAGGAGAGAGAGAAGGGCAAAAACCAAGAAGAACAAGTGAGGCCCAAAGGGGAAAGGGGAGCTCCTTTTAAAGGGCTCCCCGATCTGCCCGTTACTCACAGATTCGCGCACGGCCGGTAGTACCGGTGGGTAACCGGTACTACCGGTGGCACTCAGCCAACGGTCCAAAAACGAGTACGGTCAGTACTGCCGGTGGTCACCGGTACTACCGCCCAAGATTCTGACTGAAGTACCGTCAAATAGCGCATACCAAGACAGAGAGAGTACTGAACCAAAATCAGGTTTACCGGAATTTGGGCCGGAATTAACATCGGTACTACCGGCGGCAAATGCCCTAGAGGTACTACCGGTGGACGGCCGGAACTACCGGTCACGAAAACTTTAGAAACCAGAAACACAATAACTTTTGTATCTGAACTCCAAACAAGATGAAACCAATTTTGTTGGAAAGATAGCGACGTGTAGAATCCAACAAAAAGATGATGCCAAGATCAAAATATTGGGTATCACCAAGGGAGAAAATACCATGAATATATATGTGAGATACCTCCCAATGTGTGGAGCCAAAAAACCCGCAAGATCAAAAACACAATAAGATATGCAAGGGAAATCCATTTTTTGACGAACTAGAGCTTGTTATAAAGATAACCACAAGCTCTAGATCCTCACATGGATAAGAACTAAACAACAACCAAGAAAGATGATGTTATGTATGCAAAGATTTGAGCTCTCTCTGAAAGATACGAACGAGTCACCCACTCGAGAGCCCCTCTTGATAGTACGGCTATCTATCCTAAACCCGGTCTCCCAACGCTACAAGAAACCGGTAAAATAGAAAACTTATCAAGATCATACCTTTGCCTTGAGCATTCCACTTGAGCTTGATGTAGACCGTCTTGTCCTTCTCAAGATGGATCGCGTTTCTTAATTGCACTTGATTGTTCTTGCTTGATGAAGACTTGAGAAATACTTCCCCATACTCCATGGGGAAGCCTCTTCTTCTAACTTGTCTTCATCAACCATGAATGCCGAGGATGGCAAGCTTCAAGCATGAGATCTTCTAGGGATGACGCACCTTGAGCTTGCACACAAATTCTTGAGGATGTCTTGAAAATAGCCATGAGGAACTCCATCTTCTTATTCATCTTCTTCTTCAAGACATACTTGATCTTCTTCTTCTACTACTTAATTCCAATAGGCACAAAGCCCTTGGATGTTGCTTCTTCTTTTTTCAACCTTGAGACCAACACATGGTCCAAGTGATGCCAATGGCCAAACCTACAAGTGAAACTTAATTTGCACATTAGTCCATAGGGATTGTCATTAATTACCAAAACCACACATGGGGGCATACATGCCCTTTCAACAAGCATCACAACGATCAGTAACAAACATAAATCACTAAATAAATCAGCAAAATTATAGAGCTAGTAGAGAGCTTATAGCCTAGGAACATGTGGCACTCGCAGCCTCGTCTCAGTGGCGGGATAGACTCATTCGCTCTGAAAATGTAACTACCGATTTATTTGTAGCAATGTCGTCGTGCCTCCGTCATCAGGCATACAAGACGATATCATCCCTCCACCTATGCTCATGCATATTTATGGAAGCCATACTTGTCTACATCCGTGGTAGTCGCGTGGTGGATATCCGAGCGGGGCCTCGGGGAGCCGAAGCCGGGACGCGCCACGGCGCAAGGCGTCACTATCACCGGGGAGGTCGCGATGGCTCTGGCCCTAGGCACAGTAGGGGCTTGGGGAGGGGTGGGGCTGCTCGCGACGTCGCGGTAGGAGCGAGCATTGGAGGACTCGCCCTATGAGCCAGCACACTGGAGTTCATCAGCGGGACGGTACAGCAAGATTTATTTGTAGCTGGCGCTTGATCTCGCCATACTGTAATGATCCTACGCCTTCATCCTCATGTGTATTTATAGTAGATGCTATCAAGATTACGAGGCTCACAATGAGTTTGATTTTACCAGCAATCAGGCACCCAAATGGATTAATTCAATTATAAAATAGGAGGGGCGATGAAGGAATGGGGAGTAACTGGTAGATAAAACTCACCTGGATGTGTCGCTTCTGTCCTGGTCAAGGCCATTACCGTCGCTTGTTCACGTAGAGGCGGAGATAATGAACATTGGGGGTGGGTACGGGGGCTAGGAGGGTGAACAGATTGCCACCGGTGTCGCCTTATTGCCAGGAGATTGGAACATTTGGTGGACAAACAAAGTAACAAAAGCGATTTTTGGTAGGGCTCCGTAGATCACGTGAGTAGTTGCGGAATAACGGAAGCGCAATAACAAAAAGAAACAAATCTATACTCCTAACAGAGTTCTGCGAGGTGGAAGGATAGGAGATCGCACGTATGACTAGTTGGAAATATGCCCTAGAGACAAATAGTAATAAAGACTATTATCATATTTCATAAAGTTTATGATTAAGTTTTATATCATGCTATATCTGTATTGAGTGGAAACATCAATACACATGTGATATATAAACAACCAGGGGTTTCCAGTGAAACTCTACTCACTGGTTCATTGGTCAACAGATGATCAAGTTTCCTGATCATGTGGCATTTATGCCAGTTGGAAATGGAGTCAACTCATTCTGAGAATGAGATGATAAACCAATACCCAACCTAAACATCGTGACCCGATCATGTCACGAAGTTCAAGTTACGATGATTAGAAATGGATCCTTGTAGACTATTCTTTAGACCATGGGGCTATATCAATCACTATCTCCCGAGAGTGCTTAGATAGCATCAAGCGTCACTTGGTAATACAGTGGTTATAAAGGTGTGTTTAGGTACTCGGAGGAAACCGTAGAGGAAATATATGTCAAGAGCAAGATTTTTCTGTCCACGTGATGGAAAGATACTCAAGGGCCGACTCAGAGAAGTTATATCCAATAGCTGCGCAGCGTGTGATTTGATCACATGGATATCACTTGTCGGAACGAGTCAAGTAGCATTGTTCGGTAACGAGATTAAACACGACATGGTGATTTTATTGATTAGATCTCGGGCAATGCAAGTATCGAGAGACAAAGGGAATAAGACACGACCGTCCTGGTTCAAACGACGAAAGATCTTCATGGAACGCACAGGGGTCACATGGCCATCCAGGTCCCTCTGTCGATCATTGTGTTGGAGATATGCCCAAGAGGCAATAATAAAGTGGTTATTATCATATCTTCACACTTATGATAAATGTTTACATTCATGCTATAATAGTATTAACAAGGAAACCATTAATACTTGTGTGATTTGTAAACTTAATTTAAAGTCCCTAGTATAGCCTCTATACTTCACTAGCTTGTTGGTTGATTAATGATTGTGGTTTCCATATCATGAACATTGAGATGTTATCAACAACAAGATCATATCATTAGGAGAATGATATGGTGGACATACTCCTATAGATAAGCGTAGCATAAAGATCAAGTCATTTCAATAGTTCAATTGCTATATGCTTTCTGATACATAGTAACCTAATTCCTTCGACCATGAGATCATGCATATCACCTTTACTGGATGGATGCTTTGATGTCATCAAACACCACACCGTAACAGGGTGGCTATAAAAGTGGCATTGAGTGTTCGGAAAGTATTGGTTGAAACACATGGATCAAGAGTGGGATTTGTCCATCCACATGACGGATAGATATACTCTGGGCCCTCTCGGTGAAATGTCATCCAATTAGCTTGCAAGCATGTGACTTGGTCACAAGGGATCACATATCACGGGAACGAGAAAAGAGTACTTATCAGTAACGAGGTTGAACTAGGTATGCAGAGATACCAACGATCATAACCTCGGATAAGTAACATATCGTGAGACAAAGGGAAATTGGTATCGTATGTAAGTGGTTCATTCGATCGCAAAGTAATCGTAGAAATATGTGGGAGCCATATGAATTTCCAGATTCCTCTATTGGTTATTGTTCGGAGAAGTGTCTCGATCATGTCCGCATAATTCACGAACCGTAGGGAGACACACTTAAGGATTCGACGTTGTTTGAGTAGTTATGGTATTATGAGAAAGAGACAGAATGTTGTTCGGAGTCTCGGATGGGATCCGGGATATCACGAGGTGATCCGGAATGGTCCGGAGAATAAGATTCATATAAGGAAAGTCCCGTTTCGGAGTTCGGGAATGATTCCGGTGTTTCCATCGGGAACATTCTAGAAGGTCCCGGATTGTCCGGCACTCCGGGGGGGGAAGGGGTACATGAATGTGTCATTACATGTTGGAATGATTGCATCATGTACTAAGTGTTCTTGCTGTCCCAAATAAAGGATTAAATTGAATCCTAAATTGAAAAAGTCAAACGGCTAGTTTGAAAGTCAAACGGCAGTTTTTGGGAAGTGGGAGGAGAGGAGGAAACCGACTTGAGGGAGGAGTCCTCCTCCCCAAGCCGGCGCCCCACCTAGGCCGAGTTGGGGAGGGACTCCACTCCCTCCCCTTGGCCGGCCAGCCCCTCCCACCTATATAAGGAGGGGCAGGGCTCCCTCCCAACACACACAAGTTTCCTACCCTCTAAACCTAAACCCTAGATCTAAACCCCGGTTTAGAGCTATTTTGGTTTAGAGCCTTCTAATTGGTTTAGAGCCCTCTAATTGGTGTGTCTAATTACTAGACCACTAATAGCCTCTCTCATAAGCTCCACCATACTCGCACCGGCTTAAGGCGAAGCCCTGCGGGATCTCCCCTCTACCTCCGGTAC
Organism: Avena sativa; assembly: GCA_916181665.1. Classification (NCBI taxonomy): domain Eukaryota; kingdom Viridiplantae; phylum Streptophyta; class Magnoliopsida; order Poales; family Poaceae; genus Avena; species Avena sativa. The sequence continues at coordinate 455,392,914 of OV702290.1, forward strand.
CACGCCGTTGTGCTGCCGGAATCGCGAGGAGAGTACTACAACCTCCGCTGCCTGCTGGAACAAGGGAGAGGAAGGTCTTCGTCGAGTGCCGAACGTGTGACCGACTACGGGAGCGCTGCCGGAACGTGGCGCCGGAAGGATCGTCTACGCGATCTTGAGATCGGAAAGAGTACGACTACATCACCCACGAGAATCTGCTCTCGTTAACCACTTTGGAATCTTCGAGGGTGAGTTATTCCATCGACTCGTTGCTACAATCTAGTAGATAGATCTTGGCTTGTTTGTTTGTATGCGATAGAAAATTTTTGTTTTCCATGCTACGAACCCCAACAGTGGTATCAGAGCCGTGTCTATATGTAGATCTGTTGCACGAGTAGAACACAATGGTCATTGTGGGCGTTGATGCTTTTATTGTAGATTGCTTTGCGTGTACTTTGCATCTTGCGGTATGTTGGGATGAAGCGGCCCGGGCTAACCTTACATGACATCGTTCATGAGACTTGCTCCACGCTTAACATGCAACTTGTATTGCATAAGTGGCTTTGCGGGTGCCAGTTTCTCCTAGCATAGTAAAGATCCAATTTACAACGGGTAATCAACAATGCTAGTATCAATGTTGTGGTTCTTGTTCGTAGGTTAGAACGACACTTATTGAAAGCCCCAAACCACGTAAAATATGCAAAGAAAGTAGAGGCGTCTAACTTTGTTTTGCAGGGGTGTGCAGTGATGTGATATGGCCATGATTGTGATCATATTTGATGTATGCAATGTTCCTTATTGTAAGTTGGCAACCGGCAGGAGCCATATGGTTGTCTTTAATTTCTGTTAAGACATGCGTGTCTATTCAAAATAGTTGTAATAGTTGAAGCTGGTGGACGACAACCATGGTGAAGCGTCATTGACCTTGATGCAATGCCGGTGATGATGGAGATCATGTTCGTGCTTGAAGATGGAGATCGGAAGCACAAAGAAGAAAGGCCATATCATATCACATATTATGAATTGCATGTGATGTTAATCCTTTATGCATCTTGTATTGCTTAGTAGACGACGGTAGCATTATAAGATGATCCCTCATGCACATAAATTTCAAGTTCTAAAGTGTTCGCCCTTAGTTAGCACCGTTGCTAAAACTTGTTGCTTCGAAGCACCACGTGATGATCGGGTGTTTTTGATTCCACGGGTAAATACAACGTAAGCAAGCCAGATTTGCTTATGCGGTAGCTAAGGTTTGATCTTGACGAGCCTAGCATGTACAGACATGGCCTCAGGAACACGGATTACCGAAAGGTAGAGCATGAGTCATATAGTAGATATGATGAACATGTTGATTGTTCGCCATTGAAGCTATATCAACTCTCGTGATGATCGGTTTTGATGTGGTGGATTTGGTTCGTGTGATCACTAAAACAATGTGAGGGATATTGTTTTGAGTGGGAGTTCACCTAGATTAATTTAATTATTAATTAGAACTCAATTTATCATAAACTAAATCAAAGTGAATTTGCATAGTTGTTGTAGTCATTGGCATCCGTTTACCACCTTGCGCTTAGTTATAATTGAGATGATAGAACTATAGAATTCTGGTTAGATACTTTACGAACTGGTATCGTATTGTTTTAAGTGTTAATCTAAAGTTTAAAAGTCCTATTGCAAACTTTCAGTAAGTTCCGGTTACTCCATGAAGTTTAATAATTAGTATTAAATCAAGAGTAACAATTCCAAGTGTTAGTATATAAGTATCATGTTTGTATCCATGATTCTTGATATTCAAAGGATTCCCTTAATATCAAGGTTATCTAGGATCTG